>CAMTDV010000016.1:24755981-26166893 GCA_947069175.1 Scalesia atractyloides | reverse complement strand
AATGCGCTGAGTGAGGCTCGAACCCGAGACCTCCCGTACGTGTGCACGCAGCTCTACCAACTGAGCTACGTGTCTAACCCGAAATAATTCTGTTTTTAATTATACTTATATATTAACTCAATTTATCCAAAATTCTTTTATTTTCAAAAACATTTTAATTCATCGAACCGGTGCCACTAACAGGTCTCGAACCCGGGACCTGTGCTTTAACGTTACACACAGTCCACCGCTGGACTGTGTGTCTAACTTGGTTAATATACCAATTTTTATTATACTTAACAACTAACGTGAATTAACCCGGTTCAGTTAGAAAAATAAAACGTTTTTATTACATATAGGGTGCGTGTATCAGGGATCGAACTCGCGGCGTGTGCGTATAACTTGCACACAGTTCACCGCTGGACTGTGTGTCTAACCCGTTTAAAATACCAATTTTAATTAACCTTATATTGTTAGCGCAGTTCATCTTCCTCGTTAGTTTTTACAGACAACGGATTACACCGTTATATCTTGGTTAATTCGATTGATAAACATTGTACAGACTAATATGAAATGGCAGAGACGATAATTAGAAGTAAACATACCGGTGAACGATTTATTTCAGAATTCCGGCAAAACGTCGGTCTCTGTTTTTATGAACTTCAACTGAGCAAGCCAATTAACCGTTTTGATTAGCTAATCGTGGAATTGAAGTGATAAACAAACGTTAACAGAGTGTTTGAATGTCCTTACCGATTCACAGATGAAAATAAAGATTTCCAGAAATTTTCCGGCGAACTGGAATTATCCGATAGCTGCGTCTGAATTCGATTTCAATTGATAGGTCCGAGTTAGAAACAGCTTAACAATTGATAGACTACGACGGTATTGAAAGACTTACCGTTTTGATGAAGAATACGGTTTTCCGGCGAACTTGCAGAATTTTCCGGCGAGTAAAATAAACTTTTCTGATGAACTGAAAGTATGACGAAAGTGAAATGGCAGGTTTGTGGAATGTTTCTGAGTCGCGAGAAGATCTTTAATTGCAGTAATTCAGATTATGGGATATTTTCGGTTATAAAAACCCATCATCATCAGAGTTTAAGTCAATTCAAGTCTGAATTGATTAGAATCGTCGGTGCATCGGTTATAAACCTGAATTCGCGATTATTCAAACGTTTTAGACGGTTGAATAGCCGATTTCGGTTTTCAGTTGGCGCAACCGGTTAATCTATGTTTGTTTATAAGATTTATTTGTTTCCTAGAGTTGACAGAAAACAAACAAGTGGCGGAGTGGTTATGCGTGTGAGTGTTAAGTCTTTGGAGTTTACAACCCGGCTGACCCGGGTTCGAGTCCCGGCAGCCCCATTTTATTTTTAATTACTTTATTTATACTTTTTATCAATTATAACTTTTATGGTTTAGTTTGTTTATTAATTATGTATCATTAAAAATTAAAATAAACATAAATAGGCAACGACACATTTATAACTTGATATTCGATTACAAACGGAGCGGGTTTGGTAAAACCCGTTTTTGACAAATGTTACATTATATTTTTTTACAATATATTTTATCTCATAAATTAAATGGGGCATGTATTTTATGCCATGATTATAACTTAAAAGGAGAAATTAACATAACTTTTATAATTTAAATATGATATTATTATATACATTGTGTTTTTTAAGTAATTTTTAATTTTAATATATTAGTTTTAGAAAAAAAAATTAAAAAATTCGGGTTAAACGGGTAGTGTTCGGGTCAACCCACAAAACTTCGGGTCGTGTTCGGGTTCATATATATGATACGATTTTCGGGTTTGGGTCGGGTTCAGGTTCGTGTAAAATTTTCGGATTCGGGTCGGGTTGAACCCGCCAACCCGCGAACACGACCCGTTTAGCACCCCTACATTCCAGGATAGGGCCTTCCGGTAGATTGCAACCAAGCTAGTTAATTGATTACGGTTGTGCTTATTATATTTTCGTGCATTGTAAGACTTGTTTAAGTCAGGTAAATACTGTTAACCTATTTTCCTTATACGGGCTTGGGATACGGTATATTATTACTGCTTGGACGGGTAGGGGATCATATGTCGGATTGTGACTAGAAAATTCGCATAACCCGTTTTAATCTGTTTTGTCTGATAACTTAAACATTGGGGGTTAATTCGACCGTGTCCTGGATATCCACGGCTCATTTAAGTTGCTAATGGCCATGACTTAAGCACAGGTTGTATGCATATACCTGACATATGCTAATGCTGTATTAAAATGTTTTATACCCATATTGGGATACCCCTTTGTGGGTTAAAGTGGTGTGTCGGTTAATCATGTTATTCGGTTTCTGCACCGGACCCCATATGTATTGACAGACATGTAAAATTGTATACAAGATCATTTTGAATTGTCCCAAGTTATTTATAAAAATCATGTGCCTTTTGCACTTAAAACAATTTTGAAATATTTGTGTCGGTTATTTGTATTTACCCGTTTTCGACAAATGTTACAGTATCCCCTACTTTTAGGAATTTCGTCCTGAAATTTAAGTAGTAGAAGTAGTAGGAAAAAGATGCGGGTATTTTTCACGCATTGAGTCTTCACGTTCCCAAGTAAACTCAGGTCCCCGTTTCGACTCCCAGCGTACCCTAACAATTGGAATGCGACTTCGTCGTAGACGTTTTTCTCCGAAATCCATGATCTCTACTGGTCTTTCAATAAAATGCATAGATTCATCAATCTGGATATCTTCTAGAGGAATGTGGAGGTTTTCATCAGCGAGGCACTTCTTCAAGTTTGATACGTGGAATGTGGGATGAATCCTGTTGAGTTCTTCTGGTAGATCAAGCTTATATGCTACAGGTCCTACTCTTTCGAGTATCTTGAAAGGTCCTACGTAGCGTGGTGCTAGCTTGCCCTTTTGACCAAAACGAACTACTCCCTTCCACGGTGATACTTTTAGAAATACATGATCACCAATGTTAAACTCTAAAGGCTTCCGTCGTTTATCTGCATAACTCTTTTGACGACTCTGAGCCGCTAGAAGATTGTTTCGAATTTGATGGATCTTGTCTGTGGTTTCTTGAATCAATTCCGGACCAGTGATTTGAGCTTCCCCAATTTCGTGCCAACATACTGGAGATCGGCACTTACGACCATATAAGGCTTCAAAAGGTGCCATGCCGATGCTTGAATGATAGCTGATGTTGTACGAAAATTCGACTAATGGTAGCTGAGCATCCCAATTTCCCTTGAAGTCTATGACACATGCTCGAAGCATATCTTCAAGAGTTTGAATGGTGCGTTCAGATTGACCATTAGTTTGAGGATGATAGGCGGTACTGAGATCTAATCGCGTACCCATAGCGACTTGTACTGCTTGCCATGTTCGTGAAGTGAAACGACCATCACGATCAGAAATAATGCTTAACGGTACACCATGTCGGCTTACGATTTCGCTGATATAAATATGAGCTAGCTTTTCGTTCTTGAAATCTTCGCGGATAGGAATAAAGTGAGCTGATTTTGTAAATCGGTCAATTATTACCCATATAGTGTCATACCCACCAGAAGTGCGAGGGAACCCGGTAATGAAGTCCATGGTTATATTTTCCCACTTCCATACAGGTATTTCAGGTTGGTCCAGAAGTCCTGAGGGTCTTTGGTGTTCAGCTTTCACCTTGGAACATGTAAGGCACTTAGAAACAAAAACAGCAATATCCTTTTTCATTCCAGGCCACCAATAGGTATATCGTAGGTCTTGATACATCTTATCGGCTCCTGGGTGTATAGAGTATCGTGTTTTGTGAGCCTCATTCATAAGAATTTCACAAAGATTGTTGTGGTTAGAAATCCAGATACGATCTAGGCAGTACAGAATACCGTCAGATTTAGTTTCAATTTTAAGTTCAGCTCCACAGGACATCTCCTTTCGCACATCATCTTCTGTTAATGAAGCATGTTGGGCTTCTAGAATTTGATCTTTAATGTCATTTATGATTTGCGAACATAGAAGACGAATGGAGTTCGCATACCCCTTTCGACTAAGTGCATCAGCCACCACATTTGCTTTGCCAGGGTGGTACCGAATTTCACAGTCGTAGTCATTTAGAAGTTCGACCCATCTTCGTTGCCTCATGTTTAACTCCTTTTGATTGAAGATATGTTGAAGACTCTTGTGGTCCGTGTATATTTCACACTTAGTACCGTAGAGATAATGTCTCCATATCTTAAGAGCGAACACAACGGCTCCAAGTTCTAGGTCGTGGGTGGTGTAGTTCTTCTCATGAGTCTTGAGTTGTCTCGAAGCATAAGCTATAACTTTTCCTCTTTGCATTAGGACACAACCTAATCCTTGCCCTGACGCATCGCAATAGACCACGAAATCATCACAACCTTCAGGAAGAGTGAGGATTGGTGTATCACAGAGTTTTTGTTTAAGGGTTTGGAAGGCTTCTTCTTGCTTGGGTCCCCATATGAAAGGTTTTCCCTTATGAGTTAAAGCCGTGAGTGGTACAGCAATGCGAGAGAAGTTTGAAATGAAACGACGATAATAACCAGCCAAACCAAGAAAAGATCTTACTTCAGTTGGTGTACGTGGCGCTTGCCATTCTTGTACCGCTTTGATCTTTGAGGGGTCGACATGTATTCCCTTGTCATTGACTAAACGTCCGAGGAATTGCACCTCTTTTAACCAGAATTCGCATTTGGAGAATTTGGCGTAAAGCTTTTCATTCTCTAGAAGTGTAAGGATGAGTCGAAGATGACGCTCATGATCAGACTTAGACTTTGAATAAATGAGAATGTCGTCGATGAAGACTATAACAAATCGACCAAGATAAGGTTTGCAGACTCTGTTCATTAGGTCCATGAAGACTGCTGGAGCGTTGGTTAAACCAAATGGCATGATCATGAATTCATAATGACCATAACGAGTTCGGAATGCGGTCTTTGGGACGTCTTCTTCATGTACTCTAAGTTGATGATAACCAGATCGAAGGTCGATTTTGGAAAAGTAGCTGGCACCTTGAAGTTGGTCAAGAAGATCATCAATGCGAGGTAAAGGATAGCGATTCTTGATTGTTAATTTGTTGAGCTCTCTGTAGTCGATGCACATACGAAACGATCCATCTTTCTTCTTTACAAAAAGGACAGGTGCACCACAAGGCGATGAGCTAGGACGTATGAATCCCTTGTCAGTCAACTCTTGTAATTGACTGGCTAGCTCTTGCATTTCAGAGGGGGCTAACCTATAAGGAGACTTTGCAACTGGTGTAGCACCAGGTATAAGATCAATACGGAATTCGACTTCTCTAACTGGAGGAAGTCCTGAAATGTCGTCAGGAAAAACTTGCGGGAAATCTTTTACTACTGGAATGTCTTCAAGTTTCTTCTCCATGGTTCCCTTTTTGATGATATGAGCTAAAAACGCGACATAATTCTTGCGAAGATATTTTTGAGCTTGAAGACAAGACATTAAGCTGAGCCCTTTCGACGAGGTTTCTCCAAAGATTCGAAGAGTCTGACCGTTTGAAAGAGGAATACGTATAAACTTTTCGCGACATACAACTTCTGCCTGATGTTGACTGAGCCAGTCCATACCAATTATGATATCAAAACTTCCCAGCTTCATAGGAATAAGGTCAACCGAAAAGTCGTGGTCGTTTAAGGTGAGTGTACAGTTGCATATAATAGAGTTTAATGAGACCGGTTTCCCGTCTGCACCTTCTACTGTTATGGATTCCATGAGCTGAACACGGTTTTGGTTTAAGATAGGTTCAAACTCTAAGGACACAAAACTTTTATCCGCGCCAGTATCAAACAACATGGATGCATATCTACCATTTATAAGAAACGTACCGTTAACCACATTGCCGTCAGCTCTAGCCTGATTAGCGTTGATAATGAAAGCTCTTCCTCTTGCAGGTGGAGGAGCTTGGTTCGCTTGATTCACCGGATTGGCTTGGGCCTGAGCATGAATAATGTTTACCAACCTTGGACACGTGTTTCTGAAATGGCTTGGGTCTCCGCAATTGTAGCAAGCCCGCATAGGTTGAACCATAGGATAATTGGGTTGGTAATATGTTTGGGCTAAATGTTGGGTCAGTGGTAATAGTAGGGGTTGTTGGGCTTGACCCATTATTTGTTGGTGGGTTTGGGTTGAAGGCTGGTGGCGGTTCGTTCGCTGAGGCATGCGTAGGTTTGAACAGTATGACCTGCGCGACCACAGCCGGTGCAATGTTGGCAAGGATAATCAGGAGATATGGTATATTTGGCAACGGTTGCATTTTGGTAAGGGCCAAGTATGGTCTTTGTATGGTGCAGTGAAGGGCAATTGGTAATGGGTGCAGCAGGAATAGGGGAGTTGGTTTGTGTAACGGCGAAGTTTCTGGTGTTGCGCTTCCTCTTGTTAGTAAACTTAGAGGAGGAGATGGAATGGTTTGAAGTTTGACCCTCAACAGGGGCTTTCTTTTTCTCTTCTTTAAACTTACCGTTGCGAATTCGATTCTCGGTCAGTTCAGTCGCTAGCTCCATAGCAGCTTCAAGTGTTACCGGTGAAATGCTGAGAACTGAATCTTGAATTTTCGAGGGGAGTCCTCGAATATAATGCTCGATCAAACGATAAGTTGGGGTGAACAAGTTAGGGACCATTTGGTTTAATTCTAAAAACCTCTTGTTGTAGGAAGTATGATCTCCCTCCTTCTGCTTTAAAGAATGAAAGTCGTCCTCCAACTTTTTAATTTCACTCCTAGGACTGAAACGCCTAGTCATGATTTCCCTTAATTCCTCCCAAGTTAAGGCCATTGCATCATCAATTCTCCTCTTCCCCTTTTCAGTATTCCACCAGGTGAGAGCTACTCCAAATAGCCTCCCGGTGGCGTATCGAACCTTGCGATCCTCAGGACAATCGCAGTTGAGGAAGGTGTTTTCCATTTCCTCAAACCAATGGAGGAGAGCAGTGACACCTTCGGTCCCTTCAAATTTAGGAGGATCACAAGACTTGAAATGTTTGTATGAGCACTTGTTGGTAGGAGGGTTGCCGATGTTCTGGTCATTCTGTTGGGGAGGATTAGTGGGATTTGTGGCGAGAGCTTGTTGTACTTGAACCACAATGTCAGGAAGCACCGCGGCCATTTGTTTCGCGATTTGTGTGGTCAAGCGTTCGTGAGACCTTCCTGATCTTTTACCCCCTCGTTGTTGTCTAGACGACATCTACAGAAACATACATAAGAAGATTGTGAGTTTATGGAGTCTTTTTAGGTGTCATGTGTCTTTAAGAAAATGAAAATAACATAAATATCAATAATGCAACTACATCCATAGGATGTCTTGGGTTTGCTCATGTTGGGCCTCAAATATCCCCCATACCTTCACTTGTATAGTCATGTGGGCCCCCATGACTATTGGCTTGGTAAGATTCACATTAGTATTGGCGATTTAACACTCACATCACCCGAATGCAAACCACAAAATATGTTTACGAGATGTATGGTCGGAATGTGTCCAGGTGTAGACACAATGACAACTCAAAGTGGGGTTAGCTCACACGACGTTTGGTATAGTATGCTTTGGCCTAATAGGTACTTCGTACTCTCATCGTTAGTCCCCAGGTAGGCAAACTGGTCCTTTATTTTGGATTTATACGAATGCCAACCTAGACAGGACGTTCCGACTACCGGTACTGGTACCCTTCCAGTTACTACATGCCCGTCATGAAACTCACTTTGATGAGATTTAAAACACAAAAATCATTGTAAAAGCAATCATGATGTGGTGTGTGCTTTCATGGATATGATATGTTATGAGAATATGATTCATGATAGGCATTATATGATAATATATACTTATGAACATGCTTGCATAACATTGAATGTAACATTTAACATAAAACATATAAACCTCATGAAATTTGGCATGTAACACACAAAAATCTTATAAGTTTCTAATCAACTATAGCATAGGCTCTAAGGGTCTAATAACCTATCCTATATCCCTATAGTCATGGCTCTGATACCAATCTGTCACACCCCGGCCCGCAGCGGATTAAGAGTCGGGGCATAATTGGGTTATCACCAAAGCTCATGATAATTACTAATATGTTTCGTATTTATTAAAGTCAAAATTACATTCCCAATAATCCAAACATGTCCATACAATACAAAGGAAATAACCAACACAAACAATTCCAAGCTCTAATCATTTTATTCTTCTAGTCCAATCCTATGTGTTTCTTGCTGCAGCTGGTTCACCTGTATCATGTGTAAAAATGGGGGGTTTTTGGGTCAACATAAGTTGGCGAGTGAACCTTATTAGATAAACATTTATTATTGATTTTCTTGTTAGTTTATCAATGAAAAATTGTGCATAATCGTAAGTGAGCAAATGTAAATAATCCAACAGTAGCAATAACAATCACAACTATAACATACAATAACATACAATAACATACCAACATCATACAATAAATAACATGAATGAAAACTGTGCGATCAAGGCTCAATCAAACGGAGCCGATCGTATTGCATGTACTGAAAATGATAAATGTCTGTGCGATCAAGGCTCAATCAAACGGAGCCGATCGTATGTTGGCACGCCAGGTTCACGCTCATAATGTAATGGGGAACATGCTCAACGCTCATAATGTAATGGGGAGCGTCGGCCTATGAAATTGCATGTACTGAAAATAATAAATTGAATCTAACAATAACCACACAAATAATTTGATCAAACTGTATACACATTTGTTCATGATATGATGTATGCACAATGATTTAAATATATTAAATAGCAAGACACATGATACACCCCAAAACTGATTAAAACGGGGAATTTGTAAAGATTCACTCACATTGGGTGCGTTTGATTGGAGATGGTGAGATGCGCACGAGTTGGAAGAGCGGAACAACGAGAATTAACTAACCTAAATAATCAACGGAAAAATATAGTAAATGAGTGGATTTTATTAAGGATTTTAATAAAATTTTTAGATATATTTTTACGAGTTTAAGGCTATTTCCTATCTTTAAAAACATTATTTTTAAGTATTTTTAATTGATTTTTAAATTAAATTAAATAATTAAAAATACAAAAATATGTTGACTTTTTGGGTTGACCGTTGACTTTTTGACTTTGACTGTTTGACCGGTTTATTGTGTAATTGAAATGCGCTGGGTGAGGCTCGAACCCGAGACCTCCCGTACGTGTGCACGCAGCTCTACCAACTAGCTACGTGTCTAACCCGAAATAATTCTGTTTTTAATTATACTTATATATTAACTCAATTTATCCAAAATTTTTTATTTTCAAAAACATTTTAATTCATCGAACCGGTGCCACTAACAGGTCTCGAACCCGGGACCTGTGCTTTAACGTTACACACAGTCCACCGCTGGACTGTGTGTCTAACTTGGTTAATATACCAATTTTTATTATACTTAACAACTAACGTGAATTAACCCGGTTCAGTTAGAAAAATAAAACGTTTTTATTACATATAGGGTGCGTGTATCAGGGATCGACTCGCGGCGTGTGCGTATAACTTGCACACAGTCCACCGCTGGACTGTGTGTCTAACCCGTTTAAAATACCAATTTTAATTAACCGTATATTGTTAGCGCAGTTCATCTTCCTCGTTAGTTTTTACAGACAGCGGATTACACCGTTATATCTTGGTTAATTCGATTGATAAACATTGTACAGACTAATATGAAATGGCAGAGATGATAATTAGAAGTAAACATACCAGTGAACGATTTATTTCAGAATTCCGGCGAAACGTCGGTCTCTGTTTTTATGAACTTCAACTGAGAAAGCCAATTAACCGTTTTGATTAGCTAATCGTGAAATTGAAGTGATAAACAAACGTTAACAGAGTGTTTGAATGTCCTTACCGATTCACAGATGAAAATAAAGATTTCCAGAAATTTTCCGGCGAACTGGAATTATCCGATAGCAGCGTCTGAATTCGATTTCAATTGATAGGTCCGAGTCAGAAACAGCTTACAATTGATAGACTACGACGGTATTGAAAGACTTACCGTTTTGATGAAGAATACGGTTTTCCGGCGAACTTGCAGAATTTTCCGGCGAGTAAAATAAACTTTTCTGATGAACTGAAAGTATGACGAAAGTGAAATGGCAGGTTTGTGGAATGTTTCTGAGTCGCGAGAAGATCTTTAATTGCAGTAATTCAGATTATGGGATATTTTCGGTTATAAAAACCCATCATCATCAGAGTTTAAGTCAATTCAAGTCTGAATTGATTAGAATCGTCGGTGCATCGGTTATAAACCTGAATTCGCGATTATTCAAACGTTTTAGACGGTTGAATAGCCGATTTCGGTTTTCAGTTGGCGCAACCGGTTAATCTATGTTTGTTTATAAGATTTATTTGTTTCCTAGAGTTGACAGAAAACAAACAAGTGGCGGAGTGGTTATGCGTGTGAGTGTTAAGTCTTTGGAGTTTACAACCCGGCTGACCCGGGTTCGAGTCCCGGCAGCCCCATTTTATTTTTAATTACTTTATTTATACTTTTTATCAATTATAACTTTTATGGTTTAGTTTGTTTATTAATTATGTATCATTAAAAATTAAAATAAACATAAATAGGCAACGACACATTTATAACTTGATATTCGATTACAAACGGAGCGGGTTTGGTAAAACCCGTTTTTGACAAATGTTACATTATATTTTTTTACAATATATTTTATCTCATAAATTAAATGGGGCATGTATTTTATGCCATGATTATAACTTAAAAGGAGAAATTAACATAACTTTTATAATTTAAATATGATATTATTATATACATTGTGTTTTTTAAGTAATTTTTAATTTTAATATATTAGTTTTAGAAAAAAAAAATTAAAAAATTCGGGTTAAACGGGTAGTGTTCGGGTCAACCCACAAAACTTCGGGTCGTGTTCGGGTTCATATATATGATACGTTTTCGGGTTTGGGTCGGGTTCAGGTTCGTGTAAAATTTTCGGATTCGGGTCGGGTTGAACCCGCCAACCCGCGAACCACGACCCGTTTAGCACCCCTACATTCCAGGATAGGGCCTTCCGGTAGATTGCAACCAAGCTAGTTAATTGATTACGGTTGTGCTTATTATATTTTCGTGCATTGTAAGACTTGTTTAAGTCAGGTAAATACTGTTAACCTATTTTCCTTATACGGGCTTGGGATACGGTAAATTATTACTGCTTGGACGGGTAGGGGATCATATGTCGGATTGTGACTAGAAAATTCGCATAACCCGTTTTAATCTGTTTTGTCTGATAACTTAAACATTGGGGGTTAATTCGACCGTGTCCTGGATATCCACGGCTCATTTAAGTTGCTAATGGCCATGACTTAAGCACAGGGTGTATGCATATACCTGACATATGCTAATGTTGTATTAAAATGTTTTATACCCATATTGGGATACCCCTTTGTGGGTTAAAGTGGTGTGTCGGTTAATCATGTTATTCGGTTTCTGCACCGGACCCCATATGTATTGACAGACATGTAAAATTGTATACAAGATCATTTTGAATTGTCCCAAGTTATTTATAAAAATCATGTGCCTTTTGCACTTAAAACAATTTTGAAATATTTGTGTCGGTTATTTGTATTTACCAGTGTAAACTGACGTATTTTCAAAAGACTAAGTTACAGGTTGTAAGGATACATAAATAGCCTGGAAGTTCCTGGTAATACTAGAAGAAGAATTTGCAACTCCTTTGCATATAGCCGAGTAGTCTGTTGATCTCGCTTTTGTACATTTTTTATACGCCTGTGGATCTTTATTACAAGCCTGTCTGTATTATAATTTTGAACATTTTGACATTTAAGTTTGTAATAATATTTTAAATCCAAGTCTTCCGTTGTGCCATCTGTATTAAACTGTGTTTTGTTATCAATCTACGTCACGATACTCCCCATCCGGGTCTACCGGGGACGTGTGAAATATCGGGGTGTGACATGAACGTAGAGATAATTCTAATTTGAATGATTATCTGAAAAGTTAATATGTGTTAAAGATAATATAAGTTAGTTGGATATAAAATTAGTTTGAACTATTTTTTAATAGATAGGTTTATATTAAATAAAGTTTGAGTAGGTTTAGGATTATTTTATGTTTAGTATAAATAGATGGTTATGTACTTAGATTTATTTATCAAGTTGAGTTTAATAATAAAAGGTTTAGGATTATTTCATGCTCGTCTAAAAATCGTTTGTGTTTAGTTTTGTAAATTTGTGATCGGAAGCCTAGGTTAACACCTCCCATTATTTTATGTATATCTATTATTTACAGGATCGATATACCATTCTGGAAAAGATTAAAAGCTTGTTGATCGTTTAAGATAAAGAATGATTCAGAAACTCATTCAATAATGTATTTACAACTTCAATGGTTACATGAAACAACAAAAAAAACTTGCGTTTCATAATCTTAATTAAAAGAGACATATCTTTTACCCTGAAAACAATCCTACAAGATCCTTTCTATAAGGTAGATACGATTTCCTCTTTCCGAATTCATTTCCGCTCTTTTTTGCACGTAAAATTGTTCGTGAACCGGCGTTTGCGCCTTCCACCTCCCCCCGACTTTTGTTACCTCACCCGAACTCTGTTTTTGTTTCAAACTATCCCCTTTACATTCGCTGTTGCTCTGCCTCAGCAAAAACCGGAATATCCCCCTTTTCGATCCAGACCTGGTAGAACTACTCTTCTTACATTTAATTCTAGAACTTGGACTTTCCATTTCATCGGCCTCTGATGACGAATACGAAGAAGAATCCTCTAATGGTATATCACGCTTGAAAACATTCCAACTTTGTAAATCGGTCTCTTCATCGCTTAAAACTGGCGAGAACTCAGAAATCTTGGCCATCAAGGTGCCCGTTTTTGATAGATCGAGCTGCCTTTGTTCGCGGATCACTTTGTCGACCGCTCTAGATGTTTTACTGTCGGAAGAGTAATAGCTGAAGCTTGGAGCGAATCCAGGATCTTCGATAATCTGATGTTGTTGCATTTTGATGAAATTTCGTAGGAAGTTGTTTGGTTTTTTAATGAATGATTATGAAAGAGAGGTGAGGATGAGACTTAAATTGGTATGAGAGAGTAGTTACAGAGAGTAGTGTGATCGTGTTTTTGGTGGCGGCCAGCGCGTGAATGTTTTTCTTAATTATTAAATCGTTAGCTGATATAATATCTTATGTCATTACTAAGATAAAAAAATATCAACAAACCAATACGCCCTTTTCATGATTATATTTTATTTAGAATAATTTAAATCTTTCTTTGTTTCATTCTTCATACAAGAATCAACAAACAATGACACATAACATAATATGATATCAACTTTTAATATATTTTCATGTTTCATGATGTAATTATAAAGTAATATATCTTTTCATGCATGTAATTACATTATTCCTTAATGATATTAGCACTTAAAATATCTTTATTTACATATAATTAGTTTTAGTTTTGCGAGGGACATATAATTGGGCTTTTTTTAACGGCATGTAGTTAGTTATATGCAAGTATATTCTTTTTTCTTTTTGTTAAACTAAACATAAGTCCTGATAAATTGGTCTAGTGGTTGGTCACTTGGTTTCTTTCCTTGAGGTTCTAAGTTCCACTCTTACTAGCATTACCTTGAAGAACATTGGTGGTGGCAATGAAGTTTGAAACTAGGCCTCTCTGGTGGTTGACAGTTCAAACCAAGCCGAATCGGGTTTTGCTGCAGTGGACCTTCGAGCGGACGGGTTTTCTCCGAAACTGGTGGCTTGATGGCTCGTGTATACTCTGACCATTATAAAGGAAGGGATACATTTACTCGATTGAGGAAATCACAAAATATTTATCCGGTGATTTAGTTAAGCGTTAAAAAAACTAAACATAGACGTTTATAGAATATTTATTAATGGAAGGTTCTATTCCACTAGCTGGAACTTGCATGTGGGAATCGTTTTGCCATATTTAGTCAACTTGTTTTTCTTTCTTTACTTCAAAGTACTTTTAAAATGAAATAAACTAAGATTTATCTAAGTTTTAATACTAATAATAAAGGAAGATTGACTTTCTAGAAGAGTATAACCAGTAAATCCATGACTTTAATCGTGTGGAAAGCAAGCAACTTTGTATAAACGTGTTAAAGAACTTAGAAGTGTCCTTTTAAGTTTTCTATATAGATAAAAACCGGTATTATATGTATTTTTTAAGTATTCTTACTATGGTATAATATTACGCTATTAAATACTCTATTTGAATATGTAATGTAATGGTCGTTATCATTGCAAACCTACTGTGAAAAATATAAAGGTCATATATTTTTCTTTTGTATTACAATTTAATATCCTGTAGTTAATTTTGTATTTATATTTTTGTTGATGTTATTTTTTCATGTACTGAACTATTGGAGGAAACTTGGGCATGGCAACTTTGGGCTTAGCTTGGACTGATTAAAGAAGACAGTTGTCATGGAGCGATTAATAGATCCAGGTTAGTATCCGCATTACATCATGATGGATATCATATAAAGGCAATGTCAAGTTTTTTGTGAGTCAGTAAAGATATTTTTCATAGTCTCTAGAAACTTTTTTCTCTCTCTAAAACGAACTAGGGTTTGTAAGCTGTAAATGCTTTGGTTCATCCTGAACCAAAGTTTATAGTAGAAATCTGTTGTAGTTCGATTGAGATTATCATTTTGATAATCTCTGTGAGTTGAGAGTTTGATAGATTTGCTCTTGTATCTTGTATAAACAGTCTTGTTTCATAATATTTGGGTTAATCAACTTAGTGTCGATGCACTTTGTGTTCGTCGCTTGTCGAATAGGCTAGATAGAGCGTGTGTTGAATATTATATAGGTTAGAATCGAACACACGACTAAAGTACAAACGAGACTAGGTGTAAATAGGTTACTTCGTACGAAGTGGAGCAAGTTCGTACGAAGTAGCACTTCGTACGAACTTGGTCAATGATCTTTTGGTGCGAACTTGAAATCCTACAAATAGGTGGTGTGCATTCATTTGTGTTTTAAGTTTTTGCAATCCTTACGGGGAGGTACCGCTGGATTCCCTGTATGGCTTCTTCTATTTCTCGATAAAGAGAAATATGACCAAGAGTGGTTCGTTTCCGAAAAAAACCTGCTAGTGGAGGAAGACAAGGAACTCCGGCAGCCTGACAAGATGTATACTCTTTCGGTATGAATGAATAATATATGACTTCCGATAATTCTGCTTCTACTCCTTTCTGTAATAACATTCTACCGAAACCGTCATACTACGCACTAACTTCCGTCTAGAACTGCCTGATCAGGACCTTCAATTGGTATCAAAGCTACGGTTATCACATACGCTCATGAATTTAGACATTTATGGACATTAGGAGAGGTTTAAGACGTAAAACATCATATAAACGAACAATCAATGGACAAAAAGTAAAATTTCTAGAAAATCATTTTCGACCAGATCTGTGGTGGAATTATCTCGAAATTCGAAGAAATAAGGATTCTGGATCGAAAAATGTGAAAAGGCTAAGTTGGTGAGAACTACAACTTCGTACGAAGTAGTGGCCAAGTTCGTACGAAGTGGCCAAGTTCATACGAAGTGGCCAAGTTCGTACGAAATGGCCAAGTTCATACGAAGTGGAATATGAGCCTTAAAAAATAATAAAAAAATAAAAAATTTGTTGATCGTTTTGATGAAACGACTGTCCAGAAAAAATTTGGTGATAGAAATCTTTTCGAGTTTTTAACGTCTAATTCGGCATGTTCGGAAACACCGTCTAGAGCTTCAGAGTACATATTTGGTGATACGGTCACAAAATTTTGAAGCTAACGGGAGAGTCATAGATACATGTGCAGAATGTTGATCATTTGTTATCGTGACTAGTAATGGGCCTAAACGTCAAATCCGCATTGTTAGAAACTGATTTTTCCAGATTTAAGGGGGAATTTTAGTGAAAATTTCGGTATGGTAAAATTTTTCAAAAATGAGGGGGAATAAAAAATTTCACGTTATAGGAAGATTCTGGCATTTTTAAAATTCTTGACTACTGCAACAGTATCCGGGTGGTTACCGATTGCAGATTATCCGGCAAATGCAGAGGATCTAGATTCATTAGTGATCCCTAGTTGATGTTTACTTTGTGAGTGGGGGGTTACATAAATGAGTCTTGGAGGAGTTGTTTATAAGATTCTAAGGTCATGGTTGTGGATTGACACGTGAGTCGTGCGTATTTTGCGGGTGCACATACGATTGCCTATCTTTAACTCTGCTTTGCATATGAATTATTGACTGGACTAACCGCCAGGAGATAAGGATGCTCTGTAGTTTCAGTTGCCCCGTGGGGTACATGGTACCATGATTGAAGAAGATGATATAATGGATCTTTCAGACAAAGTTGTGTACCAGTTGTTGGCGAAAGAGAATATACATTTGGGATTTCGTGATCACAGGAAGTTCCGAATTTTCAGATCATGATACAGATTGATGCTTAAGGGTTAGAGTCCTAATATCCGGTGAAGGGGTAGTTAGCAGGATTAGCAGTCATTAATACCAGTGAAGAACCAAGGACGTTCAAAATGTTCAGTGATGATCTTAGGAATTAATGACTAGCTCCGGTGTATCGGATAGTTTCAAAATTCCCAAGGAGATCTGAGGTTATTCAAGATATAACTGATGATAGCCTTTGGTGGCCATTATTTTTAGTCTTCAAGCAGATGAATTATTCTTCTTGGACAAACCGCTGTTGGATGACGATGTTTGTTGATTAAGTTGTGCTGGTCTACCGGAGATAGCTATATATCTGGCATTGTGACTGAAGAAGAAGAATGTGATTCTGATTACTGATTGAGAAGATTACCGGTTTCCTAATCAATCTTTCAGGAGGATGCTTAATTGCGATTACGGAAATCAGGATTTCAGATTTTCGAGAGTATTCGTTGATTTGAAGTTTTCCGGTGTGGTGATTCGAAGTTTCTATCAATTATCGGCTGAGTTTTTGATATATTAGGAGTTTGCGGAATAAACTCTCGATGCTGCAGTGCATATTCAAAAACTGAACTCAGATGTGATTATCGTTGAAACAGAGAAGCTGCTGCATTGATTAGCTTCGAATTGGTGTGTATTCAAGAAAATTTGTCGGTCAAGCGAATCAGAGGAGGTCGGAAACCGTGCAAACAAAGTTCTGAACTCGAGTTTTCAGGGGAATTCAATGTTGATACTGCAAGCCCGAATCATCAACTAAGGGGGAATTTGTTGACGCGTTCTTCATCATCGACGAATACTCTTGATTGAAGTTGCTGAATATTCAAACACGACTCAGAGATTTGGAGATCAAGATCAAGCTTCGACAGTAACGAACAAGGGGAAATCTGTTGATGCATTTTGTGTTCGTCACTTGTCGAATAAGCTAGATAGAGCGTGTGTTGAATATTGTAGAGGTTAGAATCAAACACACGACCAAAGTAAGAATGAGACTGGGTGTAAATAGGTTACTTCGTACGAAGTGGCACTTCGTACGAAGTGGCACTTCGTACGAAGTGGAGCAAGTTCACACAAAGTTGTCAAGGGAAGGACAAGTTCGTACGAAGTAGCACTTCGTACGAACTTGGTCAATGATCTTTTGTTGCGAACTTGAAATCCTATAACTAGGTGGTGTGTGTTCCTTTGTGTTTTAAGTTTTTGCAATCCTTACGGGGAGGTGCTGCCTGATTCTCTCCAGGAACTCCGACAGCATGACAAGATATATACTCTTTCGGTATGAATGAATAACATATGACTTCCACTGCATTCTGCTTCTACTGCTTTCTATAATAACATTCTACTGAAACCGTCATACTACGCACTAACTTCCGTCTAGAACCGCCTGATCAGGACCTTCACTTAGGGTTGGGTATTCTGTGTGTTTGAAGCCATAAAGTGCTCTTGGTAGGTTGTTGTTCTTCCGTTGTGTGGTTAGGTTTTCATCAGGTCAGATTTTGGTAGATTGGAGTTCATTAGTGAAGATCTAAGGGGTTTTTGGTTTATTGGAGATCAGTTAAGTTCAAATCTAGTGTTCTTGACCGTCTTGAAATCTCGTGCTCAATGGTGAAGGTGAAACCCTAGATCTAGGGTTTGAAGATTTCAAGTTCGGTTGAAAGGTATTGGTTGATCCTGTTGGAACAATTCTCTTGTTGCTGGTCTTCTGTCACTGACTTGTAGCCCTAAGTGAAGGCTACATGCCTGACCTGCTTGAAGTTATACGCTACCAGGTGCTATTATTCCTTTCTTGAGATTATTTCCTTTCCATTTGCATTAGGCGTTTGTTGTCGGACTAGCCGGGCCGGTCTTGTGATTGGGATACAGGTGGGTCATCCCCTGTTGCATATTTGTGTTAGTTGTGCATCTTCTGTGTTGTTTGGTTTCTTGATTGTTCTCTTTGTTTGTTACATGTATTGTTATATTTGTGTTGTTTTAGGTCAAGGTAGCATTCTTGACATGGTTTGCGGTGGCACCAATGAGTGATGAACCACTGATCTAATCGTCTGTCTAGATTTCACTTGTTGTGTTTTTTTTAATTGACTCTTGGTTGGCTTCTTTATTTGATTGATTGTGTTTTCATTGTTCGAGTATGGTTGATGGTCAGTTGTTACTTCTAGGGATGGTTCGGGTCCCAGTAATCCACCTCCTGAGACTTTAGTAAGTAAGCTGGATGCAAGTGGTCCATTATACTTGCATCCATCTGACTCTAGTAACCTGACGGTTGACCAATGTGTCTGTCAAATCAAAAGGGTCTGAAAATTACACTGTATGGTCTAATGCAATGCAGTTAGCTTTACAGGTTAAAAATAAATGGGGTTTTAATGATAAACTGTGTATCAAATCCGAGAATAATGAGGTTTTGGCTCGACAATGGGATAGATGTAACTCTATAGTACTCACTTGGATATTAAATTCAATTAGTGAGGAGTTGTATATGGGTCAAGTTTTTTTCTAAACTTGCTAGTGATGTTTGGACAGATTTAAAAGAGACTTATAATAAAATAAACGGGTCTGTTGTGTTTGATATGTATCAAAAAATAAGCAGCTTCACTTAAAATGGGTTGAGTTTCTCAGACTATTACCATAAATTGAATGTTATGTGGAGGCAATTAGATCAAATCTTGCAACTGCCTGCTTGCACTTGTGTGATGTTGCAAAGGATTTCAATAATTTCAACCACACGATTAAACTAATATAGTTTTTAATGGGTCTTGACGGGGTTACCAAAGTGTTGAACAAATTTGTTAATGAAAGAAACTTTACCTACAAGAGGCCTTTGCTGTTGTTTCTAGGGAAGAATCTCATAGAAATTCTAGCAATGGTGGGAAAAAAGCCAGTCCATGGCATTTGTTTCTAAAGTAAATCAATCTATTGAGTTTAAGAAAAACAATAAAGTTTCTAATCAAAACTTAAAGTGTTCTCACTATAATAAAATAGGTCACTCTGTGGATAAATGTTTTGAAATTATTGGCTATCCTTCTTGGATGAAACCACCAAGTAGTATTCAAGGGAAGAAAGCAATTGCAAGCAATAGTAGTTCTGTTGAGTCTACTGATAACTCTGTTAATTTTCTGACTAGTGATCAAATAGCAAGCCTTCTTAGTCTTCTAGGGGATAAGCCTAGTGGACTTCCGCAGAGCTGTAATGTTTCAGGTGGTGGTTTGTTTTGTGCTAGTTTGTTTTCTAAACCTGTGTTTTGTTTTAATAGTGAGTCTAGTCGGGAACAGAATATGGGTTGGATTGTTGATTCAGGGGCGAATCAACATATGATCAAAGATGAGAACTGTGTAATTGATTTTTTAGATGTGTCAAATTCAAAATAACAATAAAGCATCCTAATGGTATAAATGCTTTAGTAACAAAGATTGGATCTGTAAAACTTGTTAATAATGTGGTTCTTAAGGATGTTTTTGTTGTTCCTGAATACAACATAAACCTCATTTTTGTTCACAAATTGGCTAGGGATAATAAGCTGTTAGTAATGTTTGATGAAAACAAGTGTTATGTTCAGGACTTGTCAACCAAGAAAGTGTTGGTGACTGGTAGTCAAATGGATGGATTGTATTTTTGTGGCAGCTCTTGCATGTTAGATAAGGTGTGTTGTAGTTCTAGTGCATATACAAGTCTTTGGCATGCTAGGCTAGGGCCTCCATCTGATCATGCTATAAAAGTTTTTAAAAATAAACTGAACTTAGGAATTCCGGATCCTATTCTTCCTTGTGAGGTGTGTCAAAGAGCCAAACATCATAGGGTACCATTTTCTTTGAGTAATCATAAAGCTAGCAATCTAGGAGATCTTGTACACCTAGATGTATGGGGTCCTTATAATGTTGCTAGTAGGGAAGGTTATAAGTTTTTTCTAACAATTATTGATAATTACTCAAGGGCTGTGTGGGTGTGTTTGATGAAATTAAAATATGAGGTCTTTGAAAATATAGCTGAATTTGTAACCATGGTTAGAACTCAGTTTAAGAAAAGTATAAAATGTTTTTGAAGTGATAATGGAATTGAGTTTGTTAACAACCAAATGAGTTCGTTTTTGTAAACAAAATGGAATACTTTATCAAACTTCTTGTACATACACACCCCAACAGAATGGGATAGTTGAAAGGAAGCATGGACTTTTGTTAAATGTTTCTAGGGCTTTGTTATTTCAAAGTTATTTGCATGTTAGGTTTTTGTTAGAATGTGTGTTGACGGCTGCTTATTTTTTTAATAGGACTCCCTCTTCGGTGCTAGGTGGTAGAACTCCATATGAGTTGGTGTATGGGTTTGAACCTATCCTGAATCACTTAAAGTTGTTTGGGTATTTGTGTTTTTGTACTGTGTTAAATGAAACTGATAAGCTCAACAGTCGTGCTGAGAAATGTGTTTTCATTAGATATTCCAATGAAAAAAAGGGTTAAAATATACAGTTTGAATTGTAAAACTGTATTTTTTTCTGGAGATGTTAAGTTTTTTGAAACAATATTTCCCTATAAAAATGTTTTACAACAGGTTTAATGATGTAAATAATTTGAATTTTTTTGACACATACGAGTACACAGAAACATAACAACTTAAAATTCCCAACGATGAAGTAAAGGAACCTGAAGAAATAGGGACACAAGAATCTTCTTAATTAGATGATAAGGATACTAAAACTGTTGACAGGGCTTCTAGTGAGCTGTCTAGTGTGAGGGAACATGTCACTAATAGAAGCGAGCTTGTGATACCTGTTTCTGAAGAACAAAACATTTATGAGGGAAATAGTAATGAGGAATTAGGAAACCAAAGCCAACTCAGGAGGTTTACTAGGAGTTCTGCTCTACCTAAAAAATAAGTGACTTTATTGTTGAGGGTAAAGTTAAGTATGGTTTAGAAAAGGTAGTGAATTATTCTAATTTGGCTTTAGAACATAAATGTTTTATTTCATTACTTAATAAAAGTTATGAGCCTAAAATTTTAGCGAGGCTTGTAATGATCCAAATTGGGTATCTGCTATGAATGAGGAAATTGAGGTTCTTCATAGAAACGATACTTGGGATCTTGTAGATCTACCTCCTGGTAGGTCTGTTGTAGGGTGCAAGTGGATATATAATCGAAAGATATAAAGCCAGACTTGTGGCTAAGGGTTATAGTAAATAAACAAGGAATAGACTTTGAAGAAACTTTTTCACCAGTTGTTACAGTTGTTAAACAGGTAACTGTCAGGTGTATTATATCAATAGCTGTTGAAAATAATTGGAAGTTATTCCAACTAGATGTTAATAACACTTTGCTTTATGGTCAATTGCATGAAGATGTTTATATGGCTTTACCTGATGGTTATTTTTCAAAAAAATGAACGAAGAGTATGTAAACTTAAAAAATCCTTATGTGGCTTAAAACAAGCGCCTAGGATGTGGGATAAAAAGTTGGTGAATGTGTTATGTGAGTTAAACTTTGTGCAAAGCAAATGTTATTATTCTTTGTTTTACAAAGTTAGGCAAGGTGTTGTTGTTTACTTGCTTGTATATGTTGATGATATTGTAGTTACTGCAGGTAATTCTATTGAGGATATAGAACTTGTTAAACAAATGCTTATATCCAAATTCTCAATTAAAGATTTGGGAGAGTTAAAATCTTTCCTTGGTATAGAAGTTATTAACTCTAATAAAGGAGTCTATTTATCACTGTCACACCCAACCGATGGCGGAAACATCGGGGCGCGACACTAGGCAAATCAAATTGATCAAGAGATTCCATAACGATTAATTTAAAGATAATAATCAACATTTAACATCCCATACTATTAAACTCATACAATCTTAAAACAACCATTACATATCAAACAAATCCCTTAAACATATAATCTGATCCGATCTTCCCTAGATTTATTACAAGATATTCTAAGGCAAAACCTATCACTAAGCATCCATGCTAAAGTCCTCAACCTGTCACATATGTTAAAATAAAACGTCAATACAATTAAGTAAAGGAGAGCATACAGGTTTGCGTACATAATAGATATAAAAAGCGTTTAGCATACACCGTATGACATACGTAATAGTTGTGAATGATGTAACTACTTAGATTCATGTAAACCAACAAACCGCGATTGATCGAGGCATGCAAACAAGCATTCACATCCTAAAAGAGAAAATAAATGCAAAATAAAAATGCGAGCCTTAACAACCCCGGGCCTCCGTGTCACACCCCGACCCGCAGCGGAAATGGTGATCGAGGCATGATTGGTTTTCATCAAAGCTCATGACATTTACTATAAAGTTTCATATTTATTAATTCTCTTTAAAGAAGAAATTACAATAAACATTTAAGTACAACATGTTCAAATACATTTTTCATGACTTCATTATTTTTCTTCTAAGGCAATTTCCTATGTGTTCATTGCTTCAACCTGTCCACCTGTATCATGTGTAAAAATAGGGTTTTGGGTCAACAAAAGTTGGCGAGTGAATCTTATGAAAACATTTGAACGAATTTATTAGATTGGTTATAAAAAGGTGCATAACCACATATGAGTAAACGTAAATGTAAATTTAATCACAATACACATAATATTAATTAATGCACACGCACACACCAAATGATGAACAATGAGATCAAGGCTCAATCAAACGGAGCCGATCTAATGAGGCATGCGATGTTCAACTCGTCTCCAACGAGGAACTGATGGGTCTAATGAATGATTTGCACGCAGCTTGACAAAAATGTAAACACACATCACAACAAACAACATAATCACATAATCTCAATTAATGCACAAGCACACACCAAATGATGAACAATGAGGCACGCGATGTTCAACCCGTCTCCAACGAGGAACTGATGGGCCTAATGAATGATTTGCACGCAACTTGACAAAATGTAAACACACATCACAACAAACAACATTTACATCACAAGTTTAGATCATATAATGGTAATAGCACAAATTTGAATAAACGAAATAATTAAAGCGACACATGATACACCCCAAAACATGAATAAAAAGGGGAATTTGTAAGAATTCACTCACCGTGGGTGCGTTCCTTGATAATGATGAATGCGCACGAATTAGGATGATGATTTGACAAAGGAGTTTAACCTAGAATAAGATTTAGAATTTATTTAATGTTTTGCGAGTTGCGTTATTTTGTTAAGTTTAGATAGAAAAACGCTCGAATTATAAGTTGTAGATTATTTCGATTAAGTTTAACTCGATAGGTGTTATATTTGTAGATTGCGGATATAATAAGTTTAGTAATAAAATGATAGTTTAACAAAATATAATAAGTATAAAGTTAATAATGATAATAATAATAATAATGACACAAATAATAATGATAATTTTAATAATAATAATAAGACTGATTTTTTTATAAATAATAATATAAATAATATTACTGATTTTAGTTATTAAATCAGATTATATCTAAATCAGTTAATCCAAGTTTTCGGCCCACATCTGGCCTGGCCCGATTAGCAGTGGCCCAGTAACAAAACAAAACAACAAAAAAAAAGATAAAAAGATTTGGCCCACTAGGGACCGGCCCAACGGGCCTAAGCATCAACCACAGAACCAGCGAAGGAACTGGTACAGCCTGGTTTCAAACTCGGGTCACCCCGGTAAACAGCAACACAGAACACCAGCTGGTCTGGCCAGCTTGGTGTTTGATTTCTGTGATTTGAAAACCTTTATCATAATCGTAGCTGTTGTCTTCTTTATTCATATGAGAACCAACACGTAACAGTTTGTATGTATGAATATAAAATTTTCTGTTTCAGTTAGATAGTTATGATTGAATCAGTAAAAAAAGATAGAAACAGGTTATACCGAAACAAAGTGGAACGAAGGTTCCGGGGAGTCTCCGGTCGTCTTCTCTGACGACTGTGAGTCTTTCCGGCGAGCTTTCAGCGGCGGAGTTGCAGGTTTTCCTTTGACGGGACAGGTATGCGACGGAGGGACAGTGATTGCGAGAGGTGTGAAAATGTGAAGGGTGAAAAAGTGGGGAGGAATCGAGTATAAAAGGATGACCGGGGTTAATGCTTTCTGCGTTTAATTATCGATCGGTTAAGGAATTCATGGAGGTGGGGCTCGGGACATAATATGGTGTGTATGTTTGATCTACACTCTACTAAACGTCCGGAGAAGGGTTAAAGACATGAAGGTATACGAGGGTACTATTGATCAGTGAGAAGTTAAATGCAATATTTTGAGTAATGGTTGACATCAGAAACGATCATAACGTTTATCCTTGATGTGTGATCGGTTACATGGAATCGGAAAAGAAAAGTAACGGCAGCAACTATACATTCTGCAACTTCAAATCTAAATGGAATTAATTCCATATTTTTGTTCTAATCCCTTGAGTTTTCGCCAATAACTAAATTAGACCTTGTGATTTGGCTTGGTTTTAACAAAACCAAATACAACTTTAGTATAGTAATCTTGCGAAAGAAAAGAAAAAATATATATATATATATATATAAAATAATATCTTGAACTTTTGATTATAATTTATAGTAAATACTTATTAAAAGAATAATTTAATAATTAGAGAATATTGAATATTTGCTAAATAAATGATTTAAATAATTACAAATAAATAATTAAATGATTAAATCATTTAAATAAATAATGTTGGATAAATAAAAGAATAATAAATAAATAACGCGAAAATACGGAGCGTTACACTCCGGGTGGCGGGTCAACCTCTAGTATACTATCAAGTTAAGGGTGGCGTACAAGCAATTAAGCAATACATACAATTCAGCAGATTTCACGTATAATCATGTAACAGCGGGTTGTGAGTAAGCGTTTGAGAGTTGTGTGATGTGTTTTTATATACGAACATATGTAACACCCAAAAGTGCGTTTAAGCGAAAAAAGGGTTCAAGTATACTCACAGTTGGTGCGTTTCGGGAGAGACGAGGGATCTAAGAAGAGTTGCGGGAGTGTCGGATCAGCCTGTAAGCGAACAGAGGTGCATCAGTCTTCTGAAATGCTGAAAAGGTTCAGTTTGGATTGGCAGAGGACAAGTTCCGGCGAACTTGTGAAAACCTGTTGAGATGTGAGACAAGTTCGGGCGAACTTGTATGTTTCCATACAAGTTCGGGCGAACTTGTAAGGTGTTCTAACTGGGAGGACAAGTTCGGGCGAACTTGTCTAATTTTCTTGAAAATTGGACAGAGTTCGGGCGAACTTGTGCCATTCTTGCAGATTTGATGTGGGAGACCAAGTTCGGCTGAACTTAGTCACCAACCTGGTGACAAGTTCGAGCGAACTTGGTGTATTCCGAGCGAACTTGATGGTTTTGGTAGCCAAATCGTGCGATTTTGCACCGTTTGCTGAGGAAATTGAGTGATCATCCCTCCAACCTTAAGCCACTGAGTAAAACTTAGGCTGGAGAGGTCTTTTGGAGCGAGTTTAGTCATTTTACAGATCTCGGGCTAATCGGGCGAACTTTATGGTTCGTACAGATTAGTCCAGCTTGTGTAAAGTGACGATTTCGTCCTTGTGCTTCCGGATCTTAGATCTTGCTTGACAACGCCTCGTTCCACTTCAAAGTGAACGAAACATACGTCATTAGTCCGAATATTGTGTGAAAATCGATGTTTTCAAAGGTTTTACTCATATCTAAGAATAGATCTGAGTGAAAAAGAGAAGTTTGTATAAAAAGATGAAGATTTCGTAAAACATAAGAGATTTGATGAAAAAGAAGGTAGAGCCTTGTGCAAAATCGTTGTAAAACGTTGTTGTAGTTGAAAACGGGTTGAATCTTACTTAGAAAACAAGGGTTTTGGTTTTGGGGAGTTCCGGGCGAACTTGCAGCAAGTTCAAATGAGAGAATGGAGTTGAGTATTTATAGGTGGAGGTGAAAATGAGAGAGTAGACAACAAGTTCGGGCGAACTTGTATCAAGTTTGGGCGAACTTGTGTGTTTTGCTGAGATTTTTATACAAGTCCGGGCGGACTTGTGTCTTGTGAATGATTTTAAGAGGCTTAGGCAAGTTCGGGCGAACTTGTGATATACAAGTCCGGCCGAACTTGACCAGTGGGACAAGTTTTGTTTGATTATTTCGCGTTACGAGTTCGTTCGGCGATTCGATTCGTATTAGATAGATATATTAAGCGTTGTAATTTATATAATAGTGCGATTTAACGATTTAAGCGTGTGAGAGCATTGCGATAGCGAATATAACCATAACATAAAGAAGCATAACACACATAAAGCACAATTCCACAATAATAACTGCGATTTGCGATGCGATGAGATAAGCGTTGCGATGGCACAAGTGTTTATCAAACAATAACCCACTCGGCTCGTAAAGTAGCGTAATTACTTGTGATTGCGTTTAGATTAGAGATGCGTTTAATAAGCGATTAGATGCGATGATCATGGTAAACGATATAATTAATTAACATAACTTTCTTATAAATCGAATCTAGAGATTATAATCGTCCCGAAATTTAAGTAGGGCCGTAACAAAGAGATGCGGATGCTTAGCCTTCATGTCACTTTCCAATTCCCAAGTGAACTCGGCACCGCATTTGCCTTAATATCGGACTTTCACGATAGGGATGCGAGAGCGCCGTAACTTCTTGGTTTCTCGGTCCATGATTTCGACAGGCTTTTCCACAAAATGGAGAGTCTCGTTTATTTGCAAGTCCTCGAGAGGGACGTGGAGATTTTCTTTAGCTACGCATTTCTTGAGGTTAGACACGTGGAAAGTCGGATGGACGTTATTAAGTTTCACCGGTAGTTCGAGCCGATAGGCCACTTTGCCGATCCTTTCCAGAATCTTAAAGGGTCCTACGTATCTTGGCGCTAGCTTTCCTTTCTTCCCGAAACGGATCACTCCCTTCCAAGGTGCAACCTTTAGGAGAACTGATCTCCCACTTCGAACTGCAGGGACTTGCGGCGTTTATCGGCATAACTCTTTTGACGATTCCGAGCTTTCATGAGATTGTCTCTGATCTGGAGGATTTTGTCTGTTGTTTTTGAATCAGCTCGGGACCGGTGATTTATGCTTCTCCGATCTCGTGCCATGCAATAGGCGATCGACATTTTCTTCCATACAGCACCTCAAAAGGAGCCATTTGAATGCTGGTGTGATAACTATTATTGTACGAGAATTCAATTAAAGGTAAATGTGTATCCCAATTACCACCGAAATCTATGATGCACACACGAAGCATGTCTTTAAGGGTGCGGGTCGTGCGCTCAGTCTGACCGTCAGTTTGAGGATGAAAAGCGGTACTGAGATTGAGAGTAGTACCAAGGGCGGATTGAAAAGTCTCCCAGAGATGCGAGGTAAAGCGACCGTCGCGGTCCGAAATGATGTCACGAGGTGTCCCGTGTCGACAAATGACTTTGTCGGTATAGATTCGGGCTAATCGTTCGACCTTAAAGTCTTCTCGTATAGCAATGAAGTGCGCAGATTTGGTAAGACGATTAGCTATAACCCAAATAATATCGTGACCGGATGAAGTGCGGGGAAGTTTCGTAATAAAGTCCATGGCTATGCTCTCCCATTTCCACATCGGGATTTCGGGTTGTTCGAGCAAGCCAGAGGGCCTTTGATGTTCGGCTTTAACCTTCGAGCAGGTTAAGCACTTTGAAATGTACACGGCGATATCCTTTTTCATGCCCGGCCACCATTACTTAGGTCGAAGGTCCTGGTACATTTTGTCGGCTCCGGGATGATTGGAGTATCGAGATTTATGAGCTTCGGTCATTAGCAGTTCACGAAGGTTATCACTGCTGGGAATCCAAATGCGATCAAGATAATAATAGATACTGTTAGGTTTAACAACGAGCTGAGTTTCGAAACCACAAGCGAATTGAGCGGAGCGAATCATGAATTCAAGATCATTCAAAGCTTGAGAGTCACGAACACTATACACATAGCTTCGCCGACTTTGAGCATCGGCTACGACGTTTGCTTTACCAGGATGGTAGCGTATCTCACAATCGTAATCGTTGAGAAGTTCAAACCATCTGCGTTGGCGCATATTCAGTTCCTTTTGATTAAGATATGTTGTAAGCTCTTATGGTCAGTGAAGACCGTACACTTAGTACCGTAAAGGTAGTGTCGCCATATCTTCAATGCAAAAACAACTGCACCGAGTTCGAGATCATGGGTTGTGTAGTTCTTCTCGTGGATCTTGAGTTGTCGAGACGCATACGCGATAACCTTGTCTCGTTACATGAGAACACAACCAAGACCAAGGTTTGAGGCATCGAAGTAAACAACGAAATTGTCGTTTCCGTCGGGTAAAGCGAGTACGGGAGCGTTGCATAGCATACGCTTGAGAGTTTGAAAAGCTTCCTCTTGGTTGGAATCCCAAACAAAAGGTTTGTCTTTATGAGTTAAAGCGGTAAGTGGAACGGTGATTTTCGAGAAGTCGGCAATGAATCGATGGTAATAACCCGCCAATCCAAGAAATGAACGGATTTCGGAAGAATTCTTCGGTGTAATCCAACTCTTGACAACTTCAATCTTTGCAGGGTCGACGTGAATTCCTTGACTATTAACGATGTGGCCGAGAAATTGGACTTCATCGAGCCAGAATTCACATTTAGAGAACTTAGCATAAATGCGATTACCTTGAAGAAGTTCGAGGACTAAATGGAGATGGGGCGCGTGTTCGTCTCTCGACCTCGAATAGATAAGGATATCATCGATGAAAACAATGACGAAACGATCTAAGAAGGCTTTACACACACGGTTCATCAAATCCATGAAGACCGCGAGTGCATTGGTAAGACCAAAGGGCAAGACCACGAATTCGAAATGGCCATAACGAGTACGAAAGGCGGTTTTCGTAATATCTTCTTCGAGTACACGCAACTGATGATAACCGGAACGTAAATCAATCTTAGAAAATCAAGTAGCACCTTGAAGCTAATCAAATAAGTCGTCGATTCGCGGAAGAGGGTAGCGGTCCTTTATCATGAGTTTGTTAAGTTCACGATAATCGATGCACATTCGGAACGTCCCATCTTTCTTTTTCATGAAAAGAACGTGTGCGCCCCACGGTGAAGTACTCGGGTGTATGAAACCTTTATCAAGAAGCTCTTGAAGTTGGCTTGATAGCTCGCGCATTTCGGATGGTGCGAAACGATAAGGAGCTTTAGCAACGAGTGTGGCACCGGGAACTAAATCGATACGGAATTCAACATCGCGAGTAGGGGGTAAACCAGGTAAATTGTCAGGAAAGACCTTAGGAAATTCATGAACAACAGGAACGTCTTTGAAAGTCTTCTTTTCTTTCTCCGGGTTCACAATATGGGCTAGAAAAGCAACACATTGCTTTCGCAAACATTTGTGTACTCGAGTACATGACAAAAGCATCAACTTCTTTGAGGGAGTTTCACCATAGACATGGAATTGATCACCGTTTGAGAGAGGGAAGCTAATTATCTTATCGAAGCATGGTTGTTGAGATCGAGAGAACAACCACGTAGGAGGGAGGTGACGGTAACGGTTTTTCCGGTGGCGATTTCCACATCGAAAGTCTTTGGGAGTTTAGCGCGTTTACATTTTAAAACCTTTTCGAATTCTAATGATAGAAAACAATTATTGGAACCAGTATCAAATAAACATGAAGCATAAATTAAATTATGAGGAACGTACCATTGACAACATAGTTGTCGTTCTGCGCCTGGTGATGGTTGAGGTTAAAGGCTCGTCCATGTGCAGCTTGTTGTTGCTGTTGCTGAGGCTGTGGTGGATGTTGCTGCTGCTGTTCCTGCTTCACAGGTTTGTTTGGGCAGACATTACTTAAATGATTCGGGTCACCGCATGTGTAACAGGCACGTGCCCTTGGAGCTGGCTGCTGATTGGCCTGAGGAGGAGCTGGTAAAGAGGGTGTTGCAGGGGCCTGAGGAGCTGGCTGGCGAGGGCCTGATCGGCAACTGACAGTAAAGTTGCCGTAGATATTACAGTTGGTGCAGAAGCGACAGGGCCTCCAACTGCATGATGATAGGTGCATTTTGAGCACAAAGGATGCGGGCCAGTATACGCACGCTTTGTCGGCGATGCGTTTGGTGCTGCAGACTGGAGTGGCTGAGGGTTTTGCGGAGCAGTAAAAGCAAAGTTCTTGCTCGGGTTTTCCCTTTTACGACCTCTGCGACTATTCTTGGATTCTCGGGGCTGACCGGTAGGAGATGCTGATTCGGTGAGTGCCTGATTTGCGACCTTGCTGCTCTTAAAATAACCAGACTGAACCCATTTGTCATTGATCTCTGCGGCTAGCTGGTAGGTCTCTTCGATTGTAGCAGGGCACGCTGCCTGAACAAAGTTAGCGACGCAATCGGGGAGAGCGTTGATGTACTTCTTGATTGCTTTCTCGGTCGTGTCCACTTGACCGGGACAGATGATGCTCAACTGCTTGAAACGAGCTGTTAGACCGGCATTGTCGGGTCCGTCTTGCTTGATTCCCCAAAATTCGTTTTCCAACTTCTGGATCTCATAGGGAGGACTGAATTCTTTGATCATAAGCTCCCTGAGTTCTTCCCATGAGAGTCCGTAGGCTTCATAGTTTCCCCTCCTGTTACGCTCCGCAGTCTACCAGTCGAGAGCCCTGGACTGGAAAACGCCGATATCGTTAGTAGTACGAAGGGGTTTGGGACACCCACTCTGGCGAAATGTGACCTCGATAGCATAAAACTAGTGAAACATGGCACTGGGTCCTTCGGTGCCTGAAAGAGTGAGGGGTCCACAAGCCTTGAACTGCTTGAAACTGAATGATGACTTGGGCGGATCGACTTTCGAGTCCACAGAAGTGTTGCTGTTGGCGGCTTGGATTTCGCCGACTATCTAGGGGATCACCTTGGCCATTTTCTTGGCCACCAGTGATGCGATGCGCTTGTCAGCTTGGCCGCGCTGAAGGTTCCTTCTGGTGTGCGATCCCATTGAAGACATCTACATTGAAGGATTCGATTGGATGAGATTCGATTATAATAGGTTTATGTTTAAAATATTTATTATTATTATTCATACAAGGCACAAATTCACATAAACACGTAGGCAAGTAAACACGTAGGCAGGCAAACATGTAGGCACATAAGCGCATAACACATAAACACGTAAGCACGTAGTCACATAATTCACGTAAGCATATACTTTGCACGTATTCACCTTCTTATAAGTAAAGCGTAGCGCGTTCGAGGTGCGAGATATAAGCGAGATATAAACGATGTATAAGCGAGGTAAGCGAGTAACACGGCCTATGAGGCACACATGCCCTCATAGGTGTAAGCGAGTTGAGTGATTAGTTTGGTTGGTGCATTAATTAGCGTTTTATATTTTCGAGAGCTGTGCAAGTTGTGCATATATCGATGGAGCGTAAAAGCTATAAATCGAGAAATTGATAAAGCGAGAAATCGAATAAGCGAAAATTCTCAAAATTTAAACACATAAATAATAATAAACTCGATGATGCGTAAATCGATGATAATAGGCTTAAATCAATTGAGAGCGTCCTGGGTTTTGAGACGTTGACTACCCAAAGTGATTCGAAAATTCTCTGAGTTCGGACACACGATTTGGCCTAATAGACAAATGCTCTCGCCGTACAACGGTTAACGGCATTTCTCCTTCCAGTTACGTCGTGTTCCGAGTCATCAAAGTAATCGAGACTTTGGTGAGATTGAAAATTGAGGAGCAGAATTAGTTATTAAGATGCGGGTTTCACCCCTAACTTAACAACATCATTTCTAGTTGTGGTTATGCTCACTGATCAAATCGGGAGTTCCACTAGATAGATATGGAGATTTTCGTCGAGGTTCGGACATCACTCCTAACTCAACGAAGGTATCTCGTGCGAGAGAGAATGCGCGGAGTGGATGATCTCATCGAGAGTTCTTGGTTTTCACACCTATTCTCAACTCGATCACTCGTCTTGTGCGATACGAGCGTTCTTCAGCGTATGTTGTGGTTGCTTTAGGAAAAGCATTGTTTAGAAGTTCGTGCCGGAGGCTTCTGATCAAGTTCGGGCGAACTTGGCATCAAACTGATGTCAAGTTCGAGCGGACTTGACTAATCCCAGCGAACTTGGTTAGTGCTGAGGGACAGGCAAATTCGAGCGACAGTTGGTGCGTTTCGGGAGAGATGAGAGATCTCAGAAGAGTTGCCGAGTGTGCCGGATCAGCCTGTAAGCGAACAGAGGTGCATCAGTCTTCTGAAATGATGAAACAGTTAAGTTTGGATTGGGCAGAGGACAAGTTCGGGCGAACTTGTATGTTTCCATACAAGTTTGAGCGAACTTGTGAAAACCTGTTGAGATGTGAGACAGGTTCGGGCGAACTTGTATGTTTCCATACAAGTTCGGGCGAACTTGTAAGGTGTGCTAACTGGGGAGGACAAGTTCGGGCGAACTTGTCTAATTTTCTTGAAAAATGGACAGAGTTTGGGCGAACTTGTGCCATTCTTGCAGATTTGATATGGGAGACCAAGTTCGGGCGAACTTAGTCACCAACCTGGTGACAAGTTCGAGCGAACTTGGTGTTTTCCGAGCGAACTTGATGGTTTTGGTATCCAAATCATGCGTTTTTACACCGTTTGCTGGGGAAATCGAGTGTTCATCCCTCCAACCTTAAGCCATTGAGTAAACCTTAGGCTGGAGAGGTCTTTTGGAGCGAGTTTAGCCATTTTACAGAAACTCGGGCTAATCCGGGCGAACTTGATGGTTCGTACGGGTTAGTCCAGCTTGTGATATACAAGTTCGGCCGAACTTGACCAGTGGGCCAAGTTTGTTTGATTATTTCGCGTTACGAGTTCGTTCGGCGATTTGGTTCGTATTAGATAGATATATTAAGCGTTGAGCGTGTGATAGCGTTGCAATAGCGATTATAACCATAACATAAACAAGCATAACACACATAAAGCACAATTCCACATAAATAACTGCGATTTGCGATGCGATGAGATAAGCGATTAGATGGCACAAGTGTTTATTAAACAATAACCCACTCGGCTCGTATAGTAGCGTAATTACTTGTGATTGCGTTTACATTAGCGATGCGTTTAATAAGTGATTAGATGCGATAATCATGGTAAACAATATAATTAATTAACATAACTTTCTTATAAATCGAATCTCGAGATTACAATGATTAGATACAACGAAAGTAAAAGAAAAAGATAATAACGAAAATTGGAGTTGTTACAATCACAAAGAAAATATTGTTTAGAATTATTGACCGAGTATGGCATGAGTGCATGCAAACCGGTGAATAATCCGATTGAACAAAATAATGTGGTTACAACTTTGTGTAAATTAAATACTGATATGGTTCATAGTGTAACTGGATATCAGAAACTAGTAGGCAAGTTAATTTATCTTACACACACTAGGCCAGACATATCATACACAGTTCATTACTTGAGTCAATACATGCATGGTCCGACTGAAGGTCACTTAAAAATTGCTTTAAGACTGTTGTGGTATTACAGTCTCCTGGAAAAGGTGTATTTTTTAGCAAAGGGTCTTCTTTTGAGTTAAGTGCATATGCAGACTCAGACTGGGCCAAGTGTCTAGAGTCTAGAAGATCGGTTACTGGTTTTGTATTTTTTTTTTAGGAAACTCGTTAGTTTCCTGGAAAAGTAAGAAGCAGGCTACTGTATCGAGGTCGTTAGACGAAGCTGAATATCGATCTATGTGTGCAGCAGCATGTGCGATTATGTGGCTTAAAAATCTTTTGTCTGAGTTGAATGTGTCAATTAAGTTGTCGGTTCAGTTGTTTTGTGATAACAATGTAGTGGTCTCTATAGTAGTTAATCCGGTTTTCCATGATCGGACTAAACACTTTGAAATCGATTTATTTTTCATGAGAGAGTTGATTTCAAAAGGTTTTATAAAGATTGTTGGGGTTCGGTCGACAAATCAACTGGCAGATTTAATGACAAAAGGTCTATTAATTGCTTAGCATAGTGAGTTATTTTCAAGAATCGGGTTATATGATTCGTTCGGATATTAAATTGAGGTGGGGTGTAAAAAATATAAAGGTCTCATATTTTTCTTTTGTATTAAAATTTAATATCATGTAGTTAATATTGTATTTATATGTTTGTTGATGTTATTTTTTTCATGTACCGGACTATTGGAGGAGACTTGGGCTTGGCTGATACATTGGGCTTGCAGCTTTGGGCTTAGCTTGGACTGATTAAAGAAGATAGTTGTCATGGAGCGGTTATCAGATCCGGGTTACTATCCGCATCGCATGGTGATGGATATTATATAAAGTCAGTGTCAAGTTTTTTGTGAGTCAGTAAAGATATTTTTCACACTCTCCATAAACTTCTTTCTCTCTCTAAAACGAATTAGGGTTTGTAAGTTGTAAATGCTTTGATTCAACCTAAATTAAAGTTTATAGTAGGAATCTGTTGTAGTTCGATTGATATTATCATTTTGATAATCTCTGTGAGTTGAGAGTTGAGAGTTTGATAGATCTGCTCTTGTATCTTGTATAAACAGTCTTGTTCCAGAATATTTGAATATTTGGGTTAATAAACTTAGGGTTGGATATTTTGTGTGTTCGATTGTTGTGATACCAGTCTTTTTGACACCTACACACATGAAATCAATACTCGGGGAAACAGGTACCAAGTTGTTATCGTCACACATGAAATGGTATATATGCTTTGATATTATTAGGTAAAGTCCCCGACTGCAAGTCACAAACGAATCATCTTTGCTAGAGTGATTAATTAGCATAAATGTATCATCTTTTCCATGTCCAATGGTCATATGAAATTGCTCTATAGTATTAGGACTTTTATTTGAACCAATCTATCTTCCATTTGTGTTTGAAAGTAAAGGGTGATTTCATTAATTGTAAATAATATCCTTTTTTTATTTTTACTTGGGAGCGTTTGGTTTACATAAATTTTTAAATGATACTAGCATTTGAAAAAAAAATGGATTTAAAATTTGAGTTTGTCAAAGAATTGCAGTTAACTTATAATGGCATTTGTTTGACAAAACAATCATGTTTTATTTGTGTTTTGTTAAAGAAGTAGCAATGTGATTATCACTATGGTGGGATTGTAGTGACGGTAATAACAACAATGGTGATTGTGGTGAGGGGTGGCGGCGGGATGGTAGTGGCACACACATTGGTGGCGATTGTGATGGTGCAGTAGTGGTGGTGTTAGAGGTGGTGACGGTTGTGATAGAGACGATGGTAGTCGTGGTGATGACATCCGCAATGGTGATGGCAAAGACATATGACTGTGGGGTTGGTGAGAGCAATTTCAAGTCGTTCCCAACTTTGAAGAAAAACTGGATCTTTTACTTGAAGGAACATGTGAAGTTTATTTTACATCAAAAAATTTTGTACAATCAATAGTGGTATTCTTTAATTTTGATTCTAATTTCATAAATTTTACAACAATATAAGCAATTAATAGAAGTAAGTTGTTAATACACTGGATATAAGCAATTCCAATTTTTTTTAAATGACAAAACTTTTAACACCATAAAATTATCTTTATCTTGCACCTGCAAGGATTTAAATCCACAACCTCACATTTGTAAAGGAGGACACCATACAACTAGACAAATAGGTCATTGGTAAGAAAATCCAACTAATTAGAGGTTTTTAGAAACTAAGCGAGAAAAAAAGTTATTAAAATATTAATATGCCTATATATTTTTATTTTTACCATTGTCCTTTAACTAATATAGATTCAAAATTAGATCAAAAATAAACTCACATACGGTAAACAATCACATTGATACATTTCCTTGTATACCATGCAATTAACATGTTCCACTATTGGTGACAATTAAGGTTGCCATTGAGAGAACTCACTTTTAAGATTATTTTTCAATTCATTTTCAAATGTAGTTCCCAAACTTTTAGTAAAATTTTCTTATACAAAACATAAGAAAATTTTAAAAATAATAAGAAGACAATTTTATGACTTGAACACATTAAAATTACATCGTATAGTCAATTATACGAGACCGTCCTCGATATATAGGTAAGCATGTTTGATCACAAGAAATGTGCTGATTGGTAAAGTTGCAAGGTGTACAATACTACAATCCAAAAAATCAGTTATATGCTACATCTACACGTATACGACCAGGATTTGTTCTTGTTGGTTGTTACCAGGTAGATTCATTTCTTTCATGTGTTTACCAACATTTTACATCGGAGTGACAAAATTCAGAAAAATGCATATTTGTGCACGTGTCCAAACAAACATTAGTGGAGTGCAAATTATGTGGCGAATACGAGAGGATGCGGTTCATTTGTTTGTGTCTTGCATTGAGGCGACGCGAGTGTGGCAAAGGATCAGCGCCTAGTGCAAAATACCACAGATCTATGCTTTTAATATGAAAGACCGTATTCCAATTCACAAAACATTGATGATGTCGACGAATAAAAAAAGTTCGTACAAACTATCATCTTAGTGGCATGTTGGGTGACTTGCAAGGCAAGAAATGAATTGATCTTTAGCGACAAAAGAGTATTCATCTATAAGATCGTCGGGGATTTGAAAACTTCAACCTTTTGTTGGATAGATAACAAGGCGAAAAACGTATCAATGGAGTGGAAATAGCCTATTTGATCCTAAAACTAATTAAAATCATCTATAGTTTAAAATTGACAATTTTATCATCTCAATCTTTTCAATAAACGAGATTCAATCTTTTTATTAATGTTAATAAACATGTATAGACAATACACGCGCTGGTGCTTACTCATCAATTTCTCAAAATTCTATTTTTAGGCTGCTATGGGCTCATTTCAACTACATGTATTTAAAAATACTGTTAGATTCATAAATCACACACTTTAAACAAGGTATAAACATAATTTGAAACATTTTTAAGCGATTAAACTTTTCATTCATCCCATTTTTCAGGCTTAAAACTTTATAGCTAGTGTTCTTTTCACAGAATACAATGGAATCTGGATGGGATGGAAATTGAATAATATCATAGGAATTGAAATCTACATTCCAATTCCATCCAGATTTCATTTCATTATGTGAAACAAACACGCCTAAGTTTCCAAAACAAATTTCAATCCCTGCACAAATTCATATTCCGACATATTACCTTCCACGAAACTAATGCTACCCATATTTCTACCAATAATGTGATGAAGAAGTAATTAACATATAGTGTTTATGATTCCTTGACCAAGATATCCTCTAGAGTTTTCTTCGTTACACCATCACCGGTGCAAGAAATTAGAATGCATAACTCAAATTCGTTGTTATTGAACCTTTAACATGTATATAATCTTTTCAGTTTAGAATTCACACTTCAAACCTTGTTGTCAAGGATCATCCAAGGACACACCTAGGCCTGACGCAGTCGTCTTGCATTGCTTCAAAAGCCCCACTTTCAGGTCCTCGTGCTTATTTTTTCAGGCCTGGTTTCGATGAAATTCTGGCAAAAAAAAACTGTTTGAACAGGTCTAAAACAATTATACCAACCCTAAACAAGCGTGGAATCAACCAAACAGCCTAAATATACCTAAAACATCGTTAAGACCCCCAAAAAATTGCATTTTGTATTATATGCATCGCCTAAAAAACTCTCGCTTTTTGATGCTTCTACACTAAAACCCAAGACTCACTCTTTGCGCCTTTGACAACTATACTTCAAACAAGGTATCATTTGCAATGAATCTGAGAGATTAAATATATCTAGCGTCACATTCCTCATACTTGGGCTAGAAACCCTATTTCTACCAACAAGATGATGAAAAATACTTAACAAAAGTGTTAATGCTTCCTTGACCAAGAATTCCTCTAGAGTTTTCACCGTCGGCAATGATATTTGAAATTCTAATGTATTTGAACTTTGCAAAAATGCCAGAAATAATAAATCAACTCATTATTTCTATTGACATATTTTCCTAATTGTTTACTAAACAGCACAAGAGTATGTTGAAGTATTTCACCTAGTCGTGTGCTTCAAAACTGCATTTCCAAAATTCAATGGATGAAACAGGAGTTGTGCCAGGGCCGGCCCTGAGCATGTGCCGGGTGGGCGACGGCTCAGGGCCAAAAGCCTAAAGGGGCCTGAGACTCCGGCAACCCTCCGGTGGATCGAATTTCATAATGAACCAAGCTCTTACACTTATATCTATTGAAAATTTTGCCCTTTAATTGTCTCCTCGTTGAAAAAAAAATAGAAGAAAAGAGGATAATGTGACCCGATAATTTTCTCTGATTGTGACTGGTAAGAAGGTAGTTTAGAGCTATATATCTTGTGACTGGTTGAACAACTGTTGTGCCCTATACATAATAAAGAGTATGTCGAAGTATTTCACATAGTCGAACAATATATCTTATAGCCGCATTGTTCATATTTTCCATAAATTTACAAATATTAAAACAAAAGGTTATATATCTTTTCTATCTTACCCCTCCTTTTTTTCAATCTTGTGATCTTTTCTAACTATATACATTAAAATGATAAAAAATGAAAAAAAAAAGAAGAAGAAAAAGTTTTCAGACCAATGAATAGCTAATTTTGTTTAATATGAATTTTATTTCTTCTGGAAAGGATTAAAATGGTTTATATGAGAACTAAAACTGATGCGTTACTTCTGTTAATAATTTAATTAATTGGTTTATCTTATGTGAACTAAAACTGATTCACATGCAAACTACCTACATTAGTTCACACACAAACCAACACCGGTTCACATATAAACTACTTCACATGTGTGCTAATACTTCTTCACATGTGTGCTAATACTTACTGCAAACACGTGTAGGATATATCTCCAATCTCTAGTCAGCCCATTTCTCTTGATTTCGTTTTTCCCTCTGAAATCTCCTTGATAACCCATCCCTCGGAATCCTTCCAGAATATCATCTTTGCTCAACCTTAATGGATCTTTTGAAGTATCTCCCAGACTTAATACCTTCCGAATTCTTTCTTCTGTCATGATGATCTCCTTATTTCGAACAGTTGCAGTGATTCGTCTAACTTGATTAACTGTTCTGACTTTTGTTGTCTTCCAAAATTCCTCAATATGAATGCGGTAGATTTCAGGATTTGCTTGAACTGCATAATTGATTTTACTTCTAGATAGCCAGTACATTACGTCTTCGAAATCCTTTACAACTCCGTCCAGTGAGATTGGCTGATTATGTTTCATCGTGGGATCCCAGAAAACTTCTTTCACCATTTTTGTAGACATGAGAAATGGGTCAAGTGAGATCCGAGTTGGATAATTGTAATAGGTAGAATATTTACCAATAATATATTTTAAAAAATAGTTTCTTAAATAAAAACGCTGATATTTACGATCAGATTTAAATCACTGACGCTGTCCAACCAAATCAAGATTTTGTTTAATTTGAATATAGCGTATTTACGCTCTAATACCAAATTGTGAGTCCCAAATCATATACGGATCACAATGGTTTAATTGTTAACACACAAACACCAATAGATTAGGTGCTTGAATGTCTAAAGATAAGAAAAATCAAAAGATAACGATGAAGATTCTTGAATGGATCAAACAACAAGTGTTGTTATTGTTATCCCAAATGATTCAATCAATATAAGCACCTAGATGTTCGGATTAAGCACAAGATCAATATCAACAACACAAGAGAAATCACAAAAATGACTAGTCCAAGAACCTTGGAGCTAGGGTTTCATTAAGCGTCATATATATAGATCTGGCTGTCTGGCGTAATTAATAAATACGCCAGATCCATAATTATGCCGCCAGTACAAAAGGTTTCACAATATTACATTTTCACCCCCTGAACTATCTAAAGCCTATTAAACTAACACAAAACAATCCAAAACCTAAGTTAATCAAGTATCAACGATCTCAAAATTTCTAACAATATCCCCCTAGATCGTTGCGTACTTGATTGTTCTTCATTTACTAGCTTCCGGTTCTGGATTTGTTGCAGCTTTCTCAGAGGACTGTTCAGGTGGTGCTTCGGTTATTGGTGGTTGATTAGTAACTGCTTCACTTGTTTGTGGTTGGTCCTCCATAGTGACTTCATATGTGGATGAAGTCGGAGGTGGTGGAACGATGACTTGAGGATCAGATTTTGGTGGAGGATCTTTTGGATGAGCTGATGTGGATGGCGTCTCCGCAACTTTTTCAGCAGCTTTCTCTTGTCTTGGATTCTCGATCCTGCTTAAGATTTCCATCATTTCTATCTTTCTTTCTCTTGCACGCTCAACAGCTCACTGAAATAGCATGCCTTCCTCTAAGAACTCATTTCCAGCCCTAACGTGAATTTTGTGACCATAGAGAATGTTCAAATTGGACAGGCAGAACATGAACACATCTATGGGATCTAGAATTTTGATGTCTTCATTTGTGATGGATCGGACAACAGCTTCACCGGTCTTTCCATCATAAAACCATTTCTTAAAATTGGTGAGCGTGACAGGTTGTTCTGGAGGAAGCTTCACCCTGGTTACGACCTTTGCTGGATTAATGACCCATGTAACTGTTCCCTTTCCAGTGATTGGATCCTTGGTGGTTTTCGATACTCTTCGTGGTGGGCGTTGAGGCTTGAGGACTGTGAATCCACGAGCGCACTCTCTTAGATTAATCTTTCAAAATCACCACCAATACTGTTGTAGGTGGGATTGATCATGTCGTGCTTGCTCAACTCTCTAATGTCCCAAGTGGGAAGACTTTGCATATCATTTCCATTCCGAAAGTATTGGATCACGCCTCCTCTACGCTTCACGATGAACCACCCAGAGAGATTATCGTATTTCCAGCTAATGATACAGTCTGTTGCCTCTATTTTCTCAACGATAATGACTTGGTAGAAGTCTGGAAACTTGGGTCTTTTTTTGTTGAACCATTCAGGGTGTTGAGGCGCAAACTCATCACCTCCATCAGTTTCGTATGCAACGTCCTCCTCTAATCCCCATTCTAAGAACTTTTATGGCATCTCAAGTCTATCAACTTCCTCTTCATCACTTTCGCCATCAATGTTTACATCTACTGCTGAGTCAAGACGTTTCTTTTCTTTTCTGCAAGTTCAATCTTGAGTTTTTCCTCTCTTTCTTTGAAGCTATCGAAATCAAAGATGTCTTCACTTGAGTACCTTGGTTCTCGATTTGCGGCTTTGTATAAATCTTGAACCAATTCATGCAACTTATCTAATCCTTCTTGTTGAAACCTGATGAAATAGGTTTGTTTTGACACGTATAAACTTAGCTCTTTGTTCTTTTTACGTTGTTCCTTTAGCTTTTCTCTGAGTAAGTTTGTGTCGTTGACCTGATTCTTCAATAAGCGTAATTCTTTATCAGGATACTTTCCGATGTCTTTTGAGAGACGATCATACAGATCCTGGTAAGGACGTGGTCTGGTAGGAGTTTGTTGTGTAGTTGCAGATGTTGGTTGAACAGGCTTTGTGGTGCATTGTAACACCTGAAAAACGGGTTTGGTAATAAAACCACGTTAATATTAAAAGGCGAGTAAAATACCAATAGTGGTAAAACTTAAGCCGTAAACAAAATAACTAGGAATAAACTAACCTAGTTAATGATATATGAATATGTAATGACATATGGAGTTGTAGTCTTATATAATAAAAACTAAACTTGAGGGACTAAAGCTGCTAAAAAGAGAACTAGTGTTATTAAAACAAAAGAATTAAGACACAACACACATAGTGAAAGGTGTGTTGGTCGATCATCAGGAGGTGGAAACAAGGGGAAACCCTAGTTCATCCAAGAATCATCAAATTGAAAGGAAATTGGAGCTCAAACTCGTGCATGAACATGAATATCGATCACCTAACTAGGGGATCGTAAGGTATGTTCAAAAACCTAGATTGGTGAAAGTCATGATTTGAGATTAGTAGAATACTTGCAAATTGGTTGTTGAATCATGATCCAAAGAAGAAATTTAGTGTGTATGTATGCTAGATTTCGTTAGACATGAAGAGATTATGGAATATTTTATGTAAGATTACTTGTAAGTGATTAACAAGTAGATTATGAAGGGGGTTTAGATTATATGAAAGAACTGATGATGTATTTATGTTCATGATCATCGTACTTGCTTGTATGTGTAAAAAACATGAACAATTTAGAGATATGAGCAAATGTTCATGCATGTTATAAAGTGGGTTTTGACCTAGGTGTGAAACCCAAACTATTGTATGAGTAAATTGATATATTGCTTTGATAAATGAAGAAATTGGGTTAACTAGATGTTAAAGGAATGTGTGAACTTGTTGTGTTAATGACACATGGTGACTTAATTAGAAAAACCTTAGCTAATTTGATAGCCTTAAAATGATGCCCACCAAGTGTTTGATAAAATGCCTAAATGAGTTCTATTAAACTTAGTGCATAAATAAGTCAATTTGCAGTTTGACTTTTTGAAAGTCAAACTGGCCTATAATAGAATCGAATGCAAAAAATGATAAAAAGTCCATAAGAATGAAAATCACGGTATCGATGACTAATATAACCATCTTGTGGTTCTTGCATTATAGTTTGACTCTTGACAAGCTAGGTGGAAGCTTGGAAGGAATGGGTCAAAAGGATTAGAGACGCGAGAAACAATGATCGGATGCAAGGTAAGTAAAGCTTACACCCATCTAGTAGAAGACTTACTTGTTGTATTGATTATCAATATAGTAAATTTAGTATTTAAAATATGATGTTCCGACGCGGAATGATACGGGTCAGAACAAGTGAGAATGGTAATAAACCATAATTGATGGTATAAAGGGTAAAATAGTAATTTAGTCATGTGAGGACGAATAAACAAGAAGTTTTGAAAAGTTACCTTATGGTGTAAACCATAAGGTGTAAAATGGTAAAAGATAATTTGGTCATGAGTTGACAATTTTAATATTGAGTTTTTGGAAAAAGATACCTTATGGCGTAAGTCATAATGGGTTGAACGAATTAAGTAACAACTTTAAGTAATATGATCATACGGTGTAAACCAGAACGGATTAAAATGTGAGATGTTAAATAAATACCATCTCATAATAATAAAATGGTCATTTAGGCCAAAGGGGTCGAATGGTGATGTTATCACTATTTGACAATAATAACTAATGTACATGCAAATAACGAGCTGCCGTATGCAAATCTTAATATAAAGTATGTATATGAAAATATTGAGCTGTTGTATGCAAAACTAAATATAAAAGTATGTATATGCAAATATTGAGCTGCAGTATGCAAATATGAGCTGCGATATGCAAATATCGAGCTGCTATATGCAAGAGTAAACATGGGTTGTAATCTATCGAATGTAAATCAATGGTATGTGTTTATACAAAGATGTGGGTTTTCAATACAATTGAGATTATGTCTTGCTAAACCGTAGCTTACGATGGGTATTGACAAAAATTCTTATTTGCTTAATTTTTTTGTCATTTTTGGCATTCGTGTATAATTAGACATGTTATACACTTGTTAAACTAACGTATTTCATGTTTTTATGAAATACAGGTTGATTTGAAGTACCAGATGACGATCAAGCTCAACGAAGAACCGAACACGATCAAGTTAAAGCTTTCACAATTTGTTTTGTTGATACGAAACAAATAAATGATAATATGTTGAAATGTTTAATGTTTATGAAGTTTTAATAAACTCGCATTACAGTACGAACGTGTAATTACATATAAATTCTTTTATATGCGAAATATTCTTTAAATTTTCGATTTATTATTAAGGGTTTTACATGCATCTTTGGAGAACCTTCACCGGTCTTTCTTTTCTTTTGTAACGGAGACTTACTGGACCAGCTTCAGGAGCAGCTTCAGTGAGATCGCTGATTAAAATTTCAACAAAACGGTCCATGCTCTCCTGTTCCTCGTTCACTAGTGACTGGAGTTTCTGATTTAGTCATTTCACTTCTCTTCAAACGACGTTCACAGCTTCTCAGCTCTCTTACTGCGTGAATAGCTTGCATATGTTCAATTGCTTCTTGTGATAATCCCGCTCGAATATCCATGATTCGCTCGGGACCAGAAGTTTCTTTCCTGTTTTTCTTTTTAGATGGTCCTCCTTCAGCTATTTTCTTTCCTTTGTCTTTTCGCTTTCGTACCAGTGGTGCTTCCTCTTCAGCTTCAACCTCTTCTTCCCCTGCTTCCTGTTTTGCTTGCCTTTCTCTAGATTGTCTTACCTATTCTTTGTATTTGTTGTAAGTTGCTTGAACTATGGGAAGTCTTTCTGCTCTGTACATGTTGTTGTGGAGCGTCACCCACTGCTCGGTCTTCATCTCTGTCAATTGTCTTCCTGTTGGCAACTGAAACTTGTACAAGTATCCATCATGAGGCAGGTTCTGGTAATTATCATTGATAAGCAGTTGCACAAATCTGGGAATACCTTGCCCATGGTCCTTTTTTTACATTGTCGACCATACAGTAGAAGATCAGGCTAGAAATGTTGAATGCCTGATTAATGCATAGTTAAGCATAGCTGCTGACCACTCCAGATTCAAACCATCATATCCGCCTTTTCTATGAGCCATACTTACTGCAAACACGTGTAGGATATATCTCCAGTCTCTAGTCAGCCCATTTCTCTTGATTTCGTTTTTCCCTTTGAAATCTCCTTGATAACCCATCCCTTAGAATCCTTCCAGAATATCATCTTTGCTCAACCTTAATGGATCTTTCGAAGTATCTCCCAGACTTAATACCTTCCGAATTCTTTCTTCTGTTACGATGATCTCCTTATTTCGAACACTTGCAGTGATTCGTCTAACTTGATTAATTGTTCTGACTTTTGTTGTCTTCCAAAATTCCTCAATATGAATGCGGTAGATTTCAGGATTTGCTTGAACTGCATAATTGATTTACTTCTAGATAGCCAGTACATTACGTCTTCGAAATCCTTTACAACTCCGTCCAGTGAGATTGGCTGATTATGTTTCATCGTGGGGATCCCAGAAAACTTCTTTCACCATTTCTGTAGACATGAGAAACGGGCCAAGTGAGATCCGAGTTGGATAATTGTAATAGGTAGAATATTTACCAATAACATATTTTAAAAAATAGTTTCTTAAATAAAAACGTTGATATTTATGCTTAGATTTAAATCAATGACGATGTGCAACCAAATCAAGATTTTGTTTAATTTGAATATAGCGTATTTACGCTCTGATACCAAATTGTGAGTCCCAAATCTGATACGGATCATAGTGATTTGATTGTTAACACACAAACACCAATAGATTAGGTGTTTGAATATCTAAAGATAAGAAAAATCAAAAGATAAAGATGAAGATTCTTGAATGGATCAAACAACAAGTGTTGTTATTGTTATCCCAAATGATTCAATCAATATAAGCACATGGATGTTCGGATTAAGCACAAGATCAATATCAACAACACAAGAGAAATCACCAAAATGACTAGTCCAAGAACCTTGGAGCTAAGGTTTCATTAAGCGTCATATATATAGATCTAGTTGTCTGGCGTAATTAATAAAAATGCCAGATCGATAATTACGCCGCCAGTACAAAAGGTTTCCCAATATTACATTTTCACCCCCTGAACTATCTAAAGCCTATAAAACTAACACAAAACAATCCAAAACCTAAGTTAATCAAGTATCAACGATCTCAAAAGTTCTAACAAAAAATGATCCAGAAATTCACTCAAAGATATTTACAACTAGAAATGTTACATGAAACAACAAAACTAAACAAAATTGCGATTCATCATCTTAATTAGAATCAAATCATTTTCCCCCCAAACAATCCTACAAGATCCTTTCTATAAGGTAAATACGATCTCCTCTTTTACAACTTCATTTCCCGCTCTTCTTTGCACCTAAAATTGTTCGTGAACCTGCGTTTGCGTCTTCCACTCCCCCCAACTTTCGTTACCTCACCCGAATTCCGCTTTTGCTTCGACTATCCACCTTCTTTAACACCAACGACTCCTTACCTTCGATATTGCTTCGCCTCGCAAATACCGAAATATCCACCTTTTCGATCCAGACCCGGTGGAACTACTCTTCTTGCATTTAGTTATGTCCGCCTTTGGGGAATATAGATTGTGATCGCATTTCTTGTCGCTGATCACGTGCGGTTGTTTTTATTCTATTTTTTAATCATGAATTAATTTAACTGTCATTACTAAATAAGATAATATTAACAAGCCAATTAGTCCTTTTCATGTTTATGTTCTATTAAATTCATTTTAAGTTTATTTTCTAACAAATCAAGCCAACAAGGTATATTCCAACCCAAAACAAAGGGTGCAAATGAGCCGAGTCAAGCCCAAGCTCGATTAACTTATGAGAGCTCGGGCTCGAGCTCGACTCGATTCGAACTTTGTTTTCAAAGCCCGAGCTCGGCTCGTTGGTATTTTCTCAAGCTCGAGATCAGCTGGGCTCGGCTTGTTTATTATCTATTAATTAATATAGTAAATAAAAATAATATAAAAATAGACCTTTTTGGGCTCGCGATCTCAATAAGTGAAGCTCGGGCTCGTTTACTAAATAAGCTTATTTTTAGGTTTGAGGTCGACTTGTAAACAAGTTTAAATAAGCTCGTCTCGTTTACACTAAGACTTGACGAGCTTCACATGCGAGGCTCGAGCTTGGGCTCGATTAACAAACGAGCTTTATTTTAGGCTCAAGCTCGGCTCGCGAAGCTCATTTCGAGCTTTTTCTCGAGCGATCTCGAGTCGCTCACGAGCCGCTCGGCTAGTTTGCACCCTACCCAAAACCCACAAACCTAATCTCCCACCCACCATGTTTGGCAGAAAACGTTTCGGGTTGAATCAGTTTGGTCAAATTTGGTCAATATCGTTGTGAGTTGAAGCAAATTCCAGTAATAAATTCAGTTATGGAGAAAAGTATTCAAACCCTATACAAACGGGTTTGAGTCGGGTTAAAACTAGTTTCCCAAATCTGTTTCGGGTTCAAAACGGTTTTAGTTACAAGACTAAGAGCTGGTGTAGAAACTGACGGTTTATGTCAGGTTTGAATCGATTTGGGTCAACTCGGTTTCAGGTATGATATCAGGTTAGGTTAGCAACCAGTTTGTAAATCCAAACCGGGTTTACATCTCTACCCCTCACCCCGAAGTCGAGCTCAACCTACCCCATTCTCTACTTCATGTATCATCCATATTCACATACTTAAGTTGTTTCTTCTTTACGTGGACATCTCTTTCTTTCACCTCAGCTTAAGCATTATTTGTTATCATCAACCTTCTAAAATCTTTTCATATTTCATGATGTAATTACTAATTAACTTGAAGAAATACTTGGTTTATCAATTTCTTTTCCTAAATTGCTTTTTATATATCATGTATACACATAGGTCATAGGATTTTAGTAATCCTTCCTTTTTAAAACACACCTATTTATCATTTTATCCTTTACCAGTATTTAAATTCTAGTTCTTCACCAAAGATAAATTATTTACATTGTTTCTATTTATTTTCTTTAAGGTTCATAATCTAGTATTATAGTAAGAACATATTAAAATGGTGTTGTTTTGACTTATTTTTGTAACTTGAAACCTGTTTCTTAATTTGTCTAACACCTTGCTAGTTACTTAATGATATTGCTGTCTTTCTAAAAAAATGTATATATAGTCACCTGAAAGTAAGGTATAAAAGAACACCTTCAAATATTAATAATGGATGGTTCTGTTCCACTAGGTGGAACTTGCATGTGAGCATGATGTTGCCGTATATGGGTCTAACTCGTTTTTCTTCCTTTACTTTCGAATAATAAAGTAAGATTTAATTGATTATGATACTAATAACAAAAGATGTGACTTTCTAGAAGAGTAAAGGCATATAGCTAGGGAATCCATGACGTGAATTGTGTGGAAAGCAAGCAAGTTTTTCTAAAATGTTACAACAAAAGATTAGAAGTGCACTTTTTAGTATTGCATAAAGATAAAGAATTTTCATATTTCATAGAGATAAGAATTCGGCAATATATGTGACTTTTTTTAAATAATCTTACTAGTATAATATTATGTTATGTAAAAGAAATAGAGTAAACTGTCATTTTGGTCTCTGAGGTTCGGGCACATTTGCCACTTTAGACCAATACTCAAACATTTTATATCTGGGTCCATGTGGTTTCGGTTTTATTGTCATTTTGGTTCAAAAGTGAAATCATGTCATATTTTTTTATAAAATTATGCTATTTTGTCATTTTCCTTAGGGGCAAAATGATCATTAAGTTTTATTATAACAAATTATTACATTAAATTAATTAACTAATAACTTTTATTAATTAATAATTCAAACCTTCTTCTCAAATCTTCATCTTTTCTATTCTACCAAACCCTAAAATCCACACCCCTGCACACTTCAATCACCCAAAATCCACAACCTTTTATCTTCAAATCAGTCATCAACAACACCGAAGCCCTAATTTGAAGAAGATGATTAGCTGACAAACAGAAAGAAAACTTTTTTCACACAAAGTAAGGAATGTAATCGGAAACAATAAAGCTATCACCGGAGAGTCACTGGAATCATTACAGATTACCGAAGACAAAAATGAAAATAGATCAGAAAGATTTGAGAGTTGCAGGAATTGTAAGAAATCACCCGAGACGAAAACCCAACTAGATCGGAGTTGTATCAGATCCACGATCCACCTGAAGGTTCAGGCTCAAATCTGACGGAGATGACGAGCACCGGACGGTATTGTTGTTTCTGACGGATATGACGAGCACCGGATGACGTAGATGACGAGCTTCAGTGTTGTTGATGGCCGATTTGTTTTCGTCTGGCTGGTTGTTTCCGACGGAGATGACGAGCAAGATTGATGGAGTGAGGAGAAGCGTAGGGTGTTGGTGGCGGATTGACGGATTCATGGTGTGGAGTTGGTGGCGGTATACGCCGGCGGTGGAGCTCCGGCGAGTTTGAACGAAAGGAGGTGGTGGTGGCGTTAGAAAGACGAGAGGGGGAGAGAGAGAAAGAGAGAGAAGGTTGCTGGTTGTTTTGAGGTTTTTTTTAATTATATATATATATATATATATATATATATATATATTATTGCTTAATATGAACATTTTGCCCCTAAGGAAAATGACAAAATAGCAAGATTTTATAAAACAAATTTAACCTGATTTCACTTTTGGACCAAAATAGCAATAAACTGAAACCATAGGGACTCAGATGCAAAAGGTTTGAGTTTTGGACTAAAGTGGCAAAAGTGACCAAACCTGAGGGACCAAAATGGCAGTTTACTCAAAGAAATATAATACACAAATTTGTCACACCCCGACCCGCAGCGGAATAAGAGTCGGGACATAATTGGGTTATCACCAAAGCTCATGATATTTACTAATATGTTTCATATTTATTAAAGTCAAAATTACATTCTCAATAATCCAAACATGTCCATACAATACAAAGAAAAATAACCAACTAATCAATCCAAGCTCTAAACCAGTTTATTCTTCTAAGCCAATCCTATGTGTTTCTTGCTGCAGCTGGTTCACCTGTATCATGTGTAAAATGGGGGTTTTTGGGTCAACATAAGTTGGCGAGTGAACCTTATTAGATAAACATTTATTATTGATTTCTTGTTATTTTATCAAGGAAAAACTGTGCAATAGTCATATGTGAGCAAATGTAAATAATCAAACAATAGCAATAACAACCACAACTACAACATACAATAACATATGAACTTGCATGAATATATAACATGAATGAAACTGTATATGTTGGCAACGTCACGTTCACGCTCATAATGTAATGGGGAACGGACGGCCTATGATGAATGTCTGTGCGATCAAGGCTCAATCAAACGGAGCCGATCGTATGTTGGCAACGCCAGGTTCACGCTCATAATGTAATGGGGAACTGCTCAACGCTCATAATGTAATGGGGAGCGGCGGCCTTTGAAATTGCATGTACTGAAAATAATAAATTAAATCTAAACAATAACCGCACAACAGTTGAAACAAGCTGAATACACATTTGTTCATGATATGATGTATGCACAATGATTTAAATATAATAAATGGTAAGACACATGATACACCCCAAAAACGTGATTAAAACGGGGAATTTTGTAGAGATTCACTCACATTGGGTGCGTTCGGTTGGAGATGATGAGATGCGCACGAGTTGGAAGAATTGAACAACGAGGATTAACTAACCTAAATAATAACGGAAGATATAGTAAATGAGTGGATTTTATTAATAATTTTAATAGGATTTTTAGGTATATTTTTGTGAGTTTAAGGCTACTTCCTATCTTTAAAAACATTATTTTTAAATATTTTTAATTGATTTTTTAAATTAAATTAAATAAATAAAAATATAAAAATATGTTGACTTTTACGTTGACCATTGACTGTTTGACTGTTTGACCGGTTTTATTGTGTGAATGTATGCGCCGGCAGGACTCGAACCCGAGACCTCCCGTTCGCGTGCACGCAGCTCTACCAACTGAGCTACGTGTCTAACCCGAAATAATTCTGTTTTTAATTATATTTATATACTAATTCAGTTTATTCAAAATTCATTTATTTTTAAAAAGGGATTTTAATTATCAAACCGGTGCCGTCAACAGGTCTCGAACCCGGGACCTGTGATTTATCGTTACACACAGTCCACCGCTGGACTGTGTGTCTAACTTGGTTAATATACAGATTTTTATTATACTTAACATCTAATTGCGAAAAGGATCCGGTTCAGTTCGAAAAATAAAACATTTTTATTACAGAGCATACGTGTGTCAAGGATCGAACTCGCGGCGTGTGATATGTATGTGCACACAGTCCACCGCTGGACTGTGTGTCTAACCCGAGATAATATCCAGATTTTATTAAACTTATAATCAAACTAACTTCGTCTTCTTCGTTACCGAATTACAGCCTACGATTACTCTATTGTTTCTTGTTTAATTTGATTGACAAACATTCATAAGACTAAAATGAAATGGCAGAGACGGTGCTGGAAGTAAACATACCGGAGGAATGATTTATCTCAGAATTCCGGCAAGGCGTCGGCTCTGTTTTTTTATGAACTTCGACTGAGCGAACAAATTAACAGTTTTGATTAGTTAATTGTGGAATTGAAGTACTAAGCAAGAGTTATCAGAAGGTTTGAATGACTATACCGTTTTACAACGGAAGATAATTTCAGAAGTTTTCCGGCGAGAGGGAATTATCTGATATCGACGTCTGAAATTGATTCCGATTGAAGGGTTTGAGTTAGCAATAGCTTAACAACTGATAGACAATGAAAGAATTGAGAGACTTACTGAATTGATGGAAAACACGGTTTTCCGGCGAAAGTCCGGCGAGTTCAAATAGCTTCTCCGGCGAACTGAAAGTTGTGCGAAAATGCAATTGAAGGTTTGGAGAGTGTGTTTGAGTCGCGAGAGGGGTCTTTGATTGAAGTAATTCAGGAATTGAAAGTTTTCGGTTATTAAAACCGATCCACTCTTGAATTCAAGTCCATTCAAAGCTAAATTGATTGGAGGTGTCGGTGTATCGGTTAAACTCAGTAAACCGCGAACAATCAAACGTTTTTGGACGTTTGGTGACTGATTTCGGTTACAGTTAATTTTAACCAGATCGCTTTATGATTGACCATAAAATTTAATTGTTTCCTAGAACTTACAGAAAACAACAAGTGGCGGGGTGGTATATGTGTGTGTGATAAGACTTTGAACTTAAACCCGGCTGACCCGGGTTCGAGTCCCGGCAGCCTAATTTTCTTTTTAATTATTTTATTTTTACTTTTTATCACTTATAACTTTTATATTCTAGTTTGTTTATTAATTAAGCATCATTAAAAATTAAAATGGACATAAATACCAACGAAACATTTATAACTTGATATTCGATTACAAACGGAGCGGGTTTGGAACCCGTTTTTGACAAATGTTACACAAATATAATACACAAGTAGTCAATTTAATAAATATCCGCGCTCACTTGGTAGTGAATTTCTTTAAACCTTTATGATGATTAATTATATATTATTAAGTTTACATAGTCTAATCATCTTTCAAACCAATCTCCACCGTTAGATCTTGCTGAAATAAAATCCTGACCATTTAAACTCACAATTTAACCGCCATAGTAGCAGTTCTTGGCGGTTTTGCAGTCTCCTGCTTTCCTCCCCAGGTCCCCCAATGTAACCTACTAACCTCCATGCAGCCTTCAAGAATACACGACAATGAAACTGTCATTCAGGCATTCTTCAAGCACGACATGGTAAGCATCTAGAATTAATTTAGGGTTTTCGTTAATCATGATTTGCCTCCATCGTTGCTGTAGTACATCACCAGGACGTGATCGGAGTGTCGCGCCCCGGTCAAAGATAATATTTATAAACCAAAACTACGTCAAACTAATAGCTAGTGGTAGTTAGTGGTCGAACTACAAAGAGTCGGTGGTCTGTGTCAAGATTCAATTGATTGTTAGTTTTTAAACACTTTATGAAGCTTGCAAGTTATGATTATTTCTTTGTTTGGTAATTTGGAAGAGGTGTCGAATTAAACCGAAAAATTTGTTATTAACTACTAAAATGGATTACTCGAAATATTGCAAAACTGATTTCTTGATTTTAAAACTATAATAGAGAACAAGGTTCACACTCGGTTCGATAAATGCAAGACCTAGAGTTCCTACATGTTTTAACTTGATTTAGTTGCATTTAATGATTAACGAACTTAATGTGACGTGGCTTATGTGTCAAGAGCTATCAACGTTTTAAGAACGGACCGCAATACACTTCGTTACCAAGAACATATAAATTCTAACCTATCACAACGCATAATTGCACATAAACATTTCGCAAAGTCAAATTTAATGATTCACTCAACAATTCACTAATTCAATACAAATGCATGTCAATTATCGTAAGTTTCAAATATCACAATTAACTAGTCACAAGTCAAAATAAATAGAATGTTTGAAACAAATTCTTACAAAAATCTACAACGGGGTGAAACCCATGAGAATCACGATGCTCCGTAAAGCTCCTAAATAGCTTCTTAAACTACATTAGACCTGCAAAACACAAATCACATCAAAGTAGGCCATTCGAAACTCAAATTCATTCAAAAACGCAAACTTTAAAACGATTAAACAACGAGTTTTCAACCACGTATCACATCCCCACACTTGTCTTTTATTTGCCCTCAATCAAATCTGCCTTTCACTTTCACGTGGGCCGAACAAATAGACACACTTCCCATTCTCAAAAATTCGAGCTAAGGTGTAATGTCATACTCGATTCACAATTTTCACATTTCAAAAGGTAATTCAACGATTAAATGGATTTATGAACCCACCCTTTAAACTAGCACGCCATGCACATCCATCACAATGTTCTCTCCACTCGGTTTAACATATAACTATCAATGATGCACTAGTATTTTATAGTGAACACTCAAACCGATTAGAACACACATCCGCATATGCTTGCAACTCAATCATTCTTCACCAATTTACACAAAAATGAAACATAAGTCAAAAGGTCTTAACATGCTGTAACGGGCTAGATGAAGGATATGGAATACGATATTTAAAAGTGGCTAAGGTGATGAAAATCTGATTTTATTAACGAACAAACTAAACTAAGAAAATCAAACTACAAGGCACAAATTCGTCTTTTATTTAATAACAGCTAACACTTCTCTTTGAGTTTTTTCACAACGATATTAAACAATTTTTCATGGTATTTTCAGTTTTTTTTCGCACCTATACTACAAGATATTTACAAGCAAAAACAATCTTAAAATCGAATTTCCATCACTCGAATTTAAAAACAAAAAGGTTTGAATGGGTCAATGGCTAAATTGGTTGGTAAAACGAAAAGTATAGGCTAAATGTTGGCGACTAATGGATTAATTTTCGGGTAATTTAAGATATAAAATGTTGTAAAAGTAAAAGGTTTATCCTAATGCCTTTATCATTCTTGTGCTCATAATTGGTCTATTGTCTTAAACGTGTCAAAAGTTGCAAGTTCTACAATATGTATCATAAGTGGCTCAATATCTCACATAAAAAGAGGGTATGGTATGTGATGCGCATGACATGACTAACTTATTAGGCGGACTATTCCGAAAAAACCACCAGCAATATTCTATCAAAACACTCGTTGAATACCCATCATGCTAATTTTTGGAACTTGGCCATGAGAAAAGACCAAATGGGTCATGAAATATCTCGTTAAATTAGTTGATCATGCTTTTAAGAATGCTTAAAATATGACATTTTTGAAAAGTTTTTGAAATTTTCTCCTCATCACTTGAGGTCAACATTGTTCTCAATATGTAGTGTTTTGAAATGAGACTTTTCAAAACACAAGAGATGTACACGACTATATATTGTCTCCGGTCAAAAATTTACATAGTACAATCCACTTATTCAACTAACTAAATAATCAAATTTAAGAAAAGAAACGTATGCACCTGGTTTTGCTCATTTTTCATGTGCTCTTCGGCCAACACACTCAATTTTCAAACCATTCACCATCGTTCACCTCTTCTTCTTCTTCACGCGTGCCTCGGGACAACGCGTTTTGGCCACCACGTGTGGTCACCTTGGGTGGCGGCGGTGTTCCACGCATGGTCACCGGCCACCACCCTGCCACCACGAAGCGCCCCCACTCCCCTAAAGAACATAGATATACCTACATATTTTTCAGTATGATCTTAAATAATCTATCTATAATTATAAACATTAAAATAATAAAAAAAACGCATAAATCATGACCCATTGAATCGCTAATATTGTTTTATATATACGAATTTTAATAATACCCGTTTATATATGTGAAATAAAACTTATTCACGTGCAAATTACCTACATTGGTTCACACACAAACTAACACTGGTTCACATATAGACTAGTTAACACGTGAAGTAATACTAGTTTATGTATGTACGTGTATGATTTTCAAGATCAATATGTTGTTCCAAACAAGATAAAAAGCACTTTGACAGTTCAAGATAAAGAATGATTCATAATGTCTATTGGGGAACAAAATCATTAAAACATATTTACAACTTCATAGAATACATGAAACAAGATCCTTCCTATAAGGTAGATACGATCTCCTCTTTTCAACTTCATTTTCCACTCTTCTTTGCACGTCAAATTGTTCGTGAACCGGCGTTTGCGCCTTCCACCTTCCCCCAACTTTCGTTACCTCACCTGAATTCCGCTTTTGCTTCGGACTATCCACCTTCTTCAACACCATTGACTCCTTACCTTCGCTATTGCTCCGCCTCAGCAAATACCGGAATATCCACTTTTTCGATCCAGAACCAGTAGAATTACTCTTTTTGCACTTAGTTATGTCCGCCTTTGGCATCCACTCGCAATAAGTCCTAGAAGGTGAACTATCCAATTCATCGGCTTCTAATGACGAAGATTCTCCTCGTTCACCAATGAATAGGTTCCCAAAGGAGAACTCAGAATCTTTGTCATCAACGTCCCCATTTTCGTCACTGATCGCTTTGGCGACCGCTCTAGATGTTATACTGTCGTGAGAGTAACAACTGAAGCTCGGAGCGAACCCAGGATCTTCGCTTATCTCTTGTTGTGGCATTTTGATAAGAATTTGTTAGGATTTGTTTTATATTTTATGATTGAAAGAGAGGTTAGTGTGACAAGGTATTTATAGAGGGTAATGTGATCGCATTTCTTGTTGTTGAGAGCGTGCGTTTGTTCGTTTTATTAGGTCACGAGTTAAATTCAGCTGATATAATACCATATGTCATTATTCGGAATAATAATATTAACAAACCAATACACCTTTTTCATGTTTATATTTTATTAGATTCATTTGAGTTTTCGTTTTCTTTGATAATTAACATTAACTAATCAAGCTAACAAGGTGTGTTCCCACGGAACATCCACAAACCTAAATAACATCTCATTATGTAATTACTAATTATCTAAAAGAAATAAACATCAAGGTGTACACACTTAGCCAACTTGTTTGTTAGTGTTTTTATTGTTAATGAATAGTAATTTTTGAGAATAGCATGACTTTATTATTTAGGCTTTCTTTTTCAGTTGCTATACTGTATACCAGTGGCGAAGCTTGATGTTTTCGACCGGGGCGGAGGTTGGGGAACTTAAAATTTTCTATAAAACCGAAGGGGTCGAAAACGTATATACCAAAAAATTTCTATACGAAAACTGTATAATCTCCAGTAATGAGCGAAAAGTTATTGGGGTCGGCCGCCCCTTCCGCCCCTTAAATGCTTCGTCTATGCCGTGTACCGGTACCAGTATTGGAACAATACTGTAATGAATTGAACCGAACTGAACTAAGACCAAACGAATTCCTCCTTATAATGAACTGAACCGATATACCAACCGGAATTCCACCACAATGCTCGGAATGTGGTGTAACCTCACGATGATTTGTATTTTTTCATTCAATTAGCTTTTTAATAGAGCTAAGCTAGGTAATGTTTCCAGGTTAATGGTGTTGCTGTCCGATTTATTTTCATAACTTTTTACTTTACAACACCTTGCTAGTATTTTTTTAACGATGTTGACGCAGTTCAAAAAACATATATTTTCCTAAAAGTAAATTCCTTTTTTCTGTAATACGAGAAAGTTTTAAATATTAATGATGGATGATTCTATTCCACTAGCTGGAAGTTACACGTGAGAATGATATTGCGGTATTTGATTTAACTCGTTTTTCTTCCTATACTTTAAAACAATAAAGCAAGATTTAATTGGACTTTAACTAATATTAAAAGAGGATTGACTTTCTAGAAGAGTATGAACAGCAAATCCATGACGTGCATTGTGTGGAAAGCAAGCAATATTTTCTAAGATGTGCCCTTTTTAAATATTCCATATCTATAAGAATTCGGTAATACATGTAACTTTACAAATATTCCTGCTCAATTATGAAATTTCTTTATGTAAAACAAATATAATACAAAAGAAGTCAAATTTCTAACTGTCTTGACTTACTTGCTAGTGAATCTCTTTCAGGGGCGGATCTACCATATACGAAGGGGTAGTCTCTGCTACCGCTTGGCGCTCCGGCGGTAGTGTAAAATTAGTGTAAATTTTGGAAAAAAATTTGATGTTTTTTCGATTTCGTTACCGCTTATTTATAAAACGTTACCGCTTGACGGATTTGATCTCTTTATACTATATGATGATGAAATAGTATTCTTACATTGTTCATGGTGTATTTATAAAAATACAGTTGGAATATCTTGTAGGCCTCTTTCCGACTTAAGCACATGCTTATCTTATATGATTATGATAGTAATCATTCAGATTATAACAATCATTTGAGATCAGATCCAAACAAATCTCAACATGTATAAATTCTGATGTCTAACCTTATCAATACCAGAATATCATGCAAACTTTATGTCATGTTAGTTCTTGTACGTTGTTACAAAATTATCAACGAAATAATAAATCAAGAACAAGATACATGTTTAAAAAGCATCAACAAAATAATAAATCACGAACAAGATGAAACCCTCAACGTTTGCACTTTATTGATTGATCAAGTTATTACAAAAGAAAGAATGAAAGAACAAATGAAAATCGACTAACGAAAGCATTCTTCGCTTACTTATAACACTCATTAAGAGTTAATTAACAACTAACCACAGAATGTTGCATATTTTAGTGTAATTTGAGATTGCGTGTGACGTTCAAATAAGAGTGCACGTTTATTTGAATGTCATCGGACTAACGGGGGATCCAAGGGGCAGCGCCCCCTTGGCGGGGGTCCGGGGGCAGCGCTCCTGGGAGTAGGGTCCAAGGGGCGGCAGCCCCTGGCTGGACAAAAGTCCTTTATCAAAATGCATCAGAAATTTAATTTCGGGCTAAATATGCACTTTTGGAAACTTAAGGGACTAAAGGTGTTTTTGTTCAAAATTGAAACTGCAAGCAGTTGTGAAAAACTGAAAATACGCTCCCAATTTTTTTAGAGTAAACCCTGGACGAATTTTGATTTCGAGACGAATCCCCAAAATCTCACAATAAAAAATTGTCATACAAAAATCTAGAATTTTTCTGATTTTATCCGATCAAAGATTGGTAGCCACTCCAATTGTTTGATCTGATAGTGATGACACGACTTCAGATTTATCCAAGCATTTTCGAATTATTCCCAACAAAGATCAAACAATTTCAGTGAAGATGCCAAGCGGTGGTGAATCTTCGAAGGCTATGACGAACAAATTTGCGAAATTGGACAAGTTTGAAGGGCAAGACTTTCGTCGCTGGCAAAAGAAGATGCATTTTCTGTTGACGACTTTGAAAGTGGTGTACGTTCTGAGTACCCCAATGCCCGAGGAAGTGGTGGATGAACCGTTGGAACAAACTAGGAAGCGTGGAAAGTGGTTGAATGCTGATTACATCTGTCGTGGGCATATTCTGAATGGTATGTGTGACTCTCTTTTCGATATTTATCAAAATGTTGAATCTGCAAAAGAACTGTGGGAATTACTAGAGGCCAAATTCATGGCTGAAGACACATCTAGTAAGAAATTCTTGGTTAGTGATTTTATGAATTATAAAATGGTTGATGGTAGACCCATCATGGAACAATACAATGAATGTCTAAGAATTCTGGGTCAATTCAAACAACATGATTTAAAGATGGATGAAGCTATTTCTGTTCCATCTATCAGTGATAAACTTCCTCCTTCATGGAAAAATTTTAAACATACTTTAAAACATAAGAAGGAGGAAATGAATCTGGTTGAACTTGGAAGTTGTTTTCGAATTGAGGAGTCTTGTCGGGCCTTGGAAAATATTAACAAAGACAAACACGTTGGTGGGTCTTCTGTTAACATGGTGGAAGAAAGTGGTCCTAGTCTCAAAAATTCTAACAAGGGAAACAACAAAAGAAAGTATCAAAGTGGTTTTAACAAGAAGAACAAGGTTGTGAAGTATGCAAAACAGACCAATGATCAAGGCTGTTGGAAATGTAGTAAACTAGGACACTTCAAGATAGATTGTCGTGTTGGTAAAGTCAAGAATGAAGCTGGCACTGGTGGATCCTCTAAGGATCCAAAGCAACAAGGTCAGAAATTAAACTTTAATTATAATTCGGATGTGAATTATGTTTCACTAATTTCTGAAGCATTTTATGCGCAGGATGATTCTGTTGCTTGGTGGTATGACTCGGGAGCAACAAGTCACGTATGTAAGGATCGAAGATGGTTCAAGGACCTTACATTAATTGAAGATGGATCTGTTTTAAAGATGGGAAATGTTGCAACCGAGCCAATCCACGGAATTGGAAGTGTAGTACTAGTATTTACTTCTGGAAAAACTCTAAGTTTAAGTAATGTATTGTATGTACCCGGCATTCGGAAAAACTTGTTATCCGGTATCGTATTAAATAATTGCGGGTACAAACAAGTGTTAGAATGTGACAAGTATATCTTGTCAAGACATGGTTCTTTTATCGGATTTGGTTATTTATGTAATGGTATGATTATGTTAAATCTAGAAGTGCCGTTTAGTGATAATTCTGTTTGTATGATTGATTCGTCATCTAGTGTAAATTCGTCAAAATCTGAATTATGGCATGCTAGATTAGGACATGTACATTATAAACGACTTATGGAAATGTCTAAGATGAGCTTAATTCCGGCAGTTAATTTAACAAATGAAAAGTGTCATATCTGCAAGTTGAATAAAATAACTAGAAAACCATTCTTGCAACATGCTAATAGAGAAAGTAAATTGTTAGATTTGATACATAGTGATCTATGTGATTTTTATGGTACACCATCATTAGGTAACAAGAAGTATGTTGTAACCTTTATAGATGATGCTACTAGGTTCTGTTACGTTTACTTGTTACATGCAAAAGATGAAGCTTTGGAAAAGTTTAAAATCTATAAACAAGAAGTAGAGCTTCATCAAAGTGAATTGATCAAAACCCTACATACGGATAGAGGTGGTGAGTATTTTGATCTGGAATATTTCCAATCAACTGGAATAATACACCTTACCACAGCTCCTTACACACCAGAACAAAATGGTGTGGCGGAAAGGAAGAATAGGACGCTAAGAGAGATGGTTAATACCATGCTGTCCCATTCGGGTTTAAATAAAGGGTTTTGGGAGAGGCTATGTTGACAGCCTGTTATTTGTTAAACCGGGTTCCTAATAAAAGGAACAAAACAACCCCTTTTGAGCTTTGGTATAAAAAGCCACCCGAGTTGCAAAAACTAAGAGTTTGGGGTTGTAGAGCCGTGGTTAGGCTCAATGATCCTAAGATAAGAAACTTAGGGGAAAGAGTATAGAATGCATTTTCATTGGATATGTTGAGCACTCATTTGCTCACAGGTTCTATGTAATAGAACCAAATGACCACGTTTCAGTACATATGGTTATTGAGGCAAGAAGTGAAAATGTAGTATATGATGAAGAAAGATTCACATCTATACCTAGGCCAAAGGATATGAATCCTTCTCTCCAGATTTCTAGTGGAAAAGAAATTATGCCTTCAACTAGCACTGAACCAAGAAGGAGTTCAAGAGAAAGAAAGGCCAAGTCTTATGGTGACGATTTTCAACTGTACTTAGTTGAAGGATCTAGGATTGATATTAATTTTCAATATCAATATTGTTTCAATGTTGATGAGGATCCAAAGACATATAGTGAAGCAATGGCTTCAAGGGATGTTTCATTTTGGAAAGAAGCCATCCAAGATGAAATGGACTCTATTTTGCAAAATAACACTTGGAAATTGGTGGATTTACCTCCTGGTTGTAAACCATTGGGAAGTAAATGGAACTTCAAGAGGAAGATGAAGGTGGATGGTACTATTGATAAGTTCAAAGCCAGATTAGTAATCCAAGGGTTTAGACAGAAGAAGGGTATTGACTTCTTTGATACATATGCACCTGTAACAAGGATATCCACCATTAGATTATTATTAGCACTTGCTGCCATACATAATCTTGTAATTCACCAAATGGATGTGAAAACTGCATTTCTAAATGGTGAATTAGATGAGGAGATTTACATGAAATAGCCAGAAGGGATTGTTATGCCTGGAAGTGAAAACAAGGTGTGTAAACTAATTAGATCTCTTTATGGTTTGAAGCAAGCACCCAAACAGTGGCATCAAAAGTTTGATGAGATTGTATTGTCTAATGGTTTTGCTTTAAACCAAGCAGATAAATGTGTTTATAGCAAGTTTGATGCTTCTGGAAACGGAGTCTTCATCTGTTTGTATGTAGATGATATGTTGATTTTTGGCACTAACCAAGATCAAGTCAATAGAACAAAAGAATTTTTATCATCTATGTTTGCTATGAAAGATATGGGGGAGGCTGAGGTGATTTTAGGTATTAAAATCAAACGTGAGAACATGGGCATTTCAATCTCTCAATCACACTATATTGAGAAGATCTTGAACAAGTTCAATTTCAAGGATTGTTCTCCCGCAAGTACTCCTGTTGATCCTAGTCTGAAGCTATTACCTAATAAAGGCATTGCAGTATCTCCACTTGAGTACTCAAGAGCGATTGGGTCACTTATGTACGCTATGATCTGCACCAGACCAGATATAGCGTATGCTGTTGGAAAACTTAGTAGGTTTACTAGCAATCCTAGTACTCATCACTGGCAAGCACTAGGTCGAGTATTCAAATACTTGAAAGGAACCATGGATTATGGTCTAACTTACATTGGATTTCCGTCGGTGATTGAAGGATATTCAGATGCAAGTTGGATAAACAATAAGGAAGATCATTCTTCCACAAGTGGTTGGGTATTCCTACTTGGGGGAGGTGCCATCTCTTGGGCTTCAAAGAAACAGACTTGCATAACTGATTCAACAATGGAGTCTGAGTTTGTAGCATTAGTCGCAGCTGGCAAAGAAGCTGGGTGGCTAAGAAACTTAATTTATGAGATTCCATGGTGGCCAAAACCAATGGCTCTCATTTCAATAAGGTGTGATAGTGAAGCTACACTGGCTAAGGCGTATAGTCAAGTGTATAATGGCAAGTCAAGACACTTAGGTGTGAGACATAGCATGGTTCGTGAGCTCATCATGCATGGTGCGATTTCGGTTGAGTATGTGAGAACTCAACATAACTTAGCTGATCACTTAACCAAAGGGTTAACTAGAGATCTCGTGAAAGGATCAGCTGTGGGATTACGGTTAAAGTCCATCTGAAAACTCTCATGTTAAGATACCCAATTCCCACCTAATATGACGTTAGGTGCAGAATTCAATGTGGAAAGCTTAACATCTGGAGTTTGGAACACAACATTAAAATTATCCCAAAGGTATGTGTTTAGATCTGCAAGTTAAGTAAGGTTGAGGTATATCTTCTTAATATCTCTTTTGAAAAATTGCATTTTCAGGTGCAAGAGTAAAAGAGCTACCTATATGAGCATGAAGTTTAGCTGCTTCAAGAAGCTTGGACTTGGCTTTGATATGTTTATGAAGGATAGGGACATAGGCTAGTAAAAGATAGTGTCAAGTTAGATCTATGTATGTAAACTAATGTGTATATTATCTTCATGTATTCAGTATGGATATTAAGGGTTCAATCCTTAGAGACACCCTTAAATTCGAATATTTGGAATGTGTAATATACTAATATGAAATTCAATCGTCACGACATTTCATTTATGCATTAGTTTGTTTAATTGTTGTGAACAAGTTAGGTGATTCTTGATTACACTAAAATGGGGGAGGTTTGTTGGATATTTTAGTGTAATTTGAGATTGCGTGTGACGTTCAAATAAGAGTGCACGCTTATTTGAATGTCATCGGGACTAACGGGGGATCCAAGGGGGCAGCGCTCCTGGGAGCAGGGTCCAAGGGGCAGAGCCCCTGGCTGGGGTCAGCTTGGAAATTTTTTATTTTGGACCAAAGTCCTTTATCAAAAATGCATCAGAAATTTAATTTCGGGCTAAATATGCACTTTTGGAAACTTAAGGAACTAAAGGTGTTTTTGTTCAAAATTGAAACTGCAAGCAGTTGTGAAAAACTGAAAATACGCTTCCAATTTTTTTAAGGTAAACCCTGGACGAATTTTGATTTCGAGACGAATCCCCAAAATCTCACAATAAAAAATTGTCATACAAAAATCTAGAATTTTTCTGATTTTATCTGATCAAAGATTGGTAGCCACTCCAATTGTTTGATCTGATAGTGATTACACGACTTCAGATTTATCCAAACATTTTCGAATTATTCCCAACACAGAACAGTCTCACATGTTATCACTTTAACCCCCTATACTTTGTTGACTTTCAATCTACATCCAACAAGCTCCACCATAAATGAAATCCAACATTTTGGCCCACTCCCAAAGCATCTAGACACTACACAAACTTAGTTCTAGGCTATGATTTAGTAAGCAAGCCACATTCTCAAAAGTGTCAACCTTCTTAATAAGAGCCTCCTTGGCATTAACTACGTCTATTATAAAGTGCAATTTCATACTAATATGATTTGTCCTTTCATGAAAAACATTGTTTTTTTACGACAACGTAACAACTCCTTGATTATGACACCTAACAACTGTACCATTAATCTTTATTCCTAGTTATGTGACAAAAATTTCCAACCACGGAGCCTCTTTAGCAGACTTCGTCAAAGTAATGTATTCAGCATCTATAGTAGAAAAACCTACTACATGTTGTAGTGATTCTTTCCAACGAACTACACCTTCCAACACCTTGAAAACATAACCCGTTATAGACGTTTCCTTTTCTAAATCTTTGGCAAAGTCATCATCTACAAACCTAAGAGTAATATATCTGCATTATTGCAATGTCCAAAAGTTAAACCAGCATTTCTGATTCCACTAAAATACATGAAAATCCATTTCACTGCTTCCCAATAGACTTTTCCAGGTTTTGACAAATATCTACTCACCAAGCTAACTAGATATTCTAAGTCTGGTCTTGTACACAAAATAAGATACATTAAATTACCCACTGCATTAGCATAAGGAACCTTTTAAATATTACATTAAATTACCAAGCTCTTCTATTTAAAACTCCATCATCAATAGCTTTGTAGCTTGACTTCCTATTAATCTTTGCAAGCTATAAGCATATCATCAACATACTCTTTGTAATACACACAGCTATCATAACTACTTCACAATAATCATGCTTGATCATGTATAATCAAACCTTTTTATACCATTGTCTTGATGACTGCTTTAGGCTATACAAAGACTTTTCAATAAGCAGACGTTATTTTCCTAACCCACCACCTCAAAATCTAATGGTTGTTTCATGTAGATTTGTTGTTCAGGATTACCATGAAAGAAAAGTTGTTTTGGCATCCAATTGTTCTAACTCAATGTCTTTGGAGCGGTTAAGGCCGAAACAAATTTAATTCAGGAATGCTTCACCACTGGAGAAAATTATCATTGTAATAAAGGCCATCTCTCTGTGTAAACACCTTTTCCACTAACCTAGCTTTATATCTTGGATCTTCAATACCTCCAACAACTTTCAACTTTCTGATCATTAGGAGCATCAACCAATACTCATGTATCATTCTTGTAAATGGAATTCCTTTTTCCTCCATAGCATTGATACACTTATCCTTATTCACTAATGACATAGCTTCATTGAAAGACAAAAGGCTCTTGTGTTTATTGTTCATCAATTATAAAAAAATGTTGAAATATCATCATCTTTATATACCTTGTAGAGGTATAATTTGTCTTCTTGTTATTTCTTGCAAGACTATACTACTCAATGTGAACCCCTAAACTTCCAACTAAAGACTTCAAAGAGCTTATGTTTCTTTCATCGTTACAAATTAGCTCCACCTTCTCACCTAATTCCTTGAGTACTAACCTAGTTCATGAGGGACATCTACTTATCAAGTATGCAATAAAAGAAACAACATCAACCCAGAACCTTTTAAGAAACCCTAAGCTGATTAACATGCATCTCACTTTATCCAATAAAGTCTTGTTCATCCTCTCAACTAAGACATTTGTTGTGGAGTTCTTGGTACTATTACATGTCTTACAATCCCATGATCCTTGCAATACTAATTAAATTCCCCACTATACAACTCTAATCCATTATGGGTATGTTTGACAAAAGTAGCTGGTGGATGGAAGCTGGTATCTGGCAGCTGGTAGCTGTAGGTTTTTAGATATATTTAGGTGTTTGGCAAAGTAGCTGGAGCTTTTAATAAAATGTATAAAATGACCAAAATGGACATAACTAAAAAAACATATTACTAAATGTAATCACACACACATATATTCTTTCGCAAAAAATAAAACATGGTCATTTTCAATTAAATAAAACATAGTCATTGACAAATAGGCGAGAACATAATATAATACTATTAAATCATTCATGTCGTGCATTCCATATCAAAGTAGCAATATTATTATAAAACATGTTTCATCTCATTCGATGTTCCTTCAAATAGACCGCTTGTGCTTGTGTCATGGTTACGAACATCATGCAGTTCATCTCGTGGTATGTAGTTTGGAAGAGATAGCGTACCAGAAAATCGGTGATGAAGGGGACAATAGAAGAAGAACGTATGGGAACAACGGCATACGAAGATCGTGTATATATAATCAAAGAATTTTTTTAATAGATAATTTGATTTTTGTTATCTTTAGAAAAAAATTAAAAAGTTGGTTCATTAAACATTATTTTTAGAGGTTAAAATAGTTATTTTTCCCTAAAAGTTTGTAGCTCCTCCTAACCTAAAAGTTTCAAGCTCCTTCAACTAAACAAGGCTTTTTATTGAGTATGATTTTTTTCTTAAAAGCTTAAGGGTATGTTTGGCAAAAGTAGCTGGTGGCTGGTAGTTGTTAGTTGTAGCTTTTTAGATATATTAGTTGTGAGGTTTTAAATAAAATGTATAAAATGACCAAAATGGACATAACTAAAAAATTTAAAAAGTTGGTCCAATAAAAAGTTCATTATTTTTAGAGGCTAAAATAGTCATTTTGTCCCTAAAAGCTTGTAGCTCCTTCTAAACGCTACTAGTAGGAGCGTTCAGCCAAAAGTTTCAAGCTCCTACCTAAAAGTTTCAAGCTCCTTCAACCAAACAAGTTTTTTTTATTGAGTATGACATTTTTCTTAAAAGCTTAAAGCTAAAAGCACCTAAAAGCTACATGCCAAACATACCCTAAAGCTAGAAGCTCCTAAAACCTCTATGCCAAACATACCCTATATGTCTTTAACTGTCTATCCTTCTTCCTATCTGAGTTTCTACTAACACCTACCATTCTCTGAAATTTCCAAAAAGCCACATACTTGTAACGCCTCAAACCTAGGAACCTCACAGCTGGGCATCAAAGTACAAATAGTTCAAAAGATTAAAGTATTTCCAAAATAATGCAACAAAAAAATCAAACATTAAACATATAAGTATGGAAAAAAAGACAAGTAGTTCGTAACAACAAAAACGTCAAACAAATGAATGCTAAAAGCCACAGATCAACGGGTAGCTCTCCCAACCAGCCAAGAGTTCCACATCCTCACCCACTTATCTACAATCAATCTAACATACATGCAGAAAAAAGGTTCCCTGAGTGGGTTCTAACATTCAGTATAAGAGTTTTAACACAATCATTATTATTTATTTAATCACAAAAACCACAACCCAAAATTCATTAAGAGTGATACCACCCACAACTTATTACTCATAAGCCATCTTTGAATCAAGACTAGTCCAGTTCCCAGTTCTAAACATGACTTGTTTACGTTTGAAGATAACGCTTTACTTTGAAATACACAATTAGTCTCCTTTAGCCTTTAATCATTCAATATTCACTATGAACACTTTATACTTTATCACTTTAACACTTTAGCATTTTAAAACTTTAATGTTAATGTAGCAAACTTTGTCAAAGTATATCACGTTTGAAACATAACGCTTTACTTTGAGAACTTTAATAGTATGTACACCGCTCCAAAATAGTAATGTAAAGAGGAGTCCAAAAACTAACACGTAGAAATTATTATGAACTATGATCTATTAATAATTAATTCCAAAAGGGTACTTAAACGCTCTAGATAACTGTGCAAGGTTCACATGGGAAAGTCAACAATCTATCCGTACAACCAAGGCAAAGTAAACTTTGCGCTCAAGATTCAACCACACGCAAAGTTTCTTTGTGCGTGGATGGAATTTGCATTGGGATCATAACAATATTCTAAACTATGTGTGGCAACATTGTGTGGGCATGACCACACACAATGGGTTAAGCGAAAACTAAGTTCTGTGTTAATCGATATCATGAGGTCGGTCAAAAATAAGTTTAAAACCAGTTCCTAAATACCTATATTAGTAAGGATAAATAGGTGTCAAACCATGAGGAGTCGGTAGAAAGTGTTATTCAAGATCTAATAAATTACATTAACTTGTGAACTTTGAATTTTGATTGGATTGTAAAAACACGTATGAAAATGAGTTGGTTGATTGATTGTAAACAATAGTGAGAAAACCACCCACTCAGGGATTTAAGTTTAGCAAAGTAACAATTATTCTAGTTAACCTAGTGGAAAGTCGTTGAGAGTAACTCTGTGTATGATTAGACTCAAGTGATGGTTGTGGACCAGAATTTGAAGGATTTTATTTACACAACCAGCAATTCAAAAATGCAAAACATAACCCAATACCATATTGTTAATGATGTAAAAAAGAACAGAAACAAATGATATTAAATCAAAAGTTTAAACATAATTAGATCATTTAAATGTTCAAACCACAAGTTAAATCCATTGCAACTAAAAGGGTTTGCGAACTTAGTCTCAAAACCTAGGTTAAAACTAAAAACGAAAGTCACTTACATAGACCCTTCACCCGGAGAAGATATCCATAGTTTAACCTTGCCTAATCATGGTTTGTTCTTCAATTCTTCCTAATTGAAATGATAATTGGAAAGCTTCGAGTCCTGAGAATCTCCTTAGAATCATTCAGAAACAGTTGGAAAAGAAGGAAATCTCGAAACCCTAATGTTTAGGTTTAAATATGTCAAAAATCCAAAAATCTAAAGTTACCATAGCTGGGCCGTAAATTACAGCGGGTAGGCCGTAAATTATTGTCCCCTTAATTTTTTTCGTAGCCAAAACTTTCTGTGAACAGAGGTTTTACAGCAGATTCATGCCCCCCCCCCCCCCCCCCTAACTTTCTTCCAATTCTTCCATATGCTAATAAAACACGTTCCATCCTGCAATTCACCGATCATGCTCAGAGTGATCATGCTCAGAGTAATGATGTTCGATACTAAAGAACAATAAACAGAGTCAACTAAACATATTAGAACAACGAATTTAACCAAAAAATCATGCGTAAACTATAAAACGTAGACTATGAGAGAAATCAAAATACTATGCGCGTGCAAAGTAAAGCGCAAAGTCCAATTATACACGCATGCAAACTGAGGAGCAACGTACCTGTTCTTGGCAAAACCCTAATATGAGCTTGATGTGGCGGTTGTGGTGAATATGATATGTAAACCTATCAAGTTAAAGACTTTATGATTTTATTCCATTTAAAATACAAAAACCCCTAACAAATAGATCACAAAATATCAAACTCTGATCGAAAAATTACATCAAACAAAAACGGAGTTTACACTTGAAAAATAACTGAGATCGGTTGTAACCACCTTTAATATTACAGAGTTTTGAACATAATTGAATATCCAAGAAGTGCAGCTTCTCTTTCTTTAAGTTTGGTGAAATGCAAGGGTGGATGAACTCCCATGCATCCCTTCCCACATTAGGGTTTAAAGGATAAATTTTTAAAAAAGCCCTTCCAAGGTCTTTTTCCATGATTCATCCCATAATGGGTCTCGCTTTTTTATCTTTTAATTATCGTAATGTTCCTCATAAAATAACAAACTCATATAAAAATTTGGGATGTTATATTTAGCGATTTAAATGGAAGACGACAGTGGATTAAGATTTTATTGGGAAAATCAGGACTCAGATGTGAGAGTAAAGATTTGAGAAGCGGAAAATTATGATGAGTTGTTCGGGTTTCCTTCTTTAAGAATGTCAAAACGGGGATTGAGTAGAGAATTAGAGGCCAAAGCCATTTCCCCTTTGGGCTGATTAAGATAACATAATAAACTATAAGTTGAAATATATCTATAATAAGATACATTGTGAGTGTATAATTTTTCAAGGATGTTGATAAATACAATCAACTATCAACTAGTTGAAGTTGCTCATGCGATATGGTGAGAGTTTTGTACAAGTTTATTTAAACTCTTAACATATCAAAACACTTGTAAAATTTATTTGCGACACTAAAAAAACTACTTTATTTTGAATACAACTTCATTTTCAATAAGATTAATATTGAATTGTTGAGAAAAAAAATTAAAATATCGTATAAGTTGCCCAGGGAGATGCAATAGGACTTTTGTACATGTATATTTACAATATGGCATATCAAAACACGTGGTAAAGTAGTTTACGATAAAAAAACACTTTATTTTAAATACAAATACATATTCAATAAATTAAACATAGCTATGTATTTAGATTTTTTTTTAAAGTTAAGAATAAAAGTTATTAATGAAAATAAATTAAATGATGAATGAAATATTTTTAGAAAAATTAAGTGGGTTAGAGATATATATCGTTTATAATATAAAGGGTGAGATTGAAACTTTTAAAAATGAAAAAAATGTGAAATTATATTATTTAAAAAAAATTAAATAGGTTAAAGATGTATATGAATTTAAAACTTAGAAAAATTGGCAAACTTTGAGAGGTCACGCTTTGAAAATTGTTATATATATATATATATATATGTATGTGAGAGAATTCCAATGTAGCGAAAAATATGTATGTAATATAAAATAAAAGTAATTATGAATAATGATATCTAACCCTCCGTTATTTAGGAAAATTTACTCTTCTCACATATTTACTATTCAATTTTTTTTAATGGTCATCACTTCCTTATATCCTTAACTAAATGGAATAAATTATTAAATTGTGTTTTTGTGTACCATACTACCTTTTTCTTTATTTGAAGATATACATTGTTTATTAGTTACCTTTTAAGAACCTACTTAATGGACCACTTAATAAGTTAATTCGAAGTTCACTTGCAACCCAAATTGAAGTTAAGTTGCAACCCAAATAGCGCTAAAAGTACATCAAGTTAAATGCCCAACATAGCTAGGCTAATAGACCACTTACACCCTATTACACTATTTCAGCCCGGTCCACTACTTAACGGCTATGTAACACATTCATTAATTCTACTCTTATATTTGCGTCCTTCTCTTATATAGGACTTGAACCCATACCCACACGGGGAGCGACACATTTTCTACACACCTTAATACCGCTACGTCACATGCAGGTTCTTCATTCCGCTATTTGATTCTCGCTTTTTCGTATATTGTGTCAAAATGGAAGCATTTTCCCCATTCCGTTGACAAGATCCTTTCTATAAGGTAGATACGATCTCCTCTTTTCAACTTCATTTTCCGCTCTTTTTTGCACGTAAAATTGCTCATGCGTCGCCCACCGCCTCGAATCCTCACCAGAATTCCGTTTTTGTTTCAGACTATCCTCCTTCATCGTCGGCTCCATACGTTCGCTGTTGCTCCGCCTCAGCAAATACCGGAAAATCCACCTTTTCGATCCAGACCCGAAAGAACTACTCTTCTTGCATTTAGTTTTAAAACGTGGACTATCCGATTCATCGGTTTCTGATGATGTATACGAAGAAGAATCTTCTTGTTCACCAATGAACAACTTCCCTAATGAACCCGTAATGTCACGATTGAAAACAGTCCAAGCTTGTGAATCGTTTTCTTCGTCGCTTAACACTAACGAGAATTCAAAATCCTCGTCATCGATGTCCCCATTTCCGTACAATCGTGCTACTTCTTCTTCATGGATCGCTTTTGCAACCGCTCTAGATGTTATATTGTCATTAGAGTAACAACTGAAGCTTGGAGCGAATTCGGTATCTTCCATTTTCGGTTGTTGATTTTGCATTTTGGTGAAAATTTGTAGAAATTGTTTGGTGTTTTTTGAGTTGAAAGAGAACTTGAGCCTTGATGAATGGAGGGAGACAAGAGAGATTGGGTATTTATAGAGAGAGGAACCTGATCAATTTCTTGTTTATATTTTATTTAGAATGAATTTTAATTGTGTTATTTATGTGTAGTATTAAAATTTAATATATTCAATAATATCTCTGTCAACTGTATCTAAATCAAAATAACAAATATGATAGTATTATGAAACTGGCTTTAAATCAGCTTAGTGATTTCTTTCGAGCTATCCATAATACTTAATTCACTTTAAGGGGTATTTTCCGTTACATCAGTATCATAACGCTCCTTTAAATTGTGTAATGGTTAACGCTTCTTAATATCCTTTCAATTGTTACTTTCTTTTTAGTTTTCTCTTCATAGGCCACTAGGCCATGCGTAATGGGGCATTATAGGGGCGTGAAGGGCTTGATAACGCCTCTAACATCGTCTCCTGGGCGTTATAGGGGCATGAAGAGGGAAAGACGTTTAGAGTATAATACCTAATGGAGAGAAAACAAAACGGAATGTAACGACTGAAATGCCATAATAGGCGTTAACCGTTACACTTTTTTAAAGGGACGTTATGATGCTGATGTGGCGAAAAATGCTCCTTAAGGAGCATGAACCATTACGGATGGTCCTCTACTAGAAATGTCTCTTTTTCTTCATACCCCTATAATGCCTAGAAAGATTGTGTTTAGAGTGTTATTAAACTCCTTCACGCTCCTATAATATTGCATTACGTATTGCCTCAATATTCTAAACACTAGTTATGTATTATTAAGAAAAACACAACTTTAACTTAGTTAAGCTCTTGAATCATAGGCACTTAATTAAACATTAACATTTTACTACGCTTTAGTAGGATAACAATTTAATAACCTTTCTTTAATACAAGAAATGTAGATATACATAAATTACAACTTATCAGTTGTAGATATTTATTTATCAATATAAATACAAGAAATGTATTGATTGGTAACGTTGTGAGGTGTCCATATTACCACCCAAAAATTTAAAATCAGTTATCGCTGCAGCCACACACCACACGTGTAGCAACATGATTCGTTTTGTTGTTGGTGCACAATCAAACCCAGTTATATAATTGGTTTACCAACATTTGACATTGGAGTGAGAAAAGTCAGTTAATGCTGTATTTGCCTACGTGTCTAAACAAACATTAACTAACGTTATCTCCACGTCACCATCAACAATAATTGGTATTGACAAGTAAGTAGTAACCCCATATGCCCATGAAGATCCGAGCGTTGGTGGCAAGCCATGGAAATGACATATGTTGGCATCCTAGAGAAGACAGCATGTTGTTTATGGTATATCGGTTGTTGATGGAGTTTTATTTAGACAAAGATATTGGAATTAATAACCTTAACTTACTAACTTGGTTGGTAGTATTTTAAACTTTTGATTTGCATCATAATATTCTCAACTTTTAAATTATTTTTCTCTGACACTTTTAAACTAGCTAAACTCTAATCAAGTTAGCTGACGTGAGATGTTATGTCATTAATCAAGTGTCACATCAGATATCACGCCAGCAAAAGCCACATTAGATGTCACGTCAACAAAAGTGTTATGTCAGATGCCATGTCAGCAAAAGTGCCATGTCAGATGCCACGTCAGCAAAATACGCTAATTGGGCTAGGGTTCAGTTAGTTTTGGGAGTAACACGAAAAAATAAATTGAAAGTTGAGAGTGGTGTCGTACAATTCGCAAGTTAGAAGTGTTATCCCCAAATGGTGAAAATTAAGGTTATTTAAATCCAATATCCTTTATACAACAACTTTTACACCTAAATACGCTTTAATCTTGTTTTTATAAGGATTTGAACTTACATCTCATATTTGTGAGAGACAAACGTTATACCATAAAACCACTTACTTGGTTATCCTGGTACAATGACATGTGATGATGATGATAACTTTGACTTGTTTACTGACTGAGGATGTTTATCTTGTTAAACAGAAAAAGAAAAAAAAAGGTGAATTAATGAAAACAAATTATGATAATTACGTTTTTGGTTCGTGTGGTCTGACGAAATTCTTGGTTTCAGTCCCAAACATTTTTTTTTCCTACTACACTTTGCCGTTACCATTTATTGTCTTTTTAGACCTTGAGAATAAGACCATGACATTATGATGCAAAATGGAATGACATTTTGATTAAAGTTTTATTGTTGGTTTTTTTCTTAGGTGTAACATTAAGAAAGTGTTCTTCATTTTTTAACTTACATCTTCACAAAGTGTGTTGAAGACTAGTATAGTAGTATCTCGTCTCTTATTAATTGGTGTGGATACCATTTTATTGAAACATGTCTCCTAACCTATGCCACTAAATCGTTCATCCATTTCGCTTCAAAAGTTGTAGCTCCTTCACATCTTATGTATGTAACTAGTAGAAGAACCCCGCACTTCGCGGCGAGACACAATAACATACACATAGAGTGCCCAATAAATCTGCAAAGCTTCCTCTCCTTTATTACATCAATGTCTAGCAGCTTTTAATTTTCCATTGAGTTTCGTAATGCTGAAATCGGAAAAGCTCAAATGAAAATACCAAGAAATATATGATTTGCTTGCATAAATTTTAGCATTCCCATAATATAAGTTTACACTAATCGACTCCATCCTTGAGTTGTAAAAAAAAAAAGAAAAAAAAAGAAAACAAAGCTTTTTCAAGCATGACTACTAACACAAACTTCGTTATAAAAGCATACTTCACAAATTCAGTAATAAAATGTATTCTTTTTTTTTTAGTTTTTAGTTCTGACATCCTTTAAGTGCTTAGTTATAAAAGCATACTTCACAAATTCAGTAAATAAAATGTATTTTTTTTTAGTTTTTAGTTCTGACATTCTTCAAGTGTGTTCTCTTTTTAGTTCAATGTTGTTATCAATTCAAATTTGATTTGTTAGAAAATTCCTAACCTTAGGCACTTCTAATTTAGGCTTACTATCATTGTAACATGGTTGTTTTATGTTTTTAAATGCTTCTATAAATCACTCAAGTGTAAAGTAATACATCATACATTTTCATATAAATTAAACATCATGATAAGTTATAAAAAAACTTTGTACCATGTAATCTACGCATATTTGTCTAGCCAAATCATAGGCTTCACATCATACACTTGCTCTACAACAGCACAAAACAGGCAATTCCCATCTTCATTCATGTATTTTTATGTCAAAACCTTTAATGTGTCTGATATTAATCTCAAACCGATGATCCCCTTCCTGAGATAGGTATCAAATTAGTTCAGCAACATCAGTTGCATACGAATTACGACTAAAGTCATTATTTCGCACATACAGGCCAAAAGCAATAATTCAACAATTTCTCAATGGAAACCCTATTTCATCTAGCACTTCAAAGTAATTAAGTTCTTCTGGTCATTGAAACTTACAACACTATCAAATGATGATCCAATCAAGGGATTTGTTCATCGACACTATTATATCCCTCATCATCACCATGAGACTTTGGTGATCCAATTCTGCTCCTCAAGTTAGAATTTGTTGAATAAGGTGTTGAACCGCCTTTCATATCTTTCAAAGCATAATCATCACACTCTGAAACATCATTCCCTTTATCCCCTTCATCAAATACCCTTGGACCAAAAATCCTTGTTCTCTTTACCCCACTTGGCAAAGAGTCGGCCCTGACCCAGGTAGTATAAAGCAAAACTAAGCTTAAAAATGTTGAATTTCGGAAAAGGGTTATGTTAACAGATGTTGAGGGTTCACATCTAGGTTTATGAATGATCAATTTAAGATCAAGTCGATATCAGAAAAAGTTTATACCGCCATGTGACGTGAAACGACTTATGTTGTGAGTTGTATACGCATGAAGCAAACTCTTTTCATTGACCTCCCGTATTATTACATATATGTAACGCAACCGGTACCATTATGAAAAAAAACATTACAGACCATCAAGTTGCGTAGATTCGGAGGCTCAGAGGGTGTAAATATATACGAGTGTTATTCCGTGAAATAACTCGAATTTCAAATCATTCACTTGCTTTAACTACTCATGCTATGGATGTGGGAGCATCAACTCCATTCCTGGATAAAAGAGATAATCGTGGCTACATTGGAGGTTGCTAGTGAACATCTACCGTCTCTCAAACATGCCACCCATTGTTAAATACTCTCGGTTTACACCCACACAATCATCATCGCCTAACTCAATAACCAAAACGCCAAGTTATGGTTGCATAAAATCAACACCAAATAAAGAATCATAAACCAAATGCATGCAAAGATACCATATAAGCAACTAAGGGTTTCAAAAATCAAATCAAGAACATCTCAGATGAAGAAACCCAACATCATCGATAAACCATAGATAAAAGCAACCACCACCCATCAAAGTCGGTTAGAGTCTCAGCATAGGAAATCTTAGCTAGCATTGACACCTGACCATGAAAACCCAAAAATAACCACAATTAACAACAGAGAACAAAGAAGATAACCAGAGAAGCGAAACAATAGTCCCAACCATAGGGGCCGCTGAACACACCGGCGGAAAAGCCAAGGTCTTAGGCTAGAAAACCCTTACCGTTATCGAGTAGCCACAGTGAAAACCGCCCAAAACCAGAAGCCCTGCAATGATCTAAGGTTCCGATCAGCCTAGTACTCCAAAATCCAGATGCTATGCCATAATCGAGGGTTTTAATGTGTATAAATGCAACATATAAATTAAAATCAAATGAGACATAAACAAACCCTTTTCTAGTACTAATGTTGGAAAAGCACGTTTCTTTGTTCCTTTTGAATTTACAGGACCAAATAAGCTTTAAAGAACAAAAGAAGCAAATAAGCAGCCAAAACCAACATAATAAAAGAAGAAGGAATAACACGACATGCATGACCACTCAACAGCAACCCAAAGACAAAAACAAGGAAACAGAAGCTGACCACGGGGCCGTCCCAAGCCACCATGGGGCATGGTCAGACTCTAAGATTTGTAGAATCTTGATAGTGCAGCGAAGAGTTGACCACGGGGCCGTGCCCAGGAGCCACAGGGTCGTGGGGGCCCTCTACTGACAGCTGCAATTAATGAAGGAAGAGAGGAAGCCGGCCATGGGTCGTGCCCACTGGACACGGGGCCGTGGCGGGGGTACTGTTCTGACTATAAATCGGGGTGCTTGGTTCACTTCAAAGGTATCCCTTGGCAAACCACTTCTTTCTCACTTTGCAACCATTCCACCACTACTACAACACCAACACCCGCCACCATCATCCATCTATCATCTTTAGAGTGTGTAGTAGTCTTGGGATCCAAGATTGATCGTAAGAGTTATTTTCAACCAAAGGCCATGCTTGGCTAATCTCTTACATCACTTGGTGAAGACAAGTCTTTAATGTATTAGTTTTGATTTTTAATCTTTCAGCACTTTTTGATCGGATATGTATTAATGACTTTAATAACTAGTTTCTTATGTTGAAAGTGAATTTTCCTAACCATTTCTTCATGAGGTCATTGATTTGCTCATTCGTGTCTTTACGGTCTATATAAAGCGCGTTAACTACTTGGAAGGGGACTAGAAGGGTGGTTTGGTAAAGTTCCTGTCTCGTTCGTGTATAGATCCTGCGAGGACTTGTTTCAAGCTTACTAGGACCTCTTTCAACGCCCCACAAGTATTGGATGGAGGGGTGCGAATAGCTTGAACCCCTCATATGTAAACTACTATTAAACTTTAAACAGGCTTCTTGGGATTGTATCCTTGCTGACTCAAACCACTTAGCTGAGGGTAACGTCACCTTCAAAAGAGGGGCCTACTACTTTTCGCATTAATAACTTATTTAATTATCTTTCAATATTCCGACCCTTTGGGATTGTATCCCTGCTGACTCAAACCACTGGGTTGAGGATAACGTCACTATCAAAAGAGGGGCCTACTACTTTAACTAAGATAATCTCTTGAAAAGTCTGAAAGTGTGAAAATCATCAAATGATACATTAAAGAGGAGTTGGATCCAAGTGATTTATCTTGTTTATTTGTATTTCATTTATTTATTTTTTGTTTTTAGATTTTCTTTTATGTTTAAAACCTTTTATCCAAAACTTTAGAACGATTAGACGTTGACGATAAACCGGTATTAAAAGCTCTTGTGTCATTGGACGACCTCGGTATCTTACCAACACTATACTACGCTCAGTGTGTGTTTAGTGTTAGTACAATATCGTGTTTTATAAATTTAAAACTTGACTAATGCGTATAATGAACTTGAAATATTAATAAAATCATATCACGCTTAACGCACACAAGGATTTTAAGAAAGCTTAAAATCGACGGCCTACTGGACACGCCCCCGTGCTACAAGCCCTCATTAACATTTTTCAATCGCCCAGATGCAAATTTGACCACGGGGCCGTGGTGAGCTTTTCTATCAGCTTTTAAATTTTGTTTTTCTGGTCCTGAGACTCTACAATCTATTGAGTGTTTTCCTCATGGGTCAATACTCAGGAGATTACACCCACTACTACATAGATGATGATTACGATGAGGAATATTGTACCATTTGCAGTGAATCTCACTCGGTGCAATATTGCAACCTTTTCCAACCATCCACCTCATATACTTACTATGAGGAACCAAGGTTTAAACTTCCAAAGTCAAGCTTTGATTGGGACACTTATCCCTCTCAATTTCACGAAACACCACCAACTATCCTCCCCGAAGCCGAAAGCATTATACAAAGTCTCAAAAATCTCGAACAACTAATACGAAGATCCGTGAAAGAGAAGAGGTTGTTTATACTAAGGAAGTAATATTTGAAGAAGTAACAATGGAAGAACAAATAGGTGAAAAACCAACGCATGAACCAAACGACAAAAGAGGTATGCTCGAAAATTACAATTTCAAAGAAGATTTTCAAGAAATTAACATTTTGTCACCCTCTTTCGAAAATCATTGTTTGGTACCTGGTCATGCTAAGTTTTTAACAGAGTTAAATACTAACACAAAATTGACGAAAGGTTAGCATAAAATTAACAAACGATCAAATTACACTAATAAAAGATGAGCAATTTGAAATTAACATCACACCGGTTCCATGTTTCTTTCAAAACATCTTTATTAGTAATATTACAATGATAAGGATCTTTCTATTAATATAATGCCTAACTATATATTTGAAAAATTAAGTATTAGTGATTTTTCTCCACTTCAAATTCCCATTTTTCTTTCTAATCGGAAAATAATAAAGTCAATGGGAGTAGTTGAAGATGTGCTAGTGCAAGCAAACCAAATGGTGGTCCCAACCGACTTCATCATTCTCGTGATGCTCCACTTGTGTTGGGCCGATCTTTTGTGAAAACCCATCAAGCATTGATCAATCGGAAGCAAAACAACCTACCAATTCAATTAGGGGCCGACAAAAGTATTTCAATCTTGACCAATCCATAAAATATCCATTCGGCAATGACGACCCCTTAACTGAAGATGAACCACCCGATACGGAAGAAGAAATTGACCAACTTGTCAAAGAAGAGGACGCCATTGAACAAATCTTTTTGGCTCTTGACCAAAATAAAGAACAACTGAATGAAGAATCTCTTAAAGACACATCACTTGAGCTCAAAGATCTCCCAAAAGGTTTGGAATATGCTTTTCTAGACAAGCATGGTAAGTTACCGGTAATTATTTCTTCCAATTAAATAGTATAGAAAAAGTGAAATTAACTAAACTTTTGAAAAAACATAAAAACGCGATTGCATGGAAGCTTGTAGATATAAAAGGAATAAGCCCTTCCATGTGCACGCACAAAATTTTGATGGAAGATGACTATAAATCGGTAATACAACCACAACTTAGAGTAAATCCAAATGTTCAAGAAGTGGTTAAAACTGAAGTCATCAAACTACTTGATGTCGGACTCATCTACCCAATTTTCGATAGCCCTTGGGTGTGCCCCGTTCAAGTAGTACCCAAAAACGGAGGAATGACGGTGGTAACTAATGAAAAAATGAGTTAATACCAACAAGGACCGTCACTGGATGGAGAGTTTGTATAGACTATCGTAGATTAAATGAGGCAACGCAGAAAGACTACTTTCCTTTACCTTTCATTGATCAAATGTTAGAATGATTATCCGGTCATAAATTTATTGTTTTTTAGATGGTTTTCAGGTTACTTTCAAATACCGATAGCTCCTATAGACCAAGAAAAAACAACTTTTACATGTCCCTGTGGAACCTTCGCTTATCGACGCATGCCTTTTGGTCTATGTAATGCCCCCGCAACTTTCTAACGTTGCATGGTGGCCATTTTCCATGGTTTGATAGAAAAAACAATGGAAGTTTTCATGGATGACTTTTCTATCTTTGGAGATTTATATGGTCAATGCCTCGATAACCTTGAATGAATGCTATCCCAATGTGAGGAAACTAACCTCGCCTTAATTGGAAAAATGTCATTTCATGGTAACAGGTGAATAGTACTCAGTCACAAAATTTCAAACGAAGGAATGGAGGTTGATAGAGCAAAAATAGACACCATCTCTCGATTACTACCTCCATTCTCCGTTAGAACCCATAAGAAGCTTCCTAGGGCATGCCGGATTTTATAGACGATTTATCAAAGACTTTTCAAAAATTTCAAGACCTTTAACAAAATTACTTGAAAACGATGCACCATTTATCTGTAACAAGGATTGCAACCAAGCATTTTTAACACTAAAAGAAATGCTAATCAATGCGCCAATCATGATAGCGCCTGATTGGAAATTACCCTTCGAAATCATGTGCGATGCAAGTGACTTTGCGGTTGGAGCAGTCTTGGGACAACGAAAAGATAAGCATTTTCACCCAATATACTATGCTAGTAAAACTCTCAATGATGCACAAGAAAATTATACCACAACTGAAAAAGAGTTACTAGCGATAGTATTTGCTTTTGATAAATTTTGTTCTTATCTTGTTCTTTTTAAAACAATAGTTTATACAGACCATGCAGCCATTCGTTATCTGTTTAAAAAACAGGATGCCAAGCCACAATTAATCAAATGGATTCTACTCCTCCAAGAATTTGACATAGAAATAAAAGACAAAAGAGGAGCTAAAAACACTGTTGCCGATCATCTATCTCGCTTGGAAGATCCAGCTTTGGAGGCAACTAGGGACGAGCTCATCAACGAAAAATTCCCAACGGAATCTTTAGAAATTGTGGAATACCAAGAAGAACCATGGTACGCTAACTACTTAGCTAGTGGGATTGTAGTGAAAGGATGGTCACATCATCAAAGAAAAAAATTATTTGTTGACATAAAGCATTACTTTTGGGAAGATCCATATCTTTTTAAAATTTGTGCCGACCAACTCATCCAACGATGCATACATGGTAACGAAGCAAGAAAAATTATTCGCCATTGTCACAAAGGTCCGTATGGAGGACATCACGGGATCTCTAGTACCGCTTGAAATGTATTCGATTCAGGATTTTATTGGCCAACCATATATAGAGACGCACAAAGTCTTGTCAAGACATGTGATGCATGCCAACGATCAGGTAATATTTCTTCCAAAATCGAGAAGCCACAAAACGGTATCCTCATTTGTGAAATTTTTGATATGTGGAGATTAGACTTTATGGGACCTTTCCCACCATCAAAAGGAAACAAATACATACTTGTGGCCATGGATTATTTGTCAAAATGGGTTGAAGTCAAAGCTCTTCCTACGAATGATGGAAGAGTTGTGGTAAGATTCTTGAAACGACTATTTTCTCGTTTCAGTACTCCTAAAACATTATTAAGTGATCGAGGTACCCATTTTTGCAATCATCAACTCGAAATTTTTTTAACAAGATATGGGTTCTATCACCGAATATCATCCCCAAAGAAACGGGCAATCCGAAGTAACCAATCAAGGCTTAAAACGAATACTACAGAAAACCGTACGATTAAATAAAAAGGAATGGGCAGATAAATTAGACGATGCTTTATGGGCTTTTAGAACTGCTTATAAAACAATGATAGGCACGACCCCTATAAGCTTGTCTATAGAACAAGTTATCATTTACCAGTAGAAATAGCACACCAAGCCTACTTGGCATTAAAAACATAAACTTAGACCATGAAACTGCCGGTAAAAATCGATTCTATCAATTAAACGAATTAGATGAATTAAGAAATCAAGCATACTCTAACTCCGAAATTTATAAGGAACGTATGAAAAACTTACACGACAAACATATTAAACCTAATGAATTTTGAGAAGGAGATCAAGTGTTATTGTTTAATTCAAGACTTCGATTGTTTCCCGAAAAACTAAAATCTAGATGTCGGGACCTTTTCCATCACCCATGTCTTTCCACACGGTGCAATCGAGATTAAGTCTCAAAACGACATTCCATTTAAAGTCAAGGGACAATGGCTTAAGCCTTACCAAGGCTTCATTGAGGATGAAGAGGAAGAGATTTGGCTACAATCAAGTAATGAACACGAGAAAGCTTCGGAGTAGGTAAGTTAACTAAGGAAATCTCTTTCGAAAAAACGGTCACTCACACATACACTAAAAAAATTAAACTCTAAGCCGCCCACGGGGCCGTGGTCGATGTGCAGACGGTATAAACCCCTTTTTGTCACTTCTTCATTTCACCACGACCCGTTTCCCCGAAAAACCTCTGGTTCCTCCGTGATTTTCTGCCATTTTCCACGTTTTCATTCTATTCAACATCCGCAAGCAATGGCCAACAAGTTTCTAAAATTCAAGTCCTCAGAATTGGAGTACCAAACCTGATTTGAGATCCTCCAAACAAGACACGAAGAGGCACCAAAGCAAACATGCTATGACACCCTTGATATTGTGGGACAAAGGAATAGGTACGAGATACTAGTCACGGGGCCACTTCAAACCGCTTTTGGCACCAAACTCCACTCTGTCTACGAGTATAAAATGGAGTTCTATAGCACATTCAAGTTCAAAGCCAAAGCGGAACCATTTGATTCTAACGCTGTTGAGTTCAGATGGGCTGGGCAGTTGTTCGCCATCTCCATGGCCTAATTCGGTGTAAACATTGGTCTATACACCCAGGACGAATCAGTTGAGTAAGAATTCACGGGTGGTCCCCGTGAAATTTCGACCAACATGAGCTAAACTGCATGGGCTCAACTTGGAGATGAAGCATACGATCCAAGCATCACCAAGAGTACACAGTTACGGGATCCACTTTACCGCTACATACACCAGGTCCTAAGCAACTCCCTCAGTCAACGGCATGATAGCTCGGGTGTGGTAAACCTCCGTGACCTCACTTGCCTCTACTGCATCCACAACCGTCAACCCCTTGATGTCACCTAACTACTCCTCAAGAACATGCACCTAAACCAGATGGTCCCTCCTCCCACACCAATCTTGTTCGGGGGATGGATCTACAAGTTGTTCAAGAATTATGTCCTACACGTCCCGAAGGTTGATCTAGCCCAATGTCGGGCCATGGGGTTCATCCAAAACATGGATGACGGGACTGTCCGTTTCCGGAATGCCCAAGGAAACACATGGGGCCCAGAAGAAGTCCTAGCCCTCCAAGACAAACCCAACCGTCCTCCTCCACAATACCACGGCTACCAAACGGGTTCCTCCTCTCAAGGAGCCGGTTTCCTAACTTTCGAAGTTTAACTGACCTTTTGCAGAAAACCTTCTTTGTTCCCGGAACACATACAATGTAGCCAGCAACGCCAACACCCGGATTGGAGCGGTGGAACGTTCCATCGCTACTATGCAAGAAGGCATCACCTACATCTGAGGACACATCGCGTATTGTGATGAGGACGAGGATGACGATGATGATGAGGACATGGACTAGGTGGTGACAATGACGGTGGTGTGGTTGTTGACGGTTGCAGTTCCCAGGTTAACTCTCTTCTCCCTATGAACAATTTGCCGGCCTGTGCCATGGTTGAATAATTTACTCTTTAGACAATTTCATTTCTGCATTTTCTTTCTAGTTTTATGTTTGTGTGATGATGGATTTAACACAATCGGAATTTAGGACTTGGTATTATATTATTATGTTTTGTGTGGTGTGAATATTAGTAAAACAGGTACACGGGAGGCTTGAGTGCACTAAGTATTAGTTAAATCTAAGCCCGGAAACCAGAAGCGAAGACCAAAAACCTGAACACTCGCGATTGACAGACTGCCACCACAGGGCCGTGGTCGTTCACCACGCCCCGTGTCCACATCCCCTAATTCTGTTGTTTGTCTGCATGATCTGACCACGGGTCGTGGCCACCAGGCACGCCCCGTGGCCAACCTTCTGTAAGTTTCATTACTAGCATTCTGACCACGGGGCCGTGCCCAGACAACACGGGCCCGTGGCCAGGTGCCCAGTATCATAAAAAGTTAGTTTTAACACGCTTTTACACATTCGAATCAACCAAAAAATTATTTTTGGACACACTGAGGACAATGTGTAATTTAAGTGTGCGGGGAAGCTAAAATCTTGAATCTTGCAAGTCCTAATAACAAGCCTTACACAAAACTCGTATTGGAACCCTAATCAACCCAAATCTTTTCGAAAATTTTCATTTTTTTACTTGTCTTGGTTTAATTTGGGAATAACAAGTTCTAAAAAGATTATGTTTTTACAAATTACAACCGATGGCGTCGTGATAAAAAGAACCAAACAAGAAAATTATAAAAAGGCATGACAAATCTTTTTAAAATCTGATTATATATACTTGTTCACACTATAAACCCATTCCCACAATAAGTGAGTTTTGAGCCTTTAACGAGCATACACACATACATCATTAACTAAATGCTCATTTTTCATTTCTTGTGTGAATAGCTGCTTGGTTCTACGACTCTAGAACTTCCAAGACGATACATTCTCGTTCTCAACAACTTTAACCCAAGTAAGTGAATGATGGAGGCATTAGGACTAACCCACTTTTATTCAACACCATTATTTTCCTTCTTATTACTCCCGTACCAAAAATCCCCCTAGTTAACCCCTTTGAACCTAAACCTTTTCATTTCAAAACCCCGTATCATAAATACTTATTTCCCACTGAAACCCTTTTTCGTTCAAACCCATTTGTTTTAGTAAAAGCTCAGTTATCTTGTGACTCCTAAAAAAAAACAACAACAACATAGTTTTGCAATAACCAAACAAGTTCCTCAAAAATCTTGTTTGAATATGCTTAGTTTCAATAAATGTCACAAAAACAAAAGGTTTTCATGAAAACCGACGTTTTTACGCTTTTCACCATTATGCTAACTACTAACCCAAAAATTCAGCTACCCTTAACCCAAACCTAACCCTTTCAAAAGTCCTCTTGATGTTTACAAAGGTCTATAGTTAAAGAGGAGGAGGTTTGATCGCTTGGCAAGCATATGGTAGAAGTAAGTTCCATGCTAGAATCTAGTGCTATCACAAAAATACATCTTCGGCCAAGTGTTGGGTGATCTCCGGTGAGGTACGTGAACTAATATATAATTAAATAAAATTTTAAGAAGGCGTGCTATGCCCAAATAAATATTTTTTCTTAAAAATGTTCTAAATAAATCATGACGAACAGGATTGTAAATAAAATAAAAACAAAATTGAATAAAGATCTTGGATTCCCAACACTTAAGACAAGCCACAAAACTTCTTCTCTACCTATTCCATTTGTGAGTGTAAGCCACATTCAAAGAGTTTTGCTTGAGGACAAGCAAAGATTCAAGTGTGGGGGTATTTGATGTGTATAAAATGCAACATATAAATTACATCCAATTAGGCATAAAACTAAACCTTTTCTAGTACTAATGTTAGAAAAAGCACGTCTCTTTGTTCCTTTTGAATTTACAGGACCAAATGACCTTAAAAGAACAAAAGAAGCAAATAAGCAACCAAAACCAACATAAATACAAGAATAAGGAATAACGCGACATGCCCGACCCCTCAACAGCACCCCAAAGACAAAAACAAGAAAACAAAAGCTGACCACAGGGCAGTGCCCAGCCAGGCATGGGGCGTGGTCAGCCCTTGCACTTAAAGACAAAGCATGCAGAAGCTTCTATGCCCACCACGCTGTCGTGCCCAGGCCACCATGGGGCGTGGTCAGAGTCTAAGATTTGCAGAATCTTGATAGTACAGCGAAGAGTTGACCACGGGGCCATGCCAGGAGCCACGGAGTCGTGTGGGGCCCTCTACTGACAGCTGCAATTAATAAAGGAAGAGAAGAAGCCGGCCATGGGCCGTGCCCACTTGACACGGGGCCGTGGCCGGGGTACTGTTCTGACTATAATTAGGGGTGCTTGGTTCACTTCAAAGGCATCCATTGGCAAACCCCTTCTCTCTCACTTTGCCACCATTCCACCACCACTACAACACCAACACTCGCCACCATCATCCATCTATCATCTTTAGAGTGTGTAGTAGTCTCGGGATCCAAGATTGATCGTAAGAGTTATTGTCAAACAAAGGCCATGCTTGGCTAATCTCTTACATCACTTGGTGAAGACAAGTCTTTAATGTATTAGTTTAGATTTTTAATCTTTCAGCACTTTTTGATTGGGTATGTATTAACGACTTTAATAACTAGTTTCTTATGTTGAAAGTGAATTTTCCTAACCATTTCTTCATGAAGTCATTGATTTGCTCGCTCGTGTCTTTACGGTCTATATAAAGCGCGTTAACTACTTGGAAGGGGATTAGAAGGGTGATTTGGTAAAGTTCCTGTCTCGTTCGGTGTATAGATCCTGCGAGGACTTGGTTCAAGCTTACTAGGACCTCCTTCAATACCCCACGGGTATTGGATGGAGGGGGTGCGAATAGCTTGAACCCCTCATATGTAAACTACTATTAAACTTTAAACCGGCTTCTTGGGATTGTATCCTTGCGGACTCAAACCACTTAGCAGAGGGTAAAGTCACCTTCAAAAGAGGGGCCTACTACTTTTCGCATTAATAACTTATATAATATCTTTCAATATTCCGACCCTTTAAGATTGTATCCCTGCTCAAATCACTGGGTTGAGGGTAACGTCACCTTCAAAAGAGGGGCCTACTACTTTAACTAAGATAATCTCTTGAAAAGTCTGAAAGTGCAAAAATCATCAAAGGATACATTAAAGAGGAGTTGGATCCAAGTGATTCTATCTTGTTTATTTGTATTTCATTTATTTATCTTTTTGTTTTTAGATTTACTTTTATGTTTAAAACCTTTTATCCAAAACGTTCGAACGATTAGACGTTGACGATAAACCGGTATTAAAAGCTCTTGTGTCCTTGGACGACCTCGGTATCTTACCAACACTATACTACGCTCACGATGGGTGCACTTGCCAAGTGTGTTTAGTGTTAGTATAATATCATGTTTTATAAATTTCAAACTTGTCTAATGCATAAAACGAAGTTAAAATTATTTATAAAATCATATCATGCTTAACGCACACCAGTTTCGACAAATGCCATAGGAACCTTTGGACTGAAAAACAACTCCGGTGACGGTGGTCCCTATCCTACGAACCAATAGACCACGGTGATGGCAGTTTTTTGCTCTATGTAGCCTCTCATTTCTCTCTGCCACAGGCTTTCTATGCGACACAACAAAGAACATAAAGAGAATGACCGACAAATGTGGGTTAGGGAAACCTGGGAACCAGCACTATTCCTAAGATGCTATGCAAATTGTTATATTCTATATTTTCCTAATTCTTTTTTCATGCAAATGGAACCATGTTGGGAAGTCTTCAAATATTTTATATCGTTGGGCTACATCATATCGGACTAGGGGACTTGTAGAGCTACCCTCCAAAATGAATAAAATTCTATATGATAACTCAATTAATACAAGTCCAATCTTGGCAACCCCAAGTTGAAGGTGGCCTATTAGGATTAATGTCACAGAGTGAACTTTTGACGCACGTGTAGCGACTTAGACTTGATCTAAGTTAAGCTATGTGCCCCAACGATGTGGTGTTTTGAGTGATTCAAGTGATGGTAACAAGTTGTGTATACAAAGGAACAACTTTGTATTGATTACAAGAGGGTTTACAAGAGTGTGTTTACAAGTACAAGTGCGCTAACTTGTGATATTGTTGGGTGATCTCCATATGAGACCTTCACTACATATTTATACTAGTGGCCAAGTATTCTAGATCATTCATGATCTAGAATATTCTAAGTATAAACCATACATAAATATCTTTGATATTTTAGAGCTGAATTCTAGAGATATCCTTCAAAATATCCATGACTTCTTGGTGTTTTCATGGTGATTCTAGAGTGTTCTTGGCTGAAACTTTAGGCATAATTATGCAGCCTTTTCTAGACCTTCCGAACTCTTTCAAGGCTACTCTAGAGTCTTCCAATGGTGCCAAGATGTTCCAGCAACTTGTAGGTTGTTCCGGAATCTTCTGGGCAGCCCTAAACGCTTCTTTGTGTTCCAGAATCTTCCGGAACTTGCAAAAAAATCTGCATATAGGTGGATCATGACATTCTCCCCCACCTAAATTCGCGATGCTCTCGTCGTGGTACTTGGGTGACCAACGCTTTGTTCTCATGATCCGCATGGCGGATAAGGCTTTGCCTTGGTACTTTGTATCCGTCTCCATGGGTGCCGTGTGAACTTCTTTGCCCTTGATGATGTACATTGTGTTGAGAAAGGGTGCTAGAATGGCGTTGGACCTCCGGAAAGAATGACATCCCAAACATGATCTTGTAGTCGTCCATGGGAACGACCGAAAAAGTGATCTTGTCGTTCCATGTCCCGACCTTGGCTTTGGCATTATAGGTTACTCCTTCGATTGTCTTGGGTCTCCGCCAACAGCCTTCATCATTAGTCCCTCTTGTGTGCTAATCCGTAAACCAAGTCTTTTGGCCTGGTCCCTAGTGATGAAATTGTGACTGGCTCCGGTATCAACTAAGGCTTTAGCATGTTGCTCGTTAATCTCGAGTGTTATGTATCAAAGGCCTTCCGGGTCCTTGTCTGCATAACTTTTTATGGTCTTACTCGGGAGGTCCTCAACTATTTTAAGAGCTTTGTTTGTTGTGTCCTTAAAGCATTAAGGACTTAAAGCTGCATTGCTCCTAAAATAGCCTCCCCGCTACCTTTGGCTTCATCATCTTCGGTCCTGATAAGGGCCATTACTTCTTTGGGCAGTCACGTTCATCATGTGGCCCCTCGCAAATGAAACATCCTCTTCTTGCGAGCTGGTTATTGTTCCGTGGGGGTCTTGGTCCTTCAATCCTCCGGGTGTAACTTGGTTTTGATCCCCCCACTTATGTCGTCATCAGGTTCTTCGACTACGGGTTTATTTGGGCGTTTTTCTTTAAAATCGATCAAGCCTTCAGCTACGGCGATGGCTGTAGCTAAATCTTGAACGTTGCGATGGTCCAGTTATGTTCTAGCCCAATATTGTAACCCTTCGTGGAAGTAGAAAAGGGAATCATTTTCTGATAGATCAGAATTTCAAGGCTAGTGTTGTGAATTCTTTGACATAGTCCTTGAGGGTTCCGGTATGCTTGAGCTTTCTCAGTTTGCTCCTAGCTTCGTGCTCAGCATTAACCGAGTAAAATTATTTCTTGAGTTCTTGAACAAACTCAGCCCAAGTGCTTATAGTGCACGTACCATTGGTGATGTCTGTGTATCGACGTCTCTACCATAGTGCTGCCGCATCTTTTAGGTACATGCTAGCCGTATTGATTTTGGTGGCATCGTCCTTGATTTGCACTCCACCCAAGTATTGTTCCATCTCCCACACAAAGTCGTCAACCGCTCGTGCTTCTCTTTTGCCAAGGAATGGGGTTGGCTTTAGGATCTCGACTCTAGGAGTGAAGAGATCGGTGTTGGCTGAATGCACAACTACTTGTTTATTTTCCTTTACTTTTGCTTCCAGGTCCAAGAAGTTGTGGTGACAATCTCGAATACTATTCTCCACCTCGTTTCATAGCTTCGACATCTCCTCCTTGAACAATGCCGTTAGCTCGTGGCGCCAAACGCTCATGAAAGACTTGACGTCATCTTTGAAGGTTTCGAATTCAGCTTCCAAGGTCTGTAATCGTTGGAATGCATAGCAAGTTGCGCACTCAATCCGGTGATCGCTACCTCGTTGTCGCCAATGCGCTTGTCGAATGCTGCCTCTCATTCTTTCTTAGTCGTGCGTCTATCATCGCCTTTTGTTTCGGTTTCCATCCTGAATGAATCGTCCCGCTCTGATACCACTTGTCACGGAGTGAACATTTGACTCACGTGTAGCGACTTAGACTTGATCGAAGTTAAGCTATGTGCCCCAACGATATAGTGTTTTGAGTGATTCAAGTGATGGTTGCAAGGTCTGTATACAAAGGAACAACTTTGTATTGACTACAAGAGGGTTTACAAGAGTGTGTTTACAAGTACAAGTGTGCTAACTTGTGATATTGTTGGGTGATCTCCAAATGAACCTGCACTACATATTTATACTAGTGACCAAGTATTCTAGATCATTCATGATCTAGAATATTCTAAGTATACACCATACATAAATATCTTTGATATTTTATAGCTGAATTCTAGAGAGATCCTTCAAAATATCCATGACTTCTTGGTGTTTTCATGGTGATTCTAGAGTGTTCTTGGCTGAAACTTTGGGCAGAATTATGCAGCCCTTTCTAGACCCTTCTGAGCTCTTTCAAAGCTGATCTAGAGTCTTCTGATGGTCCCAAGATGTTCCAGCAACTTGTAGGTTGTTTCGGAATCTTCTAGGCAGCCCTAGACGCTTCTTTAGTGTTCCAGAATCTTCCGAAACTCGCGAAAAAAATCTGCATTTAGGCGGATCGTGACGTTAAGCTCGCTAGACTTCTATCAGTAAAAAATCTCCTTCTCTTAAAAAGACTAGGTTATTATTCTTACCCAAACTATCTCTACACACTACCACTCTAATAAACACAAATACATATGGTGGAATCCAATATTGACTTGAGATGTTGGTCAAGAGACTACGGTCTCTAACCCTTTCTAATGAGTACGTCATGTTTTGCAAATTTGGATCGAGTTGGGGAAGACGAGGTGGGCTCATGATTAGGGATGCAAACGAGCTGAGCTGAGCCCAAGCCCAAATAGACTCAAGGTGGGTTCTTCATACTTTTATGAAGCGCGAGCTAGACTAGGTTCGAGCCTACTATTTTGAGATCAAGCTCGGCTCTAGATTAAAGCCCAAGAACTTGAGTTCGTCTTGGCTCAAATTAAGGTAATTTGAGAACAATATTAAACGGGCTGAAATCTCACCTTGAGCTCGCTTGATGGCTTAAATGAGCCAAAGCTCGGCTAGGGTTCGGATTACCAATGTTAAATGGTAAGTATATTATATATAAAAATTAATATACAATTTGTTTGGGCTTGTTTAAACTCACAAGCCTAAACGAGCTTGGTATGTAAAGCTCGAGCTCGATAACTAAACAAATCGTATTTCAGGCTTGAGCTTGGGCTCAAAATCATTAAGACTCAGCTTGTTCGAGCTTTTTACCGATCCGATCCCACGTTGCTTTTGAGCCGCTTCTTCTCATTTACACTTCTACTCATTATCCCTTGTTGAAGATCACCCAAACCTAGTTTAGATCAGTGTTTCTTCTGTTTATTACATTAATTCAAGTGGAAAAATATCCAAAAAACCCAATGAAGTCTTGAGAGGTGTAGATAAGTAAGGAGACGAACAATAAAATCCCCACAAATTAATTAAAAGAGTAAAGTCCTTTTTGAGTCCTCATGGTTTGTGCATTTTAACCATTTGAATCCAAAAACCAAACTTGTCTTGATTTGAGTTCCTGTGGTCTCTAATTTTAACCATTTGAATCGAAAACGTAAACAACATCCAAATCAGAAGTTAACCCCGCACCATGTGCCATCCATATGAGGGGCATTTATGTCCATCTTCATCATTCACCATATAACCAATCTTGACCTAATTTTGACTCCTTCACACTTCATCTTCAACCTTACATCTTTCTCTCCATTCACGACCTGAAGATTTAAGAACACAGTGAGAGATCTCACACTTTGGTGCGTTCGTAGTCCAAATGATCCCTTTGATCCTGATGCAGTATACGGTATTATTACTTCTCATAATTTAGGGACATGTTCAGGGTCGGGGTGTAAAGGGACAAGCTGCAAAGGGTCAGGCTGCAAAGGGTGGTCCACAAGGAGGTTAAGATCATTAGCAATTTGGTTGTTTTTTGAATTTGGTCTTTTGTTATGCTAAACATGCTTATGTAATGTTGAACATGTTATTTTGTTTGGAAATTTAAGCATATATGCAGTTTGGTCTTTTGTTATCCCGGTTGTGTCATGCATGTTTTGCATTTCGTTAATTTGATATTTAGTCCAGGTAGTTTTTGCTATTTTTATTCAGGAGGCGGCCTGGAAGTTTGTATCATCATACTTTATCATTCTACCCATTAAGTTAATTCCAGCTTCTTTTGTACATATGTCATCACAATATGGTATTTTTAATTCATATGGTTTGAATCAATTTAAGTTTGCCGCTTTTGTGTAAAATACATTTCCCTCGCAAAACAAGTTTCGCCCGTAAAACAAGTTTATTTTCCGATCGCGAAATAAGTTTTTTCTGTTTCGCTTGCGAAACAAGTTTTAGTTTCGCTCACAAAACAATTTTTATTTTCGCTCGCGACATGTAATCCTCATTTCACTCGTAAAACATTTTTTCCTCACAATACAGATTTCTCATTCAAAACAAAAGCAAAAAATGTTCAAAACAAGTTTCATTCCAATTAGAGTAAATTGTCATTTTAGTTCTTGAGGTTTGTCCTAAATTCTTATTTTAGTCCAAATAGTTTTTTTTCTCCTCTGGGTCCCTGAGTTTTCCATTTTCTTGCATTTTGATCACATTGTCAAACTCCGTTAAAAAGCCTCAGTTTTAACCAAGGTTATTCTTGGCATTTTCATAATAATTATAATCCTAACAATATTTATAATATAAATCACAAAAAAACTAACTTTATTTTTTGTTTCTATAAAAATCTGATTAGCACCCTCCCACCCCCACCCCCACCCATTCTCTCTCGTTCTTCAACCCTTTACTTTATTTCTCTCCACAACCATCGGTTCCAGTGCCATCACCACCGATCCAGTCATTACCAACCCCCGGTACTCACCTCCGCCAACCACCGTCATTGACCTCTGCCATCAAAATGTCCACCACAACGTCAGTTAACCTATGGGCACCTCCAACCACCGTCACCGACCTCCAACCTATCACAACATTAGTTTTTTTGTGTTTTATAATAGAGTTGATTACATTTTTCGTCCTTGTGGTTTGTCAAAAATCACTATTTCAGTCCATTAGTTTAAAATTTGTCATTTTAGTCACTGTGGTTTTACTTTCATAACTATTTCAATCCATTGGTTTGTCAAAATTACTAATTAAGTCCATTAGTTTGTAATATAGTGTCAGAAAAATTGGACTTAAATAGTGGATATTTGACAAAAACCGCAGGGACTGAAATGAAAATTTTTAAACTAATGGACTAAAATAGTGATTTTTGACAAACACAGGGACGAAAAACGTAATTAACTCTTTATAATATAAATATTATTAGTATTATAATTATTACAAAAATGCCAAGAATACCCCTGGTTAAAACTGAGGTTTTTTAACGGAGTTAGGCAATGTGATCAAAATGGCAATAAAATGGAAATCTCAGGAACCCAGGAGAGAAAAAAAACTATTTGGACTAAAATGACAATTTGAGACAAAACTCAGGTACTAAAATAGCAATTTACTCTTCCAATTATACGAGGGTTGAGATTAAAAAAAATGAGGTACATGGATATAAAATCCCCTTCACGTGCATGGCACATGGTGAGGGGTTAACTTCTGATTTGGATGTTTTTTACATTTTGGATTCATATGGTTAAAATTAGAGACCACAATGACTCAAATCAAGACAAGTTGGTTTTTGGATTCAAATGGTTGAAATGCACTAACCACAGGGACTCAAAAAGGACTTTACTCTAACTAGAACGTGCGTCATTTGTAGAGTGGGTTTAACTACAACAGTTAACCACCATGCCAAGCAATCATTACCCTATATATTAAAAAGGCAAGCTTGTGAATAGTAAAATAGTGCTTTCTTCATTCAAAACTTACCACGTGGCAAATTTTTTTTATATATCCATCTTTTATCAAAATACCGGTATGGTCCTGTTCGGTCTTGGTACATAAAGGTAAAAACCGGCACCAGCCTGGTATAGAAAACATAAAAAGTCGGTACCGAATTGATATTGAAAATTTTTAGTTTGGGAAATTCGGCATTCCTAACCAATACCATTTGCTCATCCCTGATCACTGCGTACCGTACAAACACCAACGGTATCGTACAACTTTTTTATTGATTTTCTTCAACTTTTAAGGCTTTCTTTTTTTAGTTTTAGGGGTAGGATGAGCTCGGTGCCAACCGATGGTCCGATACTAAATCGGTACTGGTACCGAAAATACCGGTTGTGGTACAGGTATATGAAGGTAAAAACTGGTAGCAAACCGGTAGCAGGAACGCCAAAAGTTGGTACCGAATTGACTTAAAATCTTTCAGTTCGGGAAATTCGGTACCGGTACCCAATACCATTTGCTCATCTTAGACCATGGGTTTCATACGAACAACATATTACCATAAAACTTTTTGGTTGATTTTCTTTCGGATATCTTATACTGTTTTTTTTTCAACATTTTCTTTTTATTCTTGTCAGCGGTTCTGTGCGTAACGCGCTCGTAGTGATTTCAAAACACATGTAAACACAGACTAAATGACAAAAGAAGTTCGCCCAGTGGTCAGCCTCACCCATTCCAAACGGGAGGACGCGGGTTCGAGTCCAGCTCGGCCCGAATAATCCTGCTGGGTAGTAACCTTCTGGCAGCTATGGGGCTAAGCTAGCTTGGGGAGGAAGAACCCTCCCGCGGTCAGGGGTACCGTGCATTTACCCTAAGAAGAAGGTTTGCGAACAAAAAAAAGAGGTGAAGCTTTTATTTTGCGTTGAAAATTGGTATTTATCAAAACATTCGGGTGGAGGGTAGTGTCCTTGTACGGTTTATGAAGGCACAAGACTTTTGGGTTTTGAATTATATTTGTAGGCAACAAATACCGGGGAGAAAGTCCATCTTATTGAATTGAGTTTTGGATAGGTAAAAAAAGATCTATTAGGTTTGATTAAAAGAATTAGTGGAGTGGAAGCAACAATAGAGCATTGGATTTGCATAATTTATTGTTTACTTGGATAAAAGGGAGGAAATAAAGGGATTAGATTATATTGACTGCTGAGCAAGAAAGGTAAAAAGAACAGAAGGTCACGTGAATTGGGTCAAGGAATTCGTTGAGTGGTATGGAAAATTTTAGTAACTTTGTATATGAGCTTCATGATATTATATTCATGATGGTTACTATGTGTATGATTGAGGCGTTTTCAAATAGAATAAGAGCGTCTAGAAGGTCACAGGCTGGGGGTGGAAATAAATCGGATTCAAGGGGTTTGTGTGATCAAAGAATGGATTAAAATAATGAATGAAAGGATGTCGGTCTAAGAATTGAGGTTGAAGAGATGAGAGCATTACTTGGAGTTCAAGATCTCGGGGGTACATATCAAGTTTAAGGGGATGAATGAAGGATTAATCTTGATATAGGAAGTTGTATTTAAATAGATAGAGATAATTATTACTTTGAAGTAATATGTTTATCTAGTTTATTTTATTTATTGGTTAATTAAGAATTAGAGTTAGTATTGGTTTAGGATGGCGAATTAATTAATTTTGTATAAATAGATGGGTTAGGGTATGAAATTATTTTGTTGTTTTTGTTTTGGTTCAATAGTAATAAAGAAGACAGAGTCTTGATCAAGTTTATCACAAAATCCTTTTGTGTATTGCGGTTTTGAGTCAGTTATTTCCAAAAATTAGTGCGTTGAAGGGCTTTAAATGGATGGCATGGAAGGGGGCGTTAGCCCACACCATGTGGCCTAATATAATAAAATAAAAGGCATTTGATTTATTTGAGTTTGAAGATCCAGATCTAAACATGGTTTACAAAAAGATGTTTGGGTTGATTTATGCAATAAAAATTGAATGTTCATAAAAAAAAAACTTTAAATGAAAATCTGTAAAAGTTTTGGTTCCACATATGCAGTAGTCAAATAATTATTATTGATATTCACCTTATAATACGCACTAAGTAGGAGTGTAAAAAAGCCCAGAAGCTCGAGAGCTACTCGTGATCGGCTCGGTTAAAAGCTCGAATGAGCTGAGGCTTAACGAGCCCGAGCTTGAGCCTGAAATAAAGCTCGTTTTGTTATCGAGCCCAAGCTCGAGCCTGAAATACAAAGCTCGTTTAGGCTCGCGTGCCTAAACGAGCCCTAACAAAATTTTAGTTTTTATATATATAATATAATAAAAATGATAATAATGGTGATGAGCCGAGCTTTGGCTCGTTTAAGAGATGTTAAAGCGAGATCGAGCCGAGCTTTTAGCTTGTTTAAGGTTTTTCTCGAATTAGTTCGAGTCGAGTCGAGCCGAGCTCAAGCTTTGGGTTGTACTCACGAGTCGAGCTCGAGCTCAAAGAAGTAGGCTCGAACCGAGCCGAGCTCGAGCTTCATAAAAACATAATGAGCCGAGCTCGGGCTCGGCTCGGCTCGTTTACACCCCTACGCACAAGGCTTATCTAATTACATGAGAAAAAAGTTTGATAAATATGTACGAGGACGAGGATGAGGATAAGAAGGTTCAAGATACTGTTAAAACTAGGGGTGAGAACTTCTACATGATACAAATCGAACACAAAATTTGCGGGTTTAGGTTTAGTTTAAATGGGTTCAAATCAGTTTCAGGTGGAACATGTGAACCCGTTGAGCCCCTTTATATTGTATTATATTTTTTACGTTTATATTTTATGTTATAAATTGAATTTGGTGTGTATTGTATGTTATAATTATAGCTTGAATAGAGAAATTCACATAAATATTATAAATTAAATGTAATTGTATTATATGCATTTGTGTTTCTAAAGTAAATTTTAATTTTATTGTATTAATTTGAGAAAAAATATTAAAAAAACAATAAATTCGGGTTGCCGGGTCGTGTTCCGGTCAACCTTATAAATATTCGGGTCGGATCGGGTTCATGTATGACATAATTTCCGGGTTCAGGTCGGGTTCTTATAAAATTTTCGGGATCAGGTTGGGTTGAACCCGCCAACCAGGGGACCCACGATTGTCGGTGGATGGGTGAGCGCACCCCTTAAAAAAATATTTCTAGTGTTATCTGCATGTTAAGATCTCGAACGCACCCCCATAAGATTTTGAAATCGCCCCCTTCGAACTTTAGAACGAGACAGAGAAAATAATATCTAAAGAAAGAAAAAGTAATTACCGGATTTTTTTTGGTGAGTGAGGTTGTTACAAAGACAATTGTGAAGACATAAAAGGAAGAAGATGAACATTGTAGTTAATAGTAGACTCGGTCTTTAATTATCAATTAAATTACCGCACACTTTTATTTTCTCTGTCGTTTCACTTGCTTTTTAAATACCGATATGATTTGGTAAGAGATATTCTCTATGATGTTCTAAAGCGGGCAGGGATTTCGGCGAAAAAGGAGGCTCCGGTGAACTTTCTGACGGATCCGCTCGATGGGAGGTCTACTCTTCGGCCAGCTGATATTCTTGTGTTCGGGTGGGCTAGGGGAAAACACGCTTGGTGGACTTACAGGAGTGTCCCCTCTTGTTGGACTCAGGGATAATGGGTTTGTTGCTGGCCAGGCTGCGTTAAAGGCGGAATCAGGCAAGGTCGCTCAACACGAGAAGGCTTGTTTAGAGAATCAACACGTGTTTATCCCATTCGCTTTTGATACATTTGGGTCCCTAGCCCAGAGGCTGTGGAATTTCTAAACAAGCTCCAACAGGTTGTGAATAGTAATCTTTCAACCTTTAAGGGCCGTTTCGTCTTTAGTAGGATTGGTTTTGCAATTCAAAAGGGGGTTGCGACGCAGCTTGTTGCCCGTTTACCTGTCACTTTTTGTAATTTGTTACTTTGGTATTTTAATTTAATATAAAGCAAAGATAAATGGAAGGAAAAAAAACCTAAAAAAAGTAATTATTTTATTTACTTTACTTTACGTCTCTTTTCTATGTAATGTGCTAGTCTATTTAAATTTGTTTGACTTTTATTTAATTTATGTATTAACTTATTATTTTATTTATTTAGTTATACTTTACTATTTTTTTATATAAATATATCTTATGACCATCTACTTGAAGGTTTTTACTTTTGCATTAAAAAAAGTAAAGAAGTTTTGTATCCTTTTTATTTCTTATTGTATACTAGTTTTCTTATTTTATGTATATTGGTCGTTAAAGATTCTTATTGATGTACGCAAATGGAGATTAAAAAAATCTATTGCAACCCTTTGGATTAAAATTTTAATTTTCTATTTCCGTTGAAGAAGATGACCTGATATTTTGACAAACTTTTAACTCGATAGTCTTTTTTTGTAATTTCACCAATTCACTAAAAAAGATTCCAAAATGATTATGTGAAATCCATTTGATAATGTGATTATTGATTTGAATGAGAACCATATTAATTGGTAAAATTTTAATGGTTTTATTTGGTTTATAACAAGATTTATGAGTCACGTAATGGGTGATTCCTCAATTGTGGGTGATTCTCAATTTGTAAAGTTGGAGTATCACTAAAGAGTACTTATAATTTATAAACTTTCGAATATGTTGACTTGACCGACCTGACCCGACCCGAACCGACACCAAAAATAGCCAAACGACCTCTAAAAATTTCAGCACCACATGAAAAAATTTTCTGGGTCCGCCAACCCGCGAACATGACTTGTGTAGCACCCCTAGTTAAAACTATAAATTATGAGTTGAAATTCATGTTCGATGAATATTATTTGATGTACCAAACAAGAAGTTCAAATGACAATTCTCGAAATCGTGACATAGTTGAGCATTTTCTCACATTGTGACTATGATTTTCTCTATGTTTTTATGATACACGTCGGAGTTAGGTACTTTTGATAGTACTTATGGAATTACGAAAATACCTTTAAATTGCCCCTGAATGAAAACAAACATATGTTTGATGCATTAATACACTTAGCCAACTCTTATGAAAAATGGCTAATCATATTATAAGCATTTTGTTGTTAAATATTTAATGATGCATCATTTTACTTTTGAGTCAACTTAATACTTTTAACAATCCCAGTTTCGACCATTACTTCAGAATCATTTTCAGTATGAAGGGACTATCATTAGACTCGTATATCCTCCGTCCGCCTTTGGCCTCCACACACAATAAGTTCGGAAGACTTTTCAACTCGTCGGTTTTATTGGGGAACTGGTTTTTGGCAAGGGAAGTGATCAGTTCGCTTAGGCTCTGGTACGTTTGGTAAGGGTAAAACCAATTTGAACGAGCAAGTTACAAACCAATTAGTAACCACTGATTAGGGTTAGCACTAACCAGTTCTTGCCAAACCGGTTTCACTAGCGGTTCGGGTTCGGACAAACCAGGTTCGGGAACCATTTTTACAAATACGAAACGGGCCTAATTGGACCTGTTAATGTGCTTCTTTAGTTCTTTTGGGCCTAATGTCTTATCTTGGAATATTGTCCCACTCAAATTCAATATCCCTTTATTGTGGTCACGTATTGATGTAAAGACTTGAATTGATCCATAACCACTTGTAGTGAAAAACATGGATCACGTTTAATTACAACTAATAATATATACACTAGCATTTACATTTTACATATTACATGTTAGCATACATGATAGCTGCAGGCTATGTTGGTAATTTCACAAGTAAACAAACAAAACCCAACCCTATATTTCCCTGTGGCTGTGCTTCATCCTCTCACTCAAATGGTCCATTTTATCCTTCACCCTACCTGGCAACTCACCAGGACTCACCTCCTCACACCCTTCTGACCGTCTTCTTTGAATCTCATCATGATACATTGGATGAAACCGCGTTTGAAAAGCTCTATAAAGAAAATAAGGTAATAGGGTCGATACAACCACCAAGAAAGTGATCATCCAATAAAAGGGACTCGGTGCACAAGCTTCCACAAACACCCGATAAGCTGTTGTTGACGTTAGGGGGTTTATGTACCCGTATATCACTAGAAATACGTACCAAAAGAAGATACTGCCCCAGATGAAGAAGTGTTGAATCCAAGTGAAGTAGTTTATGGATAGCGCCATTTGGCAGTTGACAGCCCACACTACGCAGGTGTACATTAGGACACCGAGGATTTCGTAATCGATGACGTGGCCGTCTTCACGGAAAGCTTGGTGGATTGTGGAGTTTTTGCATATGAAGAAGATGATCATGGAACTTAGAACTCCGTTGAACATCCATCCGAGGATTCTTGGCCAGTTGAAGAGGATGTTTTGCACTCCCTCTTGGTATAGCAATGGGTACTGACAAATTTGAATTACGGGTCAGGTACGCTGTCTTTTCATGTAGCTTGTATTTTATAAAACTTAACAAGTATTATTAACTGTTTTTACAAGTATTTGATTTTAGATAATCAGAAAAACATGATAAAATATTACCTTTAGACAGAGTCGTGCGGACACATCTTGATCAAATACACCAAGAGCAATGACAGGAAGTGAGGTGAAGAAAACGTTGTAGAATGACATGTACCAATCGTTGTAAGCGGGTTGGCCAGAGAAAGAAGCATGGGCCTCAAACCAAAAAAGTGTGAACCCGAAAGCAATGTTTTTGTAGAAGAAGTAACATATCTGGATTCAAAAACAAAAATATCATTTAATTTCTACTTATGTAAAATGTTTTAATAAAGAAAAAGATAATGAAATATGCTTCTACCATCATAGCTATACGCCTGTAACACCAATGTCCATGTACCAATAATAATCGTTCAAGAAATCGAAATTGAGCTATTGCAAAATCACTTGCCATCACAGCCTGCAATTCATAAAAGAAAACAATCATCCGTTATAACTGAAAATACCGAAAACTCAAAACAAAATTAAAGAAAATGAAAAAAGAAACCTGCATTCCTTCTGCGCCACTAATTCCAACACCAATATCCGCTTCTTGAAGCATCCCAACGTCATTTGCCCCATCGCCAATTGCTAATGTTGTCTTTCTTGTACCTTCTTTAACCATCTTAGTAACCTGCATGGGTCAAAAGTTACGTAAGTTTACATTAAGTCCATTAACAAAGAGTAGATAATAAAAACAGAAGAATACTTAAGAAACTAGAGTAAAATGCCATTTTCATTCCTAAGGTTTGGACAGTTTTGCGACTTTCGTCCAAAGGTTTGTTTTTCCGCATCTGGATCCAAAAGTTTGAAATCTTGCCATTTTCATCTGGCTCGGTAACTCCATCCATTTTTCTCCGTTAAGTCAGGGGTATTATTTTTCATCTTTTTACCTATATTATTTTTGTTTTTATTTAGTAAGGGTATTTTGAATACTTGTACATAAAGTGAAAAAGACCGCATTGCCCTTTAAGTTAACAAAAATACGGAAATACCCGACTTAACGGAGAAATATGAATGGAGTTAATGAGCTAGATGAAAATGGCAAGATTTCAAACCTTTTGGATCTGCAAAACTGGCAAACCTCAGGGACGAAAATGGCATTTTACTCAAGAAACTACTTACAAGTGCTTTTTGTTTAGGGGAAGAACGGCAGCAAATGACGGATGAGCAATCAACTGCGATTCTTAAAAATAATTCTTCAAGACTTTTATCAAGAGCAAAAGCTAAAGATCTCCCATCAATTATCAAAGCAAACAAAACCGAGCTACTTTTAGATGTGCCTAAATCAATCTGTGATCTTCCTTCTCTCAATTGCTTCTCTATGCTTTCTCTAGATGCCTACAAAGAACCATATTTCTAAAATAAGTGAATATGACAATTAACAAATTAAAAACCGTAAGAGTAAAATGCCATTTTCGTCCCTCTCGCCCGTCTAGCGACTTTCGTCCAAAGGTTTGTTCTTTCGCATCTGGATCCAAAAGGTTTGAAATCTTGCCATTTTCACCCGGCTCGTTAATTCCATCCATTTTTCTCCATTAAGTCGGGGTTATTTTCTTCTTTTCTGTTAACTTAAAGGGCAATTCGGTAGTAAAAAAGACCGAATTGCCCTTTAAGTTAGCGAAAAACACGGAAATACCCCTGATTTAGCTAAGAAAAATGGATGGAGTTAATGAGATAGATGAAAATGGCAATATGTCAAACTTTTGGATCCAGATGTGGAAAAACAAACATTTGAACGAAAGTTGCAAAAATGGCCAAACCTTAGGGACGGAAATGGCATTTTACTCGAACCGTAATTAAATTCATACAGGAACTGAACCTTGGCGATGGCCTCTCTGTCTCTTAGCTTTTCTAAGGACTTAATATCCGGAGAATCTAATGTGATCACAATTTGTTTCATTCCTTGGGCTAGTAATCGACAAGCATACCTGTACATGTCAAAGAGTAAAAGCCGATGATTTAATTTGTAGAAAATAAAACAAACATTAAGTAAACTAAGTTTGTGGTCATACCCTATATTTATTGCAGTCTCCATCTTATCACCGGTTAACACCCAAATCTTAATTCCAGCATTTGCAAGTTTCTCTATGCATTCAGGAACCTTAAACCAACATAACATTGTTGCGTGAAGTTAGGTTTTACCAATAACATTTTATAGATAAGTAGCATGTCAGATAGAATTACAAAATTGGTAATCTTTCCATGATACTTTTTTAATGGATTAGTCATGTGGGTTGGGTAAGGGGCCGAAACAGGCAATTTTACGGGTAGGTCCTAGTTGGGTTGACCCGAAACACTTCTCGAAGTATAAATTAAATTTTTAATGAATAAATAGTGCGTCAAATATTCAAAAATAATCGTATCTTTTGAATAAAATGATTCATGATGCTTTGTGCAAATAAAATACACTATGGAGTATGGATGACACGCGTTTGACATTTTTCTTCTAATCTATTTTTCTTATTTTAGGAGTAAAATGCCATTTTCATCCCTGAGGTTTGGCTCTTTTTGCGATTTTCATCTAAAGGTTTGTTTTTTCGTATCTAGATCCAAAAGGTTTAAAGTCTTTGCACTTTCATCCTACTCATCAACTACATCCCTTTTTTAACGTTAAGTCAGGGGTATTTTCGTCTTTTTAGACATTTTCTGTGATGATTAAAGGGTTTGGGTGGGGAGAAAGTCAAAGAGGTGGATCTATATTTCTTAATAGTTTTTTTATTTTAATAAAAATGTCTAAAAGACGGAAATGCCCCTCATTTAACAGATAATAATGGATGGAGTTAATGAGTCAGATGAAAATGGCAAGATTTCAAACTTCTTGGATCCAGAAGCGGAAAAAAAACCTTTGGACAAAAGTTGCAAAACTGGCCAAACCTCAGGGACGAAAATGGCATTTTACTCTTATTTAGTCATTTGACCCATTTGAGATATAATACCCGAACCGCCCCTTTCACACGCAAACGGTCAGCGTTGCCACCTCTAGTTTCCAGAATAATAATAAAGTATGAGAACAAAAGTTGACTTTTTATGCATACCCCTTTTTGAAGTTTGTCCTCAACTGCTGTAGCACCAAGTAGAATCAAGTCCCGTTCTATCTTCTCCGCAGCAGCATCTATTAAACTGTCCCGGTCAAGTGAAACTGAAGTTTTGGCTTTTAAGAATTCTTCTTCCCATGTTTTATATTCTACTTCATCAAGAGGGCGATATGCAACTACTAAAGTTCGTAAACCGGCCTCGGCATATTTGTTGATATGATTCTTTGTTTGATCTTCAAATTCTCGACTTTCTTTAGAGAGTTTTTCAAACATGACACTGAATGAATCCAAAAAATAATGTAAATCAACAGTTTTTAATTGTGAGTGGTTACAGTCTAAATAAATATGTGTCAGTTGTCACCTGTCAGCACCCTTGCAAAGTAAGAAGAGCTGATTTTCTGCATTTCGAACGATCACTGACATCCTCTTACGAGCACTGCTGAACTCTATCATATTAAGAAGCTCATATGACCTTGAAAAAGAAAAAGACTAAAAGGTGAAACCGAACTTCTTAAATCATTTCGTTCAAACACTTGGATAATCATTGAAATAATAACTTTTGTAATCATCATAGACTCGCTAGATATTTCTTAGAAGAGTTAAATGCCATTTTCGTTCCTGAGGTTTGGCGACTTTCATCCAAAGGTTTGTTTTTTTCGCAACTGGATTCAAAAGGTTTGAAATCTTGCCATTTTCATCCAGCTCGTTAACTCCATTTATTTTTCACTGTTAAAGCCGGGTATTTCCGTCTTTTTATGTTAACTTAAAGGGCAATTCAGTCTTTTTTTCACTTTATGTACAAGCATTTAGCATAATGTACAAGTATTTAAAAGACCGAATTGCCCTTTAAGTTAACAAAAAAGATGAGAATACCCCTGACTTAACGGGGAAAAAAGGATGGAGTTAACGAGCTCGATGAAAATGGCAAGATTTTAAATCTTTTGGATCCAGATGTGAAAAAACAAACCTTTGGACGAAAGTCGCAAAACTGGCCAAACCTCAAGGACGAAAATGGCATTTTACTCTTCTTAAAAAAAGAACTTGGACAAAAGAGCATTCTCAAATTATGCAGGTCAAGCAACTGGCCTTAGCAGCTCTTATATCCACATAAAGAGGCATTGAAAGAAAAATATCAGACAAGTATATATGGAAATAAATTATTATCTCACCTGTCAACCGTCTTTCCATTCTCAAATTCATGCAAAGAGATGCTTGTTTGTGTCCTTTGAAAGAACTCAAAACCAACTTCTCGAGCAGCTATGACAAAAGCAGCTTCATCTGGTGACTCAGCTTCATATGAAAGCTCACCGGTGTCTCTATTAACTTCAGGTATAGCTGTATGGCAAATAGCTAATACTCTAAAAAACTTTTGTATAACATCCGAGTTAGGTTCATTGGCCCATTGACTATCCATAATCCGTTCATCCCAAAAGTTAAAACCTTTAACTGATTTCCGTGATTTCACAGCATGATCATCTGATATGTTTGAGGTATTACCAGTATCAAGCTGCTCGACATTTTTCCTTTTTGCCAGAGCTAATTCCACTTCTGTCATACCACGACCATAAGAAACGCCTGCTATCGAGCATTTAACGAACTCCATTGAGTTGCAGGTTAGAGTACCAGTTTTATCAGACAAAACCGTATCAACCTGACCCAATTCTTCATTCAAATTTGACGTTCGTGCACGCGCTGGTCTGTTTGTTTCTTCATGGTACATGTCTTGATCTTGATTTATGAATACACTCTGCAACACCTTTACCATTTCAATGGATACATATAGTGATATCGGAATTAAATAGCCGTATAACATAAGGCCAGTTAAGAAATGTAGTAATGCAGCTAATGCGGGTCTTTTCGGGTCGTAAAGAGCAGTTGTACGACTTGGCTCAAGATACCATCTTCTATAACTTCCATTGTTCAAATCTCTATTGGTTCTTATCCCGAAAAAGATTGACCCAATGAAAGATATAGAAATCAAAGTGCTGAAGAGAATGTAGATTATTTTGTCCATTCTTCTTTCTATTTTACTTCTTTTAGAAGGTGGATCTGTAGCATTCTGCATGACTTTAGTATCATGCCCGGTGAAAATAACCACCCCGTAAACGTATTCAGTGTTTTTAAGCTTTGAATCTCTTAACAGAACCTGTTGAAGTGAAAGTGGATGCTGATTATTATTGTAGCTTAAGCTCCCAACAAACGAGTATAAATCCTCATTTGGATCTTCACATTTGACCACTGCTTTGAATTGGCGAAATGAGTCGTCATCATGTAAGGAAGCAGTGAAATCAAATGCGTGTTTTAATTTCAGATTTGTTTCACCATCGAGATTCATGGTTTCAACATAACAAATCCCATCTGGGTAGCTTGATGAAAGGAGAAGAAGATCTGCTGGAAAATATTCGTCTTTGTGGACCTTAACAAGATCACCAACACGTAAATCTTTCCATTTTCTTTCGGAAAATGAGTGGTCTCTGTAAACGTGGATCTTTCGATTGTTCGCCTTTATGTCCTGAAATTGATAAAACTCAGAATTATTTTAATAATTATTTTATGTTAATATTATTATTTTCTTTTTTTGCTAGGGGGTGAAAGTTATTCATGCTATGATCTTATACTACAAGTTTCAACACCGGTCTGATAGCCCTCGGGTTCGCATCCCAATTCCGATGCTATCAATTATGTATAGAATCCACAGAGTATACCATATAATGTATTGATTGCAATCATGGTTTCAAATAAATACACTAAAAACAAAGTTTTTTGAAAATTTTGACAAAAATATTTCAAAGGCATTTTCCCCTGATTATTCCATTTTGATACAAAGAAAAGTAGGCGTAATGCAGATAAATTAAAATTTTATCAAAATTATAAACCTAATAGACAGATTCCAAACAAAATAGCGATGTACCTGTTTCAGGCGTCTCCAATCTTCGACACCTTCCTTTGCCATAGTAGCCCCAATCACCAACAGCAAAGGAAAAAGAATACTAGAAGCACGAAACGGCGCCAACGGACTAAACGAAACACAAGCTACAACAAGAAAGTAAATATTCGCAACCCGCCGAAACTGCTCAAACAAAGACTTGGGTAAAAAATTAACCGCGGTATACTTCGTCGTCGACACATAATTCCCACGGTATCTCAACTGAACCGCCTCCGGATTATCAGCATCATTACAATACACCACTCTAGAATAACCTTTCTGTCCAATCTGACCATGCTCATCTCTAGTCGAAGGCCGAAAACACGATAACGAATAGATTTTACTAAACTGAACCCTCTCATGCCTCCCAAACGCCATATCCCCAACGTATAAACCCTAATCTGCTAAAAAAATGTTGAAAAACCTAATCTACTCTTCCAGTTTCAAATTCACACACAGTACAGCCTCAAAACACACAGTAAAAGTCAACGTAGAGTCTAAATCAGTAACACATTCATAAAATGATAAAATCTGCAGATATTATCATGTTATTACAACGCTTTTGAACTATAACTAACATTAAGTTAACAAACTAACATCTTATTATCTAAATATAGCAAATTACAGATCTCATAAACCTGATCCGTAACTGTATAACCTAAAACGGAAACCGCAACGAACGCTTTCGAATTTAAACTTCAATACATGAAGTTATACATATTATACATAGAAGTGGTTGTATATATGTGTAGGAACTGAAATTTGGAGCAATTTGAAGTGCAGATGGAGCTGGTGAAGAAGGTTTAAGGTTCAAAACCCTAGGAAGCAAAATAGAAGGAAGAGAGTGGAGAAAATTCCTTACTTAAGTCAGAAGTTGCAGAGATCTCTTGCTTTCTCCATTAATACACTGGTTAATGGAGTAGATATATGGATATATGCACATGAGAGAGTGTATATATTATACATGTATGTATATGTTATATGTATATGTATATACGATTATGATATATGTAGAGGAGTAGTTAGCTTCATGACCTATTGCCCTTCTTACAAGCAAACAAACACAAAATGATATGCAAAACTTACTTTCATTTCTTTTCTTTTTCTTTTCTTTTTATATTTTAATAATTGTATAATTTTCGGAATCTTGTAATATCTTACTTGTTTATGTTTTGATTTTGTTTTATTTATATAACTTATTGTGATGTTCTTATTGTAGCACAAAACCATTTGGTACTACTTCAAACCCGAAAAAATAATGACGATGGTAAATAGTAGTGATGGTCAGTGAAATCAACGACCGTCATGAGCTCCTCTAGCTTCGTTGCACGCATGCTTGGTTCAACGTTTTTACGTATATATTTTTCGGTTTAACGGTTCCACCGTAACACATAGATCTTAAATACTAGTTTCAAACAAAATATAAAGCTATATATTGTATTTTTATTATGTAGATTTGTAATGATAACAGCCATGGAGCTGGGAACAAATAACGTAGGAATGTGTAATAATCAAATAAATCAATAGATAAATAATTGCTGACTTTAAGAAATTGTAACGTTTTAAAAGTATGAGTATGATTTGGCAAATTTCTTGTTTTGTTAATTATTACAACATATGAAAAAATTAATTAAAAAACATAACATAGGATGTTTTTTCTCTTTAAATAAAACTAAAAAATTACATTATCATGTACTCTTAGAATGAGGTTAAGATGGAGTCATTTTTAAGTGGTGAGGGCTAAGTTTCATTATGAACAAATGATGTAGATCTGAGCTATTGTTTGAACAAAAAAGTTTCCGTAGAGTTATATGTTGTGGATGATTATTTAAAAAAACTTTTCAAAAAAATAATTATTTAAAAAAGGAAAGGATTGTGAATAATTATTTAAAAAACTTTTTAAAAAAATAATTATTTAAAAAAGGAAAGGATTGTGAATAATTATTTAAAAAACTTTTCAAAAAATAATTATTTAAAAAAGGAAAGGATTGGCATATATACATTGTTATAAAAAAAATTATATGGTAATTACTGGACAAAATTTTGATAATGAAATGAATCTAGTATAATATACTATGGTTTCATTATTTCTTTGTTATATAAAATCAATGCTAATGGTATAAGGAGTGGTTAAACACTTTCATTAGGTAAATTTTCAAATCAATCAATCAAACAGTGTCACATCAGTTTACCTATTTTGTTTACCTATTTCTAAAAAACGTTGACGGTGGTTAAACACTTTGGAATAGGTAAGCTATTTTTTTTTATTTTTTATTTTTTTAACTTAAGATAAACAAATAAAACATCAAACTTTTATAAATAAAAAAAAGCATAACATTAAAATCTAAGTTAAAAAAATTAATAATAAAAAATAAAGGTTGGGTTTGATGAGCAAAGCCAAGTTGGGGATGAAACGGCACACTAGAACCACCCGAACCACCACATTTATCCTGAGCCCTCGCCTTCGAACCGGACCCTACATTTTTTTTCTTCCCTTCACTTTCGTTTGAGCCTTCCATTTGTTTGAAAAGATTTGAAAAGACGGGGAGTGTTTAAAAAGTAGTAGTGAATAGAAGAGAATATGGTTTGTTTGGTGAAAATGAAAGTGAATTTGGTTTGTTTATAAAGTTGAATTTTTTTTTAATTGTAAATGGCTATATAGCCGTTGAGATTGCACAAACCTCGAACAAATCCCACCTTCCACGCTCGGTAAAAGTTCACCGTTCATTAAAGTTCACCGATCAGTAAAGGGGTCGGCGGTGATGTTCCCGCTCGGCAAACCCACTTTGCCGCACCCCTTTACCGACCACTCCGTATACCCTAATATAGTCTAGAATGATGTTTACGAGTAAAAATAGAACAATAAATTGTAATCTTTTTTTTATAACTTGATTGGACTAATTAGTCGGACCATCAACTGGTTCGGCACTTATTGTTTTTAGTTGAGACAGTTTTGACGGTAATCGATTGCAAAGTCCAGTGGGAGTATTGTGCCGACAATATTATATGATGTAAACCCCTGACCTTTTATTGCAATTCTTCGCAATATTGAAATTAAAATATGTTAATATATCATCACAATATATTTATATTTGTTAAGTTTGTACTATAATAATCAAATTTATATGTAACTAGAATATACTCCTTTTATGAATATATATATATATATATATAACTAAAGTGTTATTCCTTATTAAAACTAACATGTTTCAGATGTGTCGTTTATCTTTTCAATAAAGCAAACAATTAAAAAGAAAATTCATTTATGGAAAAGAAAAAAGAAATGGGCCAAAATGGCCGTACAGATTCGTTCATGCAATGAAAGAAAAAAAGTTTTGTGGTTTGTGAAGAGGTCTTTGGTATGCTGTCTTCTCGAACTCTTCGTCCACACGTCATCTCTGCCGTACACGTGTTACACATCTCTCCGTAAATTAAGAAAGATTTCACTTTCCAGAAATAAATGTGTTGATCTATGTAGGTGCCGCCCTCGTAGTAGGCTATGCCCAAACTTGCAATTTCTATGATATTTCCATTCTATTAATTATTATGACAGGGTCCTAATAATCTCCATAAATCTTAATTTCACACTTTCTATCGTATTTGTATTGCATACGGTCCGTGTAGAATAATTTGATATGACAAATATTGGTTGTATAATGTTATACAGCTTCGTATAATGTTATATGACTCGTATACATAGAGATAATATTAGATCGTATAACATTCTATACGGGTCGTATAGCATTATATGAGGTTTGGGTAGTATAACATTCTATAGTGGTCGTATAATGTTATACGATCCGTATACATGGACAATAAAAACATTCTTTGACATTTTTTTGTGCAACAATAAGTTACACGGCTCGTAACGGGACTTATACAAGTAGGGATGTGAAAACAAGATTTTAGGGGTGTAGGAATAGTGGGAGCCTTATTATATTATCTTAGGTACTTATTTTGTAACGTCTATGAACTTATGATTCATTGTCACTCATATTACCTTTCAATACGGAGATCTTGTGTTTAAGTCTCGTTTGAAGTAAAATTGGTTTTTATTGATCCAGAACTCTTACCATTGTGGGACATGTCACAGACGCTATCTACATGAGTAATCTATTGCCATTGGGGTTTCATGGGTGAACTGACTTTTGTTGGTCGTTCCAAAAAATACATATTTTATAACTTTTAACTAATACCACTATTGTTATAAATTATTTTATAGGGGCATAGACGTTTACTCCATAAAAGTGACGTAAGTTCAAATCAAACAATCTAAGCAGCGTGTGAATTTTAAGGGTTTTGTGTTTGAAAGAAAAAAAAGTGTCTGGTGTAAAGAAAAATCTAGTATAAGAATTACAAACTATAGGTGTTTTAATTTATAAAAGTAAATATTTAGAATAATATAACAAGTTATAGTGGTGGAACATGATAGTAATGTTTTGAAAGGCAGTGTTGTTTGTCTGGCTTGTAGTTTCTGCATATGCTTTTCTGAACTCACTTTCAAACTTTGGATCATTACATATACATGCTTCTTTTGACTATTGGAGTTGTTTGGCAACAGCTTTTAATCTTAGTTTTGGTACAAATGTGAATGTGATGGTACCTTTTTTGTTGAAAAGAAAAGGTAACATGGTATGCTTTTGATAAGTAGCATAGTATCCTTTGATATAACACCATGTATATCTGGTATCCGTTGTGATCGATAAATGTTGGGGCTTGTAAGGAATACCGACCTTATATCATTGGCGCGTTTGGACATAATGGGTGTGGTTGAAAGAAAAATGCTATGTCATTCATGTGGATGTAATTTCGAGATTGGTGGCTTTTTGGAAAGTCTCTACTCAATTGGTAAAAAAAAAATTTGTAAGCTATTGTTGGGTAAAACGGACAATATTGGTTGGTATGAAATCTCAATTTGATGATATTCTTAAGATATGTTTGAAATGAATTTGACATAACGCTATGTTTGAAGTGAATTTGACATAGTTTGAAAGGTTAAACACACAACAATAATATTTATTTAAATTATTATATATAAAATAGTAGATAATTTAGCTTGTGTTCAATTAAAGGTTAAATTTGTTTGACTATTAAGCACAATGGTTAATATACACAGTTTATTAAGTGATCAAGATTCAAAGTATATACGTTAAAAAAGACATCTAAAATATGTTACTATTCTTAGTAATTTAATAATTTTTACAATAAATAAAAGTTGTAATATAAGTTTGATTTTCTATAGAATTGTATTAGATATCGCATCACCACCTATAAAAATCAAAATGTCATTTGATCATGTTAAAAGTTGGGATGTTTAAAATATCCATCAAACACTTCATAAGAAGTTACGTTAGAGGTTTAATAACCAGATTGATGTTAACTAAGTGTTGACATTAACCGAATACATGTTAACCTCGAACGAGATTAAATCTAGATTCATCTTCTAGCATAACAACTTGAAAAACGTCTCACAAACACACCTAACTACAAGAACTCTTACAAGTTTTTTTATTGAGTTCTCTTAATTTATGGTTCTTTTTACATGAGTAAAGTTCATTTGATTCTTCTGCCATATTTTATTAATGTGTGTTGGACTACTATTAGAAAAATAAAACGTAGATGATTCATAAGGGCTTGTATTTGCTATATAAGGCTAAAAGCACATGTTTACATCATTCCAAGAAGGTCACATACTTTTTAAATACGTAACTAATGTTTAATGGTGAAATGACATTAAAAGTAGAATAAAAAGAACAAATTAAGTCATTTTCAAAGGATATCACTTTTAGGACAACTAAAGATTTATTATATTTCTTAATTTTGAAATTAGTCATGACAATAATAGTAATATATTTTAAAACGTGAATGTAGAAATGATAATAATGTGACAAATGTAAATCTAAATGGATTTGTTGATTTAATATTTGGAGACAAGATAAAGGTGTTTTTGATACGTAAGATGGAAAATGGTAAAGAATTTTTTTTAAATATATAAAGACAATGTAATTGGGTTAAATGGGGCCATTAAGAGATTATTTAAGTTACCTTTTGACCGGGAAACGGGTCACCCACGTTTATAGGTAAAATAATAGTTGGGCCATGTGTTTAGCCCCTACAATAACTCTTCTCCACGATCCACTATTAAATCATTTGTCGTGACAAGACTCGGTCACTTGATTATGATTGGTCATCTTTTTCGTATTATCATCTTTCGTATCATTGATGGTTATTAAATTACAATAGTTTCCGTTTAAATATAAATAAATCTACCAATATTTTTTTTAACAATTAGTTCTATTTTAATATATATTACGAGATTCATGCTTCAAGGCGGGAATTCGGTCAGTATCGGTTCATGTCGTTATGGTGCCGGGCGCTCACTATAGTAAACGAAAAAGAAAACCTCACATCGATCGAAAACTATAAAAACGAATATCGATACCGGTACCAATGTTTAGTTGATATCAGCTCGTTTGTTTGTGTTTTATGTTTATTTTTTCAACATTGTAATATAAATTTTATTGAAAAATGATACAATGTCACTATCGTATCCAACTAAGCTGAAACTGATTGAATAACATTTGTAGCGGTATCAATATTTATTTTTATTGTTTTTGCTTTTGATAAACTAACATTGTATCGTATCATAACATACCTAACCGAAGCTAACAGCATCGATACCGGTATGGGTTCATTTTTATAGTGTCATGTTTATTACGGATACAGCGCCCAATCGTAGTGAACGGAACGAACAACATCGCTTTCAGTACCGGTTTTTATTTTCTATTGTTTAGCTTTCGGTACCGGTTTTTATATTTATATTTTTTTTCTGATAAACTGACACCGTAGGGCTACCATACCGTACTGAACAACATTGGTACACAGACTAATATACATTTATCAGCACAGACATAGTTGTATTATAGCGGCACTATAATGAAATGAACTGATACCGATCTCGTGCTCACAGTCACGCACTGTCACAACGCCTGGACAAATAACTTAGAATGTTAATAAAATAAATAAACATAAATACGGATCTAAAATTTGTTTTTAAAAGTTAGCATTCACAAGTTATTACTAAAAATAAAGTTAAATAATAGATTAAGTACTACTAAAAATAAAAATACTTAAATTTATCATTTCTATTTATTAGTAAAAAAATCAAATTAAAAAATAAATAAAATATTATAAAAAAATTAAAACAAATACTACTATTCATGACCAATACTATTTATGTGTTACTAGTTGATGTCCTCGTCAGCGTTGCGGGACGGTAGGCCGAATATTTCTCAACCAATTAAAAAGAACACTATCATAGTTTTGCTAGAAAAAAAATCAAAAACGATGGGAAGACCGTCATTTTGAGCTCGGGACAAAACTATAATTTGTCTGGACTAATGAGCAAGTGTTAGACAGCTTCTTGACACGAAAAAAAAATTAAATCAAGTCAACAAATTAAAACAAAACACTTGTATAGTTTTGTTAAAAAAAATCTAAAGCGATAACAATATTGAAATTTTGAACTACGGGCAAAATCGTATTTTTTGACCGGGTAAAATCGTAATTTGTCAAAAGCTAAAGCGAGGGCAAAATTGTAATTTTTGGCTGGGGTAAAATCGTAATTTTCTAAAAAGTTAAAACGACAGCAATACAATACTTTTTTACCAGGGAGAAAATCGTAACTTTGATCAGGGGCAAATTGGTAATTTTATTTAGTCAGCCAAGTAAAATAAAACAATACTATAGTTTTGCAAAAAAAAAAGTAAAACGATGGTAAGATCACAATTTTTAACTGGGGAAGAAGTCGTAATTTTGAAATGGAGATAAAATCATAATTTTGAAAAGAGGGCAAATCGAAATTTTAAGCTGAGGGCCAAATTATAATTTTATGTTGAACTGGGGGCGAAAACATAATTTTGAACTGATGGTAAAATCGTAATTTTGAGCTAGGGGAAAACATAAATTTATTATGAACCGGGGGTAAAGATGTAATTTTGAGCTGAGGGCAAAATCATAATTTTTAACTGAGGGCAAAATCGTAAATTTGAGGCAGGGGCAATAATTTTACTGTGAAGTTGGGGCGAAAACGTAATTTAAGCTGGAGGCGAAAGCGTAATTTTAAGCTGGAGGCGAAACCGTAATTTTAAAGTGAATATAAAACAATAAATTGTTGGTCCAAAGGAGGAGTGCCAGGCCAGCTGCCTGACACTATTCCCCAAACTTCTTTTTGTATATGTAGTAAATTATAATATACGCTGGAGGCGAAAGCGTAATTTTAAGCTGGAGGCGAAACCGTAATTTCAAAGTGAATATAAAACAATAAATTGTTGGTCCAAAGGGGGAGTGCCAGGCCAGCTGCTTGACACTATTCCCCAAACTTCTTTTTGTACATGTAGTAAATAAATTATAATATAATATAATATAATTCTAATTATCATTATAAATATAATACTATATAATTTTTTAATTTAATTTAATAATTAGTTTTATTTAATATATATTATTATATGTGTAACAATTTAGCACCATGAACTTCTTTAGTGAATATTCCACCTTTTGATTCTAAGGTTCTTTTTTGAGTAAATTGCACAAAACATCCTTTATGTTTCCTCAAACTTGTAGGTTCCAGCCTTAATGTTTAAAAGTTGCTAAAAACAGCCTTTAAGTTTATTTTTGTTGCGGGTTCAATCCTTTACAGCTAACCACGTTATTTTCTTCAGTTAAGTTCCCTCACATGCATAACATGTGAGGGTATATTCGTCATTTTGGTTGATCTGGTTATAAAACACATGAATCTGGTTATCCCTCACATGAATCTGGTTATAAAACACAACCCCTTCCTTCTCTCTCTCTCTCTCTCTAACACCATAACCACCACCATCACCTCCACCAACCGTCAGCATACCTCCACCACTGCCACCCCAGCCGAAATAGATCGGAAAGACAACAAATCGGAAAGAAAAAGCCTCAAAAAACACATCACCTCCTCCACCGACACCACCTCCTCTGCCACCACCTCCACCTCCGACACCACCTCCTCTGCCACCACCTCCACCTCCGACACCACCTCCTCTCCACCACCTCCTCTGCCACCACCTCCACCTTCGACAAAACCCCCAAAATCCCCAAATAACTCTGCCACCATCATCTTCAACTGCCACCACCACCACCGCCACCTGATACATCACCACCGTAGGGTTAGGGTTTCGGTTTGAGATTGTGGACCGATGATGTTTGTTGGAGGATATGGAGATGCAGAGGCGAAATTGCAGGGATAATTGAGGGGAGAACGGATGAATGTTGTTCAGAAAAGAGTAAACCTGATTCGATCGGAATTCTGAAATCCTAGGTGCCGATTTCACCGATTCTTCGCTTCCTTTGTTCATGATAGCAGCGGCACCGGTTGCACCACCGTGTGGTGCGGCGGCGAGTCCTCACCTGAAAAACAACATCAAACCGTAACCGTCAAGTAAAGGCCGGCGGCGGCTAGGTCTTTCAGGCCGAAATTGAAGGTCAAAACAGTTCGGAACCCTAGTCGCCAAGGCCGACGGCGGCTAGGTCTTTCAAGCCGGAACTGGAAGTCAAAGCAGATCGTGCCCCCTCGGTTCTCTCTCTTTTTCTCTGTTTTCTCAGATTTCTTTTTCCCTTTCTAAACTACCATGCGCATCTCTCTCTTGTGTGGTGGTGATAACTGTGGGTGTTGTTGTTGGGTGCATTAACAGGTAGAACGGTAGTGGTTGAGGGGAGGTTAGGGTTTGGTGTTTGGTGTTGTGGTGGTTGGTGACGGTGGGGCAAGATGGTTGTGATGGTGAACAGTGGTTGGTGAAGGGTAGGGATTGTTTTGCTAAGGCTGGAGATGGGTAGTTGTTATGGTGGTTTTGTTAGGGTGGTGATGGGTGGGGGCTGTGGTGGTTTTAATTCTGAGGGGTGGAGACCGGAGAAGGTTTGTTGTGGTGGTTATTTATTAATGTGTGTGTTTATTATACATAATGTATAATAATATCAAATATATAATATGTATTATATTATATTTAAAAAGATCAAACAAAATGACGAATATACCCTCACATGTTATGCATGTGAGGGAACTTAACTGAAGAAAATAACGTGGTTAGCTGTAAAGGATTGAACCCGCAACAAAAATAAACTTAAAGGCTGTTTTTAGCAACTTTTAAACATTAAGGCTGGAACCTGCAAGTTTGAGGAAACATAAAGAATGTTTTGTGCAATTTACTCTTCTTTTTTTCTTCGTTGAATATAAACTTTAAATGTAAATATAGTCACCCTAATGTTATTTTTTTAGATTTGAATTTAAATTTTATTAAAAACGAAACTTTATCCAAATAATGTATTTTTATCGTATGTTTTATCATGTACAGGTATCGTAAAGAATTTGATCAAACAACATCGATACTTATACCGATTTATATATTTTTATGGTTTTAGATTTGATACCCGTCGGTTTTGATATTTTTCAAGTATTTTTGCACTACTAGTGTTGTATTAGTCATAATCTGTATGATGTTTGGCTTTTGTTTTACTCATTTTCAATGTGGTATTAGTACCAAATAATTTTGTTTTTGTTAACATTTAGATAAGAAGTTGTACTAAAAAAATATTTTTTTATATTGTAAATTATATCGAGTACTGATACCGTTCCAAAACATATCAATACCGATTGAACAACATTGATATATGTACCGGTATTCGTTTTTGTGATTTGCAATTGATGTAAAACGCGTGCTGATATACATTTAGGCATGTCACGACTTTATTTTCTTGGTTCAATGAGACAATCTACATGTAATTAAACCTAATACCTTTATAAATACTATTTTTCTTTTTTTTGTAATACATACATGTTCTCAGACGTATCATGCGGAGTTATTTCTACTAGTCACTAACAATTACATAATTTACATAACATATAATTATAAAAGTATATAAATATATAAAATGATCAAAGTTTATAAAACTTGGAAAAAAATTATAACATCTAAAAAATCTATAATCGTCAGAGTTTTGTAGAAAAAAAACTAATATTCTCCTTTTTAAGTTTGAAAAAAATAAGGTTTGATGTTGACCAATACCAAGTCTATTTGTCAAAATGTTAGAATAACAAGGATGTAGAATTATCTTTTTCATCACAATTTCAAATCGTATCAAACACGAATCGGAGCATTATAGGACGTTTTTGTAATGCCTCACCCTTAGGCGTTTTTGCTATTTGGTAGTCTTATCAGAAAGGGAGCATTATAGGACGTTTTTCCTAAAATGGGTGTAGTGAGTATGTGGTATTGTGGGCATTATGTTAAAAAGAGTGTTAAACAATTAAATAAAAAAACCATCTAAAAAATGTTATTGGGCAAACAAAAAGCATCAAACCTGTCATTGGACAATTCCTTCTTCGGCGTGGAAAAAAGGATGCCACGGAACATATTTGCAAGGAAAACGCCCAGGGGGCGGTCATACCGGTGTTTAGGGGCGTTTTTCAAGGCCAAAACGACCCAAAACCTTTCCAGTACTATGGTCTAAAGGAGATATATCTAATGTGGGTTTTTTTAATCCAGTTACCTATTTTGTATATTTATTTAATACACTAATAATTTAAAAGAAGAAAAAGGGTTACCGTTGCATTGTTTTAAAACACACCCTCGGACCAGAACATTTTTCAAATTAAATTTTGAGTATATATGTGATTATAAATTTATATTTATGAAATTTACCATGCATCTCAAAAAAATATTTCTACGCTTATATGCGTAAATCTTTCTTATTTTACGTAATGTATGTGTTTTGCGTTGAGAAATGTACTTCTGCGTTGTATGACGCAACAAAGATGGTGGATAGTGATGGCCGTCATGTTAATAAGCACAAATGTATGCCACGTGTTGCATACCCATTGGTTTTTCTTAACTATTAAAAAATATAATAATAATTATTTGAATTTAGAAAATAATCTGACTCTACAATTCTTTTCTTAACTAGTTTGTTTGAAATAATTAGCCAAGCAGGGATTTCTATTTTTAATCCATTAAAGTCATATTTGAACCTGAAAAGGTTTTAAAAATTCTGAAACCTTAATATATAAAAATAATTAGTATAGCTTCCGGAAAATAAAGTGCCAGGTTCTTAAAGGGAAATCAAAGACTATCGACTATGCTACATTTATGTCCTTCATTATGCATGTTATTCACATTTCATTGTCACTTTAATTGAGTTTAAAGAAACACCAAAATTGGAACTTAACACTTGAGCTACATTCTCCACTTCCAAAAGTTGAACTTTACTTCTAGTGGAAGATCTCTTTTATCAAATTACTTATGACTTTTAAATTAGTAACTTTTTTGTAACTCGTGTTTATTGACAAAAGGGTACAGGGGAATTTGATTTTGTATCTCACTAAATTTGAATTACGTAAACAGTTTTACTTTTTTGTGGCATAACGACTGTAAAGTGGCAACTAGCGGTATGATTTCTTAGGGGATCGTCCAAGCTAAACTCTTAAGCTCACGTGGCACAGTTTAGACAACATAGTCTGGTCAGGTAGAGCAACGGGACTCTCCAATTTGAGGAGTGCGGTGGCCAATAGGGGTGTTCAGAAAAAACCGTAACCAAATAAAACCGTAAACCGAACCGTAACCGTAACCAAATAAACCGATCTGAATAACGAATTCGGTTTTTGGTTTAGTTTATAACCAAAACCGAATTGTGAATATGGTTTTTGGTTCGGTTTATGGATCCACATTTTATTTTATTTGGTTTATTCGGTTTACCTGGATGAATAAACCTTTTAACTTAATTAATTACTAAATAAAAGTAATAATATTTTATAAATCATATACAATTTATTAGCCCAAACTAGTATCTTTTGTACAGCCCAAAATACCAAATGTAAATCTAAAAGCCCAACTCAAACCCACTCATTTATAAAATAATAGAACTTCAGACCTTCAGTATAGATCTATGTTTTGAAGCTTTAACTTTGTAGTTGTGTCTACGACTACTTTATGGATGTGTTTGTATTATTTCGTAACGAAACTTTCTTGTATTCTTATATTGTTAGGTGTCAATTACTTGCGATGTTTGGAAGTTGGAACATAAACATAAATATAAATTAGGAACAAAAAGTATTTATGTACAATTTGGTTAGATTTGGTTTCTAACCGAAATCAAACTGAATTGAATTTGGTTTGGTTTGGATCGGTTTGCATATTCCTTATTTGGTTTGGTTTGGTTTTTTGTTTGGGGTACAAAATTTGAAAACCGAATAAATAAAAAAAACCATAAATCAAACCGATGAACACCTCTAGTGGCCTACCACAAGAAAGTCACCGTTAAAAAAAACTATCACCAATACCCCCCCCCCCCCATTAGCACCTCGGAAATAGTGTTTGGGGCATTATTGGTCTGATGTGTCTAGGTGTGCTATTACACACCTATCAGCCTTAAGGCTATGCGTTACCACCTCACAACCCTCGGTGAGGTGGCAGCTTTCCTGCGTCAAGGGGGCGTGTAACACGTGATGAGAAGAAAAAGGATGTGGGGCCCTCTTGTTTCAACGGTAAGACTACACGGTGTGGAAGGGGCTTAAAGGGGGCATAGATCGACATGTGTATGCCACGTTAGTAGAACGGGATTTGCCCTTAAAGCCCCATAAACCACGGGATGGAAGAACCTTGAAGGAGGGTGTTTAAAAAAACAACCCACCAATCAATAACCTTCACTTCACTCACCCAACATGCCCCCACGTCGGTGAAGATCCGCGGGGCTGTGTTTCTGGGCGTGGATGGGCTTTCCATGCCCCACTTCGTTCAGCCTAAGTGTTGGTGGGCCCCATGCCCATCAACCAATCAAATCTATCTCTTTTTTTTTTACTTTTTAGATTATTTTATTCTTTTAACGAGTATGAAAACTTGTGAAACGGAAAACAAAGTGTAGTGATAAAATGAATGAAAGTGATATGATGATGTAACAATAACGTGACAGTTATTTTATAATTCCCGAGTGAAATTATAACACATAGACTAATGAACAACAAAAAAAAGATATAGGTTTATGACACATTTTATTGTTACCATGAAGTTAAGTAATCTTATTTTTATAGGAGGTTTTATTGATGTTTTTCAATTCTACAAATTGACACCTAATAAAGGGAAGGCCAATTCGTAGAGTTAGAAGATGGTGGAAACATGCCATTTGTTTTTGAATATACAAAGTATGTTAAGTAATCTCTGCCATATCTTTTTGAACATATAGATTTAGAAGATGGTGGAAACCTGCCATGTGTTTTTATATATGCATAGTATGATTAGTAGTTTTTATATATGCATAGTATGATTAGTAATCTTGAGCCGTTTCTATTTAAATATATAGAATTAGAAGATGGTGGACGCCTGCCATTTGTTTTTGAATATGCACAGTATGATAAGTAATCTCGAGACAAGCTTTGTTTTTAATTTACTATATTGTTTTGTTTCTAATATACAATTGCATAATGGAGCTCAACTCTGAAAGTCGGTTGTTATAAACATAGTACTACACATGTTTCTAATATACTATGTTTGTTGTGTCTTCTACAATTGTTTACTATTAAATGAGCTTGTTTAAAAAAAATTATGGTAAAAAACATGTTAATATTATAAATAAAAATATGATGTAACTTGTAAATGAGCTTGGTTGTAACTTTTGTAATCAAATACCAACAAGAAGCCATACAAAACTTACTGGCACCATGTTTGCAAACAGTGTATAGGTATTGGATTGCCTCGAGACAATTCTGAAAAATCTTCATCATAAGACCAGTGGGTATGGGTCGCGGGTTTTGACGAGGCTACACCACCCCGGCGTTGGGCATGGTGTGGATATTCTGTCTGGCGTGGGGCGTTGGGGGGACTGGGTGACGTGACGGGTTGTGGTTGGCTAGTTCAAAGTAGTTAAATTCCACATGACTGGCCACGCCCAGCTAAGCGACCCCTGACCACACCCCTAGTTTTTGAGTATTAGCTTGTGAATCTCACCCTTGAATTCATGACACATTTCGAATTTAGATAAACACGTAATGAGATTTTGTGACACTATTATTTACTATATCGAGTCAAAATAGTGAATCATTGTTGAGTTATAGACTAGTTTGTGTGCGCAAGCGATAGACAAACACGTATGAGATTTTAAAGACAACTTTTATAAGCTAAGAAAAAAATCTGTCGGTTTTAGAAAAAAATAAAGATAAATGTAAATATCAAATTTTGAAATTATGAAATCGTTTATGATGTGAGTATATCCTGATGTGATGAATTTCGTCAGTAACCTATTTGGAGAAAGCCTTCACCGTTAAAAAAAAAAAGAAATCGTTTATAATATAAACGGTTATGAAAAATAACAACTCAGATTTCTAATAACATTATATAATGACACTTAATTATTTGGGTCTGATATTTGTTTCATTTTCTTTGTAGCTAAGAGCATTCACATCATTTCTCCCATCTCCATTCTTATAATTATACTAAAAATCACAATATTTTCTCTCTCATTTTAATTAAATAATATTTTTTTATATTTATTATTAAATTTTCTCTCTCCTCTACTCACAACCACTTTAAAAAAATATTAAAAAATTATAAGGATAAAAGTGTCCCTCCAAATTTACAGATAAACAGTAACATTTTCTTTCTCCTTCACTCACAATCCTCCATAACCACTTTTTATAATATGCCAAACTCTCTCATATAAAAATAAAGGAAGAGATGTGAGTGCTCTAACGGTTGCCATAAACGGTCAATTCGGGTACTTGACTTTCTTGCAAACAAAGTTCATCATTATATTATTCTCCTCAATACGGACAAACGTTTGTTGTCGACAGTTCGAAAACTAATGGATATTTATGTTTTAATGGAAAATTTTGTACAAAGTTAGAATCCATGTGTTATTTTCTAAACGTTAATTATTTTAAGTAATGAATAATAAATGGTTGAAACATAATAATATTCTTAATCTTAATCTATTAATTTAAAGTATAGCTGATAAAAGCATCTTTTTAAAACTGGTTATTATTTTATTTTCACTAATACTATGAGGTGTGGTTCCTCTTTCCCTAAAGTCTACCTCAGCATCACATCACCTTCTCTTCCACCGATCATCTCCACAAACCTGGGGTTTTGTTCTTCTGCTTCACTCTTCCATCTTACATTTTTTTTATATTTTTTATTTAATATGTTTAACTTCAAATAATATTTTTATTTATTTAATTTGTTAAAATAAAAATAACTAACATATTTTGAGTTTAAATTAAACTTTAAAACATTAACATATATAACTACAAACAAATTTGATGGGTCTTTTTAAAGTTAAAACCAAATTATAAATGTATTATCTAAAGCTAAAACAAATTTGAAGGGTTTACAATTTAATAACAAATCTGATGGGTTTGCGAGTTAAAAAAACTTGAGGGTTTAGAAGTTATTGTAAAAAGATATTTATGTTTTAATGGAAAATTTTGTACAAAGTTAGAATACATGTGTTATTTTCTAAACCTTAATTATTTTAAGTAATGAATAATAAATGGTTGAAACATAATAATATTCTTAAATCTTAATACTCTTTCCCCAAAATCTATCTCAGCATCACATCACCTTCTCTTCCACCCCTTCATCCTCCTCAAACTTGGGGTTTGGTTCTTCTTCTTCACTCTTTCGCCTTACATTTTTTATATTTTTTATTTAATATGTTTAACTTTAAATAATATTTTTTATTTGTTAATTTGTTAAAATAAAAATAACTAAACATATTTTGAGTTTAAATTAAACTTTAAAACATTAACATATATAACTACAAACAAATTTGATGGGTCTTTTTAAAGTTAAAACCAAATTATAAAGTGTATTATCTAAAGCTAAAACAAATTTGAGGGATTTACAATTTAATAACAAACCTGATGGGTTTACGAGTTAAAAAAAAACTTGAGGGTTTAGAATTTATTATAAAACAAACTCGAGGGTTCGAAAATCTTAAAAAATAAAGACATCTTCATCTTCCACCCAAAGCCATCCATACTTGCAACAAAAAACAGAATATAAAATATAAATCAACTTGAATTTATACCCACTTGTACATAAAAATAAACATTAAAATTCGATTACAAAGTCGAATCATAAATCAACTTGATTTCTACCCACTTGTAACATGGAATTAAAATACAAAACAAGTACAAAAATTTAAAGGTGCGTTTCTAGTCATCCTACTAGATCATTTCAACGTAACATCATCAAGTTATTGCAATACATATTAAAGTAGATGTCAACACATAAAGTATTGGCGAGCATACAAGTTTGATTACTAGCATGAGTATAAAAATGGTTAAACCAATCCACATGGCATAATTGTAAACTAAGACATATCAATACAGTACTAACATGCATCTCCTATTTGTCAACCCAAAGATTCCCACTAGCGTAATCTTCTCGTCACAACGACAAGACCGTTTTTGTATGACTTAACATGACTTTTCAAGAATACGGGCGGTGTGTTATTTCTATAGCGCTATACATGTTAAGTGAGGCTCGTACGAAGTTAATGACAAAGTATAGTGCAAGTAAGGATTCTAGCATGTATGAATTTCTAATCATCACGTGTTAAGCATGTATAATGGATTGTTTGTGTAACGCCTCGCGTTTCCGTAAAATTTTATTTTAGAAAATATGTGTGTGCCGCTAAATTATTTATTTGTCTAATATTATCATTGTCATAATTATTTATTTACTCATTCTTTTATAAATAATAATAATAACAATAAAGCTAACAATAATAATAATAATAATAATAACTAATGAAATAATACGTCATTTATACGAAACTCGCGTTCGAACACGGGACTCTTAACGTGACCGGGCCATTCGTGTATCCTAGAAACTAGCTATTGGGCTTTAAGCCCAACACAAACCAACTTAAAAACCTAATCCTATCTAAACCCTACCTATATAAGCATCCTAACACCCCTCTTCTTAACAACTAAACCCTAGCCGCACACTCCCTCACCTCTCCCCTGTCTCCCTCTCGTTCACATGACCGGCGACCAGAGCCGAAATTCCGGCCGAGCTCCGGCACCCCATATTCCAGCGACATCCACACCGCACACCTACACCTCTCGTTTCTCTCGCAACCTCACCTTCATCTTTCACATCTCATCTCTCTCTTTCGCATACCCTCCCTCTCTCTGTTCGACACTACCGCCGCCACCAGATCACCGTTGCACTCGCCGGAGAAGATGAATACGGCCGGAGATCGTCAGAGTCACGCAACACACTTGGTTCGTTTTGTTGTATGTTCTTTTAAAATGAAGAAGACGAGGTCTCGCCGGAACATCGCGGATCCTATGTTTCGGTATATGATCTCCCCTTCCTTTTTTTTAGTTCTTGTTACTGCAATAACAAAAGAATTCGATTTCTTTTTTTTTAACAACTGTGATGTTTGATTTTGATTAAAAAGGAAGAAGAAGACGATCTGTTTACGTTTTAAAATTAATAAAACCTGATAAATCAACACCCAACTGGACTTAGTCCAATGGTATTGATGCGCGTCGTTTATGCGAGATACCCGGGTTCGTTCCCCGCTTGTCCGAATGGTTCGCTGCTGTTGTTTGCTGTGTTGTTGATCGCAGGCCACTGTTGGGCCGCCCCTTGTTGGGCCAAATTTTTTAATTAAATAAATCGAATGGGCCAGCTGGGCCAAACCATGTCGTAAACCAGTTTTTCTTAAAACATAAACTTACTGATGTATTTTAACTCATGATAATTATTATGGTTATCATTATTATTGTAATCCTTATTATTATTAATAATATTATTATGTTGGCTAAATTTAAAATATCATAACTATTAGTATTATCAAATAATTTCGTTGAATATTATTATTCATTAATATCATTTTATAACAAACAACAAACTCATTATGGTAAACTAGTAAATCTATCATTATTACCTTTTATCATAAAACCAATACTTCATACCATTCAATAATGCAATCCATAACTTGTAACAAAATTATCTTACTTTAGGTTAAACGTTTCGTTGATTTTTCACTTTTACTCGTGCGCAATCCAGGAAACTTATACGCAACCAAAGATCGGCGTGCATATGTGAGCATACTCGACCCCTTTTTACACTTTAACGCATTTTGGGGTGCCACATGTACAAATTAACAAATTTATATTATACGATATTAAATATGTTCAAATTACCAAACGTATTACCAGTTATGCTTAAGTGAGTTACACGTGTTAGTTCAAATTCGTCTATTTCATGCTATTTGTTATGCTTGAGCTGTTTACGCTTATTTGTCTCAACTCGTATTCACATGTTATTAGTATGCATAAGATGCCATGTATGCTGGATAAAGAATTCAGTTATATGCTATCGTTATGCGAAATCGTCTACCTATATGTGCAATTTGATTTGATCATACACTTGTCGTGATTAAAACAAAGTTTTATACTTATAATTATTTTCAAACTTGTATGCTCGCCAATACTTTTGTATTGATCCATGATTTTAATACATGTTGCAAGAAAGCTGATGATGCAAGAAATCATGTTAGGACAAGCTTTAGAAACGCACCTTAAATAAATATTATGTTATACTTGTTTACTTTATTCGAAACTTTGTATTTGAATTCTTAGTAATTATGAAATTGAATTTAATTATATTGTCACAATAGTGTTATGATGCTTTTGAACAATTTGCTCGTCTCATCCCGATGTTTCCGCCTTCGGTTGGGGTGTGACAGTTTGTTTGTGTCAAGCATGTTTGCATGTGATAGTGCGAGTTTAATAAGTCATAAGTATTCCACCCAAAAGTGTCGAAAAATAAAAAAAGGGTCATGTACACTCACGGTTTGCGTAGCGATTCCACAAAGGTGAGTTGAATGAGTTCTTGAGTTTCGAACACCGAAGTTACCTTAGAACACTTAAAAGTATTCTTCCTTACTTGGAATTCTTGAGAGGATTAGAGAGTTTGGGAGTACATTAATGTGTGAAAAGTGTTTAGAAGGCGGTGGGGGATTGTATTTATAAGTGGGGATTAACGTTTGGGAGTTAATGAAGGTGGAAGGTGATTGGAGGAAAAAGAAGGTGGAAAAGGTGAAATATGATTGGCTAAAGAAGTGTGCAAGGTGATTGGAGGAGAAAGTGTCATACCCCTAATTTCCACATGTAACCCGGTGGGCCCGGTTGGGGAATATCATGACGTAAGTTGATATCATCATTACCAAACAATACAATAAAACACAGCGGAAGTCTGGATAATTACTATTACAAACTTATGAATATTCAAAGTTCAAAATTTAATACAACGCTTGTAACTAGATCCACAGGCGGATCGAAATGTGATTACAAAAGGAAACTTGACAGACTAAGGCTTTCTAAGCAAGGGTTGCAATTCTCTTAAGCTTCGCTGAGTACTTCCAGCCTATTTACGTATACTTGTCATCTGCACTTAGTCTTTTGAAAATACGTCAGTTTTCACTGGTAAATACATTTAGCCAACTCATTTTGAAAACATTTCAAAAACATTTAGTGTACACAATGGTACTTAGTTTAATAAATTACTTGGGATAATTAATTTTCATGTTATCAGTTTTACATGCCAATAATTCATTTAACACCTTTAATAGGTACATCCCTAATGGGTTATAATTTAATTTAGCATCTGATGGGTGTATGCCTACACCGCATGCTTAGGTCGTAGCCATTTGTAATTAAATGAGCCGTGGATATCCAGGACACGGTCGTTTTAACCCCCAATTGTTTAATTTTAAGCAATACGAATTAAAATGGATTATTTGAATTCCCGACTCATTGGTCTTCGATCCCATATCCAACCATGCGGTATTAGTATAAGGGAAAATAAGTTAAAGTATTTACCTGGCTTGCAAATTCTTTAGTAAAAAGAAAATAAGCAGAGCACAGCCGTAATCAAAATAACTAGCCCGGAAAAAAATCTACGTGAAGTCTCTAGTCTGAAATGGATGGTATTATTAACCGACTAGTTCGCTAGCGGGTCTTTATTTAGTCATTGACTTAGACCGACTAACTTAAAATAAAGATAACGGTACAAAACGCTAGATTAAGCGATGACCGGGAAAATAATGTATTTTGGACCCGACAAGTACTAGGACTTGTATAATATGGCTTACCATTTTACATTCTGGAATTTGAGAATATTTCGATAATGTTAAACCCATTTCGGTTAAATTGTGTAAATTAGTCACGTAGGCTTAACTGTACGCATATAAGCGAAACTGGGTAACCGGGTGAGTCCCATTCAAGTTCCATATGCCATTAAGTTTTAAATATGTTATTATAAAAGTAGGTTATCAATATGTTGGCATGTTATGGTTTTAAAAGCAAACTATGCCTTAAAAGGGCAATTTCGTCATTTTAAAATGTAATAAACGAGCTTATATGTAAACTGATGTTATTATCATAAACATTCTATAAAACTACTTATTTTATGATGTTATATCAGTAGGACATCTATTTTATATGGGGTTTATAGATTAAGACCAAACTATGTCCCGGGAGGGCATTTTGGTCATTTCACATATAATTTGATAACTTATTTGGGAATAGGAGTTTGGGACATGTACCTACTGTTAATAGTTTGAAAACATGTTTTGAAATCAGTAGGTATCAAGTCTTAATACTCCAATATGGTTTTAAACCATATTGTGCGCCGAAATGGCGATTATGTCGCTAAATGACGATTTAAATGGTATTTAAGTAAAACCGTTGTTGTGACCAGGTTTGTATGACCAAAATATGTTAATATGTATATTACATCAGTAAGTATAAGGTTTTGGTCCATTAAAATGTTTAAAACCCATTTAAAGTGTCGGAAGGGCAATATCGTCATTTAAGGACGTAATATGCAAACTATAGCTTGCACTCAGTTTTCAACCTGAATTAATATCCCAAATAATCCTAATAATGATATTACATCAGTAGGTATAGAGTAAAGATGTCAAGTTTAGGTTTAAACAATTTTATACGTAAAAAGGGCGTTTTAGGCATATTTAACGGATACTTGTGTAAAAACTCGGATTACTACATGAACATGTACTATAACTCCAGAGGGTTATAATATGCTATAATATGGTCATAATGCAACTTAGAAACAATTGCTAAGGTTGCTAGATCGGGTCAGAACTGAAAGTCAAAGCAAAAGTCAACTTTCACGACCTTCGGTTGCGAACCGACCTTAAACCTGGAATTGACGGGCCGAACATGTTCTCACATGTTCTTATAATTATTACCAAGTTATTAGAGTGTTGAAACAGATTTTATTACACCTACATTGCTAGTTATTTTTTTATTTCAAAATTGACCCGTTTGACTTTTATTACCCGTCAATTGACCAAGCAAACGTGGTAATCAGGAGGTGCCCTCTTGGGGGATTAACACCTACCTTATTACGATCACGTAGCCATGTTCGTTACGAACCTTGGTTGGAACATAATGGTCTTGGCACAAAGTCAAAGCGTTTTTACGTCAACGCTTTGGCATTGGCTTAAAACTTATATAAACTAAAAAGGAGGGATAAGAACACTTACAGAAGGTCCTTAGCACGAAATATAACTAATTAGGAAGCTTCCAAGGGTTAGGAACCTCCAGATAAGATGAGAGGAGTGATTGTAGAAATGAGCAAGTCTCCATGATGTAACTACAAGGGTATTTATAGTTGGAGATGCTTTATAGGATTGATCCAGGTGTTGGCAAGAGTTAAGAGATGAGTACAAATGTTTAGGGTCGTGGCAAATGCAGAGGAATGGCTCAAGTTCGTGAGAAAGGTGGAAAACATGCTGGCTGCCAACAATCTACCAGCTACAATCCGCCTTACGGACCGTAAGGGATTAAGCCTTGCGGTCCGTAAGGACCTCTAGCGTCCACAGATTTGAATTGGTTACGGACCGTAACCATAAAAGGCTTGCGGTCCGTAACCGCCTTACTGAACTTTATGTTTTGAATGCCTTACGGTGCGTAACCAGAGATGGTTACGGTCCGTAAGGACTTTCCAGAAGTTAATTTTTTTTTGAAATTTTCCACTTTGATCCTCTGACTTTTCCGATGCTCGTTCAGAGATTATTATAATAACATGACAACTCTTCTTATCCCTCTCGGTTACACGTAGCCACCAAGAATTTTCAGGACACGTGTCGGAATTTTATTGGATGAAATTTTCGAGGTGTTACATCTTCACCCCCTTAATAAAAATCTCGACCTCGAGATTTATTCAAATAAATAAGGGTAATTTTGTTGCATATTGGATTTGACCTCCCAAGTATATTTGGGACCTCGACAGGCATCCCATTTGACCTTCACAACAGGTACGTGCTTTCTTCGAAGCTTTTTGACTTGCCGATCTTCGATCGTAATTGGTTCTCTATGAAACACAAGTTTTCATCAATTTGAATATTTTCATGAGGCACTGCTAACGACTCGTCCACGAGGCATTTCTTCAAGTTTCTGACGTGGAAAACATCATGAATTCCATTGAGCTTCTCAGGTAGCTTAAGCCTATAAGCTACAGATCCGACACGTTCGGTTATCTCAAATGGTTCAATGTACCTCGGGCTTAACTTGCCATTTTTCCCAAAGCGCATTACACCATTCCAAGGTTACACTTTTAACATAACCTTGTCCCCAATTTGGAACTGTAATGGTTTACGCCTTTTGTCGGCATAGCTCTTTTGTCTATCACGAGCAGCCTTAAGTCAATCACGGATTTGCACAATTTTTCCGTGGTCTCAAGAACGATTCCGGGTCCAGATAGTTGGGCTTCTCTAACTTCAGCCCAACACAAATGCGTCCTACATTTCATTCCGTATAAGGCTTCAAAAGGAGCGGCCTTAATACTTGTGTGATAACTATTATTATAAGAGAACTCGATTATGGGTAAGTGATCACCCCAACTTCCGCCTAAATCGATCACACAAGCTCGAAGCATGTCCTCCAAGGTTTGAATGGTACGCTCACTTTGTCCGTCCGTCTGCGGATGGTAAGCCGTACTGAAGTTTAATCTCGTGCCTAGAGATTGTTAGAAGCTCTTCCAGAAGTGAGATGTGTATCTTGTATCTCTATCAGATACAATGGATATCGGCACATCGTGCAAGGACACAATCTCATCGACATAAAGCTTAGCCAGCTTATCAGAATCGCATGTTTCCTTAATTGGTAAGAAATGAACGAATTTGGTTAATCTATCCACGATAACCCAAATCGTGTCATTGCCACGCTTGGTCTTAGGTAACTTAGTGATGAAGTCCATAGCTATCATTTCCCATTTCCACACTGGGATTTCAAGCTGTTGTAGAAGTCCTGACGGTTTCTGGTGTTCCGCCTTAATTTGAGAACACGTCAAGCACTTTTCTACATGATTGGCTATATCTTTCTTCATACCCATCCACCAATAACTGGGCTTAAGGTCTTGATACATCTTGTCGCTTCCTGGGGGAACCGAATATTTAGAGCTATGTGCTTCCTGGAGGATTACATCTCTAAGTCCTCCTAAGATCGGAACCCATATCCGATTATTAAGCCTAAACATTCCGTTCTTTCTAGGTGCTAAATGATCGATAGTTGCACCTAATCCTTCTTTGGCAATGTCCTCCTCTGACATGGCTTGCCTTTGTGCATTTAGTAGCTTTTCATTCAAGTTATTCTTCAGTTCAATGCTCTTGGCATTGATCCTTAAAGGTTTGATTCTTTCCTTGCGACTAAGCGCATCAGCGACTACATTCGCCTTTCCTGGATGATATCGAATCTCGCAATCATAGTCGTTGATTGTTTCCATCCAACGACGTTGCCTCATGTTCAAGTCCTTTTGATTGAACAAATGTTGAAGACTTTTATGGTCAGTCTAGATGATACACTTTGTTCCATATAGATAATATCTCCAAAGTTTAAGTGCAAATACTACCGCACCCAGTTCCAAATCATGGGTGGTGTAGTTTCTCTCGTGCACCTTTAATTGTCGTGATGCATAGGCAATCACTTTGCCTCTTTGCATAAGCACGCATCCCATACCTGTGTGCGAAGCATCACAGTAAACTACAAACTCTTCAACACCTTCTGGCAGGATTAACACCGGGGCATTGCTTAACTTGTAGTTTAATGTCTCAAAGGATTCTTGTTGCCTTGGACCCCAGTTGAATTTAGCATCCTTACGCGTTAAGATTGTCAAAGGCGCAGCTATTCGTGAAAAGTTCTCAATGAACCTTCGATAATAACCAGCCAGTCCTAAGAAACTACGTATCTCGAAAGGTGTCTTTGGCACTTCCCAATTCATTATTGCTTCTATTTTTGCTGGATCTACTTGGATACCATGTTCAGTTACTACGTGACCAAGGAATGAACCTCACTTAGCTAGAATTCGCATTTGGAAAACTTTGCGTACAACTTTCCCTGACGTAGTATATCGAGGATGCACCTTAAATGTTTCTCGTGATCGGATTGATTACGAGAGTATATAAGTATGTCGTCTATGAAGACAATGACAAACTTATCTAAGTATGACTTGCAGACTCTCATGAGATCCATGAATGATGCGGGTGCATTAGTGAGCCCGAAAGGCATCACCAAGAACTCGTAGTGACCATATCTCGTTCTGAAAGCAGTTTTCCGAACATCTTCATTTCTAACTTTAAGTTGGTGATATCCTGACCTTAAATCAATCTTTGAAAAGTAGCTTGCACCTTGCAATTGATCAAACAAGTCGTCGATCCTAGGCAAAGGATAATGGTTCTTGATCGTTATCTTATTGAGCTCACGATAATCAATGCACATCCGCATTGATCCGTCCTTCTTTTTTACGAATAGGATAGGTGCTCCCCATGGCGAAGAACTAGGTTGAACAAAACCTTTCTCTAAAAGTTCGTCTAATTGGGTTCTTAATTCTTTCATCTCCGTAGGTGCTAAACGGTATGGAGCTTTAGCTATGGGAGCTGCTCCAGGTATGATGTCAATTCGAAATTCTACCTACCTATCAGGAGGTAGGCCAGGTAATTCTTCTGGGAGCACATCCGGGTATTCAGAGATGATAGGAATATCCTCAATCCTCGGTTTGGGTTCATCGATGGTGACTTGTGCCATGTAGATGACACATCCCTTCATCATACATCTAGATGCCTTAAGCAAAAATGCTTTATCAGGCAATCCAAAGTGTTTGTCTCCATGAATGGTGAGGATTTTACCAGACGGGGATTTGATTTCGATGAGTTTCTTATCGCAGGCAATGCGAGCTTGGTTATGCGATAACCAATCCATGCCTAAGACTACATCGAATCCCGCTAATTTCATAGGTAAAAGAGAGACATGGATAGAATGATTCTTGATGGATATGAAGCATCTGTCAAGAATGGAAGAAGTGGTTTCTATAGTTCCATCAGCGAGCTCTACTTCATAGGTTATGTCTACAGTTCTTACGGGTAAGTTTAATAGTTCACTAAACTTATGATCTACAAACGATTTATCAGCGCCCGAATCGAAAAGAACTCTAGAAAAAGCATCATTGATAGGGAACGTACCCGTTATAACGTTGTTATCGTTAACTGCTTCCTTGGCATTCATCTGGAAGGCTCTTGCAATGGCCTTCTTTTCCTTAGTGTTTTTGGGTTTACCCTCGGCATTTTCCTTGGGGCAGTTCGTTTTGATGTGGCCTTTTTCACCACATCCAAAACAGGTAGCATCCTTAATATTACAAAACTCATGAGACCTATGCCCTGTTTTCTTGCAAATGTTTCATTGCTTCGATTTCTGATCCAAGCGACATTGCCCATAGTGTTGTTTTCCACACGTCTTGCACGTGGGTTTGTCGCTTGACTTTTGATTATCTTTGCTAAACCCATGTTTCCCCTTTTTATTAAACTTCTGGGAGTTGCCATCCTCCCGCTTCCTCTTCCCTTCACTGTCGGTTTTCATCGACATTTGCCTCACATAGTCCTGTGTGAGGGAGAGTGATAGTTCTACTGCCGATTTGTAGGTGCCAGGCTGCACCGCTTTAACCATACTCCTGATTTCAGGAGCTAGCCCATTGATGAAACGCGCAATGCGTTTGGGCTCCAGAGTAACTAGGTAAGGCACTAGCCTTGAAAGAGAGTTGTAGCCGGTGATAAACTTCCGACAATCCATGTTTTTCATGGTCAGATTCAGGAAATCTGACTCAATTTTCTCCACCTCATGAGGTGGGCAGTAGGTATCTTTCACCAAGTCTACAAACTTAGACCAACTCAGATTGTAAAGATGAACCTTACCCGTAGATTGAACTAAGGCCTTCCACCAGATAAGGGCATCACCCTTGAATGACTGAGATACATAATTAACAACATTCTTATCAACGCAACCGCTGATATCCACCACCATTTCCATTTCATCGAGCCATCTTAAATATTCCACGGCTTTCCCCGTTGAAATCATGTGGTCTACAAGACATTAAGTACTTGTAGGAGCAACCATCACCATCAACGTGTGGTTTCTTAGGTTGCTCATCACTCTTCACATTCGAAGAGTGTGCCTCACTTTTCTTCAGCTGTGAGTGGCTAGGCTGAGATTTTGGTTTGGAAACGGGTTTGGAGCGAGAAGCACTTGACTCGGGTCGATGTTCAGACTTATGCTTTAAAGCCTTGCCGATTTTTACGGCAATAAGGTCTCTCAAGTCGTTCTTACTAATAATAATGTTCTCGTTGGCATCATCGTCATTTCGTTTGCTGTTTACTTCGTTTGAATCCGCCATCGTTGCAATTTAATTTCTAAATATTGAGGTGAATTCGATTAGTTGCTATGGTGTACCCTTTTTCACGATATGGTTATATGACCATATAGAATTCAGATATCAGATGTGGTATATTTATATAACCTAGGTCTCAAAGGACCATCATAGGCATTTATAGATTTGGACGCAGTCCAGAATTTATCAGTTAGTGCGTCATGGGTCACTATTGAATTATTGCTCATTGGCTTTACACTACTATTGAGTGTTTATATATTTTAGCCAGGATCTAATCTTGATCACTTAGGTTATAGGGTGTGAACATTGTCATTTACCCAATTGATTAGTGCGACAATAATTGTCACGGGAAATTAAAGGTAACTCCACATTGAGAGTTAATATAGAGAAATGATAAATTTGGAAGTTGAACATTGTTCTCCTTTGCTAGACAGAAGGTTACTTCCAAAATTTTCATTTGCCAATCTATTTGATTATAGTCATTGGCTTAATAGATCTTGGGATAATATAGTGGATCAATAAAATTTGATTAAAATCATGAGGATTGATTGAATGAAATACTTAAATAAGAAAATCTTACTAGAAAGAACATTACATAATTGCCTAATATATAGGACTTGGAAATAACAAAAGTAGTTCACGCAGGAACTTAACAGAAATAACAGTGTCCACGCAGGGACTTTTGGAATTTAAATTACATATATTAAAATACAAAACTAATCATCCTTCCTCCCTTTCACAGCCTTGTAAAGTTTCTTGATAAATTTGATAATTTTCTTCTCTGACTTTTTAACTTGTTGTCGCATTTCTCTGACCTTATCTAAGGCCTCATTAATAGCCTCAAGTGGTGCTTGCGATTGGGGTTGAGGCTGGTGTGGAGGTGGTCGCGGCTAAGGCGCAACTGGATACGGATACCCGTAAGGCGGATATCCGGTAGCGGCATAAGGATGTGGGTAACTTGGGTAAGAGGAATGATAAAGGTTATTATGAATGACTGCATCATAATAAGGATCCTGCTCTAGTCCGTGGTGGATGTAGTTATACAAACCCGGAGGGTCAACAGAGTTAAACCCTGATGGCCCTGTATAAGCAGGTATTGCGTTGGCAAAATCCGGCGGTGGTAGAGGTGGTTGAGGCAGAGGCTCAACAGCTGGTTGTGGCGGGGGTTCCACCACTGGCGATGTGTTTGAGGGCCCACCCATTTGCGGGTCCTCTGGATTAGGATGGTGGAAACGGTGGTAGCGAACTCGACCTTTGACCAGCACACACCGACATGCGTGCACCATGCCTTCGGCGTGGTTGTGATGATGATTTAGGTGGTGGCTGAGGTTGATCCACCTGTTGCATATCTACATCCTCTTGGTGAGGATGTGGTGATGAGGCTTGATGTTAGGGAGTGCTATGGTAGGACGGAGTGTTAACAAACACATATTATGCCCATCGTTGCTCATATTCATCAGGACCTCGAAACGGAGACCCTGCCAAAGAGTTCGAGCCACTAGACAGCTCGATGGGGTGGCCATAGGATCCGGTTTGGGGAAATTCTTCCGGATCGGAATCCTCCTCCATGTGAGTTGGCGAGTCGATTGGAGGGGTTTCTGGTGAGGGTTGGTTGACTGGGTTGACAAAGTTAAAGTTGAAGGATTCTTGATGTGAATGGGAATGAGAATGGTGTGATTGGTGGAATGGTTAGAATGGTGTAACACCCAACCGATGGCGGAATCATCGGGGCGCGGCACTATGCGGTTCAGATTGTTCGAGAGAATCCACAACGACTATTTTTAAATGACAATATTTAAGCGTCAATTTCCCATAAAATCATTGCATAATCATCGCGAATTCCATTAATCTCAAACAATTTTCAAAGTCGATTACAATTTATTACAAGTTCCTAAGCAAAATCCTAAGTCCATTTGCAGCGAGTAGAAACCTTAACCTGCAACATACGTTAAAATAATTGTCAATACAAAAATGTATTGGCGAGCATACAAGTTTTGATATAATAGCATAGTAGATAAAAGTATAGCGAATTCCTTCATACATAAACATGATTCATACAACACATAAACTCACAACACAATTTATCATGCTATACTCGCAGAGAACTCGCGCGTACATCTTAGCTAAACCCCGTCAGGTGAGAGCCCATCTACAGTACCATACTAGCCAAGGTGGAGATAACGAAAAGTGCCATAGCATATATGTTCTAGCAATCACGTATAAATATGTATAACGGATATTCGCATGTGATAAATCAGTTTAGCGTGCGTTGTGTATTTTTTTATAAGAACGTATGTTACACCCAAAAAGTGCATTAAAGCGAAAATGGGTCAAGTATACTCACAGTGGGTGCATAACAGCGAACACCGAGAGTTGATGATAGGAGAGAAAAGAGTATCGGCTTAGCCTGCGCGTAGAGACGGAAGTGCATCAGTATTCCAGAGTGTTGAAACAGTTGAAACGGAGAGTCGTGCGGGAACAGACTATTTCGCACGAAAATGAATTTTCATGCGAAAATTTCGAGCGGAATTTTCTTGCGAACATTTTCGTGCGGAAATGCCTGTTTGTTCATCCCTCCAACCTTAGGTTACTGATCAACCTAGTATCGGAGAGGTCTTTTGAGTGAGCGAGTCTCTTGTATGAACTCGGACTGGACCGTGTGAACCAAGTATGGTTCACGCGAGCCAGTCCAGATCGCACAAGTGACTGTTCTTGCGCCTTGGTGCGTTCGGGACTAAGACTTCGTCTGAAACAGATGTATTTTTGAGTCTATTTCGTGACGGTTTCGACAACGCCTCGTTCCACTACTTAGTGAACGAAACATTAGTCGTTCTGATCCGTTTTTGTGTGAAAATCGATTTGATAAAACAGTTTTGTTAGGATAAACACTTGGTGAGTTTGAAACAACAAGGTTTCGGGTCTGAGAATCTAAGGTTAACTCAAACATGCTCGGTTAAGGGCTAAATCCTTAAGAAAATCAGAAAGTTTTATGAAAAATATGAAGGTTTTCGTGAAACAGAGAAGTTTAGATGAAATCGGATATAATCTCGTGCAAAATCGTTGTAAAATCCGTTGTGATTCGTGTGAAAAACGTAGTTTTCTTACTTGGAACGGAGAGAATCAGGCTGGAGAGCGTTTTAGTGCGGAATGGCAGCAAGTTGGAGTGAATGGTGAAGGGTTGTATTTATAGGCGGAGAGGAATGGAGGTGGTTTGGTGAAATTTTCATGCGGAAATCCATATTTTCATGAGAAAATGGTCATTTTCGCACCAAATATGCGCTTTTCTCACGAAATATGTTTTTTTCGCATGAAAACTGCCATCCGGAGCAAAAAAACATACTTTTTCGCACGAAAAATACAATTTTCGTACGAAAATATGAATTTTCATACGAAAATAATTTTTTTTTTTGATTCTACTGGTTAAAACACGCACTTTTTACAAAAGGAACCTATGCTAGAAAAATTCCTAAAAATTATTAAAAATCCTTTTGTAATGATTTCGTTCGTATTAGTTAATTGTATTAAGCGTTCCGTATAAAATGCGATAAAGCGAATTAAGCGAGAGTGAGTATTAAGCGCTTATTAGGTGTCTCAGTTCCTAAGTCCTGAGAGAGTCGCGTTGTCTAAGCGAGCAGATAGACTTGGAAACAACACGCAAAGTTTATAGTATTTAGCGAGTGCGTTATAAGCGTTGTGAGGTGCGATAATGCGAAAATAAGCGATGTAGTGCGAAAATATGCGATGTAGCGTAGTAAGCGATATAGTTTACATTATGATCCGAATCTCTGGTGCTAGACGTAACGAGAGTAACGAGCTGCGAAAATGCGGCTTGTTACAGTCTCCCCTGCTTTAGGAAATTTCGTCCCGAAATTTATTCGAAAGGGAGACCTTGAGAATTCACATGAATAGGTAGCGATAAAAGCGTTAGGGTGAACGAAGAATGTTTTGGTCGAATGAGGATTGAATGAGCGTTCAAACAAGGATTGGCAAGTGAAAGCGTCTCGTTGGTGTAGGGAATTGATGAGTAAATGTGGGTTAATTGACTCGTGGTTGATAACCCACGAGTTGGCGATCCAAAAAATGTTTTTAAGTTTTTGAAAAGTTTTGTTAACTTATTACAGAAAGGCTTTTAAAGGAAACTCGAATTATGAAAATTTTCTTATTTGGTGGCTTTAGGCTGAGTCGATTTAACCCACCTTGTAAGAAATGTTTTTGTTGGTCAAAGTTTTTAAATAATTTAAATTTTTTTTGTAAATGGCCCCAAATTTTTTTAAACACTTCAAAATCTTTATTTATTTCCAAACACGTCGGTAAAAATCGGTTTTAATGGTATCAAAAATTTTTAATTTATGTCGAATCCACATGGCATCTTTCCACGAAAGTTTGTTAATATGGCTAAAACACTTATATATAAGAAGTACCAGCGGCATATCCACCATGTTTTAGCCATATCGCATCCGTCTCGTGGAGCGATGTCAGGTGTGTTGACATGATATGGATAGATTTCGATATCCTTGGTCTATACGGTGAAGAATAGGACCAAGTAATTACAAAGATTAGATAGCGTCGAACCTCACATGGCATCTTTTCACGAAAGTTTGTTAGTATGGCTAAAACACTTATATATAGGAAGTACCAGCGGCGTATCCACCATGTTTTAGCCATATCGTCTCCGTTCTGTAGAATGATGTCATGTGTGCCAACATGACATGGATGGACTTTGATCCAAACGGTGAATGGTTGGACCAAGTTTGAATAGGGAGCCAAGTAGCTTGCACGGAGAAGTTGATTGCATACTTGGTTAGCAATAAAAGCGCGCGGGAGAGGTTTGGCGATTGGAATAGCGAAGCGGTATAAATGAGAGATGCGATAAGCGTTAAAGCGTCACGAGGTAAAGACGATAAGAGAGGAGATAGCATTCGGGCGTCGGACGGAGAATGCGACAAGCGAAGCGGTAGGGATAAGCGATACGATAGCGATGCAGCGAAACGATAGTGATGAAGCAACAGCGATAAACGAAACCATAGCGTTAAGCGAAGCGACAGTGATACAACGTCGAGAGGATAATGCGATAAGAGATGCGATAGCGAGAAGCAATACGATATAGACTTCATCGAAAGCGGGTTCGCGTGGATGTAGACTTACGAAAAGTCTAGCGGTGGTGCGATTCAAGAAGTGATTGGATGTTACGCCTTTGCGAAGGGGCTTGCGTGTGAAAATAATCATCATAATATTAAAGGTCTAATAACGTTCAACTACACATGGCACATCTAGTATAGGGTGTATTTTACATAATCACCTCCTTGGATTGATTTCTATCTGTAATTCTTTGAAGGTTACATGTCTAGTATAGGGTGTATTTTACATAATCTTATTGGTTGATTAGTTAGATATGGATAAAGGCTATGAGTTTACCAAAAATGATTTAACTTTCATGTAGATTAGTATCTTATTAGGCTAGCTGGTATAGTGATGAGAAAAACCCCTTAATGGTCCTCTACGTCATCGTCATGTCATCCCACCCTTCATGACTATCCTCCATCACCAACCTATATGGTATAATGACGACCTTCCCCCACCCCTTCCTATTTTGTGTTTAATTATTTATTTTATTTGTTTTATAAACAATAAATTTACAAAAATTAATAATAAATACAAAACACTAAAACTACATAATGTAGACTTTCGTAAAATTCAGATAATACATATTAAAGATAAAAAATACATATTAAAGTAAAATTCAAACCACTTAACTTCAAAAAATATCAATGAAAACTAATCTTCGGGGTCGATCTGACCGAAATGCCAAATGTGTTCAATCAGATCTGCTCGAAGGTTTTTATGAGTAGTGTCATTATGTAATGCCCACATATTAGACTCTTGTTGCGCTTCATCAACCGGTTCAATGCTCTCATGAATGTCGCTTTCATTGTATTCACGTATTGTGTTATATTCTTCTTCACTAATCATGTCATGCAACAAGATACAAACATGCATAAACTATCTCAAATTTTTTGGTTCAAATGCGTGTACTAGATTTTCCACAATGTGCCATTTTTGTTATAGAACCCCAAATAACCTTTCAACATCCTTCTTCTAGATTCTTGACATTTGGCAACATATTTTCTATTTTCATTAACCGAACACGATATAGTTTTAACAATGTTGCGTAACTTGCGTCTATTCCATCCGCAAGATAATACCCATGATTTTATTCCAATCCCGAAATCATAAACCTAGAATCCGGTGTAGTACCTCTTATGATGTCGTTATAAATATTCAATTGACCGAGAACGTTTAGGTCGTTATTTGAACTAGGAATACAAAAGAAAGCATGCCAAACCCATAGATCTTGTGAAACCACATCTTTTAAAATTAATGTGGGATGTCCCTGATTACCTCATGTAAATTTACGTTGCCATGCATTAGGGCAATTATGCCACGACCAATGCATAAAGACAATACTACTGTAACACCCCAAATCGCATAAAAACAACATGCGGCGAAAACACTTGGGGAGTCACGTTACAAATTGTTTCACAACACATGGTACTTAAGTTTTTGTTTTATTGAACAACGAATTACATTGTCTTGAAATAATAGAAATGAAATACAATCAATTTGTCTTTCGGATTTTAAAGTCCCTAAGGGGCTGTTTGGCAACATCTGAATGGTTAAGTGCTGAATCATTAAGAGGTCTGAACCATTAAGAGCTGAACCAGTAAGAGGTCTGAACCATTAAGAGCCAGTATGATTCTCTACCATTCAGAGGCAAATGTCTGACCAATTCAAAATAGAGGTCTTAACCATTCAGACTTGATATAACGCTTAACCATTCAGAGGCAAATGTCTTAACCATTCAGACATTTGCTCACGAAACAAACAGTCTGAACTATTAAGCGCTGAACCAGTAAGAGGTCTAAACCATTAAGAGCCCCGTTAAGAGGTAAACAAACAGTCCCTAAGGCCTGCGTCCATTCTATGTGGAGTTTGCATCCAATACATCAAATAATGCATCCTGAAACATATGTGAAAATAGGTACGTCAGCATAAAGATGCCTGTGAGTAACATAGGTTTTGAATTGACAATTCATGGCCTTGAATGTTTTAGAAAAAGTTTGATTAATACAAAAATAGCCATGGATCGTTATAAAATTATTTATTTTATGAAATCATACGAAAATCAATGATTTAAAAGAAATGATGCATGGTTAACTTAACAACCAAAATATGTCGGATCTTGTATAAAATGTCATATCTTTGTATATAATGTGTCATGTTTTTGTATAAACCAATGCCATGTGTAACAGTGTCAAGTACAAACTATATCTTGTATTTCAAATGTCTAGTAATAACCAAAGTCTTGTATGGCAAGTAAAATGTTTATACTCAAACCATATGTAATAGTGTCATGTATAACCATGTGTCTTGTGTGACCGAATGTCGTGTACAAAACATGTCCTTGAATAAATAAACGTCTAAATCAAAAGTTATGTTTTGAAAACCATTGCTTTTATTAATATGAACATTTATGTGGTTAGTTACTCGGATACGTTCAAGCCTTGTCGTCTATCATAAAATCCCATAAAAGACAAAGGTTTATCAATTGTTCATCGAATTCTGTCTTTTCCCAATGGGTACTTCCAAACAAACTAGGAAGCGGGAATGAGGTTACGAAACCTATGGTACCATGACATACTACCGGTCGGCGGGATAATGTTAATGAATGTATCTTGTTTCGTTCAACATACCAAATTGTCATAATCAATGTAAGCATATCATGTAAAATGTCTTTGTAAACTATGTACTGGGCATACCAAGTCAATACGCCAAGTAAAATGTCTTTGAAATAACGTATTATATGTACTATGTAACAAAACATGTATGATGTCATGAAAACGGAAAGTAAAGTTATGCACATATGCTTCACCCCAAAACATTTGAAAAAGTAAAAGAGGGGTCTATGTACTCACATTTGGGTGCGTTTTTATGTGTTAACACAATCCCTCAAATTGTTTATTCGTCCTAAATTAAGCAAGAATGATTTAATACTCAAACAATATATATTACAAAATTCCTAAGTTTCTCCAATACTTAGAATTTTCACATAACTTTAAGATTTTCTTGAAAAGTCTTTGTTTTGATTATGTTGGCATATTTATTTATATATATATATGTGTGTGTTCATATCTATTAAGATTTTCACGACTTGAACTATTTTAGTGGTGACCCTCAATATGTTATATCCGTTATCACACTCGTTTATAAGCAATATATCTATGATTTGTTCGTCGTAATATATATATAAATAAACGTGAGCATATAAACAAATATCGTAATACATGTATTTTGTTAACTTATCTATATTATCATTTTTAAAGCGTTCATACATGAAATAACTTATCAAGTTAACCTATGTATCATTTTCATGCTCGACAAACAAGTTACACATATAACGTGATATTCACCGATTTAACCGCACAAGTGTACATGCATAGTTTAAACTCCTACTATCATGTTATCACCTAGCATATCACATAACATATTCTCATAATCACATATCACATCATAATATACCAAATTCACTTTTGAACAATCCATGTTCGTGTACATTGAAATATGCGTATTTAGAGTTTTCGGTATCGTTTTCGAGCGTCGGAAGTCATGTATGACCAACCAAACACCAAAGATATTTAATATAAGTTAATATACTTATTTTTATGTCAAAAATATTAGTTTATTTACTGATCTAAAACAGTTTTATAAAAATCACTTGAAAAGGCGATTTTTACCGTTTTTAACGCATAGTCTGTACCGAACTTTACCGCAACCATCCCAAATCGAAACGACTTGATATTTTAACACAATACATGTTATAAACTGAAAAAAACAATAATTTTAATCATATATATGCAGGTCTCATAAATAGCACAAAAAACATGCAAATTTCACCCGATTTACTTCTTTTCAAGCCTTAAGTACAACATGCAAAGCTACCAAGTTATGACATAATTTTTATAACTTTAATATACATCAAATAACTTTATTTTACATGTCTATTTACTGATTTGAATGAACATTTATCATATCATGTATAAATCATCACACACTTGTATTTTAACTATCATTCAAGCACATGCAACAACTAGTAAACTTCATGACAAAGCTTCATACTATTTAACACTTCAAATATTATTATTTTTAGTGTTTAGGACCTGATTAAAAAAAATCATTCTCATCATGTCATATTTTATTCATCATTTCTTGATTACAAAATCCTCATGTAAGCTCATGTACAACTTCTAATGCATGTCATCTTTCAAGAATCCGATCAAACAAGATTCAACTTAATAAATCAAAATACAATATCTAACACACATATACATACACTCACGGCCATATATATACACATACATACATCCATTTTTATTTTATTTAAAAACCCATTTGTTTTAGTTTTCATGTTTGTGTTTAAATCCAAGAACAAGAGAAACTTTTTACTATCATCTTCATCATCATGAATCATGAATTTGTTTGAAGAATAAAATGTTATACCTCCAAGATTCAAGTAAGTTTTTGAATGAAAATGATGATACAAAGCTTGGTTCTTGCTTGAAACACCTTGAAAGCACCTTTGGATCTTCACACCAACTTGAAACTTGCTTGAAATCAAACTTGAATCTTCAAGAACTTCAAGATTTGAATTTGTAGTGTGTGTATGTGTGTGTGACCATCCGAGATTTTGAGAGAGAGAAAGAGAGTTTGATTTGTTGAGATTTGTGTAACATTCGTCGAAAAACGGGTTTTAAAACCCGCACCATTTTTTAATTTTATTTTATTTTATCAAGTTTTACGGTCCTTCATTACAAATTTATGTTAATCATTTAAGAAGATTCGTTATGTTAATAATATAAATAAAGATAATAATATTGATAATAAATAATATATATATATATAAGAGTTATACAATCAATAAATAAATAAATAAATAAGTAAATAAAAAAAAGGGTAGACCGCGGGAATCGAACCCGGGTCTCACCCCTAACCAAACACACTTCACACCACTCCGCCACACACATTTATCTGTTTAGATTTTGAACTAAACAATATTAATACAAGCCTCGAAATTGAATTCCTGAAACCCGCCCTGTAACAGCCGAACTCGAAATCAGGAATCAATCAAGCATCCGTTTCTGTTCTTCGCGATCAAAAGACTAAAAACCGTTTTCAATCAATTGGTCAGACTCAATCGATCAGTTAAAATCAATCCCGAAAATCAAGTCGGCCGAAACTTTTTGAAATCGAAATCAGTGATTGACTTGTTACTCTATAAATACAAACCCAATCCCTCACAAAGAGAACTCGCACACTCACTTCTTCATCACTCAAATCCTCGGACGCTCTGTTCAAAGTTACTCGCCGGAATTCTCAGTTACTCGCCGGAAAACCGAAGAATCCATTTCCATTATTGCCTTACTCTAAAATAAGACTTCTAGAGCTCAGACAGAAAGCACCGCACTCACCTCAAACTTCTGGTAGAGCCTCTGTCGCAAGATAAACTTCGCCGGAATTTCTTTCAGTCGCCGGAGTTTCTGCACATTACCGGAATCCAACCGGAACTTCCATCGGTATGAAATCGTAATCTTTTCTGTCAGTTTTATTCAGTTCATTCGTTTAAATCTAAAACAGTAGATCGGTAAAATCAAAATGTTTAGTAAATCTGTTTTCAATTCCGAAGCAATGAAGAAGATGAACATCGAGTCGTATATGAATATAATTAGAATCGGTATTTTAAACGGGTTAGACACACATTCCAGCGGTGGACTGTGTGCATTTCATACTATCGATACCGAGTTCGATCCTTGACACAACCCTATCCTCTGAAATAAAAATGTTCTTTTTAAAACCGAAACCATATTAACTCGCTGTAAGATGTTAAGTATAATAAAATTACAACATCTATCGGGTGAGACACCCAGCCCAGTTGGTTGGGCTGGGTGCAACACAACATAAGGTTGCGGGTTCGAGTGTTAACAGGCATGCCGGTTCGATTGGATTAAAAACATTTTTAATTAAATAAAATTCTGTATAATCTAAATAGTATATAAATATAATTAAAATTAGAAATATTTCGGGTTAGACACGTAGCTCAGTTGGTAGAGCTGCGTGCACGTATACGAGAGGTCGCGAGTTCGAACCTCATTCAGCTTATAGAATAAACACCGTCCGACCGGTCAATGGTCAACGGTCAACAGAGTCAAAAAGTCAACATTTTATTTATTTATTTATTTATTTTATTTATTTAATCAGAAAATTACATAAAAATACTTAAAAATAATATTTTTAAAGTTAGAAAATGTCCTTAAACTCACAAAAATAAATCTAACAATCTCATTAAGAGCACTAATTAAAAATATTAATCTCAAATAAAGTTTATTTATTTACCGAATCATTTCGTTATTATTTAGGTTAGCTTTTCCCTCGTCGGTTGAATCATAATATTCGTGCGCATTCATCGTCATCAAGGAACGCACCCACTGTGAGTGAATCCTTACAAATTCCCCTTTTTATTCATGTTTTGGGGTGTATCATGTGTCGCTTTAATTATTTCGTTTATTTAAACTTGTGCTATTACCATTATATGACCTAAACTTAGGATGTAAATATTGTTTGTTGTGATACGTGTTTACATTCTTGTCAAGTTGTGTGCAAATCATTCATTAGGCCCATCAGTTCCTCGTGGAAGACGAGTTGAGCATCAGGTGCCTCATTTGATCGGCTCCGTTTGATTGAGCCTTGATCTCATTGTTCATCATTTGGTGAGTGTGCTTGTGCATTGTTTGATATTATGTGTTTTGTCATTAAATTTACAATTACGTTTATTCATATTTGGTTATGCACAATTTTATTCAAATAACCAACATAACTAATCCTTTCAAATATTTAAATAAGATTCACTCGCCAACTTTTATTGACCCAAAACCCTATTTTACACATGATACAGGTGATCCGGTTGAGAAAAGAAACACATAGGATGGCCTAGAAGAATAAACAAGTTAATGCCTTGGAATGAACGTTTAGTATTGTTTTCCTTTGTAATTGTACTTTAGTTTGTAATTTGAATGAAAATGTATTTGAACATGTTGTGTTTGTATGTTTATTGTAACTTCCTCTTTAAAGAGAAATAATAAATATAAAACCTTATAGTAAATGTCATGAGCTTTGATGAAAACCCAATCATGCCCCGACTACCATTTCCGCTGCGGGTCAGGGTGTGACAATTTGATTCTAGGATTCAAGAAGATTGTGTTGGAAAAAGAAAGATATGGAGGTTGGAAGGTTGCATGCAATCCAACAAGTGTCATAAAGGTGTGAGAGGTGGGAGAGATAGTGTTGCAAGGCTGCCATCTTTCTCTTATAAACACACCATACACGCTATATACCATATATACATGAATTGTAGGCTAAAAACAGGTATTTAACTGGATACCGGGTATTTTATCTAGCGTTTTAATCCCGTTTTAACGCGTTTTAAATTATTTTTAACGCTCTATAAAATTAAACTCACCAAAATATTATTGAACAATATTTTATTTGTCTGGACTGGCAGCGTTGCCCGTATTTGGCAGTATGCGCGCTGTGTTGCGCAGTAAGCGCTTAAATTCGCAAAAATAGAGTTTTTAAGCGTTTTAACTAATTTTTCCTCACGAACATGATTAAATACATTATTTATCGACGTTCATTTCGCATTTTAACCGTTACGCGATAAGCGTTCATCTTAAAATTGCCAACATAATTTTCAGTAAATTTTAAATTTATTAACACATCAAATAACATCAAAATACATCAAATTTAATATAATTTGCCTTGTTATTTAATCATATAACACGTGTCACACTAGTACAGGCCCAAATTATCCGGATGTCACACAATAAGCTTGTATCGCATTTTTTTTGCCAACATAAATTTAAATAAAGTTTGGACTCACCAATACTTCAATATCATAAATTATCACCATTGTGAATAATTTCATAGATTTAAAATAACGAATTAAAACATAAGACCTTATTATGTACGAAAACGATCGAAATTGTACAAGGATTACAACTACCAAGCATTCCTTGAGAAAGAATGTCTACTTTCATGCGTGTCATACAATTTTAGGATGTCATTTTTGTTGGTTTTCGCAAATACCTCTTATTGTATAACTTGGCCACACCTTTGCAAATCTTGTACAAACTTTCTCGTGATGATTTTTCGGACATATGCAAATATTCATCCCATGCGTTGCTAGCTGTAAGCTAGTTGACGAATTGCCGATGCAATTTTTGGAAAGTAGTAAACCCCTGTTTGCCTCTAGCATCCTAACTTAATGTGAAAAATGGGTCAACATTTGCCAAATCATCAGCTTTACTTAGGAAAAGACGATGACACATTCGACACCGACGCCTAAAAATTTCGTTAGTAAAGATGACGTTTTAAGCAAAGTAGTCAACTATCAACCTATCGTGAACACCTATTTTAAATATAAATATTAATTATAATACATTTTAGTTACACTAAACATAAAATGTAATTAAACTAAAACTAATTTCCGCTAAAAGACAAAGTTTATTTAAGCTAAAGAAACTATATATTGATTACAATACATTTTAATTATACTACAAAAATAATATGCCAATATTAATTACCTTCACGGTCTCTATTTAAGGACGTCCTCCTTACGGTAAGTTGAGACGTAGTTTCTTCTTCCTCCGTAATAATTTGCCAAATCATCAGCTTTACTTAGGAAAAGACGATGACACATTCGACACCGACGCCTAAAAATTTCGTTAGTAAAGATGACGTTTTAAGCAAAGTAGTCAACTATCAACCTATCGTGAACACCTATTTTAAATATAAATATTAATTATAATACATTTTAGTTACACTAAACATAAAATGTAATTAAACTAAAACTAATTTCCGCTAAAAGACAAAGTTTATTTAAGCTAAAGAAACTATATATTGATTACAATACATTTTAATTATACTACAAAAATAATATGCCAATATTAGTTACCTTCACGGTCTCTATTTAAGGACGTCCTCCTTACGGTAAGTTGAGACGTAGTTTCTTCTTCCTCCGTAATAATTTGTGCCATCTCCGTTACCACGTGAATAAAAAATGATTAATTTCTTCCAAAGATGTAACACCTCGTAAATTCGTGTCTGATGCTATATCGACACGTGTTCCACTGATCCTCATATATGCCATGTGTTGGCCTAGAGGGACTAATTTTGTCGTTATGCTATTTTAATAACCTCTGAACGATAATTGTATAGTTGAGGGATCAAAAGCGTCAACATGTTTAATTATACCTTTGAGTGACCTTTTAACGAACCCGGAGCTTAACGATGTTCGGATGTACTTCCAAGAATACCTAAAACCTAACTTTAAGGGTTAAAAGTGCTAGAAATGAATGTTACATCGAGTTTAAAAGGTCAAGGGACTAAAACTGACAACTTTCCAAAGTTTGTGGACGTCTCGCGGGCCGCGACTGGCCGTGCCTTGTTCTTTCGCGGGGCACGAGAGGAGCCTCTGGGCATACTGTTTACAACAGCTACCAACTTCTTCCATGGTCACCACTCAAACCACCATATAACACTTAATTCGAAACCATGAGCTTAATTCTGATATCGGACACCTCATGGAACACCTGGAGGTCTCCTAGAACTCCTCTAAACACCTGGCTTGATCTAAGATCATCCCATTTCACTATAAATAGAGGTAATCCTTCATCACATTTAGGGCTGTGCAACGGTTCAGAACCGAACCAAACCGGAACCGTTTAATGCTAAATTTAAGAACCGGGACCGAACCGAATTTTAACGGTTCCGGTTCGGTTCGGAACCGAGTTAAACGGTTCTGTGTAAACGGTTCTCATGGAACCGGTTATCAATTCAATTTTAAAATTAATAATGCAATAAAAACCATTTTAAAGCTCTACCAACTGAATTATATATATATAAAAAATCTTCCCAAAACATAAATATAATGAAACAAAAATAAAAGAGTAAAAAAAGTCAATCAATCATAAGAACAAATATATAAACGCACTTTGATTTATGTTAGCTATAGAATTAAGGTTAGAAAATGACTATTCTCATTCATCTTCCTATTTATCGATTAAAGGATTCATATTTCATTAGTCTTAATAATAATAATTAAAATATGAGACCTACAATTTATCTTCACACACTCTATTGCTATTCGAGTTTAATATCCATTCTCATCAAAACATTCTTTACGGAACATGGTAAAATATATATTCATAATGACAATACAACATTTTTAACAAAAATATTCAATTAATTAAATAAGGTTTTAAATATATATAATCCCAACCAGTTCTAGCGGTTCTTTAACTGGAACCGTCGATTTTACCTGGAACCGAACCGGGAACCGTTTTCACCTAAATTTAAGAACCGGAACCAGACCCGATATACAAAAATGCGGTTCGGATCTAGCGGTTCCGGTTCAGTTCCATGGTTCTGGCGGTTCGGAACCGTAAACTGCTCAGCCCTAATCACATTCCCTTGCACCTCTCATTTTCTCATATCTATTGCTCTTGGAGTTGTTCCTGATGAAAAAGGACCTCCCTCTGAGTCTAAGCTTTCTTTTGGACCACTTGTAAGTGTTCCATCCCTTCTCTTTTATTTTTATAGGCTTTTAAGCCAAAAGTCAAGCGTCATCGTAATAACGCTTTGACTTACGGTTAAGACCTTTATGGTCCAGCCATTGTTCGTAACGAACATGGCTACGTGATCATAATAAGGTAGGTGTTAATCCCTCAAGAGGGTACCTCTTGAGAATCACGTTTGCTTGGTCAATTGACGGGTCAAAGTTAGATGCTTAAAAAGTCAAACGGATCAGTTTTGAAAATAATCATAATTTGATAATGTTGGTGTTATAAAATATGTTTTAACACTTTAATAACTTGGTAATAATTATTAGAACATGTGTAAACATTTCGGCTCGTCAATTCCAGGTTTAAGGTAAGTTCGCAACCGAAAGTCGTAAAGTTTGACTTCTGCTTTGACTTTTGATTCTGACCTGAATTAGCAACTTTAGCTACTGATTCTAAGTTGCATTATGACCATATTATATTGTAGTATAACTCTCTGGTGTTATATTACATGGTCATATAGTAATCTGAGTTTATATTGCAAGTTCCGTTGTTATGCTCTATGTTGACTAAAATGCCCTTTTGTTTAATAATAAGGTTATATATATGAGCATGCAAATGAATTATATACTGATGTGTTAACTTGTTTAACATATTTTAATGACAATATTCTGGTCATGAACTGAGTTTTGGTTAAATATCGTAAACTACGCTTTTAAGTGACCAAATGGCCCTTTTCGGCATCTAAATGGTTTAAACATAATTTCTTCACCAAAACTCATTACCTACTTATGTATAGGTAGTGTTGGTGCACCTGGTGTTTGTCACTTGTCGAATAGGCTAGATAGAGCGTGTGTTGAATATTGTATAGGTTAGAATCGAACACACGACCAAAATACAGAGTTTTTAGTGTATTTAGAGTCAAGTTCGCTTGAGAGTATATGTTTTGTAGTCAAGTTTGGCCGAACTTGACTAAGCAAGTTCGCCCGAACTTGCTTCTCCACCAGCGAACTTGACTAAGTATAAATATGTGTGTTGTTCATTTGTAGTTTAAGTTTTTGGCATCCCTACGGGGAGGTGCTGTTGGATTCTCTCCAGGAACTCCGGCAGCTGGACTTATAAAGATGTATACTCTTTCGGTATGAATGAAGACTTCCGCTGCATTCTGTTTCTACTCCTTTCTGTAATAACATTCTACCGAATCGGTTTACGTTTATCCACTTCCGTCTAGAACCGCCTGATCACGGACCTTCAATTGGTATCAGAGCCTATTCAACGCACGCTCTATCTAGCCTATTCGACAAGTGACGAACACCAGGTGCACCAACAGATTCCCCCTAGTTCGTTACTGTCGAATCTTGGTCTTCAAACGTGAGCCGTGTTTGAATATTCTGCAACTTCAATCAAGGCATCTGCCGATGTCGTCGAAACGCGTCAACAAATTCCCCCTTAATTGATGATCCGGGTTTGCATTATCAACATCTAATTCCCCCTGAAATCTCCAGTTCAGATATTTGTTGGACAGTTTCCAACCTCCTCTGATTTGCTTGACCGACGATTATCTTGAATAGACACCAATTTGAAACTCATCAATGTAGCTTCTCCATTTCAACTTTAACCACATCCGCGTTCAGTTTAGCGCATATCTCCTATGTTCGATCTTCCGATCTTCAAGACTCAACCGGAAATTGATAGAAACTTTGAATTACCACACTGGTAAACTTCAAATCAATTTTTACCCGCAAAAATCTGAAATCCCGATTTCCGTAATCACTCAAGATCAGCAAATCGGTAATCTTTTTCAATTAGCAAATCTTCATCGGAAAACAAATCATCTGGTAACACTTCGAATCTGAGAATCACTCGTCCATGATCAAATCACATTCTTCCTCTTCAGTCATAATGCCAGATATATAGCTATCTCCGGTAGACCAGCGCTACTTAATCACCAAACGTCATCATCCAATGGCGGTTAGTCCAAAGAAAAGAATGATTCATCTGCTTGAAGACTAAAAATAATGGCCACCAAAGGCTATCATCAGTTAGCGTATCTGGGATAACTTCAGATCTCCTTGGTAATTTTGAAACCATCCGTCTTCGGAGCTAGTCATTAATCCTAAGGTCATCACTAAACGTTTTGAACGTCCTCAGTTCCTTCATCGGAACTAACGACTGCTAATCCATCTAACTGTTCCTTAACCGAAGATCAAGACTCTAACCCTTAAGCATCAATCTGTATCATGATCTGATAAATCAAAACTTCCTATGATCACAAAATCTCAATGAATCTCAATTCTATGCATTTCCTGAAAATCTGCAATCGGTAACCACCCGGATACTGTTGCAGTAGTCACAAATTTCAAAAATGTCGGAATCTTCAAATATTGAAAACTTTTTATTCCCCATCAGTTTTGCAAAATTTTGACCATACTGAAATTTTTACTGAAATTCCCCCTCAAATCCGGAATTTTCAGTTTTCATCAAATGCGGAATTTAACTTTAGGCCCATCGGTAGTCTTCAACTCTAATGATCACCAAATTGCTTTGGTATCAATGACTACCCTCTCATCTTCAACCATCTCTAACCTCATCATCTCAGGCTATATCTAAGGCCTCTAACGGTGTTCCCGAACAGTCAGTATCGGACATTAAAATTTCGAAAACACTTCTATCACCAATTTTTTTAGACACCCGTCTCATCAAACCAAACAATAAATTTTTTCAATGCCTTTTTTAGGCTCCTTGACAAGTTCGGGCGAACTTGTATATGCTAGTGAGACAAGTTCGGGCGAACTTAGTCAAATTGTGACAAGTTTGGGCGAACTTGGTTGGCCACCACCAAGTTAAAGGCGAACTTGCATGAAATAGACAAGTTCAGGCGAACTTGTGCTTAATTTCAATGAAAATCAGTCAAGTTCGGGCGAACATGATGAAAATTTATGAAAAACTTTGTCAAGTTCGGGCGAACTTGATGAAAAGTCTTGAAAAACCATGTTAAGTTCGAGCGAACTTGACCTCGACAGGTCAAGTTCGGGCGAACTTGGACTCCCAAATCAGCCATTTTTCACATTTTTCGATCCAAAATCCTTATTTCTTCGAATTTTGAGATGATTTCACCATAGATCTGGTCGAAATTGGTTTTCTAACAATCCTATCCGTTCAATTTTGGATTTTGTCCATGGATTGTAGGTTTATTTCATGATTTACGTCTAAAACCCCTCCTAATGTCCATAAATGTCCAAATTCATGAGCGTAGGTGATAACCGTAGCTCTGATACCAATTGAAGGTCCGTGATCAGGCGTTTCTAAACGGAAGTTAGTGGATAAACGTAAACCGATTTGGTAGAATGTTATTACCAAAAGGAGTAGAAACAGAATGCAACGGAAGTCTTCATTCATACCGAAAGAGTATACATCTTTATAAGTCCAGCTGCCGGAGTTCCTGGAGAGAATCCGGCAGCACCTCCCCGTAGGGATGCCAAAAACTTAAACTACAAATGAACAACACACCTATTTATACTTAGTCAAGTTCGCTGGTGGAGAAGCAACTTTGTTGGTGCATATGTCTGTTGCCTTCGTCATTACACGAGAACGAGTCTGGAATAAACGAGAGTTTCTGAAGATTGAACAAGACAAAGTAGATATCCAAGAGGGAGTCTATTGGTGCATAATGTCTATAGAATAGTATTGTATCGAGTCTGTATAGAATAGGTGAAACGATGCGTATTTAAGTGAGTTTGTAGGCATGTTCGCTAATGATTGTTTGAGAGAAGCCAAGTTCGGCCGAACTTGACTAGGTTAAGTTCGGGCGAACTTACCCATGGTTGTCCTCTCACCAGCGAACTTGTAACACTATATATAGGTGCCTTGGGATTTCATTTGTAAGAAGTTGGAGATTTTGGCACAGAGACGGCGAAGCTCTGTCGGATCCGGATCTTGAATGTATTGAACTTTAGATCAATGAAAACAACCTTTAAACGAGTAATTCTTGTTATTTGGTTAACTTGTCATTAGTATCCGCCTAATCAAACAATAGATAACAAATTTAGGTTCCGGAGCTGTTCGTGGACGTTCCTACAAGTGGTATCAGAGCATGGATACCTGAATTTGTTGAAATAAAGACAAGAATCTCTCTATTTCATCTTCATTCTTCTATTTTTCATAACTTTTGAACAAAAAACGAAGAATTCACGGTCAAATTTTGTCCAATTTTGAATATGTCATGTAAAACATACTAATAACAAACCCCTGAGAGTTTGGACATCAAATTCAAACGTTTTGACATCAAAAGGTTGCAAAAACCATGTTTTTAAAATAAGCTATGGCCGAACTTAACCTCAAGTTCGACCGAACTTGATTAAAATTTCATTGATTTTAATCAAGTTCGACCGAACTTGATAATTTTTCAAGAGTTTTTGTTGTATGTTCGCTCGAACTTGAAGAAAAATCAATATCTTTGATCAAGTTCGACCGAACTTGATCAAATTTCATTGAAATCCATTCACAAGTTCGCCCGAACTTGATAAATTCTTTGAAATACTACCTAAGTTCGACCGAACTTATCTGTTCTTCTTGAAAACATTTTACAAGTCCGCTCGAAGTGTGTTTGTTCTCAAAAGTAATACCAAGTTCGACCGAACTTGAGTATAAGATATAAAATTCTGAAAGTTAATGTCTAAGTTCGACCGAACTTGTTGAAACTAGATTTCGAAATCTGTTTTTACAAAAGTTCGACCAAACTTGATTGTTGCTATTCAATTGTCTAGTGTTTTTGATCGTATTCTCTGATTATCAAAATGGAAGATTTCCACAACGCGTTTGCAGCTGGAGTAGCACAAGCCTCAACGTCAAATTCAATTGCGGTTAATCAGATGAACCTCGATAACGAAATGGGAACTACTCAGAAACCACCGAAGTTGATGAGTATGGACGAGTTCGAGGATGGAAAGAAAAGTTTGTTAATTGGATTCAAGCGAACCAATTCAACAGTTGGGTTGCGATTGAAGATGGTTATACATGGCCCAAAGATGAACGTGATCAAGATCTTCCATTGAACAAGTTTTTAGTGATTGACAAAGAGAAATATGTTGCTGAAAAGAAGATGATCAGCTTGATACAACAATCTGTCAAAGAAGATATCTTGATATTGTTACCAGAATATGATACTTCTCAAGAATTATGGAACTCTCTTTGCGAAAAATTCAAAGGAAGTGATGAAATGATCAAGAGCAAAAAGGCCCTGATTAAGAAAGAGTTTGAGATCTTCACGATGATCAAAGGAGGGACAATGAAGCAAATGATTGATAGATATTGTCATCTCATGGTCCAGATGGGAAGACATAATATCAAAAGAACTAACGAAGAGCAGATTGAGAAGCTGGCCGATGCACTTCCAGAAGGAGAATGGACAACGTATCTGATGATTCTAAAGAATAGTCCATCTTGGAGACATTTTAAGTTGTCATCTTTCATTGACAAACTTGAAGGTCATGAAATGGAATTGATGAAGATTGCAAAATCCAAAAACACTAATGTTGTTCAGGATGTCGGAGTTTATTACAAAGGTGGTGTTCCAGATACTTCGATTCAAAGTCAAAAAATCCAAACGGCATTTAGTGCAAGTATGAATACATCAGATCAGTCGTCACAAAATCAGTATTCTCCAAACACTGGTTATTCATATCTTGGTTCAAATTCTTCTTCTCAAAGTCAATCTCATCAGACAAGCAAATCCACCTCTAATTCAAATGTTATCCAATGCAACATAGCAGTTGATTTAAAGAATGTGTTTCCCGAAAAAGTTGCAAAACAGCACATAGCACTTCTTGCTACAGTTCTGGAATCGTATGAAAGTCTTGTTGCTGGAAAGATCGGAAATCCTGAAATGACAGCTGAGGATTACGATCAGGTAGATTAGGAAGAGTTGGAACTGATGGACATCAAATGGTCCTTAGCATCGATTATCCGGAGAGTTTCAAAATTTGTAGCACTCACTGGAAGGGATATTGGTAATTCAAGCAATAAACTTGGTTTCGACAAAACGAAAGTTACTTGTTTAGATGTCGACAAAAAGGGCACTTCAAACGTGAATGCCATAACCAAGAAGCTAGTGGAAACCAAAACCCTTTTGGAACCGGTAATGAATATTACAAGAAAGCGCTGCAATACAAATCATATCCGAATAGAACACAAGTTGAAGTTGAAGATAAATTTGCAAAGAAAGCCGAACAAGCTCTTGTTGCCAATCATGAAGACGATGGTTTCGATTGGAACAAATACATTGGAAAGAAGACTGGTGTTGCTATGATGGCAGAGGCTGTGAATGAATCTGAGACATCATTTGTGGAAGCTGCTATCGAAAATGTTATTCAAGAAGCATTAATGCAGAGAGCTGAGGAAGAAGTTGTCCTGGAAGATGCAGTTCTGGAAAGATACATGCAACAAACAGAGGAAGAAGGAATAGCTTACCTTGAGACGCAAAAGCAAGAAGAGTTGAAAGCAGAAGCTGAAAAGGTAAAAGCTGAGGTAAGCATGTCTGAAAAGGAAGTTGTGAAAGTTGTGGAGGTTGAAAAACCATGCATAAAGTGCGCAAATCCTTGTGAACCCTGTCTGGATAAAGTCAAAGTCATAAGAGAATTGACTGAACATAACGAAAACTTTCGTTATGATTACAGAACCATAAAAGAAGCTTATGACAAAATATCAGGCAAATATAAACATGTCGAAAGCGCTAACAGTGAACTCAATGCTAATGTCACCATGTTAAATGCCACAGTTATTGAAAAACAAAAGGCAATTAACATGTACATTAATACAATTGCTGAGACAAAGCGTGAGTTTCACGAAATGAAAATTGAAACAGAAAAAGTCAGACAATTACTAAAGAGTTACACCACAAACGCATATGTCATTGATCACATTCTTCCTACGATCAAGTCGGAGGAAAATGTTGATAATTCAAAGCGTAAAGTGTACGGAAATGTTCCTCCACCATTTCTTGCAAGTTACTGCTGCAAGAAAGATGATGATATTGAAAAGGCATTTAATCTTTTACTTCTTTCAGAAAAGAAAGATAAATTGCCTGAGAAAATTGACGTAGACTTTACAAAATCAAACGATGACAATGAATCGGTGGTAAAAGATGTGGTAAAGAATGTTTTGGGAAATGATTCTGATGACGGCAGCTTTAAAAGCGTCAACTCGAGTTCAAACAGTTCTGGTTCACAATCTGAAAGTGACGATATATCATCAGAAAATGATCTAAGTGATGATCCTAACGTTATCATGTACAAGGTTAACGAATCTAGTAGATTATATTTCAATGATAGCTTTCCGATTCAGAATGTGAAAGAAGATCAAATTGATAAACTTTAAACTTGTGGAAGTTTCATCAGATGATCTCGAGAAAAATGAAAAGAAGTTTTATTCTAAACCGAAACGGAGTTTTAACAATTACCGTAGAAACGATGGTGATTTTCCTGAGAACAGGAGAGCAGGTTTAGGTTTGGAAGAAGCTGAAGATGAACCGAAGAAGAATCAAAAATCAACGTTCCAGGATTACAAAGGTAAGAACATAAAGTTTGTGTACGGAACGAGCACGGTTCAGGAGGAAAGCTTAATCGATAAGAAATCAAATGATGAATTCAAGAAAGAAAAAGAACTTCGGGACAAGACTAAGACCAAGTCCGCAAGTGGAGTAAAACCCACTAGTGGAAATGTTCATGATACTCGGACTTGCTTCAAATGCAATGAAGTTGGTCACATTGCTCGCAAGTGTCTGAAGTCTAAGCCTGTGTATCCCCGAAGAAAAGAAGTTTCAAGAGAGGTAAAACAAAAGCAATCTGAAAATGATCAAAACAGGATTGTAAAAAGAAACAGTGACTTAAAAGAAATGAAACATAATGTTGAATCCAATCTTGAAATAAAACCTAAAAATGAATCAAAATTTGAAAATTCAATTTTTCAAAAAGGAGAGACTTCAAAGTCAAACAATGATTCTAGGTTTTATATCAAAAAAGCTAGAGTTAATTCTCAAGCTTGGATTGCTAAAAATAAATCACCTGAAAAAGTGAAGATTGTTTGTGATAAAACCGAAAATGTCAAATCAATCAAGAAAGATAAAAGTAAAGTTGATTGTGAGTATGAAGTTTGTGATGTTGAATATGCTTATCAAAGAGCTTACGAAAGTGATTATGAAGATGTGTATGAGGAATTATATCAAAACCCAAGACCAAGAAGGCTTGGGTTGAACTTTTTAACTAAATCCTTTCATGTGCAGGAGTTCCAAGATCCAGCTTATCAAAGTTGATTCGACATTGAGGAGCTTCATATTATTTTAACTTATCCAGAAATGTCATATCTTTGTCATTTTGAGGGAGAGTAATTAAGAAGAAAAGTTTTTGAAATTACAAGTGGTTGTTAAAAGAAAATATTTTTAAAAGTCAAAATTATGAAAATCCACACCGTTGAACAGAAAAACTGATTTCAAAGTTCGTACAAGTTTAAACTACTTTTACAAATGGTAAATGAGTTTAATGATTGTTTGTTAAACAATTGCAGATACAGGTTTGAGAAAAAGGATCGGACGACGAGGTCACGGGATCCGCATTGGTTTGTTACATTTTTAGACGAATTTCTTTAAATCTACAATCCAAAAATATGTTTTTAATTTTAGGGGGAGTAAGAAAATTTTAAAAATTGTTGAAAAATCAAAAACATATGAAAAAGTTGAAAATTCAAAAACATTGAAAAATTCAAAAAGTACAAAAACATGAAAAAGACAAAAAGAATTTGTTGTCAAAAAGGAAATGATAGTACATCAGTGGACTATCACAGTATGCTAAAAATTTGTAAAATTTAAAAGTGATAAACAAGTCTTACTGTGGATATATCAATAGGCTTTAAACGTTCAGTAGATTGTTTCCGGGATATAAACTAAATTTTACAACTGCTTAATCTCGTGGTTTAAGATATCTTGGATGTATGGACTTAGTACTCCAAAATTTCGATTGAAGGGTTACCTGATTCTGAGATACAAGGTCTTTATAGATGATTGATATCTGGGGTATTATACAAGTTCTTCTGATTTTGCGGAAGCAATAGCCTAGAACTTATATAATGCTTTTTGCTAAAAACCCCAAAATAGCATGCAAACTTGAAAAAATAGAAAGATCTAATCATTTGCAATGCTGAAAGATTCCTTAAGTGGAACACTCCTGAAAGACGAGCCTTCATCTCTTTGTCTGTACGGTAGTACTAACCTGAGCTCTCAAGGTCTCGCATAACCCAAATACAGATATCAATTACGCTATACTCACCTGTAAGATGAAATCTAGGGAATCTGGATTCGGGAGTATATTCAAGAAGTGGGAAACACAGTTAAGTCAAGTTTTCATAATTCTTAACTTAACATATCGTGGAAACAGTTGAGAAACGTGATAAAGTTTAAGTGGACAAACATATCGACAATCTAGGTAAACGAGTTTAAAACTTAAAAGTCTCAAAAAAGGTCAATGGTACTGGTGATATGTCTCAAACAACTGATATGATCCTTAGACGCAAATTCACAAAAATATGTCTGTAAATATGTTTGTACATAGTTTACTTTACTTGTTAAAATTTCTGTAAATACTTTACTTACTTTTAAATTCAAAAAGATTTTCAACGAGCCAATGTTGGAAAACGAATCATCGAAGTCTGGTAAGAAAAAGTTCATTAATTTGAATCTTTAAAATTGAAGATAATATCAGTTGTTCACAACGGGTTTAGCCAAGGTCATTAACTTGGACTTGGTTGATATATTTGGTTAATCAAGGTCATTAATTTGGACTTGATCAACTAAGTGGATTTCACAAATAAAATGATAAAAAATGTGAAAGCTGAAGGTTTTTAACGTAAAATGTTTCAAGGTCATTAATTTGAACTTGAAATATCTGAAAAATGAAGATTAAAATTTGAAGTACAAGGTTTGTACATGTGGTATGTAATTCATGAGGAACAAAATTTCAAAGTTAGAATCTGAAATGTTTATTTGAATTCCCAAGTACTTTGAAAACAGGAAGTAAAGTTTTAGGGGTAGCAAGATGGAACGTGATTGAAGATAAAACTCAAAGCTAGAGGGAGCACACTAGCAAGGGGAGCTTGGAGATTAAAAGTTTTATCAAGTTAAATTGAAGAAAAGAGAACGTTTGAAGATTATAAAGTTTAATGCTTATTCAAGGATAAATATAAAGACTCAGGAACTTATTTGAAGTCTGATGATTATGAGGCATTCAAAGTAGACTATGACTTGAAGACTGACAAAGATGATTATTGTCAAAGATGTCTATGAAAGTAGATGACTACGGCAACATCCAAGGGGGGAGTCTGTTGGTGCATATGTCTGTTTCCTTAGTCATTACACGAGAACGAGTCTGGAATAAACGAGAGTTTCTGAAGACTAAACAAGACAAAGTAGATATCCAAGAGGGAGTCTATTGGTGCATAATGTCTGTAGAATAGTCTTGTATCGAGTCTGTATAGAATAGGTGAAACGAGGCGTATTTAAGTGAGCTTGTAGGCATGTTCGCTCATGATTGTTTGAGAGAAGCCAAGTTCGGGCGAACTTACCCATGGTTGTCCTCTCACCAGCGAACTTGTAACACTATATATAGGTGCCTTGGGATTTCATTTGTAAGAAGTTGGAGATTTTGGCACAGAGACGGCGAAGCTCTGTCGGATCCGGATCTTGAATGTATTGAACTTTAGATCAATGAAAACAACCTTTAAACGAGTAATTCTTGTTATTTGGTTAACTTGTCATTAGTTTCCGCCTAATAGGACAATAGATAACAAATTTAGGTTCCCGAGCTGTTCGTGGACGTTCCTACAGGTAGGATCATTTGGGATATCAAGTAAGATTACAAACTGCGTTTACATACAAATCCTTGTATTAAGTCCTTAAATGACGATAATGCCCTTACTCTGAGATTCTGTAATTTCTGTTTATTCTGTTTCAAGCCCGTATTGTACTCTGAGATTTATTATAATGGTTTACAACTATTTTGAAACGCATAATATATCGCTTATTTATCGCATCTAAATCGCTTAATACACGCGACTCTCAAACGCAAACTTAAATCGAAAATTAATTATGTTACTTATGTGTCATGTGTGCTTTATGTTTTATGGTTGTACTCGTTATCGCAACGCTCTCTCTTACATGAATCGCTAAATCATATTAATTTAATAACGTAACGCTTAACGCCTTGCCAAAACGCTTAACGTAACTAACTAATACGAATAAATCACCGAACGAACAATCAATGAACAAATGGGAAACAAAACATAGCTAAGGGGACAACTTCGCCCGAAGTTTGACACCTCCAACTTCGCCCGAAGTTGGTCAGGCCACCAGAACTACAGAAAGTTCGCTCGAACTTGCACAATTCAAGCAGAACTGGCCAAGTTCACCCGAACTTGAGCCAAGTACGCTTGAATTGTGACAAGTTCGCCCGAACTTGATCTCTGCCACCCTCATTTCTCTTCACCTATAAATACCCAGCACCTCTCCCCACTCAACCCTTGCTGCTAACTTCGCCCCAAAGCTCCCAAACCGAATTTCTCTCATTTCAAAGTAAGAATCCACCTGTTTTATGCAAACCGTAATGTTTTCCACTACGATTTTACACAAGGGTTACCTTCGTTTTCATTAAAACTCCTCTGTTTATAAAATTTTTCATCTTTTTCTATAAAACTTCTTATTTTAGCTTAGATCTACACTTAAACGGTATATTGGACTTAGCCTTGGCCTTCCAAGCTAGAAATCTTAATGATTTCGACTCACCGAGTGTTAGATCTGAGAAAACTATTCAAAGCATTAATTTTTACACAAAATACGGACTAACCGACGTATGTTTCGTCCACTAAGTAGTGGAACGAGGCATTGTCAACAAAAATGCTTAAAATAAATTCGGAATCACGTCTGTTTCGAGCAAGAACTCAGATCCGGATGCACAAGGACGATACAGTCATTTCACACAAACTGGACTAAGTCGTATGAACCGACAAGTTCGCACGGATTAGCCCAAGTTTTTGTAAAATTGCTAAAACTCGCTCTCAAAGACCTCTCCAGCCTATGGTTTGCTCAGTAGCTCAAGGTTGAAGGGATGGACACTTGATTTCCTCAGCAAACGACGCGAAAACACACGATTTTGGACCAAAAATAGACAAGTTCACCCCATATAGGGCAAGTTCGCTCGAAGTTGTCACCTGATTAGGTACAACTTTGCCCGAACTTGTACCTAACCCAAGGGAGAAGTACAAGTTCACCCGAACTTGTTCTTTAACCTAAGCTAGAGTGCAAGTTCGCCAGAACTTGTGCTCAAACCTAGGCCAAAGCACAACTTCGCCCGAAGTTGGCTGACCTGCTGAATTTTGTTACAAGTTCGCCCGAACTTGTCTACTGCCCTTCGCACTTCGATCGTTTTAGCACTTCGGAAGACTGATGCACTTTTGTTCGCGTTACAGGCTGATCCGGCGCTTCCTTCAATCCACAGCAGTTCATGTTCAATTGTTAAGCACCGAGTGTGAGTATACTTGAACCCTTTTTCGCTTAAAACGCACTTTTGGGTATTACATGCGTTCTCTATATCAAAACACGCTACACACAACGCTAAACTCTTTTAACGCTAATCAATCTCGCATGTTATACGTGAATCGCTGAATGTTTGTTTGCTATGTGTGAATAATGAGGACTTGTAGACCACCCTTAGCAACGATAGTACTATAGTTTGGACTCAGCACCCAATTGGTTCGGGGGTTGTTAAGGCTCGCATATCGTGTTCACTGTTGTGAACACGTATCGCGCATACTCCACCTTGCAGTCGTGTTGTTAGCTTGTATCATTATTGTTAGCTTACTTAGATTCTCTTTCTCTACGTGTACATGTTGGTTATGCGTAAACACTTTATCACTATTATTATGCTATTAAACCTGTGTACTCACCTTTACATTATTGTATTGACTTTTATTGTAACGTATGTAACAGGTTGAGGATGGTATCGCTGCAAATCGGACTTAGGATTATGCTTTAAAAATTTGTAATAATCTAGTTGTCGAATTTTGAATTGTTTGAGAATGTTTGGATTTGCAATGATTATGTAATGATTATATGTTAATTGTATGGGAAATTGACGTTTAAATATTGTCGTTATAATAGTCGTTATGGATTCTCTCGAACAATCTGATTCACTTAGTGTCGCGCCCTGATGATTCCGCCATCGGTTGGGGTGTGACACTTACGACATCTAAATGAGTTTTAATCATGGATTTTATATAAAACCTTTTTACCTACTTATATGTTATATTAAATAACATATCTTCACCATACAAACCTGATCATATCATCAGCTTTCTTTAATCATCGTTTAATCGTCATTTAGCGACTTTATCGCCATTTCGACGCATAGTATGGTTTAAAACCATCTTTAACCATCAAGATTTGACACCTACTGAATATAAAACTTATTTTAAATATTTTTACAGTAGGTACATGTTCTAAACTCAAAATCCCAAAGCTATCAAAACTATGTGGGAAATGACCAAAATGCCTCTATGGCGCATAGTTTGGTCCTAAACAATATACCACACATATATTTGATATCCTACTGATATAACATCATAAATTAACTATTTTCCCATAATGTTTGTGACCATGACATCAGTTTACTTGCAAGCTCCTTTTATATGTCATTAAATGACAAAAACGCCCTTATGAGGCATAGTTTGATTTTAAAACCTAAACAGGCATACATGTGATATCCTACTGATATTATATAATGTTTCAAACATAATGGCATATGGAACTTGTTTATGACTCATCCGGTTACCCAGTATCGCTTATATGCGTACGGTTATGCTTATGTAACTAGTTTACGTAATTTAACCAAAACGGGTTTAACCTAATCATTTTCATCTCAAAATCCAGAATGTAAATAGTTTACCCATATTATACAAGTCCTAGTACTTTTCGGGTTTTAAACTACATTCTGTTCCGGTCATCGCTTAATCTAGCGTATCGTACCGTTTTCAGTATTTAAGACTAGGTGGTCCGAGTCTATAACTTAAATAGGACCCGTTAGCATTCTAATTGGTTATTAATACCATCATTCCAGACTAGAGCCTTGCAGTAGATTGCTACCCATACTTATCTTTTGTTTAAACGGCTAAGTTAATAAAACTTTGAAGTGCTAGCTCAGGTAAATACTTTTAACCTATTTTCCCTATACATGCTTGGGATACGGTATAATATTACCGCTTGGTCGGGTATAGGATCATTTAATCGGATTGTGGTTATAAAATCTTCATAACCCGTTTTAATTTGTATTGTCTGATAACTTAAACATTGGGGGTTAACTCGACCGTGTCCTGGATATCCTCGGCTCATTTAAGTTACTAATGGCCACAACCTAAGCACGGGGTGTAGGCATACACCCGTCAGATGCTAATGCTAAATTATTTTATATACTCCTTGTGAGTTTTTAAGTGGCGTGTCGGTTAATCATGTTATTTGGTTTTTGCACCGGACCCCATATGTATTGACAAACCTGTAAAACTGTATACAAGATCATTTTGAATTGTCCCAAGTTATTTATAAAAATGTGCCACGTGCACTTAAAACAATTTTGAAAAGATTTTCAAAATGTGTCGGTTATTTGTATTTACCAGTGTAAACTGACGTATTTTCAAAAGACTAAGCTACAGGTACAACATGTAAATAGGCTGGAAGCTGCTTGGTATCGACATAGGGGATCTTGCAAGTCCTTAGTTGTGCCTAAAGTCTGTTGAACACCTTTTGTACATTTTTACGATCCGCCTGTGGATCTTATTACGAACCGTCTGTATATTATATTTTGAACTTTGAACATTTCGGTTTGTAATAGTAATTTTACTCCAACACTTCCGTTGTTTTATTCTGTGTTTATATTGAATATGATGATATCAACTTACGTCACGGTACTCCCCACCGGTCTACGTGGAAATCGGTGTGACAAAAGATAATGAAAAATCCATGGCTTTAGCTCTAAAAATTTAAAGAATGGAAGGTTGTAGAAAAATAAAAGGTTGTAGTGAATTCATAGATAAGTAGGAATTGAACGTGTGAAAATAATTGTGAATGTGTGGATTTATATAATTTGAAAAAAAAAATACCTTTTCATAAACAATAAATAAATTCTGTCATTCAACGGTCATCAGACTTTTCAAAATAAAATAGGACTCGACAAGAATGGGATATCCCATGATGATCATGAGGCTAGGGTCAAGGGGGCAGTGTTAAGACAACAGTGAAATGGCTATGAGCCGTCTCTTCCCATACCGTTTAGTCTTAAAGTTGGTTTGTTAAGACAACAGTGAAATCTATATTATTTAGGTTGGTACATAATTAAGGTTGATTTGGTCAAGAAAACACATCACATGAATGTGATACATCATATGAAATGCGGTGAAATCGTGTCTATTGTTGAACAAATTCCTAATAGAATTGTGAACTTATCTTCAATGAACATGTGAGGAGATACAATCTTTCAAAAAGGGATTATACACATCATTAAAACGTAGTACTATACCACTATTCGTAATAAAACGATTTGATATATCGCAAGTATTTAAGCACAATTATTTACAATAAACTTACACACCCTCTATATATATATATATATATATGGTAGAGATCCTAAGAGAAGTCCACCCTATTTGAGAAACTTGAGAAGCATTCTGGACCACACATTTTCCCTAAGCTTTTCTAATATACACATATGTATAGTTTAAAATTGACTATATACATATATGTATATTGAATTATACACATGTGTATATAGTCAATTTTAAACTATACATATGTGTATATTACGAAAAGCTTAAGGAAAATGTGTGGTCCAAAATGCTTATCAAGTTTCTCAATTAGCCTAGTGTTTCTCATATGATTCTAAACCTATATATATATATACATATATATATATACACACACACACATTAAACCAGCACCACTTGTTTTTATATATATAACACTAGGTTATAACGCCGTGTATTACACGGGTTAAGTAAATAAGAAATCAAATAGTTAATAACGAAGATTTAATAATTATAAAACGATGTTTTTAAGAAGGTTTTCTGATATCCAAACAAAATTCTGTGTCATGTATGATCAATACATGTGATGTTTGTCAAATTTATAAATATGAAAGCATTTGAACCATCGATTAGAAGACAAACTGTATCATCGACTTTCTCACGAGTTTTAACAGTCATGTGAATATCCATTTAATAACCCAAGTTTTATTTAAATAATAGTGGTCTTAATTTATTAGTTCAAAAAAAAATTGTTGAAATGTCCAGGCATGTAGCAATTAGCGAATTAAAACTTATAGCTACAAAATAATATTTAAATTAACTAGATAAGTATAAATTATCTGTAATTATTGAATTATATAAGTTTAAAATTTAAATATCTGGACATGAGTTATATCTTAAAAAGATAGTGAATAAATTTATTAGTATGATAAATATAGTTATTATTCTTATTACATTTTAAATATATTAAATAAATAATTAATTTGTTAAGAAAGAAAATCGTTCTCTCCACCCTCGTTATGAAAATGCTCGATATCCGTTTCAATTATTAAGATATAATTTCTAACATAGTAATTAATATAAATAAATAATAAGATATTTTATGGAACTTTATCCGTAATTTGTTAAATGTTTGAAACATATATTAAATTTAATAATTTGAATTAAATAATAATTATCTACAATTAAGGATTTAAGATATAATTTCTAACCTAGTAATTAATATAAATAAATACTAAGATATTTTATGAAACTTTATCCGTAATTTCTTAAATGTTTGAAACATATATTAAATTTAATAATTTAAATTAAATAATAATTATCTACAATTAAGGATGGCCTAAAATAACGAAAAGTGTACCTTTATTGTTTCTTTTATTATATAGTATAGATATAAATATAGATATATACACACATTAAATCAAGACCACTTGTTTTTATACATTTCGTAGATTAAAGGCTTTTCGATAACTTAATACGTTTTAGGTGATGAAAATTCATTCTATACGAATGAATTGTAGATACTAGTAGATTAATGGCTCACGTTATATATCTTTTGTTTTCTCATTGTTAAAAGATGAACGAATATTGATTAATAAACCAGACTCATAACCAGTTATAAGTAGCGGAGTATCTAAAACTATTTTTTTATCGTGTCAATTTTTTAAACAGGTGTAATGAATCAGGGTAACTAAAAACTATATTATATTACACGTGAAAACTAGTATATAATTTTAGATAAAACTAAAAATAAGTATATAATTTTAGATAAAACTAAAAATATAAATCCAGTGTCACATGGGTCCACCCATGTCCACATGGCTCGGGTTCATTGCCAAATGCCTTCAAACTACACAAACCAAACGTATAAATAAGTCTATAAATCTACCAAGCCTTTGGTTTATTCCATGACAACGACATACGGTTTAGATTCAAAGCGTGAACCATGGTTAGTTGACCCACCTTGTCTACGAATAGGGAAAAAGATGATTGGACTTTGCCCATCAAACACGTTGTAGCTACCCTTTATCTCATCCAAGAGTTAGGTGGTGTTTTGAATGAGAAGTTTGATTCAATTACCAAATTTTGTTACAAGTCATGTATTTTTATTTAATTTTCCAATGACAAGAAGGAAACAATTTCAACAATGCCAAATTGCTAATAGACTTGAACGAGAAGACCGGACTCTTGACACCTATATCCATTTATCAACATCCATAGCTTCTTCTTATTCGGGGTTAAGGGGGGTTAACTGACCTTCTGCCCCTGTCGAAATCATCCAAAAACATTTTATAAAATTTTGTTTTGTTTTTATAAAACTTAGTTGGACATGTGAATTGTAGTTGACAGCCAACGACTAAAAGTCTTGGTTTCGACACTTCCTCTCTCCGACGATCATCACAAAAGGACTAAAATTGTAAATCAACATATATTTTATACATACATAATGAGTTAATTACTGTTTTCGTCCCTGTGGTTTGTCAAAAAATCACTATTTCAGTCCATTAGTTTAAAAATTGCGATTTTAATCCCTGTGGTTTCACTTTCGTAACAATTTCAGTCCACCTCACAACCATTTCAGTCCCTGTACTTACAGAATAAATGGATTGAAGTGGTTGCGAAAGTGAAACCACGGGGACTGAAATGGTTACGAAAGTGAAACCACAGGGACTGAAATCGCAATTTTTAAACTAATGGACTGAAATAGTGATTTTTGTCAAATCATAAGGACGAAAACAGTAATTAACTCATACATAATTAAACATAATTTATTATTATCACCCGCCAACGGTCATCGCAAGGACTAAAACAGTAAATCAATCTTTATCTTATACATACATGTACAAAAAATACTTGTTATCATTACCAGTTTTAATGTTACTAATAATAATAACTAAACATTTAACACTTCTATATTTCAGTTCATCGAATATGGCTAGAGATGGGCATAATCGGGTTTTATTATTACCCGGAACCGGTTCCAACCCGGACCCCGTTTTGCTTGGATGTCATTGGAACCGGGTATGGTGTGGAACCGGGTCCAGTTCCTACCCGGGTTCACACCCAAGAATATGGAACCGTGTAGAACCGGGTACGGTATTATAGAACCGGGTATGGTGTGGAACCGGGTATGGTGCGGAATCTGATAGTGTTAGTCAAAACCTGACTTTTACTATTCAGAACCGGTTCCTGACAGTCAAAACCTGACTTTTACTGTTCAGAACCGGTTCCTGATAAAATGTTACCGTTGGAACCGGTTCCTGATTAAAAAATCGTTTTTTTTTTTGTATATAAACCCCTTCCTACTTACCGGTTCCTGATAAATGTTACCGTTGGTGTTTTAATAAAGTTTGTGTAATGTTTCTTTCTATTGTGTTTGTTATGTTTGATTTTTATTATTAGTTACATTGATAAATAAAAATAGTAACAATAATCGGTTAAAATTAAAAACAAATTAATCGGTTACAATATATAAAAAAATTAACCGGTTACAAAAAAAATAAAAAAATACTCAGAACCGGTTCCAGTAAGATTTTATTTCTTTGATCGTTTACTAGCAGCAGGTGCAACACTTTCCGATGAGTTTCTCTTAGGTGCGGGTACCTCGGTACAATCGTCGTCCGAATCGTTAGTCTCCACTTCTTCGTCAACAATTTTATGCTCTAACTCAACTTCATCTTCTAGACTAGTTTTATGTTGAACACGATCAACGGCATCCAAATGGTCCTTTAAGCATATTGCCATCTCTAGCGATTCCGGAGTTAGTCTTGTTCTTCTAATTGACAAAACCCTGCCACTAAGAGAAAACACACTTTCCGAAGCTACCGTGGAAGCTTGGACCGTTAGTATATCACGAGCCATGGTGGCTAGAATCGGGTATTCGGATTCTTTCGATTTCCACCATGCCAAAACATCAAATTTCCTATACTCCTCGGTGGTCATAGTAAGCGAATACTGATTTTTTTTATATCTCCCAAGTTCACTTGTTGGTTCACTATCCCTTTGTTGTCTAGCGGTCTCGTCTCTAACGACATTCAACATGGTTATAAGTGGATCCCCGCTTGTTTCATCGTTAGAGGCCGTGGACCGAGACTCAAACAAATTTGTATGATTTTTTTCACCATATTTTTTAAAATAATGATCATAAAGTTTGGCCATACACTCATTGAATATTTTTTTTGTTTTTGCTTTTAAAGTTGGATCTTCCTCATGCATATCCAACTTGTCATAAATTTCATCAATTAAAGCTTCAACACCCGGTACGTTTAAAGCTGGATTTCTAAACAAGAAGAATAGATATGAGAAATTGTGTGCTAAACAATAGATTTCTAAACAATATATAAGAATCGGTCCAACGGTCAGGAACTGGTTCCAACGGTAACATTTTAACGGCTATAACCGGTTCCAACGGTAACATTATAACGGGTATAACCGGTTCCAACGGTAACATTTTAACGGGTATAACCGGTTCCTTCTAGAACTGAATTTCCGGGTACTGGTAGGAACCGGGTACGGGTAGGAACTGGGTACGACCCGATTCAAATGGTAAAATTGTGGAACCGGGTTGGAACCAACGGGTATTTTGAACCCGGAACCGGTTCTACTTAATGTTGGGTAGGAACTGGACCCGGTTCCAGTTCGGTTCTACCGGTTCGGGTTCGGAACCGGTTTTTATGCCCATCTCTAAATATGGCAGTGGTTTGATGGTTTATATTTTTGTATTTACAACTTACTAGCAGGAGCCCAAATAAACTTATGGATTGCGATCATGAACCGATCCCGTTTTATAGCCAGCCCAGCCCATAATCTATTTGGGCGGGCTTAGAAAAAGGACCGGGTGTAATGGTATTTACAAGTTTTAAGCGGCCTAATAAACAAAAGAAGTTTTTAAACATACTTTAAGTGCATGCCGAATAACTAAAACCTCAAAAGTTATTATATGTTAATAATTAATTGTGGTCGAGTGGAGCATTCTTCAAAAACCGTCACCATAAACCACCAAACGATCTGCTTTACACTTATACAAAACCGCCAAACCATTGGTGTGCCTATAAATCGTGGCCAAACCGGACCATGGTCACCTTAACCATTTTTGAGCCTGAGAAAAGGTAGAAGACTCGATACTAGAAGTGGAGGTATGAAGGAGAACATAGTCAGGAAACTCACAAGGTTGACGAGTATGATCTCAAGAATGGGTGATCGATCATAGGATAGGGAGGCGGATGGTGTTGGTAAGGGTGGCACAAATGATGGAGAAGGGTTGGCGATAAAGAAAGATGTGGAAGAGGGAACAAAAGAAGAAGCGGTAGTGTTAGTGGGAATGTCAAAAAAATGTCTCATGAAAGGTGACTTGACAAGAGGTGAAAGAACGTCAGGTGTAAGGATCATCGCAAAGATAACCACGGTGACCTGGAGTATAGTCGAGAAACCACACCCTATGTACCTAGGTAAAGTATAATCGGGTTCAGGTATAACCGGGTATTGAAACCTGGTATGGGTTTGGGTATTATTACCCGGTTTAAAGCTTTTCTAGTTATTTTACACAAAAATAAATCCGTTTAAAAATTAAATTTGGTTTGTAATTTGTAAAAATAATAACTATAAATTAAATAATATAAATTCACATAAGCACAAATTATTTGCTTTATAATATGCATTTTTAAGAAACGGAAATGTAATAGTTGTAAAGTAAACATAAAATATACTTTAAAAATTCGGGTATTCTATCGGGTAAAAAACGGGTATCGAGTATAGGGTATAACCGGGTTCGGGTATAGGGTATGACCGGTTTCCGACATAAATCGGGTACGTGTATTGATCTCAAAATGTGTACCATATCCATACCCCACGGGTAGGATTGGGTTCAGTTACGGGTAAAAAAAAATACCCCGGTACAAAAATAACCAGTTCTGAGTTTTTTTCGGTCTAGTTTCGGATGCTAATTAGTTGTATTAGATTTATTAACTCCAATGATTTTAAAAGGTTTTCAAAAATTCCAATATGTTTAGATGATTCAATGCTAATTATATTAGGTTTTTTGAAATATATTGGAGAATACTAATAATTTTCTATACCTTTTGTGTAATTTTTTTTGCTCTTTTTGTGTAGGCCGTTTTTGAGCTAGGCCAACCATTAGCGTCTTGAGTGTCTAGCACCTTCTACGGTCTAGTTTTTTTAGTACAACTAAATAAGTGAATTTATTCAGTAGTGCTAATTTTCTATATTTATATAGTGAGGTTTATGCAAACTATATCTAACTTAAATTTTTCCTGACTTCAAAATTCTACACCACAAATTCCACTGCAAACAACCCCAAAGCGTAAATCACCTACATATAATTTGTCCATTACATTTATATATTTTTTCTAAGAATTTGGGGATCGTAGGTAAGTAGGGATCAAAGCCTTTGCTGTATTTCACTCCCATTGTGTTGCCCCCCACCCATGTCCCTAAAGTCGTATATTGCTTTTGTTTATTTCACGAGTTTGACCATTTTTCAATCCACAACAGTTCGTGTTTCTTCGTTGAGCATCGACTGTGAGTATACTTAAACCCTTTTTCGCTTTAAACGCACTTTTTGGTGTTACATACGTTCTCTACATCAAAACACGCTACACACAACGCTAAACTCTTTTAACGCTAACCGCTCTCGCATCTTATACGTGAATCGCTGAATGTTTGTTTGCTATGTGTGAATAATGAGAACTCACAGACCACCCTTAACAACGATAGTACTATAGTTTGGACTCAGCACCCGATTGGTTCGGGGGTTGTTAAGGCTCGCATATCTACCTTACATGCGTGTTCGCTGTTGTGAACACGTATCGCGCATACTCCACCTCGCAGTCGTGTTAGTTAGCTTGTATCATTATTGTTAGATTACTTAGATTCACTTTCTCTACGTGTTACATGCTGGTTATGCGTAAACGCTTATTCGCTACTATTATGCTATTAAACCTGTGTACTCACCTTTACTTATGTATTGACTTTTATTTTAACGTATGGACAGGTTGATGATTCTACGTGCAAATGGATTAGGGCTTATCTTTAGAAACGCATAATAGAAATCTAGGTTGTCGAACTATGTTTGCTTAAGAGGTTTAAGTATTTGTAATGACTGGTTGAGGATTTTATGTTTGATTGTATGGGAAATCGGACCTTTTAAATATTATCGCTTAATTAGTTGTTATGGATTATCTTGAGCAATCTGGTTCGCCTCGTGCCGCGCCCCGATGATTCCGCCATCGGTTGCGGTGAGACATTCGCAAATCTCCATACATTCAAATAATCAATATCTAAACATTGGCAAATTGGGCCACAAATCCAAAATTTTCCAAAGGCTCAAAAACGTTTTTTATTCATAAATCAAGGCCTTAAGATTCTTTTTTAAAAAACATACTGAATTATACATACATATATACATACATATATATGGCATTGTTATTATCTCTTGTTGGAGCCTGTGGAGAGCTAGGAATCAAGTGGTGTTTTCAGGTTCGCCTGTCAAGGTTGAAGATATCTTTAGTGAAGTGAGGTCTTTAGGGTTCCTTTGGTTCAAAAGTCTATCGAAGTTTAAACATATTCGTTGGTCGGACTGGTGTAAATTTGTTATTATGTAAGTTGTGTTTTTGTTGTGCCTGGCCCGGTCTTCGGGTCGGCTGTGTGTTCTAATGAAGTTCTCTTTTCAAAAAAAAAAAAAAAATATATATATATATATATATATATATATATATATATATACATACATAGTGTAAGTATATGGAGAAAACCAATTTTAATGAGAAAATTAGGAAACTAAAATATGTGGTCCACATTCATCCACCTCACTCCAATCTAATCTAACCTTTAAGGGTATTTTGGTCTTTTTATATAGATATTGTACTTTTCACCATCTCTCCATTTCCCATTCATCATCATCTCGATTACCCCCATACCCAACCCATCAACTTTTTGTCAATCTTATCTTCTTTATACAACCACTTTTCATACTCAAAACCTCCATTGTTCTTCTCAAAACTCCATTGTTCAGTCTTCTTTGTTCACCGTGTTTCAATGGCAGATCCACCTGAAATAAGCCAAGATCTTCCTGCATACTCTCCCACCAATGTTATCCTGAATCGCTTCATCCTTGATGAAACTTCGGCGTCTCACATGCACCGTGGTTCATCTTCTTCAGGTTTGTGTTGTGTTTTTTCTTTGTGTGTATTGTGTTTTAATGTTCTACTGGTTTTTCTTAATCACTGTTTATATGGTTTCCTAGAGGTTGTTTTGTTTGTTTTTTATCATGAAGCATAATATGGACTGTTTTCTGATAGTTTGAATATTTGATCTTTTTCACATGGTAGGACTTTGGTTTTTATGTTTTAAACTATTTTTTGAAATTTTGAATGGGTTTTATGTTGATTTGTATCTTTGATTTTGTTTATGTTGTTTTTGTTTATCTTTTGAACATTTGTTTATATGATTTTTGTTTATGTTGTTTTTTTCCTGTTCATATGAATTTTGTTTACCCCATGGTTTAATTTTTTTTGTTTTTTAATGATAACCAGGTGATGGACATGTAAGAGGTAAAAACATCCGACGAGACGTAGCTGCATCACCCAGACGCTTTCAGATGTATTCACCAACTGAAGAAGGTTTTACACTCACCCATAAATGTTTCCTGATGTGTCATTTTTTTTTTTGTTTTAGGTACTGTTTGGAAACTCCTTGTTTTCCTAGTTATGTGGAGCAGTGATGAGTCTGACGAGGCGCCGATGCGAACTGCATGCACTAATGACAAAGGAAAATCTCCACTAATCACTCCTGATGCCCGCGAAGGTATCAGTTTTCATTTAAAATCTGTCTCGCATGTGACCTGCATGCATTTCTCCAACAATTAAGATTTAAAAAAATGGCTAACATAGAAAAATCCATTGGTACCACTGGCTATAGTCATGCTTCTTACTTATTTGATAGTTATGTAAACAACAGTTGTAACATGTGTTACAAAAAAATAATCATAAAATGTTACACGTGTTACACAAAAGTTTTTCACCTACTTTACACCATTCTATTACCTTGATTAAAACAGGTATTAGTGAAAACTTCCACTTTTTAACGCTTGTTTTTTTAAGTTATTTAAAACAACTGTTGTTAACGTGTTATTTTTATAACTTTTTACTCCGTTATGATCCTTTTTATAATCACAAAACATGTTAGTTATGTAAACAACCGTTATAACATGTGTTACCCAAAAAGATTCATAAAATGTTACATGTGTTACACAAAAGTTTTTCACCTACACGTTTTTACATACTTCCACGTCTCTATTATGTAGATTAAGAGAATTTTTTAAAAGCATCCACTTTGTAACACTTGTTACTTATTTGAAATTTCTTACAACGTGTAACCCCCAAGCCCTAGTGTTACGTTTAAAACCAAATTAAAGAACATGCACTAGTAATACGTGTTACAATGGTGGATCAATAGAAAAACGAAATTTATAACATAATAACCCCCCCCCCCCCATTAATTATTCATGTGTTCACAAAAACAATTCATAAAGAAAATAACTATAAATACAATGTAACATGTGTTACCCTTTAAACCATATGATCTGTGTTTTACACGTGTAACCCCCGAGCCCTGTAAAGTGTTACGTTTAAAAGAAATTAAAGAACATGCAATAATAACACGTGTTACAATGGTGGATTAATAGAAAAACCAAATTTATAACATAGTGATCCCCCACCCCAGTAATGATATCATGTGTTCACACTTTAAAGAAAATAACTATAAATCAAATGTAACATGTGTTACACTTTAAACCATATGATATGTGGTTTGCACATGTAAAGAATGTAACACGTGTACCCCCCCCCCGAGCCCTGTACAGTGTTACGTTTAATAGAAATTAAAGAACGCATAATAGTAACACGTGTTACAATGGTGGATCAATAGAAAAACCACATCTATAACATAGTAACTTCCCCCTCAGTAATGATATCATGTGTTCATAAAAAATTCATAAAGAAAATAACTATAAATCCAATGTAACACGTGTTACACTTTAAACCGTGGTTTTCACGTATAAAGACTACACCACGTGTAACCCCCGAGCCCTGTACAGTGTTGTTACGTTTAAAAGAAATTAAAGAACATGCAATAGTAACACGTGTTACAATCGTGGATCAATAGAAAAACCAGGTGCTCGAAGTCTACGTAAAAACTAATGTGGGAAACACATTTTTAAATGGTGTACGTATGTAACTTCCCTTTCTTCTTTTACAGGTGATCATCAGGGAACACCCCGTTACTACGTAACATAGACCCCAGAAGGAACCAAATTCTGGACTCCTATTGTGGACGCGGAGTTCCATCCTGTTATTGGAAAATCATACGAGACTTTTGAAGAAGTAGTTGCAACGTGTTACAGACGTGTAACAGTTTTTACATGCGTACCTGTGTGCTACCAGAAACTGTTACGAATGTAACACGCACTTAACATACTTTCCACAACTTATATTATTATCACGGTCCTCGGTGTGTTGTCCCTATGTTATCTTATAACATATCCTGCTTTCATGCAGCATGTATTTTGAGTTGTAATATGACAATGGCATGGTTGCCCTTTAACTTATGTTAATTAATCCAGGCTTCGAACATCATATTGTGAATGCAGTCCTAAAAAATGGCGTTTTAGATCTTTATTTTGTTACCTATCTGAAGCCTTGTGCACCTGGGAATATACACTGTAACTCGTGTTACCATTTATCATTGTCGTAGTCATACGCAAGGGGCCTTTTTTATCTTTATTTCATTACATTGTTGAACTCACTCACCCCTCCCCCCCCCCTTTATCAACGTGTACTTGTTTGGTGCATTTAACGGATGCTACTTGTTAGTTGCATAGCGGCTAGCACGTGATAGAACTATGTTTAGGGGGAAACTGAGTATATGACCATATCGTATTCAGATACTAAGCCCCCAGACGTCCGTGATTTTACACAAACCCTGTTTTTTATGTTGAGTAACACACGATAGAAACTATGTTACATACTTTTGATACACTTGTTAGACTTGAACGCTTGTCGTTTTGTATTCATGCATCAACATAACTAATGTTGCAGAAGTTTAACCTTGACACACATGTAACACATGTTACATTTCACCAATCATGTGTTACATGATTAGACTTGAACAGGGTTCTTATTAATCCACCAATCATACATCTAGGGATTACATTTCTCCATTTGTTTTGGTACAATCCACAAACCACAAGTAACATATAACATACTGAATTAACACAAACCCTATTTTTACGTGGCATAACACATGTTAGAAACTATGTTACATACTTATGAAACACTGATTAGACTTGAAGCATGTTGTTTTGTATCAATGCATCAACGTAACTAATGTTGCGGAAGTTTAACATAGACACACATACTTCCTATTTATCCACCAATCATACATCCAAGGATTACATTTCACCATTTGTTTTGGTACAAACCATAAATTTTTCGAAGCGACAGTAATATATAGTTTTGGTACAAACCACAAGTGACATATAGTATCTTTTCGTCATGACCCTAAAACAACAACTACATAACTTCAAACAAACAACATATTGTGGTGTTCATGATCTTCCCACATTGCAAATTTATCTCCATATCTAAAGGATTAAACCTCTCAACAACATAATTTGCCAGCTTAGCCGGAAGCCCATCTACTTTGAACTTAAGAAAACATCCGAATCCTATCGTCTTGACTGCTATTCTTTGTTCTAATGACAACACATTAATGCATCTCGCTAGTTGGTATGGCGATGATCTGGTTCTAATGCTTGGCCATTTATCCTTCTTGGCCCTTTTCCTGACCCTACCAACCTCATCTCCTGCACTTTCCTCATCTTCCTCTTCCCATTCTTTGTTTGTTTCTTGATCTCTCTGGTTTCTCCTCAAACCTGCAACTTCAACCGCCATAGGTAACACATGTTAATACCACAACTAAGATTTCTAGATTTATTCATCACAGCAAACAAGTAATACATAGGTAAGACATGTTACCTGAATCTGTCTTGTGCACAGAACCTGCACACTCGTCAACACGTGTCTTATTTTCGGCAACTGACGCCCTCGCTACAAAGTGTTACAGATCAGTTCACACATTTTAGTATCACTGTTTTTGTTTTGGGTTTGTACGAGGTGTCAAAATAATACGCATACCTCTCCGCTTTCGAGTTTTAACGGTGGTGCTGTCAAAATAATACGCATACCTCTCCGCTCGGTCCTTGTGCTGCTTATATCAATTGGCCCAATGCTTATATACAAATTAGAAAACTTAAACATGTTACTTTCCAAAGAATATATTCTATAAAATAAAACCACAACTCGTAAAATGTCAAACCATTCTTCCTCCTTATAATTTCGCTGATTGGTGTGTCTGAATCCCAGTTATCCAAATCTGTAGTATAATCTTAATATATCAATCAAAATATACTAATTCCAAAAGGTATCACATAGAACTTACCTATGGTTTGTGCGGTCGTCCCAACCCCTCCACCTCCTGTTCCATTTGAGACTGTCCGCCGGTGTCATCCAACACGATCACAGTCTTTGATGAACTCGCCACTCTAGTTTTTTTCTGCACACACCTTTTCACCCTACTCCTTCACATTTAACAAGAAAAAACCCCATTCAGGTAATCCGACATTACAAACCCACTCTCATTTCTATATGTAACAACATTTACAAACAAAATATAACTTTTGAACAGTCCTTAACAAACCAAATTCAGAAATATAAAGAATAGTGAAAACAAAATTTTATCTATCACAAAAACAGAGAAATCCAAACCAACTGAAAACCTAACAACTAATCTTTAAGGTTAAAAAAAACAAAATCGCAAACAATAATCACCAAAAAACTCGAATCGCAAATAACATTTAGTCGATATATAAACTTCACTTACTTTGAACTGGATTTCATACACTTCCGGCTTCTTTTACCGGAGGATAACAACCGGAATGTTGCCCTCATATCTTGGTTTTTCTTCGAAACAGATTGTTATCGTTGTAAAACCTCTCACTGGTGACGATCGTACAGCCTTCTTCTACATTTGCTCAGTCTCTCGCTGGCCTCTTTTCCTTCTCCGTTTGGGGTTGCTCTGATTTTTCAGAGAAAGATGGAAGAGAAAGAAGCTAGAGTTTGTGTGATTATGACTGTTTGAAAATGTTTTCTATTGATGGGATCTTGGAAGATTTTGCCGCCTGAACATGCAGCCATACAGTCAAATCCCAACACTATTAATATATACTTTATACTTTGGTTGAAATATTATGGACAAATCTACCCCTGATTGCTTTTCCAATGTAATAAAAAAATTGATTTAAGTCTTTCTTTTTCTCAGCCATTAGATTACCTTGATCAATGGTTCAAAACATGGTTTCCTTAGTTTTCTCACTAATAAATGGTTTTCTATATATCCTTTCCCTATATACATATATATTAAAAAATATTTTTCGGGCCCTATTTTGATTTCGGCTCAGAGCGGTCGTCCACCCGACACTTGCTCTGGACCGACTCAGACTCGCCAATCTCAAAAAGATGATTGTTTTTCCGTTCAACCTTTTTCGGTTGGGGGTGTGTAAAAAAAAACTATTCTATATACGATAGGCAATACTAATGTGCATGAAATAGTATACTTTTTTTTAGATTAGGTTTCTTTTTAGTTCTTTTATTATTTAATTGAAAGTTTTGTATTAGTTAAACTGAATAATTTTTAAAATGTTGAACTTATTATTTTAATTAGTTAATAAACTTAATATTTGCATTATGAAGTGCTAGATTTGTGTACGTAACGGTTTTTACACAGTCTTCTCTTTTGGTTATACAATTTTTAAACTTTGCTCTTGTGTTTCTTAACGCTTATTATTACAATGATGTATTTTTTTCATGATTTCCGATTGACCATCGTTATATGGTTTTCTTATCTATGTTTCGACATTTAAAACTACGTATATAACTAAGTCAATAGCACGGTTGTAATGTGTGACCCCGCCAAGGCACCAACTAGTTAATAAACATTACAAGAGATACTTGTAAATCGTAATATTATTGTGATTGAACATTATTTTATACCTTGTTTTATTATAATAAATTTGATTATTAAAAACGTAGATATAAAATATAAAACAAAGTACCGACGGAGTTTTGCTCTATATTTTAGAGTAGTGAATACATGCTTTATTTTTAGATTTTGCTCTTTAGTTTTGGGGCTTTCTTTTTTCTTTTACGTTGGACACTTTTTTTTTCTTGTTTGGACTTTCTCTTTTCTTGTTTGGGCTTTATCCCTTTATTTAGACGACCACTATTTAATTGGCTAAAATTAACGTAGTATACACGTAGTTGTAGAGGTGCCCATATCGGGATTTATCGGCTTAACCAGTTCTAACAGACGGTGTCCAAATAAGGTTTTATCCAATGTTGGTTTAACGGTTCTAACAAACGGTTCAGATATGATCGGGTATTAAAAAATTGAGTATCAAGAGAAACTAGGTAGGGTTAAAGTATGGGCATTAAGAAGAAAAACCACACTCTATGTACCTGGGTAGAGTATGACCGGGTTCGGGTATAATCGGGTAATGGAACTTGGTATGGGTTCGAGTATTATTACCCAGTTTAAAAAATAACTTTTTTTTATTATTTTACACAAAAATAAATTCGTTTAGAAATTATATTTGGTTTGTAATTTGTAAAAATAATAAATATAAATTATAATAACATAAATTCACATAAGTACAAATTATTTTCTTTATAATATGCATTTTTAAGAAACTTAAATATAAAAGTTATAAAGTAAACATAAAAATATACTTTAAAAATCCGGTTATTCTATCGGGTAAAAAAACGTGTATCGAGTATAGGGTATAACCGGGTTCGGGTATAAGGTATGACCGGTTTTCGACATAAATCGGGTACGTGTATTGATCTCAAAATGTGTACCATATCCATACCCTACGGGTAGGATTGGGTTTAGTTACGGTAAGATACAAAAATAACCAGTTCTGAGATTTTTTTGGTCTAGTTTCGGATGCTAATTAGTTGTATTAGATTTATTAACTCCAATGAATTTAAAATGTTTTCAAAAAATCCAATATGTTTAGATGATTCAATGCTAATTATATTAGGTTTTTGAAATATATGGGAGAATACTAATTATTTTCTATACCTTTTGTGTAATTTTTTTTTTGCTCTTGTAGGCCGTTTTTGAGCTAGGCCAACCATTAGCGTCTTGAGTGTCTAGCACCTTCTAGGGTCTAGTTTTTTTTAGTACAAGTGTACAACTAAATTTAGTTAATTTATTCAGTAGTGCTAATTTTCTACATTTATTTAGTGAGGTTTGTGAAACTATATCTAACGTAAATTCTTTCTGGCTTCAAAATTCTACACCACAAACTCCACTGCTAACAATTCCAAAGCGTAAATTACCTACATATAATTTGTCCATTACATTTATATATTTTTTCTAAGAATTTGAGGATCGTAGGTAAGTAGAGGTTAAAGCCTGTATTTCACTCCCCTTAAGTTGCCCCGATCACCCATTTCCCTAAAGTTGTATATTGCTTTTGTTTATTTCACGAGTTTGACCCGTTAGATTTAAAACATAATCCCAGTAGACTCGTTCATAAGTAAATTGGTCGAAATGACGACGACGTCTTACCAAGTTGCGTTGATGTAATGAATAAAGCAAAGAGAACTGCAGTCTCTGGTGATGCAACTATATTTTAATATAACATAGGTATGAAACCCCATTCTCGGGTTTGCAACATTTTAGTTATCTACATTTAAATATTTAATCTATAGTTTTTTTTATGTTTTTTTTTTCAGAAACAACATGCTTGCTAAGAAATTGCAAAGGCAGAAGTTGATGAATGCACAAGAAACGATATTCAAGGTCCTTAAAAGGTTTTCTTTGTGGATTTGTTGCATTTTACACATTAATTTTTTATTAGAGAATTACACATAATTTTTTTATTAGAGAAAATCACAAAACTTTCCAAGGGTGTGATATATATGTATGTTATGCTAATGTCATCACTATTTCACGCATATAGCCATGACTTATGAGACACTGCCATGTAACAAAATTAACTCGCGTGTCTTCTTTTACGTCTAGTGTCAGTACATAAAAAACAAACATGAAATAAATGCTACACAAATAATATTCAGGTATCTACTTAATGGCTTATGTATTGTCAACACACGCTTGTTAATGCGTGACTCTGATTCTCGTATAACCATTCCATGCACGTGTCATCTTCAAAATGTCTATTCTCTGTTGTTAGACATAAGCAACTAAGACTCGCGTTGTGTTTTCGTGCAAGTCATGACTATAGGTGTAAAATTGGTTATAACATGATGATATAGGTATGCCACATTGCCACATCATGAAAATGTGACTTTCATGATTGTTTATGGTGTTTATTTAAATAGTAAAAGAACACAAGCTGAACATATATGTCATAATGTTAGTGAAAAATTGTATAGTTGAAAATAAAATTGGGTGATTTGACCTAAAAAGAAAACATCAAACATGTTGGACGCGCAGTGTAAAAATATACTGGTAAGCCCAATAATGTTAATATTAGGCCTGTTATATACTGGTAAGCCCAATAAAGTTGATATTAGGCCTGTTAAGTGTATCAGTATTAATCCGAAAGGGCACCAACTTGATCCTCAGGCCCAGTAGGGCACATACTTGCTTCATAATCTAAAAAAATATATTTTGAATTGAAAATTAGAATTCATGTTCATAATTCATATAAACTAGTAATTAGACCCGCGCGCTTTGCAGCGCGAGTACATTGCAAACATCGAATAGATTAGTCCAAGCGTTATGTGATGCGTACATCATATGGAAATGCGTGTTTTGACATATTCGATTTAACTCAATAGCATCGCGGTTGGATCAAAATTTAAAGTAATCGTATTTATACTGTACAATTAAGTATTTATATGTGACCCGGTTCATACACAGGAAATGTACAAAATAGCATAAAACGTGTATAAAGGGAAAACTGACACGTGTAACCAAACGATATTCACATTAAGAGTTGAAATTTTACACCAAGCGCGTTGCGACGGGGTTGAAATGTAGATTAACACTCGAATTTATACCATGGAATGAGAACGTATTATATTTGACCCCATTCGATTTAGAGCTAAATTTACGGCAATGTAGACCAACTAAAAACGTTCAAAAAATAAGCACGAAAACGTATTACATTTTACCTAACTTCCTTCGGAAAAAAAAAGTTTACGTCGAAACGTAGACCAACTCGAATTTATACGGACACATAAACAAACTTAGTGTTTTTAGGTAAAGAACCGAAAGGGGTAAACTCGAGCGGGTCAAAATGATATTTTACAAAGTTCTTAAACACAACAATTTAGTTTTTTCAACGGAAATTAGCGAAAGAAAAATTAGTTAAATATGTAAGGATTAGTTTGAATACATAAAAATTGCAACTTTCAAAAGTTAAGGAGATTGTAAAATAAAGTAATAATGTAGAGGTTAAAATTGCAATTTTCATAAGTTGAGGGGTCGTATGATAAGTGGAAAAAGAAGGGACTATTTTTGTAATTGTTACGAACTTTTGAGAGATTAATAAATAGATTAATAGTATAAGGGTTAAAAATGCTATTATCAGAAGCTAAAAAGGTTTCATTAAAGTAAAGGACTAAAAATACATTTTGTGAAACTTTTGAGGGTTGTCGGTGAAAATTTCCACCGACTTTTGCTTTTAAGATAGTATGAAATATGGATTTATTGAAGCCAGGGATAAATTATTATTTTAGCAACAAATGACCTGAATCATTGTAACCCGTTACAAATTTACCTGATTTTCTTTTCAATATTACATTTAATGTATTGATTATTTCGTTTTCATCAATCTCACACGTTTTTTTTTTGTTTTTTAAACTTTCTCATTTTTTATAATAACGTTTTAATTGACAGTTATTATTATATATATTTATTAACGAAAGTTTGGATCACTGACAGACCACTATAGTATCATCATTCCACCAACGGAACCATCCGATCATATCCATCTCCACCAGGCTATAATGCTTATACACTAGTTTAGAAGGAAATCAATAAATCTGGGAAACCCCCTTGTGGGAATCGAACACAGGATCTAGTGGTCGCAAAGCCTTATCTCACCCTTAAGATGTCACTAGGCTATAATGCCATGGACAATTTACAATTATTTAGTTTCTGTTTTTCTAAATTTGAAAGTGCGATTCCTATTTTCTTTTTTTACCTTTTATGATTCCACATATTTAAAATTATAAAAACCAAACCAAGTTTTACTAAATCAAGCACTGTAATACATAAAGTTCTAACCTAGTAATATTTGTTGATTTATAATAATGAATACCAAATTCTTTGATTATAACTTGACTAAGGACGAGGACCGACCCGAAAATTTTAATGTATTGTTATAAAAAATTTGAACACCGAAAAAAATGGACCCATTGAAAAAAAAACCTGGGTCCGCCACTAAATATGTTTGTTTTGTGAGTTTTTTCAGTCCTTTATAAAAACTTTGAAATATTGTTGTGAATTATAATTGCAACTTCTAATTTTTCACCATTATTATATGTATATGTATGTAATTTCAATTATAAAAGGTATTTTCTTTATACAACCCGTGTGGTTTAAATAGTTTGACAAATACTTTAAATTATTAATGTATATTAATAGTTTAGCATGTTAAGATATAACAATAGTTTAACATGTTAAAATATTTTGCTTAACTTAATAATCGAGTACGAATTATATATTTGTTTTAATAATTTTTTTTTGTGTTGTATATACACTTAGGCTAAAGCATATTAAAGTTGAAGCTGGTGAAGTACAATGCAGGATTAGAGACAATAATATAAAAGACGAAATTAAGGTACATTTGACTATGAGAAAGAAGTAATTGTGAGTATAGTAACATCCACATCTATGTATAATTTATTAAATCAATAGAGTTATAAGAAGTATATATTTTATACAACCCTTGTAACATCTACATCTATGCGTGATTTTTTTGTATTCATTTTTTTAGTTCAATGTAATTTAATATTCACGTAACTAATGGAATGTTTCTTTTATTTCAAGGTTTATCTCAACACTGTAAAATAATATAATTTACTTTGACTAACATGTGTAATATACGAGTACTTAAACTAAATTTTAATCAAATATTCAATGTCGTATTTTACGATAATAGATAAATTTTCAAATTTTAAATCGTACCTAACTTATGTTTAAACTAATTTTCATTATTATCTATAATTTTAATTATGATTTAAAATCCTTCTAAATAATCCTCCTTTAATAACTAGTTTAGTGTTAAATCTATATTTATACCTTCTATATCTATCTATCTATCTATACTATATAATGACACCTGTTATCCTGTAGAGCTATTCATTTTTTTTGTTTTCCAACCTCTTTTTTTCTACTTAACTAAGGATGCGTATTCTTTTAATTAAAATTTAGTTTAAGTACTCGTATATTACACATGTTAGTCAAAGTAAATTATATTATTTTACAGTGTTGAGATAAACCTTGAAATAAAAGAAACATTCCATTAGTTACGTGAATATTAAATTACATTGAACTAAAAAAATGAATACAAAAAAATCACGCATAGATGTAGATGTTACAAGGGTTGTATAAAATATATACTTCTTATAACTCTATTGATTTAATAAATTATACATAGATGTGGATGTTACTATACTCACAATTACTTCTTTCTCATAGTCAAATGTACCTTAATTTCGTCTTTTATATTATTGTCTCTAATCCTGCATTGTACTTCACCAGCTTCAACTTTAATATGCTTTAGCCTAAGTGTATATACAACACAAAAAAAAATTATTAAAACAAATATATAATTCGTACTCGATTATTAAGTTAAGCAAAATATTTTAACATGTTAAACTATTGTTATATCTTAACATGCTAAACTATTAATATACATTAATAATTTAAAGTATTTGTCAAACTATTTAAACCACACGGGTTGTATAAAGAAAATACCTTTTATAATTGAAATTACATACATATACATATAATAATGGTGAAAAATTAGAAGTTGCAATTATAATTCACAACAATATTTCAAAGTTTTTATAAAGGACTGAAAAAACTCACAAAACAAACATATTTAGTGGCATACCCAGGTTTTTTTTTTCAATGGGTCCATTTTTTTCGGTGTTCAAATTTTTTATAACAATACATTAAAATTTTCGGGTCGGTCCTCGTTCAGGTCAAGTTATAACAAGGTTTGAACTAGATTAAAAAAAAATCAAGAAAAATGGGCTATAGAAGAATTGAACCGATGACCTCTTGTTGGAAAAGAGGAGGGTTTACCATTACACCAGCTTTCCTTTTTTTTTCTATGGTGTCCACCTAATTGTATTTATAGGGTCCTTAGACAATTTAATATACCGAATCTACTAATTTTTTTAAAAACATGGACCCCGACCCGCTAGACATGGGTCCGCCCCTGAACATATTGCATCTCATCTTAAAGAAGATTCAACAATAAAAAACTCTTAACCCTATGATTATATGACGGTATGAATTTTTGTGAAGTTTAAAACCGTATGTCCAAATAAGACATCACTATCTAATTTAAGATGAGAGTACTACCTTGTCTAAATTCATATGGAAATAGTTCTTTTTTGTTGTTTTGACATTAAAGCGTAAAGACTTGTAGAAATAATCCTAGAAAAGTATTTTGTCAATTTTGTACCAAGGCAAATAATAATGACAATGGAAGTAAAATGTAGCTATAAATTTCCAGAAAAGCAAAAGTAAGTTTTTGATTAATATGGCAGGCACCCAATGAATCAATTACACATAAGAAAATTCCTAAGTCTCAAACCTGATTCATTTCCTGGATTGGGAACATTAAACATTAAAAAAATACACAAGCAAAACAAAACAAACCAACAACTTTGTTTCATACGTCCGTTATCATTCTAGAATAGAAGCTACATCTGTTAATATTGTTGTTGCAGTGCATTTGAAGATGCAGAACTTATGAGATGATTGTAGATTTGTGGTTGGCCTTCTGCATGAATATATGTGAGATTCCCTCCAAAGCTTCATAGTTTGATTAAGATAAAATAAACACCCTTAAGGGAGCACTTGAAACATGACTTGTGGTGTGTTTGGTTCTCCAATGTTACCAATATTCAATCGCATATACTATTACGTCCAATAATTACTACTCATTCATGAAATCTTGTGTCCCAACACTATACCCTCCTTCACCATGAAGTGACATTTCTTCCAGTTAAGGTACAGATTAGTTTCTTCACACCTAGCTAGCATACGAAATAGATTTTGCAACAGATTGAAATAACTCCCAAAACTAGTAAAGTCATCCATGAACACCTCCATGGAGTCCTCGATTATATCATGAAAGATAGCTACCATAGAACGCTAAAATGTACCCCACGGCCATGTAAATATGGTTTTCTCCTAATCCTCTAGTGCGATAAGGATTTGAAAATAACCGAAAAATACATCAAGAAAGCAGTAGAATTGTTAACCCGATAGTTACTCCAACATCTGATCAATGAATGGAAGAGGAAAATGATCTTTCCTCATGGAATCCTTGAGTTTGCGAAAGTCGATGCAAACTCTCCAGGCTGTAACAGTCCTAGTGGGTATCAGTTCGTTCTTCTCATTTGTAACGATTGTCATTCCTCCCTTCTTCGGTACCACTTAGAGTGGACTAACCCATGTAGAATCTGATATAGGATAATGCGGCCTTTATCGAGCAGTTACCTCCTTCGTCACAACTTCTCGCATATTCGGCTTTACTCAACGCTGAGGTTGAATTATTGGCTTACACTCGTCCTTCATCAGAATTTTATGCATGCAAAAAGATGGGTTAATACCCGTGATATCCATGAGCTTCCATGCAATAGCAAGTTTATGAGCCTTCAACGCACCCATCAACCTTTTCTTCTCCTATGTCAGTTCAGCAGATATAATGACAGGCAAATGAAAACCCTCATCTAGGAATGCATACTCCAGGTGAGATAAAAACTCCTTAAGCTCTTGGGGATTTCTATAGAAGGCTTCTCTCCAGGTTCCTTCCTCTTAAAAATCTCAAAAAACTTCTTCACTACTCTTCAACTCTCCAAAACCTAAACCTAAATCTATTATCGCAACCTCCTCAAGATCCTATCCAACATATGTGTCTATGAAGAATCACGCCTACATATCTCTCCTAAACAGCTACCCACATGTGTCATAATAGTGTCAATGAGAAAAGATGTGTCATTGTCTCTCTAGCAAGTGCCATGGACCTTTGGACTTCAAATGTGATCGTATCATCACTCACGCGACGCGTGAGCTTACTATAAAAAAACATCGATCAATGAACTCGCGGTAGCCAAGAATGGTCGACCCAATATCAAAGGCACATCCACATCCTCATCCATATCAAAGAACACAAAGTCACAGGAAAGACAAACTTGTCGCCTTTAACTAGGAGGTTCTTAACAATTCCTCGCGGATACTTGGTCGTCCAGTCCGTGAGTTGGATACTTATGCGTGTAGGCCAGGCTCGCCTAAGTTAAGCTTAGAAAATACCAAATAAGGCATTAAGTTTATGCTAACACCAAATTCTGCCAATGCATTACTGACAGGTAGATTTCGATTAGGGAAGGTATAGTGAAACTGCCAGGATCAGTCAATTTTTTGGAAGCCTGTTTTGCAAGACAGCTGAGCACTCCTTACTTAAGGCAACATAGGGGGGAGCTCTTCAAGCTTTTTCTTGTTTGTCAGAAGACCCTTCAAGAACTTAGCATATCTGTAGAAGAAGTGCTAGACCAAATGTCTGCAGTCTGCAAGAAGACTGTTTTTTTTTTTTACTTATGCAAACTTCGAACCACATCTGCAGGCATCTGTAGCAGAAGTGTTGGACCAAATGGTTCTACATATACTTTTCTTCATGAAATATGTCACCGATTCACATCATACAATGTCAAACAATAAGGATGGCAGTTAAGTAATGAAATACAACCAACACCAATAAAAAGCTTACATATTCACTCATAATCAGCCATCAATATAACATGGAATATTAAAGAACCTAAAATGCTTTGAATTGTAAATTACCACACATCCACAGATCACTACTTTAAATACTTTATACAATAACCAAAATTCATTTTGCAAAAAAACATCTAGACATTGGCACTATGAAAGATCTAGACAGAAAGTTCAATAAACAATTAAACAATCAGATTAGAAGTTACCTATGTACGGCTGTGATAAATGGTGTCGACGGAATCAGATTACTACTCATTCATGAAATCTTGTGTCCCAACACTATACCCTCCTTCACCATGAAGTGACATTTCTTCCAGTTAAGGTACAGATTAGTTTCTTCACACCTAGCTAGCATACGAAATAGATTTTGCAACAGATTGAAATAACTCCCAAAACTAGTAAAGTCATCCATGAACACCTCCATGGAGTCCTCGATTATATCATGAAAGATAGCTACCATAGAACGCTAAAATGTACCCCACGGCCATGTAAATATGGTTTTCTCCTAATCCTCTAGTGCGATAAGGATTTGAAAATAACCGAAAAATACATCAAGAAAGCAGTAGAATTGTTAACCCGATAGTTACTCCAACATCTGATCAATGAATGGAAGAGGAAAATGATCTTTCCTCATGGAATCCTTGAGTTTGCGAAAGTCGATGCAAACTCTCCAGGCTGTAACAGTCCTAGTGGGTATCAGTTCGTTCTTCTCATTTGTAACGATTGTCATTCCTCCCTTCTTCGGTACCACTTAGAGTGGACTAACCCATGTAGAATCTGATATAGGATAATGCGGCCTTTATCGAGCAGTTACCTCCTTCGTCACAACTTCTCGCATATTCGGCTTTACTCAACGCTGAGGTTGAATTATTGGCTTACACTCGTCCTTCATCAGAATTTTATGCATGCAAAAAGATGGGTTAATACCCGTGATATCCATGAGCTTCCATGCAATAGCAAGTTTATGAGCCTTCAACGCACCCATCAACCTTTTCTTCTCCTATGTCAGTTCAGCAGATATAATGACAGGCAAATGAAAACCCTCATCTAGGAATGCATACTCCAGGTGAGATAAAAACTCCTTAAGCTCTTGGGGATTTCTATAGAAGGCTTCTCTCCAGGTTCCTTCCTCTTAAAAATCTCAAAAAACTTCTTCACTACTCTTCAACTCTCCAAAACCTAAACCTAAATCTATTATCGCAACCTCCTCAAGATCCTATCCAACATATGTGTCTATGAAGAATCACGCCTACATATCTCTCCTAAACAGCTACCCACATGTGTCATAATAGTGTCAATGAGAAAAGATGTGTCATTGTCTCTCTAGCAAGTGCCATGGACCTTTGGACTTCAAATGTGATCGTATCATCACTCACGCGACGCGTGAGCTTACTATAAAAAAACATCGATCAATGAACTCGCGGTAGCCAAGAATGGTCGACCCAATATCAAAGGCACATCCACATCCTCATCCATATCAAAGAACACAAAGTCACAGGAAAGACAAACTTGTCGCCTTTAACTAGGAGGTTCTTAACAATTCCTCGCGGATACTTGGTCGTCCAGTCCGTGAGTTGGATACTTATGCGTGTAGGCCAGGCTCGCCTAAGTTAAGCTTAGAAAATACCAAATAAGGCATTAAGTTTATGCTAACACCAAATTCTGCCAATGCATTACTGACAGGTAGATTTCTGATTAGGGAAGGTATAGTGAAACTGCCAGGATCAGTCAATTTTTTGGAAGCCTGTTTTGCAAGACAGCTGAGCACTCCTTACTTAAGGCAACATAGGGGGGAGCTCTTCAAGCTTTTTCTTGTTTGTCAGAAGACCCTTCAAGAACTTAGCATATTTAGGTGCTGTTTGTTTTTTGAGGTAAAACGTCTGCAGTCCGCGGACCACATCTGCAAACATCTGTAGCAGAAGTGCTGGACCATATGTCTGCAGTCTGCAAGAAGAAGACTGTTTGTTTTTTTTAACTTATGCAAACTTCGAACCACATCTGTAGGCATCTGTAGCAGAAGTGTTGGACCAAATGGTTCTACATATACTTTTCTTCATGAAATACGTCACCGATTCACATCATACAATGTCAAACAATAAGGATGGCAGTTAAGTAATGAAATACAACCAACACCAATAAAAAGTTTACATATTCACTCATAATCGCCATCAATATAACATGGAATATTAAAGAACCTAAAATGCTTTGAATTGTAAATTACCACACATCCACATATCACTACTTTAAATACTTTATACAATAACCAAAATTCATTTTGCAAAAAAACATCTAGACATTGGCACTATGAAAGATCTAGACATAGAAAGTTCAATAAACAATTAAACAATCAGATTAGAAGTTACCTATGTACGGCTGTGATAAATGGTGTCGACGGAGAACCAACGGCGGTGGAGGTGGAGCTCGACAGAGAAAGGGGTGCGGCTGAGGTGTAGCTGAAACAGAGAAAGGGGGCGGTTGTGGTGCAGCGAAACAGAGAAAAGGGGGCGGGGCGGCTCAGGTCTTGCTCGACGTGGGGGGCGGCGATTGGACCCGAGGGGGTCGACTTGGGCGGAGATGGAAGACAATGGGGTGGAGGAGGAGGTGTATTGCGGCTGGAGAAGATGTTATGCACTGGAGAACGAGGGGTGGAGGACCTAGGGTTTAAAGAATGTGTTTTGAAGAGGTCTTGAAGAGGAGTGAAGATGTAAGGCCAGAACTGCACGAGGAAGAGCTTCAGAAGACCTTTTTTAATGATTTCATTTCTAAAAAACAAACAAGCTGCAGACCCCAACGTCTGCGCATGGTCTGCGTGGGGAAGACAAAAGAGGTTGTGAAGTACTTTTCATGAAAAACAAACACCCCCTTAGGCATTTACCTTAGAGAATCTACGAAGGGAATATTAATTTGAAGTTGTTTAATAACTCTAAGAACCTATTGTCACACCCAAACCGATGGCGGAAACATCGAGATGAGACGAAAACAAGATTGCAAGAGACTTCATAACGCTATTTGCGACAAGTATTTATTTATTGATTTTACATTACTTGAAATAATATACAACAAGTTTTGAATCAATTACAACAAATGATCAAATAATAAACTTTCAGTTCATTTATGTTAATCTAGTACATGATTTGGAAACGAAATACAACAAGTTGAAGGTCGGTTACAATATAACAAGCATTAAAGTTTAAGTTTGTTTCTAGGAAATCCTACTAGATTCCTTGCATCCTTACTGATGTCGTCAACCTGTAATACATGTTAAAACATAGTTCAATACAAAAAACATTGGCGACCATACAAGTTTGAATATGAGTGTAGGAAAGTAAACGTTTTAAACAACTGCACATGAATAACTAATATACTAAATTAACATGACATGCGAGCTACAAGTATAACACATATGATAACAGGTATGATTACAAGTATAACACACAGGATTACAAGCATAACACGTAAGTTTGTATGATTGGTTTTAAGTACATGTATTGTCCCCAAAGTAATAAAGCGTAAAAATGAGATCGAGTATGCTCACAGTTTTATGAGGCTTCATTTGGCGATCCCACGAATTGTTGAAGCGTTAATAGCACAACGTCGAGGTCATCATACATGGGTAAACGAAAGTGACAAGAATATTAGGGATACCGAAGTGTTATTAAAATTTAATATACATTTGTGTTTATATTTATAAAATAAATCGAATTCGACAAGCTTCGTTTTATAACTTAACGCGTTTCGTTTTATAGACTTTTTACGAAAAACGGGAGTTTCCTCTGTTTTTGGACGATCCCGACAATACAAGTTGTCATTATTATTTTCAAAACTCAAGTATTCAATAATAATTTATATAAAACTTTCATTAAATGTGCCGAGACGTAAATAATCGATAAAGTATTGGTTTTTAAGCTCGGTTTCTCATTAAGATATCATTATTATAACAATATAATAAATTTCACGTGGTAAGAATTTTACTGCGCCTCGGTTTAACCCGTTGTCCTGACGGTTGGCTGCGTTTGACCGGTGTTGTCCGACTGACCCGAACCGAACCGAGCGGTGGTTGACCCGAACTGAATCTGAACCGAATCGAACCTAAATACCCGTAACTGAACCAACAAGACTCAAGCCTTGAATCGTGGCCCGAACCTGCTGAACTGAAGTCGAACAAAATCCAAAACTGACACGGGTCGACCCGAACCCGAATCTGAACCGAATCTGTCCCGAATCGCCCAGACCGTTCGAGCCCAAACCTGAATCAAACTTGAACCGAGTGAACCGGTTTGAACTGAAGACCCATGTATCACCACCACTGCTGCCGGCGTCGGCTGCCACCGCACGGCGGCTTCACTTGTCAGTTTTTGATGCCAGTCGAGCCCCGAGCCAGGACCTAACCTGAACCAAGACAAAACTGAATCACCATCACCATTGCGGTATCACCGGAGCGGAGAAAGAGACCGCCGCCGCTGCTTCCCTGTATCGCCGGAAAAATGGGCCTGTCACGTCGACCGCCGCCGCCGCCACATCTCTCTCTCTCTCTTCGCTCTTAACTGTCGTGCGCCATCACTGATTTGTGGTGGCCGGCCGTTCAATCTCGCAAAGAGGAGGGGTTGGTGTGATGGTTTAAGAAGATGAGGGGTGATTGGATGTGAGTGGCCGGAGAAGAAAGGGGGTTTGCTGGAGATGACCGAAGAGAAAGGAGGGTCTACGGGTGTGTGTGTGTGTGGTGTGTGTGAGTGGTGTGTGTGAAGGAGAGAGGAGAAGGTTGTGGTGGTGCTTGAGTGTGGCCAGCCGGAGTATGGCGCCAGAGAGTCGCCGGAAATCCGGCTCCGGTGACCGGAGTTGTGGGAGGGTAGGGAGAGTGATGAGAGGGGCTAGGGTTTTAGTTGTGAGATACGAGGGAATAAGATGATACAGGACTAGGGTTTTTAAGTGTGTTTGGCCTAAAACTTGTTAGCGGTCCAATCTCGTTTTTTAAGCCCGTTTATGCACCCGAACTTAACAATGTGTCGTATTATGTGTTTTAAAGTAAAAAACATGTAAAATAGCATCGGTAATCGTTTTGGTGCAAACGCCCGTTGTTTACGGTAAAATCGCGCAAAATGCTTTGTTTGTTGGTTTTTAATTCGTTTTTCAGTCTGATTTCGACCGTGATTCTAAAATAGAGAAACGCACACGAATTTTATAAAAACACGGAATTACGTAAATACGGGACGTTACACCTATGAAATAGCTCAGCCTCCTTCTCTTTCCTCAACCTGCCCGAGTATGGAATAGGAAGAGAAAAATATCTAATGGGTTCCTTTTTCTTATTCTGAGACTAACTGAGCTGTGCGGTAATTGTTAGGTCTAGCCTCTGTTGCACTTTTCCAGTCGGAGTCTCCATCTCTATCTCCTTATCAACATGTCCATCTTCTACCGGTATATCCTCAGTCGCGCATCTACTACTTTGAGTAATGATCGTATTTGCTTGAGCAGGCAGATAAAAATGATTCGAATTAGGATTAAGGATCGTGTTACTCGGAGGCCACTTGGATGTCGCTGATTAAGTTGGTTCGCTAGTTCTCCTAGTGTCTTCTTCAAATTTTGAATAGCTGCATCTTGAGTTATGATAATCTTTTAACTCTGCTGATGATGCACCTGATTATCTGCCATAAACTGAGTCATCTGCTTGGACTGTAACAACAATATATCCTTAATTTCTTTCATATCTCCATCATCCTTTTGATCGCTACTCTAGGACTGAAAAAAATTTGGTTAAGAACGCGATTGAAACCCTGGTAGGTTCGCATTACCACATTTCCAACTAAAATTAGGATGATTTCTCCAATCCGAGTTATAGAATTATTGAAAGTAGCATTTTTGAACCAGTGTGGATTAGAGATAAAACCAACATGTACAAGGGAATCATTCATAAGAGTGGGACAATCACCAGTGTCGTGACCTCCTCGACAAACCTCACATTTCTGTCCATTCATCTGCAACTCTCTCACTTCTTTTGGCAAAGGCTCTACAGCATCCGCCATACTAGTGTCAGGAGTGAACGGATACACACCACCTGCAGATGTGGTGCTCCTAGTAGTAGGAATGAAATTCCTAGCAGATGAGATTTGCTGCTCAGCTTGGGCAAAACTCTCAAACATATCCTCACACTTTGTCGACTCAAACTTCTCCATGATGTGCCTCTAGCAACAGTGTTGAGCCTTTTTTGGGCAAGTTCACCCATCATTAGCATAAGATAGTTATGGTAAAATACCAAGGTCGTCTAAGGATACTATAACTTTTAGCACCGAATCTTCGTTAATGTCTAGTCAAACCAAAAGTAAAAAAGTTAAAATGGCTCTTAAAATAAAATGAAGAGATAAATAAAAAGTTTTGCAATCAATGATAAGAAAATGGGTGTTTGGGATATGTTTACCTCTTGATGTCTTGTTAACTAAAACTTACCATGGATGTAACAAGAGCTTGATTGTCAGACGAGAAGTTGTATTTTATTAATTCATAATGTTGTGGAGTTCTTTTTTAGGGACCCTCACACACTATACCATATTGCTTTGAATCAGCAGGGAAACGTCACGCAAAGTCGGGTCAAACCAAAATGATATTGCTGAATCAGCAGAGAAACTAAATATCGTTGTGGTTTAGTATTTAGTAAGAAAATAGTTTAAATGATTCATATTATTTCTAACTATGATTCCCTTGGTATGGTATCAACTCCTCAAAGTAGTTATTTTTATATAAAAGGTAATCAATACATAAATTTAACTCCAGTTTTTAAGGGACAATATTTTTTAAAAGGTAATTAATACATAAATTTGACTCCATTTTTAAGGGACAATATTTTTAGAGAAATTAAAATACTAATATCGATATCAATATGAATAATAATTCAAACGAGAAAAACATTTTGATGCATTGGTAACAAAAAGTATTAATATGTTTATTTTTTAGTGTATTTATGAGGTAGTACTCATGTTCAATAAAATATTAATTTTATATCTATGAAATATTTTGAACATCGTGAACCATATACCAATTGACAAATGTGTTTTAGTTTATGTTGTTGTTTGTGATTACTTGAACTCAAGAGGCCACTCTCTCAAACCAATGGATCACATCCCATTAGCTATACCATTTTGTACTTAGAATAAAAATCAAAATCTTTACTTAGTTACTTTGTCGAAAAGATTCATGTACTTGGAAAATGTCCACAAACTCAAAAATCTTTAAAAGAAAAAGGTAAAAGGTGCTTTGGATATTGTAAAACCTCTGTAAAGAATCACTAATTAGTGATGGCATAATTTGTTTACGCATTTCATGACTATATATAGAGGCAGAACATGTTTAATTTCACTTGCTTACACTGAAACTATCTTATAACTATAACCAAAAATAATATATTTTTATTTTTACCTTTATAAAAGTTTGAGTGACATTATTTATTTTCTTTTATTTTCATAATAATAATAAGGAATAAAGGATTTTAATAATCCAAACTTTTAGTCATTGGCTGGAAATGGTCCAAACTTCAAAAATAACCGGTGGTGGTCCCAACTTTTCGTATATTGTAAACCAATAGACTTTTACTAAAAAAAACCTTAATTTCTTTTTATCCCCTTATTCTTTTCGGCAATTTTTTCGTATAATGTAAACCAATGGACCTTTAATAAACCGAAAAAGATAAAGACACAAAAGAAATTAAGTGTTTTTTTAGTAAAAGTCCATTTATTTACAATATGTGAAAAGTTGGGACCACCACCAGTTATTTTTTAAGTTGGGACAGTTGCCGGCCAACGACTAAAAGTTTGGATTATTAAAATCCATTAAATTAATAATAATAATAATAATAATATAATAATAATAATATAATAATAATATATAATAATAATAATAATAATAATACCTACTTCCCAAACTAGGATTTAAACACAACTTAATTTATAATTTAGATGTTGGTTTGTTTATTATCTACTTTTTTTTTGAGTTCACATATTTAATCAACTATGATTCTATGAACATAATACAACTGTATTAAACTTGGTTTCACATTATTAAGTTTACATTTGACCTACAACTAGCCAGCCAAATCATTCAAAAGAATAATCAAACAAACGAAAAAAACAAAAGGTTCTAGAAGAAACCTATATGAAGATGGTGACACGTTATCAAGCAAATGGTTCTTGTGACTAAGGTTCGATGCGGGACAATCTGTGAAAAAGTTTACACTAGAATGGTTCAGTTAGTTGGATTTTAAAGAATAGTTCACATCAATCTTTATTGTCTTTGAATCTTATAAAGAAAAAAGTTGAATAATCATTTTATTTGTTTTAAGATATCATGTCTCATTGAAAACAATAACAGCACATGTTAAAAGTCTATTTAGTACAACCAAATATAAGAGTAAGAGATTTTGTTCTTTACTAACGTTGATGACCATTAACCCGAGAAAACCTAGAATGAGCTTTAGCTTATTATTTAATTTTAAACAACTGTCATTTCCGGTTTTAGCTGGATGGTAAATGTTTTTGGATCTTAGGGACAATATTAGAGTTATAATTCTTACTGTAGGGTAGATTATGATTAATTTGATGTAATTTAGAAGCAGAGTGTAGTTGCATTTGTCATTCAAAAAATTAATTTGAAAAAACTTCTTTTTATAGAAACTTTCTTCCAAATTTGGAAACCAACTATATGAAAACCCGGTTTTATGAAATTCTTAGTTATTTATTGGGACTTAGGTTAATATGTTTTTATAAAGTTACTTAGAGCACTCACATTCATTCCACCATAATTTCACTTTAAATTACATTAAAAGAACACTATATTTTCTCTCTCACTTTCAATTAAATAATATTTTTTATACATTTATCATTACATTTTCTCTCTCCTCCACTTATAAGTACTTTCAAAATATATTAAAAAATTATGAAGTTAACAGTGTCCCCTAAAATATACAGATGAACAGTAACATTTTTCCTCTTCTCTACTCACAGCCACCTTTTATACTCTTTATATTATAAAAACTCCACACACATAATTTGCTGGAATGGATGTGAATGCTCTTTGAGTGATTATTTTTAAGTCCCTGAATTTGAGTCTCATTGATATGATGAAAACATAGATTTTATTTAAGTTTGATGAATTTAATATATAAAACTATATACTAGAAATTAGTTTAGTATTTTTATAACATTAAGTTTTTTAAAAAGTAGAATAGCAATTTCATAACATTTTGTTGACTTCTTCTTTTGGAAAGTCAAAACTAAATACGTCGAGAATAAGATGGGTGGGTATCGATGAGACGTGGCCTTCGTATAACTCATGAAACATGTGGATGTAACCATGAAAAAAATGTTTTTTTATATACTATTTATAGCGACTTTAATAAAAATTAAAAAACTTTTGATATGTTTTTTTTGGATTTTTTAGTTAGTTTTTTGTTTTCTCATTTAAACTAGATTTCTCATGATCCATCCCCTTGTTTTATATACTTTTATATGTATATATACTAGCAGGATGTCCGCGCGATGCGGTGGGAGCGATACATCGCATTGCGATACTCGTTTTTGGTGGTTTCTAATACATATAATATTTATTGTAGCATCATTACGATAGATATACATCAAAAGCGAAGTAATCTGGTAATTCATTTTTATTATGTTGTGCATGGTTTGGTAGATCGGTTATTGTCCTCAACCGAAGCTGAAACCAAAGTTATCGATTGGTCTATTTTATTAACCAATTGGTTTTCAGTTAATCACTTCGATTTATTCAGTTAGATTGACAGTTTTTTGTTTGGTTCATTTAATTTCAGTTAATAGTAAAAACCAAACTTGGGCTAAAACTTTTGCTTAGAAATACATGAATTTGAGATATAAATACATGAAATTAAGGTATAAATACATGAAATGAAAGTATAAATATATGAAATGGAGATATAAGATATGAAATATATGAACTGGATGTATAAAAGCTAGAAATATGTGAAAATATAAATGATTCGATTCGGTTCAGCTAATTTTGGTTAAACAAGAGTACAAAAAATTGATAACCAGTTTTTGGTTAATTCGGTTTTCAGTTTTTAGATAATTCAGTTTTTGTTGATTTTGGTTCGGTTTCGTATGTTTTCGGTTTGGTTTAGGTAAACGATTTAGTTATTGCTCACCGATAACCGATTTTGGTTAATAACCGATAGGTGCGCGCGATGCGGTGGTAAACACAAACATTGCCACGGTGTGCATTGTTTAGTTGGTTAGATTATTACCCTCAACCGAAATCGAGGTCATCGATTAGTCTATTTTATTAACCAATCCGTTTTCAGTTAATAGATTTGGTTTATTCAGTTAGATTGACGGTTTTTTGTTTGATTCATTTAATTTCAGTTAACAGCCAAAACCAAACTTGAGCTAAAACTTTTTATTAGAAATACACGAAATGGATGTATAGGTACATGAAATGGATGTATAAATACATAAAATGAAGTATAAATATGAAATACATAAAATGGAGGTCTAACAGCTAGAAATATATGAAAATATGAAAGGTTCGGTTGAGTTAATTTGGGTTAAATGAGAGTACAAAAATCAATAATCGTTTTTGGTTAATCCAGGTTTCGGTTAATCAGTTTTCAAGTAATTCAGTTTTTAGTTGATTTCGGTTCGGTTTCGGTTAACAATTCAGTTATTACTCACCCTTAGACACTATGAATCACATAACATATCAATGTTTTTAATTAAAAAAACTATATCAATACTATACTCAAATTAAAGAGAATAAAATACTCATTTATATGGGTAATTTTAAAAAATATTAACGTACTAAAAAGTTATGACGTTTAAAAATCGTGGGCTGGGGGGGTTATTTTTTTAAGGGGATAAAGTGTAACTATTAACTAATTACAGGGTCGGCTTTTGGGCCGGCCAACCCGTGTCGTCGCACGAGGCCCAAATATTTAAAGGGTTCGAAAGGTTTTTATAAGCTTTTATATATATGGTGGGAGTTGGCTACAAAGTCAATTTTCCTACAAAGTGTACAAAGTTTTAAAACACCACAATTTCAGCTATAAAACACACTCAAAACCCACGAATAAAAGAGATGAAGATCACTAAAACACAATATCCAAACCCTAACATTCCACAAAAACTTTAAACACGCCATCGTAAAACAATGAATATAAAACACAACAGAATAATCAACATAAAACACACTAATTTATTAGTCATTTAATAATCAAAGCCTTATTATAAAAAACACAACACAAAACCCACAAATATGACGTTTTAGTAATCTTCACTTTGTTATTTATGGGTTTACAATGTGTTTTGTGGTTGAAATTATGGTGTTTTATGACTTTTTACACTTTGTAGGAAAAATTGACTTTGTAGCCGAACCCCACCCTTATATATAAACCAAAAATATATTTAATATATGCATCCATTTATTATGGAGTAAATTGCACAAAACATCATTTAAGTTTCCTCAAACTTGCAGGTTCCAGCCTTAATGTTTAAAACTTGCTGAAAACAGCCTTTACATTTATTTTAGTTGCGGGTTCAATCCTTTACAGCTAACCACGTTATTTTCTTCAGTTAAGTTCCCTCACAAGCATAACATGTGAGGGTATATTCGTCATAAAAAAAATATTTAAGTTTCAACCTATTTTAAACAAATTCTAACCACATGGACTAATGTGCAATAAAACCAAACTTTTAAAAACCAAACACCCGCTTTTCCAGCCTTCTTCTCCGGCGACCTCGCCGGATTCCGGCGCAAACCCTCCGACTGCTCAACAAGCTGATGATACAGATACTTTGATCAAGGGGTTGTTTTTATTTGTGTTTTGAAACTGATTATTGTGAGTTGTAACATTAAGTTGCACATGTTACCAACAAGGATCAAACTGACAAATCTACATCTAAAAAGGAGGACGGTGATATTAAAAGGACGGTTGCTGAGTCATCAACAGGAAAAAATATACTTCCAGCTTGGCAGCGAGCCCCAAACAAGAAAGCCGAGGCAAAAAACGTGTCTTACACATCACTTGTGAGCTCATTTTGATATTAATCTTATAGATACAGTTTGGGTGACTTTCAATTATAAATTTCCATTTTAGCTAGATTTTTTATGTGGCCGGTTTGAGATAAAACGTAACCCAAATCAACTCTTTTGTTAATACATGGATCAAATCTGCAACCTCTAAAGATTATATTGTTGTATTCTCATTTTTTAATACAAAATGTTAACCAAGTTTTTATTGTTTTGGGCTTTAGTTGACTGAAGAGGGTTCCGGGTCATCAACTACACCAACAGAAAATATATATGATGGTAAGGTCATTTCAGTCATTGGCTTGCAATTATTATTAAGCCGTTGCATGTTTTAATAAACAAACTTTTGCAGATAAGGCGATTCGGGTCAAGAACCCACCACCCAACCAGGGCCCCCCCGGTTTTCGAGGGCAAGCTTCGTCACTGCACCCAACATGACGTCAGAGTCATTACTAAAGGTGGTAAAACAATTCGGACCGGTGAAGCAGAATGGTATTCAGATAAAAGAATACCCTAAGGTCTGGTTCATGTTTACTATGATATTATTATAATATTTTAAAGAAACTTAAAGATCTTGATGCACCATGGTCAAATTTTATAGTAATTTGCTAATTCCAAAGTCTATTTTTTCCAGAACTTTTAGAGATTATGGACTTCCGAGTTCGCCGGAATCCAGCGAAGTCGACGGAAACGAAGTCTAGAAAAGTGGGTGTTTGGTTTTAAAAAGTTTGGTTTTATTGCACATTAGTCCATGCGCTTAGAATTTGTTTAAAATAGGTTGAAACTTAGATATTCTTTTTTATGACGAATATACCCTCACATGTTATGTATGTGAGGGAACTTAACTGAAGAAAATAACGTGGTTAGCTGTAAAGGATTGAACCCACAACAAAAATAAACGTAAAGGTTGTTTTCAGCAAGTTTTGAACATTAAGGCCGAAACCTGCAAGTTTGAGGAAACTTAAAGGATGTTTTGTGCAATTTACTCTTTATTATGCAAAAAAGGTATTTGTGGTGGAGTGGAAAAACATCTCAAGATAATCTAAAGGTCTCCAGTTCAAGTCTTGGCTCTACCACTATGGTTTTATTTTTTTAATTCATTTCACCTTAACCTTAATTTTGGGCCCAATTTTTTTCGTCACCCGAAGCCTAAATTTTTTTAGAGTTCTCGGTGTAACGCTCCGCATTTTTGGACCTTCTTTATATAGAAAGTGTTGTTATATTTCTATTTATGGAAACTTGTATTCGCTTTCCTTTTTTCTTGTATTCCGAGATATTAATCATAATGAAAACCCGCATTTTATCCATAGTTATACTCGAACAATTTAATTATTTCAAATGCTTATTTACATGCAAACTTATACTAACCATACGTGCAATACTCTTTCTTGAATACTCACTTATGCTAACGATACTTAATTGGTGTGCAAATATTCTTATACAATCACCATGCTTGCATAAAACGCCTAGAATTCGCTAAAACACGCGAAAACGACTCGGAACCGACCAACCCGTACGAAGCCAACACACCTCGTACGAAGTGACCATCCCCTCGTACGAGGAGATGTCACCTCGTACGAAGCAACGCCCCCTTGTACGAGGTGGTGTCCAGCTTGTACGAGTAGACTCGTTTCCCTATAAATACACCCGAACTTCCTCACTTCACACTTCCGTAAACTCCTGCAACCACTCTCAAATTTCTGATTTTCGGGCAAAACCATCTCAGACCTCTCAAAGTGAGTTTAACTCACCAACACCTTACAATTTAGAAATTTTTTTCCTCTACCTTTTTTTTGCATCAAGTGTGTGAGTTAAACCAATCTTTATTGAGTTTAGTTTAGCTGTTGTGAGAATGCTGGAGCCCATTGGATTTCCGAATTAAGTTCCACCACCACTTGTGCACGACTTTTGTACTTTAAATTTATGTACATTAATGACCAACCGGATTTATCATCTTTGTTGATAAATCTTGTGCTTTGGTGAATCATATAGTTCGCACCCCCATGCTTGATCTCTGTGACTACATACTAGTATACATAATTTTGTATTTTCCTAAATAAACCGGCATGGACATAATGCTAAAACGTGTTCTGATTTAGTGTTATGGCTCTAGACTGTTATGCCTCGTGTAAGAAACCCCGTTCATAGAAACCATTGTCGAAACGGGTACGCAACAAGCTAAAATGTTCAAGAACTGTCCCTCCGTACGAGGTGAACAGTCAACTTGTACGAGGCAACACACAACTCGTACCATCTGCCAATCAACTCGTACGAGGTATCAGTCACCTCGTACGAGTGACAAGTCAAAATGATAAACCTTTTGTTTGGGGTTCCAAAAAAGAGGAGTCTTTCCAAACGCTTAAGGACATGCTTTGTAATGCTCCCATCCTCACTCTTCCCAACGGAAAACGACGACTTCGTCGTGTATTGCGATGCTTCAAACCAAGGTCTTGGTTGTGTTCCTATGCAATGAGACAAGGTTATCGCTTATGCGTCGAAACAACTCAAAATCCATGAGAAGAACTACATTACGCACGACCTTAAACTGGGTGCAGTTGTTTTTGCATTCAAGATATGGCGACACTACCTTTATGGTACTAAGTGTAGCATTCCGCAATTATTGTCTTATTCGTTTTCGTGTCTTTTTCGTAATCAACCATTGTAATCCGAGACTTATGATCATAATGGAATTTATCTTATTTTTTTATTCAATAAGTGTTCAATTAAACATAGGTGTTATTCATATAATCATCAAGACACGATTAAATCATTCAAAAACCGACTTATGTTGTATAAATTCGATATTCGAGACCCAATCAATCAAGTATTGTGTCATACTATGTTTATAAATTATGTTGGAAACTCAAATTTATACAAATAACAAAAGAGAAATGCATAAAGCAAATAAGCCCATGACATTAGGCCCAAATAAAACACAAAAATTTCTTTCACCACCTTAAACCCTAATCTATCACCTATAAATACCACACTCATTCCAACACTTTTCTTTGCCATTTCTCAAAGAATTCTTCTCCCCCTCTTGAAAGTGAGTTCCTTCACTTTTCACCTTCTTCTCTTCTTCTTGTTTTTTTTCTTTGTGTTTTCATACTTCTCCATTTTGGAGAAATCCTTATGGAATGTCACCAATGTTTGTCATGACAAACAAAGATGGTGCATCACCAGAATAAGGACAAATCTTGGGTTTTCTTTTACATTTTTTACCTTTAATTATGTAGTTTTCATCTTACATTACTAACCATGATCAATTATTATAATGCCTAACTATTTATTATATGTCTAACATTACTAACCATTCTAACTTATTTAACCATGCTAACAATCAGTAACATTTTAATCATGTTACTAACTACTAACTCTTTTACTTTTTTATTTTACTTACTTAGTCTTACAATTACATTATTATTACAAATTCATTAGTTATTATTACATACTAAAAATGCATAAAACTAACTTTTTTAATTTTGTCATTTTCCTATTTAATCTTCTAATTAGATTATTATTGCTAATTCATTAATTATTATTACATACTAAAAATATATAAAAGTACTAACTCCTTTAATTGTTGTTAATTACTTATTTAGACTTGAAAATTTAATTACTATTGTCAATTCATTACTTATTATTATATAATTATTATTATTATTTTTTTATTCTTATTATTATTATTTTTATTAATATTACTATGTGTCTCTTTTTCAAATCCCATTTACATTCTAACTTCTAAATCTTTCTACTTACACACCTTGTTCATCCTTGTTAGGATAAATTGGTGCTTCAACCGCTCAAGATTATCATCTCACGTTTGTGGAAATCACTTGCAAACGGTGCGTATACTTGATCCATTTTTTGTTTTAACACTTTTGGGTGCAACATGTATTCATATTCAAACACACGACACTTGAAACTTATTATTCACGATCTACCCACTTTTAAACATGGAACGATGTGATGCTTGTTAGACTTTTTATGCTATGTAAACTTTTCGTGTCTATGTGATCATTAACTTTGCTAGCCTACCTTAACAATTATAGCGCTATAGGATTAACGCACCGCCCTTGAGACTTGGGGTATTGTTAAGTAAAACAGTTTAACCTCCCGTTAGACTCTGGGAAAGGCACTTTGCGTTGGAAACTTGGGTTTGAACACATAGTTTACACCGTTTCAGCATACTTGTTAACTTGCATATTGTATACATGTTTGGGTATGATTATTAAACAATTTGATTCTTATTATACTATGTATTAAACCTATATGCTCGCCAACTTTTGTTGATGTTATTTTAATACATGTTGCAGGTTGAACGATGACGCCAGTTAAGAAAACAAGCTTGGGTGGACTTAGAAACACATTCTAGAATAAAAATGTTTTATTTTATGTTTGTTACATATTATTGATATTTGAGACAATGTATGAGTTTTAGTCATTTATGAAATTGGATTTAATTTATATTGCCACAACTAGTGTTATGATGCTATGAACGATTTGTTCGTCTTATCCCGATGTTTCCGCCATCGGTTGGGGAGTGACACTAAGTGTGTGGTCTTCACCGATCACAAGAGCCTCCAACACATCTTCAACCAAAGGAACTCAATACGCGACAACGTCGTTGGGTAGAATTGTTAAACGACTACGACTGCGAAATTTGCTACCACCCTGGTAAGGCGAATGTTGTGGCCGAAGCTCTTAGTCGTAAATCTCATACGAAGAGTATCCATTGTTTCCAAATCCTAAGCAATCTCCAGGAACTTATTCGTTCGTAAGGCAAAACACTCGTCCATCAATGAGAACAACATGTACAATGAGATGAAGTGCGATGCTGAAGAGCAAGTCACATTCAATTCCGATGGTATGTTATACTATCTCAACCGAGTCTGGATCGCGAATCGTGACAACATTCATGACTTCTTGATGAAAGAAGCTACAAATCTCGATATTCCATTCATCCTGGTGCCGACAAGATGTACCAAGACTTGCGTACGTCTTATTGGTGGCCTGCATGAAGAAAGATATCGCTCTCTACGTCTCGAAATGTCTCACATGCTCCAAGGTGAAAGCCGAACATCAACGTCCCTCTTGTTTACTCGAACAACCAAAAATTCCAGTCTGGCAATGGGAGAGCATAGCTATGGATTTAATCACTAAACTTCCTTGCATTTCATCTGGTCATGATAGTATCTGGGTTATCATTGATTGTTTAACCAAATCTGCTCACTTCCTCCCCATTCGTGAAAAAAGTTAGGAAATTAGCTTGTATCTACACGGATGAAGTCATCTATCGTCATGGTATCCCCATTGACATCATCTCGGATGGTGGTGGTCGTTTTACCTCTCGTCTTTGGAAAACTTTCCAAAAAGCTCTTGGTACTCATCTCAATCTTAGTACCGCTTTTCACTCTCAATCTGACAGTCAAACCGAGCTCACTATCCAAACCCTCGAGGATATGCTTCGTTCATGCGTAATCGAGCTTAGTTTCAGCTGTTGTGAGAACGCAAGAAGCCTGGCTTTCCGAATTAAGTTCCACCATCACTTGTGCACGAATTTTGTACTTTAAATTTCTGTACATTCATGACCAACCAGATTTATCATCTCTGTTGATAAATCTTGTGCTTTAGTGAATCATATAACGAGGTGTTCGCACCCCCATGCTTGACTTCTGTGACTACTTACTAGTATAGTAATTTTGTATTTTCCTAAATAAACCGGCCTGGACATAATGCTAAAACGTGTTCTGATTTAGTGTTATGGCTCTAGACTGTTATGCCTCGTGTCAAAAACCCCGCTCACAGAAACCATTGTCGAAAGGGTACGCAACAAGCTAAAACATTCCAGAACTGTCCCTCGTACGAGGTGAACAGGGAACTCGTACGAGCTACAAGTCAACTCGTACGAGGCAACAGACAACTCGTACGAGGAGATCAGTCCACCTCGTGCGAGGTGGCACTTTTCCGTTTTTCTTTCGAAACCTTCTGTCTCTTAATCTGGACCGAACGTCCTATTTCGAATACTCATATCCTCCTGCTAACCCTTGTAGGGTAACTCCTGGTGACTCCACTTAACCCACCAACTACTCGACTCGCGGTTGGAAGCGTGCAACAGTTGTGAGTATACCTACCTATTTTCCTTTTAACACTTTGGGTGCAATACATGTAATCTATCAAAATGACACAAACATGCTTATACTTAAATCAAGAACAATCTTTATACGTACTAATTATGCCAAACTCAGATTTATACATATGCTTATACTTGTTGCTTATACTATGTCATTAACTTCAATCAAACCTCCCTTAACATGTGTTGCGCTATAGGAGTAACGCACCGCCCGTATTCGTGAGGTCATGTTAAGTTATACAAAATGATCTAGTCATTACTATGATTAGATTACGCAGCGGTAAACTTGGGTTGACTTGTATATTCGCATGATAGTTTTGCCATGTTAATCTTAAGTTTACATATATGCATGAGGATTTGTTAAACGTTTTATTATTCTATTAGTTAAACTTGTATGCTTACCAATTCCTTGTGTGTTGAACTATACTTTAACATTATTGCAGGTTGATGAGATGATGATCAGGAATCTAGTAGGATGGATTTAGAAACTCACCATAACTAGCTTTATGTTGTATTTGTACTTTTGAATTCCTTGTTGTAACTTGTATTCCGATGTTGTACTTTGTTAAACTGATGTACTTGAAAATTTAGTAATGAAATGAAATTTTGCTATCTTTAATTTTTGTCACAAAGTTTAGCGTTATGATGTCTCGAGCAATCTACTTTTCGTCGCCCCGATGTTTCCGCCATCGGTTGGGATATGACACTCGGAGACGTCTCTTACTAATTATCTATAATTTTGTTAAATGTGAGAGATTAAAATGTAATGTAGATGAGACGATTAAATTGACATTATTTAATCACCTGACATCTTGTAGCTATTAAACATTCTGGGATAATGACTAAGTACGTTGGGCTTTAATCACTTGTACACTAAGGCATTATCTACTTGTACATTTTAATCCACACGTCAACATTAACCAAGACAACTATGGAAACGTTGACTAAAATGAGTAGGTTGTTACGGTACTTTTGTTTTTTAAACATTATAGTTTATAAGATATAACAAGAATACGCAAAAGAATTATAAGTTTGTTGTGGGTGGAGAAAAGTGTAACTAATTACTCATAATTATATTAAAACTTATGGATCTAAGTGTAATAAGATGTGGGCTAAAATATAATTGTTATTTAAAAGACCAATTTACCCTCATCTTAGTGGTGTATTTATAAATTAAGAGGGAAAATGTTCTTATTTTTTAGGTATCTTAAAATGCTCATCCTCCATGCATTATAATATAGTGTGTGTGTGTGTATAATTTGTGGCCGAATCACATACAAGATCAAATTTACATGCATACAACAAGAAGGAGAGGAGAACAAGTGTTGTTGACATAAAATACTTAGTGGAGTTTCACATAAAATACTATAATGAAATCATGTAATCACGTAATAGATATTCAAAATCACTTTATCACGTAGTCATGTGTTGGGTATTCAAAATCACGTAATGTACTAATGAGTATTCAAAATCCTTTAATTTTTTAAAGAAAACTATAGCAATAGGCTACTCGAATTAAGGAGAATGAAATATTCGTTAATACCGTGTAATTTTTTAAAGTATTAACGTATGAAAAAATTATAGCCGTTTGAAAATTAAGGGGGAAACTAGTTCAAGTGATAAAAGACCAGAATACTCTTTCTCTCTTTATTTCTACAATTATTTGAACCTGTGAAATTTCAAATTGCTATCGCCTTACTTTGAGCCATTAAATTGTCACGTATGCTTCATACAAGATGGCTCTTTTGCACATGAGCCCTCTTATACAATTTACATAAGATGTTAGGAAGAGTGAAATGTCTTTTTTTCGTCTTTTGTTGTTTTTGTTTTGTAGTCAAGTGTTTGTTATTCATTTTCAGTCCCATGGGTTTATATGTTTTTACTTTTGATCATTCAAGTTTTGCCTCTTTTGTGGTCAAAATTAAAGGTTTCTCGGTATAACTTTGAGTTTTTTTACGTTTCCGCCAGGTTATGGTATAAGTTTGCGCTTGTCTTTACATCACGTGGTAAAATTCATGTTTTTGTTTTATGATTTCCCCAGTTTTAATCTTCGTTTGCGTAATACTTGACACAGTTGATGGTTTTACTACCCGCACACCCGCAACCCGGAGGGGGGGGGGGTACACGCTAGTTATTATAAGTTGAAAGATATATATATTTTTATTTACAATTAAAGCACGATAATTTGAAGATGGTATTAAATTGTGGAGTTAATTACAATCATAGTTACACCTAGATAGAACTTATGATTCAAAAAATGTACCCTATTTAGTTTAATAAATTTATACCTACATAAAAATGTGTTCTTAAATATAGTCATGTAGGTTCATGAGTGTGGCACTGTCAAAGTAATGTCCATTGAAGTCATGCTTTAGTTTGTTGAACAAAAATAAGCAAATTGTCTAAAACCACTTGTGGTTATTTACTTTACTTACTTATAGTTGGAGTTGACAAGTATTTGTAGTTTTTTAGCGTTGGTACGTTGCCAGTTTTGAGCGTAATTGAACTCAAATTAACCTTAAAGGCTAGTCATTTTATTCACTAACTACTAAGTACCCTAACCTTATACTCCCGTACTATACGTACTGACTATTGAGTACCCTTACCTTATACACCCGTACAATATACAACAAGATAAGATGGGACGTATGCGCTATGTTGGTTTAGCGGTCTTGACTGGATCGAAGTATACACATTCCTAGTTTAAAAAAAATTATATGTTTATAAACTATATCCATTATATAGTATAAATTTTAACCAGCATTTAAATTAATTTATGGGTTTTAGTATGTGTTATAACTTCACCCATGCCAACTGTTATGACAACCAGGAGTTTTGACCGGTCATCTAGTTGACGAATTAATGGGCTTATAGCCTAGTGGTATCAAAGTGTGTGTAATGTGTTATTTCCTAAGTGGTCAATGGTTTTTGTCTCACTTTAATTATTGGTGTAGATTTAAAAGCAAGGTTATAGTATGTATGAGTTAGTCATTCAAAAGATATCTAATTGACACTGCATGAAGCTATGAACTCTCTGCTAAAGCAATGGTTGAAATTAAAAAAAAAACTTCACAATTATAATTAATTGGTGTAAAGCTCCCCGTGTTGCGGCGGAGGACGCATACTATGCTAAATGATAACAACAGTAACTTATACACGAAACATACAATGAACAATAATAACAAAAAAATATGATGATCAACACAAAGTAAGTCACACAATTGAGTGGTATATACGATATACTCCAACCTATTTACACAAAAAACACACAAGCATAACAACATTAAACGCAAAAGAACCAAATATCATGATGCAAAACACCCAAATGCATGTAGAACTTACAAATCAACAATATATCTACACGGTTTACATATGTTCATAGCAAATACATTTTTCTAATTGTTGTTTACATCAAGGTCGTTTATCATTTTGTGGATCAATGTTACTCACATTAAGGTTGCACGTCAATGGTTGCTATGTACTCCTCAGCTCTGAAGCACAGAAACGTCCTGGAGCAGCCGTCTCCCGTCCCGGGGACTGCAAGGGGACGGAAACGCGACGGGTACGGCCGGGAAACGTCCCCGGCGGTTAGGAAACGTGGAGGAAACGGGCAGGCGAAGGGGACGGCGAAGAAACGTCCAACCGAAACGTTTCCTGCGTGTTTGTGGTGAAAATCGACAACCCCAATGGCGATCCCCAAACTCTCAAGAACCAAACCCAAATCCAGATCCCCAATTTGGCTCCTTACAGTCACCATCTCCGCAATCGCACTCCTCTACCTCTTCTCATCTCTACTCTCAACCACCGGATCAAACCCACTTCAAACCCCCATTTTACAGTTCAACAATCACAATAATCGCATTCATCATAGTGATTCAGAGAAGTTTTTGTATTGGGGAAACCGAATTGACTGTCCCGGAAAACACTGTGAGTCGTGCGAAGGTCTCGGTCATCAGGAGTCCAGCCTCCGTTGTGCTCTTGAAGAAGCAATTGTGTTAAAAAGGTTTGATTTTTAAGTTAATTTTTTGAGTTTAAGTGCACATTGTTGGAATATTTCACTTGATTTTGTGAAAATTGATTTGGGTTGTTGAGATTAGGATTGGTAGAACAAGATCCAGATTTTTTTTTATTTTTTTTTAATAATTCAAGTGCAAAGTTTGTGGTGAAAATCGACAAGGATCGTATTCAAGAGTTAGAGCACACTTGCTCGGTATAAAAGGTACGAAAATATGAAACCGTAGGACACTGACAGGTTTATCAGGTTTGGGTCGGGTTGCTGATCAAAGTTATAATACCCCTGCTCTTTCAAATTTATAATTTTTCTGTGTGTTGGTCATTTCAAGTTTATCATTTATTCAATAAAATGATAAATAACTAATTTGAGTTTTTGTGTTACATTATCTTTGATATATATTTATTTTTTATATGTTTTTATTCCCGTACCCGTCCCGTCCCCGCTTCTTAAATTTTTTAGTTTTGCCGTTTCCCGTGCCCGTCCTTGTACCCGTACCCCGTTCCCGTACCCGTCCCAGTGCATCATAGCTCCTCAGGTCTTGTTTTTCCCCAGTTTCTCTCTAGTTCTTCTGTATGACATCCGTCCTCTTTAGAGTCTTTGTATGATCTTCCCATTGTGCTTCATAATGTTAAATTTCCCCCTCAAACATTTTGAATCGAAACGTTTACAGAGGGAAATAATTTTCTGGTGAAGTTTTTCTTTTTCCCTTACTCATTTTCTCATTTTTGGATGAGCAATGAAGAAAAAGAAATGTCTTAAAGCCGACATTCATGATGAAACATATACTATTGGAATGCTTTTATTGAAAATATAGATAGTGAAGGACTGCGAGTTAAATAAACAATGTAAAGACTAATACCTCTGTTAAATTACTTAGTCATCTCTTCTTTCTGTTTCATTACAGCGGCCATATGCAAATAAGCTTTAACTGTCTTCGATGACAATTTTTCTATTCCTACAACAAATGCTGCAACGTATTATGAGAAAACTACAAAATAAGAAACAAGCAATATACTATGAGTCATAAGACTAAACCTTAGGCTAACAATATTTAATATGTAAATCTCTGTCTCATTGATAAAGAGAAACCCAATAGCATTTTAAAGGTAACAATTTAGTATTTTGCCATGGTTGCAACAAAGGTTGCCACACGTTATGACAAAAATGCTAACACTTTGGTACAAACATGCCTATTGCAAACTAAATGATTGTCGTGTGTTAATCTTCACCAAACACGTGGGTCTCTTGGATGAAGCCACAACCATCTTCATAGAGACCCTCAAACCACATTAACCAACCCACAAATATCAAATCTAATCATCCATAGCAAAAACTCAAACATCTATTCAACAAAATCATCACACGGGCCACAACATCAGACAAGGTTAAAAAAAGTCCTTGTATGAGACTATTCTCATCATCATCAAAGGAACAAAGCCGAAGAGACATGAAGGTTAAGCATGTAACATATGCCAAATAATGTAGTAATACTAATGTAACGCCCCGCGTTTCGATACTTTCTATATTTGAAAACTTTGTATCTTACTTCTATTTTTAGTAAGCGTTGTATCTTGTATTTGTCTTTCGTTGTAAACGTGGAAAACCGAGACTTGAATCGTAATGAGAAACTCGTATTTTAACAATATTATATTAATTATAGTCATGTTACACTTATACTTGTTCATACTTTAAACGTGTAAACGTATTCGTGGTACTCTCAATCGTAAACGTGTGATAACTTGCAAACATGGTATGTATGCGTAATCAAGACTCAAACGTGAAACTCGTAATCATTAAACTAATTTCGTTACGAAAATATAATTATCTATTCATTTATTAAGTTAATTAATTAAATTAATTAATTAAGTTAATTAATTAAATTAATTAATTAAATTAGTTAATAAAATTAATTAATTTATTTTTACAAAAATTAAAAATGCTATTTTATAAATATATCAACATTTAGGATTAAAGGTTAATAAATACATATATATATTTTTTATATATATATAAAGTCCAAGGTCTAAATTGTAATTCTTGAATTCTTAACTTCAGGTTTTGGTAAATTGTTTAAAGGTTTTTAATTAAAAAAATTATATATATAAATAATATACCAAAAGCGGGATCCGCGGTTCAACAGCCAAGCGCTCCGCCACTCCACCACTTGCCACACATCTGAAGAACCCGGAAACACAAAGCATATAAGCTTTGTTTCCGGGTCAGACCTGATCACAAAGGAGGGAGGCAGCAGCGGGTTTTGGGAGGGATTGGGTTGGTTTTTTGAGTTTTTTTATCAATTTTTAACACTTAATAACCCACCTAAACTTCACCTAACTAACCCTAATCCTTTTCTTATAAAACCCAAGTGTTTTTCAAGCCTTTTTCCACTTTCACAACTCCATAATCTCTCCAAAATCATCTCAAGAACACGTGAACTTCAGAATTCGGGCAGATTGTATACCTCTTACAAAAGTGAGCATATCTTGCTCATTTCTTAACCAAATCATCTCATTCTTCTTCCTACTTGCTTGGATAAACTTTGGGTTGAATTCCTAGGGCTCTCCATGGAGAATCCAGACCTGGAAATGCCCCAAAATGTCCGAGAACTTTCTGTTATGATTTAACTTTTCAAAAACTTGTTAAATCTCATACTTTTCTCATTCATCCTAGTGTTCTTGAACTCCTAATTACATATATGAGTATGGGGACTAACCTAGGTTGTTAAACTTGTAAATAGGAGTGTTTAATCACTCTAAACTTTATGTTTTTGAAGAGCATTGAGCTCACAAGTGATGCAAGTTCTTAAACTTGTTCATGTGTGTCCACCAAGGAAGCTTGGGCTATCCTAACTTGAGACCACACATCACTTGATGATTTTCATCAAGATCCCAAGATAGTTTGCTAGACTTAAAGTGTCACAACCCCACAAAACCATTGACGATTGTCCTCGTGTGTTCGTCGGGTTGTTGAATACTTGGTTACTTGGTATATAGATGACACCTTATCATTCTTGTATAGTATATAGTTCTTGTACCCTCCTTGTTACCAATGGTAACTTGTGTAGTGGTGAACATAATCCGAGGTTCAAAGTGGATGGTTTAACCTCCCACCTCATACTTGACATACATGACACTAGAGGTTACAAAGTGGATGGTTCATCCTCCCACCTCTTACATGATTATAATGATATATATAAATATATTATAATTCTAAAACCGAAACCTTGATAATGAACTTATAATCACCTATCAAGTTATTAAGTTTAACACTAAAGTATGTAATTCCTTGTCACGATTCTAATAGGTCCCGAACCTATGAAATCACATCCAACTCGTAAGAGTAACTATAGTGTCAAGAACGAGTGTTACATTTTAGTGAATACTTTCGTATCATAATACTTTATCAAACTTATTTTTAATCATGCACGAATACTCCTAATCTCCCGTTGAAACTCTATACTCGTACACCTTGTTTCCTCTTGTAGGATAATTCGGCGTCATCCTCGAACCAACGTCTTCACGGATTGTCAAGTGTAGAAAAGACTTAGCAAAACCGTGAGTACACTCGACCCACTTTGTTTATAACACTTTTCGGGTGTAACATGTTTCCATATACAAAATCACGAACACTTAAACTTTATAAAACACACAAACGATCCCATATACATGAAAGCTTGAATCTTATACTTGATGCTTGTCTTGGATATTCGTATTGCTATGCTTTAGTCATTAACTATTTTAGCCTTCGTTTGACATGCTTAGCGCTATAGGAATTCACGCATCCACCTCCATCGTGTTATTCGTGAGGTCATGTTAAAACATCATGATTGCGTTAAGGGTTTGATTATTAGTATTGCATGCCTTGATATTGCTCTTGTATAGATTTGGTTGCCATGAGGATTGTTTAAACTTATTCGTATACGTATGCTATGCCTAAACTTGTGTACTCGCCTTTGCTTTTGCATTGACATTATTTTAAAACATGTTACAGGTTGAAGGAGATGATGCTATGAAAACAATATAGCAAGGACTAGATACACACAAATTAGACGTTAGGTTTAATGTCGATGTATCAATTTTGTTATGACTTTGCAAATGTTATGTTGTTTCTTTGTTTTGTTACATTAATGTATTTGACAATTCTTATGAAATAAAATATGGTTTAATTAATTATTGTCACTTATTAATGTTGTGAGCAATGAGCAATCTCGTTTTCGTCTCATCCCGATGTTTCCGCCATCGGTTGGGGTGTGACAGATTGGTATCAGAGCCATAACTATAGGGAATTAGGTAGAATTGCCATGTTCGACCTAGTCTATAGTTCTAAGTACCCGTTGTGACCATTCTTGATTATGCTTAAAACTTTATGCTTCCTACTTTGCTTCTCTCTTTCCTTTTGGTCTTAATACATATACATGGTATCTTCCTAAGACACTTTTACACAATACACGTTTGGACGCTTGAAGACACTCGTAATATAAACGAGACGACTTCACTAAAATAGGTGTGAAAACCGCAATTTGGTGAACGACTCTCAATCCGCTATACTTATTCTTTTTGCACGCAATTATGTCATCGAGTTAGGAGTGAAATCCAAACCTTGATGGAAAAATTCCAACTCAAAACTCTAGTGGACCCTTACCAACGACTCGGAATTTGCTCTTCGTTTGGTAAGTACCAACCACACTTAGGGTACGAAATCGTCAAGTTAGGGGTGAAACCCGCACCTTGTCGATTAAGTCCCATTCCTTGATTTTCGCTCTCGCCAAAGTCTCGATTTTCCGATCAGTTAGAGACGTGTAGTAACTGGAAGGGTAAAATGTCGTTAGTCGCTTCTCGATGAGAGCATTTTACCTATAGGCCAAAGCACGTTTCTCTAATTCGAAAAGATCTTCGATTCACTTTGGAATTGTCGAAGATTCTCTACCCGAATCATTCCCATGTTTTACGAGCCTATTCTTTTTATGTGACTCAAATTTTATGTGTTTTGATACTTGTTACCTCGTTCATTTCAAACCGTTACACACTCGCACGTTTATCTCAATAAAAAACAATACTAATCCTCGTGAACAAACTAAATTTATACTCTTTATTTATATTCATACGTGAGTATACATGTTATACTTGTTGAACTCATGCAAACTATGTGAACCATACTTGATGAACACATGCTTCTTATGTGAAACTTATGTGAACTTTATTCATACTCATGCATGCAAAACCTATTTTCTTTATTACAATCAAGTCTCATGCTTTGGTCTTGTTTACAACCTCTAGATGCCTCCTTTCCGTAACTCGTTGAACCGCCTCAAGAAGTCCAAGAAGACGGATTCCCAGAAGGAATCCAACAACGAGGACTCGATATCGAAGCAAGAACTGATTGGGCTCGTTTCGGAGCAAATGGCCGGGCAATTGGCTAAGATCATACCCGACATTGTTAGCCAAATCCACACCATACACGCCGAAGCCACACCTAAATCATCCGCTGATTCCAAAGCCGATACCCCCAAACCATCTTACCAAATCAAGCATTTCATGGCTTGTAAACCAGTGGAATTCACTGGCATGGACGGTGTTACCGCCATGATCAATTGGTTTGATTCAATGGAGCTTATCTTCCTTCAGGGCGGCTGCCCTGAGGAACTCCGAACCCTTAATGCCACCGGGGTCTTCCGCAAGAGAGCCCTCGAGTGGTGGACCACCGAACGAAACACGCGTGGAAACGAAGCAGCCCGTGCGATGACTTGGGAAGAGCTTAAGGAGCTCATGAAGGAGCAATTCTGTCCTCCCCATGAGACCCAGAAACTTGAAAACGAGTTCTGGAATCTCACACAACAGGGGAGCGACGCTGAAGGATTGATTGCGCGCTTTAAACAGTTAAGTATCATTTGCCCTGGGCAAGTCGATACTGTTCCCAAGTCAATCGCCAAGCTCATCCGTTGCCTCTCACCGGTGATCATGAACCATGTAGCCGCAGCCAACCCGAAAACCCTCAAGGAAGCCTATGCCATAACCCTCCAACTCAACCATAACTGCATCCTTCAGGGGGCCTACGACAAGGTCCCTACGAAGCATGCGCACCAAGCCATTGCCAACACCACCGAATCACCTACCCCTCCAGCCAAAAAGCCCCACAACAAAAACAAGAAGCGGAAGGCTTCTTCTCAAAACAATGCTGTCGTCACTCCGCCTACCCAAAACACCAACCAACCTGGACAAGGTTACATTGGCTCTCACCCCAAGTGTACCACTTGCAACTACCATCACCCTGTTGGCACCTCATGCCGAAAATGTGCCAACTTTAATAGGTTGGGACACCTCTCCAACTACTGTCGCCTACCCCAGAACCAGCAAACCCAAGCCCTTTTACCCAATCCTAACCCAAACCGCCAAACCCAAGCTACACCTGGTCGAACCTGCTACAATTGTCGCGATCCTAACCATTTCGCAAACATTTGCCCGAAACGCACCAACAACCAACAGCAACAACAAACCAAACCTGCGAAAGGACGAGCTTTTGTTCTCACCTCAGCTCAAGCCCAAAGTTCGAATGATGTCATCACTGGTACGTTCCTTGTGAACCATATATATGCTACTTGTCTGTTTGATACTGGCGCGGATAGAAGTTTTGTATCCGTCAAATTTGAACCCTTGCTTAAGTGCGAACGAACTAAAATGCCTAATCCTTTTGCTGTCGAAGTCGCTAATGGTAAGACCATCTCCGTTGACTCTGTTCTTTCTGGTTGCTCCCTAATCTTAAACGATCATAAGTTTTCCATCGACCTCATACCTATGCAAATGGGTAGCTTTGACGTCATAGTAGGTATGGACTGGCTTAAGCGAGTTCGTGCTGAAGTCGTTTGTTCTGAGAAATTCATTCGCCTTCCCCTACCTCAAGGTGACTCTTTACACGTCTATGGTGAGAAACCTTCTAAGGGTCTCAAGCTTATGTCGTGCATCAAAGCGAACAAGTACTTGCGTAAGGAGTACTTTGCCTTTATCGCCCACGTTGTGGAAAAGAAAGACAAAGGTCCTAGCATAAGTGATGTTCCTTTCGTTTGTGAGTTCCCTTCTATTTTCCCCGAGGATCTCCCTGGTCCTCCGCCTCCTCGAGCTGTCGATTTTCGTATTGACCTCATTCCTGGCGCAGCTCCTATTGCGAAGGCTCCCTATCGTTTAGCACCCTCGGAGATGCAAGAGCTATCAAGCCAACTTCAAGAGCTTCTTGATAAAGGCTTTATACGCCCTAGTACTTCCCCTTGGGGCGCTCCCATGTTGTTCGTCAAGAAGAAAGATGGGTCTTTTCGGATGTGCATTGATTATCATGAGCTCAATAAACTTACAGTCAAAAACCGATACCCACTTCCTCGTATTGACGACCTATTCGATCAATTGCAAGGCGCGAAGTGCTTTTCAAAGGTTGACCTCCGTTCTGGCTATCATCAACTTCGGGTTTCCGAGGAAGATGTACCTAAAACCGCATTTCGCACACGTTATGGACACTACGAGTTCGTGGTCATGCCTTTTGGTTTGACCAACGCTCCTGTAGTGTTTATGGATCTCATGAACCGTGTGTGTAAGCCTTTTCTCGATTATTTCGTCATTGTATTCATCGACGATATCATAATCTACTCCAAGACGAAAGAAGAACATGGACGACATTTGCGTCTTATTCTTCAGCTTTTGCAAACCGAACGTCTTTATGCCAAATTCTCCAAGTGTGAATTTTGGCTAAAAGAAGTTCAATTCTTAGGTCACACCGTCAATGAACATGGTATTCATGTTGACCCTGCAAAGATAGAAGCTGTGAAGAATTTGATTGCACCTAAGTCGCCCTCTGAAATTCGTTCGTTTCTTGGCCTAGCTGGGTATTATCGCCGTTTCATCTCGAACTTCTCGAAGATTGCCGTTCCTTTGACTTCGTTGACTCAAAAAGATAAACCTTTTGTTTGGGGTCCCGAACAAGAGGAATCTTTCCAAACGCTCAAGGACATGCTTTGTAATGCTCCTATTCTCACTCTCCCCGATGGGAACGATGATTTCGTCGTGTATTGCGATGCCTCTAACCAGGGTCTTGGTTGCGTTCTCATGCAACGGGACAAAGTAATCGCTTACGCGTCGAGACAACTCAAAATTCATGAGAAAAACTATACTAATCACGACCTTGAACTTGGTGCAGTTGTTTTTGCATTAAAGATTTGGCGACAATACCTTTATGGTACAAAGTGTACGGTCTTTACCGACCATAAGAGCCTCCAACACATCTTTGATCAAAAGGAACTCAACGTCGTTGGGTAGAATTGTTAAACGACTACGACTGCGATATCCGCTACCACCCTGGTAAGGTGAATGTCGTGGCCGATGCACTTAGTCGTAAGACTCATGTTAAGAGTGCTCGTTGCCACCAAATTGTGGGAAAACTCAATGAGTTGATTCGACAAGCACAATTTGCCGTCATTAACGAGGGTAACCTCGATAACGAGTTGAATTGTGGAATCGAAAACCCACTCGAAGCTAAGCCTGATGGTATTCTTTACTACCATAGTCGCATTTGGATTCCCGATCGTCTCAATCTTCGGACTACTTTGATGGACGAAGCTCACAAATCCCGATACTCCGTTCATCCTGGAGCTGATAAGATGTATCATGACTTGCGCGCATCCTATTGGTGGCCTGGAATGAAACGTGATATCGCTCTCTACGTCTCCAAATGCCTTACGTGTTCCAAAGTCAAGGCAGAACATCAACGTCCCTCCGGTTTGCTCGAACAACCAGAAATTCCTGTCACACCCCGACCCGCAGCGGATAAGGTGATCGGGGCATGATTGGGTTATCATCAAAGCTCATGACATTTATTAAACGTTTCATATTCATTAATACAAATTAAATGGAAATTTACAATAATGTTACAACATGATCTAACTAACAATCTAACTTCTTTGTTCTCTTCTAAGGCATATCCTATGTTATCCTTGCTTCAACCTGTTCACCTGTATCATGTGTAAAAAGGTTTTTGGATCAACATAATGTTGGCGAGTGAATCCTATGGAAAAACATTTGAACAATTTATTTAAATTGATTATGAAATATGGGCACAACCAAACATGAGTAAAATTAGATGTAACTTGATCAATAATCATAAGATGTTAAATGAAAACACTCATGAACAATAATGGAACAATTAAAGGCACGCGATGCTCAACTCGTCTCTCACGAGGAACTGAGGGGCCTGATGAATGAATTGCATAAACATGATAATATGAATAACACAACTACAAACAATATAAACTCAATGATACACACATGAACAATAATGAAATTGGTATGAAGCACGCGATGTTCTACTCGTCTCCCACGAGGAACTGATGGGCTTAATGTATGAGTTTCATATGACTTGACTAATGGCAATAAGTAAATCACAACAATAAAAAACAATCTAAGTTTAAGTCATGATGTGGTATGGCACAAGTTTAAATAAATAAATTAATTAATTTCATAACACATGACACACCCCAAAACGTGTAATTTAAAAGGGGGAATTGTAAGATTCACTCACAGTGGGTGCGTTCGGTTGATGACGTTGAATGCACGCGAAGTGGTTTTAACCACGAGTGAGATTTAACCTAGATAAATTGCATTATGGTTTGGTAAGTAAACGGATTTTATTAAACTATTTTAGTAGAATGGTTGGGTGCATTTTTGTGAGTTTGAGGCTATTTTCTAATCTTAAAAATGTTATTTTTAAGTATTTATAATTGATTTTTAATTAAAATAATTAAATAAAAATAATAAAAATATTTTATTTTTTTCTGACCGTTGACTGACCCTTTGACCGTTGACCTGACCGTTGACCGGTTCGATGGCAGATTATTGTGCGCTGAGTGAGGCTCGAACCCGAGACCTCTCGTACGCGTGCACGCAGCTCTACCAACTGAGCTACGTGTCTAACCGTTATATATCTGATTTTAATTATATATATATACTAATTAGTTAAACTGAAAATCATTTTATTTTAAAAATAGTTTTGTGCGAACCGGACTTGCACTCCACAGGTCTCGAACCCGGGACCTGTGGTTTAATCTAACACACAGTCCACCGCTGGACTGTGTGTTCAACATGTTATATAACTTGATTTTTATTATACTTAAATACTAATTATTTATTTCCTTTTCTGCCTTAAAAAGAGGAGATAATTGTCCGAGTCGGTGCTGAAGACCGGACTCGAACTCGTGACCAGCGATATAAACAAACACACAGTCCACCGCTGGACTGTGTGTCTAACTTGGTTATTATTCCGGTTATTAATATACTTAACATATATCTAAGGCGACTCCGGTTCAGTAAACAAAAATGGATTTTTATTAAGGCAGCGTGTGTGAGACGGGAATCGAACTCGAGACCTTTGCATGTTTAACGTTTTATGTGCACACAGTCCACCGCTGGACTGTGTGTCTAACCCGAGTAAAATCCTGATTTATATTATACTTATATGATAACAAAACATCGTCTTCTTCACTGAAAAATAACCAGAAATCGGAAATCGACTGGTTCGAGTTTTATTCAAGTTTCATTAGCGAATTACTGTCCATTCGGGTAAGATAAAAGTGAAAAGAAAAAGAAACTGGGCGGAGAAATATACCGACTGGGCTCTCTGTTTTCCGGCAGAAATCCGGCGACAGAATTCGACTCCGGCGACAGGTTCCTTATAGCAGCTAGTCTCCGGAAAGCTTGGAAAAGGTAAGGGTGACTTCGGTAAAGGTTTAGGGGATTCAGTAAAGCTCAGAGATTAAAACTCGGTTTTCCGGCGAAAAACAGAAAAGTTCCGGCGAGTGGAATTACGCCGAGAGAAAGTGTGTTTTTGAGCGAAAAGGTTTGTCGTCGGTTGAGGGTGAATTTATAGGGAAAAATCGAAATGTATTTGATCTGTTTTACGACTGGGTTCATTGATTAAGATTTTCCGGCGGTTATCATTTTTAGTCGCGGACTTCAAACATCGGTTATAACCGATGTGTGGTTAATGGTTTACGTTATTACGTAAATCGTAGTTAAGACTCGCGAGAATTCCGGGATTCCGACGACTGAACTGGTTGGGCGCCGGTTTTGAATTTCTAACGTTACTTTATCAATTAAATGATTCTATTATATAACAAACAAAGCAGTTGGCGCAGTGGTTTGTGTGTTGAGAGATAAGTTGCTTAGCTGATTCGGTACAGACCCGGGTTCGAAACCCGGCAGATGCAAATCATTTTTATTTTGCGATTTTTGACAGTTTTTCAAAAACTAATTATATATTCTTGTATAATTGATTACGGATCGTTTAAAAATATTTTGGGCATTTAATTCGCAAGGAAAATTTTGACTGACTGTTCGGTTGATAAACGGAGCGGGTTTGGTAAATCCGTTTTTGACGGATGTTACAGTATCCCCTGCTTTTTAGAAATTTCGTCCCGAAATTTAAATTGTGATATATTTGACTAAAAGAATGATGATGTTTTGTTTGACAGTTGTATGCTTAGCAAAATAAAGGCTTAAGTTTTTGTTCGAGGCGGTAACGTTCCTTGTAAGGGTTAAGTACCCTATTCAGGAATCGCTTTTTGTTGCCTACTGTATGAATATTGATAAACAGGAATGATTCGCTAAAAAAATGATATCATGCATAAGAGTTTAGGTACGTTTGGGAAAATATGGTTATATCCTAAAGCAAAACTTCTAACACTACAATCTACATGGAACATAAATAAAAACGCAACATCTGATATTTGAACATAAGTAAGCACAACAGCTGATATTCAAACATGAATGGACACATCAGCAAATATTTGATCATGAATAAACACAACAGCAGATATTTGAACATGAATAAACACAACAGCAAATTTGAACATGAAAAACACATCAGCAAATATTAACACATCAGCAAATATTAACATGAATAAACATGAATAAACACATCAGCAAATATTTGAATCCACATTCCGATAGCCTATATGTTTGAATGATGGAAGTTCCTCTCTCGTTTGTTATGATGGAGAGGTTAGTTTATGTAGAAATGGATCACAATCCAATTTCTTTAAATAACATGATGATATAGATGTAACACAAATTTCAACCAAGGCAATACTAAATCCTACATGGAACTTCTCATAACCGCCTGATAATACCTCTGATCCTTTGGCAAGAATACTTATATATAGGAAGTACCAGCGGCGTATCCACCATATTCTTGCCAAATTTTCATTAGTTTTATCCACAAGTTATGATTGGTTACCAAGAAACTAATAAATCCTACATAGAACTTCTCATAACCGTCCGATAATGCCTCTGATCCTTTGACAAGAATACTTATATATAGGAAGTACCAGCGGCGTATCCACCATATTCTTGTCAAATTTTCATTGGTTTTATCAGTGAATTATGATTAGTCCTATAACTCTACAATCAATACAACAAACATAAAATACTGAAATGAAATATATCTGTGCGATCAAGGCTCAATCGAACGGAGCCGATCGTATTGCATGTACTGAAAATGAAATAGATGTGCGCTCAAGGCTCAATCAAACGGAGTCGAACGTATTGAATGTACTGAAATTGAAATTGTGTGCTCAAGGCTCAATCAAACGGAGCCGAGCGTATTGCATGTACTGAATATGAATAACTTAACCACACAAACAGCCTATGCATGGAACCTCTCATAACCACCTGATAATGCCTCCGATCATTTGACAAGAATACTTATATATAGGAAGTACCATCGGCGTATCCACCATATCCTTGTCAAATTTTCATTGACTTTATCCGTAAGTTATGGTTAGTTCGATGCGACTCTACTACAAACACCACAACCACAAGATACTGATAATGAAATTGTCTGTGCGCTCAAGGCTCAATCAAACGGAGCCGAACGTATTGAATGAAATTGTATGTGCGCTCAAGGCTCAATCAAACGGAGCCGAACGTATTGAATGTACTGAAATTGAACAACTTAATCTAAACAACCATCACACAATCAGCCTATGCATGGAACCTCTCATAACCGCCTGATAATGCCTCCGATCATTTGACAAGAATACTTATATATAGGAAGTACCATCGGCGTATCCACCATATCCTTGTCAAATTTTCGTTGACTTTATCCGCAAGTTATGGTTAGTTCGATGCGACTCTACTACAAACACCACAACCACAAGATATTGATAATGAAATTGTCTGTGCGCTCAAGGCTCAATCAAACGGAGCCGAACGTATTGCATGAACTGGAAATGTAAATTGAAATGTGCGCTCAAGGCTCAATCAAACGGAGCCGAGCGTATTGCATGTATTGAAATGTAAAATGAAATAACCGATCAAGGCTCAAACAAACGGAGCCGATCGTGCGGGCACGCCCTGATCAACCCATAATAAAATGGGGATCAAACTCAACCTCGATGGATGGGGAGCTACGGCCTCGGCAAAAGCATATACTGAAAACAATATATAATATATAATATCCAATAATTTCTCTAACAGTCTACACATGTGATAAAGAAAGACATAAGACTAAACAATAGGAGTTGAATCTGGATCTTCGGCGAAGAGGACTAGCTGAGTATCTTCGTTTGGGCCGTCATTATCTTCGATAGGATTAGCGTTGATATTGAAGACTCTTCCTCTTGCTGGTGGCATAGTGGTTGGGTTCTCTTGGTTTACTTGGTTAACTGGGTTTGATTGGGCTTGAGTGTTGATAACGTTAACCAATTGAGGGCATGTGTCTCTAAGGTGGGTAGGGTCGCCACAATTGAAACAGGCTCGCGCATATGGGAACATGGGGTATTGGGGTTGGTGATAAGTTTGGGCCATGTTTTGAGTAGGGGAAAAGGTTTGGTCTTGAAAGGTGCGACAAACATTGCTCAAATGACCATAGCGTGCACAAGTTGTACATAGCCGGCAAGGTAAAGTAAGGGGATGGTGATAAAAACAGTTGTTGCATCGAGGGTGAGGTCCAAGATATGGTTTCTTATTTGGGTAAGCTGAGTTGGGTGCCACTTGGGTGATTGGGATAGCTCGGATGGGTATGGCATGAAAAACGGGTTGATTTCGTTGAGTAGCAGCGAAAAGTCGCCCGACTCTTCTTCTCTTAGGATTGGGTTGAGAAGGGGATTCAGTTTGAGTGGAGTCGGAGGTTTCAGTCGATTCTTTATCCTTCTTTTTCTCCTCCTTGAAGTCTTTGTTTCGGATTCGGTTCTCGGTGAGCTCTGTTGCTAGCTCCATTGCTGCTTCCAAAGTTGCAGGCTTGGTACTTATCATAGGGTCTTGAATCTTTGACGGAAGACCACGAATGTAGTGCTCGATCAAACGGTAGAGGGGAGTAAACATGTTGGGAACCATTTGATGTAATTCGAGGAACCTTTTGTTGTAGGTGGTGTGGTCTCCTTCCATTTGCTTCAATGAATAAAATTCATCTTCTAGCTTCTTGATTTCGCTCCTTGGGCAAAATCGTCTGGTCATGATTTCCTTCAATTCGTTCCAAGTTAGGGTCATAGCATCTTCAACACCTCGTTTTGCCTTCTTTGTATTCCACCAAGTAAGTGCTATCCCATATAGTCGACCGGTAGCATAACGCACTTTGCGATCATCAGGGCAATCGCAATTTAGAAAAGTATTCTCCATTTCTTCAAACCAATGGAGGAGTGCGGTGACACCTTCAGTCCCTTTGTATTTCGGAGGGTCGCATGATTTGAAATGCTTGTAGGTACATTTAGTGGTATTTGGGGGAGAGTTGAAAATGTTTTGGTTTGCTTGATTGACAGGATTATCGGTAAGTGCTTGTTGAACTTGGATTACAATGTTGGGTATTACGGCAGCCATTTGTTGAGCGATTAAGGTAGCCATGCGTTCGCGGGCTCTTCTTGCTCTCGTCTTCCTACGGGCGAGGTTAGAAGACATCTACAATGAATACATGACAAGAGTATGAGTTGGATGCTTTTGGGATCACGGGTCGCATTCAAGAATGAACATTCATAAAATAATTATACAAAAATACTACATCCATGGGATGTCTTGGGCTTTGCTCGCTGTTAGGCCCGTCATGCCGCCATACTTTACCTGTGTAATCATGTGGGCCCCCATGAATACCGGTTTTTCATATGGTTCGCACGGTTTCTGCCTGGTTGCGTACACAAAACCCGGAGAAAATCGAGAAATATGTATACAACGTGTGATGTTCGGAATGTGTCCAGGTGTAGACACGGTGACACCTCAAAGTAGGGTTAGTTCGAACGACGTTTGGTGTGGCATGCTTTGGCCTAATAGGTCCTTCGTACTCTCATCGTTGGTCCCCAGGTAGGCAAACTGATCCGTTATATTGGATTTATACGAATGCCAGCCTAGACAGGACGTTCCGACTACCGGTACTCGTACCCTTCCAGTTACTACATGCCCGTCGCAGAACTTACTTTGATGAGATTTGAAAATTGCACAAAATCCTTGGATAATGAGAATATGAAAATAAATTGAATTCATGAACATCGATATATGTATAATGAATATGTATATATGTATAATGAACATGTATATGAGCATGTATGTTTGACTGAAATGTAAACAAATATGAAACAAATAAATATCACAAGTTTGTATGTAACCACCTAATCAATTTAAAATTTAGGCAGACTATAGTATAGGCTCTAAGGGTCTAATAACCTATCCTATATCCCTATAGTCAAGGCTCTGATACCAATCTGTCACACCCCGACCCGCAGCGGATAAGGTGATCGGGGCATGATTGGGTTATCATCAAAGCTCATGACATTTATTAAACGTTTCATATTCATTAATACAAATTAAATGGAAATTTACAATAATGTTACAACATGATCTAACTAACAATCTAACTTCTTTGTTCTCTTCTAAGGCATATCCTATGTTATCCTTGCTTCAACCTGTTCACCTGTATCATGTGTAAAAAGGTTTTTGGATCAACATAATGTTGGCGAGTGAATCCTATGGAAAAACATTTGAACAATTTATTTAAATTGATTATGAAATATGGGCACAACCAAACATGAGTAAAATTAGATGTAACTTGATCAATAATCATAAGATGTTAAATGAAAACACTCATGAACAATAATGGAACAATTAAAGGCACGCGATGCTCAACTCGTCTCTCACGAGGAACTGAGGGGCCTGATGAATGAATTGCATAAACATGATAATATGAATAACACAACTACAAACAATATAAACTCAATGATACACACATGAACAATAATGAAATTGGTATGAAGCACGCGATGTTCTACTCGTCTCCCACGAGGAACTGATGGGCTTAATGTATGAGTTTCATATGACTTGACTAATGGCAATAAGTAAATCACAACAATAAAAAACAATCTAAGTTTAAGTCATGATGTGGTATGGCACAAGTTTAAATAAATAAATTAATTAATTTCATAACACATGACACACCCCAAAACGTGTAATTTAAAAGGGGGAATTGTAAGATTCACTCACAGTGGGTGCGTTCGGTTGATGACGTTGAATGCACGCGAAGTGGTTTTAACCACGAGTGAGATTTAACCTAGATAAATTGCATTATGGTTTGGTAAGTAAACGGATTTTATTAAACTATTTTAGTAGAATGGTTGGGTGCATTTTTGTGAGTTTGAGGCTATTTTCTAATCTTAAAAATGTTATTTTTAAGTATTTATAATTGATTTTTAATTAAAATAATTAAATAAAAATAATAAAAATATTTTATTTTTTTCTGACCGTTGACTGACCCTTTGACCGTTGACCTGACCGTTGACCGGTTCGATGGCAGATTATTGTGCGCTGAGTGAGGCTCGAACCCGAGACCTCTCGTACGCGTGCACGCAGCTCTACCAACTGAGCTACGTGTCTAACCCGTTATATATCTGATTTTAATTATATATATATACTAATTAGTTAAACTGAAAATCATTTTATTTTAAAAATAGTTTTGTGCGAACCGGACTTGCACTCCACAGGTCTCGAACCCGGGACCTGTGGTTTAATCTAACACACAGTCCACCGCTGGACTGTGTGTTCAACATGTTATATAACTTGATTTTTATTATACTTAAATACTAATTATTTATTTCCTTTTCTGCCTTAAAAAGAGGAGATAATTGTCCGAGTCGGTGCTGAAGACCGGACTCGAACTCGTGACCAGCGATATAAACAAACACACAGTCCACCGCTGGACTGTGTGTCTAACTTGGTTATTATTCCGGTTATTAATATACTTAACATATATCTAAGGCGACTCCGGTTCAGTAAACAAAAATGGATTTTTATTAAGGCAGCGTGTGTGAGACGGGAATCGAACTCGAGACCTTTGCATGTTTAACGTTTTATGTGCACACAGTCCACCGCTGGACTGTGTGTCTAACCCGAGTAAAATCCTGATTTATATTATACTTATATGATAACAAAACATCGTCTTCTTCACTGAAAAATAACCAGAAATCGGAAATCGACTGGTTCGAGTTTTATTCAAGTTTCATTAGCGAATTACTGTCCATTCGGGTAAGATAAAAGTGAAAAGAAAAAGAAACTGGGCGGAGAAATATACCGACTGGGCTCTCTGTTTTCCGGCAGAAATCCGGCGACAGAATTCGACTCCGGCGACAGGTTCCTTATAGCAGCTAGTCTCCGGAAAGCTTGGAAAAGGTAAGGGTGACTTCGGTAAAGGTTTAGGGGATTCAGTAAAGCTCAGAGATTAAAACTCGGTTTTCCGGCGAAAAACAGAAAAGTTCCAGCGAGTGGAATTACGCCGAGAGAAAGTGTGTTTTTGAGCGAAAAGGTTTGTCGTCGGTTGAGGGTGAATTTATAGGGAAAAATCGAAATGTATTTGATCTGTTTTACGACTGGGTTCATTGATTAAGATTTTCCGGCGGTTATCATTTTTAGTCGCGGACTTCAAACATCGGTTATAACCGATGTGTGGTTAATGGTTTACGTTATTACGTAAATCGTAGTTAAGACTCGCGAGAATTCCGGGATTCCGACGACTGAACTGGTTGGGCGCCGGTTTTGAATTTCTAACGTTACTTTATCAATTAAATGATTCTATTATATAACAAACAAAGCAGTTGGCGCAGTGGTTTGTGTGTTGAGAGATAAGTTGCTTAGCTGATTCGGTACAGACCCGGGTTCGAAACCCGGCAGATGCAAATCATTTTTATTTTGCGATTTTTGACAGTTTTTCAAAAACTAATTATATATTCTTGTATAATAATTGATTACGGATCGTTTAAAAATATTTTGGGCATTTAATTCGCAAGGAAAATTTTGACTGACTGTTCGGTTGATAAACGGAGCGGGTTTGGTAAATCCGTTTTTGACGGATGTTACAATTCCGGTCTGGAAATGGGAGAGCATAGCCATGGATTTCATCACGAAATTTCCTCGTACCTCGTCTGGTCACGACAGCATTTGGGTTATCATCGATCGTTTGACCAAATCCGCACACTTCCTCGCCATTCGTGAAAATTACAAAGTCGAGAAACTGGCTCGTATCTACACGAGTGAAATCATTAGTCGTCACGGTACTCCTCTTGATATTATTTCTGATCGTGATGCTCGTTTCACTTCTCGCCTTTGGCAAACTTTCCAATCCTCCCTTGGCACTAGTTTGAATCTTAGCACCGCTTTTCATCCTCAATCTGACGGTCAGACCGCGCGTACTATTCAAACTCTAGAGGATATGCGTCGATCATGCGTAATCGATTTTGGCGGCAACTGGGATTTGCACTTACCCTTGGTAGAATTCTCGTACAACAACAGCTATCACGCAAGTATTCAAATGGCTCCATTTGAAGCACTGTATGGTCGCAAATGCCGTTCGCCTATTTGTTGGCACGAGATCGGAGACGTACAACTCACCGGTCCCGAACTTATACAAGAGACGACGGACAAGATCCTACATATTCGTGACAACTTGCTCAAAGCTCGAAGCCGACAAAAGAGCTATGCTGATAGAAGACGCAAACCTTTGGAATTCAACATAGGTGACCACGTACTTCCCAAGGTTGCACCTTGGAAAGGTGTTGTTCGTTTTGGTAAGAAAGGCAAACTCGCTCCTCGCTATGTGGGTCCTTTCAAGATTCTCGAAAGGATAGGCAAGGTAGCGTATCGACTGGATCTACCTCAAACGCTCAGCAATGTTCATCCTGTGTTTCATGTTTCGAATTTGACGAAGTGTCTAGCCGAAGAAGGACTTCAAGTTCCACTCGAAGATCTTCAGATCAACGATACTTTGCACTTTGTGGAGAAACCGGTCGAAATCATGGACCGAGGAACCAAGCAACTGAGGCGCAGTCGTATTCCTATTGTCAAGGTTCGATGGGAAGGTAAACGTGGCGCCGAATTCACTTGGGAACTTGAAAGTGATATGAAGACTAAGTATCCATATCTCTTCGTTACATCTTCCTAAATTTCGGTACGAAATTTCCTAAAGGAGGGGAACGCCCCGCGTTTTGATACTCTCTATATTTGAAAACTTTGTATCGTACTTCTATTTTTAGTAAGCGTTGTATCTTGTATTTGTCTTTCGTTGTAAACGTGGAAAACCGAGACTTGAATCGTAATGAGAAACTCGTATTTTAACAATATTATGTTAATTATAGTCATGTTACACTTATACTTGTTCATACTTTAAACGTGTAAACGTATTCGTGGTACTCTCAATCGTAAACGTGTGATAACTTGCAAACATGGTATGTATGCGTAATCAAGACTCAAACGTGAAACTCGTAATCATTAAACTAATTTCGTTACGAAAATATAATTATCTATTTATTAAGTTAATTAATTAAATTAATTAATTAAATTAGTTAATAAAATTAATTAATTTATTTTTACAAAAATTAAAAATGCTATTTTATAAATATATCAACATTTAGGATTAAAGGTTAATATATATATATATATATATATATATTTTATATATATATAAAGTCCAAGGTCTAAATTGTAATTCTTGAATCTTAACTTCAGGGACTAATCTTGCCATTTTTGGTAAATTGTTTAAAGGTTTTTAATTAAAAAAAATTATATATATAAATAATATACTAAAAGCGGGATCCGCGGGTTTCGAACCCGGGACCTCCGGTTCAACAGCCAAGCGCTCCGCCACTCCACCACTTGCCACACATCTGAAGAACTCGGAAACACAAAGCATATAAGCTTTGTTTCCGGGTCAGACCTGATCGCAAAAGAGGGAGGCAGCAGCGGGTTTTGGGCAAGATTGGGTTGGTTTTTTGAGTTTTTTATCAATTTTTAACACTTAATAACCCACCTAAACTTCACCTAACTAACCCTAATCCTTTCCTTATAAAACCCAAGTGTTTTCAAGCCTTTTTCCACTTTCACAACTCCATAATCTCTCCAAAATCATCTCAAGAACACGTGAAATTTCAGAATTCGGGCAGATTGTATACCTCTTACAAAAGTGAGCATATCTTGCTCATTTCTTAACCAAATCATCTCATTCTTCTTCCTACTTGCTTGGATAAACTTTGGGTTGAATTCCTAGGGCTCTCCATGGAGAATCCAGACCTGGAAATGCCCCAAAATGTCCGAGAACTTTCTGTTATGATTTAACTTTTCACAAACTTGTTAAATCTCATACTTTTCTCATTCATCCTAGTGTTCTTGAACTCCTAATCACATATATGAGTATGGGGACTAACCTAGGTTGTTAAACTTGTAAATAGGAGTGTTTAATCACTCCAAACTTTCTGTTTTTGAAGAGCATTGAGCTCACAAGTGATGCAAGTTCTTAAACTTGTTCATGTGTGTCCACCAAGGAAGCTTGGGCTATCCTAACTTGAGACCACACATCACTTGATGATTTTCATCAAGATCCCAAGATAGTTTGCTAGACTTAAAGTGTCACAACCCCACAAAACCGTTGACGATTGTCCTCGTGTGCTCGTCGGGTTGTTGAATACTTGGTTACTTGGTATATAGATGACACCTTATCATTCTTGTATAGTATATAGTTCTTGTACCCTCCTTGTTACCAATGGTAACTTGTGTAGTGGTGAACATAATCCGAGGTTCAAAGTGGATGGTTTAACCTCCCACCTCATACTTGACATACATGACACTAGAGGTTACAAAGTGGATGGTTCATCCTCCCACCTCTTACATGATTATAATGATATATATAAATATATTATAATTCTAAAACCGAAACCTTGATAATGAACTTATAATCACCTATCAAGTTATTAATTTTAACACTAAAGTATGTAATTCCTTGCACGATTCTAATAGGTCCCGAACCTATGAAATCACATCCAACTCGTAAGAGTAACTATAGTGTCAAGAACGAGTGTTACATTTTAGTGAATACTTTCGTATCATAATACTTTATCAAACTTATTTTTAATCATGCACGAATACTCCTAATCTCCCGTTGAAACTCTATACTCGTACACCTTGTTTCCTCTTGTAGGATAATTCGGCGTCATCCTCGAACCAACGTCTTCACGGATTGTCAAGTGTAGAAAAGACTTAGCAAAACCCTGAGTACACTCGACCCACTTTGTTTATAACACTTTTCGGGTGTAACATGTTTCCATATACAAAATCACGAACACTTAAACTTTATAAAACACACAAACGATCCCATATACATGAAAGCATGAATCTTATACTTGATGCTTGTCTTGGATATTCGTATTGCTATGCTTTAGTCATTAACTATTTTTAGCCTTCGTTTGACATGCTTAGCGCTATAGGAATTCACGCATCCACCTCCATCGTGTTATTCGTGAGGTCATGTTAAAACATCGTGATTGCGTTAAGGGTTTGATTATTAGTATTGCATGCCTTGATATTGCTCTTGTATAGATTTGGTTGCCATGAGGATTGTTTAAACTTATTCGTATACGTATGCTATGCCTAAAATTGTGTACTCGCCTTTGCTTTCGCATTGACATTATTTTAAAACATGTTACAGGTTGAAGGAGATGATGCTATGAAAACAATATAGCAAGGACTAGATACACACAAATTAGACGTTAGGTTTAATGTCGATGTATCAATTTTGTTATGACTTTGCAAATGTTATGTTGTTTCTTTGTTTTGTTACATTAATGTATTTGACAATTCTTATGAAATAAAATATGGTTTAATTAATTATTGTCACTTATTAATGTTGTGAGCAATGAGCAATCTCGTTTTCGTCTCATCCCGATGTTTCCGTCATCGGTTGGGGTGCGACAACTAAAACATAGACAACATACGCAAATTTGGTATCTAACAATCTTCATACTCAGCAACGTTACAAAATAAAGAATTTAACAAAAACCATCACAACCCCCCAAAAAATTAAGGACATGCAAAATAATTCTCATTTGAGAGTACACTCATCATCACCGAACCAAACAAACCCACAAAAGGATGCGTAAGAGTATCACAAAGTTAATCCGACTGAAACTAAATAGCTAAGGCAAAAGCCACAAAGAAATAACGCCCAGCAGGTCAACCCACTTAACACGTTTACTGCATTCCCAACTTATAAACCAAAAGGGTTAACCAGATCATGAAAACCGTAAATGGGTGGAATAAACAAACACAAAGCATACTAAAAACGAAAACATGTTAGCTAAACATCTTCATTCTCACCAAGGTGACAAAACCATGACAACAAAAAAAATTGAACAAAATGTTAACAAAACCCTAAAAAAAGACATGTAAAAAGATCCTCAGATGAGAATAAACTCATCATAACTGAACCAAAAAACCCACAAAAGCATCAAACAAATCCTATACCGTTTAACGCTTTCCGACTGGAAAAGCCTAAAAGGTTAACCAGAAGGTAAAAACCCTAAAGTCGTAAAAACACAAAGAAATCAAACTTGAAAACCCAAATCGGTTAACCAGAGTCGAAAGCATGTCGGAGAACATGAACGTGGAAATCAGTAGCTGGAAGCAAAATCTTAAAGTTGCGTAGAAAACTTCGGACCATTCCTCTCCCTCTGTCACCCAATGATAATGATGACATGGAAAACTTCCTAAAAGAGAAAGTATACAACAACGACACCCGACACCACGAACTCACATGTTGCCAAAGAACTGAAGTAACCATAAACGAAGAGAAGATATGTTCAACCGATTCCTCACCAAAGTTACATAAAGGGTACGACGTGTCTTTGATGAGAATGTTTCTTCTTCTAAGAGCCATAGCCATGATAATTCTTCCAATATTTGCCCGTCACACGAAAAAATTACACTTGAGGAGTATCCATCTACATCACTACATAACATAGTTATTACTAAAGTCATCACTCGTGATTAAAAGACATTTAACAACACTAACACTAAAATCACCATTTGATTCCCCAATCGGCTAATTCTATACGATTCTAACTTTAAACTACATATTTGTCAAGATCTGAACCTTTAAACTAACCTCATAGAAGAAAAATATATATCGTTCTTTCACACTTTAATAAGCCTAAGCCTAGACTAGAAACAAGCATTGGTAATCACCATATCCGATATCCCTAATTACACCATGTGGTACTTAACCACATCCATGTTTATCACAATAAATTATTTAATAACATGTTTAATAAATAATTAACAAATAACGAAGCCGCCGAGCCACACAGCTCATTCTCGAGCCAGCCAGCCAACCAAGCCGAAACTCGTTTCCTATATAACGGCAAACCACTTTACGCATGACCACAAGTAGTTTTTCAGTTTTTCTTCTTCAAACCTTCTTCTCATAACTGTCACACATTCTTCTTCTGCTCTAACAAAACGACTTCAATGGGCGTCGTACGGACAGACGAGAGCCGGAGATCTGAGATCGAAGAGTTCCGCCGTATGCTGCTATCCTGCTCCGCCGTCGTCCTTAAGGTCGGTACGGAAGACGAACGCAATCTCCGGCGACTGACGTCACGTAACCGAAACGAATATGCAGTAGATCAGAAGCTTGTTTGCGTCACCAGCGGCGTCTCGTTCCTCGGAATCGCTATCGTGAAACAGCTCGTGCTTAGAGGATATTCTGTTCGAATTATTGTTGATAACGAAGGTAACGTTATTATTTCGTGTATGTTTTATCGTTTTTGAATGAGGTTACAACTGTTTCTCTGTTTAAGTTGTTAAAATGATTGTTTATGGATGAAATTATCTCTGTTTTTTGTGTATAAATTGATGAATTGATTGTTTATAAATGAGATAAATTCTGTTTTTGTGTTTAAATTGATGAATTGGTTGTTTATGAATGATTTTATGACTGATTCTTTGTATAAATTGATGAGATGATTGTGTTTGAATGAAATTGTCACTGTTGTTGTGTATAATTGTTGAATTTGATTGTGTTGACTGTGTACTTTGACTTACTGATGAGAATATTCAGCATCTATGATCTATGCTCTAGATTTGTTAAATCATGACTTTAAGAACATGTAAGAAGCAATAAATTCGCTATCGAATCAACATTTTGCTCAATTAACCGCTGAGTTTGATATTACAGAAGATATAGATCGGTTAAGAGAGATTGAAGTTTCAGAAGATAATGAAATTTCATCGAGAATTACAAACAACAATCGGATAGGAGTTGTTGTAGCAAAATTCAACGATCGCCAGAGCTTGACGGAAGCTTTTGATGGATGTTATACGGTGTTTCACACAACTGCTTTCATTGATCCAAGCGGATTCTCCGGTTACTCCGTGAGTCTCGTTCTAACTTTTGTCCTTTTCTTTATTATAAGTTCAGAAGATATGATTATTTATGAAAAGATCTATGATGAAATCATGTGCTACAGCGTGATATAAAGTAGTTAGGTGACATATAATTGGTTTCTCAAAATGCATATCATGTTGGCCTTTTTGTTTATTATAATGCCTTTCGTTTCCTTCTAGAGACATTTCTATATTTTATTAAACTCTGTTAGTGGTATTAAATAATACTAATCATGTCGTTTTCCACCGGCTGAAGACGACTGGGGATATATTAAATTCAGATATGCATATACAATTGATTACGTCCCATACTATGCACATATAATCTATATATGTGTGGGCTCTTCTGAGGCAAAAAGTGAAATTGCACTAATTATGACGTTATTTTACTAGATCGTGAAAATAACGTTAAAAGCAGCGGATGGTTAATCATGCATCATGTGGTGGCGTTGATAGCCGAAAGACATGCACTAATCAGCCTTTGTCCCGATTGTTGAGTGATATGTGCCTTATATCCAAGGCTTGATGCAATACTACCATCGAGCCGGGGGTCTCACGGGAAGCAGCTTCTCTATTCCTACGGGATAGAGTTAAAGTTGTCTACGTCTTACCCTCCTCCTCCTCAGACTCTAACTTAACTTTGCTATTTAGCTTTACTGCGTATGATGGTGATCAGGGCGGACCTAGCATAGAACAAGGGCAGCCCTCGTTGCCCCTTGATGCTCCGGCGGTAGTGTAAAATTAGTGTAAATTTTGAAAAAACTTGACGTTTTTTCGATTTCGATGTCCCTTTTTATTGAAACGTTGCCCCTTTAGGTTTTTTCTGGATCCGCCACTGAATTGGTGATGATGATGATGATGATGATATGAATATACAATGATTAAGATATTATTGCTTTGATATGGTTTCAGTCTAGATCCTTAAACTATGATTTCTTTGTGTATCCCCATTGGATTACCGAGTAAACTAATGCAACAAGCGTGACAACCGAATTGCATCTGATCTTAAAACTTTAAATCATATGAAATTGACAGAAATCCATGGCGGAAATAGAAGCAAAGGCAGCTGAAAATGTAGCAGAAGCCTGTGCAGCAACTCCATCTGTTAGAAACTATGTGCTTACGTCATCTCTACTGACATGCATATGGAGAGACACTTCCAATAGCAGCCTCTCCCCTGTAGTAGACCACAATAGCTGGAGTGATGAATCCTTTTGCACTAGTAAAAAGGTAATAAACTCTATTTTCATATTTTTTAAAATCGAGTTAATTATTGTTATTTAAATTATTACAGCTATGGTATGCATTGGGTAAGTTAAAAGCCGAACGGGCCTCATGGCGAATAGCCGAGGAAACAGGGTTGAAATTGACCACAATATGCTCGGGTCTCATCACGGGCCCTCGTTACTCCTGTGCAAATCCATCATCCACCATCGCGTACCTCAAAGGTCGGTTTTTAGCTTTTCTTGATAATTACTTTAAAGATGTGAAAAATTAGATGGCTCATAGTAACAAGAATATGCAGGTGGTCAAGATATGTATGAACACGGTTTGTTAGCAACGGTTGATGTTAACAAACTAGCAGAGGCGCACGTAAAGGTGCACAGGAAATGAACAAAACTGGTGGTGGGCGGTATGTTTGTTTTGACGAAGTTGTACGTAGCCCTGACGAGGTTCAAAGACTAGAACAAGAAACGGGACTTCACATAAACACTGCCTCACATGATAATGTATTTAGATTCGAATTGTCAAATAGAAAGCTTGATAGGTTGATGTCGCAAGTGCATAGATGCACAAGCGTATGTTAGCATGTCGGAACTTAGATTTTAAATGTCGCTTTTTTGTATTAGATGATGCGGTTTTACCATGGAAACTGAGTGTTGCGACGAGGAATGACATAAAAACTCAAAACTAAACGGAAAGCCAAAACAACCAAGGGCGAGTAATCGGACATGTGAGGGATAGTTATAAAGATTTTATCGGATTCGAGTCGGTACAATATATGGTAATACCTATGCAATTGCCTGAAATCGATCCCATAATTTATTTACCCACATCGAACTCGAATATATCCATGACGAACTCAAATATACTAATGTATATACATAACGTTAAAATTGTATTTTGAAGTTGTTAGAAACTTCAATTATTAAATAGTATTGTTTAAAGTGTAGGCGAGTATTTGCTACTTCAAGTTGTTGAGTTTAAGATTGGATTCACGTAAGGGGTAGTGGAAGTTGAAACGGGTATATCTGATATCTATGAACCTAAAGGGGTGAAAAGTAACGAGTATTGACATATATATGACATATGACTGGGAATAAGTATAATCTTTCAATCATATATGAAACTAGAATTATCCATTTTAATCAATTATCTTCATATTTGTTGTGACGTGAAATCTTGTATGATCTCTTTTTTTGAAATGACTAATTTACACAACCTCTAATCTTACTCTTAAATCTACGTCTTTGGTCATCATGAGACTCGAAATCTTAGTACTTGGAAAGGAACACATTTTTCCAACTTGTTGTGCCATTAGGTGAAAAACCCTTTGCTTACCTATTTTAATTATTTGTATCATTACTTCATTAAAACGTGGAAAGCTATTTATAAATGGCTTGATGTTCCTTTGCCTTTGGATTACCGTCTAGTGGGAATTATGCTATGGTTGGATTCTTTGCAGATCGAGAACAAGAAATGCAAACTCATTCATGGAGTGATTCTTACCATTTGGTGGACGTTTTGGAAAAGTCGAAATGAAGTTATTTTTGCGCAAAATGATAGATCGAAGTGGCTGATTTTTATTCGATAATTTCCTGTTTGTTTTTGTGGTATGGTAACAGGAACAGGAAATGTAACGCTAATTGGGTAGCGTGGCTTCAAAATTCTTTACTTGTCATGTAATGCTCACTATTTTGTAACTTTTTTGGTATCTTTATAAATGAAGTTTCTGCCGTTCTAAAAAAATCTAGTAATAAATAAATGGCTACTTCTATAGAGTGGTAATGAAATTTCTATTTAGGAAACAACTTTTGTAAACGCCAAAAGACAACTTTTCCAACGTTTCAATTAAATGTCTCTATAACTTCAAATAAAAAAAATGATTTAGGGGAATTCGGTTCGGCTATATAGGCTTGGTTAAATTGGTGACGTGATGTTTAACGTTATACCAATTTGACCATGTTAAGAACTTAAATAATAACTGTTAAGTTTAATACCTGAATTGGTGTATATGCATTATGTCTTGTGGAGATGAATATCATCGGGTGGTTCCGCTGGTGGCACGATGATACTCCAATGGTCCGTCAGTGATTCAATTTGCCATTCAAAAAAAAAGTTTAATCCTTTTTTTTCAAATGCAAGCTAACGGATACTTAATAATAACTATTAAGCTTACTCTAATACTTGCTCCAAATACAAATCTTGTTAAATTTTGTTATTTGAAACAACTTGTTCTAATTATTTTTATAGTTAAGAAAATGGATAAAGAAAGTGTTTAAACTCCCCAATCAGACCCTAACCATAAAGAATTTGTAATGGATGATTTAAAAACAAGTAGCAGCCTTGAATCACGCTAAAATATTGTTCATTTTAAACTGAATATATATATATATATATATATATATATATATATATATATATATATATATAATATATATATATATATATATATATATATATGTTATGGTATCGTATACACACATTTTGAAACCTTCCAAGTTTCCTAACGAAACCAAAAGAATAAAATAAAGGTGGGGCCAAGATGGTTGCTTTATATTGTTCAATGACTAAAGTCAAAAGAAGAAGAAAAAATAAAAATAGCAACCACGACCACCTTCCCCCAATTAATTCTCTACCCGTACCGGGGTGTGAGGCGTTGCTTGGGGTGGGGATTGTCAAGTAACGCTGGCTAGACTACATCGGGCCAGCGTTGGTTATAGTGTTGCCTCGCTGGGGGTATCCGTTAGAGGTGACAGTTATGGTATGTAAATCAAATTTTAATACCCAACTCAAATAACATTTTTTTCATATTCTTCTTCAACCAATACCAAACATAAATTAGATATCTTAACTAAACCCACACAAAAAAATGATGCATTGGATCGAAGATGAGGAAATAGCACTAGTGACATCGATTGTTAGCGCACAACAACCCTACAACGCGGTCAAACTGCGTGTTGGGGACGAGCATTTCAACAATACCAACAACACGTCGGGAACACGCGTCACAACTTAAACGCGTGTCAACATAAATGGCGTGAGCTCAAACCGAAGTTGGATCGGTTTAAAGTTTGCTTCGACCGTGTCTCTGCGAACGACTTGACCCATGACGATCGAGTCGAGATCGTGAAGATCGAGTATAGGCACAATGAGAATTTGGATTTTAAGTGGGTTTCCCACTTTAATATTTACCGTACTTTGTAATTTTTTTTCTTTTTTTGGATTTAATGAGTAGTTTTTATCTTTTTTTAGGATTTAATCAGTAGTTTTTTTTTATTTTTTAGGATTTTATGTAACTTTTTTTTTAAACTAATATAACTTGTGTTTTATTATATAATTGTCAACTTTATAAAAAAACTCACGCTGGCCAGGCCACGCCGCTTCCACACGCCATTTTTCTTGGGGTTGATGAAACCCATATCTGTCCGTGTCAAGCAATGCCCCTAATCCAAACCCCATAATCTAAATCGAAAGAATGAAAGAAAATTTCATACCGGAAACCAACTTACTTTGGTAAAGAAAATGCACCACTCATATTAATTAAAACTTGAATATATCTACTCTTCATAATCGTAGTGATTCTCAAAACCGGATAAACAACATATAAAATATATGTCACAACTAATATAAAATAAATTATATGAAACTGTTTTGTTTTTATTTTCTTTTGTTCGCATTTACAATGCTAATAAAACATAATGCATAGATACACAAAATACGAAGTCGGAAATAGTAAGCGGATTGGTAAACGATATTTGTAAAGTAAAATATAAAAATTTAAAACTCGGTCCAACTACCCTAAGATCGATTTAAATAGACTTAACCAGACCGTTTACGTAACCAGTTCTCGATCTTTACGTCTGTGACTTTGGTAGATTAGGCAATGATAGATAGAGCCTAGCCTCCTTGCAGAGGTGCCAGGCTCTATCTCGAGCCCACCCGGGTATTCGTTCTACCGTGTGTTTACGCCAGAGAATACTGCTCTTGTGATGGCACATCGACTGTCAAGTGGCAACTGGCGGTATGGTTTCTCGGGGGAACGTCCAAGCCAAACTCTGAAGCCAGCGCGGGCTCGGTTAAGACAACATAGTCTGACCAAAGTGGAGCAACAGGGCTCTCAAATTTGGAGAGTGCGGTAGCCTAATACAAGAAAGTCGTCGTTAAAAAAAACTATACTACACTTAGTAGGGAATAGATGATAGCTATGAGTAACCATCAATATCTGATATTGATGGTGGTAGACCTATGATTTTGCTTAAACGGGTGGCTTAACTAACATTTAAAAGGGGGTCAATCAGGATTTTGTTAAATATAACATTTTTTTTTCAGGGAGACGGTTGCCCCCCTTCCTTTTCCTTTGTGAGTGGGTACACCCCTGGATATGCTAGAATAACAAAAATATCCAAGTTCAATCTAAGATAAAGCACACCGCTTCGATTGAGTTAGGATAAAAATTAACATCCAATATGCTAGAACTGAATTAGCATATTGGATGTTAATTTTATCACAACTAGGAGGCCTCGAAAACAAGAAGGTTTTTTGTAATTTTTTCTATAAACCGCAACAAACACTACTGAAATTAAAAAATATACTCAACATGCTTGAAAATGAAAAGGACGTGGGCAAGCATGGAAATAATAAGCGATCCAGAGAAGATGATGTGGTCGTTGACGTGATTTGGTGGGATGGTTTAACGTCGTTTGGCGAAAAAGCCAAAATAATCAAATGTGTTACGTTAGAGCAATGCGTAACTTCTCATAAAGCAAACCCATAAAACAGATACGCCACATCGAGTCATGGACTACCATGCAATTATGTCTAATTAATAAAAAAATCATTTCACCTAATTTTATTCCCACGTAAGCAAGAAAATATACCACACAATCAAGACATCAAAACTAAATTCAATCTTATTAAAAAAAGGAGTAAATCGCCAAAATCGTCCCAGAGGTTTGGACCTATGTGCCAGTTTCATCCAAAATAACTTTTTTTTTACAATATTGTCCTTCACTTTTGAGATTTTTTTGCATTTTCATCCAAATGTCTTGTTGCTTTTTTATTTTATGTCAAATATTTGGATGAAAATGACAAAAAAATCTCAAATCTCAACGATTTTGGCAAAAAGGCTAGACGTTTGGATAAGAATGACAAAAAATCACAAAAGTGAGGGGCAATATGTACAGAAAAGTTATTTTAGATGAAATTGACAAATACCACCAAACCTCGAAGACGATTTTAGTAATTTACTCAAAAGAAAAACATCAAAGTGTACGAGGCCACTCATGAGTGATATAAAGCATCTACCGAACGAGTAAATAATAACTGTGATGAGATTTGACATAAACAATAAAAGATGTTTAAAGTGCAACAATATGATTAAATTTAACTCTAAAGAAATAACGTAATGAATAATAATAAAATATGTTTGAAGTGCAACAATATGATAAAAGTTAACGATCTAAATAAAAAACGTAAAGTAAACAATGAATGACCCATCATAAAGCGATCCATATATCGGAAGGTACTGGGCCAGTGTCCCACTAAAAAAAGCTTAAGGCCCATTACAGACTTTTAGTTACCCGTTTTTATACAAGTACTAGGTTATGGACCCTGTGTATTACACGGGTTAAATAAAGAAAATATCTCATGTAAGTAAAAGATGATAAATACCATAAAAATGCTTAAAATCATCCATTAAATTTTAAATATTTGCAACAGTACATATTTCATTAAATAGTACGCCTAAATTTTAAATATTAGCAAGAGCACATACTTTATTGAAGAGATTCACTTTAATATCATATTTTGTTATTTATGCAGGGAATAGAAAAAGAAAATAAGTTATCACAATATTTTTATACTCTAAGTTTAACAGTTTTATTTCATTGGTTTTTCTCTAGGCTGTTATACCGAGTGCCAATATTGTAACGAATCAAACTGATACCGATCGAAGCTGAATTCCTACTGCATATGCGAGGGATTTCACTATTCATAACTTTAAATTAAGTATTTGTTATTGCTAATAACTAAAAATGCTAAACCCATCACATTCATTTATCTCATGATTAAATGTAAACTCAAAGAGCTATGTAAAATGATCTTAAATTAAATTACAACAATAAATTAAATAGAATTTAATAATTATATAAAATTAATTAGATTCGACCATGCAAATTAGATCAAATCCTTATAAATAATAAGAAAAAAAAATATTTAGTAAATGATATCACATAGGTAGTTAAGTAAAATTTATCCTTTTTAACATTAATGGCCCTAATAAATTAACTTTTTAATCATTAGTTATTTTTTCTCTAACGTTTTTTATTAATTAAATTAATAGAGTTTCAAATATATAGGAGCTCCTTGTATCAAGGAAACCTGCACGAAGCCGCCGGAGGAGCCGATGTAAGTCGCCGAATAAGCTCGCCACCGCCGGAGAAGACTACCGGAGAACGGACGGAACCAACGACACCCTGTTTCGGTATACATTCTTCACCTCTATTCGAATTCAGTTAAAATCATGATAAACTTTTGTGTTCTCTGTTGAGAGCTTGCAACTCGTATTTAATATAACTGTTGTAATGATGAAGATGAACCAAACGATAATTGATTAAAACATGGATCGAACCCCAAATTGTGACTTTTCCCAGTGGTGTTGTATGCGTTTTTATCCGGGGCGACCCGGGATCGATCCCTGTGCTTGACCGGTTCTTTCTCGCTGTGTTCTGTGGTCTGTCATTGATGTTGCTATTGCCTGTTGTTGGGCTGCCCTCATGGGCTATACTTTTTTTAATTTTTTTTCATTTGTTCTGGGCCAGAATATCCATCGGGCCAGAACTGATTTGGGTCATTAATAAACAAGAATCATTATTTTCTTTTATTATTTTTTACTAATACTATTTATTATTATTATCATTATTATTATTATTATTAATCATATTCTTTTAATCAATATTGTAAAACAATTATTATTACCTAGTATTAATATTAGGACTATTACTATTAACCTTATAACATTCATTAAAATATTATCATTATTCGTTACAAAATCAATCAAGACCCTTCCACTACTAGTTAACACATGATTTGAACGTTGTTTTTACACATTCTAATTCGTTAATTTATAAGCAACGCATATCAAATTGGCGAAATTCATAAACAATAACGAATTCATCATATTATTTAGGTTAAGCCACTCTCGTTTGATCCATCATCCTTACTCGTGCGATTCCAAGAAACTTATACGCAACCTTAGGTGAGTATACTCGATCCCCTTTTTGTTTTATCACTTTTGGGATGCAACATGTATCTATATCAAATATACGCAACATTTGAAACGTGTTACAATCATACCCTATCCACATTTAACATGAAACAATTTGATGCTTGTGATTCTTGTATGTTATGTAAATATTTATGCTTATATGAGCTCACCTTAACAATTATAGTACTATGCATATGGTATAGGAGTAACGCACCGCCCTGACAATCAAATAGGGTATTGTAAAGTCAATTCATGTGAACCTCCCGTCAATCTTTGGGACATGCAAAATCGGTGTTGCAATCTAGGGTTTATCATATAGTGACATCGTTTCAGCATATTTACAGACTTGTATCATTTATTTCATGGTGGATATGAGCATTTAAACTTGTTATCCTATTATGCTATGTATCAAACTTGTATACTCGCTCACATTTTTGTTGTTCATATTTTAATACATGTTGCAGGTTGATAGATAAGATGATGTGAAGAAATCAAGTTAGGACAAGTTTTAGAAACGCACATTAAACAATGTTATGTTTGTTATTTACTTAGAAACTTTGTATTGAATTTTAGCCATTAATGAAATTTGATTTAAACATATCGTCGCGAATAGTGTTATAATGCTTTTGAACAATTTGCCGTCTCATCCTGATGTTTTCACCATAGGATTGGGGTGTGACAAAATAGGTCAGCCAGAAGCTGAAACATCCGAAACACTCAATAAAAGAACCTAAGTAACACTATCACAACTCGTATTTTTATCCTTCTCGAACCATGAAAAGTAAAAAAGGTTTGTACCACATGTTTGGATGATGACCGACCCAACATGTGATTTCACCTTATCTTCCAGGTGACGAAATTTAAGTCTTACATTGTTAAAGTGATTCTGCCATTTAAAACACGTGATTGATAACATGCAATAATAAAATAATATAAAGTAATTAATAAAGTCTATATGTGATTAGAGTTGCTTCCGTATCCTATTGGGTAATAGTAAAGGCCCACAACAAACTTCCCTTTTATTTTTTTCAAATAACTTCACAAAAGTAACAATGCTCATTGATTTACCCCAATATATGTATACTTTATTCATTTCTAATGACGTATAGCAATGCTACAAATGATGTATTTTTATTTATAGTTTAAGATCGACATCATACATTGCGTTTCATACCAAAAGTTCACAAAATTATGTCCTTTTACGTATCTTTAATAACAGAAAAATATCGTTTAAAAATGGTTATATCAAATGATATAGACACTTCAAAGAACATATATTATGGGTTTGATGAGTAGTTGTTTTATTTGAAGTGACGCGATGTTGGTATACATAGTGTTTACATATAAAATAGAATTTGAGTTCAAATGAAATTAGAATTCTTGAGTTCAAATAATATAATTCGCCACATTAAAACTTATAACCTTGTGTGAGACGGGTCAGATATTTGGTTTTAATAACAACTCGGCCATTTTGGGTTAGGATATTATGATTTTGTAAATTGATGTTTAAGCTCCTATAAAATGACATGAACATGACCAAATAAGTGTAGTTTGATTAAGTATAGATTTAATTGGTAACTTGGTCATGTTAAGATAAATTTTGGTCATAAGACCTATTTTGGGTTGGTAAGTTGTCAAATAACATACTTTGGATTGGTAAGGGCTAAATTAGCAAGAATTGAGTTAGAGGAAAACTTTTGTGACCAAGGCAAGTGTACAATCATGTTCCACATGTGACATGCATCAAAGTGTGATTTTCCAGTAGTTTAACACATCATTCCTTCTTGCCAACATATGCATTGTGTGATCTTACTTGTTTATAACTTACATAAGTTGTATGTTGAGTTATTATTGAAATAAAATCACATTGGTAGTAAACATCTTTCATTTGGATTGAATTGCATCCCAGATGAGCATTTTAGGGCTATGATAGATCATCATAGATTTACAGTAGATAGATTAGTTCTTGGTTGTCTTACGTTCATCATATAATCAAATGAGCTTAGAATGATACCCTACGCCTACAATGGTTTCACTACGATAAATGGTGGTTCAAATTGATGTTCCTTAATTGTTTATTTGCAGATATTTTTTGGTTTAAGCCCGTGCACTTCCTAAGCCTTATTTTGTTAACGTGTGTGTATTGCATATCTTAGGTATCGAGATCAAAAGTTATGGTTTTGCACCAGCTTTTCGAGTAGACTTTGAAACAGTACACATAGCATGTAACATTCGGCCCCTCGGACTACCAATATTGTCCGCTTTGCCCCCAATGGGTTGCCCATCCAAGAACTCACGACTTTGTTTTTGGTCGCCCCAGTGGAAACTTCCTAGGAGCTCACTCATCCTAGCACTATTCCACTTGAGCATGCTTAACTGTGGAGTTTTCAATGCTCCACAACCAACTAAGCCTAAAACGAGTTGGTGATTTAAGAGGCGTGAAAATGTCTTATGAACCAAGAATTTCTCTAGACGACAATGGGATTTGCTTAGGGTGTCACAATGGTCCATGTTCATATTTCGGTAGTCGGTATCAATATCATTAATAATATTAATTTAGAAATATCTCGCATAATTCTTGAAGTGTGTTTTAATATTTGTATATACCTACACATACTCTAATTGAATTCTTTTTAAACATACGGGGACCTTAATTCATGTTAATACATAAAAATTGACTATGTTTGGACAATTGACGAGTTTAACCTTCCTAAAGTGGAGATATATGATTTCCACAACGCTATTATATAAATTTAAATCAATGTTTATAAAACATGTTTTGGTACAAAATCATTATAAATATTCAAAAGGCTGTTTGAAATCTGTGGCGTTATAAAAGTATAAAACACTTGGAATAAATGAGGTGTGTCTATGCCTTTACCTCTTTGATTTGACTACGTTGGACTTTTTTAACACTTTGTTTAATTTCTATGATATTTCACGCAATATAGTAATCACCAAAACGATACCGTTATAACTTATTATTTAGAATCAATGTGGTTGATGGCCCTTTGATAAAGACAGTTTTTAAGAGCATCGAACTTTAGATGTCTTGGGATCAAATCCAACATGGGTAAAAAAGAAATTATCCATTAAAAAAAGAATTTACTTATTTAGAATTTAACGTGTTACACCTGAACATAAAACTTTATTTGTACATATTAAATTCTATTTTGTAAAAGAGGTGAATAATATGGCATCAATGCATGTGAAGACTTTCCTTAAATAGCAGGAAAAAGTTAGGCTTACGTCCCCCATCAACACTCACAAACTCATGCATTAGTTTGGATAAATATAGAAAGCAAAAATTGAAATTTCCAAAAATAGAACTTAAGATTGTTCTACATCTTTCCACGTGGCACTCTCTTACTGGTTTGATTTGATGATGTTTTAATTTGTCGTTTAGATAAACTAGATTCCAAGCCAAAATTAGCTTTATAAAATTTGCCAAAATTAAAGAAGAAAATAATGTTTTAATATGGTTAATCTCGTTTTCAACCAAGTATCTGTTTTATGCACAAAAAATTAATACCGAAGATTAATGACCGATTGATTAACTAAAAATGTGATTACTTTGAGGTTAGATAACTAATCAAAACTAAACCAAAAAGGCTAATTTGATGATTATGATTTTTCCTAAAAGATTATGTACTTTCATCAACCAAATCAAAAAGATTAGTAGAAATCATATAGTGATATTTTTAGTAAGAATTATACAACCGAATAGCTACGGCTTAAGTATTGTTTTGTATATTTTAATAACACAAGCACCGTGATTAGTAAACTCCTATTCTTCCGACTTACAAGTGAGGTTTTTTTAGAACATAAATTCAAACCCCAAATTATGATTATCAAAGAGAAGAACTTTATGTTGACCCGACCCGACCCTCAACCAAGAAGCCATGGTTCTATCACCCGACACGCTTATTAATACTATTGAAAGATAGAAATAAACATCAAGGCAAGCTCTAAAGTAAAATCTTGTATTTGTCACTAGAAAAGTGTACATTAATTAATCCACCAGTTTTATTGTATAGGAAAATGTAAGGACTTAGTAACTTTGTTATAGTGATACATGAGTCGATACAGAAGACATATAGATCATAATCATAGTTCTTGTTTGACTACATATAAACAAAGACGCATGTCAAACAATTTTTTTTTTTATTTTGTGGCTTATAGTTTTATATATGTAAATCTATATAGATCTACAAGACTTGTATAATTTATATAAAAATAATTTAGTCGCTATTTAGTAACTGCATGGACCATAAATCCTCCATACTCCACATGTTCTCGTTTGTTTCAGTTGGAAATGGATCTGAAAAATTCTGAAAGTTATCGTAAGGCGGAGAGTACGTGTCCATCGGATTAACCGCGTTGCATGTTTGCGTTGAGCTTGCAGTAGCTTGATCAGTATGCCCCGAATATGTTTGTCCACTGGAATTTTCTGCTTGTTTGATATGCTTTTGAATCCTTGTTCTCCAGTAATTCTTTATTTCATTATCAGTCCTTCCAGAAAGATGTTTTGCAATTTTCGACCATCTATAAAACATTTAAATATATATAAGTTATATAGTTAGACAAAAATAATAAAAACTCAAATCTCAAATAAACTTTATTCAACATACAATGGCCCACATGAAATCATCTAGTCTTCACATAAGACCAAACACATAACATGATCCACGATACAAATTCAAAGTAATCATGTTCCACGTTTCAAATTCATTAAAATTACTTTTTCTTCAATCGGTGTATATTTAAAGGGAGGCTCAACTCGCATCTCATTCATTTCATTTCACAAATGGGGCAAAACCATATCAATAGATCAAAAAGAAAGAAGTTGCATCTTTTCAAAATTCTCGATCTGCTAGAGTTTGGAATCCGAATTTCATCTTGTCTATGGTCCGAAGATTCATTCGACAAGAGCATCGATGCGTTCGTGGTCCGAAAAAACTACTTTCTTTTTGGTAAGTAAACGAAACTAAAACATTTTCTTTTGGAGGAAATCCCTTTTTATTTTAAAGTTTTTTAACTTATGAATTTTATAAAATCAGAAATCATATCTTAGCTTTTGTTTTTTATAACTTACTATTCTTAGTAACCAAAGAAAATAAGAATTTTTAATTTTATATTTTTAAGAAAATATATACTTTATATCAAGAAACCTATTTTTTCTTGCATAGAAAAAGATCAATTTATTTCAAGATGCATAATTAAAATCGCGAAATAGTAGTCTAATGTTTTTTCTTAAAATATGATTAAAATCGAGTGCATCGTCATGAACCCTAAACATAAAGGACTAACACATTGATGAGCCAAATCAATCTGGAATCAGTCAATTTCTAATGTTTATGAAATGAGACTTAAACATGTGATGGATTGGAAAGGGTTCAAAAGTGGAAACTCTTTATTTGTCGTTTTGATCTTTTGAGGGTTCACAAGTTAGGCCCCAGCTGGGTGATGTCCCTTAAATTTCTAAGTTCATAAGTTTAGTAAATTAATAATAATAATAATAATATTTTTTAAGCAAACACAACAAGCCCGATGACTTTAACCGATGATATGATCCTTTGCTAATCCGTCGATAAAGATACCACCTATTCATCAAATTATGTGAGGTCGTCGTGTGTGGGTAAAGAACTCGAAAAATTACTCCTTGTGTTAAATTAATTTCGCCAATAATCAAACAAAAAAGTAAACCTAACTTTTATCCAAGAATGGATCATTTCATGACTTTTAACTCTTTTGTCACACTATAGAAACTGTAACACGTTGATGGAACATAAGTTGAACTATTTAAAAAGTTAATTCCGAAAAAAAAATCCCACTAGCAAGAAAAACAAAAATTAGTAAGTTGTGTATATATGAAAAAAAAATACAGAATTAACCATGCAAAAATGGTATTTTCCAGATTAAAAATCCAAGCATATGATAGATACGAGCGACTTGCATGTATATACACATATACACGCAGTTGATCGTGTGACACATATATACACAAAGAGAATATAAAAAAAGCCATAAATACTAATAAAAAGAATTAGAAACCTGTTTCCCCATTTAGCATGAAGCTCCATGATCAAGAGTTGCTCTTCCGGTGTAATATTACCCCTCCTTACATCCGGCCGGAGATAGTTCAACCATCGAAGGCGACAGCTTTTTCCAGTCCTTTTTAGACCTGATTATACATACAACCACATCATCATATATCCTAACTAGGGTAACTAAAACACAAAATATATAAATAAATAAAAAGTTACCAGCAGATCTTGCAAGAGAGTTCCAAACACCTTCACCATGATTTGCAATATAATTTATAAGAATCAAGTCTTCTTCCATTGTCCATGGTCCTTTTCGAACTTCGACATCCTGCGAAGAATTGCTAGGTTTTTTCTCCATTTATGTACTAATGTTTTGTTTTTTTTTCTTCTCAAAATGTAGAGAGAGAGAGAGTGCAGGGAAGAAAGGAAGAGAGAGAGGAATGGAAGGAGATTTCTGATTTATGAAGAAAGATAATGAAGATGGTGTTGGTTTTATAGGGGAAGCCTAAGATGACACTTAACATGTTACTTAAGCTTTTTAGTTAATGTTAATCAACTTTTTGTGGCTTTAGGCCTAACTTCCTTAATAACCTAGCTTAATTAAAATTTTAATTTAATCTAATTACAGATGAGACTAAGATGAGTACATTATATGTAGTGCACATGCATGCAGGACCCCTACTATACCTGCAGATTAATTCTAAGTAATTTTATTTCAATATTATAAAGTAAAGTTTTGCTTTTCATGATTTAATAATGCAACTACGTGGTCTTAATGTGTAAAACAAGGCACACAGTTTCAAAGGGATACATATTACATATAGTTACTTACATACATACAATAGATAAATAAATAAACAAATAGTGTATGCTTATATACTTTTGATACCTCATTAGTTATTTTAACACAAAATTTACAAATTTGAGTCACGTTCCGACTGACTCATGAATACGTTTGGCTAGTCGGATTATGTTTGCGAGTTAACTTGTTTATTTTTTGATTTTTTTTATTATAAAAAAGGCGTTTAATGCTTGATTTGGTATTTTATTTCAAAATTAAAAAAGATAAAAAGAAATGAGTATAATTTTGATTGCTTAAATGTAAATATTATTCCATATACATTTGTGCCTTTTTAATTTTAACTTGTAAGTATTAATGTGAAAAGAAAACCAGGTTAAAGAGGTTTGTATTAGGATTAATCCGTCAACTAGCAACACAACACATGAAACACTCTTAAATTGTATTATAAGATTGCATATTTTGTAATTAAAATAATAGCAGCAACAACAACAACAATTTGATATATAATATATGTGAAATTTGGGTAAACATAACGAATTCCGGACATTTTTCTCCAAAGGATATAAAATATTAGGATCATAAAAAATGTAAGAAGAATATATAGCTATTTAATTGTATGATATAACTAGCTAGATTTATATTTTAAAGCAAAAAATAACCAAATTAGTGAAACATTTCTTAGACACAGAAAAGACTTTCTATACATGTTACGTACTTCACCCCGTGAATATATATTTGGTTAAAGTAATTAATATAATTTTCTAAATACAAATAAATAGACAAACAAAAGTAAAGTTGCATGTGCATTGTTATGATCAACTTATATTCAATGCGCTGTTAAGCTTACACATTAGTTAGCTAAATGAATTGTATTTAAAAGTTTATGTAACACATAACATGCCACGTGGTGCCACGTCGGATCATCTATGCCATGATAAAAATACGGTTTTAGTTAAAAGTTTATGTAACACATAACATGCCACGTGGTTGCCACGTCAGATCATCTATTCTATGCCATGATAAATATACGGTTTTTGTAAAGGGTCTAATTGTCAAGATTTTTGAATACTTGGATCATAGGCCCATAAATTCAAGCCCAATTAAACACATCTCGAGTTAGTCTCCAATAAAGTAGAATTTAGGCTCAAAAACAAATCTAGCCCAACTTAAAAGACAACAACATGACTTATGAGACATTAACATTTTTAAAAGAACAGACGTCAGTTCCATGTAGAAAACTTTGTCGATTTAATAGCTTTTTTCTACTTTAATTGGAAAATATGAAAAATAATACACTAAACATGATGAAAGATCCAAAGTAGATGTTATCAACTATTTTTTGGAGAGAACTCATTCATGTTTATACCAACTAGAACAGGCAATTTATGATATGAAATGCTTATATGGTATGATTTGACACGAAGTTAACGGGATAGTGTTTGAGATAAACGATTTCAGATCATACATGAGTTGACACATTCACGACACTATTAAAGTGTGTCTAAATGATTTTAGCCTGCTTAACCCATTTATGACACGCGTAACATGTTTAACTGGTCATGTTAATATAACGGGTTGACACAAATTGAGAAACGACAAAAGGAATGTTTGGTAATTGTGATTGATTGTATTCCAAAAGTAATATTGCAAGAGGTATTTATACCATGTATACATTTATGTAATCTACCCTCTACTATAACTCATTACAATGTGTCTAATGTAAACTAAAGTCGGGGGTTACCTATAACTTGGAACGTAAAAACACAAATCTATGAGTTCGCAGCAGTTTCATAAAGATGTCGGCAATCTGATCTCCTGTAGATATAAGTTGTGGATGCAGCTTTCCTTGAACAACTTTTTCTCGTACAAAGTGCATGTCAACTTCAACATGATTTATTAAGGCATGGAACACCTATTGCAAAAGCATGTATTATACCAAGATTGTCACATTACAGGGTAGGAGCAGATTTTGTGTTTACTCAAAGTTCTCTATAGAAGAGCTGCTAACCAGGCCAATTCAGCAATCGTGTCAACCAAGGATTTATATTTTGACTATATGGATGACCAAGAGACGTTCTAATATGTGAGATTAAAACCCATATATATAGCAAATCACCCCATGGAATGACGATCATCTGGACACCAACTCAGTCAACTTAAAAAAATGCACAAAGTATAAAGATCCCTGCCAATGGGTATCAAAGTATGCATGAAGGTGGAACCAGAGTTGTGACAAATGAGTATTCCATGATCAAGTATGCCCTTCAATTCCCGAAGAGTACGTTTGGAAACATACCAATGATTTTCCGACAGAGCATGCATGTACTGGCATACTTTGATAACAATAAAAGTGATATCTGGTCGTGAGGGGGTGACATACCAAAGAGCACCAACAAGCTGCCGATATTTGATCAGGTCAGAGATAAGTGGACTATCTCCAAGAGATAAGACCTAAGACTTCAGAGTTGTATTTCTTTTGAGATAGAAGTGTATCATGTCCTTGTGGGACAATTTCAATTCCTCAAAAAGTAGTCAGGGGTACCAAGATCCTTAAGGTCAAAGTAGTCAATGATGTCATCAACATAAACCAAGATGTACAGAAGTGTACTCCCAGCTTTATAAGTGAAAAGGAATGGATCTTCTTTAAGTCCATAAATTACAAAGTTTGAAGGGCTTGTGAAAGATAGTTGAATTATACTTATGGATTCTCTTTTAGACCATATAAAGACATGTGTAATAAAGAATACATGATCATGAGGTTTTGAATCAACAAAACCTTGTGGTTGATTGGTAGATCGTCTCTGTAAGGTTTTCGTGTAAGAAAACATTTTGGACATCGAGTTGACAAAGAGGTCATTGCTTTGTAATAGCAGGGGAAAGAACCACTTGGATGGTGGTGGACTTAACAATGAGACTAAATGTTTCATTGAAGTCAATACCAGGTTGTTTTGTAAAGCACTTTGCCACAAGATGAGCCTTGTAACGTGTAACAGAACCGTGTTGTTCTTTCTTAATCTTCTAAACCCATTGACAATTAATAACGTTAGCTTGGGTAACATGAGGAACCAACGACCAAGTTCCATTTTTAACAAGTGCTTTAAATTCATCGGTCGTGGCTTGATGCCACACTGGATGTTGGTTTTGCAATGGTAAAAAAGGTGCATTAGATAAGGATTTGTGAGAACATGGAAGCATGATTAAAACATGGACTTTATAGAGTCCGAGATTTTGGATTTTGGCGAAGATTGGAAGGAAGAGAACGATGTGGGGTGGGGGGAGGTGGTGAATGAGGTTTGTGAGCTTGAGGATGATGAGGAAGTATGAAAATTGTATTAGGCATATGGCGGAGCGTTTGGTTGTGAGGGAGAAGACTGTGGAGGATAGGGAGGATCAGGGAGGTCAAGTTGTGAGAAGGTGAAATTAGATTAGGATGTGTAAGTGTTGGTTGGAAAGCTTCAAGGAGTAGATGATATAGGAGTTTAAAAAAGGAAAGTTATCCTCAAGAAATCAAACATGTCGAGCAATATAGATGTGGTCAGTTGTTGCATCTAGACATTTGTAGCAATGATGTTTGGGACTGTATCCAAGAAAGATACATGAGGTAAAACGAAATTCAATTTTGTGAGGATTGTATTGTCGAAGACGAGGAAGGCACTAACAGCCAAACACGCAAAGGAAAAAGTAAAGTAGATTGGAGGTTGGCGGAAGAGATGTTCAAATCGAGATTTCTTGGAGATTTCTCATTATCGTTGGTTCTTGCTGGTTATAAGAATAGTCATTATCATTGTCGAGAGAAAAAGGTTTCTTGGTGAGAAAAGGGAAGATGACTTGTGGTGTATACACATATGAACAAAACTTGTATCACCTATTTTTCTATTATACCAACTTTCCTACAAAATGTATTTTGATTTGACAATCTATTACTTGTTTGTGTCATTCGTCTCATTCTGACCAAGTTCATATTTTTAATATAATTTAAATGATCTATATTTATATATTAGTTATGCTTGTATGTGTATGTAGTTGAGAAGGTAGTACTAGCATCCTCACACTTTAGTATTCAAAAGAAAAAAAAAACTAGTGAAATTAACATAGCCATTAAAGATATTAATAAAACAAACTATTAAATAAACGTTATAGCATATTAGTATTGTGTCATTTTCTTTTCAACATCATCAAGAAACTTTAACACAATCAATCTCTTTAATTTTTCTTATAATTATAAGAATTCTACCAATGGACAAAGAAACCATTTCTTTAAAAAAAATTCAAAAGTGATACGATACAATGTCATATCAACATTTGGCCATCTAAAAAATTAACATCCCATCATCCTAAAAGGCTTTTATCCTCTAATGTAACAAAACTCAACAACTTTACAACTATCTAAAACGCTTCACGATATAATAGTTACACTTTCTACGATAAATTCGAGTTTAAAACTTGGTATGTTTTGTTTCTACACAAACCAACAAAAGAGATGATGAAAACTTTAAGAACGGTGTAAAGACAAAAGAGCATGTTAAGTTAGGCTTAAGCAACTTCTTATCCACACCAAACCTAAAGCATAATAAAGGACAAGAAAGGACAAAATTGCATCAACAAGGCCATGATCTTTGGTTTAGACTAAAACACTAATAAATCTAAGGTTAAAAGGACTAATTCCTAACATGGGTCTCTTTAATTTCAATCAAGATTTTGTTATCAACCACTCATGCTCCTTCTTCAAGTTTTATTTTATTTTTTATTTGATGTTCTTAACTAAGAAAGAAGCCCTAATTTGTCTTCTTTCACTCACTAGTGGACAATATTAATAACTATACAATATGGATGCATTACTTCTAGGGCAAGAGTGAACTATTAATATCTAAGTAATATGGATGCATTACCACAAGTCTAATTTTAGATTAGGCCCCGACTTTATAAAATTATTGTTTTTAGGCCGAACTTATTAGAAGACGAATATTTTTTGTTTTGTTTTGTTTTGTTTTGTTTTGGACTATTTAAAATCAGGAGATTTAATAATTTTGTAATGTAATAACTAATAAGAGTTCAATATACGTGACTTCGTCTGAACTTGTTTTGTGTTAGAAAAATAACAGGTTTTGGACTAGTTATCTAGAGATTTAATAATTTTGTAATAAGAGTATAAAATATATGACTTCGTTTATGTGTTAAAAGAATAATAGGGATTCCATATATCAAGGTTCTAATGTGCAAATGCAAAATCCGAGGCTGGAATTTTATGTTGTCTACAAGCTTGAGGTGAATCATATTAAAGATCTTAAAGCAGATAAATCCAACTTAAGCATGTTTTTCAGTGATTTGATTTCAACCGCTTATATTTATATATTTCTAACGGTGACGACTATAACGTATTTTATTAGAAACTGGAGAAATGAAAACACTAAATCAAAATATGACATCGATATAGGTTGAATAAAAGGTGAATGAAAAATTCTTTTAATCCTTGTCGTCTGTAGGACTTGAACCGAATACCTCTCCCTACATCATGATGTGTGGCATATGTGAATTAAAAAAAAAACTCATGTTTAGATTCCGAGTTACAACCTATAATAAAGATTGGCCAATCATTAGACCGGTTAGGGTCCTGGTGACTTATAAATTTGTATTTACAAAAATTTAATTTAATTAAAGATTGTTAGAGGATATGTGAGGTTAGTTTTGGGACATTGTAAATATTATTGACGTAATAAATGTGATTAGTTAATAATTAGCATTAGGCTATAGCATGCTAGGACAAAGAGTATCTTGATTTAACTTTGTAATAACGTGGTTGGATAGGGTTTTGTACTTAAAAAGGTACATGTCCAAGCATTTAGGGCCCAAATGCACATGGACATTCACTAAAAGGCTAGATTAAGTGTGGGTTAAGTCACAAACAAAATTGATTAGTAGTTTTGTCAAAGACAAAGAAATATTGATATGAGTTGTCAACCTACATAGCATAGAAGCTGTTAGAAAGGAAGGTCTAACCTTGAAGGAAGCGGCAGCTAATCAACAGCCACATATCCAGCAAATCTCCAGCAGATCAACAGCAATCAATCTCTAGCAGATTAACAGCAATCGACAGCAACAATCAAGACAGCTAGCAATCAGCTGCTGTCTTCTATAAATAGATTACGTTTTTTGTGTATAAATAGTATACCCTTCTTTGTAATGAAACATACGAATACACACATCAATTCAGTGTTTTGAATCAACTTTGGTCATGGTATCAGAGCAGTGTCGTTCTTGACCTGTTCATCATCTACCTTACTCACCCAAAACCGAATCATCCTCTCAACCAAGCTGCCATGGCCGAAGCCGGTAACTTGGGAGAAGATTTATCCATTCAAATCGCCAATCTGCTCAAGAATGGCCTTAACCCACAAAACCGAAACCCAAAACTATCCGATAACCTTCAAATAAACCTCAAGCTCAATAGTCAGAATTACGCCTTATGGACCCGGATGATGAGGGTAGCCATAGGCGGTAAATCAAAAACCTTTCTAAATCATCTATCAACCAACCCACCAAACCAAACCAGCGAGCAATATGAGCAATGGGAACAAGACGACCTAGTCGTCTTCTCATGGCTCATACAGAACATCGAACCAACCCTTGCCAGCAATCTAACCGAATTCCCAACAGCAAAATCGCTGTGGGATGCCCTAGCTATAACATATAGCAGTGGGCGTGACAAGCTCCAAACTTTCAACCTACATGTCAAGGCGAATGAAATCAAACAGAACAATCTCTCCCTAGAAGAATTGTGGATTATACTCCAAGGAGTATGGGGAGAAATTGATCGGATTGACCCAAACCCTATGACCTGCCCAGCCGATATCCAAGCGTATCACAAAATCAGGTCGGAACAGAAACTGTTCCAGTTTCTAAACGCTCTCAACCGGAAATATGATCCTATAAAAAGGGAAATACTCCGGTTAGAGCCCCTTCCAACCGTAGAAACTGCATACTCTACTGTCCGCAAGGAGGCCGCTCACCAGAATATTCTGGGAACACCTCTCAATGACACACAGGGTATCACAGTGGGTCTAATGGCCTCTGAAATTGACGGACTAGGGCTTGCGTCAAAGGGTTACCGACGAGCCGGTGAGAAAAGAATCGGAACAAGTAAAGACGACAAATCTCACCTCAAGTGTGATCATTGCGGGATGATGAAACATACCAGGGAACAGTGTTTCAAACTCGTCGGATATCCGGAATGGTGGTCTGATGGTCAGAAGAAAGGCACAAAGACTACAGAAAAAGGAAAGTCATCCGGCGCCAGTAACCGAGACGCTCCCAAAGATGAAAGCCGGAACAGATCGGGCTTCGGCGGAGTGGCCAAAGCAGATGAAGAAGAAACAACAGGTAAAGGGTTTGGGGCGCAACCCTCAAACCCTAAGTCTTTCATAAGTGAAGAAGAAGAAGATACACGAACACATATAGTCCCTCGGTCGGTTTTAAAAACAAAAATTACACATATAGTCCCTGGAAATAAGGGAGAAGCCAATATGGCCCACGAACATCAAAAACAAAAACTATGGATTTTTGATTGTGGCGCAACCGATACGATGACTTATGAGCTATCGGATATTATTTCAACAACCAAACCAGAAAAAACACATATTCAAACGGCAAACGGAGGAATAATGGATGTAAAATCGGGAGGAACTATTGAGATTTCACCCACAATAAAAATCTCTAATTGCCTTTATGTTCCTTCGTTATCACATAAGCTGCTTTCCATCAGCCATGTCACGAAGGAACTCAACTGTATTGTCCTAATGTACCCTACGTTTTGTATTTTACAGGATATCAGGACGGGAGTGATCATTGGGCGTGGCACTGAAAATCAAGGGTTGTACTATGTGGATGAGGTGACTCAAAGTGGTGCTGTGATGCTGACTCATGGGACATCGGAACGGGAAGCTTGGCTATGGCACCGAAGATTAGGTCATCCTTCTGCAAGTTATTCGCATATTTTATTTCCGAAACTATTTCCAGTTAATTCTATGTCACATTGTGAAACATGTGTTTTAGCAAAAAGCCATAGAAAAACTTTTAAACCCAATAACACTAAGGCTGCTTTGCCATTTTCATTAATCCATTCTGACGTATGGGGTCCTGCCCCAGTTCTTGGGGGCAAAACCTTCGGTACTTTGTGATGTTCGTTGATGATTGTACCCGAATGACCTGGGTTTATTTTTTGAAAAACAAATCCGAAGTATTTGAAAAATTCACTATGTTTTACGCCATGATTCAAACCCAATTTCAAACAAACATCCAAATATTCCGATCTGATAATGGCGGTGAGTTTGTTAATACCTTGTTTAAATCCTTTTTCCAAGACAAGGGAATAATCCACCAAACTACATGCCCAAACACCCCAGAACAAAACGGTGTCGCCGAAAGGAAAAATCGCATTTTGCTAGAAATGACACGAGCCCTCCTGATTGAATCCCATGTCCCGAAATACTTTTGGCCTGAAGCCCTTGCTACTGCTATCTATCTTCTCAACCGACTCCCAACAAAAATCCTAAAGCTTAACACTCCGTTACACACCCTTTCAAAATTCTTCAAACTACCCTCAGTTCTCACCCTTCAACCACGAATCTTTGGATGTACTTCCTTTGTTCACATACCTAAATCAGATCGAACCAAACTTGACCCTTGTGCTGTAAAATGTGTCTTTGTCGGGTATGGAATGAATCAAAAGGGATACAGATGTTATAATCCAAAAACACGTCATATGTTCACCACAATGAACTGTGACTTTCTTGAAACCGAGTATTACTACAATTCCCAACTCAGTGGGCAGGGGGAGAAGGAATGTTTAGACACACTAAGCTGGTTGGAATATGTTCCCTATGTACCAACTACAGAGTCACCAACCACAGAGTCACCAGAACCCAATCTCAGTGCCACTGACGGTCCTAATGTTCCTCCTAACCTGGTGTCCGAGGTAAGTGATACTCATCCTATTCAGTCTGGTGGTATTTTTGAAGTTTCTAATGACTTTGAGGACACCAATACTTCTAACCATGAAACTGCCACAGAACAAACTGAAAATTTGCAGGCAGATGAATCCAGACAAGAAGAACCACCATCGAGATATGTGTTACCCCCTAGAACAAACAGAGGGGTTCCTCCGAAACGGTATTCTCCTGAAAAAGAACCAAGAAGATCTAGTTATCCTATAGCTAGTGTGGCCGATGGAAACTTCACTAAGGAAGCCAAAGCATTTATCTCATCTGTTTATTCCGAAGAAACTCCTACAAACGTGGATCAAGCCTTAAAATCTAAACATTGGAAGGAAGCAATGAACACAGAAATGGAAGCCCTAACCAAGAACAATACATGGGAAAAGTGTACTCTTCCGTTGGGAAAGAAATCCGTGGGGTGTCGTTGGGTCTATACGATTAAGTATAAACCAGATGGTAAAATTGAAAGATATAAAGCCCGACTGGTAGCAAAGGGGTATACTCAGACACATGGGATTGACTATGCTGAAACATTCTCCCCGGTTGCAAAAATGAACACAATCAGGGTCCTCTTCTCGATAGCTGCAAATGAAGGGTGGCCACTTCAACAGTTTGATGTAAAAAATGCCTTCTTACACGGGGACCTAGACGAAGAGGTATTTATGGAAGCTCCTCCAGGATTCACAAAAGATTTCAAAACTGGAGAAGTTTGCCGTCTGAAGAAATCCCTTTATGGTTTGAAGCAGTCTCCCCGGGCCTGGTTTGGCAGATTTACGGTAGCTATGAAAAAATTTGGATATAAACAAAGTAATGCTGATCATACTTTGTTTCTCAAAAAAAGAGGAAAATTCGTAACCTGTCTAATTATCTATGTAGATGATATGATCATTACAGGGAACGATAAAGAAGAAATGGTAAAACTCAAAGAAAACTTGTTTGCTGAATTTGAAATGAAAGATTTGGGCAGACTTAAGTATTTCCTCGGTATTGAAGTACTAAGGTCGAAACAAGGAATCTTCATTAGTCAAAAGAAGTATGTCTTAGACCTGTTGGCAGAAATTGGAATGATCGATTGCAAACCGGCAGATACTCCTATGAGTGTAAACCAAAAACTTTACATGGAAGAAGGAGCAAAATTAGCAAATAAAGAAAGATACCAACGGCTGGTGGGAAAACTAATATATCTCTCACACACTCGTCCAGACATCGCCTATGCTGTAGGGGTAGTAAGTCAGTTCATGCACCAACCTCAACAGTCACATATGGAAGCAGTTTGGAGAATCATTAGATATCTCAAAGGAACAGTAGGTCATGGAGTCCTGTTTCAATCACATGGACACCTAAATGTTCAAGTCTATACTGATGCAGACTGGGCAGGAGATAAGGGAAGTCGGAGGTCAACAGCAGGCTACTTCGCTCTAGTTGGTGGGAATCTTGTCACTTGGAGGAGTAAAAAACAAAAAGTGGTTGCTCTTTCAAGTGCAGAAGCTGAATTTAGAGGCATAACTCGAGGTTTAACAGAAGCCATGTGGATGCGGAAACTCTTAGCTGAGATTGGTTTTCCGCCAAAAGAAACAAGTAAGATTATGTGTGATAATAAAGCTGCAATTCAGATTTCAGAAAACCCAGTTCAACATGATCGAACAAAACACGTGGAAGTTGATAGGAATTTCATCAAAGAAAAATTGGAAGATGGTACGATTGAATTACCATTCGTTCGATCAAAGGATCAGCTTGCTGACATTCTAACAAAAGCAGTTAACGGAAAAATTCTCAATGATTGTTTGGGCAAGTTGAATTTTGGAAATCCAACTATTCAACTTGAGGGGGAGTGTTAGAAAGGAAGGTCTAACCTTGAAGGAAGCGGCAGCTAATCAACAGCCACATATCCAGTAAATCTCCAGCAGATCAACAGCAATCAATCTCCAGCAGATTAACAGCAATCGACAGCAACAATCAAGACAGCTAGCAATCAGCTACTGTCTTCTATAAATAGATTACGTTTTTTGTGTATAAATAGTATACCCTTCTTTGTAATGAAACATACGAATACACACATCAATTCAGTGTTTTGAATCAACTTTTATCAGAAGCATCATCCTCCTTTTGAGTAACCTTTGAGCTCTTTGTTTTCTTGCTAAACTTGACAATCTTCACTAAGTGACAATAGCTTATGGCCAATTGGCCATTCATATCATCATGTTATCCACTATCCACTGCTTCTATTTGATTATTGTTACTAATAATAATAATAATAATAATAATAATAATAATAATAATAATAATAATAATAATAATAATAAGTTGATTTAATACTAATATCGAATTAGCAACTTTTCATCCATACGATGGTAGTTTAACGGTCATGGACTTATACCATCATCATCATACTCACTAAATCTCACCAATAGCAAATCTAAGACAGGATCTTAGGAGGGTAAGATGTAGACAACATTACCTCTACCCCATGCGAATAGAGAGGTTGCTTCTAGTGAGACCCCCGAATAGATAGTAGTTTTGCATCAAGCATTGGACATAAGGCTCATAACACTCAACAATTAAGACAAATGCCGATTAGTGCATGTACTCCCTTGTCTTTCTACTATCTACGCCACCATATGATGCATGATTAACCGTCCCCCTCTTTTAACGTTATTTTCATGAAATTATTAAAAAACGTTAAAATTAGTGCACTTTCACTTTTGCCCCCCGCGCGTCCACATATATATACATTATATGCACATACCTCAAACGGGGGGCGTAGGTCATGAACTTGTACCGTAATACAAAATTGTCAACTTTGATTATGGGCAGTGGCTCTTATTTACGGTTTACATGATTTACTTGATTGATGTTAATAGTGAAATGATCACTAAGACCTAAGAGAGTAAATTCTCTCTAACAAACTGTTTTTTTTTAACATGAAATGAAACTTGTATCGTGCATCCATTTAACATGTTCACTTGTAACAAGCACATACTAGATATGAATTTACAATCTTTTGGGGACCATGGAGAAATCTTGATCATCTAAGCAAATCCAAACTAACCCATACTAATTGTGTTTAGTTGTATTTTGTCTTATACATTAACTACAAGTAGACAAGAGAAACCAACCCTAACCACAAGTGGTATTGGTGACTAAAAACACCCTTTATTGATTATGGTTTGCAACCACAAATTTAGAACTTAATTTGAGTGGTTTTCAGAACTGTATGTGAGCCCACATTATTAAAAAAAAAAAAAAAGTGGCATTAGGCTTTCACTAATACTCCACAATCTCTCACATGGAGAAGATTACTCTGTCTCTTCTCACTTGGTAAAATTCTTCAAATGCTGCTTGCTGCCAACTCACATGCTCTTCGTTACCACTTCTCATGTCTTTCTCTTGTAGTACAACTTAGATATATGCAACCATATCGAATGTCGTAACTCGCCTTAGTATATTCTTACTATATGGTTTTGAAGCCTTCGGGACCGGTCTCTGCTTATTCGTTTTGAGGTATACTTTCTTTTGTAATTGTATCATTTTGTTTTTTCTATATTCGTGAGAATCAAAGGTTTTACTTTCTAATATATTCGAGCGGTGAGATGTATTGCATCTATGAAATGATTAGGTTATATGATATATTCGATAGCATGTGAATCAAATCTTCAATCTAGAACAAGAATGGTTTCTTTACCTCCAAAAGAACCTTGTTATTTTGAAAATAGCTCACAAATCATGCATGAACCTCAATATTATCAAAAATATAACAAACTAAAGGATCTTGTGATTGTCTATACTCTTTACATAAACCCTAGAATTTGATTTTTGATTCTGCGATATATGCGAAAAGAATTAGTTGATGATACCCATTACTGCGTGTTCCAATATAGTTATGATTAAGAAAACAACCTTTAGAGATGTGGTGGAGTGGTCAAGAGTGTTTCAAATATCATAGAGGTCTTGAGTTCGATACTTGCTTCCACCGTTTCTCTAAAGGCCACCGACCCGGCGCTTTACTTGTTCCCCTCGGTTAGTCAGGTATTGGGGGTGGACCCGGGGGTTTACCGTGTAAGTGGGTTCCCGCGGTTATAAAAAAAAAAACATATTATACCCATTATAACAATTAGAAGAATAATGTCCCCTGTTACTGTTATTATATATGTAACCTTGATTACTTAAACAATTATACATTGTCTTTGAATTCTGTAATAGTAATAATGTCACCCTCCTAAAGATGTATGAATACTGAGAAGATTGTCTTGATAAAATCCACAAACAATATCTACCATCAACATATACAACCTACAAAAGCCTTTTGTACTCTCATGCCTGCAGAAAGACATCACAAAACAGAAGAAAGATATAACTAAAAGTCAATAAAACAATAATCACCAGAAAATGATTTAAACTGACAAAATGATATCTATATTTACTTATGAATGGATCGACTTTAAAATATCATGCTTTCGGTTAAACTTGCCTTGTTAGCAATAATACAAGTCAGAGATTTTCAAATCCGTTTGGTTTGATTTTACTTGGTAAATCGTCACTGAAACAAAAAAGAAAACAAACCTTTATGAAAAAGTTGTTGGTAGATGAGCGATTGTAATAAGTAATGTTTTTTATATAGTTATAATTTACTATCATTTTCGTCTTCGTCCACTTGGTGAAGTAATTTTCTACAGTTAAGAAGTAGATGTGAAACTTCCTCATGAGGTCTATTGTTCCTGATTGTTGACTTGTTTATAGGCTATATGCTTAATGCGATGTCAAATGTTTGTGGTTTTTTATTACATTCTTCTCTCGTCAAAAAAAAAACCGCCAAGCAATAGCGGAGGCTACCCCTTGTCATAGGGTAGATATGCCCCTGATTGAAAAACTCTGTTGCACGGACTAGAACCTGAGTCTTAGGAGTGACATTTGAGATTCCTTACCACTTCAATGCAACAAAATTAGTAGTAAATGGCATCAAATTATATATTAATATCCATATTAAAGTTTTATATATATATCTTTTCTCTAAATGTGAAGGCTCAGAGCCCTTACGTTACTTAAATGGCCCATGGGCCGGCCCTGCATACGGTGCCAATATATTGGTTTTTACGGGCATCATAAACCAAGTGTGACACACGTGGAAAGTCAAATTATGTTATAGGTCCATCTTATGCTTTAGGGTAAGGGATGTAAGCATAACTAAAAAGTGTCTTTATCTTGAATATAAGAATCGTTTCAACAAAATACAATGTTTTAGCAAAAGTCAATCATGTTCACAATATGAACCCGACCTTGTCAGACAACATAATTCAAGTAGTTTATGTAACCAAGTCCTTGCAATAAAGAAAAGTCACTAAATTGGCATTTTACAAATATTAGACTCATTCTCATATTTTGGATTAAAAAAAGTTCACCCAAACATAAATCCATGGATCATCATATATCACCATTCAGAGAAGAAACTCATCTCACATATTAAAAACATCCCGTGAATTTCACAGGCTGCTAAAAGAAAATATCTTCATTATCGCCGTTGACATTAATATTATGATTTTATACACGTTAAAACACAAACGAATGTATTGAAGTACAACGACAAATTAAAATACATGAATATGCAATAATAACAATTCGTTGAAAATCTCTTTATAAACCACATTAGTTCTTTTATTATCTGTAGGTTTGCCGTTATTGTCAAATATTAGTAGTTTGACTCCATCTCGTGTTTTTACCCTTGATAAAGCAACATACAATTGATCATGAGAGAAGACGGGTTGTTTCAAGTACCCGTGTATTACCTGACTTACCCAAAATAAATTATATTATATTATATTTAACAATGTTGATAAAAAAACTTGGAATGAAATAAACACTCCATTCTTATCATTCGTTGCCAATATCCACACTTTAAGAGTGTGATCTTACAATAAATTATATTATTTAATAGTGTTAACATTAACTTTTAAATAAAATAAACGTTCCATTACTTAGTAAATATTAAATTACACATAGAATATTTATATATGAAATTGGAAAGCAGGTTCTTCTTAAATGTCTTGACCATTCTCGAAAGGTGCTTCAGTATAGTACGTTCTGAAAGCAATTCATATTAAAAGTAAGGATTGTATTTAAGGCCATACTGAATATATTAAGATTGTGTTAGCAATACTTAACTGGGTCCGTGGAATTGGAATGGCAAGATCCTTAGTCAACTGGTGATGTTTATATAACTGGTGATGTTTATATAAAAATGACCACGTGATACTCATTTTACAATCTAAATGAGAATGGGTAATTTTTTTAAGATTCAAATGATAAAATATAACAAAAAACTTTAGTTAACAAAAGACCTCCATTTTTATGGCGGCGTTGATTAAACTCATATGAAGATTTAGGGTTTTTTTCATCGGAAGATGCTGTGATTCTCTCATGTTTAGGGCTGAATCAGTTTTGAAAGATAAAGTAGATACAAAGATTGTAGCGTGGAGAAAACAAAACATGGGAAAGATTGAGGTTTATAATTTGAATATACAGCTTGCAAGGGAAGGATTTCATAACTATGGAAAGATTGAAACTGATGGAGAGAAAATTTGTGATTTCCTAAAATATAAACCGCGGTTTCAAGGAGAAGGAAGAATAAGAGAATTGCAATCCCTCCTTTTTTGTTAGTTATCTTGATTAAGAGCTATGCCACATCATCAAATGATGTGGCAAAGATGTATTCTTTTAGTATAGTAGATAGATGTGGTTACTCACACCTCAGTAGGGGATGGACTCATCCCATTTTGAAATAACTCAATCAAGTATAGTAGACATTACAAAGACATGAATTGAACTTGTACACTGAGCAAATTCCGCCATACAAGTATACCAGTATAAAGTTATAACATAAAACAAATAAATTCATTTGTTGTATGTATATTGTGTATGCTATGGAATCTCAACAGGGTACTTAAATTTGTATTAGCACACTTCTCTGTCTAAAATATACAAGTATTATGTGTAATTTTCTAAGTGATTACCACCAACAAACTCCATTAGTAATCCAAGTTTGTAAAATTGATTTGGTAAATGCTCATTACAGTTGGAGACTTTGTAGAAATTCCTAGATATCTCCCTCCACATTGTCCAGTTTCTATAATCCTCACATGCTTAAAGCTATACAAAATGTTCCTATCCATAAAAATCGACTTTTTTTCTTCATAAACCCCACCTCAAGACTTAGAACTTGGTAACTAATATTAACTAGTATTAACCACCCCCGCATTGGGCGGGGGCGAACACTAATGCCACACTACTGTCAGCGACTACCAACACTAATATTGCGGAGTGTTAATGCGAATAAACTAAACCGAAACGTAAAACATATAAAGAATAACTAAGTCGATCTAGGACCCGCGAGTTACGATGAACCTGTCAAACGGGAAAATAGATGATGTACAAACGTTTAGCCACACACGCACGTTGCGCCGTGTTAACTCGCAAAATTTAGAACTGAGCGTAAAACGAAAATATTGTGAAAAATGAAAAGTATAGAGGACCAAAGTTAAAAGTAAAAAAGTTGTGAGGTTAAATTGCAAAAAATGAAAAGTTTTGGTGTTAAAAGTAAAAATAAATTAGTTTTGGGTTAAAAGTAAAGATGAAAAGTTTTAGGGTTAAAAGTAAAAAAATCAAAGAGTTTTGGCTTAAAAGTAAAGAATCAAATGGTTTTAGCCTTTAGGTTAAAAGAAAAAAAAATTATTTAAAAAAAAAAACCCTCAAAGCATAAGTTACAACACTCTCGTATGCCTAAACATGTTAAAATTATAGTATTGGGTAATTGTTGCAATATTAGTAGTAAGTAGTTCTATGCGTCTATCTAGGAAGTTATGGGTAGTTGATTCCTTGTTGCTTTATTTATAGACTTTGTACTTATCATTATGAATGAAAATATTATTCTAATCATCTTCTCTAATTTTCCATAAGTTCCCCTGTATTTTCTTTGGACAACAAATAGTTGTAAGAACCCCATCAACGAATTCATCTTACATAAACTCAAGCTTCAACTTTTTTAGTCATCTTCCTTTATATACCTAGGGATGCTCATTATTTAAACCAGACTTGAGCTAGCCGAAATTCGTAAACTAGAGGCACTAGTAATAACCCAACGAAAATTTTCATTCGACTATTAAACTAAATCCAAATTTACAAATTTTAAACCAAACCGACTCGAAATTTAAAATTCAAATAAATATATTCTTTAATTTTCTTGTTATACAATACAATAATACATTATGTTCTTTGGGCTTGATGAAGCGTGCAACCTGCGCAATAACTCCTATAGTCATCTCACATCTAGGCTTTAACTCTTTGAGTTCAAGTGGAGGTGTACATACAAAAACCAGCTTGGGCCTAAACCGAACCGGTTTTTCTTAATGAGCCAAACCATTTCGGGTTATAAACCGATTTTAGTGTTGAAAAACCCAACTCACTCAAACCAATTTGGATCGGGTTCAAACGAATCTGGAGCATTAACACCGGTTTTTTTTCAGATCCAAATTGATTCGGGTTGGAACTGATTGCAACCAGCTTTTTTTTTTCAGGTCCAAATTGATTCGGGTTGGAACTTACTGCCAATAAAAAAGTCCCAAACCTATGCAAACTACCGGGTTGAGTCAAGGCCCAAATCGGGTTTATTTTGGGATCCGGCCAGGTTGAGAAGCAGTTCATTGGGCCCAAACCGGATTTTTTTACACCTCTATCTAAAGGGAAGTGCAAATAGCTAAAACTAACTCGTGCAATCTCCCATTCGTGCCTTTCCCTAAATTTTCAAATAGCAATTTCGGCCTTAATTTTACACTAAATTCAAATTATTTCAATATAAACTTTTAAATCAAGTTTTCTAAACGTTTAGTCATCACCCTCAAAATGTGATTTTTATTACTTTCACATAATGAAAAAAATATATTTCAATCAAAATTATTACTGTTATCAAATTTTTTTAATTATTATTACGAAAAAGAAAAAGTGAGGGTGTGTGACAACATTGAACGAAAATGATATGGTTTTTGCAAAGGGTATTTGTAATATGATAACCGAATTCGTTTTTTTACAAGTGATAGAACGTTAAATATTTTTTTTATTTAAACATAATATTCCATCTATTTTTATTTTTTTGTTGTTGTTAAATATAACGTAAATATATATATAAACATGAATTACAACGAATACGAAAACGGGTTGGGTTACGAATACGACCGTTTGACGGATGTCACAGTCTTTCTCATTATTATTTAATTCGTTCAGTATCCGGTTTGCTAAATGAGTCAGGTTTTCTTGGATCCGTTTTTTGCGGATGTTACAGTCTCCCCTACTTTTGGAATTTCGTCCCGAAATTACGGGGAAACCACTGGTGTGGGATGGTGTGTAGGGTTCCGTTATCAATTAGTTTTAGTAATAACACTAGGTACAAAATCGTGAGGACAGATTGTTTCTTAGAAATGTCAGGTAACGAATGTTAAACACGAGTCCTAACATTGCTGAGAATAAGTTGGAACTATGATATATTAAAAGGTGCAAAATTGTTGAGGCGGTAGCGTTCCTGATAAGGGTTGCATACCCAATTGAGGAATTGCTTTCAAATTCCAAGGATGCAGAAAGGAAAAGCGTTAACTGTTATGTACAAGATATCCGGTTATAGGCTCTATGATCATTATAATCAAGAAACCCAAGATTGAACGTATCGAGGATACATTGTAGCTAAAGAGAAAATCATGTCCCACAGATGACTTGTAGCACTGTAGAGTTTGCAATTGAGTCGTGAAGTATACTCATGATACCCAAGCTGCAATCATCTTACTAAAAGAAAATTTCTCATAAAGTGCCACAATTTGAGTTAAATGAGTGAAATCAATTTGAATTCTCAAATCACAAAATCGAACAAAGTAACTAAAACCCTCATGATTAGTTTAACGCTGCTTTTGAAAATTTGACCGAGACACTTATATATAGGAAGTACCAACAGCGTACCCACCATGCCTCTACCAAATTTTCATCCACATCATTATTCGAATCATGATTGACAACACACAACTTCTCATGACCAGTCTAACGAGGCTTTTGATACATCAATAAGAACACTTATATATAGGAAGTACCAGCGGCGTATCCACCGTGTCCTTATCGAATTTCATTGGCTTCGTCATTTGAATCATGATTGACGACACGAACACAACTTACATAGAACTTCTCTCAACCAATCTAACGAGGCTTTTGATAGTTTGATAAGAACACTTATATACCAGCGGCGTATCCACCAGTTTCTTATCAAATTTCATCGGCTTGGTTAGCGATTTTGATTGGTTCTATGCGACGACTCAAACTTACTAATTAAATAAATATATCCAAGCCAGAAACAATGAATGCATGAGTCTCGAACCTAAAAAGGGCGCGACTGAATGATGGTAGTACCTACATCCATAGTTATGAGGGAAGGGTCGGTCTATGAAAAAGTGAGACGATACCCAAGTCACATAAGCTATGGGGAAGGTAAGCCGTGATGAATGATGATGCGAAACTGCAACAATCATGAACCAACAATAAAACATAACATAAATGCATAACAAAACAAACCAATAATGACAATAAAATAGCGACAATATAAAACGTCAGAATAAGAGATGAAAACGTCGATACATTATAAAATAGTAACGTTGAAAGAGTGACAACAACACATGCTATCAACGGTACTGATGAAGAGTTAATAATTGTATCGGTTGACGTTAGTGCGAACGTCAACGATACGAAGTGAGGGTAGCAGGTGGAGTTGATAATGAGGGAAAACCAAACGTGAAGTTGAAAGTAAAAGAAATGAAGTAGCAGAAAGGATCTTAGCTTCCTTTAGTCAGGCGAGAATTATGATTCAGACAAACGTAGAAACGTCCTAAAATAAATTAAGGAGACCATAACTTTGTTAATTGGACTCATGTTTATTCCGTTTTGTTAGCCATATTTACACTTTACCAAGTGTAAAACATTAGTATTTTAAACTTTTCATGTACAAAAGCAATTTGGTTTATTTAGGAAAATATTTTCGTTAAGTTTCAGAAAAATATCTTCAATCTAAAGTGGTAATTTTTGCTAAAAAATTTATTATATATTGTTATTATTATTTTTATAAAATCAGATTATGAGGTCGGAAAAATTTATCATCACCATGTGCCATATCTTGAATTGTCGAACTATGGGCACAGGTTACGAAAGTGATTAGGGTTGTGACGTTTAAGTCGTAATGGATGACCCGTTAAAATTTTAAAGTATTACCAAAAATCACATCATTACACTTGTGTTCGAAAATTCAAAACATTCTTTATTTGATTAAATTAGTTCAAAGAAAACTCAAAACGTTTCATTCAAAGTAGACTCGTGCATAAAAACGTTGTCGTGGTGCTGACCGTATCCTGGTTGTCTTTGAACTAAATGAGTGCTTGTTCGTGTGCCTTCTAGTTATCATGGTTCTCTGGACTAGCTTGAATAGCTTGATCGTAAAGAACGAGTTGGGTGTCATACGATACGGTTGGATCATAAGGTGGTGTTGGTTGCTCAAACAGGGGAGTCACGGATTTGTGAAATCATGAAACTTAGAGAAAGTCTCATGATTCAAGAATACAAATCACATGAAAATATTATGGAGTATCAAAGGGTAGCAAAGGCCGAACTCTTCAAACAAGGTAAAAAAATAGGGTGATTTGTTTTAGAATCATTAGAATCTCATGGAATACTATAGATTTATTCCGGTGGTTTATATACGAACGATATAATAACTACATGGAATATGATAAAATAATAAAACTTATGATAAAATAAGATTTCATCATAAAATATTGAAAATCATAGGTTCGGCACATCATAGGGTTTAGTATGACTTCCACGCGTCACTTACGTAATTACGTGTGCACCCGCAATTACCGAGCTTTCGCATGGTCCTCATATGTCTATCCCATTGACATACAACTTAACCCGAAGAAAATCGTAAAGAAATAAATGAGTTGAGTTTTGGGGTATTGTAAAACGATGTTTAGGATAGTATCCATGAATTAACACGGACACGTTTGACATATCAAAGTGTTGTTAGTTCACGTGACGTTTGGTGTGACATGCTTTGGCCTAATAGGTATCGGTACTCTCATCGATAGTCCCCAGGTAGGCAAACTGGTCATTAATTGGATTTATACGAATGCCAGCCTAGACAGGACGTCTCAACTACCGGTACGTAACCTTTCCAGTTATTACATGTCCTCACAAGAACTCACTTTGACAGAGTGAAATCTCAATTGAAATTTGAAACTCAAAAACAAAATGAAATCAAACTCATGAATAATTGAAACGTGTTAAAGAAAATAAAATGATTCAAGACTTTAGATATATAGACATAAAGAGAACATAACATTAGAATATTTAATATTCATATATAATATATGGTACGTGCATATGTAACAAAGAAAAAGAAATAATCGACTATAGTTTAATAATAGATCACATATTGTCATGTAAAGCATATAAACATAGCATATAGCTATTAGAGTGCTCACATGAATTTGTGTGTGACATTAATTATAATTTATAAGCTAAGGCAATTTAAACAATTAAGCAAATAAGGTACCTAATGTACCTAATCAACTATAGACTAAGTCTAAGGGTCTAATAATCTATCTTAAATCTCTATAGTCATTGGCTCTAATACCAATCTGTCACACCCCGACTCGCTAGCGGAATGGTACGGGGTAGACTGATTGTCCAATAGCTCATGACACTATTATAAGTTTAATGTACTTAAAGCATCAATATTAAATTGTCACACATAACATAGAATCCAAATATTCATACTAAGTTGCAAAATTAAATAGATAAAGATAACATATCATAGCCGATTTATTACTAAGGCAAACCTACATGTTTTCAACTCAATATCAGCCCACCCTTGTGTACCTGTATCACGCGTAAAAGAGTTTTAGGTCAACAAACATGTTGGTGAATAGATTCGGTTTTTATTTAAAAACGCTTTCATTTTATTATTTTAGAAAACCTTATTTTATAACATGCATTATCAAATGTGAAACTAGGTCCTTCAATTTAACAAGTGTTCAACACATATCTCATAAGCAACACAAACATAATAATATTAGTAACCATAGACACATAGAGATTCAAGCCCCGAAAGGTGAATATGCGAAGCAATGATGGCGATATCGAGTTCGACCTATGGCCATGGGGAACCGGTCAGCCAGGTGGATCCACGCGAAACCTGTGACATAAAGCGAGTAACACATATATGCACATATCGAGAAAAAATAGAAATTAGCAACAAGTGACACATAGAAACACATCGGATAGCATGTTATGAACTTAAATAATAAATTTGAAATCAAGCACGAGATACACCCAAAAAAGAGTTAATGGCAAAAATGGGGAAAATGGTCGAATCTACTCACTGGCTGCGAAGAACGAATCCACGAGAAATACTGCACAAGTATCCAAGATATATCAAATGACCAAATCATCCTAAAATAGATATAACGAATATATTCTCAATAAAAAGGAAACGGTATAACGGGACAAGTGATTCGAATTCCTGATTTGGGGACTTTTGTAAAAATATTATTTGATATATGTATGTATATATATACACACACAAGTAATTTTAACCAAACTTATATCTAAACTGAATAAATGATTTTATAAATGAATGTAGCTTTGATTAGAATTATTGTCTTAGGGTATACTACATAAAATGAATTATCGTTTACGTAGCCAAACACTTTCACATTTATTAAATATTTCGACTAAATAACAATCTTAAAATGGTAAATATATATTACTTGTGTATATAAACTAATTTTTACAGTAAGTAAATTTAAGTAAAAATATATTTTTTTTAATTTTAAAGAGGTTGTAACATGAAGTTAGTTATGAAGTTGCAGCATGTAACTTTCTTTTTTACATAACTACGTATTATGATATAATCATATTATAAATGGACCATTGAATAATAGTGAATATAATAACCATCATTGATATATTTTGAGATCCGTAAATTTTGAAAATATATTTTCCATAAGACAAAAAGAACTTGTGGTTACCATGTGTTGTGTGTTGGTTGTCAGACTGACAACCCAATAGACCTTAATGGACATGTAAGAATAATTATATCTTCATCTCCTTCAAAACCATAACAATGGTTATAAAGGTAAAATTTGTTCTCAATCATATATGCTCAGTGATTTTAGTTAACCATTGCGACCATTTGTCTTTCATTATAGAAAATGTAAACGGGTAAGAATAGACTGATAACATTGTTACCTTGATTGAGGCTCCATTCGACACCGACGGGACGGGTTGGCAAGAAAAACCGCAAGCAACGGTGACAGAGGCTTTGGTACGGGACTCGGATCGAGCAAGCATGGCTCCAAGTTTCGGGTTGAAAATGTAGAGGTTGTAACAAAAGATGACACCTTCTACGATTGTGAGAGGAGTGTTGTTTAAACTAATAAAATGTTGGCTATATGATTGAAGAAAGTAACTCAAAGAAAATAGAAAGTGAAATGTTGGCTACTCGTAAGACACTAGAAAACGTTACTCAAGTTTACCACATTAAAATTCTCCACATTAAAACTCCTTTATTATTTTATTCTTGTCATCTTAAAGCCAATTAATTTTACACTAAATTCAAATTAATTCAATATAAACTTTTAAATCAAGTTTTCTAAACGTTTAGTGATACACCCTCAAAATGTGATTTTTATTACTTTCACATGATGAAAAAAATATATTTCAATCAAAATTATTACTGTTATCAACTTTTTTTAATTATTATTACGAAAAAGAAAAAGTGAGGGTGTGTGACAACATTGAACGAAAATGATATGGTTTTGCAAAGGGTGTTTGTAATATGATAACCGAATTCGTTTTTTTTATAAGTGATAGAACGTTAAATATTTTTTTATTTAAACATAATATTCCATCTATTTTTCACTTTTTTTTGTGTGTGTAGAATATACTAGTATATATATACATACATGAATTACAACGAATACGAAAACGGGTTGGGTTATGAATACGAACGTTTGACGGATGTCACATTCTTTCTCATTATTATTTAATTCGTTCAGTATCCGGTTTGCTAAATGAGCCAGGTTTTCTTGGATCCGTTTTTTGCGGATGTTACATTGATCGTCATTCGGGCTTCAAATCATTACCTGTAACATTTGTAAAAAAACGGGTCTCCAAAACCCGCTCCGTTTTGTAATCTTGTATCAAGTTATAAAAGTTGCGTTAATTATTTATGATTATTTTGAGTTAAAACGATACAAAATTAATAAATAAACTAAACTATAAAAATTATATTTGATAAAAAGTTAAAATAAAACAAATAAAAAATATTTGAAGCTGCCGGGACTCGAACCCGGGTCAGCTGAGTCGCTACAACGACTTAACAATCATTCCCTAAACCACTCCGCCACAATGTGTTTTCTGTTAACTCTAGGAAAACAAAAGAAACTTATACACAAACTCAGTTTAACCGATGATACCATCTGAAAACCGGTAATCGGCAAACCAATCGTCAAATCGATTGTTTACCTCACAATTTCAGTTATAACCGATGTATTACGGTTTCTAATCAAGTTAAAATTGATTGAAACTTTAAGTCCTATCATTTTCGGCTTTTGAAACCGAAAATTCATCAAGTTCTGATTTAATTCAAGCTCCAGATCATTTGCACGATTCAGAACTATCACAACAATACTCAATTTCATTTTCATCGCATTTTTGAACCATAAGATCTTCTGAATCAGTTCGCCGGAAAATTTCTGCAAGTCACCGGAAAACCGGGACTCACATTCTCACGGTAATTCCTCCGACTCTTTCTGTTTAAAACATGTGATTAATCAGTCTCTAACACAACTCCATCATCAGAATCGATCCTAGTAAACGTTTATCGAAAATCTTATCTTCGCCGGAAAGTTTCTGAGACTGCCGGAATCACACTGTGAACTGGTATGATATCCTAAACTTCTTTTAAACCTTGTTTAAGTGACTCAACTTTATGAATAATCGATCAACGCTGTTAATTGGTTTCAACAGCCGGAGTTCATTTCCAGTACCGACGAACCTCCGCCGGATTTCTGTGAATAACATCAATCGGTATATTCTGTTCCTTAAACTCTCTCCATTCTCTACTTTTGAATTACTGTTAATGTCTGAGAACTTTATAAATCACAAATCAATCATAACCAGTCGAATTATGCTGTCTGTGTAAATCGGCGAAGAAGATGAAGTTATAACAGAACATAAGATTAATTAAAAACGGTATTTTAAACGGGTTAGACACACAGTCCAGCGGTGGACTGTGTGCAAATTTCACACACACGTCCCGAGTTCGATCCTTGCTACACGCACGCCTTGTGTAATAACCTGCCTTTTTGATCAAGAACTAAACCGGGTTAAAGCAGATAGTTGTTAAGTATAATAAAACCAAGAATATAACCGGGTTAGACACACAGCCCAGCGGTGGACTGTGTGCATCATGAACTACACGTCGCGCGTTCGAATCTCGTCACGAGCACCGGTCCAATTGAATTAAAACGTTTTTGCAAATAAAGGAATTTTCGGTTAATTCAAATAAGTGTATAAATATAATTAAAAACGAGTTTATAACGGGTTAGACACGTAGCTCAGTTGGTAGAGCTGCGTGCACGCGAACGGAAGGTCGCCGGTTCGAATCCCACCCGGCGCAGAATTTATCCGCTGACCGAACCGGTCAACGGTCAACACTTAAATTTTTTTTTTTTATATTTTTATTTATTTAATTTAATTTAAAAATCAATTAAAAATACTTAAAAATAACATTTTTAAAGATAGAAAATAGCCATAAACTCACAAAAATATATCTAAAAATTTCATTAAAATCCTTAATAAAATCCATCCACCTAATATATTTTTCCATTATTATTTAGGTTAGTATTCCTCGTCGATCCGCTCATCTAAATCGTGCGCATCTCACCATCTCAAATTCAACGCACCCAATGTGAGTGAACCTTTCAAATTCCCCGTTTTAATCACGTTTTTGGGGTGTATCATGTGTCTTTGTTTATATACATATTATAACTAAACTATTGTGCATACATCATATCATGACATGTGTATTTAGTTTGTTGCTGTTAAGTAGTTATTATTGGATGCAAATTATTATTTCAATACATGCAATTGCCGAGGCCGCCGCTCCCCATTCGTGAGGTTTGAGCCTGTTCCCCATTTTATTATGCGGTTGAACCTGGCGTGCCCGCAATGATCGGCTCCGTTTGATTGAGCCTTGATCGCACAGTTCATTTTACATTTCAGTACATGCAATACGATCGGCTCCGTTTGATTGAGCCTTGATTGCACAGTTCATTTTACATTTCAGTACATGATCGGCTCCGTTTGATTGAGCCTTGATCGCACAGTTCATTTATGTTAGTTATCATATGATATTGGTATGTTCATGTATGCTATCAAGTGTTATTGTATGTTATAATTGTAACTGCTATTTGCCAATGCTTGATTACTTACATTTGCTCTTTTATGATTATGCACAATATTTCATTGATAAACTAACCATAAAATCATTATCAAATGTTTATCTAATAAGGTTCACTCGCCAACTTATGTTGACCCAAAAACTCCCATTTTACACATGATACAGGTGAACCAGCAGCAGCTAGGAATACATAGGACCTGGATTAGAAGAATAAAACGATTTAGTATTGGGATTGTTATGTTTGGTTGTTTCCTTTGTATTGAATGAACATGTTTGGATGTTTGAAAATGTAACTTTGACTTTATTAATTATGAAACATAATAGTAAATGTCATGTGCTTTGGTGATAACCCAATTATGCCCCGATTCTTATTTTCCGCTGCGGGTCGGGGTGTGACAGATTGGTATCAGAGCCATGACTATAGGGATATAGGATAGGTTATTAGACCCTTAGAGCCTATACTATAGTCGATTAGAAACTTATAAGAATTTTGTGTGTTATATGCCAAATTTCATGATGTTTATATGTTTTATGTTAAATGATACGTTTGATATTGTACAAGCATGTTCATAAGTATGTATTATCAAATAATGCCTATCATGAAATCGTATGATCATAACATATCACATCCATGAAAGCACACACCACATCATGATTGATTTTACAATGATTTTCGTGTTTTCAAATCTCATCAAAGTGAGTTCTCATGACGGGCATGTAGTAACTGGAAGGGTACTAGTACCGGTAGTCGGAACGTCCTGTCTAGGCTGGCATTCGTATAAATCCAAAATAAAGGACCAGTTTGCCTACCTGGGGACTAACGATGAGAGTACGAAGTACCTATTAGGCCAAAGCATGCTATACCAAACGTCGTGTGAGCTAATCCCACTTTGAGTTGTCATTGTGTCTACACCTGGACACGTTCCGACCAAACATCTCATGAACATATTTTGTGGTTTGCATTCGGGGGATGCGAGTGTTAAATTGCCAATACTAATGAATCCTACCAAGCCAATAGCCATGGGGGCCCACATGACTATGTAGGTGAAGGTATGGGGGACATTTGAGGCCCAACATGAGCGAACCCAAGACATCCTATGGATGTAGTTGCATTATTGATATTTATGTTATTTTCATTTTCTTAAAGACACATGACACCTAAAAAGATACCATAAACTCACAATCTTCTCATTTTATGATCCTGTAGATGTCATCTAGACAGCATCGAAGGAGTAAAAGATCGGGAAAGACTCAGGAACGTTTGGCCACACATATCGCGAATCAAATGGCCACGATATTGCCTGACATCGTGGTACAAGTACAACAAGCCCTTGCTGCAAATCCTACTAACCCTCCTCAACACCAGGACCAGAACATCGACAACCCTCCTACCATCAAGTGCTCCTACAAACATTTTAAGTCCTGTGATCCTCCAAAATTCGAAGGGACGGAGGGAGTCACTGCTCTCCTACATTGGTTTGAGGAGATGGAAAACGTTTTCTTAAACTGCGATTGTCCTGAGGATCGCAAGGTTCGTTACGCCACCGGGAGACTACTTGGTGTAGCTCTCACTTGGTGGAATACTGAGAAAGGAAAGAGGGGAACTGAAGATGCGATGGCCTTAACTTGGGAGGAGTTAAGGGAAATCATGACTAGGCGTTTCTGTCCTAGAAGTGAAATTAAGAAGTTGGAGGATGAATTTCATGCCTTAAAGCAAAAAGAGGGTGATCACTCTACTTACAACAAGAGGTTCTTGGAGTTGAACCAAATGGTTCCAAACTTATTCACTCCAACCTATCGTCTGATCGAACATTATATTCGAGGACTTCCCTCGAAAATTCAAGATTCGGTTCTCAGCGTTTCACCGGTAACACTCGAAGCTGCCATGGAGTTGGCAACTGAACTGACCGAAAACCGAATTCGCAATGGGAAGTTCAAAGAAGAGAAGAAGAAAGCCCCTGTTGAGGGACAAACCTCAAACCACCCCATTCCTTCCTCTAAGTTTGCTAACAAGAGGAAGCGTAACACCAGGAATTTTGCAGTCACCCAAACCAACACCCCTATTCCTGTTGCACCCATCACTCAAGTCACTCCTTCACCCGCGCCATACAGAAGACCCTACACAGGCCCATTACCAAAATGTAACCGTTGTCAGTATCACCACTCCCCTGATCATCCTTGCCAATACTGCACCGGCTGCGGTCGCGCAGGACATACTGCTCAAAACTGCCGCACGCTTCAACGAACAAACCGCCACCAACCTTTAACCCAAACCCACCAACAGTTAATGGGTCAAGCACAACAACAACTACCATTTCCACCCACCCAACATTTAGCCCAAACATACTATCAACCCAATTACCCTATGGGCCAACCTATGCGGGCTTGTTTCAATTGCGGCGACCCAAGTCATTTCAGAAACACATGTCCAAGGCTGGTTAATATTATTCATGCTCAGGCCCAAGCCAACCCTGTGAATCAAGCGAACCAAGCTCCTCCACCTGCTAGAGGAAGAGCTTTCAATATTAACGCAAACCAGGCCAGAGCTGACGGCAATGTGGTCAACGGTACGTTTCTTATAAATGGTAGATATGCCTCTATGTTATTTGATACTGGTGCGGATAGAAGTTTCGTGTCATTAGAATTTGAACCTATCTTAAGCAAAAATCGGGATAAGCTCGCGGAATCCATAACGGTGGAAGTTGCGGACGGAAAACCAGTTTCATTAGACTCTATTTTACGCAACTGTACACTCACCTTAAACGACCACGATTTCTCAGTCGACCTTATTCCTATGAAGCTGGGAAGTTTCGACATCATAATCGGTATGGATTGGCTCAGTCAACAGCATGCGGAAGTTGTATGTCGTGAAAAATTTATTCGTATTCCTCTTTCAAACGGTCAGACTCTTCGAATCATTGGAGAAACCTCGTCGAAAGGGCTCAACTTAATGTCTTGTCTTCAAGCTCAAAAATACCTTCGCAAGAATTATGTCGCGTTTTTAGCCCATATCATCAAGAAGGGGACCACAGAGAAGAAACTTGAAGATATTCCTGTAGTAAAAGATTTTCCACAAGTTTTTCCTGACGACATTTCAGGACTTCCTCCAATCAGAGATGTCGAATTCCGTATTGATCTTATACCTGGTGCTACACCAGTTGCAAAATCTCCATATAGGTTAGCCCCCTCTGAAATGCAAGAGCTAGCCAGTCAATTGCAAGAGTTGACTGACAAGGGATTCATACGTCCCAGCTCATCGCCTTGGGGTGCACCTGTTCTTTTTGTAAAGAAGAAAGATGGATCTTTTCGTACGTGCATCGACTACAGAGAGCTCAACAAGTTAACCATCAAAAATCGCTATCCTTTACCTCGCATAGATGATCTTCTTGACCAACTACAAGGTGCCAGTTGCTTTTCAAAAATCGATCTTCGATCTGGCTATCATCAGCTTAGAGTGCATAAAGAAGACGTCCCTAAGACTGCTTTTCGAACTCGTTATGGCCACTATGAATTCATGGTTATGCTGTTTGGATTAACCAACGCACCAGCTGTCTTCATGGACCTAATGAACAGAGTCTGCAAACCTTACCTTGATCGATTTGTTATAGTTTTCATCGACGATATTCTTATTTATTCAAAATCTAAAGCTGATCACGAGTGTCATCTTCGACTCGTTCTTGCACTTCTAGAAAAGGAAAAGCTGTATGCCAAGTTCTCTCAATGTGAGTTCTGGTTAAAAGAGGTGCAATTTCTCGGGCATGTAGTCAATGATAAAGGAATACATGTTGACCCTTCAAAGATCAAAGCAGTTCAAGAATGGCAAGCTCCACGCACACCAACTGAAGTAAGGTCTTTCCTTGGACTAGCTGGCTATTATCGTCGGTTCATTTCAAACTTCTCTCGCATTGCTGTGCCACTCACGGCTTTAACCCATAAGGGAAAACCATTCGTATGGGGACCCAAGCAAGAAGAAGCTTTTCAAACTCTTAAACAAAAACTTTATGATGCACCAATCCTCACTCTTCCTGAAGGTTGTGATGATTTTGTAGTCTATTGCGACGCGTCAGGGCAAGGATTAGGCTGCGTTCTCATGCAAAGAGGAAAAGTCATAGCTTATGCCTCGAGGCAACTCAAGACTCATGAAAAGAACTACACCACTCATGACCTAGAGCTTGGAGCCGTTGTATTCGCTCTTAAGATATGGAGACATTATCTCTATGGTACTAAGTGTGAAATATACACTGACCACAAGAGTCTTCAACATATCTTCAATCAAAAAGAGTTAAATATGAGGCAACGAAGATGGGTCGAACTCCTAAATGATTACGACTGTGAAATTAGATACCACCCTGGTAAAGCAAATGTGGTGGCTGATGCACTTAGTCGAAAGGGTTATGCGAACTCCATTCATCTTCTATGTTCGCAAATTATAACCGATATTAAAGATCAAATTCGAGAAGCTCAACACGTTTCGATAACAGAAGAAGATGTACGAAAAGAGATGTCTTGTGGAGCCGAGCTAAAACTTGAAACTAAATCAGACGGTATTCTGTATTACCTAAATCGTATCTGGATTCCTAACCACAGTAATCTTCGGGAAACTCTCATGAATGAAGCTCACAAAACGCGATATTCTATACACCCAGGAGCCGATAAGATGTATCAAGACCTACGATACACCTATTGGTGGCCTGGAATGAAGAAAGATATTGCCGTTTTTGTTTCCAAGTGTCTCACATGTTCTAAGGTGAAGGCTGAACACCAAAGACCCTCAGGACTTCTAGTCCAACCAGAAATACCTGTATGGAGGTGGGAAAATATAACCATGGATTTCATTACCGGGTTACCTCGCACTTCTGGTGGGTATGACACTATATGGGTGATTATAGACCGACTTACAAAATCAGCTCACTTTATTCCTATTCGAGAAGATTTCAAGAACGAAAAGCTTGCTTGTATTTATATCAACGAAATCGTAAGCCGACATGGGGTACCATTAAGTATTATTTCTGATCGTGATGGTCGTTTCACCTCACGAACATGGCAGGCAGTACAATCCGCTATGGGCACTCGATTAGATCTCAGTACCGCCTATCATCCTCAAACTGATGGACAGTCTGAGCGCACCATTCAAACTCTTGAGGATATGCTTAGAGCATGTGTCATAGACTTCAAGGGAAATTGGGACGCCCACCTACCGTTAGTTGAATTTTCGTACAACAACAGCTATCATTCGAGCATCGGCATGGCACCTTTTGAAGCCTTATATGGTCGAAAGTGCCGATCTCCTGTTTGTTGGCACGAAATTGGGGAAGCACAAATTACTGGTCCAGAATTGATCCAAGAAACCACAGACAAGATTCATCAAATCCGAAACAATCTTCTAGCAGCTCAAAGTCGTCAAAAGAGTTACGCAGATAAACGACGGAAGCCCTTAGAGTTTAACATTGGTGATCATGTGCTTTTAAAAGTATCACCGTGGAAGGGAGTAGTTCGTTTTGGTCAAAAGGGAAAGCTAGCACCACGTTATGTAGGACCTTTCAAGATACTCGAAAGAGTAGGTCCTGTAGCATACAAGCTTGAACTACCGGAAGAACTCGACAGGATTCATCCCACATTCCACGTGTCGAACTTGAAGAAGTGCCTCGCTGATGAGAATCTCCATATTCCACTGGAAGATATTCAGATTGATGAATCCATGCATTTTATTGAAAGACCAGTGGAGATCATGGACTACGGAGAAAAGCGTCTTCGACGAAGTCGCATTCCAATTGTTAGGGTACGCTGGGAGTCGAAACGGGGACCTGAGTTTACTTGGGAACGTGAAGACTCAATGCGTGAAAAATACCCGCATCTTTTTCCTACTACTTCAACTATTTAAATTTCGGGACGAAATTCCTAAAAGTAGGGGATACTGTAACATTTGTAAAAAAAGGGGTCTCCAAAACCCGCTCCGTTTTGTAATCTTGTATCAAGTTATAAAAGTTGCGTTAATTATTTATGATTATTTTGAGTTAAAACGATACAAAATTAATAAATAAACTAAACTATAAAAATTATATTTGATAAAAAGTTAAAATAAAACAAATAAAAAATATTTGAAGCTGCCGGGACTCGAACCCGGGTCAGCTGAGTCGCTACAACGACTTAACAATCATTCCCTAAACCACTCCGCCACAATGTGTTTTCTGTTAACTCTAGGAAAACAAAAGAAACTTATACACAAACTCAGTTTAACCGATGATACCATCTGAAAACCGGTAATCGGCAAACCAATCGTCAAATCGATTGTTTACCTCACAATTTCAGTTATAACCGATGTATTACGGTTTCTAATCAAGTTAAAATTGATTGAAACTTTAAGTCCTATCATTTTCGGCTTTTGAAACCGAAAATTCATCAAGTTCTGATTTAATTCAAGCTCCAGATCATTTGCACGATTCAGAACTATCACAACAATACTCAATTTCATTTTCGTCGCATTTTTGAACTATAAGATCTTCTGAATCAGTTCGCCGGAAAATTTCTGCAAGTCACCGGAAAACCGGGACTCACATTCTCACGGTAATTCCTCCGACTCTTTCTGTTTAAAACATGTGATTAATCAGTCTCTAACATAACTCCATCATCAGAATCGATCCTAGTAAACGTTTATCGAAAATCTTATCTTCGCCGGAAAGTTTCTGAGACTGCCGGAATCACACTGTGAACTGGTATGATATCCTAAACTTCTTTTAAACCTTGTTTAAGTGACTCAACTTTATGAATAATCGATCAACGCTGTTAATTGGTTTCAACAGCCGGAGTTCATTTCCAGTACCGACGAACCTCCGCCGGATTTCTGTGAATAACATCAATCGGTATATTCTGTTCCTTAAACTCTCTCCATTCTCTACTTTTGAATTACTGTTAATGTCTGAGAACTTTATAAATCACAAATCAATCATAACCAGTCGAATTATGCTGTCTGTGTAAATCGGCGAAGAAGATGAAGTTATAACAGAACATAAGATTAATTAAAAACGGTATTTTAAACGGGTTAGACACACAGTCCAGCGGTGGACTGTGTGCAAATTTCACACACACGTCCCGAGTTCGATCCTTGCTACACGCACGCCTTGTGTAATAACCTGCCTTTTTGATCAAGAACTAAACCGGGTTAAAGCAGATAGTTGTTAAGTATAATAAAACCAAGAATATAACCGGGTTAGACACACAGCCCAGCGGTGGACTGTGTGCATCATGAACTACACGTCGCGCGTTCGAATCTCGTCACGAGCACCGGTCCAATTGAATTAAAACGTTTTTGCAAATAAAGGAATTTTCGGTTAATTCAAATAAGTGTATAAATATAATTAAAAACGAGTTTATAACGGGTTAGACACGTAGCTCAGTTGGTAAGGCTGCGTGCACGCGAACGGAAGGTCGCCGGTTCGAATCCCACCCGGCGCAGAATTTATCCGCTGACCGAACCGGTCAACGGTCAACACTTAATTTTTTTTTTTATATTTTTATTTATTTAATTTAATTTAAAAATCAATTAAAAATACTTAAAAATAACATTTTTAAAGATAGAAAATAGCCATAAACTCACAAAAATATATCTAAAAATTTCATTAAAATCCTTAATAAAATCCATCCACCTAATATATTTTTCCATTATTATTTATGTTAGTATTCCTCGTCGATCCGCTCATCTAAATCGTGCGCATCTCACCATCTCAAATTCAACGCACCCAATGTGAGTGAACCTTTCAAATTCCCCGTTTTAATCACGTTTTTGGGGTGTATCATGTGTCTTTGTTTATATACATATTATAACTAAACTATTGTGCATACATCATATCATTGACATGTGTATTTAGTTTGTTGCTGTTAAGTAGTTATTATTGGATGCAAATTATTATTTCAATACATGCAATTGCCGAGGCCGCCGCTCCCCATTCGTGAGGTTTGAGCCTGTTCCCCATTTTATTATGCGGTTGAACCTGGCGTGCCCGCAACGATCGGCTCCGTTTGATTGAGCCTTGATCGCACAGTTCATTTTACATTTCAGTACATGCAATACGATCGGCTCCGTTTGATTGAGCCTTGATCGCACAGTTCATTTTACATTTCAGTACATGATCGGCTCCGTTTGATTGAGCCTTGATCGCACAGTTCATTTATGTTAGTTATCATATGATATTGGTATGTTCATGTATGCTATCAAGTGTTATTGTATGTTATAATTGTAACTGCTATTTGCCAATGCTTGATTACCTAAATTTGCTCTTTTATGATTATGCACAATATTTCATTGATAAACTAACCATAAAATCATTATCAAATGTTTATCTAATAAGGTTCACTCGCCAACTTATGTTGACCCAAAAACTCCCATTTTACACATGATACAGGTGAACCAGCAGCAGCTAGGAACACATAGGACCTGGATTAGAAGAATAAAAAGATTTAGTATTGGGATTGTTATGTTTGGTTATTTCCTTTGTATTGAATGAACATGTTTGGATGTTTGAAAATGTAACTTTGACTTTATTAATTATGAAACATAATAGTAAATGTTATGTGCTTTGGTGATAACCCAATTATGCCCCGATTCTTATTTTCCGCTGCGGGTCGGGGTGTGACATTACCTGTATTTCATAAATTATGAAATACGTTAGTTATTAAGGGTTTATAACGTACATGTTGAACCCGAAGGGATTAAACAACAAATCAAACATTTTTTTAGAAAACCCGCCGTAAGCTACGGTTCACCACCGTAGCTTACGGTCTACTCTCCCTGGTTTGATCAGTTAACACCAACCGTAGCTTACGACACTCAGTTGTATGCTACGGTTTGCCCATGCTACAGATTTCATTTCTTTTCCATTTTATTCGTAAGAACTTCGTAACTTTCTCGAAACTCACCCGTTTCGTTTAGAACTTGTTTCTAATTGTCCGTAAAACATTTTCTCATATTCTTAGCCCAAAATCCTTAACCCGGATTTACAAATTTTACGTTTCGCCCTACCGAAACCCGGTTGTGCGCATGTTCTTTGTTTGACCCGTTATGAAATTTAAGTGCGTAAACTTAAAACATTCACATTATTTTCGTACCTTTGTATTTCTCGTTTTTATCTATTATCCCAACTTGTTTGTGATGGGTTATTATAGGTAAACCATTATATTCAAATTTTACGTACCTGGCGCGAGTCATAGCCATGACACGATATCATTGTCTAACGATTCTAATTACCATACATGGCATTTCATGCTAATACATCAGGCTTACCTGTACGTATGAAACTTAACGAACAAACATTAAATCTCAAAAATCTATTTTCACTTGTTTGACCCGTTTTGGTTCGCGTCAGCAAATATTTATATAAAAACTCATTTTTACTCGCTCAACCCATTTCAGTTCGCGCTAGCAAGTGTTTTATGTCAAACACTTATTATATATATATATGTATATATATATATGTAGATGTATATATATATGTATATATATATACATATATATATATATATGTATATATACATATATATATATATATTTGTTTGACCCGTTTCGGTTCGCGCCAGCAAGTTTTATACCAAAAACTAATTTTTTACTTGTTCGACTCATTCGATTCACGTCATAAAGTTTTATACAAAAAACTCATTTTTACTTGCTCGACCCCATTCGGTTCGCGTCAGCAAGTTTTATACAAAAACTAATTTTTACTTGTTCGATTCTTTCAGTTCGCGTCAGAAATTGTTTTATACCAAAAATTCATTTTTACTTGCTCGACCCATTTGGTTCACGTCAGCAAGTTTTATACCAAAAACTAATTTTTACTTGTTCGACTCATTCGGTTCACGTCAGAAAGTTTTATACCAAAAACTCATTTTTACTTGCTCGGCCCATTCGGTTCGCGTCAGCAAGTTTTATACAAAAAATAATAATTTTTACTTGTTCGACTAATTCGGTTCGCGTCAAAAGTTGTTTTATACCAAAAATTCTTTTTTACTTGCTCGACCCATTCGGTTCGCGTCAGAAATTGTTTTATACCAAAAACTCATTTTTACTTGCTCGACCCATTCGGTTCGCGTCCGCAAGTTTATACCAAAAAATAATTTTTACTTGTTCGACTCATTCGGTTCGCGTCAGCAAGTTTTATACCAAAAACAGTTTTTACTTGTTCGACTCATTCGATTCACGTTAGAAAGTTTTATACCAAAAACTCATTTTTACTTGCTCGACCCATTCGGTTCGCGTCAGCAAGTTTTATAACAAAAACTAATTTTTACTTATTCGACTAATTCGGTTCGTGTCAGAAATTGTTTTATTGCTTAAAATTTATTTTTCACTTATTTGACCCGTTTGTTTGTTCGTATGAATTCCATCACTTTGAACAACCAAACTTTGTACATTATTTGACCCGCTTAGTTTGTTCGTATGAACCTATCATTTTGAACAAACTAAAATTGTATTTTTCTTGTTCACAACCATTGCACTAATCTAACTATTATGACTAATTTACGAAAAATGATGAGGCGTATAGCCACATACCTTAGAGCTTCCTGTTAAGTCGTGTATAGGCCCCCACCTTATCGTTCGCCTTATCACCCGAGTCGTCTTTATTTTCCATTTAGAAGTTCCGCACTCCATTAGCTCGTTTGACCCGCTTTGTCCAAGCTTTCACCTAGCTTGATAGGATCAACTTGATACAACATTCACCACACTTGATTAGTTAGTCATCGTAACATAATGACTACGTCATCTATGGATTTCTCATGTCTCAATTCATTCAATGCATTTTAAACATGCTAATCACATTATTATACGACTCTTTACGGTTTAAACATGATTTAACATGAATCGGATTTGAGCTAGGACATCAAAACATGCATCATAGCAACTAGTCTACCTTTACATAGTAACCAAAATTCTTGGCTCATCTAAACATTTCATTACACCTAGTGTGCATAAGTCATTCTTAGCATAAAGTACAACTTCCTAAAGCATGTTATATACTAATCATGAACAATTCGCTAATTTTAGTCTTACTAATGGTAGATTGATGTTCCTAAGCCGCCACAAACATCAATTTACCCGATACAAGCTAAACCATCACCAACATACTCAATCAAGAATTTCTCCATCATAGGCACTATAACAAAAAACAAGATTTGAGACTTACCTAGTGATGAGATAGTAGAGGAGATTACAATTTCATAATCATGCAGTGATTAGCCCTTAAATTTTCCTCCAATTGATCAAGTTGGTGTTAGGGCCAAACTTCCAACCATTCCACCTCCTCCTCAAAATTTTCAAACAAGAGGAAATGAAATGCCAGAAATTTTGTTGTCACCCAAACAAACTCTCCAATCTCTGCTGCGCCCATCACACAAGTTGCTCCTTCACCCGCTCCATACAAAAGGCAATACTCTGGCCCTTACCCAAAGTACACCCGTTGTCAATACCATCACTCCCCCGAATACCCCTGTCAATATTGCACCGGCTGTGGCCGTGCAGGTCACACCATCCAAGCCTGCCGCTCACTGCAACGAATGAACCGCAACCAACCCACAACTCAAACCCACCATCAAATAATGGGTCAAACCCAACAACCCCTACTACCACCACCTACACAACATACAACCCAAACCTACTATCAACCCAACTACCCCATGATGCAACCCATGCGGGCTTGCTACAATTGTGGAGACCCAAACCACTTTAGAAACACGTGTCCACGCTTGGTGAACATCATACATGCTCAAGCTCAAGCAAATCCGGTGAATCAAGCTAACCAAGCTCCTCCACCTGCTAGAGGAAGAGCATTCAACATCAACGCCAACCAAGCTAGGGCCGACAATAACGTGGTTAACGGTACGTTTCTCGTCAATGGTAGGTATGCATCCGTGTTATTTGATACTGGCGCGGATAAGAGTTTTGTGTCCTTAGAATTTGAACCTATCCTCAATCAAACTCGTGATAAACTTATGGAATCCATAACGGTAGAAGTTGCTGACGGAAAACCGGTCCTATTAAATTACTGTACCCTTACTCTAAACGATCACGATTTTCCTGTTGACCTCATTCCTATGAAGTTGGGAAGTTTTGACATTATAATCGGCATGGACTGACTCAGCCAACATCAGGCTGAAGTAGTATGCCGTGAGAAGTTCATTCGCATTCCTCTTGCAGACGGTCAAACTCTACGAATCTTTGGAGAAACCTCTTCGAAAGGACTCAAGCTGATGTCCTGTCTTCAAGCCCGAAAATATCTCCGCAAGAATTACGTAGCATATCTAACTCACGTGGTCAAGAAGGGAAATAAAGAGAAGAAACTCGAAGACATACCTGTAGTGAAAGAATTCCCGCAAGTTTTCCCCGACGACATCTCAGGACTTCCTCCCAAGAGAGAAGTCGAATTCCGCATCGATCTTATACCTGGCGCTACACCCGTCGCGAAATCTCCTTATAGGTTAGCCCCATCCGAGATGCAAGAGCTGGCCAGTCAGTTGCAAGAACTGACCGACAAGGGATTCATACGTCCTAGCTCATCGCCTTGGGGTGCACCTGTTCTGTTTGTAAAGAAGAAAGATGGGACGTTTCGCATGTGTATCGATTACAGGGAACTCAACAAATTAACGGTCAAAAATCGCTATCCTTTACCTCGCATCGATGATCTCCTAGACCAACTCCAGGGTGCCACTTGTTTTTCAAAGATCGACCTTCGTTCCGGCTATCACCAACTCAGAGTACATGAAGAAGACGTCCCAAAGACCGCCTTCCGAACTCGTTATGGCCACTATGAATTCATGGTTATGCCATTTGGTCTAACCAACGCTCCAGCCGTCTTCATGGACCTAATGAACAGAGTCTGCAAACCCTATCTTGATCGCTTTGTTATAGTCTTCATCGACGATATTCTCATTTACTCAAAGTCTAAGACTGATCATGAACGACACCTTCGACTCATCCTCACACTCTTGAGAACCGAAAAGCTTTACGCTAAATTCTCCAAATGCGAATTTTGGTTAACAGAAGTACAGTTCCTTGGTCATGTCGTCAATGATAAGGGAATTCATGTCGACCCCGCAAAGATCAAAGCAGTACAAGAATGGCAAGCGCCACGTACCCCAACCGAATTAAGATCTTTCCTTGGTTTGGCTGGTTACTATCGTCGTTTCATATCAAATTTCTCTCGTATCGCTGTACCACTCACGGCTTTGACACATAAAGGAAAACCCTTCGCATGGGGACCTAAACAAGAAGAAGCCTTCCAAACCGTTAAGCAAAAGCTTTGTGACGCACCTATACTCACACTCCCCGAAGGTTGCGATGACTTTGTAGTTTATTGCGACGCATCAGGACAGGGATTAGGCTGTGTTTTAATGCAAAGGGGAAAAGTGATAGCCTATGCTTCTAGGCAGCTTAAAACTCATGAGAAGAACTACACTACTCACGACCTAGAACTTGGAGCCGTTGTGTTCGCTCTTAAGATATGGAGACATTACCTCTATGGTACCAAGTGTGAAATTTACACTGACAACAAGAGCCTCCAGCATATCTTTAACCAAAAGGAGCTGAATATGAGGTAACAAAGAACGCTTATCATCCCCAAACTGATGGTCAATCTGAACGCACCATTCAAACTCTTGAAGACATGCTTCGGGCATGTGTCATAGACTTCAAAGGGAATTGGGATGCTCACCTACCATTAGTTGAATTTTCGTACAACAACAGCTTTCATTCAAGTATTGGCATGGCACCTTTCGAAGCGTTATATGGTCGTAAGTGCCGATCACTATATGTTGGCACGAAATTGGAGAAGCTCAAATCACCGGTCCAGAATTAATACAAGAAACAACCGACAAGATTCATCAAATCCGAACCAACCTTTTAGCGGCACAAAGTCGTCAAAAGAGCTATGCTGACAAGCGACGAAAGCCCTTAGAGTTTAACGTTGGCGACCAAGTACTTTTATAAGTATCGCCGTGGAAGGGAGTAGTTCGTTTTGGCCAAAAAGGCAAGCTAGCACCACGTTACGTAGGTCCTTTCAAAATACTCGAAAGGGTAGGACCTGTAGCCTACAAGCTTGACTTACCGGAGGAACTCAACAGAATTCATCCCACATTCCACGTATCGAACTTGAAGAAGTGCCTCGCCGATGAAAATATCCATATTCCGCTAGAAGACATTCAAGTCGATGAATCTATGCATTTCATTGAAAGACCAGTAGAAATTAGGGACTTCAGGGAAAAACGTTTAAGAAGAAGCCGCATCCCAATTGTCAGGGTACGCTGGGAGTCGAAACGAGGACCTGAGTTTACTTGGGAACGTGAAGACTCAATGCGCGAGAAATACCCACATCTTTTTCCTGTAACTACCACTACTTAAATTTCGGGACGAAATTTCTAAAAGTAGGGGATACTGTAACATCCGTCGAAAAACGGGTTTTCGAAACCCGCTTCGTTTAATAACCGAACAATCAGTTTTAAATTTTTGTTGTCTATTTATGACTTATTTTAATTTTAAACGATACAAAATTAATAAACAAATTAGATGATATAAATTATAATTGAAAAAATAAAATATAAATTAATTAAAAAGGAAAACCGGCTGCCGGGAGTCGAACCCGGGTCAACCGGAAATCCCACAAACTTAACTTTCACACAATCAACCACTCCGCCTTTTTGATTCTTTGTTAAAATACCAAAACAATTAATTAAAAAGATGAATCTCGGAAGTCAAATCCAGTCAAATCGCGCCCAATTAGCAGTCGTCGGAAATCCCGACGACTTCGCCGATAATTAACGTTTTCGTCCAATTTAACCGAAGAATTAACTCTAACGACGGTTATAACCGACGTCTGAACCCGCGACACCCGTCGTAACTGCCGGAGAACGGCTGACCTTGAATTGAGACTGAAATCCGACTCTATACATCTCGATTCTTCCCTATAAATTCACCCACAATCCACTGGTAGCCTTTTCGCTCAAAATCGCATCCTTTCTCGACGAAAATTCACTCGCCGGAAAATACCTGCAAATCGCCGGAAAACCGAGACTTCCATCTACACGGTAATTCCTTCGATTTTTCTGTTTCATTCCTTTGTTAGACAAAATTCTAATATCAATCCCTCACCCAGAATCCTTTCCAGACGACGTTGCCAGATTATCTGTTTTCGCCGGAGAAATTCTGAAATTTCAAGAACCTGCTGTTAACCGGTATGATTCTTTTAACTTACTGATAGTCGTTACCCAGCAGTTCCATTTCACATCTAATCCCTCCAAATTTGTTGGCAAATCCTATTAGCCGAAGCTCACCAAAACGGAGCCGACGACCTTGCCGGACATCTGAAGAAAGACGAACAGTTTGGTACAATCAACCCTCAAACCTTTTTCCGTTCATTACTTTACGATGGCTCATAACATTCGTTAAGTTAATTTAACAAATAACAGTCAATTGGTCGATGTCTGTGTTTTGAACGAAGAAGATGAAGTTGTGTATAATATAAGATTAATTAAAATCGGTTTAATGAACTGGTAGACACACAGTCCAGCGGTGGACTGTGTGCAACAAACACACATGCGACGCGAGTTCGAATCCGGTCCCAGCTTTACTCTCTCGAAATAAAAAAAAATTCCTTTTTAACTGAACCGGGCTAACTCACAAACCATGTTAAGTATAATAAAAACCGAGTTAATAACCAGGTTAGACACACAGTCCAGCGGTGGACTGTGTGTACGCTAACTCACAGGTCCCGGGTTCGAGACCTGTGGTCAGCACCGGTCGATACGTTTAAAATCTTTTTAAAAATAAATGATTTTCGGATTAAACTAAATAGTATATAAGTATAATTAAAAACAGAATTATTTCGGGTTAGACACGTAGCTTAGTTGGTAGAGCTGCGTGCACGCGTACGGGAGGTCACCGGTTCGAACCTCACTCAGTGCAACAACAGAACTGACCGAACCGGTCAACGGTCAACAGTCTCGGTCAACGGTCAAAGTCAACATTTTTTTTATTTATTTTTATTTATTTATTTAATTTAAAAGTCAATTAAAAAAATACTTACAAATAACGTTTTCAAAGTTAAAAAGTAGCCTTAAACTCACAAAATTATACCCAAAAATCCTATTAAAATAGTTAATAAAATCCACATACTTACCGTACATTTTCGTTATTTATTTGGTTAGTTATCTCTCGTCGATCAATCCCCTAAACTCGTGCGCATTCAACATCTTCAAACAAACGCACCCCATGTGAGTGAATCTCTACAAATTCCCCGTTTTAATCACATTTTGGGGTGTATCATGTGTCGTATTTATTTATTAAAATTAAACATTTGTGCATCCATCATGTTCATGATCAAATGTGTAATCAATGTGTATCCATTGTTTGTGTGGTTGAAGTTTAGATTAATTTTATCATTTCAGTACATACATTTCATAGGCCGCCGCTCCCCATTACCTATGATCGTGAGCTGTTCCCCATTACCTATGAGCGTGAACCAGGCGTTGCCAACATAAGATCGGCTCCGTTTGATTGAGCCTTGATCTCACATACATTAGCATAGGCCATTCGTTCCCCATTACCTATGAGCGTGAACGGGACGTTGCCAACATATACATTGTCATTCTTATTTCATGCTTAAGCAAGGTGGTTTGTGATCGTTATGTTTACATACATTTGTTCATATATGATTATTGCACAATTTTCCTAAATTAATTACAATAATGAATCGATAACAAATGTTTTTAACAAGGTTCACTCGCCAACTTTTGTTGACCCAAAATTTCCCATTTTTACACATGATACAGGTGATCAAGTTGAAGCAAGAAACATATAGGGCGGCGTAGAAGAATAAACCAGTTTAGATTATGGATTTGTTTTAGTTAATTTTTCCTTTCCTTGTATTGTATGAATTTGACTTGGAACATTGAAATGTAATTTGGATTTAATGAATATGAAACATATTAGTAAACATCATGAGCTTTGGTGATAACCCAATTATGCCCCGACTCTTATTCCGCTGCGGGTCGGGGTGTGACAACGTATATGCTATCAAAACTCACACAATCACATACTTTATGCTTGAAACACAAACAAACAATCCAAATACATGCTTGGTACGTTATACGTGAATTTATATATGCTAGACTATTCTTATGCTTTATACTTGTCATTAACTTCGTAAAAGCCTCCCTTAACATGTATAGCGCTATAGGAGTAACACACCGTCCGTATTCTTGAGGTCATGTTAAGTTAATCATAACGGTCTTACTGTTGCTACGGTAAGATTACGCTAGCGGGAATATTTGGGTTGACATTTATAGTTGCATGCTAGTATCTTATGTTAATTCTAGTTACCTATTATGTCATGTGGATTCGTTTAAACTTTTATACTTATGCTAGTAATCAAACTTGTATACTCGGCAATACTTTTTTATTGAACTATACTTTAATACGCCTTGCAGGAAATTAATGATGATGATGATGATGATGACGAACGGAATCTAGTAGGATGACTAGAAAGACACCTTTATTGTAATTTGCTTCAAGAGGACTGTACTTGTTTCTTAGAAATGAAATGAAATTTACTTTATGAAATATTGTCACGATTAGTGTTATGAGGATTCTTGAAATCTCGCTTTCGTCCTGCCCCGATGTTTTCGCCATCTGTTGGGGTGTGGCAATAATAATGTTCAAGAGTCCCAAAACTTAATGTTTCAAATACCATAAACTCCAAACCAAAACACATTTATAAAAATAAAAATAAACAATAAATGTTCGGGTTTTTCGGGTTTCAGGGTTTTATTGAGAAAACGTGACCCAATTACCAATCCATATAATATTCATTTTTTTGGTATTCTTTAATTCGGGTTGGAGTGCTTCGAATTTGGGTCAGGTTTTAGGTAAAACTGGGCAACCATACTTATAAGTGTTCAATTAAAATAAGACAAAATTGCAGAAAACAACCTTTATATTTGCCTCAAACTGCATTTTATACCTTTCACTATGAAATCGGCAAAACCCAACCTTTATGTTCATGTTTTATTACACCCTATAACCTTAGCACTAACCACGTCAAAAAATTCAGTTAAATGGACTTACATGCCTTGCACGTTAGGGCATTTAAGTCTTTTATTTAAATTAAAACAATACTTTTTTTATTAATAAAAACCCACCGGCAACCCATCCCCACCCTACCTTCTCTCTTCTTCATCCCTCTTCTTCACCCTCTTCTTCTGGGTTATAATACCGTCAGTAGAAGAAGAAAAAACACCCACATTTCCATTCACTCAAACACCCTCTTAAACTCTTAGTCTCCAAACCAAAACAGAACAAAAACAGAAGCTTTCTTGAAAAAATATAACTTTTTTTCCAAGATTTTCAACATTTTGGCTCAAATCTTTTCCGAGTTATAATCTTTCTTGATAAATCTATAATGGGTAGTGAAAAAGATAAAATTTTGATGAAATATAAAGGCGTAATCATAGTGGGTAATGGTCCTTCTGGTATAGTAGTTGCAGCTTATCTAAAAGAACAAGGAAGCTTATGCAAACCAATAAAAAAAAAATTTATGAGCTTCTGGGTGTTGGTCCTTCAGGTTAAAGCTTCATCTTTCTAAACAGTTTTGTGAGCTTCCATTGTTTGGATACCCCAAGAATTTCCCAAATACCCTTTTAAAAAGTAGTTTTTTTCCTACATGGAAGCTTATGCAAACCACTTTGACATCAAGCCGGCGGTTAGTGGTGGCTACCAGAGAGAATGTGAAGGTGGCGGTCATAGATATTCAAGGGATTGAGAGGTTTGAAGGGGTGGTTAGGCATACAAGTGAGTATAAAAGTGGTTGTGAGCTGGTGGAGCAGTTTATCAAGAGGTGAAGCGGCAGTGGTGGTGGACGGTGGCTCCGCCTTGGACATGACGGAAATTGAACGGAATTGGGGGAAATGTGAAGTAAGAGAGAGTATAGAGACATTAGTTGAGCAGTAGTGTCAGGATCTAAGTTTGAATTGATTGCTGTTTTTGTTTCAAGTAATGGAAAATGATTGAAAACAGAAAATAAATGCGGCGGATTATGGAAAACTTTTACAACAATCAATCGGTCATTTTTTTCATCATCATCATGCTTTCAAGTAATTAAATTGTTGCATGTGATTCACAAACTCCCCCTTAGCCCAATAACGATCGTTTGATAGTAAGAAATGAAGAAGATACGCGAAATTGATCTTTTTAAGAAGACAAGTGTTAACTGTTACATTGAACGCCTATTTATACTAATTATCAAACCACTGATCATCTTTCAATGACGTCAGCGTTGATAGTGACAGCTAACAAAAAGTAACTAACTACAAACACTGCTTAGACTAAACTATCAATGCATAGCACTGTTACATTGATTAATCTAATACTAAACTAAGCACTGTTGGCTATCCTATGTTCTTGTGATCTTCTATCAGCGGTTGAGAGTTTCTTCTGACAGAGGATAGGAAGCAATGTGTTGCCGTAAATACTCATCAGCGGTTAGAATCTCTGATGGTTGGAACAAAGCTCAGATGGTGTGTTTTGACTATGTATCATCTGTTCCTTTCCAAAGGTTCAATCCCAACAATCTCCCCCTGGTACAGATGATGCCAAAAACACCTTATTCTTGATCTTTATTCCTCATAAAGAAATCTCTTATTTGACCCTTGAATTGTAGTTCAAAGTTAAGAGATTCTAAATCATCAGCATCCTTCTCAAGCTCTAAACTTAGTAGTTCGTGGAAGTCTTCTACTGTAAGCTCATAAGCAGCTTCCATGGATAGTTTAGGGCTTTACCATCAGACTTGAGCAGAGTCAATTCGTGGGTGTCTTTGTTGACCTTCCACTTTAGAATTTTGGGTCTGAAGGCTTTCTTGAAGGAGCCTTTATTTCTGAGGTTAGAAAAGGAGCTATTCTTGTCAGATCTTCTGCCAACTTGGCACTTGTATCATCTGTTGGATAGTCCATCATATTTTTGATGCCTTCTTTGATGAATGCTTCTTCAAACTCTCTGTCAACCTTCTCTGACATCTCCCCTTGCCTTTTTTCGCTTTAGCAAGGCAAGTGTGGATTGGGCAGATGTTGAGCTGGGCTTTTTAGAAAGTTGGGCTTTGAGAGCAATATCTTCTTTGGTATAATCAGCTTTAGGAGGCATTGATGGATCCTTTTTCCTTCTGGCTTCTAGCTTCTTGTAGGTATCCAACACTCTTAACTCCCCCCATCTCATTACCTGTTTCTTTGACCCATAATGATTTTGAATTAGCTCTTCTTTCATTCTTCTGAGCTTCAGGGTCTTTTCAGGTACATTCTTTTTGTATTTGTTCCAATCTGGGCATGTAGGTTTGTTGTGAGGATCTTTTAGTTGTTCTTGTATTCTTGCAATTTCTTCTTGAAGCTCACTCACAGCCCAATCTTTGAAATGTTCCCTAGTTGCAACATATTTCTTGTTTTCCATGATGTGAGAGATGTACTTATCTTTAAAAAATTTATCATCTGCTTCAGAAATCTGATTTGATAGATTCTTTGAAAATCTTTCCAGTGATTGGAATTTGCTAAGCTGAAACTGGAATTGGTTCTGCACTTCTCTATCACTTTTGCCTTCAGACAACTTCTTAGCAATATCCTCTGCCTGCCTTTCTTTGAGTTTCAGATACTTATCAATATTGCAGGCTTTGGATAACCTTGAAGAGATGGGAAGTGTCTTTTGTCTGGATCTTCTTTAGTGTAGAAAGACTTGATTTCTTTCCTAACTGTAGGCAAATCAAGAGGAAACTTTATAACTGCAGGAACCACTTCTTTTGAAGGAACAGATGTTGTAGTTGGGGAAGCAGAGGTTAGATTTAACATTGGTGCAGATGCAGGAGGCATAGGAGCAGGGATCTCTTCTTCATTTATAACCTTTGTTACCTTCCTTCTCTTAAAACTGATTGATGGTGACGATGGATCGCTTGGAATTCTGGGTGGTGTTGGTAGTATTTGTGTGGAAGTGGGAAAGGTGATGATGGCAGTGGTTGTGATAACATCTGCTACAACCACTGCTGTGTTAACAAATGTTGGCACAACAGTTGCTGTAACATCTGTTGGGGTTGATATGGGAGTTGTGTGAGAAGATGTGGTTAATTTTGTGATGACAGAGGTTTTTGTGGTTGGATTGGTAGCAACTTTAGTTTTGAGAGTTGTGGTTTCTGGTTATCTTACTTTTGTAGATGATCTCCTCTTTGTTGAGGTACCAGTCTCTCACTTTTCTAACTACTGATCAATCTTTTTCTCAACCAGCACCTTGCCTTCATCAAACACAGTCTTCTTATGAGACATCTTTGCCCTTGCTAGGATATCTTCAGTTGAGTCTGGTTTCTTTGAGCCATCTGGCTTAGGGATATTCATTGTAGGCCTTGCCTTTGTATTATCCGTCTTCAACTTTTCTTTTCCCAAAGGTTTCTCCCCATTTTTGGCTTCATCTGGACTCACAATAATGACAGTAGGAGGAGATTTACCAGTGGTGGTGAGCAAGTGGGCTTTGATTGCCTTGATATCTGCAGCAGTATCATTGTATCTTGCATCAACCATATTCCTTAGTTCCATCATCTGATGTTTATGTTTTTGCTCCAGGAAATGTTTTTCTTGTTGAAAGATTGGATTTATTGCAGATAACAATGGTTTCAACATTGGTAACCCTCTCCGTAAATTTCTGGTATTTTAGCTCATCACCTAACTTAATAGGATCATCTGAACTCCTACTAGATGTGGTAGTTTTGTCTAAGATATCATCAGCATGTGTTTTGCCACTTGCTTCAATCTTAGATGCCCCTTTTTCTTGGTTTTGGGGACTTCCCATTGGAACAGAGGTTACCTTAGTAGCCTCAGCAGTGGTTGCCTTCAACAAGGACTTAGCTATGTAACCACTGTCCAATTGAGAACTTGGGAGTTCAGCAATTGTAGTGGCTGTCGTTGTTGAACTATCACCAAGGGTTACATGTAACCCAAGGGATGTAGCCTCTTCATTTGCTGATGGGCTAGCAATTAGAAATAAGTCAGACCCAACTTCTTGTTGGAGTATATTCTCATTGATGAGTTGGTGAGAAGTGCTGGATAATGTCTGCTCAATATCTATTACATTCATCAAGGGTAACATTGTTGGTGGAAGTGATGTCAATGGTGAGAGTGACTGTGTAGAAAGCGACATTGCCCTAGGAGAGGGGCTGTGGAAGATAGAACCAAGTGGTCCTAGTGCTTCATAATTCGGTGTCCCAGTGCCTACAACCTGATCCTTTTGTGAGGATGCAGGAGGAGTTTCATAGCCTGGTTGAGATCTTTGAACCGTCTACTATGAAGAACTAGCGGCAGTGGTTTGTGACTTTGGTGCTGTCACAGGGTTAACCTCTGGGATCTCATCTTCCAGAGGACCCTTTTTGGGTTTGGTGGGTTTTCTGGATGTTTTTGTGGTTTTCTTCTTGGTGATTTTAGGTGTGGGTTTCAGAGCAACGGTTGTGTTACCCTGATCACCTAGAGCAGTGGGCTCAGCAGCAGAAGGTTGAGCTTGAACATTTTGTTCTTTAGAAATTTGCTCAGCCTCCTCTACTTATGTTTTTAAAACTTTGTCTTGCTTAGTTATTCGTGTAAACGTTTCCTGAGTTAGGTTGCCGAATTCGGTAATTGCGCCTTGTTTACTTGCGCTTGATTATATCTGATCTTGCAAGTAAACACTCAAGAAGCTTGGATGTATCAAGAAAGCTTTTCTTTTTGAAATATTATTAAAATTATTTACAAGATCATTAAACAACACCTGGGAGAAGTTAAAATCTTAATCATTTAGAATTGCAAATCCCAGATACTGCATGTTCAATGGAATCTCGTTGAAAGCAGTTGTTTTGGAAGAGACATATGTAAGTAATGTGTGAAAAAAGAATTTCATCTCTGCTGGAAAATGGGGTTTGTAAATTGCCATACCTTTGAGTTGTCCTGTATAACCCCTTTCCACAAATTCATGCTGCATCAGAAAATGATACTGGATGTGACATATCATTTAACATTAAGACCTGGGAGATAGATTGCGGACTGATTTGTATCTGTGTGCCCCCAACCTTGGAAATGATAGAGTAGAGAACACCATCAGCGGATGAGTTAACCCTAGCATTTGCCCAAAATTCTCTTAATGAGTCGATGTATATTGGGGCCTTCACTTCCAGTATATGCTTAAATTTTGATTCTTTCAGAATCCGGATCATTGAATGGTATCGAGTATTTGATTCGGTTTCTTCAAGAATTGCGGTATAATTGTGTGGTGTTTTGATGATTAAGATGAACGGAGTTGGTTCTTGGGTCGCTTTCTTCTTCGATTTTGTTTTAGGAGCCATGATTTGTTGAAAACTTTTGAAGAATTTTGAGATAAGGGCTTTGAAAATTTGAAATCGCTCAAGCAAAGTGAAACCTCTGTTAGGGGATATAACAGGGTTTTATAAGGTTTTTAAAAAAAATGCAAATGACATGGCGTCTGATGCAACATCTGTCGAGTAATATCTGTCCACGTGTAACCTCTGTTTGACAATGGAAAGCAGTTGTTTGACTAACCACTATTAGAGCAATCTATCAGTGGTTGTGATCAAATTTTAACACTATCAGAGGTTCGCATCAGTGGATAGATTTTTCTAAACGACAGTGTTTTTGTGCTATTTTAAGGATTAATTGAAAAAAATGCAATTTTAACTATTTTTAAGGATGGATTTTTGATTTTCTAAAACATTTTATTGCTATTTACGCATGAAACACAGGAGAACTTATTTTAATCCATGTTTAGCATTCCAAGCCTAGATATCAAACTTTCAAATGTGGAAGCATCTAGTGCCTTTGTCAACACATCTGCTAGTTGATCCTTGGTATGGACATGTTGTAAAGAAATCAAACCTTTTTCAAGCAATCCCTCACAAAGTGATGTCTGATGTCAATGTGCTTGCGGGTGGAATGTGAAACTGGATTTTTGATGATGTTTTCTGCTGCTTGACAATCAATTTTGAGAGGAGTCCTCAAGGTAGTCACACCAAAATCCAGGAGTTGATTTTGAAGCCACAAAATTTGAGCAGTGCAACTTGCAGCAATTATATATTCTGCTTTAGCAGTGGATGTGGATACTGCAACTTGCTTTTTGCTTTGCCAAGACACTAAGCAATCTCCTAGGAATTGGGCTCCCCCAGATGTGGACTTCCTTGTTGTTTTACATCCAGCAAACTCACTATCAGAATATCCTGCAAGCTCAATGTTACCATTAGCTGGATACCAGATACCAAGTGTGGGAGCACCTTTTATGTATCTGAATATCCTTTTCACAGCAATAAGGTCTGATTTTCTTGGCAATGACTGTGATCTGGCACAAATACAAGTAGCAAACATAATGTCTGGCCGTGAGGCAGTTAGGTACAATAAAGACCTAATCATGCTTCTGTTGGTGCATATGTCTGTTGTCTACGTCATTATGTATCGAGTCTGAGTGGTTAGAGCTTAAACTGTTAGAAACTAGGCGTATTTATGAGAAATATAGGACAAGTTCGCTGGTGTTGGTTCTTGAGAAGACAAGTTCGGCCGAACTTGATTAAGGTCAAGTTCGGGCGAACTTCTATCATCCTCGGGCGAACTTGAGGTCTTTGTGAGCGAACTTGCTCCACTATAAATAGGAGCCTTGGGTTTTCATTTGTAACAACTTGTAATTTTGGCATCTTAGAGGCGAAGCTCTGTCGGATCTGGATCTTGAATGTATATGAACTTTAGATCAATGAAATCAATCTTTAAATGAGTAATTCTTGTTATTCGATTAACTTGTCATTAGTTTCCGCCTAATTGGACAATAGAAAGCAAACTTAGGTTCCCGAGCTGTTCGTGGACATTCCTACAAGTGGTATCAGAGCCTGGATACCTAAATTTGCTGGAATCAAGACAAGAATCTCTCTATTTCATCTCTATACTATCATTTTTCTTAAAATTTTCACATACTTGATGATTTCATGGTCAAAATGGGTGATTTTTAAATATGTCATGTAAAATACATCATAGATAAACCCCTGAGAGTTTGGACATCAAATTCAATCATTTTGATGTCAAAAAGTTGCAAAAACCATGTTTCAAAAACTCATAGTGGCCGAACTTAACATCAAGTTCGCCCGAACTTGACTAAAATTCTTTGAATTTTAATCAAGTTCGACCGAACTTGATAGGATTTCTAGGGTTAAAGCTCAAGTCCGCTCGAACTTTGGAAAATTTTCTTGAATTTTTATCAAGTTCGACCGAACTTGATAAAAATCTGTTGAAAATATACATAAGTTCGCCCGAACTTAGGGAAACTTCTTGAAATCTAAGTATAAGTTCGACCGAACTTACCTGTGTTTCTTAAAAATCCTTTCACAAGTCCGCTCGAAGTAAAAATTTTCTCAAAACTACATCAAGTTCGACCGAACTTGAGGTTGTGTAATAAAATTTGAACTTTGTCATATAAGTTCGACCGAACTTGTGAAAACTTGAAATCAAAACCTGTTTTCACACAAGTTCGACCGAACTTTCTTGTTACTAATCAATTTCCAAGTTGTTTTTGATCATATTCTCAGATAATCCATCAGATTGTCAAAATGGAAGATTTCCACAACGTATTCGTGTCACAAGTAGCTTCATCATCAAACGCTAATACTCTTGTGGCGAACCAGATGAATATCGACAACGAAATGGGTACTACTCAGAAACCGCCAAAGCTAATGAGTATAGATGAGTTTGAAGGATGGAAGGAAAAGTTTGTGAATTGGATACAAACAAACCAATTCGACAGCTGGGTTGCAGTTGAAGATGGTTACAAATGGCCAAAGAATGAACGTGATCAAGATCTTCCGTTGAACAAGTTCTCATCAACCGACAAAGCAAATTATGTCGCAGAGAAGAAAATGATTAGCTTGATTCAACAATCAGTAATGGAAGATATTTTGATATTGTTGCCAGAGTTTGCCACTTCACAAGAATTATGGCAATCTCTTTGTGACAAATTCAAAGGCAGTGATGAAATGATCAAGAGTAAGAAGGCGTTAATTAAGAAAGAATTTGAAATCTTCACGATGATCAAATGTGAAACTATGAAGCAAATGATTGATAGATACTGTCACCTTATGGTCCAGATGCGAAGACATGATATCAAAAGATCTAACGAAGAACAAATCGAGAAGTTGGCTGATGCGCTTCCAGAAGGAGAATGGACGACATATCTGACGATTCTGAAAAATAGTCCATCTTGGAGACATTTCAAGTTATCATCTTTCATCGACAAATTAGAAGGTCATGAAATGGAGCTGATGGAAATAGCGAAATCCAAAAAATGCTAATGTTGTCCAAGATGTAGGTGTCTATTACAAAGAAGGTATTCAAGATACTCCGATTCAAAGTCCAAAAATTCAAACGGCCTTTAGTGCAAATGCAAACTCTTCTCCGAATCAAAGTTCTCCTTATGCTGGTTATCCAAGTTCTAGTTCAAGCCCTTCATTTCAAAGCCAGACAAGCCAAGCTAGTTCTGACTCGAATATTTTCCAGTGCAACATTGTGGTAGATTTGAAGAACGTATTTCCTGAAAAAGTGGCGAGACAACACATCGCACTTCTTGCTACTGTTCTTGAATCTAATGAAGGACTTGTTGCTGGAAAGATCGGTAATCCGGAAATGACTGCCGAGGATTACAATCAAGTGGATGAAGAAGAGTTAGAACTCATGGATATCAAGTGGAGTCTTGCGTCTATCATTCGAAGAGTTAACTAAATTCGCGGCGCTTACTGGGAGGGATATTGGTAATTCAAGCAACAAGCTTGGATTTGACAAAACAAAAGTCACATGCTTCAGGTGTCGACAAAAGGGACACTTCAAACGCGAATGTAGCAATCAAGAAGCAAGTGGAAGCCAAAATCCTTTCGGTAGCAGCAATGATTACTACAAGAGAGCTCTTCAATACAAACCATATCCAAAGAAGACACAAGTTGATATTGAAGAAAACTCTTCAAAGAAAACTGAACAAGCTCTTGTTGCTAATCAAGAAGAAGATGGATTTTACTGGAACAGATACATTGGCAAGAAAACTGGAGTTGCTATGATGGCTGAGGTTATGGAGATTCCAAAGCGTCAGATGTTGATATTGTTCTGGAAAATGCAGCTGAGGAAGAGGAGATTGCAAATCTCGAAAAGCAGAAAACAGAGGAAGCTGAGAAGGTAAAAGCTGAGGTAAGAATGTCTGAAAAGGAAGTTGTGAAAGTTGTGAAGGTTGAAAAACCTTGCACAAAGTGCACAAGTCCTTGTGAACCATGCCTTGATAAGGTTAAAGTCATAAGAGAATCAACTGAACATAATGAAACTTTTCGTTATGATTACAGAAACATGAAAGAAACTTATGACAAAATACAAGGCAAATATAAAAATGTCGAAAAAGCTAATCTTGAACGCTAATGAAAAAATGTCAAAAGCCACAGTACTTGATAAACAAAAGGCAATTAACATGTACATTAACACAATTGCTGAAAAAAAAGAGATCTTCATGCTATGAAGTTTGAAACTGAACGGGTAAGCTAATTGCTAAAATCTTATACCACTAATGCCTATGTCATTGATCACATTTTACCTATGATTAAATCGGAGGTAAATGGTGAAAAATCAAAATGTAAAGTGTACGGAAATGTTCCTCCACCACTTCTTGAAAATTACTGTTGCAAGAAAGATGATGAAATTGAAAAGGCCTTTAACATTCTTCTTTTGTCAGAAATGAGAGATGAATTGCCTGATAACATTGACGTGGACTTTAAAAAATCAAACGATGACATTAAATCGGTTGTAAATAATGTGGTGAAAAATGTTTTAGGAAATGATTTTGATGAAAGTTCAAACAGTTCTTGTTCACAGTCCGATAGTGACGATACATCTTCTGAAAGTGATCTATGTGATGATCCTAATGTTGTATTATACAAGATTAAGGAATCTGATAGATTGTACTTTGAAGAAAATTTTCCGATTCGGAATGTAAAAGAAGATCAAATTGATAAACTGTTTAAACTTGTGGAAGTTTCATCAGATGATCTTGAAAAGAATGAGAAAAGGTTTTTCTCTCTAAACCCAAACGGAATTTTAACAATTACCGTAGAAATGGTGGTGATTTTCCAGAGAACAGGAGAGTTGGACTGGGTTTAGAAGCTGAAGAAGAACCGATGAAGAACTCAAAGTCGACGTTCCAGGAATACAAAGGTAAAAACATAAAGTTTGTTTACGGAACGAGCACGGTTCAAGAGGAAAGCATGATCGGTAAGCAATCGAATGATGAATTCAAGAAAGCAAAAGAACTTCGAGACAAGGCTAAGACCAAGTCCACAAGTGGATTGAAACCCACTAGTGGAAATGTTTCTGATAATCGGACTTGCTTTAAATGCAATACTGTTGGACATATTGCTCGCAAGTGTCTGAATATAAAGCTTGTGTTTCAACGAAGGAAAACCGAATCGAAAGATGAAAAGCAAAAACAACCAGAGATTGTGAAAAATATCACAGAGTCTAATAGAAACTATGAATCTAAACAAGAAGTAAAACCTAAAATTGTGTCAAAGTTTGAAAACTCAACATTTGAAAAAGGTGAAACTTCAAGGTTTGATGAAATCAAAGATTCCAGATTCTATATCATGAAAGCAAGAAGCAAACTACAATCTTGGGTTGCGAAAAAGAAGTCTCCTGAGAAAGAAAAGTCTGTTGCTGATAAAACTGAAAATGTCAAATCAACTGAATCAGTAATCAAACAGACAAAGAAAGAAAAAGTCAAAACGTTTTCAGAATCGACATCAGACGATATGTTTGATGATGATTTTGAATATGATGATGACTTTGAAAGTGTTTATGATGCTTATCATGTCAAACCCAAAACCAAAAAGGTTTAGGTTTCTTTTTTCAAGTAGTTACTCTCGTGTGCAGGAGTCCCAAGATCCACTTTATCAAAGTTGATACAGGATAGCGGAGCTCAATGAGTATTTAGCTTATCCAGAAATGTCATATCTTTGTCATTTTGAGGAGGAATAGTTATGAAGAAAATTTTGAAAAGTCAAAATTATGAAAATCCACACCGTTGAATAGAAAAACTGATTTCAAAGTTCTTACATGTTCAAACTGCTTTTACAAGTGTAAATGAGTCTAATGATTGTTTGTTAAACAATTGCAGATACAGGATTGAGAAAAAGGATCGGACGACGAAGTCACGGGATCCACATTGGTTTGTTACATTTTTAGAAGAATTTTTTTAAATCTAAAATCCAAAAATATGTTTTTGATTTTAGGGGGAGTAAGAAAATTTTAAAAATTGTTGAAAAATCAAAAACATATGAAAAAATTGGATATTAAAAAACATTGAAAAGTTCAAAAAGTACAAAAACATCGAAAAAGACAAAAAGATTTTGTTGTGAAAAAGGAAATGATAGTACATCAGTGGACTATCACAGTATGCTAAAGATTTGTAAAGTTTAAAAGTGATAAACATGTCTTACTGTGGATATGTCGATAGGCTTTACACGTTTAGTAGATTGTTTCCGGGATATAAACTAAATTTTACAACTGCTTAATAACACATCTTGGATATATGGACTTAGTACTCCGAAATTTCGATTGAAGGGTTGCCTGATTCTGAGATACGAGGTCTTTATAGATGATTGATGTCTGGGGTATTATACAAGTTCTTCTGATTTTGCGGAAGCAATAGCCTAGAACTTCTATAATGCTTTTGCTATAAACCCCTAAAAGTTGCATGCAATCTTGAAAGGAATCGAAAGATCTAATCTTTTGCAATGCTTAAAAGATTCCTTAAGTGGAACACTCCTGAAAGACGAGCCTTCATCTCTTTGTCGGTATGGTAGTACTAACCTGAGCTCTCAAGGTCTCGCACAACCCAGATACAGATATCAATCACGCTATACTCACCTGTAAGATGAAATCTAGGGAATCTTGATACGGGAGTATATTTAAGAGGTGGTAACCATAGATAAGTCAAGTTTCATAAATTCTACCTAATATATCTTGGAACAATTGAGAAACGTGATGAAGTTTAAGTGGACAAACATATCGACAGTCTAGGTAAACGAGTTTAGAACTTAAAGTCTTCAAAAAGGTCAACGGTACTGGTGATATGTCTCAAACAACTGATACGATCCTTAGACACGAATTCACAAAAGAATGTTTGTAAATATGTTTGTAAATAAGTTACATATTCTGTAAAAAGTTTAATTTCTTTACTACTTTTCTGTTAATATATCCAAAAAGATTTTCAGTGTGGTCTAACATAAACTAACAAAAACACAAAAAGATTTTGTTTCTACATTGTTTTCAACAAGCCAATGTTGGAGAACAGATCTTCGAAGTCGGGTAAATTTTGGAATGTTCTAAGAAAAGTTCATTAATTTGAAACTTTAAAACTTGAAGAAAAACACAGTGTAATTCAAGTCAAATTGAGGTCATTAATTTGGATTCGGTTGACAAGTTTGGTTAATCAAGGTCATTAACTTAGACTTGATTAACTTAGTGAATTTCAAAATTGATAAATGAATGAATTGTCAAAATCTTAAAAGTAAAAGTATTCAAGGTTATTATCTTGAACTTGAATAACTAAAATGTTTTCAGAAAGAAGATTAAAATTTGAAATGTTAATATTACAAAATTTCAAAGTTTGAATCTGAAATGTCTTATTAGTTTGCTCAAGAACTCTGAAACAGGAAGCAACGTTTTAGGGGAACAAGACGAAACATGATTAAATAAAAAGCTCATAGCAAGAGGGGGTAAAGCTCAAAGCAAGGGGGAGCATAGCTTGCAGCAAGGAGGAGCGTGGAAATTAAAAGTTTTATCAAGAAATTGAAGAGAAGAATGGAAATTGAAGATAAAAAAGTTTATACTTATTCAAGAAAAGAGATAAAGACTCAGGAGCTTATTTGAATTCTAATGACTACAGGGCATTCAAGAAAGATTATGACACTGGAAGTATCCAAGGAAAAGTTGTCAGGAGTGTTGGTGCATATGTCAGAAGATGAACAAAATGACTATGGCCAAGATGACTACGGCAACATCCAAGGGGGAGTCTGTTGGTGCATATGTCTGTTGCCTACGTCATTATGTATCGAGTCTGAGTGGTTAGAGCTTAAACTGTTAGAAACTAGGCGTATTTATGAGAAATATAGGACAAGTTCGCTGGTGTTGGTTCTTGAGAAGTCAAGTTCGGCCGAACTTGATTAAGGTCAAGTTCGGGCGAACTTCTATCATCCTCGGGCAAACTTGAGGTCTTTGTGAGCGAACTTGGTCCACTATAAATAGGAGCCTTGGGTTTTCATTTGTGACAACTTGTAATTTTGGCATCTTAGAGGCGAAGCTCTGCCAGATCTGGATCTTGAATGTATATGAACTTTAGATCAATGAAATCAATCTTTAAATGAGTAATTCTTGTTATTCGATTAACTTGTCATTAGTTTCCGCCTAATTGGACAATAGATAGCAAACTTAGGTTCTCGAGCTGTTCGTGGACGTTCCTACAGCTTCTGTATAAAGTTTGATCAACAAGGTCATCTTTGCCATCTACAGTGAATAGCTTGGATGTTGCAATGGGTGTGCTGCAAGGTTTACAATCATCCATATCAAATTTCTTAAGTAGTTCTTTCACATACTTATTTTGATGAATGAAAGTGCCTTTTTGCATTTGTTTGACTTGTAAACCAAGAAAACATTGCAACTCACCCATTGCACTCATCTCAAACTCTACTATCATGAGTTTTCTAAACTCTTCACACATGGCAGTGCATGTGGATCCAAAAATGATGTCATCCACATAAATTTGGACAAGCATCAATTCTTTTCCTTTCCATTTTAAAAATAGGATTTTGTCAATCCTACCTCTGGTGAAACCAATGGATAAAAGAAAAGTGGATAGAGTTTCATACCAGGCTCTTGGTGCTTGTTTTAGACCATACAGTGCTTTGTTTAACCTGTAAACATGATCAGGATGAAAGTGATCCTCAAATCCAGGAGGTTGACAAACATATACTTCTTCCTTGATCTTTCCATACAAGAATGCACTTTTTCCATTTGATACACCTTGATGTTGTGATTAGCAGCAAAAGCTAAGAACAGGCGAATGGCTTCTAACCTTGCTACTGTAGCAAAAGTTTCATCGTAGTCAATCCCTTCTTCCTGTCTGTAGCCTTGAACCACGAGTCTTGTTTGTTCTTGACAACAATACCCCTTTCATCAGTTTTGTTCTTGAAGACCCACTTTGTGCCGATGGGACTCACATCTTTTGGCAGTGGTACAAGTTCCCATACTTGTTGTCTTTTGAACTGTAGGAGCTCTTCTTGCATGGCCTCTACCTAGCTGTTGTCTTTCAGTGCCTCTTGGTACTTGACAGGCTGTGTGAGTGATAGAAAACCAGCAAAAAGACAAATGTTTTGGGCTTGGCTTCTTGTGAGCACACCCGCATTGATGTTGCCAATAACTTGATCCAATGGATGGCTTTTGAGAAAGATCAAATCATGTTGATATGGGACAATGGCATTTTAAGGTGAAGCTTGCAAATGTGTTGTCACACCACAACCGATGGTGGAATCATCGGGGTAGTGGCACTAAGCGAATCAGATTGATCAAGAGATTTCCATAACAGCCATTTCAAAGATAATAATCAACATTCAATATCCCATACTATCAAACTCATAAACCTTCAAAATAACCATTACATTTCAACAAAATCTCTTAACATAAATCCAATTCGATCTCCCCTAGGTTTTATTACAAACCATTCTAAACAAACTAACAAAACGAACTAAACTATGCATGCAACATCCAAGGCATCCAAGCTAAATTCTCAACCTGTTACATACGTTGAAATACAAGTCAATACAATTAAGTAAAGGTAAGCATATGAGTTTGAATAATACTAGCATAGTTGAGAAAGCGTTTGTGAAACAATCTAATTACATATCATGATACACAAAAACCTTTAACATAACATAGGCTCATTTCTCATGCTAATTACCGTGAAAAGGCTTGCGCGACCATCCTAACTAGACCCCGTCGGGTGTTAGCCAAACTATAGTACCATACTAGCTAGTGAGGCAAGTTAACGAAAACAAGTCCTAGTCACATGTTTCTAGTATCACGTATCGAGCATATACAATCAGATTGTTCGCGTGGGATAAACAGTTTTTGATTTGTGAAGTTGTTTGATATATGAACGTATGTAACACCCAAAAAGTGCATTAAAGCGAAAATGGGTCAAGTATACTCACTGTGGGTGCGTTTAGGAGAGAGTAGACAACTGCCGAGAGGTGAAGAGGGGCGCCGGATCAGCCTGCATACGCGAATGGAAGTCCATCAATCTCCGAAAAGCTGAAATGGTGAAGTTTTGGTTGGGCAGTAGACAAGTTCGGCCGAACTTGTATGTAAACATACAAGTTCGAGCGAACTTGCATGGTTTTGGTGAGTTTAGAGTCAAGTTCGGGCGAACTTGTAAGTTTCTCAAGGAAACTTGTCAAGTTCGAGCGAACTTGCAGTTAACCTTGATAGGTGAGACAAGTTCGGCCGAAGTTGTGAAGTTTCCTGAGAAACTTGACAAGTTCGAGCGACTTGGGGGTTCCTGAAGAGAGTTTTGTGCATTTCCACTCAAGTTTGGCCGAACTTGACCCATAGAGGGCAAGTTCGAGCGAACTTGACATGCTGTGTTGACAAAATCAGTGTAATCTCGAGCGAACTTGATGTTTTCTGGTCCAAAATCTTGCGTTTTCGCGTCGTTTGCTGAGGAAATCAAGTGTTCATCCCTCCAACCCTGTGCTACTGAGCAAACTTAGGTCAGAGAGGTCTTTTAGAGCGGTTTTAGCCATTTTACAAAAACGTGGGCTAATCTGGGCGAACTCGGGGTTCGTTCGGATTAGTCCGGCTTGTGTAAACCAACATAAACGTCCTTGTGCTTCAAGATCTGGGATCTTGAATGATAAATGCTTCGTTTCATATCAGAAAATGAACAAAACATCATCAAAAGTCCGTAATTTTGTGTAAAGATCAATGTTCAAAAAGGTTTTGCTCAGATCTAAGCATAGATCTGAGTGAAAAACAGAAGTTTTATGGAAAAAGATGAAGATTTTCGTAACCAGAGAAGATTTGTTGAAAACGAAGGCTATGCCTTGTGCCAAAATCGTTGTAAACCTTTGTAAATTGTTGATAAACGTTGCTGTAGTTGAAATCGTGTTGATTCTTACTAAGAAATTAGAGGGTTTTGGGTTTCGGGAGCTCTGGGCGAAGTTGCAGCAAGTTCAAATGAGAGCAGTGAACTGGGTATTTATAGGAGAAGGCAAGAAAGTGAGCTGGTGGAGCCAAGTTCGGTCGAACTTGCATGTTTTCATGCAAGTTCGGGCGAACTTGCTAAGTATTTGAAGAATTATAAGTCAAGTTCGGCCGAACTTGCTGAATCCCTGAAGATTCAGGCAAGTTTGAGCGAACTTGAGTAGGGAAAGAAGACCTGAGTTTGGCCAGTCAAGTTCGGCCGAACTTGGTATTACCAAGTTCGAGCGAACTTGACCCATTTATTGGTTTTCTTTGTTTATTTCGTGTTAAGGGTTCGTTTGGTTATTCGGTTCGTATTAATTAGTTATATTAAGCGTTTTAGTAAAGCGTTAAGCGTTATAATTGATATAATTGTGCGATTTAGCGATTCGAGAGTGCGAGAGCGATGCGATAGCGAGCGTAATCCAACACACATAACAGATAAATAACATAAACAACATAATTAATTGCGCTTTGCGATGCGATGAGATGAGCGATGCGATTTAATAAGCTATTAGATGCGATAATAACGTACAACACCATAAGTAATTAACATAAACTTTATTATTTACCGAATCTCGGGACTACAAAAGATAGGTACATCGAAAAGACAAATGAAAAGATAACAACGAATTTTCGAGTTGTTACAGTCTCCCCTACTTTAGGGAATTTCGTCCCGAAATTCAAGTAGTAGCTGTAACAACTAGTTGCGGGTACTTGGCCTTCATGTCACTTTCCAACTCCCAAGTAAACTCGGCGACGCGTTTGCCCTCCCATCGGACCTTCACTATAGGGATGCGAGAGCGCCGTAGTTTCTTGGTTTCTCGGTCCATGATCTCGATAGGCTTTTCACGAAATGGAGAGTCTCGTTGATTTGTAGATCTTCGAGAGGTACATGGAGGTTTTCTTCGGCGAGGCATTTCTTGAGGTTAGACACGTGGAAAGTCAGATGTACGTTGTTGAGTTCCTCCGGTAATTCGAGACGATAGGCTACTTTACCGATTCTTTCCAGAATCTTAAAGGGACCAACGTATCGAGGCGGTAGCTTTACTTTCTTGCCGAAGCGGACCACTCCCTTCCAAGGTGCAACCTTTAGGAGAACGTGATCTCCCACTTTGAACTGTAGGGGCTTGCGTCGTTTGTCGGCGTAACTCTTTTGGCGGCTCCGAGCTTTCAGAAGATTGTCTCTGATCTGGAGGATTTTGTCCGTCGTTTCTTGAATCAGCTCGGGACCGGTGATTTGTGCTTCTCCGATCTCGTGCCATGCAATAGGCGATTGACATTTTCTTCCATACAGTGCCTCAAAAGGAGCCATTTGAATGCTGGTATGATAACTATTATTGTACGAGAATTCGATTAAAGGTAAATGTGTATCCCAGTTACCACTGATGCACGCATGAAGCATGTCTTCGAGGGTGCGGATCGTACGCTCAGTCTGACCGTCAGATTGAGGGTGGAAAGCGGTACTGAGATTGAGAGTAGTACCGAGAGCGGATTGAAAAGTCTCCCAGAGACGCGTGGTAAAACGACCGTCTCGATCAGAGATGATGTCACGAGGCGTCCCGTGTCGACATATAACTTCGTCGGTATTGATTCGGGCTAACCGTTCGACCTTAAAGTCTTCTCGTATAGCAATAAAGTGCGCCGATTTAGTAAGACGATCAACGATAACCCAAATGCTATCGTGACCGGATGAAGTGTGGGGAAGTTTGGTAACAAAGTCCATAGCTATACTCTCCCACTTCCACATCGGGATTTCGGGTTGCTCGAGTAAGCCAGAGGGCCTTTGATGTTCGGCTTTAACTTTCGAACAAGTTAAGCATTTTGAGACGCACAAGGGGATATCCTTCTTCATGCCCGACCACCAATACTTAGGACGAAGGTCCTGGTACATTTTGTCAGCACCGGGATGAATGGAATATCGAGATTTATGAGCTTCGGTCATTAGCAATTCATGGAGATTATCACGAGTAGGAATCCAAATACGATCGAGATAGTAGTAAATACCATTAGGCTTAGATACGAGCTGAGTTTCGGCACCACATTTCATTTCATCTTGAAGGGTATTCTCGTTAAAACAAGCAAATTGAGCGGAGCGAATCTTGATTTCGAGATCATTCAAAGCTTGAGAGTCACGAACATTATATACATAGCTTCGTCGACTTAGAGCATCGACGACAACGTTTGCTTTGCCGGGATGGTAGCGTATCTCGCAATCGTAATCGTTGAGAAGTTCAACCCATCTGCATTGGCGCATATTCAGTTCTTTTTTATCAAAGATATGTTGTAAGCTCTTATGGTCGGTGAAGACCGTACACTTGGTACCGTAAAGGTAGTGTCGCCATATCTTTAATGCAAAACCAACTGCACCGAGTTCGAGATCGTGGGTTTTGTAGTTCTTCTCGTGGACCTTGAGTTGTCGAGACGCATACGCGATAACCTTGTCTCGTTGCATAAGAACACAACCAAGACCAAGGTTTGAGGCATCGCGGTAAACAATGAAATCGTCGTTTCTGTCGAGTAAAGCGAGGATAGGAGCGTTGCATAGCATACGCTTGAGGGTTTGAAAAGCTTCCTCTTGCTTGGAATCCCAAACAAAAGGTTTATCTTTATGAGTTAAAGCGGTAAGCGGAACAACGATTTTTAAGAAGTCGGCGATGAATCGACGGTAGTAACCCACCAATCCAAGAAATGAACGGATTTCGGAGGCATTCTTCGGTGTAATCCAACTCTTGACGGCTTCGATCTTTGCAGGGTCGACGTGAATTCCTTGACTACTAACGATGTGGCCGAGAAATTGGACTTCTTCGAGCAAGAATTCACATTTAGAGAATTTAGCATATAGGCGATTTCCTTGAAGAAGTTCTAGGACTAAACGGAGATGACACGCGTGTTCGCCTCTCGACTTCGAGTAGATAAAGATATCATCGATAAACACAATGACGAAACGATCCAAGAAGGCTTTACACACACGGTTCATCAAATCCATGAAGACCGCGGGTGCATTGGTAAGACCAAAAGGCATGACCACGAATTCGAAATGACCATAGCGAGTACGAAAGGCAGTTTTTGGAATGTCTTCTTCCAACACGCGTAACTGATGATGACCGGAACGAAGGTCGATCTTAGAAAAACAAGTAGCACCTTGAAGCTGATCGAATAAGTCGTCGATACGAGGAAGAGGATAACGGTTCTTATCGTGAGTTTGTTAAGTTCACGATAATCGATGCACATTCAGAACGATCCATCCTTCTTTTTCACGAAAAGGACGGGTGCGCCCCATGGCGAAGTGCTCGGGCGTATGAAACCTTTATCAAGAAGCTCTTGAAGTTGGCTTGATAGCTCGCGCATTTCGGATGGTGCGAGACGATAAGGAGCTTTAGCAACAGGAGTAGCTCCGAGAACTAAATCGATACGGAATTCAACATCTCGGGTAGGGGTAAACCGGGTAAATCGTCGGGAAAAACCATAGGAAATTCACAAACAACGGGAACATCTTTATAAGTCTTCTTTTCTTTCTCCGGGTTCATGATATGGGTGAGAAAAGCAACACATCGCTTTTGCAAGCATTTGTGTGCTCGAGTACATGACAAAAGCATCAATTTCTTTGAGGGAGTATCACCATAGACATGAAGTTGAACACCGTTAGGAAGAGGAAACGAAACATCTTATCGAAGCATACAACTTCAGCATGATTCTCACGAAGAAAATCCATGCCTACTATGATATCGAAACTACCTAACTGCATAGGTATGAGATCGATCGAGAAGATGTGGTTGTTGAGATCGAGATTACAACCACGTAAAACGGAGTTAATGGTAACGGTTCTTCCGGTGGCGACTTCCACATCGAAAGTCTTTGGAGTTTAGCGCGCTTACATTTTAAAACCTTTTCGAATTCTAACGATACAAAACACTTATCGGCACCAGTATCAAATAAACATGAAGCATAAATACCATTAACGAGAAGCGTACCATTGACAACATTGTTGTCATTCTGGGCCTGGCGGTGGTTGAGATTAAAGGCTCTGCCACACGGAGCTTGTGGTTGCTGCTGCGGCAGTTGAGGCTGCGGTACTGCCTGCTCTTGCTTGACAGGACGATTCGGGCAGACATTGGCAAATGATTCGGATCACCACATACATAGCACACACGTGCTTTTGGAGCTTGCTGCTGATTGGCTTGAGGTTGAGCGGGTAAAGCGAGCTGCTGGAGCCTGAGGAGCTGGCTGACAAGGACATGATCGGCAACTCACAGTAAAATGGCCGTAGATATTGCAGTTTGTGCAAAAACGGCAGTTGCCACCAACGACATGATGATAAGTGCACTTAGGGCACATATGGTGAGGTCCGGTATACGCACTCTTAGCTGGAGGTGCGTTCGGAGCGGCTGACTGAAGCGGCTGAGGGTTTGCTAGAGCGGCGAGAGCATAGTTCTTACTCGGGTTTCCTCTCTTGCGTCCTTGAAGCTTTCCCTTTGATTCACTTGATGATTCGGTAGCGGCGGTTGGTTCGACGACGGCTTGATTGGCGACTTTAGCAGAGTTCTTGAAATAAGCATCCTGAACTCGCTGATCGTTGATCTCAGCGGCGAGCATGTAGGTTTCCTCGATGGTTGTAGTATGAGCAACTTTCATGAAACTTGCAACACACTCGGGTGAACCACGGATGTACTTGTTGATAGCTTTCTCCGTCGTATCAACCTGGCTGGGACAGATGATGCTCAAAATCATAAACCGAGCAGTAAAACCAGCATTGTCGGGACCATCTTGTTTGATACCCCAAAACTCATTCTCGAGCTTTTGCATTTCATGCGGAGGACAAAACTCCTTCATCATTACTTCCTTGAGTTCTCCCAAGATAGACTGTTGGCTTCATCATTTCCACGCTTGTTTCTTTCGGCTGTCCACCAGTCGAGAGCACGGGACTGGAAGACACCGGGAGTGTTCACGGTGTGGAGGTCATCGGGGCATCCACTTTTCCTAAAAGTGACCTCAATAGCATCGAACCAGTGAAACATAGAAGTCGGTCCGTCATTGCCCGTGAAGGCGAGAGGTGCAAAAGCCTTGAAGCTCTTGAAGCTGAATCGCGGCTTGGGATTCTCAGTTTTTGAGTCGACTGAGGAGTTGCTGCTCACAACATGAATTTCTGAGATGATTTGCGGGATGACTTTTTCCACTTCGCTTGTTGTCGTTGTGGCATTGAGCAGTACGGCGAGTATGAGATCCGAGTGACGACATCTACAATGAAAATATTCGGTAGGATGAGATTTGATTATAATAAGTTTATGTCTTAAAAATATTTATTATTATTATTATTATTTATACAAGGCACATAACACATAGGCACGTATCCACATAAGCACATAAGCACGTAAGCACATAAACATATAAGCACATAAGCACGTAAGCACATAAGCATACACTTTGCACATATTCACCTTCTTATAAGTAAAGCGTAGCGCGTTCGAGATGCGATATAATAGCGAGATATGAGCAATATATATAAGCGAGATAAGAGAGATAAGTGATTTAGTTTGGTTGGTGTATTAATTAGCGTTTTAGATTACGAAAGCTATGCGAATTGTGCATATATTCGATGGAGCGTAAATGCGATAATTCGAGAAATCGATAATTATGACAAATCATCAAAGCGAGAAATCGAACAAAACGAAAATTCTCATAATTTAAACACATAAATAATAATAAACTCGATGATGCGTAAATCGACGATATTGGCTTAAATCAATTGGGAGTGTCCGGGGTTTGAGACGTTGACTATCCAAAGTGATTCGACTACCCTTTGCATTCGGACCCACGCTTTGGCCTAATAGATAAACGTTCTCACCGCAAGCGGCTAACGACGTTTACCCTTCCAGTTAATATGTGTTTCAAACTATCGGCATAACCGAGACTTTGGTGAGATTGAAAATCGAAGTACGGAATTAGTTATTAAGATGCGGGTTTCACCCCTAACTTAACAACATCATTCCTAGTTGTGGCCACGCTACCGATCACATCGGGCGTTCCACTAGATAGAAAAGGAGATGTTCGTCGAGGTTTGGATGTCACTCCTAACTCAACGAAGATATCTCCTGACGAGTAATACGCGGAATGAGCGATCTTATTGAGAGTTCTTGGTTATCACACCTAATCCCAACTTGATCCTCGTTTGTGGGATATGAGCGTTTCATAATCGTGTATATTGTATTAGCCTTAGGAAAGGCACATTTAAGCATTTATGGCAAGTAGTTTAACATTTAAGTCAAAGATAGGTCAATCGGGTACTTAAGGATGCTACTAGGTCGAACATGGCAATTCTACCTATTATCCTATGGTTATGGCGCTCTGATACCAATCTGTCACACCCCAACCGATGGCGGAATCATCAGGGTAGTGGCACTAGGCGAATCAGATTGATCAAGAGATTTCCATAACAACCATTTCAAAGATAATAATCAACATTCGATATCCCATACTATCAAACTCATAAACCTTCAAAATAACCATTACATTTCAACAAAATCTCTTAACATAAATCCAATTAAATCTCCCCTAGATTTTATTACAAACCATTCTAAACAAACTAACAAAACAAACTAAACTATGCATACAACATCCAAGGCATCCAAGCTAAATCCTCAACCTGTTACATACGTTAAAATACAAGTCAATACAATTAAGTAAAGGTGAGCATACGAGTTTGAATAATACTAGCATAGTTGAGAAAGCGTTTGCGAAACAATCTAATTACATATCATGATACACAAAAACACTTAACATAACATAGGCTCATTTCTCATGCTAACTACCGTGAAAAGGCTTGCGCGACCATCCTAACTAGACCCCGTCGGGTGTTAGCCAAACTATAGTACCAAGATAAGAAAGCAAGTTAACGAAAACAAGTCCTAGTCACATGTTTCTAGTATCATGTATCGAGCATAAACAATCAGATTATTCGCGTGGGATAAACAGTTTTTGATTTGTGAAGTGGTTTGATATATGAACGTATGTAACACCCAAAAAGTGCATTAAAGCGAAAATGGGTCAAGTATACTCACTGTGGGTGCGTTTAGGAGAGAGTAGACGCCTGCGCCGGATCAGCCTGCATACGCGAACGGAAGTGCATCAGTCTCTGAAAAGCTGAAACGGTGAAGTTTTGGTTGGGCAGTAGACAAGTTCGGCCGAACTTGTATGTAAACGTACAAGTTCGAGCGAACTTGCATGGTTTTAATGAGTTGAGAGTCAAGTTCGGGCGAACTTGCAAGTTTCTCAAGGAAACTTGACAAGTTCGAGCGAACTTGCAGTTAACCTTGATAGGTGAGACAAGTTCGGCCGAACTTGTGAAGTTTCCTGAGAAACTTGACAAGTTCGAGCGAACTTGGGGGTTCCTGAAGAGAATTTTGTGCATTTCCACTCAAGTTCGGCCGAACTTGACCCTTAGAGGGCAAGTTCGAGCGAACTTGACATGCTGTGTTGACAAAATCAGTGTAATCTCGAGCGAACTTGATGTTTTCGGGTTCAAAATCTTGCGTTTTCGCATCGTTTGCTGAGGAAATCGAGTATCAATCCCTCCAACCCTATGCTACTGAGCAAACTTAGGTCGGAGAGGTCTTTTAGAGCGGTTTTAGCCGTTTTACAAAAGCGTGGGCTAATCCGGGCGAACTCGGGGTTCGTTCGGATTAGTCCGGCTTGTGTAAACCAACATAAACGTCCTTGTACTTTCAGATCTGGGATCTTGAATGATAAATGCTTTGTTTCATATCAGAAAATGAATAAAACATCATCAAAATTCCGTAATTTTGTGTAAAAATCAATGTTCAAAAAGGTTTTGCTCAGATATAAGCATAGATCTGAGTGAAAAACAGAAGTTTTATGGAAAAAGATGAAGATTTTCGTAACCAGAGAAGATTTGTTGAAAACGAAGGCTATGCCTTGTGCCAAAATCGTTGTAAACCTTTGTAAATCGTTGATAAACGTTGCTATAGTTGAAATCGGGTTGATTCTTACTAAGAAATCAGAGGGTTTTGGGTTTCGGGAGCTCTAGGATAAGTTGCAGCAAGTTCAAATGAGAGCAGTGAGCTGGGTATTTATAGGAGAGGCAAGAAAGTGAGCTGGTGGAGCCAAGTTTGGTCGAACTTGCATGTTTTCATGCAAGTTCATGCAAGTTCGGGCGAACTTGCTAAGTATTTGAAGAATTATCAGTCAAGTTCGGCCGAACTTGCTACATAGCATGCAGTGTTTACAGCCTCTGCCCAAAAAGATAAGGGTAAACCTGAGTCTGCAAGCATGGTCCTTGCTGATTCAATTAAAGTTCTGTTTTTCGTTTCAACAACCCCATTTTGTTCTGGAGTTCTAGGGATGTTGTATTGTCTAACAATTCCTTTTGACTCACAGAAGGCATCCAACTCCTTGTTCCTAAACTCTGTCCCATTATCACTCCTAAAGATTTTTACAGGAAGATCAAATTGCTTTTCAACTTGTTTGACAAAGTTTTGCAAAATGTTTGCTGTTTCATCCTTAGAGTGTAAAAAGAAAGTCCATTAAACCTGGAAAAATCATCAACTACCACCAGACAATATCTTTTGTGTTTTCAGATCATGATTTTTACAGGTCCAAACAAGTCCATATGAAGCAACTGTAGACACTGACTTATTTTGGACTCCTCAATTGACTTGTAAGAGCTTTTATGTTGTTTACCTTTTAAACAGGAAACACAAGGCTCTTCTCAAGTAAATTGTTTTTGGGGCAAACCTCTAACCAGACTTTGTTTTGAGAGAGTGGAGATGGTTTTTAGATTTGTGTGCCCTAGCCTTTTATGTCATAGCTCTGTCTCTTTTCTTGAGGCAACTGAGAACAAGCATGCATTTGACATAGGATTATCCTTTACCATATCAACCACATACACATTTCCTACTCTATGAGCAGTCAACTGTGCTTCGCTCTCTTCAATGATTTGATCAATCTTTTTGACAACCTCTGGCCATACTATTTGGCCAGTTTTCTTTGTGAAGAAGGAACCATAACCCTTATCACTCATCTGTGAGACACTTAAGAGGTTGAATTTTAGATTGTCAATGAGATTCACATTTTCAAACTTGAGTTTTCCTATTGAGACACATCCTAACCCTAACACCTTCCCTTTTGAATTATTTCCAAAAGATATATCACCCCCTCCATGAGCTTTAAAATCTATGAGCAGGGCTTTACATCCTGTCATGTGCCTAGAGCCTCCACTATCTACATACCAAAGACTGTCAAGGCAAGTAGAAGCTCCATTCGAAGCAGCCATAAGAGCACAATCACACTCTTCTTCACACACCTTTGTGTCCCATGGGTCAGATAGATTGTCCTTTTCAACATCAACAGCATTCGTTTCAACCACAGGTGTAACTTCTGGTGTAACCACTGCTTCACAACATTCAACCACATCAGATTTTGACTCCTGTTCCACAGACTCATCACCTTCAACTATGGTCTCAAGAGCCATTAAACACAAGTTTTGATTTTCAAAATCATTTTTGGCTATGAGAGCAAAGTTTTCATCAGTTAAATCCTCAGACAAACTACTCCAGTCAACAAAACCTTGGGTAAAGAAGCTTTGTTGTGTAACCTCTGCTGGTGTAACAGTGGTTTGAGTAGTTTGAGTGACATGTGGAACTTGTTGCACATGCACTTGAGGTGGTGCTTGAACATATTGAATCTGTGGAGCAGAGGTTTGGACATAATGAATAGGGATAGTTGTTACAGGAGTTGCAAAATGAGCAGTGTTTTGCATTTGTTGTGCAGGGGCAAACTGGGAATATTGGACAGTGCTTTGAGGATTGGGCCAACTGGTGTAGGATATCCATTTCTTCCAAATCTGTGGGTTCAAAGTGTTGTAGGTCATTCATCTCAGAACTCAGATTGTCAGAGGTTTGGCTTTCACAATTTGCGCAAAAGCAAAATTGGGTGTACAGGGATCAGAGTTGAAATTGTTTCCAGAAGTTATGTCAATGTAATGATCAAAAATCTCATCCTTTCCACTGCCAGACCCCTCCTCATGACTATAGAGAGCAGTGTTTCCCAGTGTATAGTCATCGGTCATTTTCCCTGACTCTTGTAACTTCTTTTTCTGGTTCAACTCTCTCTCATATGTGAGGATTCGACCATGAAGTTGTGTCAAGGTTATTTCTTTGTAACCAACAGTTGTTCGAATGACATAAGCTACAGTCTCCCATTTCTCAGGTAAAGATCTCAAGAAACGACTAGTGCCAGTCGAATTTGGAAATTCCACATTTACCAATTTGAGCTCACTGATGAGACAGCTATATCGTTCGAACTGTTGGGTTAATGACTCACCCTTAACGTGGCAAAATGTTTCATACTGTTGATTTAAAACTTCTCTATTATTCTCGATCACCTCTTCAGTACCACCGAATTGCTCTTTAAGAGCATCCCATAACTCTTTAGCACTATTACAATGAAGTAACCCCACATAAATCTCATTGGGCAAAGCCGAAGCAACGATGCTAAAAGCCTTAGCATCCAATTCGATTTGAGGAAATCCTGTTCAGAGTAATTTTCGAGTTTTTTAGGGACTTGAGTGTGGGGATCCTCTGTACTTGGAACCATGGGGACATGTGGTGCAAATACAACGGATCTCTAACATCCGGTATTCTGTTGGGCGAGAATATGACCCATACCTACGTTGCCAAATAAAATACTCATTTCGTTTCAACATAGGTGGTTTGAATATGGATCCAATATTGGATTCCGTGTGTTTTTGTGCCATTTCTCTTGTTTACAACAGATTTGTGTTTTAAAAACTTTTGTAGTAATAAAACTTTGTATTCAAGCAAAACTTATCAAACGAAATTAGCAACAAAGAGCTAATCTGTTCAAATCAATTTGACTTTTAAATCAAATCATTGACCAAGCTCTGATACCAATTGTCAGGAACTAAGTTTGAATTGATTGTTGTTTTTGTTTCAAGTAATGGAAAATGATTGAAAACAGAAAATAAATGCAGCGGATTAATGGAAAAACTTTTACAACAATCAATCGGTCGTTTGTTTTCATCATCATCATGCTTTCAAGTAATTAAACTATTGCATGTGATTCACAAACTCCCCCTTAGCCCAATAACGATCGTTTGATAGTAAGAAATGAAGAAGATATACGAAATTGATCGTTTTAAGAAGACAAGTGTTAACAGTTACATTGAGCGCCTATTTATACTAATTATCTAACCACTGATCGTCTTTCAATGACGTCATGTTGATAGTGACAGCTAACAAAAAGTAACTAACTACAAACACTGCTTAGACTAAACTATCAATGCATAGCACTGTTACATTGATTAATCTAATACTAAACTAAGCACTGTTGGCTATCCTCTGTTCTTGTGATCTTCTATCAGCGGTTGAGAGTTTCTTCTGTCAGAGGATAGGAAGCAATGTGTTTATTGAAAGTCGTAAATACTCATCAACGGTTAGAACCTCTGATGGTTGGATCAAAGCTCGGATGGTGTGTTTTGACTATGTATCATCTGTTCCTTTCCAAATGTTCAATCCCAACAAGTAGACATGATCAATTCTTTGGTGGTCTGGGAGGAGAGAGAGCAGGGATGAAGAAGAGAGAAGGTAGGGTGAGGGTGGGGTGGGGGTGGGTTTTTATTAATAAAAGAAGTATAGTTTTAATTTAAAAGTAAAAGACTTAAATGCCCTCACATGCAAGGCATGTGAGTCTATTTAACTGAATTTTTTGACGTGGTTAGTCCTAAAAGTTATAGGTTAGTTTTTGCCGATTTCACAATGAATGATATAAAATGCAGTTTGAGACAAACATAAAGGTTGCTTTCTGCAATTTTGTCTTAAAATAATTACATGTTCTTAACAACATTTCTTTACACCTTAACATTACATGACTTTATACTTGAAAGGATTTGATCTCACATGTGAAGATCAAAACACCATACCATGAGTGATGAGTATAAGATCATGAATGTTTATATACTTAAAAAGAAATTGCAATCTGCTAATGTTTTCCTTTATATCCTTAATTCTTATCTCATTAACTTTAAGTATTTGACGTATAACTAAACACAAAGGTAAAAGTGGTAATACACGGGTGGTTCCGCTGGTGACATAATGATACTCTAATGGTCTGTCTGTGATCCAAATGTGCCATTAAAAAAAACTAACAAAATTTGTATTGGATTATACAAACAAAATTTGTATTGGATTATAGTTGTACCACTTATCCACAAATAATGGATACATACGAGATATACCAAGCGTAAACCAATGTTTATAAACCTTTTAAGCTTGTTCTTTGCAAGTTTTGTACTCAAATATGTCCTATAAGCTTGTTCTTCACACTAAAGTATTATTTGTATATGTTATTAGTAACTGGATAAGACGAAAAGGATTTATGATCTCTCTAAAGAATGAGATCTTCTTTAATGTAAAAAATGAACTGTTAAATTCGTTAAACCAAATGATGCTCTTTATATAAGGGCCAAAACATCATAATGATTAGGATGAACCTTCGCAACATCTCTTGATTCCAACCGATCCTAGTTTTCATGCAACTTTCAGTCATACATGCAAAACTGAAGCATTTTCAATAAAACATTTTTAAAAGCCAAAAACAAAAAACCTGACGCTAGTTATGCCTCTTAGACCTCCACCAAGGTTCATGTCCCCTTGGAAAACCCCATGGTATAGGGATTTCGTCCATAAAATCATTGAGGTTTCATGGTGAAAATAGTTTTGATCGAGCTGCATACATCCTAACTTGAATGAGTGTTTATTTTAATATCTCACTTTGTCTTAAATAAACCAAGTTATTCTAAAATGACATTAATGGCATTAAAATCACTAACCTTCTTTACCACTAATCAAGTGGTATTGATCTTGGATCAAACAGTGAGAGGATGATCATAGATAATAGAAGAAACATATGTTTTTTTTTTTCAAACTAAAGGGTTTTTGATCTAGCGATATTTAGATGTTAGATATTTTTTTTGTCTTTCAAGTTGTGAGGATTTAATCTATATGGTGGACAAAAAGATGGTTTAACTCTAGAGTTAAAGCTTGTGTGAGTTACGTTCTGAAACAAAGTTACCTTGTGTTTGAAATATATTATTGGATACTAACATCTCAAAGGAAGCTAACTAAAACCATAATTGGCAATTTTAAGATGGGTTAAACAAAATTAGTCACTAGGTTAGGATGGTTTATCAAATGGTGGATAAAAAAAAGAGTAAGTTAGGATAAGTATGAGATAAAACCCAAACGGGTCAGGATGAATATTAGATAAAATCATTAAACTAATTACTACTTGTAGATATCTCTTCACAACTGTGACTTCACCAATCGTCGTAGTAGTACTCCTCGTCGTTCTTCGTTTAAAAATAATTAAAATATAAAAATAATAAAAAAACTAAAATAATAAAAAAGTCTAAAAAAAAAATTCAAAAAAATAATAAAAAAATCTAAAAAATATCCTAAATTAAAAAAATCTAAAATATAAAATTCAAAAATATATTAAAATACTAAAATTTCTAAAAACTAAAATTGTTAAAAAATAAAATTTGTTAAAAAATATAAAAAACTAATATATACAAAAAATTATAAAAAGTCAAAAATTCTAAATAATTCTAAAAACAAAAAAATTAAAAATAAAAAATTGTTAAAAATATAAAAAACATAATATATACAAAAAAATTATAAAAAGTCAAAAATTCTAAATAATTCAAAAAAAAAAAAAAACAAAAAAAATTAAAAATAAAAAATAAAAAATTGTAAAAAACTCTAAAAAATCCAAAAACATAAAAACCTAAAAGTTCAAAAAAATAAAAAATTAAAAATTCTAAAAATCTAAAAAGTAAAAAATATTTGAAAAACCTAAAAAAACAAAACAAAATTTAAAAAATTCCAAATCCACTAATTCTAAAAAATCATAGTTGATGCTCGCCGCACAAAATAGGTGTTTCACGTGGTGGTACATAATGAATCAATAATGTCACTTTACATTTAATTTCAAGTTTTTGTTATAATTTTTTTTGATATACTTGATGTTTAGGTTTTACTTTATGACCAGTCAAAGATCATTATCATTTTTGTTCGTTAGAAAATATAAATTTAAATTGTCTAATACAGTTATTAAATATAGCATTCTTTTACAAGGATGCATTCCAGTAATGGTTGAAGAATTGGCTACTTGATCGATCCGCATCGTCTTCGCATCCTCTGTGTTGTCCATCGGTTAGTTGAATTTTTCCGTTTGTGGTGTTTTGAAATAGCAATTAAAATGGTTTACCGATTTTAGAAATTGATTCCTATTTAAAAAAAAGATAGGGTATGTGAAATTGATTTTTTTTACTTTTTTGAATTTTTTATAATTTTTATGATTTTTTTATTTTTTATAATTTTTTCCAATTCTATAGTTTTTTTGAATTTTTTGATTTTTATAATTTTTTGACTTCTTAGAATTTTTAATTTTTTTTATTTTTAGTTGTTTTTTTTGAAATTTTTGCTTTTTTATTTCTTTTTAGAATTTTTTAGATTTTTAGAAATTTTTTGATTTTTAGAATTTTAGTTTTTGATTTTTGACCTTTTAGAATTTTTTTACTTTTTAGTAATTTTTTGAATCTGTAAGATTTTTTAGAATTTTTTGGGTTTTTAGAATTCTTACAACTTTTATGATTTTCTTTTGAATTTTTATATATATATTTTTTTATATTTTTATATTTTTAAAATTATTTTTTTTCATTTCACCTTTACCCAAACCTATGTTAACCTGAATCTATCCTAATCCAATCTCAACTTGACCCATTACCCATTCGACCTTTTTAAAAAAAACACCAATTCTAACCTATACCTATTCTAACTCAAACCTATTTTGACCCATTACCCAATCTCATCCAACTTACACAGTTTGTCACCACTAAATTAGTTTGCAAAAAACTATTTTACGAGGAACCAAATCTAAAAGTTGTCACAATTTTAAAATTCACTCTTGTAATGGGTACTTTGGTAATTTGACATCAGTCCAAGCTTCCAAACAACGAGTTCTAATCGAAGCAACCGAAAAGGGCTCATCGGCGATCGATCACTCGAGATCATCAATGGCTACAACGCCGGAAAAAGATGAAGAGAAGCCGAAACATCGACCGATTATCCGTATCGGTATCTTCATCATTGCTCACAGCTTATCAGTTAGGTACATTTCACTCTCGTTTCGAAGATACTATAACCTTTTGTACATATATGTAGGTGGTTTTTAGATGCATTTTATAATGAATTGAGAATTGAGAGAGATATTTTGATCCTTTTGTTGTGTATGTAGTGTTGTTTGTTGCACAGCTGGAGTTTTGGCTCTCTTATTGTTTCCTGTTATCGCGAAGAAAACCTACGTTTCGAAAATGCATTATTGCCTGGTAATTACATCATCTTTTGCTCATAGATTTCAGTGATTGTTTCGTTAAATTCGGCAAGTTTCGGTCTGAACATCTGTTTCGGTTTGTTTAGCGGTTGTAAATGAACCGAACGTTTAGCGAACCGTGGGAAGTTTGTTTACGTTCGTTAGTTTAGTACATAACGAACATGAACAAGGAATTTCGTTCAATTACTTAAATGAACGAACACAAACAAATGTCTTGTTCCTTCAATTGAGTTTGTGAACGTTTGTTAATATGTTTGTTTACATCCGTTTATGGTTGTTTGTTTTCGTTAAACCATTCGGAGTGGAGGGGCTTGAAAAGGGGGCGTTATTCGACATGTGGCAGCCACGTCAGCACGCGTCAGAAAAGTGGTGTGGTGCAAAACTGGGAGGAGTGGGACGGGACGTGAAAGGGTGGCGTTATCGACACGTGGCACACACTTTTTGTATTTATTTTATATTTAAAAAATAAAAGAAATCTATTAAATCTAAAAAAACATTAATATAATGCCAAAGCCAATCAACATCAGCCACGTTACACCCCACAAGCCCCTCCATGCCGGTGAAAAACTTCCTGCCCCCTCCCCCACTCCGCCCTCCATGCCACCCACGGCTGGTTTACCTGGCGTGGAGTGGCTTCCACGCCATTCCTCCACGCCCACTCCGTGATGTCTAAGTTTTGTTTAGTTTAGTTTGTGTTCAGATATGAAAGTTAGATCTTTGAAGCATTTTTTTGGGATGATTATGTTTATGCTTAATATGTCTAACTTGTGCCTTTGTTTTGGAATAATTATGTTTATGGTTATAATATTAAGGGCTTAACAAGGTTATTATGTCTAATGTTTGGGATTAAGAATGTTGTTTTCATTTTTAAATGGTATGTGTTTTGCGAACCAGCAATTCCTTAATGAACGAGCACGAACAAGAATTTTCGTAACGGCCCTTGTTTGTGTAGTTATTTTATTGGTTGTCAAATATTCATAAATTTAGCAAAGTTGTTATATCCAGATTCATATTTTCTGCTGTAATTAAATGATCATATCAAAATCTCACAGATTCAGCGAATCCTATGATATCTGACAAGGATGTTTCTAGGGCAAACATCTTTGTCAATGAGCTAACTAGCCTGAAACTGAAGTCTCAGAACACTGTAATGTACGTGAATCATCGAATCCTCACATAGATACATACTTCCTTCCATTTCTATATTGACTTTGACTAGTTACATAATTTGCTTTCGCCACATCTATAAACACAGAGAAATTCCAAGACTGATAGCACTGCATATGGCAAACTTACATGGAGAAGTCAGTTATCATAAGTTCCAAACTCAATCAAACAAATTCCACCCTCTTCGCTTCTTTACGAGTCCTAACGCAGAAGCTGATAATTCGAACACGACTTGTGAATCATATGCTACGAATACTGTTGGAATTGTTAGGGCTCCACATGGCGACGGGAAAGAAGCTATTGTACTCGTGACTCCTTACAACTCTGTAAATCTGACTCAAAATGAAGCTCTATCTTTAGGAATTGCATACGCTGTGTTTTCGTTATTAGCTCAAGTTAATTGGCTAGCAAAAGATATTATATGGATAGCTGCAGACTCACGATACGGAGAATATAACGCGGTTAGTTCTTGGCTAAGAGAATATCATACTCCGTCATTTAACGACTTTGGTAAGCTACATGATGACAGCTGTTATGGACGCAATGATGTACATGAATCTATTGAAACAGAAGTATATGATACGTTTAGACGCGCTGGAACAATGGCAGCTGCCCTTGTAATTAAAGTTGCAAATAGAGGTGAAGAAGGCGAGAAAGACGCACTAAACATTTATGCTGAGGCGTCTAACGGTCAAATGCCGAATCTTGACCTTATAAATATTGTGAGCTATTTGGCGGTTCATGGAGAGGGTCTTAGCGTACACATGGAGAAACTTGTGTCTTTGCTTGATTCCACGTGTCTGAAGTTCATTGGTCTCGTGTTTGAGAGAGTCGGGAATGTTGCTAGAAGGTTGAATCCTCAATGGAAGTTTGGTATCCCGGTGAAGGATTATGTTGAAGGTGGTGCTACGCTAGTTAGTTCACTCTATCACCAGGTCAGTTATTTTCCTAAATTAAGAAAAGAAAGAAAACTAATTGAATATTTTATGTAACGAGTAAAATGCCATTTTGTCCCTGAGGTTTGGCCAGTTTTGCGACTTTCGTCCATAGGTTTGTTTTTCCACATTTGGATCCAAACGGTTTAAATCTTGCCATTTTCATGCGGCTTGTTAACTCCATCCATTTTCTCCGTTAAGTCGGAGGTATTTCCGTCTTTTTTGTTAACCTAAAGGGCAATTCGGTCTTTTTCACTTTATGTAAACTCGCTGGAGATGTGTGAAAAAGACCGACTTGTCCTTAAGTTAACAAAAAAGACGGAAATACCCCTGACTTAACGGAGAAAAATGGAAGGAGTTAACGAGCCAGATGAAAATGGCAAGATTTCAAACCTTTTGGATCCAGATGCGGAAAAACAAACCTTTGGACGAAAGTCGCAAAACTGACCAAACCTCAGGGACGAAATTGGCATTTTACTCTTATGTAAAAAATAGTTATGTTTGATCAGCTTAATTCTCTGTTTATCGTTCCAGGCGTTAGGCGTCCCCACTGGTTCGCATGGCGCTTTCCGTGATTATCAAATTGACGCAATTACTATGGAGATTTCACTCAACCGATCTTCTATTAATACAGACAGACAAACTGAACTTTTGTTGCAAGGTGGCAGGTATGTTAATCTGTTATTGAAGATATCATTGAAACTTTACAACTCTAATTTCTAGTTTATTTTCAAATGCAGGTTAATTGAAACAGTTTTACGGTCAATAAATAACCTCCTAGAGAAATTTCACCAATCCTTTTTCTTGTACTTATTAACATCATCAAACAAATTTATATCCGTTGGAGTCTACATGATTGCATTCTTACTGCTAGTTGCCCCGCTTCCTGTTCTTGCTGCTGCTTTGTTTTCTGATGCCGGTAAATCAATCCACAAGTCAGAAAAAAATAGTAAACCATTTAAATCTTGGCGTTGGCTTCACCCAACGAAAACCATATGTCTCATTCATTTATGGGGAGCCATTGTCTCATTACTTCCTTATTTCATATATCAAATACCAAATTCTCAACCGACATCTCGCCTTCTTATCTGGGCTTTCCTCTCACTCTTCATCTTAACTGTTTCGGGCTCATTACTAGGGGCCCGTTCCACTCAATGGGCTGTTCTGAAATCAGTGACAGTATCCACTGCATTTATCGGGCTGTGTCTGATGTCGGTTATAAACTTTGCAACCGCTGAAATTGGTGCGTTACTATTGGTTCCATTGTGCTTGATGATTAAACCATGGCGGTTAGCGGGTAAAGCCCACTCTGCTTTAAATTTGGTTTTGGTAGCTCTCGGGTTTCCTGGTGCGGTATTTTTCGTGGTGAAAAGTGCATTCGGGTGTCGAAACGGGTCTAGTTTAGCTGAGTTTTGGTACTGGATGGAGTCTTTATGGGCATGGAATAGTGCCACTTATATCTATATAGGCATGGTTCATCTTCCTTGTTGGGTTTTGTGTATTTATATTTTGTTACATCCTTGTTAGACTTTATGCAAATCTAGGTGTAGGGTCTATCTCCATCCTTATCTATCAAGGTGAGAATTCATTAATCTTTGTATGATTTTTCATATTAAATTTGGTTGGCTAGGTTTCATATCACATCTGTGGTTAATAAAGATGCTCATAAAGATCAATTCTTTATAGTTTTATTTATTTATTTATAAAATCAAGTTCATGGAAATAATATATCTTTTGGGTGTAAAATTCTGTTTATGGGTAATGGGTTGTCATTTTGTGGTTTTGCCTATGGTCAATAACAAAATCATGAAAGAACTTGAGAACAATAGGTGCATCTGCTTTGTTTGGCAATGATTGAATATTTTAAATAAAGGTTACCATTGTAAAATATTTTTATTTGTGATTATTGCTATCCAAAAAGACAAAGAGTCACATCTCCGGCCTGTAATTAGACCGTCGTTCAACCTGTGTGTTGGCCTTCATCGTTTATTACATCAAACGGTTTTTATTTTGAGATTTGTTCAATGTTTGCCTTGATCAACTTGTTAAAAATTTGGAACGGGTCAAGCTTAATTGGCAGAGCCCATGAACTTCCCGTAAGTACGAGCTTGTATAGAGTTTGTAGGCAAGGTGTTTTAGATTCTTTTGGCATGGTATTACGTAGAAAAACAGAAAACATAACAATTTAAAATACAATGAAATGTATCATATATGAGCAAATTAAGCTAATAGGATGATCGATCACTAATGTGTGTGTGTATATATATATATATATATTAATTTGCCTAAGAGTTTATTTCTATATGAGCAAACTCCTGCCACCTAGCATATCTGAGTAAACACTTATGGCTTAAATAGGAGGATCAATTACCGTTAGCCTCACAACGGGGGAATTCTCCTTATGACCATCATCCGCAGTAAGAAATGGTATCGAAGTTTAACTGGTATATAAGCATGAAAAGAGAGAGTTGTGAGAGTAAATGAACTAAATCACGTGTTGTTGCTTGTGTGGACCGGATATTGTTACATGTCGCCGTGCCTCAATATGGAACCAATCAATAGCGACAACTAAGTGTACGATTGGTGGTCAATCAACATGCATCCTACACAACTTGCCATGTAGGTGAGGTACCATGAGTAAGCTCCACACAATCCTAACCCGATGGGTCAACCTAGCGTGGGTTGCACCGACTTGCACTATTGAGTCGGGTACATATATGTCTTAATTACAAGACTATCGACATATCGTCGCTTTTAGCAAACGTGTTTATAAATTCGACCCGAAACTAAACTGAACTCCTTCATTCCCATGAATTTCACATTAGTATTTCATCATTTAAACTAATCATGGTGAAGAGCGAAAACAGGCGAAGGACCATTTTGTAACTTTAATCAAGCCTACTCGGTTGCTTTTACTAAACCAAGATAAGCGCGTGTCGTACAATGCACTTGTAATTCGCGTGAACGTATAATCTTCCCGCTACCAAAACCCATAGTAGGTAACCACACACAAAATCACACCTCTTAAATTTCTAACAAACATATTCATTCAATCATCATTTCTCAATAACAAAATAATAATGGACATAATCCTCTGCGATGAACTCCTACAAGAAATCTTCCAACGCCTCCCTCCTCCGTCGTCTTCCGCCGTCTCCTTAGTATCCAAACGGTGGCGCTACCTCCTCCGTTCATCTCTCTCTTCCCTCACCCTCCGTCTCTCACCTAACCACCTCTCTCTCTCTTCTCTCAAATCCTTCCTTTCCGATCACACCTACCTCTCTTCTCTCTCCCTCTCCGCCACCACCACCGCCGGAACAACCACCGTCTTCTCCGACCGCCTCCTCATCTCCATCTCCACCGCCTGCCGTAACCTCACGCGCCTCTCTCTCTCCACCGGTCCTGTCTCTTTGTTTCCGTTACTTTCTCTCTCTACCTCGTGTCCTTCTCTCTCTTCTCTTTCAGTTATCCTATCCAGACCGATTCTCTCTCTTCACTTCTTAACCGCTTTCAACTGTCTCAAAATCCTAACGTTAATCGTTATCGGAAACGGCTCACCAGAAACCGTTTCTGATCACATCACCTCCAGTATTACTGCTGATTTGCAGTTACAATCGATCAGTTTGATCGGAATACGAGCGGATGATTACGCTCTGAACTGGCTATGGAGAAATTGCAGTTTCGAAACCCTAACGAAACTCGTTTTCGAGAACTGTAACGGCATCGGCGATAATCAGTCGTTTTCGCGCTTCATAACACGATTGACGAACCTCCACGAGCTCGAATTGAAGATTTGCAGGTCAATTGTTGCTTTAGTTTTGCTTAATTTAGCTGAGAATTGTTCAAACTCGTTATCGTCTTTGTTAATTTACGATGGCGGTAACAGAGAAAGTTTGCTTCATTTCATCCGTGAAACGAAGTGTAATTTACAAAAACTTGACCTACGATTACCTCTGGATTTAGACGACGGTCATTTGATCGAAATCGGTGCAAAATTCGATCAGTTGCGTGTTCTTCGGTTGCAGAGTTGTGCTATGGTTACAGGTGAAGGATTGAAAACCCTAGGGTTAGGTTTGAGTGATATCCTTGAAGAACTAGGTTTAACTAACTGTGATGTCATTAAACGAGAAATCGGATTCCTTGTTGAATTAGCTCAGAGTTTACGGAATGTTAAAACTCTGGATCTGTCGTATAATCATATGCTGATTGATAAAGAGTTTGCATCGATGATCAGTTCGTATCGTGAGCTGCGGAAGTTGAATCTTCGAGGTTGTAGTAGATTAACCGATGTGTCGTTGATCTCGTTGTGTAAGAACTGTAAGCATTTGAAGAGTGTTGATTTGCTTTACTGCAATGGAATTCAGGTGGAAGGTATTGAGTTTGTAATTCTGAATTCTCCGGAATTGAGAAATGTACAGGTTGAAGATCGTAAGTTATCGGAAACTGCAAGGAGATGGATTGCGCGTAAGTTTATTGAGGTTCAATCCTGAATCCTAAAACAAGAACAGGTACTCTTTACAGATTTGGATGAAATTGTATATGTATATGGTTTGTTTCATTGTGTGTTTGTTGTATTCATATATTCATGAAAATAAGAATGTATATTGGTGTCATGTTATACATAATTTCATATGGAATATTCTTGATCATCAGTTTCATTTGTATAGAGAGTTAGACACAGATAATAATCCCTGCAATCTGTTGCATTACTATAACCAGTTCAGGAATGAATGTGGTATTTTACAACTTTTTTGGTGAATGGATGATCTTAGACATGCATAATTTGATCTAATATTGATTTGGAAAATTTACATAAAATTGCAACACATTATATTTCCATCATGGGCGAAGCTTTTAAGGGCGGATGGGGCAGCCGACCCCCCGAACTTTTCGCTCGTACTAGAAAGTATGTAGTTTTCGTATAGAAACTTTTGGGCATATACGTTTTCGACCCCCCAGTTTTATAGAAATTTTTAGGTCCGGTGACTTTTGCCCCCGGTCAGAAATCTCAAGTTTTGCCGCTGATTCCCGTTAGAAATTAAATCAATATATGTAAATTTTTCTTGATTAATTATATTACGGTCACATTATATAGGGTGTAAATTTGTAATTATTGTAGACATCATCATTCTTACATATATAGGCAGCTTTTGAGAACAAAAACCAAAAAGTTATTTAAGGAAAAAAGGAAGATCCCACCGAGACTTGAACTCGGGTTACTGGATTCAGAGTCCAATGTCCTAACCACTAAACACCATGGGACCTTGTTACTAATCTGCCGGGACGTGTAACTTTAAATGCAAACGTAAAAAGTGTAAAAAGCTTCAAATTACTAGTTATAAATCTGAAATTTTACTTATTATATTTATTATACCACTTTTTAAGTCGCTTATTATTTAGATTACGCTTGAAAAACATTTAACTGATTCATCTACATTACTAGTATTAACATATTACATGAGTTCCTGTAACAATATGATGATATTGAAACTTGAATTTTTATTTATTTTTTTTTTTGAATTCCTTCGTTCACTAAAATGCCAAAGTAACAAATTACAAACAAGTGGCAGGTAAACGGGCAAAAAGCTGCGCCGCAAACCCCCAGTTGAACAACAATTTTGGGAGACTGGTAGGGGTATAAACTAGCGAGTCGAATTTGAGGTCACCAGTTGCAGTGGTATTTGGTTGCGTTTTGGTTTGGAATGATATCTAGGTTTTATTACAAGATTACAAATTCTATGATCTTTGAATATTTCTAACCAATTTCAAAATTTATTAATTTTTATACGAATACTGTACATCCTATTAATACCAGCCCATTCACACACGCATCATATCATATTTAATATACGCAGACAAACATACATATAAAATCTAAGTTTTTAATGGTGTTTGAAAATGAACTTGAGAAAAAAATGTGTTTGAAAAACATGGGTATAAGTTATGATGTAACATGTTTGGATGTGTTTTAAACTGAATGCATTGAAATTGTCAAATTATTTTGTTCTTGTAGTATAGTTATTTTAATGACAAAGTAACATACTACATATACTTGCACCGTATCTCCACACCATGTCCATTGAGGACTCTCATACTCTAGTTGTTTTACGCATATAAAATTATGGAAATAGTAACCAATATCTAATATTAATCTAGAAAAGTCTCTCATATTTTATAAAACTTTTAAAGAAACACTCGTATATTAATTATCCTTTTTAGTGTTGTAAACTTTGAAGTCTCTAAACGACGAAACTTGATAAAATAGGTTACTCACACATACAACATGATAGTATTAGTGATTTATATTATTCGCACAAACAATATGATAATATTAGTGGATACATAAAGATTAAACTTCATCGGTATGGAAGCTAATCACTATATATATTATATTTTTCTTCTTCTGTTTTGTAGTAGTAAACTTGTAGTTATTATAGCAAATCACGACCCCCTTCCCCTCTTATTCTCCGTAACACTTATCACAAAAAAACCTTATACAGTTATACCATCGCTAGTCACGTATATCCTCGTAACTCCACTTTCATCATCACCTCACCTCCCTCACTAGATGTGTATTTCACTGGATTAATTATTAATACTTTGGTCCCTCACTAGATGTGTATTTCACTGGATTAATTATTAATACTTTGGTTACAAGTTGGTACGCGAGTAGTTAGGGGTCAACTTGAGTCGTTGTGTTTAATCGATTAGTTTCATTTACAAACACTACAGTTTTTTTGGAAATTCGAAATTGATTATCTGCGTTTCTGAGTCTGAGTTAATTCAAGCTCATTTTTAGTTAATACTTCCCGTTAGGACCTTTGGTCTAGTGGTACAGTGGTACTCGGGTGTGTTGTAAGTTGCTCCTCCTCATGAGGTCTTGGTTTAAAGAAACGTGAAGCGCACAAAAGCGACGAGGTCTAAAACCGAAGCGCAAAATGTAAAAGCGGGCTTTCCGTACGCGAGGCGCTAGGCGATTATATATATTTTTTATATATTCTATAGGTTTCTAGAGTCATTTACCCAATATTTACACACAAATAAGCTTCATATGTGTTTTAATATTGAAAACACATACATGTACAACCTGAAAAGCATGATGTACAACAATCCGCTGCACAAAAATGTGGCATATACATGAGGCGTGCGCCTCAGAAGGGGTTTTTCACCATAAAAGTGCACCTCAGGTGCGCTTTATGTACATAGTGCGCCTCGCCTACATAAGGCGCTGAGATTTGCGCCTCGCGCCTAAGATGCGCTTTTCTAAACCAAACATGAAGTCAAGGGTTCAAGTCCCATATTAGACCGCAGTATAGATTTTAGGAGCGTGATTAGATTGCTACTAAAAAATAGTTAATAAATACCGTTAGAACTTAGGTATGTAAAAAGCACAATATTAACTATTAATTTATGAAGGAAAATAATGAACCGTCCTTTACGTGTATTGAACATTGCAAATAATAGTCATTTATTTTCAATAACTACACTAATCATCCTTTTCGTTTGATGTTTGTTACGGATTTACTTATTACCTCTTAATAACATCTTCTGTTGTTTTTTTTAAATGACCAACCTACCCTCCTCAAACCTAGCTTTCTTCTTCTTCATCCGCATCCCCTTTGAACATAGTTCTTTCTATTCTTTTCTCATGTCCTTTTTTTCTTCCAAAACTACGAAGCAAGTCTTTGATTTGATTGCACGGTGAGAATGCAATCAAAAAACTATACTTGAATTAGTATCACCGCTAATTGATCCGATATGAAACTCCAAAATCAAGAGGGACTGTAAGCCAATAAAGATTGTAAAAAATCATAACTCCAAATTAAAGATAACCGTAACCGAATCAACGACTTCTTAATTAGTTCATTTATTTCAATTTGATTTTTTACGGTTCTCTTATTATGAGTTGGTTATTTTTTTTTTTTCTGTATTCACATGCCCCCTTAGTCATAGTGTGTAATGTAATAGAAAATCCACACAAGAAGCCACGGGAGGAACTAAAAGACGTTTGGGTAATATATGGAACCAAATGATGTTGATTTCCTATGGTTTAACATTCTGAATAGTAATCAGTAAAGTAGTTGAAAATAAATAAACGTTTTTATTGTCATTCATAAAGTAACTCCAATTAATATAAAAATTATTAATTGAAATAAATGTTTTTATTGTCATTCATAAAGTAACTACAATTAATAAAAAATTATTAAATTAAATCTTAATAGTGACTCTTGTTTTAAAAGTTATTGGTTGGTTTCTGTTACATAAAAATATGAAAAGTAAATTGTCATTTTAGTCCCTGAAGTTTGTTTAAATTTGTCATTTTAGTTTAAATAATTTTTTTTGTCTTTGGGTCTCTGACTTTTCCTTTTGTTACCGTTTTAATCACATTGCTTAACTCCATCCAGAAAACTCAGTTAAGTAAAGGACATTTTTATCACTTACTTATTTTTGATTTTTCTATTTGCTAATTTAAAAACATACTATATACCTATTTGCTAATATAAAAACACACTAATATACATATACATACTCACTTTTCCTCCTCTATCTCTCTACACCAACAACCCACCACCATCAACACCTATCACCGCCACCATCCACCACCCGACACGACCCACCTCTCTTTCTCTCTCTCTACAACCCCCACCAAACCACCACCTGTTACTGCCTATTTCTGCCACCCGTCACATAACCACCACCACCACTATAACCTTCAACTTGTTCCCACCACCATAACCTTCCACCCGCTCTTTGCTCTAATCAACACCACACCTACCACTGTTTAGCACCTCACATCCGCCACTAACCGCCGTCAACCACTACCTCCGCCATCTCAACCACCCCACCACTAGCCATAACCACCTCCACCATCCCCGTCACTAACATCAGCCAACACCTTTCGCCCCTCCGGCAAGGTTTGAACGGAATCCGAAACAAGGGGTGCGGAAATTGGGTTCGATAGAGAAGATGGGAGTTAGGGTTTCGCAGATGGATTGTGGAAGGTGAACGATGTTGGGTTTTGATTTGGGAACAGTGACGGTGGTGAACAACGATGAGTTTTAGTTAGGTTTTGATTTGGGGATGGTGGCGGTGGTCTGAGATGGCGACGGTGGTTAAGGTGGTCTTGGTGTCGGTGGTTTACGGTGGTGATGCCGACGATGGTGGAAGGTGATGATCGCGGCGGTGGTGGAAGGCGGTGGAGGTGATTCCATGGTGGTGTTTGTGTTCTAGAGAGATGATAAGAAGAGGGATGGAGATGAGATCCAAATTTTGTGTATACATATAATATATATGTGTAGTAATAATAATAAACAATAATAATAATAATAATAATAAAAGAATGGATCAAAATGGCAACTGAAAATATTTAAATCGAAAATCCCTAAAATACCCTGGTAAAATGGGGTTTTTGGATAGAGTTAGGCAATATGATCAAAATGACAACAAAAGGGAAAAGTCAGGGACACAGAGGCCACACAAACAAAAAAAACTATTTGGACTAAAATGATAAATTTGGACACATCTCAAGGACTAAAATGACAATTTACTCAAATATGAATATAGAGATACAACTATACAAGGACAAAGGTTAGCTACAACAAAACAAGCCCGCGTATTCGGGTTCTACGAGCGGGAAAATATAATTATTTGAATAGTTTATTATCATCACCAATAAAAAAGGGACCGGGCAGTACCTGCCCCGAAAATAGTTAAACCGCGTAATACCTAAATAGGGTTTTTCCATTTGACTCTAGTGTTTATACATCTAAGATTTATGTGTTACTGATTTAACTAGAAAGTGTATAACGTCTTGTGCCACTATCATGTAGATAATAGGTTTTAACAAACCTAATTTTTTATTTTCACATGATTTGTGGTGGAACCGCTCTCATAATCACCTCACAGGCGTTGAGGGGGTAACACCTCCCCTCTTGGTGTCCTCCTTTAACGCTTGTGTTTCGGTGTTTAACGTCAAAAGTTGATGATGTGGCTTTGGCCGAGGGATTTAACGTCCACAACGTAGAGTCTAATGAATTCTCATAATTTTATTGAAAATTAGATGATTAATTTGTGACGTCTAAATATTTTTAGGGTTTCCTTAAAAAAACCTTGTAATCTATATTTTAGGGTTTTCCTAAAAAAAAAATCTTTGTAATTTATGTATAAACGTTAATGATATTTATCATAGGATGATTAATTATAAGTGGTTAGGAGATAATAACAAATATATGTCTTTAGCTCTTAAATATAATTCTTAAGATAATTGTTAATGCATCATGAAATACATAAATATTAATAATCATAAAATTTATCAACACTGAATTATGATATATTTCGTAATAAATTTGCAAGTGTAAGACAGAAAATAAGATTGATACACAAAACGACCACACCAATAAAACCTTCCAAGTTGACACAATTAACAAACGGCCAACCATATAGCAATAACTCCCAAATTAAAATGCATGAACATTTTAAGCAATTACGGTCGATCATAAACGCGTCATATTCAAAGTCAAGCTTGATGTTCCAAAGACATATGAACCATGATGAGTGTCATTGTACTCTAGTCACGCACATGGTCTATGCAAATTTAATAAAGTAGTTTAACTATTCAAAATGTGATTACAAAAATACTTATTCTTATGCACCTAAAAAGAATTTAAGATGAGGTTATTTGAAATGTATCAATATAACAAAGAGCTTTTAAATTACATTTTTTGTTTCTTTTGTTATCTTAAGTTTTGGCATGGATATTTTAAATAATTGACTTTTACTCACAGTACTTTATTTACGAGTCAAACATAGGTTTTATTCAATTTTTTCTTAGATCAGTTACATACAAATTTACGAATTTGAAAAGGGAAAAGAGCAATTTTATATCTTGGATTCTTAGCATTGGATTCTTCATCATTAAATCAATAATCACTATCAATAGGTATCTCATTACTCTTACTAATTAACATCCACCAAAGGGGATAAATTTGTATGCTCTAGTTCTGGTACTGGTCTATAGGTTTAATTAAAGTTACTTCACATGTGATTCTAAGATCAAGTCTCATTTATTGAACTATATACAAACTTTTTTGAACGGCCAACAAATCAATCCCGAGTACTCTCGGTGCACCCACTGGACAAACGGAGTACTCCGAGAATAACCCGAGTCGTCCACCACCACTTCCGGAGAAAACCCGATAACTCACCCGCCCGTAGGCACGACGGTGAAACAAAAAAAAAAATATAAAACAATTAAATGTATATACACACAAATCATTATGAATATGTTAAATCAAATAATTAAATAGTTAATAAACAAAAAATAAGCAGAGTTTGAGCCCTCTTAAGTCAATTAAACCGAGTTAAAGCTTAGACAAACACAAACTCGACTCGTTTACACCCATATTTAAAACTAAAAGATTATTCACTCATTAAATACATGAGAATAAAATAAAACGTTTTGAATAATAAAAGATTAAAAAAAGGAAAAATATTTTTCTAATATCTAATCCGTTTTATTGTTAACAGTTGAATTGAAATTGCATTTTCAACCAATCAAATTTTCCTTTTTTTTCTTTAATTTAATTTTATATTAAACCATAACACCTAGTTATTAGATGGTTTAGTTATCACCTCTGTGCCTACGTGACGTTGAGATAGCAATACTTTTGCTAGTTATTAAGTGGCATTGTTATTCCATAACACATAGTTTAAAAGAATTGACAAGTCATGAGTTTGAAACTGTATAACATGCAAAAACTTTTGAACAATTAAGAAGGTTGTCATTCAGAAAAATAGAAAGTTTGGCTTACTTCGTGTTAGATACATCAACTCTAACCCCTACATACTAAAAATTGTGTAGCCAAAATACGGCATGTTTATTTAAACGATGCAAATTTCCCAACGGTTTATAAATAAATATGTTGTAATCAAGTTGAAACATGCTAAACGAGTTGATATGCTATATCAAATGGGTAAACAGACCGTAAAAGGGGTTAGCATGTTGATCTTATCAAATACCTTTTTTTTCATTTTGTATTCTGGTTATCAAATATGGGTTGGCAGTCGCCTTGTTTAATCAAATTGGTTAAGTAGGTTGATTGAACACTACCTGTTTAACTAAACGTGTTAAACATATTAACCCCGACATTATATTTTATTAAAAGATTTGGATATCATAATATTAAAGTAATATTGTTTTGACCTAAAATAAGAAAAGTAATTGTATATTAAATGTATAGATATAATATAGTTACACATAGGGGTGTTCTTTCGGTTTTAGTTTTTCGGGTAGAGTTGTTTGGGTTTTTTGCTAGGAAAAAGTGATCTCAATAACCGACCAATTTAAAGTTTGGGTTGTTCGGGTATGGGTTATTCGCGTCCAGGTTAGTTCAGGTCGGGTTGTTCGGTTTTCAAGTTTTGATGTAAAATGAAAAAAATTTTTTTTCACAAAATATCATGTTTGAAAAATATCATCACAATTCAAACATCATTTAACAATATCGTATGATAATGTTTAGAAGTCCCAAAACTTAATGTTTCAAATACAAATCACTTCAAATCAAATATCATCTGTAAACAAAGACAACTAATGTTTGGGTTTTTATTCAGTTTTCGAGTTTCGGGTTATTCAGGTCGGGTTGGTCGGGTTTTTGGTTGGGAAAAGTAACCTGATAACCGACCCACTTAAGGTTCGGGTTGGTCGAGTTTGGGTTATTCGGGTTCAAATTTCTCGGATATTCTCTAATTCGGGTTCGCATGGCTTCAAATTGGAGTCGGTTTTCCATAAAAAAAAGGACAACCTTAGTTACACATGGGCTATATCCGGAGAGAATAGTATTACACGTTGATATCTTTCTATATATCATAATTATACAATTGGTGTAATATTAAATCGCTGCCAAGGACGTGGACCGCCTTGTATAGTGGAACATAAAGGATATGGTCAAATTTTTGTTTTATGATGAGAACTAAGGGTGGCACAGGGGCGACGAGCAAATAGTGGTTTTCTAGAGCTCAAGTCACATGTTTAATGTGAACCATATGGCACTATGGCGGTTGTGAGAAGCAGCTCGTGGTGGCGCTTAGGGTTTTAACGTGCATGTTGTGTCTGTTAGGGCTTGGTGGGATGTGATTTATGGTAAGAGCATGATGTTTCCATTAGGGTTTTAGAGTAAATTTGTTTCTCTAAGGGTTTTTGTAACACTTTAGCCTAACTATGATGACGTGTTAGTTATACAAAACTCAAAATATAAAATTCATTTCATAAAACTTAAATCATTACAATTGATAACATAATTACAAAATAAAATCAATTATATCTGTAACATTGGCTTAGTTTTTGGACCAAAATGATAATTATAAAAGTTTAGGGGCTTATGTCACACCCTCAAATTCTACTGCGGGGTTTTACCGCGAGTCGCGTGATAAAGCTGGATCCACATTAGCCATTAGTTACACCGAATGACTTTAAATGCCAGAAAACATTTAGTGCATTTTTAAATTTTAATAAAATGAAAATGTCTAAAACTTTTATCATGAGACTCCAAAATGCATGTCCTAGCGTGCCATACCTAGCGTCCTGCAAAAGCATGCTTAAATGTATCAACATAAAGTTGGTGAGTTCACAAGTTTGGTTCAAAAAGAAGTAAATCTAAATATAAAAGTTATAAGGACATGTCATGGATAGCTAACCCACAACTAAGCAACTAAACAATGAACTACCGAAAACTGACTGAGTAAGTTTATGCCCCACATCAATGTCTATCAACATTTATGCAAAGTTAGAGTCAAAAGTTCACTCCTCGGCTTCCAGCACGTGTGAGCTTTGTCAAACCTAATATCGTTATCAGCTAATACCCCGTTTTCCACCTGACAACTAATCGGTATAAAAGTAGGGACTTTCAAGATAGAGGTCGTTTAGTCCACTATAGACATGAAATTAAACTAAAGTATTCAAAGTAAAGGTATTCCTCCCAGGAATATAAGTGGTCCCAAACCAGGGATACATGCTTTTAGAAAAGTAGTGAACTCACAGTTTACGAAGATAGTCCGAGTATGCAAAGGTCAAAGAGTTGGTGTTCGGTTAAGCACTACCAATTACACAACATGTTAATAAGTGTATGTTCATGTTGGTTCACAAAACCCAAGTAATCCAAACAACCTCGTTGTTTTAATGTTTTATAAAAGACTCTTAGGTTTGACCATTTATCACAAGTTGACTCGACGATCCATTGGTGACTAATTAGGTGACTTTAGGTTAATCCATTTTATGCAAAGCAAGTAAAACAATATTACATATCACATAACGTGTTCAATGACATCTACTTAGGATTCACATTCCAAATACACCTTGCATAGCCACATAGATACAATCTCTAATGTTAACACAAAGTTTCAGCACTTTCAGCACAACATCAGTTTTTGAGCCGGTTTGCGTATTTTATTTTAAATACCAAACGATGCAAAAATAATATTAATATTTTATGAGACGTGAAAAATAATCCATATGGGTTTGTGAAATTTTCTTGAGATCTGAATGTTAATAGAAAATTCATGAAAAATCCTACCTCGCATAAAGGTTAAAAACGTCATTTTTTATAATAGTTTACCATTTAATTTATAGAAAAATCTACGTTGATCCAATTGACAAAATTCAAGTTGGAGTATCTCATAAACACCTACGGTTATCTACTATAAAATGTTAGGTCCTAACTCCAAATATTAATCAGGTTATAGTCCTCATAATGAACCCTATTTTCTGATCAGAAAACTCAGCTTTACACATCAACACTAGAAATTTTCAAAAACATAATTAGGGTTCATGAAAATTATAAAACTTTTTGTGGATCATATTAACACTTAGTGCATGTTATTATGAAAACAAATTTGGGATTTACTATAGTTATATTCCTACATGTTCATGCAATGTAAATCTTTCAAGTTTTTATCATGCAATGTATCTACGGTTTCCACATTTGGCAAGTCATGAACCACAAACACATTTAACACCTTCCATACATCACATAACATTTATATCATCCATAGACACAATTTAGTAAGTTATCATGCACCTATGAGTTCTCATCACAAAATTGATTCCTAACCTCACTATATACATCTACTAGCATGGATTAATTATCAGACATATCCAAATCATCCTACAAAATCATATAAAGAAATCCAAATTATTAAAGTTTCCTCTTTAGGATAGTTCACATAATTCATTAAAATCTAAACCAAAATTTATTGCTCTAAAACATGCATATAAAACCCTAATGTAATAATCAATTCGCCAATAACCATCAATAACTCATACTTGATTGAAATTGACTATTTTTGAAAACTAGGGTTTTGTTATAACTTCAAATTAAAACTTGAAAACATGAAATTAAAGATAAGTTACTATTTACGTTGTATAGTGTTGGGAACGATCAAGATTGCATCCAAGATCCAAGATCAAGCTTCAAGAGGCAACTAGGGTTTGTGTGTGTGTTTTTAGTTCGTAAAGAGATGGACGGTCGTTTGTGGTTTGGGGGGAATTGGTTATATATATATAAATCCAAGTATAAGGGGAGTCCATGGGCTCTAAATGGGCTTTTTTATAAAATTCTAACCCACTCTGAATTAAAATTTTATTTTCACAAGAATTACCCATGCTTATATTTTTCTTAAAATTGCCATGAAACTGAACAACTACACGTAAAAACACGCAATACACGTAATTTACACACAATACACATAATCACCGGAAATCATATAGTTTCACATAATATATTAATTTAACCCTTCCAAACTTATTATTTCACTTAATCACCGATATTCGGGGACAGACTCGTGTGCAATTCGGTAATTCGGTTAATTCATTGAATTTCGGTTATGGGGGTGTTCGTGTACTATCTGACACATTTAATTATTCTTAATCAAGTGTAATGCAATAGTGAATGTTTTAAATCATGTTAAAGCTCACAGAGCTGTGTTAATGGAGTTAACCTGAAAATCTCAGTTGTCACAACTTAGGGGAATTTTTTCAAACTTGAAGTCAATGGTCTAAAGATTAAATTCTAACCCACATTGATAACTGACCAACAACTGACCATATGGACCACACGGCCGGTAAGGGATTCCCAAGGTAGGATAACTGCGTCGGATACACATTTCAACATATAACAATGACTCAACAGTGGAGTTGACACGTGTCGAGTAACACTCATTAACAACATACTGCTTAGGTAGCCACAAGTTGTCTACATGTAGTCAATGGATAAACATGAACCAAAAACTAACACATGGATGATAACACAGCTGAACTTTGTTGCACGCGAATCACACTCATTTGCAAGCGGTCCGCCTGGAACAGCTGAGACAAATAGAGGCTTTTAGCATCAGTTAACGTCACGATTTCTAACAGTTCTCTCTCGAATTCCGCACCTTGTGCTTAGTATTCTTGATGTTTGTCTACCACCATAAATAGAGGCTTTAGCGTCAATTAAAGTCATGAGTATTGGCTTATTCTCTCTCGAATTATGTACCATGTACTCACTTTTCTTGATGTTTGTTTACGACAAGATGACGTATCTACGTATCACACAAGACTTGAGTCACATACAAAGTTGTAGTGTTTTCTGAAGTGTTTGAAGTGTTAGAGAATTTTAGGTCACAGCCTAATTTCAACTAATCAGGTGAATACATTTAAAATCAAAAATAATTTGTTTATTTAAAAATAGCATGTGAATGTATTGAATACGTTTAATGCATAGGGTAGTCTATAGACACCGTTGAGGCCATAAGGAGACGTATTGTTTGACCAAACTGTATATGTGTTATTGATGAAAGGCCATAGTAGGGCTGACACAAGTCCAATAGCAGACATACATTAGCTGTCGTAACCCAGTAGGAGTCTTGCGTAAAACTGGGCGTGATGTCAGTGTACACCGTGGTTGTGCACTCAGGTTAAATGGTCTTGTTGAATGTGTAGATACTGAGCTAAATAGGGTTAAACGAATTCAATACTAATCATTCTAATAAACAATTGTGTTTGATAACGCTATTCACCAGCTTGTCACTGACGTATTAATTTCAAAATGTTTCAAGTAATCATGAATAATTTTGAAAGGATACGTGCTGGATGGATTGCAATACCCTAGACAAAGAGGAACCTTGTGGATGATATTTTATAATCTGTATTGGAAATTTATTACCATGTATGTTAAATGTTTTGTCGAACAACAAGGGATGTTTAAAATCAACTTTATGAAATTTTGTTATTATTCAACTTACGAGTTTGTTAAATATGAAAATGAATACACACGTTTTTCACTACGTATTTATAAAAATGGACCAACCATTAGTCCTGCACCAGGGGTGTCGAAAAACTAGGGTGTGACAGTATCCATCAAATTCATGTCTTTTTTTAACACTCTTAGGTAGAGTTTGGTATAAATGAATAGAAGGTGGAAATGGAATTGATAATTCTGATGGAATGAAGAGAAACTTGTTTAGTTATCATGTGGTAATAGAATGGAGTATTCCAAAGGAATGTAACTCCTTCCAAATATAACAATTTTCATTCCTTGGTAAAAAGGTGTTTTTTTTCATTTCTTCAAGGAATGGAATAAATATGTTGTATTATTATATTATTATTATTATTATTATATTTTTATATTATTATTATTAATTTATCGTTTTTAATACAATTGTGTTTCGTTACTTCGTCTTTTTTTGTCTATCAAATTGTACAAAGTAATGATTCATTCTATTCACATATAAGTAACCAAACATCACAATGGAATGGAATGACTCATTTCATTCTGGTGTCCATTCCATTACCTCATCATACCATTCCCTCATACATTCAATTACCCCATACCGAACATACACTTAATGTTTCTAAAGTCTTGTAACCTAACGTACGCGAAGGAATATACATGTGAGCTAATGCTTAGTGAGTGGTAACAACTATAGTATGTATAATGTTATACACTGAGCTAACTTACCATATTCATAGTAACAGTACAACATAATATCAGTTTCATAGTAGCACGTTCAAAGTTCACATTTAGAGTTCACTTTTAATATAACAGTGCATATAACAATAACATTTTCAAAGCCAAGTTTAGAGCATCATTCAGAGAAGCATAATCACGGATGTTAAATCTCCAACCACAGTAAGAGGATATTGAAATTCGTACACATAAAGTAGTTAGGATTTGTACTTACATTCTTCTTGAATATCATAAAACCTGAATATTTTATTTGATCAATGTTGTTACAACATATATGAGACCAAAGATAGTGGAGGGACTGGTTATGCTAAAAGGGTTCAGAGCTTCAGTTAGACTAACGCAGGTTGTGGGGTCCTCCCACGTTACGTGGGGTGGATCACTTGTTCTTGTTCTTATTGTTTTTTATGTTAAGGATTGAATGAGGATTCAACACGGAACTTTGATCGAGCGAAATTTGAAGTGAAGAACAGGTTAAGCCATAAGCAAAAGCTGAGGAGAGAAAAGTGCACAAGGTCTGATTATGAAAGCTAGGAGGTGTCCCTTTTATAGGGGAGTGGTATCTCCCAAAAGGGAAACCTTTGACTTCGTGATCCTGAATGCAGTGGTGACTTACCCATTTATGGGGTTGAAGGGATCGGACCTGCGGATAAAGGATTGTTACCTATGCACATGCTCTGGCCGAGCACTGTTTGGGTAGTAGTATACACAAAGGTTGATGTAACAAGACCCTATTGAGTTCCTTTTGCTGGCTGAGATATTCCAGCGCTTTTGAACCTTTAAACCTTTTAACCTTTTAAGCTGTATTGTATCTTAGTCATTTTATTATGCTTCATATTTTCCTTTGGGCTACCCCCGTCCTCAGCCCCCCAAGTCAGAGGGTTTGGGGTGAAGGCCCAAAGACTTCTGACTTTTATACAATATTTTCTTTTCTTAAAGGGTTCAAGTTTTGGAAGGTTGTTGTTCATTAATTGCGGAAATAGTCCAAATGTTATCTGAATGTAATATTTATTTCAAGGCTTCGAAGCTTAGAAGGTTGCAAACGTATTTTTGGGTGATGGCCCAAGTGTTATGTACGGGCTTCGAAGCTTGGAGGCTTTGATTGGCGGTTGAGATACTGCTTTTTTGAATTTTGATGTGACAGTTGATTGATGGGTGGCAGTTTTCAGTCGGCGGTTTTCAATGCCCTTAAGCTGTTAATATATTTGTTTTTGTATTTTACTTATCTTTTCATTTCTCATTTTATTTTTACCGTTCCATCAATTTCTCAAATTCAGGTTAGTATCCCTTTGCTCTCTCTTCATCTTTTTCACATGGGTGCCAAAAAGGATTTGTTGATTAGTTTTTCTTGCTTAACACAAGAACAAGTTGAAACCTTTTGCACAGAATGGGGTATTGATCTTAAGTTCAAACCGGTTGCTCCGGGTGCGAACAAATCGATTGATCGTTGCCCTAAAGGTTCGATTGCTCTCTACTGCCGTCATTTCGAGTTATCGATCTTCGATATCCGTTTTCCATGTTTTTATTGAATGTGCTAGAGTATTATAGGGTTTCTCTTGGTCAGTTACACCCTTTTGGCATTTCTAGGGTTATGCCTTTTCAGGTCTTATGTCGCGCTTTGGGGTTTTGATCCCTCATTGTTAATGTTTTGTCGTTTTTTCCGTTTGGTGAAAAATGGTGATTGGTTTACATTGAGAGATCCCAGGTTGATGTTAACCTGATTTCGTCGTATGTTACTACTCTGGGTCCTGGAAGGACCGCTTCTTTGGGTTTCTGATTCTATTTTGCCTTTTAAGTCTGTTTGGAGAGTTCCCTCTGCTGTTTTGAACAATCATGTGCCTAATGATTCTGAGTTGAACGAGTTGTTCTTGAAGTCCATTAGTGCTTGTTCTTCAAGGCTTCGGCCTTTTCTGAAACCGTTTTTAGTTTTGAGCAGTGTGAGCGTTCTTTGGGATAAACCAAATCATGACCCTGTTCTTATGAATGGTGACCAGGGTATGGCCTTTTTTAAGTTTTACTTTGTATTGTTATTTTGATACTAACTTTTGATTATTGTTCTACTTGTAGTGATATCTGCCTTTGACTTTATCAAGAGTGATGATACCTCTGATGTTGTTTTCGGAGAAACTGAGGCGACTCCTTGTGAGAACGTTGTTGTTAAGACCACAGAGGGTAGGTATGAAGGTTCCGGGTATGTTAGTGTTTCGGATGTTAAGGGGTTTACTAAAGCTGGTTCCTCAAAACCTTTAACAAGAAAGGCCAAACATGATTTGCTGAAGGAAACTGCTCCTCCTCTTTCTCTGGAGGCGGTGGATGTAGATGATATCAAAAATTCAGATGATATTGAGGCTAACCCTATTACTGAGAAGGAGTTACCTTTGGTCAACTTGAGGCGGTGGATGTAGATAATTTCAGGTCATCTGCTGTTTGTGAAGATGTGCTCACTCATTTTGCTCCTCCTGTTGTTCAAGCTGCTACCTCTGTGATGGATGATGATGTCATGACTGCCAAACTTATGACTCTAGCATGTAATTTTATGGCTATCCTTCCAGAAGGTGTTTCCCGCTTTCGTCATAGGATGAGAGAATATGAGGGTTTCTCTAAACAGAAAGGGGAAATGAAGGGGTCTATTGCTGGTTTGAAGAAGTAAGTAGAGCATTTGACAGAGAGTGAGAGATCTTTGAAGGCAGCGATGGAAGAGCTTAGTGTTTGTCATCAAAATGAGTTGTTGGCTGTTGAGAAACGTTTGGAGGCGGATAAGCAACAAGTGAAGGCTGAGAAGGCGTCCTTGGAGATTCAGAGGAAAGCTTTTGAAGATGAGAAACAGGGGTTGAAAGCTTCCCTTGCTCAGGTGACTGCGGACAACAAATGGTTAATAGAACATGGATTTCAGCAGGTTGTCACCTATCTCCTTCATTCCTCTGAATTAAACCAAGCTCTTGGTGATGTTTATAAGAAGCTTCTTGTCCATGGTCGACACCAAGGTTACCTTGCTGGTTATAAGGCTGGCGTTGCTGGCGAGCCTCAAGAGAAATCTACTTTGTTTCAGCCAATGGCTTTTAAAGTGTTCAAGGATGAGGTTTTGAAGATGGAGCATATGACCTACCCCTTTATTGGTGAGGTTTCTCAGTGTTTTGGTAAGCCTTTATCTGTTTACAGGGATTGAAACCTCGTGGCTTGAATGAGGCTGTTTGTGATGAGATACTGAGCTCCCTTTCCAAGAAACGATCTTACTCTGGAGACAGTGAAGATGCGCCATCAGAGGCTGCTGCTGGTTCGAAGGATGTAAGCCTTGAAGCCTCTGAGGCGGCAGTTGGTGATGCTGGCAAGAAAAAGAAGTAGAAGGTGAAGAGGTCTAAAAGCGAAGCAGCTAGTGCTAAAGATTTGTAGGCAACTGTTTCAGATGCTGCTAACTGATCTATCATTCGTAGCTTTCTTAGCAATCTCTTTGAAAAATGTTTTTTGAACAATTTTAGGTTTTGCAGGAACCCTTAAGGTTTCTGTCTTGTGGTTGTTGCTAGCCTTAATGGCTGTTTGGACAATTTTTAGGTTTTACTGAAACCCTTAAGGTTTCTGTTGGTTGTTTGCCTTGAAGGCTATGGGAACAATGTTTATGGCCATTGAGGCCTTTATGTTTATGCATCCTTATGCTTTTATGTTCTATGTTTTTGTTTGACATGTGTTGGTGATTTCTTGTCTTGTTTATTTTATGTGTCTGTTTATCTGATTTTCCTTAAGAAGTTTTAGTGTTGCAGTCACTTTGTCTTCAAGGCTTCATTAGGTAAATGGCACATGTTGGCTATCCTTTATATTGCTACTTAGTGTGTTTGTGTTTCGTAAACTTTTTTAAAGTTTAAGGAACATTTGATGTAGGCTGCTCAAAGCCGTCTATGAGACAAGTTTGTTGAAATATTTCTAAGTCTCATGAAGTTGTATTGATTTAGGAACTCACCCTTGAACCTATTGAGCGATGTGTCCTGGGAGCGCATCCCCTTTCATGGACCTTGCCATGGAGTTTTTTGCAACGTTCTCAACCTGATTATAGGATAGTTAAGACAAGTTATGATAAAGGCTTCATCATTCATTCAAGAGGTTTTTCGTTTACAAAAGGGGAGATTACACAACTCTTGAAATACATTCTAAATTTCTTGTCTAGACATGGAACCTTTTAAGGGTTTGGCCGTTCCAGTTCCTGGGAAGCTTCTTGCCTTCTGTGTCGGCCAACTTGTAGGATCCTCCTTTGTGGGCCTCAAGGATTGTGTATGGCCCTTCCTATTTCGGGCCAAGTTTTCCTTGGTTTTCTTTTTTGCTAGCCTCGTTGTTTCGAAGCACGGGATCCCCTGGTTTGAAACGTTCGTGTTTTTCCTTTGCATTATAATAGGCTTCCATTTTTTGTTTGTATTTGGCTTCCTGAATGGCGGCCTGATCACGAATTCCTTCGAGGAGTTGTAAGTTCAACATGGTCTCTTTGTTGTTCGTTTTGAGGTCCATGTTAAGGATTGAATGGGGATTCAACCCGGAACTTTGATCGAGCGTAATTTGAAGTGAAGAACAGCTTAAGCCATAAGCAAAAGTTGAGAAGAGAAAAGTGAACATGGTCTGATTATGAAAGCTAGTAGGTGTCCCTTTTATAGGGGAGTGGTATCTCCCAAAAAGGAAACCTTTGACTTCGTGATCCTGAATGCAGTGGTGGCTTACCCATTTATGGGGTTGAAGGGATCGGACCTGCGGATAAAGGATTGTTACCTTTGCACATGCTCTGGCCAAGCACTGTTTGGGTAGTAGTATACACAAAGGTTGATGTGACAAGACCCTGTTGAGTTCCTTTTGCTGGCTGAGATATTCCAGCGATTTTAAACATTTAAACCTTTTAACCTTTTAAACTGTATTGTATCTTAGTCATTTTATTATGCTTCATATTTTCCTTTGGGCTACCCCCGTCATCAGTCCCCCAAGTCAGAGGGTTTGGGGTGAAGGCCCAAAGACTTCTGACTTTTGTATAATTTTTTCTTTGCTTAAAGGGTTCAAGTTTTGGAAGGTTGTTGTTCATTAATTGCTGAAATAGTCCAAATGTTATCTGAATGTAATATTTATTTCAAGGCTTCGAAGCTTAGAAGGTTGCAAACGTATTTTTGGGTGATGGCCCAAGTGTTATGTACGGGCTTCGAAGCTTGGAGGCTTTGATTGGCGGTTGAGATACTGCTTTTTTGAATTTTGATGTGACAGTTGATTGATGGGTGGCAGTTTTCAGTTGGCGGTTTTTAATGCCCAAAATTATGGCAGCTGTTAATATATTTTGTTTTTGTATTTTACTTATCTTTTCATTTCTCATTTTATTTTTACCGTTCCATCAATTTCTCAAAATTCAGGTTAGTTTTCCTTTGCTCTCTCTTCATCTTTTTCACATGGGTGCCAAAAAGAATTTGTTGATTAGTTTTTCTTGCTTAACACAAGAACAAGTTGAAAGCTTTTGCACAGAATGGGGTATTGATCTTATGTTCAAACCGGTTGCTCCGGGTGCGAACAAATCGATTGATCGTTGCCCTAAAGGTTCGATTGCTCTCTACTGCCGTCATTTCGAGTTTTTGAATCTTCGATATCCGTTTTCCATGTTTTTATTGAATGTGCTAGAGTGGGTTTCTCTTGGTCAGTTACACCCTTTTGGCGTTTCTAGGGTTATGCATTTTCAGGTCTTATGTCGCGCTTTGGGGTATGATCCCTCATTGTTAATGTTTTGCCGTTTTTTTTTCGTTTGGTGAGAAATGGTGATTGATTTACATTTGAGACATCCCAAGTTGATGTTAACATGATTTCGTCGTATGTTACTACCCTGGGGTCCTAGAAGGACCGCTTCGTTTGGGTTTCTGATTCTATTTTTCCTTTTAAGTCTGTTTGGAGAGTTCCCTCTGCTGTTTTGAACGATCATGTGCCTGATGATTCTGAGTTGAACGAGTTGTTCTTGAAGTCCATTAGTGCTTGTTCTTCAAGGCTGCGGCCTTTTCCTGAACCGTTTTTAGTTTTGAGCGGTGTGAGCGTTCTTTGGGATAAACCAAATCATGACCCTGTTCTTATGAAGGGTGACCAGGGTATGGCCTTTTTTAAGTTTTACTTTGTATTGTTATTTTGATACTAACTTTTGATTATTGTTCTACTTGTAGTGATGTCTGCCTTAGACTTTATCAAGAGTGATGATACCTCTGATGTTGTTTTCGGAGAAACTGAGGCGACTCCTTGTGAGAACGTTGTTGTTAAGACCATAGAGAGTAGGTATGAAGGTTCCGGGTATGTTAGTGTTCCGGATGTTAAGGGGTTTACTAAAGCTGGTTCCTCAAAACCTTTAACAAGAAAGGACAAACATGATTTGCTGAAGGATAATACTCCTTCTCTTTCTCTAGAGGAGGTGGATGTAGATGATATCGAAAATTCAGATGATATTGAGGCTAACCCTATTACTGAGAAGGAGTTACCTTTGGTCAACTTGAGGAAAGATAAGGCTGCTGGTAAAAAGGCTGGAAGTTCGAAGGGTTTGATGAAAAGAACAGGAGGTTCCTCAACTGTGAGTCAGGGTGAAGTTTATGTGCCAGACTGGAAGTATCGAAGATAATTTCACGTCATCTGTTGTTTGTGAAGATGTGCTCACTCAGTTTGCTCCTCCTGTTGTTCAAGCTGCTGCCTCTGTGATGGATGATGATGTCATGACTGCCAAACTTAATAGAACATGGATTTCAGCAGGTTGTCACCTATCTCCTTCATTCCTCTGAATTTAACCAAGCTCTTGGTGATGTTTATAAGAAGCTTCTTGTCCATGGTCGACACCAAGGTTACCTTGCTGGTTATAAGGCTGGCGTTGCTGGCGAGCCTCAAGAGAAATCTACTTTGTTTCAGCCAATGGCTTTTGAGGTGTTCAAGGATGAGGTTTTGAAGATGGAGCGTATGACCTACCCCTTTGTTGGTGAGGTTTCTCAGTGTTTTGGTAAGCCTTTATCTATTTTACAGGGATTGAAACCTCGTGGCTTGAATGAGGTTGTTTGTGATGAGATACTGAGCTCCCTTTCCAATAAACGATCTTACTCTGGAGACAGTGAAGATGCGCCATCAGAGGCTGCTGCTGGTTCGAAGGATGTAAGCCTTGAAGCCTCTGAGGCGGCAGTTGGTGATGCTGGCAAGAAAAATAAGTAGAAGGTGAAGAGGTCTAAAAGCGAAGCAGCTAGTGCTAAAGATTTGGAGGCAACGAAAGCAACTGTTTCAGATGCTGCTAACTGATCTATCATTCGTAGCTTTCTTAGAAATCTCTTTGAAAAATGTTTTTTGAACAATTTTAGGTTTTGCAGAAACCCTTAAGGTTTCTGTCTTGTGGTTGTTGCTAGCCTTAATGGCTGTTTGGACAATTTTTAGGTTTTACTGAAACCCTTAAGGTTTCTATTGGTTGTTTGCCTTGAAGGCTATGGGAACAATGTTTATGGCCATTGAGGCCTTTATGTTTATGCATCCTTATGCTTTTATGTTCTATGTTTTTGTTTGACATGTGTTGGTGATTTCTTGTCTTGTTTATTTTATGTGTCTGTTTATCTAATTTTTCTTAAGAAGTTTTAGTGTTGCAATCACTTTGTCTTCAAGGATTCATTAGGTAAATGGCACATGTTGGCTATCCTTTATATTGCTACTGAGTGTGTTTGTGTTTTGTAAACTTTTTTAAAGTTTAAGGAACATTTGATGTAGGCTGCTCAAACCCGTCTATGAAACAAGTTTGTTGAAAAGTTTCTAAGTCTCATGGTGTTGTATTGATTTAGGAAGTCACCCCTTATATAGGTTCATTTAACCCTTGAACCTATTGAGCGATGTGGCCTGGGAGCTCATCCCCTTTCATGGCCCTTGCCATGGAGTTTTTTGCAAGGTTCTCAACCTGATTATAGGATAGTTAAGACAAGTTATGATAAAAGCTTCATCATTCATTCAAGAGGTTTTCCGTTTACAAAAGGGGAGATTACACAACTCTTGAAATACATTCTAAATTTCTTGTCTAGACATGGAACCTTTTAAGGGTTTGGCCGTTCCAGTGCCTGGGAAGCTTCTTGCCTTCTGCGTCGGCCAACTTGTAGGATCCTCCTTTGTGGGCCTCAAGGATTGTGTATGGCCCTTCCCATTTCGGGCCAAGTTATCCTTGGTTTTCTTTTTTTCTAGCCTCGTTGTTTCGAAGCACGAGATCCCCTGGTTTGAAACGTTCGTGTTTTACCTGTGCATTATAATAGGCTTCCATTTTTTGTTTGTATTTGGCTTCCTGAATGGCGGCCTAATCACGAATTCCTTCGAGGAGTTGTAAGTTCAACATGGTCTCTTTGTTGTTCGTTTCGAGGTCCATGTTGAGTGTTCTTTGAGTCACAACTCCAACCTCTGCTGGAATTACAGCTTCTGAGCCAAATACCAAGCTGTATGGTGTTCTTTTATGGCTTGTTTTTTCCGTTGTTCTTATCGCCCATAGAACGTTTGGGAGTTCTTCGAGCCAATTGTTTTCATGTTTTCATGTTTTCCTAACCAGGTTTTGATACCTTCGACTATGCTGCGATTTGTTCTTTCGACTTGACCATTGGATTGTGGGTATGCCACCGAGCTGAAGACTTGGGTTATTCTGAATTCCTTGCACCATGTGCTGAAAGGCTTCTCAACAAATTGTTTCCCGTTATCCGTGACCAGAACTCCTGGCAACCCAAAGCGACATATTATGTTTTCCCAAACAAAGTCGATAACTTGTTTCCCTGTTATCTTTGCAAGTGGCTTAACTTCGAACCACTTGGTGAAGTAGTCCACAGCTACTAATAAAAACTTCACTCCACCCTTGGCCTGTGGGAATGGTCCAACGATATCCATTCCCCATTTGTGAAATGGCCAGGCTGAAGTGATGGTAACGAGATCGTGTTTGGGGCTTTTGGGGATCGGTGCATGTATTTAACAAGATTCACACTTTCTTAGTTGCTCGGTGGTATCTCGATGCATAGAAGGCAAAATATACCCGAGATTCATCAATTTAGCAACCACTAATCTTGGTCCAAATGAGCTCCACATATTCCCTCGTGAACCTCTTTGACTAGATATTGGCTTTGTTTAGGACCAACACATCTCAGCAGCGGTGCAAGGTATCCTTTCTGGAAAAGGGTTTCCCCTTGCAACACGTATTGGATAGATTTTATTCAAACCCTTTCGGCCTCTATCGGATCAATGGGTAATTCACCATTTCTAAGAAAATTTTCAATAAGAGTAATCCAATTAGGGCCTTCTTCAGTGATTACGTCTTGAACTTCCAATTCTTGGATGGAGGGGGTTTTCAACACTTCAACCAAACACTTTTTTGGTAAGGTGAGCGAACGTGAGAGATGCAAGTTTGCTCAAAGCATCGGCTCTTTTGTTTTGGGATCTAGGACTTGCTTGATGGGACATGCTTGAAATGTGTTCATCAACTCTTTTGACTTTTCCTGATACTTCTTCATGTTGGACTCTTTTGCTACATAGCTATCATTGACTTGACTTGACTTGACTTGAAACAAGCAACGAGTCTGTGAAGACTTGAAGCCTTTGAACCTTCATTTCTTTGGCTATCTTTAGACCAGCGATTAGTGCTCCGTATTCAGCTTCGTTTTTAGTGGTCTGAAATTCAAGTCGGAGAGCGTATGTAAACTCTAACCCTTCAGGGTTGATTAAAATGAGCCCGGCCCCTGACCCTTCGATGCTGGAAGACCCATCGGTAAAAAGCTTCCATGCTTCAGGGTTAGAGGGTTTAGTGGCTGTTACATTAACTTCAGTGGTGTCTTGCTTCGGTATTTCAATGATAAAATCTGCCAGGACTTGGGCTTTGATAGCTTTTCTGGGACGTAGGTGATGTTATGTTCACCTAGTTCCACAGCCCATTTGGCTAATCGTCTTGAATTTCTGGTTTTTCAAGCACACTTTTGATGGGTTGGTCAGTGATCACTTGCATTAGGTGTGCTTGAAAGTGCCTTCTAGCCGTTTGGACTAGGGGTAAAGCAAGTTTTTCCAAAGGAGGATATTTGATCTCAGCCAATTTTAACGTTTTACTGAAGAAATAAACGGGTACCTGAACTTTGTCTCGTTCGATAGTTAAGACCGCGCTTGTGGCTTCTTCAGCAGCTGAGAGGTAAACAGAGATCGTTTCTCCCGTTTCTGGGGCTGCTATGGCTGGGAGTGAAGCTAAGTGTTGCTTCATCTGGTTAAAAGCTTCTTCTGCCTCTTCTGTCCATCTGAAATCTTTTTTTTTTTGCAAACCCCTTGAGTGTCTTGAAAAAGGGAGAGACTTCTCAGCGAGCTTGGAGGTAAAACGCTTCAAGGCTGCAATCCTTCCGTTTAGACTCTCAACTTCTTTTTTGCTTTGTCGGGATTTGGTTTCCAAAACAGCTCTGACCTTGTTTGGATTGGCTTTTATACTTTGTTTCCCCACAATATGCCTCAGAAATTTGCCTTCTTCAAATCCGAATGAACATTTTACTGGGTTGAGCTTCATGTTGATTTTTCTCAGATTTTGGAAGGTCTCTTGAACGTCGTCGAGCATTTGATACTCGGTTTTGCTTTTAATCACTAAATCGTCGACGTAAGCTTCCATGTTTTTTCCAATTTGACTAGCAAATGCTTTGTTAATTAGGCGTTGGTAAGTCGCACCGGCGTTTATTAGACCAAAAGGCATTTTTTTATAGCAAAAAATACCCTTGTCTGTGTGAAATGCGTTTTTTCTTCATGTTCTTCTTTCATGAGGATTTGGTGATAACCTTTGTAAGCATCGAGGAAACACTTAAAAGGATAACCGGTAAGAGAGTCGACTTTGAGGTCAATTTCTGGCAAGGGATAACAATCCTTTGGGCATGCTTTATTCAAGTCTTTGAAGTCGATGCACATCCTCCAAGACTTGTCAGGTTTTCGAACCATAACAGGGTTGGCAATCCATGATTGGTACTTTACTTCTCGAAGAATTCTAACGAGAACAAGCTTTTCGACTTCTTGGCATGCTGCCAGGCTTCATTCAGGAGCTAGACTCCGTTTCTTTTGGACCACAGGCTTGACATCTGGTGGTATTCTTAGCTCATGTTCAACAATGCTTCGAGAGATACCCGTCATATCTTCCGGACACCAAGCGAAGACATCGCTATAGTGTATGAGCAGCTTCTCAAGGTATGATAAAGTTTCCTGGGATAAGTTCATGTTAACCCTTATCCTTTGTTCAGGATACTTGGGGTTTATGATCAATCCTTCATTGTCTTCATTTTTTGAATTTTCCCCTTCGACCATGTAAGCTTCCTGAGTTGGTTGAAAGGTTGCAATTCCTCTTATAGTGGGAAACTTGATAGTGCCTTGGCCAACTGAGACAACCATACTGAATTCACACTGACCTGGCCTTCCTATGATCACATCATAGTTGGAAGGGATGTCGATAACCACAAAGGTAAGTGGCATGGTTCTTTCCATCTGGCCTTCACTATGTCACACCCCGACCCGCAGCGGAAATAAGAGTCGGGGCATAATTGGGTTATTACCAAAGCACATGACATTTACTATTATGTTTCATAATTAAATGAAGTCAAAGTTACATTTCTCCAACATCCAAACATGTTCATTCATTACAAGGGAAAATAACCAAACATAATAATCCCAAAAACTAAATCGTTTTATTTCTTCTAATCCAGGTCCTATGTGTTCCTAGCTGCTGCTGGTTCACCTGTATCATGTGTAAAATGGGAGGTTTTTGGGTCAACATAAGTTGGCGAGTGAACCTTATAGATAAACATTTGATAATGATTTTATGGTTAGTTTATCAATAAATATTGTGCATAATCATAAAAGAGCACATGTATGTAATCAAACATTGGCAAATATCAGATACAATTATAACATACATTAACATTTGATAGCATACATGAACATACCAATATCATATGATAACTAACATAAATGAACTGTGCGATCAAGGCTCAATCAAACGGAGCCGATCGTATTGCATGAATTGGAAACGTAAATTGAACTGTGCGCTCAAGGCTCAATCAAACGGAGCCGAACGTATTGCATGAACTGGAAATGTAAATTGAACTGTGCGCTCAAGGCTCAATCAAACGGAGCCGAGCGTATTGCATGTATTGAAATGTAAAATGAAATGACCGATCAAGGCTCAATCAAACGGAGCCGATCGTGCGGGCACGCCCTGATCAACCGCATAATAAAATGGGGATCAAACTCAACCTCGATGGATGGGGAGCTACGGCCTCGGCAATTGCATGTACTGAAACAATAACTTGCATCTAATAATGACTACTTAACAGCAACAAACTAATACACATGTCATGTTATGATGTATGCACAATAGTTTCGTTATAATATGTAAATAAGCAAAGACACATGATACACCCCAAAATCGTGATTAAAACGGGGAATTTGAAAGGTTCACTCACATTGGGTGCGTTGGATTTGAGATGGTGAGATGCGCACGATTTAGACGAGCGAGTCGACGAGGAATGCTAACCTAAATAATAATGGAAAGATATATTAAATGGATAGATTTTATTAAGGATTTTAATGGGATTTTTAGATATATATTTTTGTGAGTTTATGGCTATTTTCTATCTTTAAAAATGTTATTTTTAAGTATTTTTAATTGATTTTTAAATTAAAATAAACAAATAAATATTAAAAAAAATATTATTTTTTTACTGTTTGACCGTTGACCGTTGACCGGTTCGGTCAGCGGTAAATGTTTGCGCCAAGCGGGATTCGAACCGGTGACCTTCCGTTCACGCGCACGTAGCTCTACCAACTGAGCTACGTGACTAACCCGTTAGAAACCCAGTTTTAATTATATTTATATACTTATTCGAATTTACCGAAAATTCCTTTATTTTGCAAAACGTTTTAATCTCATGGACCGGTGCTTGTGACGGGACTCGAACGCGCGACGTGAAGTTTATTTTGCACACAGTCCACCGCTGGACTGTGTGTCTAACCCGGTTATATTCTTGATTTATATTATACTTAACAACTACCCGCTCTAACCCGGTTAGTTCATGAATAAAAAGAAATGTTGTTTCGTAAAGCGTGTGCATAGTAAGAATCGAACTCGCGACGTGATTATTAAATGTGCACACAGTCCACCGCTGGACTGTGTGTCTAACCCGTTTATAAACCGAATTTTAATTACTCTTATAATCTGAAATAGATTCATCTTCTTCGTCGGCTTACAACTGTCAGCGTAATTCAACTGGTTAAGGTTGATTTTGCGGTTTACTAAGATCTTAAACACTAACAGTAATTCAATAGTAAGGAATGGAAAAAGTTTAAAGAACAGGATTTACCGATTGGAGATAAACACAGAAATCCGGCGAAGGTTTTGTCGGTACAGGAATTGAACTCCGACTGTTGAAACAATTAACAGTGTGGTTCGATTATTTATAGAATTAAATCACCTAAACAAAGTTTAAGTGAAATGCAGGATCTCTTACCAATTCACAGTGGGATTCCGGCAATTTCAGAAACTTTCCGGCGAAAGTGAGATTTCCGATAAACGTTGACTAAGATTGATTCTGATGATGGAATTGTGTTAGAGATTGACTAATCACATGTTTTAAACAAAAAGAGTCGAAGAAATTACCGTGAGAATGCGATTCCCGGTTTTCCGGTGAGTTGCAGAAAAATTCCGGCGATCGAATTCAGAGGATCTTACAGTTCAGAATCTTGACGAAAATGAAATTGAGTGTTGTTGTGATAGTTATGAATCGCGCAAATGATCAGGACTTGGATTAAATCAGAGTTTGGTACGTTTTCGGTTTCAAAAACCGGAAATGATGAAGTCTTTAAGTTCATTCAATTCGGACTTAATTAGAAACCGATATTCATCGGTTATAAGCTAGCCAGACGATTTTGAACTGATTTGACGATCGGTTTACCGATTTCCGTTAATCAGATAACATTAATGTTAATTCGAGTTTGCGTATAAAACCCAATTGTTTTCCTAAGGTTAACAGAAAACACTTAGTGGCGGAGTGGTTTGGGGACGGAATGATAAGTTGTTGGAGTGCTTCAGCTGACCCGGGTTCGAGTCCGGTCAGCTACAAATGTTTTTTATTTATTTTATTTTAACTTTTTATCAAATATAATTTTTATGGTTTAGTTTATTTATTAATTATGTAATGTTTAAACCCAAAATAATCATAAATAATTAATGAGATTTCATAACTTGGTACAAGATTACAAAACGGAGCGGGTTTTGGAGACCCGATTTTTACAAATGTTACACACTAAAACAGACATCAAGGGTTAGCTGGCCTAAAGGCTTGAGGGGTATATCAGCGATACCTTTTATAGATGACCCCGAGGGTTGAAGCCTTGAACGTTCCTCATCAGTGAGACATTTGAAAAACTTTTCAAACATGATCTCGGTGGCCGCCCCTGTGTCAATGTAGGCTTTGCTTGTCTTACTTGTTCCCACCATCGCTTCGACCACCAGGGGGTTTGAAAGTAGGTTTCCCTGAGGTGGTGGGAAGTAGACGCATTGATGCTCCCAAGCCTCCAAGCGTTGTTTTTTTGGGAGAAACTTCTTGATCGACATTTACCATGCTTACTTCTTTGCTTTTTCCTTCAGCCATTTTGTCCCTGACTCCTTTCACTAAATGAGCCAATTCCCCGGACTTAACGACTTCTTCAATTCTTTTCTTGAGCTGAAAACAATCGTTTGTGTGGTGACCTTTTTCCTCGTGGAACTTGCAGTATTGAGTGGAGTTTTCATTCTTCTTACTTCTGGGTAAAGGTCTTGGGGGTCGGAAGTTGTGCTTGATTTCTTCAGTCGCTAGGATCTCTTGAGGGGTTTTGGTCAAGGTTGTGAAATTGACAGTTCTTTCCCTGCTTGGAGGGTTCCGAGGTTCAGGTTTCCGGGAGTCTGAACCCTTGAACCGTTTATCGTAGTGACCGAAATTTCCCCTCTTTCTGCTCGAGCTGTTGCCTCGCCAGCTAGGTGCCCGTTTCCTTTGTTCTTTAATATCCACGGCTTCCTCTCCTCGTATATGTGTTTCGGCCCTTTCAATGGCTTCCTCAAGAGTCTTGGGTAGGCTTTTGTTGAAATCTCTTGTGAGATATTTGGAGGTGATAGCGTTCATAAAACCAGCTACCCTTATTTTTTCGTCTGCACCCACGTAGGTGAGACCTTCTTTTTTGTATCTCTCAATAAATTCTCGAAGACTTTCGTTGTCCCTTTGCTTGATTTGGAAAATCACAGTGGCGTCCTTGACGTACCTCCTTTGCTGTGAAAAATTGGCCAGGAACCCTTTGCTCAGATCATCGAAGCTTCGAACGCTTTTGGCGGGTAGGTCGTTGAACCATATCCTGGCGGATCCAACGAGAGTTTGCATGAACATTAGGCAGCACTCAGCGTTGGACCATTTTTCGATTCTAGCTACACCAGTGAAGATCTAGAGGTGATCTTTTGGATCCTCGGTTCCATCATATGTTTTTATGTGAGAAGGCATTTTGATCTTTGTTTGGAAGTCGTAGTCGGCTATTTGCTGGGAAAAGCACGACAGGTTGCTGGGCTTATAAGGTTTTGCAAGGTCTTCTTATGCCCTTGTAGCAAGATTATGACTTGTCATTTCTTGGTGTGTACTCAACACTTGGTTGATGAGCTGAGACCAAGGGAAACATGCCATCATTTGAGCCATCATCTGGGGCATGAGGTTGAAGCCTTGAAGGCTTTCTGGCTGTGCAGCACCCGGCATTCCCACGGAGGCATTCATAATTGCGCCTCGTGCCAGAGGCAAAGTGGCCAACGCTTTCTCCCACGTGGAGGCAACGGGAGGGGGGACACTTGTTACTGGAGACTGCCAAAGCTGCTCAAAGGTGGTCTCATGCCCGACTGGTGCACTAGTCATGACCGGTTGAGAGGTGAATATGGGGAAGGCCGTTAGGTTAGGCCTTCCATAAGAATAAGGGGTGGGATTGAAAGGTTGATACACCGTGCTGGGACCAGCTTCATGGCTAGAGGCCATGGGTTGTGAATTGCTGAAAGGTGGAAGTGGTGGTCCTGCCGATAAAGACGGTTCTGGCTCGTCATAATCAAACCTTATTCTAACCCCCTTTTCTCGTTCTTGACTCACGTGTTGGTTGAGGAGAGTCCTCAACTGCAAGAAATTTCTGGCAACTCCTTTAGGGGTTAAATCGACGCGTTCTGGTGCGCTTGAGGTGCCGAGCTGTGGAGAAGGAACCCCTGAACGGGAAGGAGTCGGTGTTTGGAAGCATAATCACGGATGTTAAATCTCCTACCATAGTAAGAGGATATTGAAATTCGTACACATAAAGTAGTTAGGATCCGTACTTACATTCTTCTTGAATATCATAAAACCTGAATATTTTATTTGATCAATGTTGTTACAACAGATATGAGACCAAAGATAGTGGAGGGACTGGTTAGGCTAAAAGGGTTCAGAGCTTCAGTTAGCCTAACGCAGGTCGTGGGGGTCCTCCCACGTTTTGCATTACGTGGGGTGGATCACTTGTTCTTGTTCTTATTGTTTTTGATGTTAAGGATTGAATGGGGATTCAACCCAGAACTTTGATCGAGCGTAATTTGAAGTGAAGAACAGCTTAAGCCATAAGCAAAAGTAGAGGGAGAAAAGTGAACATGGTCTGATTATGAAAGCTAGTAGGTGTCCCTTTTATAGGGGAGTGGTATCTCCCCAAAGGGAAACCTTTGACTTCGTGATCCTGAATGCAGTGGTGGCTTACCCATTTATGGGGTTGAAGGGATCGGACCTGCGAATAAAGGATTGTTACCTTTGCACATGCTCTGGCCGAGCACTGTTTGGGTAGTAGTATACACAAAGGTTGATGTGGCAAGACCCTGTTGAGTTCCTTTTGCTGGCTGAGATATTCCAGCGATTTTAAACATTTAAACCTTTTAACCTTTTAAACTGTATTGTATCTTAGTCATTTTATTATGCTTCATATTTTCCTTTGGGCTACCCCCGTCATCAGTCCCCCAAGTCAGAGGGTTTGGGGTGAAGGCCCAAAGACTTCTGACTTTTGTATAATTTTTTCTTTGCTTAAAGGGTTCAAGTTTTGGAAGGTTGTTGTTCATTAATTGCTGAAATAGTCCAAATGTTATCTGAATGTAATATTTATTTCAAGGCTTCGAAGCTTAGAAGGTTGCAAACGTATTTTTGGGTGATGGCCCAAGTGTTATGTACGGGCTTCGAAGCTTGGAGGCTTTGATTGGCGGTTGAGATACTGCTTTTTTGAATTTTGATGTGACAGTTGATTGATGGGTGGTAGTTTTCAGTCGGTGGTTTTTAATGCCCATAATTATGGCAGCTGTTAATATATTTTGTTTTTGTATTTTACTTATCTTTTCATTTCTCATTTTATTTTTACCGTTCCATCAATTTCTCAAAATTCAGGTTAGTTTTCCTTTGCTCTCTCTTCATCTTTTTCACATGGGTGCCAAAAAGAATTTGTTGATTAGTTTTTCTTGCTTAACACAAGAACAAGTTGAAAGCTTTTGTACAGAATGGGGTATTGATCTTAAGTTCAAACCGGTTGCTCCGGGTGTGAACAAATCGATTGATCGTTGCCCTAAAGGTTCGATTGCTCTCTACTGCCGTCATTTCGAGTTTTTGAATCTTCGATATTCGTTTTCCATGTTTTTATTGAATGTGCTAGAGTGGGTTTCTCTTGGTCAGTTACACCCTTTTAGCATTTCTAGGGTTATGCATTTTCAGGTCTTATGTCGCGCTTTGGGGTATGATCCCTCATTGTTAATGTTTTGCCGTTTTTTCCGTTTGGTGAAAAATGGTGATTGATTTACATTTGAGACATCCCAGGTTGATGTTAACATGATTTCGTCGTATGTTACTACCCTGGGGTCCTGGAAGGACCGCTTCGTTTGGGTTTCTGATTCTATTTTTCCTTTTAAGTCTGTTTGGAGAGTTCCCTCTGCTGTTTTGAACGATCATGTGCCTGATGATTCTGAGTTGAACGAGTTGTTCTTGAAGTCCATTAGTGCTTGTTCTTCAAGACTCCGGCCTTTTCCTGAACCGTTTTTAGTTTTGAGCGGTGTGAGCGTTCTTTGGGATAAACCAAAATCATGACCCTGTTCTTATGAAGGGTGACCAGGGTATGGCCTTTTTTAAGTTTTACTTTGTATTGTTATTTTGATACTAACTTTTGATTATTGTTCTACTTGTAGTGATGTCTGCCTTAGACTTTATCAAGAGTGATGATACCTCTGATGTTGTTTTCAGAGAAACTGAGGCGACTCCTTGTGAGAACGTTGTTGTTAAGACCATAGAGAGTAGGTATGAAGGTTCCGGGTATGTTAGTGTTCCGGATGTTAAGGGGTTTACTAAAGCTGGTTCCTCAAAACCTTTAACAAGAAAGGACAAACATGATTTGCTGAAGGATAATACTCCTTCTCTTTCTCTAGAGGAGGTGGATGTAGATGATATCGAAAATTCAGATGAAATTGAGGCTAACCCTATTACTGAGAAGGAGTTACCTTTGGTCAACTTGAGGAAAGATAAGGCTGCTGGTAAAAAGGCTGGAAGTTCGAAGGGTTTGATGAAAAGAACAGGAGGTTCCTCAACTGTGAGTCAGGGTGAAGTTTATGTGCCAGACTGGAAGTATCGAAGATAATTTCAGGTCATCTGTTGTTTGTGAAGATGTGCTCACTCATTTTGCTCCTCCTGTTGTTCAAGCTGCTGCCTCTGTGATGGATGATGATGTCATGACTGCCAAACTTAATAGAACATGGATTTCAGCAGGTTGTCACCTATCTCCTTCATTCCTCTGAATTTAACCAAGCTCTTGGTGATGTTTATAAGAAGCTTCTTGTCCATGGTTGACACCAAGGTTACCTTGTTGGTTATAAGGCTGGCGTTGCTGGCGAGCCTCAAGAGAAATCTACTTTGTTTCAGCCAATGGCTTTTGAGGTGTTCAAGGATGAGGTTTTGAAGATGGAGCATATGACCTACCCCTTTGTTGGTGAGGTTTCTCAGTGTTTTGGTAAGCCTTTATCTATTTTAAAGGGATTGAAACCTCGTGGCTTGAATGAGGTTGTTTGTGATGAGATACTGAACTCCCTTTCCAAGAAACGATCTTACTCTGGAGACAGTGAAGATGCGCCATCAGAGGCTGCTGCTGGTTCGAAGGATGTAAGCCTTGAAGCCTCTGAGGCGGCAGTTGGTGATGCTGGCAAGAAAAAGAAGTAGAAGGTGAAGAGGTCTAAAAGCGAAGCAGCTAGTGCTAAAGATTTGGAGGCAACGAAAGCAACTGTTTCAGATGCTGCTAACTGATCTATCATTCGTAGCTTTCTTAGCAATCTCTTTGAAAAATGTTTTTTGAACAATTTTAGGTTTTGCAGAAACCCTTAAGGTTTCTGTCTTGTGGTTGTTGCTAGCCTTAATGGCTGTTTGGACAATTTTTAGGTTTTACTGAAACCCTTAAGGTTTCTGTTGGTTGTTTGCCTTGAAGGCTATGGGAATAATGTTTATGGCCATTGAGGCCTTTATGTTTATGCATCCTTATGCTTTTATGTTCTATGTTTTTGTTTGACATGTGTTGGTGATTTCTTGTCTTGTTTATTTTATGTGTCTGTTTATCTAATTTTTCTTAAGAAGTTTTAGTGTTGCAGTCACTTTGTCTTCAAGGATTCATTAGGTAAATGGCACATGTTGGCTATCCTTTATATTGCTACTGAGTGTGTTTGTGTTTTGTAAACTTTTTTAAACTTTAAGGAACATTTGATGTAGGCTGCTCAAACCCGTCTATGAAACAAGTTTGTTGAAAATTTTCTAAGTCTCATGGTGTTGTATTGATTTAGGAAGTCACCCATTATATAGGTTCATTTAACCCTTGAACCTATTGAGCGATGTGGCCTGGGAGCTCATCCCCTTTCATGGCCCTTGCCATGGAGTTTTTTGCAAGGTTCTCAACCTGATTATAGGATAGTTAAGACAAGTTATGATAAAAGTTTCATCATTCATTCAAGAGGTTTTCCGTTTACAAAAGGGGAGATTACACATCTCTTGAAATACATTCTAAATTTCTTGTCTAGACATGGAACCTTTTAAGGGTTTGGCCGTTCCAGTGCCTGGGAAGCTTCTTGCCTTCTGCGTCGGCCAACTTGTAGGATCCTCCTTTGTGGGCCTCAAGGATTGTGTATGGCCCTTCCCATTTCGGGCCAAGTTATCCTTGGTTTTCTTTTTTTCTAGCCTCGTTGTTTCGAAGCACGAGATCCCCTGGTTTGAAACGTTCGTGTTTTACCTGTGCATTATAATAGGCTTCCATTTTTTGTTTGTATTTGGCTTCCTGAATGGCGGCCTGATCACGAATTCCTTCGAGGAGTTGTAAGTTCAACATGGTCTCTTTGTTGTTCGTTTCGAGGTCCATGTTGAGTATTCTTTGAGTCACAACTCCAACCTCTGCTGGAATTACAGCTTCTGAGCCAAATACCAAGCTGTATGGTGTTCTTTTATGGCTTGTTTTTTCCGTTGTTCTTATCGCCCATAAAACGTTTGGGAGTTCTTCGAGCCAATTGTTTTCATGTTTTCATGTTTTCCTAACCGGGTCTTGATACCTTCGACTATGCTGCGATTTGTTCTTTCGACTTGACCATTGGATTGTGGGTATGCCACCGAGCTGAAGACTTGGGTTATTATGAATTCCTTTTACCATGTGCTGAAAGGCTTCTCAGCAAATTGTTTCCCGTTATCCGTGACCAGAACTCCTGGCTACCCAAAGCGACATATTATGTTTTCCCAAAAAAAAGTCGATAACTTGTTTCCCTGTTATCTTTGCAAGTGGCTTAACTTCGAGCCACTTTGTGAAGTAGTCCACAGCTACTAATAGAAACTTCAATCCACCCTTGGCCTATGGGAATGGTCCAATGATATCCATTAAACGAGATCGTGTTTGGGGCTTTTGGGGATCGGTGCATGTATTTGAAAAGATTCACACTTTCTTAGTTGCTCGGTGGCATCTCGATGCATAGAAGGCCAAAAATACCCGAGATTCATCAATTTAGCAACCACTGATCTTGGTCCAAACATATTCCCTCGTGAACCTCTTTGACTAGATATTGGCTTTGTTCAGGACCAACTCATCTCAGCAGCGATGCAAGGTATCCTTTCTTGAAAAGGGTTTCCCCTTGCAACACGTATTGTCTAGATTTTATTCGAACCCTTTCGGCCTCTATCGGATCAATGGGTAATTCACCATTTCTAAGAAAATTTTCAATAGGAGTAATCCAATTAGGGCCTTCTTCAGTGATTACGTCTTGAACTTCCAATTCTTGGATGGAGGGGGTTTTCAACACTTCAACCAACACTTTTTTGGTAAGGTGAGCGAACGTGAGAGATGCAAGTTTGCTCAAAGCGTCGGCTCTTTTGTTTTGGGATCTGGGGACTTGCTTGATGGGACATGCTTGAAATGTGTTCATCAACTCTTTTGACTTTTCCCGATACTTCTTCATGTTGGGCTCTTTTGCTACATAGCTATCATTGACTTGACTTGAAACAAACAACGAGTCTGTGAAGACTTGAAGCCTTTGAACCTTCATTTCTTTGGCTATCTTTAGACCAGCGATTAGTGCCTCGTATTCAGCTTCGTTGTTAGTGGTCTGAAATTCAAGTCGGAGAGCGTATGTAAAATCTAACCCTTCAGGGTTGATTAAAATGAGTCCGGCCCCTGACCCTTCGATGCTGGAAGCCCCATCGGTAAAAAGCTTCCATGCTTCAGGGTCAGAGGGTTCAGTGGCTGTTACATTTACTTTAGTGGTGTCTTGCTTTGGTATTTCAATGATAAAATCTGCCAGGACTTGGGCTTTGATAGCTTTTCTGGGATGTAGGTGATGTTATGTTCACCTAGTTCCACAACCCATTTGGCTAACCGTCCTAAATTTTCTGGTTTTTCAAGCACACTTTTGATGGGTTGGTCAGTGACCACTTGCATTGGGTGTGCTTGAAAGTACCTTCTAAGCCTTCTAGCCGTTTGGACTAGGGTAAAGCAAGTTTTTCCAAAGGAGGATATTTTATATCAGCCAATTTTAATGTTTTACTGAAGAAATAAACGGGTACCTGAACTTTGTCTTGTTCGATAGTTAAGACCGCGCTTATGGCTTCTTCAGCAGCTGAGAGGTAAACAGAGATCGTTTCTCCTATTTCTGGGGCTGTTATGGTCGGGAGTGAAGCTAAGTGTTGCTTCATCTGGTTAAAAGCTTCTTCTGTCTCTTCCGTCCATCTGAAATCTTTTTTTTTTGCACACCCCTTGAGTGTCTTGAAAAAATGGAGAGACTTCTCAGCGAGCGGAGGTAAAACGCTTCAAGGCTGCAATCCTTCAGTTTAGACTCTCAACTTCTTTTTTGCTTTGTCGGGATTTGGTTTCCAAAACAGCTCTGACCTTGTTTGGATTGGCTTTTATACTTTGTTTCCCCATAATATGCCTCAGAAATTTGCCTTCTTCAAATCCGAATGAACATTTTACTGGGTTGAGCTTCATGTTGATTTTTCTCAGATTTTGGAATGTCTCTTGAACGTTGTCGAGCATTTGATACTCGGTTTTTCTTTTAATCACTAAATCATCGACGTAAGCTTCCATGTTTTTTTCCAATTTGACTAGCAAATGCTTTGTTAATAGGCATTGGTAAATCGCACCGGCGTTTCTTAGACCAAAAGGCATTTTTTGATAGCAAAAAATACCCTTGTCTGTGTGAAATGCGGTTTTTTCTTTATCTTCTTCTTTCATGAGGATTTGGTGATAACCTTTGTAAGCATCGAGGAAACACTTATAAGGATAACCGGTAAGAGAGTCGACTTTGAGGTCAATTTCTGGCAAGGGATAACACTCCTTTGGGCATGCTTGATTCAAGTCTTTGAAGTCGATGCATATCATAGTTGGAAGGGATGTCGATAACCACAAAGGTAAGTGGCGTAGCTGCATAAAGGTGGTCTCATGCCCGACTGGTGCACTAGTCATGACCGGTTGAGAGGTGAATATGGGGAAGGCCGTTGTGTTAGGCCTTCCATAAGAATAAGGGGTGGGGTTGAAAGGTTGATATGCCGTGCTGGGACCAGCTTTATGGCTAGAGGCCATGGGTTGTGAATTGCTGAAAGGTGGAAGTGGTGGTCCTGGCGATAAAGACGGTTCTGGCTGTCGTAATCCAACCTTATTCTAACCTCCTTTTCTCGTTCTTGACTCACGTGTTGGTTGAGGAGAGTCCTAAACCCGCAAGAAATTTCTGGCAACTCCTTTCAGGGGTTAAATCGACGCGTTCTGGTACGCTTGAGATGCCGATCTGTGGAGAAGGAACCTCTGAACGGAAGGAGTCGGTGTTTGGAAGCATAATCACGGATGTTAAATCCCTACCACAGTAAGAGGATATTGAATTTCGTACACATAAAGTAGTTAGGATCCTTACTTACATTTTTCTTGAATATCATAAAACCTGAATATTTTATTTGATCAATGTTGTTACAACATATATGAGACCAAAGATAGTGGAGGGACTGGTTAGGCTAAAAGGGTTTAGAGCTTCAGTTAGCCTAACGCAGGTCGTGGGGTCCTCCCACGTTTTGCCTTACGTGGGGTGGATCACTTGTTCTTGTTCTCATTGTTTTTTATGTTAAGGATTGAATGAGGATTCAACCCGGAACTTTGATCGAGCGTAATTTGAAGTGAACAACAGCTTAAGCCATAAGCAAAAGCTGAGGAGAGAAAAGTGAACAAGGTCTGATTATGAAGGCTAGGAGGTGTCCCTTTTATAGGGGAGTGGTATCTCCCAAAAGGGAAACCTTTGACTTCGTGATCCTGAATGTCAGTGGTGGCTTACCCATTTATGGGCTGAAGGGATCGGACCTGCGAATAAAGGATTGTTACCTTTGCACATGCTCTGGCCGAGCACTGTTTGGGTAGTAGTATACACAAAGGTTGATGTGACAAGACCCTGTTGAGTTCCTTTTGCTGGCTGAGATATTCCAGTGCTTTTGAACCTTTAAACCTTTTAACCTTTTAAGCTGTGTTGTATCTTAGTCATTTTATTACGCTTCATATTTTCCTTTAGGCTACCCCGTCATCAATCAATTTTGTGGCTTGATGTCATGGTGGGTCGGAGCTTGGAGTTGTTGGGACGCTTGAGTTACATACGTTTGTGATTGAAGGAAGGAGGTGGAGTTATGAGAGGGTGATGGTCGTTATCGGTATTGACTATGGGAGGGTCATGGTCGTGTATGTACTACTCTGAAATTAGATTGTCAAATGAGTGAGGTTTAAATAAAAAAGCTAGAATGGAGGATATTGGGAGGGTGGTGTTGGTTGTGGCCTTTGTGATTTCTTTAGGATGGTTTGCAATTAGTAGATTTGTTAAATATTTTTTTTGTGTGACATTGTATATTTTAGTATATTTTGAATTTTAAAATCAAACACAAATAAATCAACAACTATAAAGTAAAATGATTGCTCCTCGAGTTTGAGAGACCAAAAGTAAAAAATAAAAGAACATAAATAAAAATATAACATCAAAGAATGTTCATATTCATTTGGTTTGGGCTATGTGGAGTGGGTTGGCGTCACTTGCCACCTCACCAAGAAGGACGCCAAACATCACGCCGCTAGAGGGTAGACGGTTGCAAGGCTAATGGTTGTGAAAGGCTTTGGGTGTGAGGCCAACTCACAATCCAAGCATGTTACATTTTTTTTATAAAAATATTTAATATAAGTCTGTTTTATTTAAACCATTACACACTTTTGAAAGAAACGTTAGCAAGTGTTTTCCTTCCTATGTGATAAATATCTATTCGCTTTTTAGTTAAACCAGTATACATATATAATATATATAATCTTATTTTTATTAGACCATCATGCGTAATTTTGGGGAGGTGGAAGGGCCCATCATAATTTACTTTTACTTCTTTTAATAGCTTTAGTGTAATTGGTTGCCCTTGCTAACACGTCGACACGTTACTCGGGTTCGAATCCTAGAACAATGTGGTTCTCTTAGATTTTGGCATACACTTGTTAGATTCGAACTTGAGACCCCTTAAAAAATCATTTAGTGAAAAACCCATAAGAAAATCATTCAGTGAAAAACCCACTAACCATCTGAGCCTTACCACATTAGCTTTTTTTTCTCTACTTGTACACTCATTAATTTTAACCTTAATTTTTTAAAGGTACCAATAGTGATGTCGGTAGTGTTAGAATAAGCATTTATAAAAACATGATGTGTCAGCTGAGTAGACTTTTTATTATATATATAATATTTAGTTCTTGCACACTACCATTATTATTTGTACACATTAAATAATTAAATATTTGATTTAACTTCAATGAACGATAATAAAATATGTAGTCATTAAATTGTGTTAATGTGGGGCTAGTTATTTATTTATTTATTTTAACGGTCAAAAAATCAATCCGAATACTCTCAGGACACCCACTAGACAAACGGAGTATTCTGAGAGTAACCCTAGTCGTCCACCACCACTTCCGGGGAAAACCTGGTAACCACCCGCCCGTAGGCACGACGGTGAAACTACCGGTAAAACCCGTTTGGCTCAAGGATCGAACCCAGGTTTCCCTGGGTCTCCTGTCATTGTCCACCGGTGCCTCACTCTTTTTTTTGCACCAAGTGGGAATCGAACTTGAGTCTTCACAGAAGAACTCAAATCCTCTTACCAGTTGTGCTAGAGGTCATTGGGTGGGGCTAGTTTATTTAGTAGAGATTTATGTCTTTCATAGGTTCATTCTAGACAATAATAAATAATTTAGAATTATTGGTGTAATAAAGTAGGTGTAAGGTTCCGTTAAAAATATTGTATTAGAATAGTGAAGACTCAAAAACTGATTGCTTCAGTCTGGATAGAAGAGTCTCAGAGATAGGGTGTGAAAGTCCTGCATAAATTAAGGAAAACACACTGTTAGCCTCGTCACAGGGAGGGAGGCCTCCTGTGACCAAGCTCGGGCGTGAGAATAAGTATTTGGGAGAGAGTGATTAGAGAGGAAATGGAGAAGAGAAAGAGATTGGACGTTACCCCCTTTCTGGAGTAGGTTGGGAGGTATTTATAGTTTATTGATAGTCTGACTTGCAAAGTTTGTTGGACCCGGACCACTCGCTGTCTTAGTATTAAATGTGTGGGGCCCAAAGTTAGTTACAAAGATTCCTTGATATCGGGCGATCCTTTAGCTCGGACCGATATGATGTATCTATTCATTCGTGTTGATGGCGTTCGGTTCGATACAAATTATCTATCCTCTTCAAGTCCCCTTAGTCCGTGCTATTGCTTGCAATGCAACGGGCTTTAAGTTGGAGAAAGAAAGAGCTTTTTTGGGCGGCCTTTTGAATTTCGAATTATTTGAGTTGTTGCCAGCTGTGCTATCTATTTTCATGCTGACGTTTGTACCACGTGGCCGTGCTGACATGTCATGCTTCATTGGTGCTTTTTAGGTCGGTTACACAACTATCTTGTCAGTCTTTTCATCTCCACTTTTATAAAAGGGTTTCATTTTAGAGAGAAAGATTACAGTAAAAACTTTTTAAACTTCTTTCTTCTCTCCTTTGCTTTCTTCAAGGGTTCTTTTTAAATCTGTTGATCAGGTTTGTTCTCATCTTCTTTTTAATATGACGAACAAAGATAACCTTGCGTCAAGTTTCAATGTTTTGACCCAATCTAGGTTGAACTGGCTTGTTGAGAAGTATGAGATCCCTATGTCTCTCCATCTGGTTCTTCCGGAGAAGGATACACCAGCGTATCCGTTTGTTGATGGAAAGATATCGCTATATGCGAAGTTTTTTGAATATTGCAATTATAGGATACCTTTTACCAAGTTTCTTATCGATGTTTTGATGTTCCACCAAGTACATATTTCCCAAATGAACCCCTTTGGCCATGCCAAGGTGAATCAATTTGAGCTGTCGTGTCGGGCCCTCGAATCGGACCCCGACTTGAACATGTTTCGGGCTTTTTACAAACTGAATCGGAGCGGGAGCTGGTATACTTTCGAAGTTAGGAACAAAAATGCAAAGTGTTTTTCCTGGATTACCACTAGTATGAAGGATTGGAAAGATAATTTTTTCTTAGTGGGTGAGCGATGCATCCCTTCCGAGATGATTTGGAGATTTAAGAGGTCCAGCTTCCTGGTCATCTTCCCGACGATTTTGATTATAATCAAACTCTTTATGCTTCCTTAATTAAGGAAGCTGGTCGTATCCAGAAATTGCCGGAACAGCTTCTTGTTATGGGAAAGATAAGCACAATTTGGCCCGAACCGAATCATCATCCCACGCTTCGATGGGATGGAAAGGTTAGTATGCTATAGGGTAGGATGTATTTAGATGAGCACAGATTGTTTATGATATGTTGCCGTGTTCATTTGCCTATTTGTTTATATACATAAATAGATTTTTTCGTATGTCGATTAATTTCCTTTTTACTTTTTTGCAGCTATGGGTTTGAAAGATGCTCTTCGGCTAAAGTCTTTTGACGTAGGTGAGCTCGAATTTGTTGCAACTAGGATGAAGCAGGTCCCCCTTTTCTTGATCTTGTGAAGGAGAATCTATACCCCATCCGTGCTCCTGTCTCGAATACAAACAAGGAGCTTCCGGAGCTGAGGGTTCTGTTCTGCAGGCTGGGAAGGATTCCTTTCGGCTGGTGATAAAGATAAAGGAGTGCAATCGCTTGAGGTCCCTGGATCCAGGAAGAGCGACTCGGTTAGCAAGGTGATTCTGGTTGGTAATGAACACTTGTCCATCGAAGATGAGGTTAATCGTGATGTTGTTGCGGATACGGCGGATGTTTCGATTGGTTCTTTAAAGAGACGTCGTGATGCGGAAAAAGAAGATAAACAATTAAAAGGTTCCAAGAAAGCCAAGTCAGGGTCGATTTCTCATTCGGTTAAGATTTTGAACGACGAAGGTGGGGTGGGTTTTTCTGCGTCCGGTGGTTTACTTGAGAATCTTTCGACTCACTTACCTGGTGGTAAGACTCCTCGAGATCAACCCTTCAAATCTTCCAGCCCTCTTTCTTTTGGTAAGTTGATACCAAACTCATAGCAAGCGAAGGTGCCGATGTTGTTCGATCCTCGTCTCCACAGAAGTTGATTCCTACCCCACCGAGCAAGAAAACTCTTGGCTTTACTTCTTCTATAGCTTCTCGACCGAGTCCGCTAGCATTTTGAGGGCGGGGATAGTGCTTCTTCCTCTCCTTCATGGTACGAAGCTGAATCAAACTTTTTGTTGGTGGTTTGTAGGTTTTGGTTGATCCCATGGATGTTGACGTTGAAGCAGCTTCTGAGAAGTTTGTTCCGAAATGGTCGTTTACGGAGGGGGATAGGGTTGTGGAAGCTTTGTCCGCGAAAATGTCGTTGTTTCATATTGCCACTCCTGCCGACCGTTTTTATTATCAGAAAAATGAGTGGCCTGATCTTGGAAATGCTCTAATGATGAATTAAGCCAATCGAACTTTCTACTGGTCGAAGCCTATACTCGTGGTTATGGCTGAGTCCAATTGCAGGAAACTGGAGACAAAGGTGTCTATGCTTCGAGGGCAAGGAGGGTTGAGCCCGGAGGTGAGAAGAAGATTGCAGCCAAAGATGCCGCTATAGCTAAGCTACAAGGTCAGGTTCTCAAGGCACGAGAGTTCAGTAAATCGTCTCAGGCTTCGGCCCTGGCTGCCTTCGAAGCTAGGGATAAAGCTAATCAGGACCTTGAAGTGCTTCGCTTGAAACTTTCTGAGGAGGAGTCAAAGTACTCTGAGATGGAGTCCAAGTGGATGAACGATAGATCAGAGATGCAAAAAGCATATGATCGACGCTTGCCGACTTTGTGAAGCTAGAGAATGGTTTTTATCCTTTTCGATTGTTTCTTATTTTCTTGTTGTGGTGAATGTTTTGTCTTTTACTAACGCTTGCTTGATTATTTATGGTTTTTTAGACAAGGATGAGATGGAGAGGTCGCGGAACAGGGCTTTGAAGGTTAATGAAGATATGAAAGCCCAACTGTCAGAAGCGACGGTTCAGGATGAGCTCGAGGTACAAGACTTTACAGTCTTGTTTCTGAGCTGCTATTGACGAAGCAATGGCTTCTTAATGACGGAGCGCGTTGGATGGTTCGTCTTGTTCATCAAAGCCCGGAGCTAACAAAGGCAGTTGCTGATCCAACCAATTGGTGAATGCTTATGGCGTGAATGAGGGTATTAAGCAAGGTTTCGTGCGGCTAAAACTTCTGATCTGACGATTGTGGAAGTGTCGGGCTATGATCCGGGCGCTGGGGACGTTGTAGATGCTGCTACCGAAGCCTTTGATAAATTGAAGATTTCCTGCCTTTGTAAGGTTGCAGCTCTTTGGAACGAACCTTTATCGCGTCTTCAAGAGTTAAGCAAGACTAACATCGTCGTTGATGAACCGTAGGTTATCCTTAGGATTTATGTAATCTGGACACCTTTTTGAAAGTGTAATTTTTGTTTAAAACATTTAAATGCTTGCTTGCTGGTTCTGATTTTGTCATGTTTTCTTTCAATGACTGTTTCGTCATGCTTTTATTTTCTTTAGTCCCATCACGCGTCCGTGATTGACTTTCTATTTTTTATTGTTGCTTTTTAAAACAACTTTGCAGAATGGTTGTTTAGTCATTCCAGTATTATTCAATAATTTTTTAGGTTAAAGAATCTTATCGATCGGCGCAAGGCATGGGTCGAGGCCCGTAGTGCACTTTTTAACGATGTATACAACAGTTTTTTTTAGAGGAGAAAATATGTCACCGCCAATAAACATTCGATCACTTTATTAATACTATAAAAGTAAATACAAATCTTTTTGACATTCGGGGCATACCCTCCCTAGGCCTTACATAAAAGATTTTTAATTCTAAGTGGTGTCGAGGCAATCCCTCTCGACGTACAATGGAAATAAGTAAAGAGTGATCCTTACGGTGGTGGCGGGAACTGGAACTACATGAAGCAACGCTTTAAATGGACTCCATTCCATGTTCTTGGAATCGGAGCTCCTGCTAGGGTTTCTAGGGTATATGAACCCTTTTCACTGGCTTGTTTGATGCGGTACGGCCCCTCCCACTTTGGTGCTAACTTTCCATGGGGTTCCGACCGACTGGCGTTGTTGTTTCGGAAAACGTAGTCTCCTTCCTTGAATTTATACAACTTGGCTCGGGAGTTGTAAAACTTTTACAACTTTTCTTTGTATGGAGCTTCTTTTATTGCTGCTATGTGTCTACGTTCCTCCAACAAGTTAAGATTCGATCCGCAGCTCCTCGTTATTTCGTTCTTCATCCTTGATTCACTGGTTTGGGAGACTAATTTCTGCTGGTATTACGGCTTCGGTTCCGTAAGTTAAGCTGAATGGTGTTTCTCCGTTACTGGTTTTGTGCATCGTTCGGTGTGCCCATATAACGTTTGGCAATTCATCTACCCATCCATTTCCTTCCGTTCCAAGCCTTCGTTTGATTCCATCTACTAGTCGTCGATTGATTTGCTCCACTTGCCCATTTCCTTGTGGGTGGGCAACTGAGGAAAAGACTTGGATTATTTTTAGATTTTGGCACCACCGTTTGAATGGATCATTGGCGAATTGCTTGGCGTTGTCGCTGATGATGTATAATGGTAGGCCGTATCGACACACAATTTGTTCCCAAAAGAATCTAGTTACGTTGTATCCAGATATCACAGTGAAGGGTCTTGCTTCGACCATTTTGTGAAATAGTCCACAGCCACCAAGAGGTATCGTGCGCTTCCGCTCGAGCGTGGGAATGGCCCTACGATATCAACTCCCCACTTCTGAAAAGGCCAGGCGGCCGTGACTGGAATCATTTCGTTCTTTGCTCTAAGGCTGATTGGAGCATGTCTCTGGCATTCTTCGCATTGCTAAAGTTCTTTTACGGCGCTCTCGTGCATTCCATGCCAATAATAACCAGCGTTCTTTATCTTTGCTACTACCATTTTTGGTCCGGCTGGATTCCACATATACCATAATGTATTTCTCGTATGACGTAATTTGCTTCTTCAGGATCAGACATTTTAACAATGGTCCGAGAAATGTTTTTCGGTATAAAGCCCCGTCCTGTATTTGATATTGGAGAGAGTTTATTCGAATTTTTCGAGCTTGGGATTTATCGTTTGAGAGGATATCATGCAATAAGTAATTTGTGATAGGAGTCATCCACGTGACGGCTTGCGATTCGATTTGAGGTGCTTCTGGAGGATTTATTGATGGCGCGTTCACGATCTCAATTCGGACGTCTTTTGCCAGGTGACTGAACGACATGCAAGCTAGTTTGCTTAAGGCATCAGCTTTTTTGTTTTTGCTTCGTGGTACATGTTGAATTTCGCAAGAATCGAATGCTTCTATTGCTTTTTTAACTTGTTCCAAATATTTCATCATATTAGGCTCTATGGCTTCGTATTCTCCATTTACTTGATTTGCAACGAGCAAGGAATCAATGTGGGCGATTATTTTTCGCGCTCCGACTTTATTTGCGAGTCGGAGCCCTGCTAACAGTGCTTCATATTCGGCTTCATTGTTAGAGCTTTTGAATTCAAGGCGTAATGCATAAGTGATGTCGGATCCTTTTGGGTCCGTTAATATTAGCCCTGCTCCGGCTCCCTCTGCATTTGATGCTCCGTTGGTGTATAACTTCCAAGTCTTATATTTGCTTGACTCGGAAACTACGACTTCATCTTCAGGTACTTCTACCAAGAAATCTGCAATCACCTGCCCTTTTAGGGATCCTTTCGTTTGGAAAGTGATGTCAAATGCTCCAAGCTCAATGGCCCATTTTGCCATTCGACCCGACACCTCTGGTTTACGCAGGACATGTTGAATTCGCTGATCGGTTCTTACTTCGATTGGATAGGCCTGGAAATATCTCCGTAATCTTCGGGAGGCGTGTACGAGCGCAAGCGCCAATTTTTCCAGGTTGGAATATCTCACCTTGTAATCGCGCAAAGTTCGGCTGACGTAATAAATTGGGATTTGCGGTTCGGTGCGCCACTAATACGGCGCTAATGGCGCCTTGTGATGCAGCCAAATATACTGTGAGAACTTCCTTTTCTTTTGGGACCGTAAGGGCTGGTAATGAACTTAAACATACTTTCAAATCTTCGAAACCTTGAGCAGCTTCAGGAGACCATTTGAAATCAGTTTTGAAGCTTCGTCGGAGAACATTCATGAACGGGAGGGATTTATCCGCAGCCTTTAATAAAAAAACGATGTAGTGCTGCCAATCGGCCGTTTAAAGACTGAATTTCTATTACTGATGTGGGGGGTTTCATTGTGAGCACAGCGTCGACTTTGTCTGGATTGGCACGTAGGGCGTTTGATCCGACCATGACTCCCAAGAACTTTCCTTCTTCTATGCCGAACGTACACTTTTTTGGATTCAATTTCATGTTGATGCTTCGTAACCTGGTGAAGGTTTCGTGGATGTCTTTTAGCATAGCTTCTTCGGAGTCACTTTTTATTACAATATCGTCGACATAAACCTCCAGATTTCGTTCGATTTGGTCTTTGAAAGCTTTGTTCATTAAGCGCTGATAAGTTGCTCCTGCGTTTTTTAAACCGAAAGGCATTTTAGTGAAGCAATACACTCCCTCATTTGTAACGAATGCAGTTTTGTCTTCGTCCTCTACCGCCATCTGTATCTGATGGTACCCCTTGTACGCATCTTGGAGACACTTTAAACGGAAGGTTGCTACTGAATCGATCTTTTCATCGATTTCAGGGAGTGGATAGCAATCTTTGGGACAAGCGTTGTTTAAATCGGTGAAGTCAATACACACTCGCCAGGAGCTATCCTTCTTTTTTACCATCACTGGATTAAAAACCCAAGTTTTGTCACACCCCGACCCGCAGCGGAATAAGAGTCGGGGCATAACTGGGTTATCACCAAAGCTCATGACATTTACTAATATGTTTCATATTTAAAAAAGTCAAAGTTACATTTCCAAATATCCAAACATGTTCATTCAATACAAAGAAAATAAACCAAACATAACAATCCCAACTCTAAATCGTTTTATTCTTCTAGTCCAAGTCCTATGTGTTCCTAGCTGCTGCTGGTTCACCTGTATCATGTGTAAAAATGGGGGTTTTTGGGTCAACATAAGTTGGCGAGTGAACCTTATTAGATAAACATTTATTAATGAATTACTTGTTAGTTTATCAATGAAAAATTGTGCATAATCATAGATGAGCAAATGTAAATAATCAAGCAGTGGCAAATAGCAGTCACAACTATAACATACAATAACATATGACAGCATACATTAACATACCAACAACATACGATAAATAACATAAATGAACTGTGCGATCAAGGCTCAATCAAACGGAGCCGATCGTATTGCATGTACTGAAAATGAAAATGTCTGTGCGATCAAGGCTCAATCAAACGGAGCCGATCGTATGTGGGCACGCCAGGTTCAACCTCATAATGAAATGGGGAACATGCTCAACGCTCATAATGTAATGGGGAGCGGCGGCCTATGAAATTGCATGTACTGAAAATAATAAATTGCATCCAACAATAACTACACAACAGAAACAAACTGAATACACAAGTTCATGATATGATGTATGCACAATGGTTTAACTATAATATATATACAAAGACACATGATACACCCCAAAACGTGATTAAAACGTGGAATTTGTAAAGATTCACTCACATTGGGTGCGTTGGATTGGAGATGATGAGATGCGCACGAATAGATGAGCGGAACAACGAGAAATACTAACCTAAATAATAACGGAAAAATATATTAAATGAGTGGATTTTATTAAGGATTTTAATGAAATTTTTAGATATATTTTTGTGAGTTTAAGGCTATTTTCTATCTTTAAAAATGTTATTTTTAAGTATTTTTAATTGATTTTTAAATTAAATTAAATAAAAATATAAAAAAAATTGTTTATTTTGCGTTGACCGTTGACCTGTTGACTTGTTGACCGGTTCGGTCAGTGACATGGTTTGCGTGGGGTGAGGCTCGAACCCGAGACCTCCCGTACGCGTGCACGCAGCTCTACCAACTGAGCTACGTGTCTAACCCGAAATAATCTTGTTTTTAATTATATTTATACACTTTTTCAGTTTAACCGAAATTCTTTTAATTGCAAAAACATTTTAATTCAACGGACCGGTTCCAGAGACGGGTTTCGAACGCGCGACGTGTGACTTATTGTTGCACACAGTCCACCGCTGGACTGTGTGTCTAACCTGGTTATTATCTCGGTTTTTATTATACTTAACTATTAACTGAGTTAACCCGGTTTAGTTTTTAAACAAAAAGGCATTTTATTACATAAGGAGTGCGTGTAGCAGGGATCGAACTCGGGACTTGCGTGTGTATTTTGCACACAGTCCACCACTGGACTGTGTGTCTAACCCGTTTAAACTACCAATTTTAATTATACTTATAGTATTGTCAAAGTTCATCTTCTTCACTGGATTTTTACCGACAGCAGTTTACATCATTGAAACTTGTTAATTCGATTGCTAAGCATTACACAAACTGATAAGAGATAGCAGGGATGACAATTAGAGGAAAAACATACCGGTGAACGATTGGTTACAGAATTCCGGCAATGGGTCGGTCCCTGTTTTTATGCTCTTCAACTGAACAAGACAATTAACCGTTTTTATTAACTAATCGTGAAATTGAAGTGTTCAGCAAATGTTATCAGAGGGATTGAAGGTCCTTACCATTTCACAGACGGAAATAAGGACTTTCAGGAAATTTCCGGCGAACTGGAATTAGTTGAATATAGCGCCTGAATTCGATTTCAATTGAGAGGTTTAAGTTAGAAATAGCCTAACAATTGTTGAACCATAATGATGTTGAAAGATTTACCGTTTGAGGATGAATACGGTTTTCCGGCGACTTTTGCAGAAAATTCCGGCGAGCTGTTTTAAGCGTTCTGATGGTCTGAAAATGTGACGAAAGTGAAATGGGATGCTGGTATGATATTTCTGAGTCGCGAGAGTGGTCTTGAGTTGAAGTAATCTGGATTTGATTACTTTTCGGTTATAAAAACCGATAATGATGAGACTTGATGCTCAATCAATTCTGAATTGATTAAAGACATCGGTTCATCGGTTATGAACGTGAATACACGAGTAATCAAATGATTTGACGATTGATTTGCCGATTTCCGTTTCTCAGTTGGCGCAACCGGTTTAACCGAGTTTGTGTATAAATTTCATTTGTTTCCTAGAGATAACAGAAAACACAAAGTGGCGGAGTGGTGATGTGAGTGTGTGTTAAGGCGTTGGAGTTGTTCTTGGCTGACCCGGGTTCGAGTCCCGGCAGCAACATATTTATTTATTTATTTTGTTTTAACATTTTATCAAATATAATTTTTATAGTTTAGTTTGTTTATTAATTATGTATCATTTTAAATCAAAATAATCATAAATATTCAACGTGACTTTTATAACTTGATATTCGATTACAAAACGGAGCGGGTTTTGAAACCCGATTTTTTACAAATGTTACAAGTTTTGTATCGTACTTCTCGAATGATGCCAGCGTCTAATAAATTTTGTACGTCCTGCGTAATTGCCCTTGCCCGATCCGGCGCCATGTGTCTCTTTCTTTGTGCTATTGGTTTTACTGAATCCTTCACATTTAAATGGTGTTGCGCTAGCGACCTTGGCACGCCCTTCATATCTGAGTGCTACCAAGCGAATACGTCGATTGAGCTGGTTAGCAAGTTCCACATAAGTTTTTTGGCGCATTCTGGTAGTTGTGCTCCGATGGCGATTTGTTGTTCTGGGAATTCTGGGTTGATTGACCAAAGCTCAGTGGGGGGTCCGAAGGCTTTTGGTTTAACATTAGTAGCTTGCCAGACTTCTGCAACGCATTGCACTGACTCAGTAAATATTGTGGCTACTCCTGACTCTGTTGGGAATTTAATTGCTCAGTGTATGGTGGAGCTCACCGCACCCAGGGTCCGAGTATGACGTTGTGGGTAGATTTGGACCCTACCACCATGAACGTTAACTGGACTGTTCGAAACCTTTCGCCGTCTCGAAATGTTACTGGTAATGTTATCTGCCCTAGTGGTTGAACAATTTCTCCGGAGAAGCTTACCAAAGGCGTAGCTACCTTGATAAGTTTGAGCTTAGTTTGCTCTGCGAGTTGTTGGAAACATTGCATGTACATGATTTCAAAAGCCCTACCACCGTTGACATATAATCTTCGTACGTGATGCCCGGCTATGATTGCCGAAATGAATATGGGTCCATCTCGGGCATCTTTCGGGTTTATCATTGGGAAATTGGTTGGTTGGCACATCCATTCTGCCATGCACTGGCTGGGTCTCTTTGTGCCTTGGTGTTCTACGGACCGGATCATGTTGATGTTTGGTGCGGTATTCGGATTTGGGTTGGCTGTAGGCGTTTTCTTGCCTTCTTTTACTTCTTTTACTAAATGGGATAGCTTTCCAGAGCGGACGGCCCGCTCGATTTCTTGCTTTAAAGCCCACATCTGTCCGTCATATGCCCCTTGTCTCGGTGATACTCGCAATATTTTTTGGAGTTTTTATCTGCTGTCGGTCGCGGTTTTGCTGGCGTAGGGAATCGAGTATTCTCTGTACTCAAGATCTCACTTGGAGATTTGGAAAGCTCGGAGCACGTGTTGAAACGAACGTTACTACTTCGGCTGGTGTTACGATTTGGCTTATGGTATGGGTTTCTATTTCTGTTCCAATTTTGGCTGCGATCTTTTGGTGGGGAATTTCGCCTCCATGAAGTTGTTCAAGCTTTCGGTTTCTGGATGTCGTGTCGTTTGGTTGCCCGCATGCGCTTTTTCCCCACGAATGCTCGTGCACGTTCCATGAGGACTTCCATTGTTTTTGGGAGATCCTCATGGAGTTTCTCGACCAACTGATTGTTTCGCACACCATGACAGAATCCAGATGCCCGCAACTGATCTACCGCACCACTGATCGCATGCTCTCTTTGTTAAATCGATCGAGGAAATCCTCGACTGATTCTCCATCGCGCCGTTTGATTGATGGACCTCCGTTATGTCCTTCGAGCAGCGTCACTGTTGACAAAAGTTTTGGAGGAATAAACGATGAAAGTCTTCGAAGTGACTGATCGAGCCCTCTGGTAGGCCATCAAACCACACTCTAGCTGAGCCGGTGAGTGTTTGCGCGAACATGTGACACCATGCTGGCATTGGCCACTGCTCGACTTTTGCTGCGCCAGCGAAGGAAAACATGTGGTCATCCGGGTCAGTTGTTCCATCGTAACTTTTTAAGTTGTGGCATTTTGAGTTTCGAAGGTAACGGAGCATTAGCTATTCTCGGAGTGAACTTCGACTGTGAGGACATGGAGACGGGACGATAAGGCATGACAAGTTCCTGGTCCTGTGAGTTGATTCCCAAGGAATCTTGGAGAAACGAACCATTTAGGTTGTTATGGGCGAATTGATTCGGAGGAGTGAAACTCTGAATTACAGATATTGGAATGGAGCTCATGATAGGAGTAGAACTTACCGAGAATCCGGAGGAGAAAATCCCGGTTGGCATAACCATAGTCCCTTGAAGAGCGTTTCCGAATAAGTTTGACCGTAAGGTCTGGAGCATCTCGTCTTGTTGTTGTTGTTGCTTGAGCTGCCTAAGAAGCTCCAAGTTGCACGTATGAAAGCATCATCAAACTCTGAGGTGGTGAAGGTGACGGATGGGGGAACTGCGAAGAAACAACAGAACTGACAGCTAATGGTGTGTCTGAATGTTCTGTGCAGTTATAGCCTCGGTAACTATTGTTGACATAGATGACTGAGGTGCATTTCCAGATGCAATGTCTTCTTAAGATGGGAAACTAGAAGCCATTTGAGAAGAGAAAATGAAAGGAATTGCTACGGAAGAGGAAATATTAATGGATTCGAGGGGATGGCGCCACTGAAGACTCAAAAACGACTGCTGACCTGCTTCAGTCTGGATAGAAGAGTCTCAGAGATAGGGTGTGAAAGTCCTGCACAAATTAAGGAAAACACACCGTTAGCCTCGTCACAGGGAGGGAGGCCTCTCTGTGACCAAAGCTCGGGCGTGAGAATAAGTATTTAGGAGAGAGTGATTAGAGAGGAAATGGAGAAGAGAAAGAGATTGGACGTTACCCCCTTTCTGGAGTAGGTTGTGAGGTATTTATAGTTTATTGATAGAAGTTTGTTGGACCCGGACCAATCGTTGTCTTAGTATTAAATGTGTGGGGCCCAAAGTTAGTTACAATGATTCCTTCGATATCGGGACGATCCTTTAGCTCGGACCAATACGATGTATCTATTAATTCGGTGTTGATGGCGTTCGATTCGATACAAAGTATCTATCCTCTTCAAAGTGTGTTAAAGACAAATGTTATGTGAAATATGTATGACTATTTAATGTATGTATGCATGTATGATGTATACGTATGGATATTAGGTGGAGAACTGACGAAAAGAGTTGGCATGATGAAATGCAGAGAAAAAGCCAACCTAAACAAAACCACACATTGGATTCTCTTTTTCTCCTGACAACTCATTATTTCCTTTTAGTATTATTACTACCAGTCGTCATAAAATCGTAAACTTTAAATATTGATTTATTTACTATTATAATTTAGAAACTTATGTATAAACGCCATAGTATAAGTAGCTTGATTGCTTGAATGGCCAATGTTATATTCTTTTTTTTTCTTTTTTTTAAATACATGTATACACATACTCCTAAGCCATAATTACAAAATCACCACAGATGGTAAAATAAAAGAACGAGAAACTATCACTATTTTATAGTTACAAGACTTGATAAGAGTTATGTATCATTTTCTTGGCTTGTATGATAAAGTAAAAGCATTTAAGTATTGTAATCCCTACAATTTAACTTGATTTTTAAAGTTGGCTTGTATATTGTATATGTTTTCAAATCGAAAACAAAACATGAATGAAAACAACTTTAAAACACTGTCACGTAACTAAAATTACAAAACACATTTTACATTTGTACATACCATAATACAGTGCATGTTTCTCGTTTATAGATCACGGATAACTTCAGGTCAATCACTTATGGAAAAGCTTTGTCGACTCGTTAATCAAGCTTCCTACATGCTATGTATGTCACGTGACAATCACATGACATCAATCTTCTTTTCTTTTGGTCTTGTCGATTTCGCTAATAGACTTGGGGTTTTCATATATTTCTCAAGGAAGGATAAGATGGTGTATAGTACATCATTGAACCTGAAACCGAATTGATGTTTGATTCAGCTGATAATAAATAAACATTTCTCAAATTAATGAAAGCTAAAATTTCTCAAATTAATGAAAGCTTGTGTGTTTTTTAATCCAGCTATCATTAGTTTTTTTTCTTTGACTTATTTAAGTGTGTTAAATACAAGATGTGTTAACTAATTCATAGCCGATGATCTCCAGCTCAAGTGATTAGAGGGAGGTAGGAAAGATTTCGCTTTTGGGGTTTCCTACCGGGGTACCGAGTTCGAGTCTTGCGTGGGCGAGTTTTTCCTCGACTTATGGCCGAGGTGGGTTTTACCCCTTAATGAGACGGGTCTTACCCCTCATTCGAACTCGGGTGGCTTGTCTCCGTCAAACAGGGATGAAGCAAGCTAGTGGGTTCCAGTTGACCTGTACTTTAAAAAAAACTAGTTTATAGCATATTAATGGGATCCTGTGAGTTTCCCGGTCTGTTTAAAAAAATGGGTATTTTGTTTTATACGCCATCTTTCATAATTAGTCATCTTTAGTCTTGCTATCTCTCATTGATTTTCCAAGCATTTTAACTTTAAAAAATAAACAACCTCTTTTATTAATTTTTTTTCTTTTATAAATCATAAGGCTAAGCTTGTTATATCTCATCGCCTTATTGTAAAATTCATCCTCTAAGTCGCTTTAGGCCCACATCGTTCTATTAAATGTATTTACATGTTCCCAAGCCTTTTGATAATCATATATGTTATTTGGATCAACCCCTAAACAAATTTTGTCATGTCATTCACTTAAACATCTTCATGTCGCATCGTTCTTGATCCATGGACCAAACACCTCCCCATGTTTGTCACTTGAAAATTGATAAATACACATGACTTTTCTGATAGCTCCAAATGATAAGCAACCATGCCAACAAAAGAAAACACAATTATTAATGGCCAGTGTATCGGGAACTCAATATTTTGCCGTTATAGAATCGTGTCTGAAGGGGTATGGTCTCAAAAACCTTGCGCCAAACAAGGAAACTATACCCACTATTAATTACTAAGAAAACCTTGCGCAGGCTTCTCTGCCAAAGAAAGACTCACTAAACTCTGCGCCAAATACCCAAAGAAGGAAAAGATCATTTAACCACCTAGCGCGGGCTCGCGCAAGGTTCAAAGTTAATCTTGATCAATTTCCTTGGGTAATACTTCATTCATAAACCTTGCGCAGACACTTGTAACAAAACAACAACTCTGTAAACGTTGCGCTAAACAGCAGAGAAAGGAAAAAAGATCATTTAACCCGCTCGCGCAAGGAAACAGTTAAGCCTGAAAGACTTTCCCTTAGCAAAAATCCTTGTTTACAAGAGTTGGTGCAGAGGCAAAGGGAATCTTTTCTGTTGTAACAGAATGCACACGTGGCGAGCAACAGATGGGTTACAGCTGTGAGATCTTCTAGAAGCCACTAATACCCAATCTTGCAAGCATCTTTCGGTTATAACCAAATGCCACATGGCAGCATCTGGGACGACCAAGAAAGATCACGGTGATAGCATGCTCACATCAATAAAATATAGTGATCTCATGACGACATGTGGCATCTCCCTAGCCGTTGATGAGCTCACGGTCCCTGTGCACTAACGGACAGTCAAAACTTAACGGAACAGCGAAAGACTCCGTTAGGTTTCCATCTCTCATTTTAGCGCCCAAACTTTTGGCTATAAATAAGTAACTTGGGCTTCAAGTAGAAGGTATTCACTCTCAACTACTCTCTCTCTTACTTCACTTGAAACTATTTCCGACTACCTGTACTTCTTCTCACGCCGGAGGGTGGTCATAGAGAGAACCCCCTTCTCCCCGTGGCGAGTCTGACGGTGTTCTGTTTTGCAGGATCAGTTGGAGTATAGTTGCAACCATCATCATCTCGAAACCAAACGAAGGATTAACATCTTTATGAAAGGAACCAAACCTTAGATCAACCATATTCTGATCTGTTAGATCTACGTTTCTTCATTGGCGCCCACACGATTTTCTTTTCTTCTCTCTTCTTTCGTTTTGTTTCACCTAGATCTACAGCTTCATGGCTGATGGATCGTCATTTCCCGGTCCTCGATCGGAGATTCGTCGTGTTACCGGTGCTCCTCAGGTCGACGGACAGATTGTTGAAGATTCGTCCGGTGAAGCTGACGTTCCGTATGATCCAGATCATGCGAGCATTCCAGTAACACCGGCGGCTCCTCATGTCGACGTTGCGTCAATTCTCCCACCTGGAGAAACTCCATTAACATGGTTGATTAAGTCTCAAACTGCTTTGAACGCCATGTATGCTCAATTGTGTGCTCAAACCGGAACTCCATCTTTTCGCCGGCACCTCGAGCGTTGAGTTATGGAACTCAGAACCAAGTTCGTGCACCTTCGCATGTATCTGTGGATGGAACTGAAATGTACTCTAAAACCAGGAATGATTCTGTTCATTCTGGTAACAGAAAGCAAGAAGAAAACGTTCAACGTCGACCATCAGTTCACTCGCGTTTGGGCCTGCAATCATCGTAGAAGCGGGACACCCAACACGATGAGTATGTAAGACCTATGAAGAAGGAGATAGTGCAAGTGTTTTTAATCGTCTGTCTGCAGATCATGCTAGTTATAAGCCTAGGATCCGAGCAGTGTATAATCCTGAGGCAGAACATGATTATAACTTGATTTACCGACCTGCTGAAGCTGCAGAACAATCAAAATTTGTGAAGGAAATAGCTCTAGCCCCGCTAGAACGAGCAAAATTACCATCAAACTTGGTAAGTTAATGGATTGTCAGATCCAGATGATCACATGCGTCTGTTTACTGGCGCAGGACTTATTGGAGGATGGACACTACCTATGTGGTGCAATCTGTTTGATCAAACGTTAGCTGAGCTGCGCGACTCTGGTTCGATAACTTACCAACAGGTAAGCTCTCCTAATGGAATGATCTGAAGGAAAAGTTCCTTACTCATTTCAGTCAGCAGCGTCATTATGTTAGACATTCGTCAGATGTGATGAACATCAGGCGAAGAGACAACGAGAGTTTGGAAGATTTCATTACGCGTTACAACAAGGAGTGTTAGAGATCGGTGATGTGCATGAGGATCTTATCCGTCACAGTTCAAGTATGCGGTAAGATGTGACGAAATGATTAAAGTGCTTTTTGGTACTACTGTTTGCCAAAAAGCTGGGATAAGCTCATGGCAGCATCCAAAGTTTATGCACAAACCGAACGAAACCTCAATTCAAATAGACCTCCTCTACCTCAGCATCGTCTTGAGGATCTGAGCAAAGGGGGTTGGAAGTTTAAGAAGGGTTGGAAAGACTCGAACCAGAGTTCTTATTCACCATACTCTCCAATGGATGCTTGCGCAACGATTAACAAGATCGCAACTCAGAAAGCCATCAAAAACGAGAATCGAGAGCGACAGTGGACTCCTCTCACCAAATCTCCTATGGAAGTCTTGAGCACTGAGAATTATCAATTTAAACAACCTCAGCCCATGAACAAAAAGGGTCAAGACCCAAACCTTTTCTGTGATTTCCACAAAGACACAGGGCATACAACTGACAATTGCATTAGCTGCGCACAAAAATAAAAAAGGCTTTGAAAAGTGGTAAGTTGACACACTTGGTGCAATCAGTTCGGAAGGAGGTCAGGCAACGCGCGAGATGAGGGGCCAAGTAATAAGAAAATGAAACAAGTTGCCATGATTCAAGGAGGCTCATCGCGCAAGCGCACTTTCAAAGATTCCGAGGAGAGAAATGGCGTGAGCAGCAAGTGATATTTCCTGTGGTTCCAGGCGGACCTCGGGAAGAAAGACCATTGGTAATTCACAGTACTGCCACCGACGGATAAATGGTTAATTGGATCCAAAGTTCATGAAACTATACAAAAATGTTTCAAGCATTAAACCCTCAAAATTAGCACCTGCATTGATTCCAACTGGTTCTGCAAGATTTTCCACCATGGAAAATAACTCTATTACAATTCATTCAAACGGTAAACATCAAGCCACCTTAAGTATTCATGTAATGCAGACTTTGTCATGACGTTTTATTATGGGGTCGTTGGCAACAAGATGTTCGCGGTACGTTGTAGCCCATGTGCATGTCGTTCCAAACGCCAACTGGATATATCATGTTTCTTGTAAGAATTATTTATGAAAAATTGTGGCTAATAAATCATTCACAAACGAACATAAAATGTAACAATACAGTACCAGAAACAAACCCTTGGTACCGCAATTTCCATCAATCCAAACCACCTTGTTGTTGAAATATATATCTTGCATGGACACCCCGACATGATAGTTCGCAAACGTTGCAGACATCGCTTAATGTCAAGGGCAACCAGTGTACGAAAAAACGTATTGGATAGAAAAGACAAACAAATCAAGTAGCGAGTATTGAAAGCTGGTATCCTCGCTCAATATAAACTGGGTCGCTCAAACCATCAATTAAAAAGGGATAATGGGGCTGGCGGCATGTATGTATTTACAAAGATTTAAACAAACATTACCCAAAGATTTATCTTTCTGAGATTAACAAAAGTTGATTCATAGTTTTATTGATGTTTCCTAATTGTTAAAGGTATATAAAGTGATGAAGAAAAAAATGATAACACCAAAAACAGTTTTAGCACGGAGGAATTTTTTGTTCACAATCCATTGACCTCCGTTCGGGGGTTAAAAGATTAATGGACACGTTTAGGGTGATGACATTGGTCAAACTAACTAATATATACGAACAGGTCATATGGTAATTCAGAGTGGATTATTTATAAAATATCAAAATTGATTTTGCGAGTATATTTAAAGTTAACCAGGAAATGCTCTTTTGACTAAAGAAGAATCTTATTTTGTGTTTACAAATGATGTTCAAATTAATAAAAGGGGAATCAAAAGATTTAAATCAAAAAAGTGTCACGTTTTATGGGATTGCCGCTTAACCTTTTGGATCTTTGACATTTTACCGCTTACGCATGTGTAATAAAGTTTTTGCACTGAGCGGAAGTTTCGAATAAGTTGTGAACTCCACGTTACCGCTCCGCCAAGTCAAATGAACACGTGTACCGATATATTTCTGCTTAATGTTGAGTGTTAGTATCGAGTTTCAATTTCAATATTTATTCAAAAATGGCTTGTTGATCCAGAGACAGTGGATTCTATAATGAGAAATTGTGTTAGTCTTGTTCACGTCCCAGGCTGGACGTGATTTTCAACACGTTAATATCGGTTGATAATTATATTTAATCTTATCTAAACCGTGTTCGGTTGAAAAATGAATTAGGAGCATACAACATGGGTTGGGCAAGATCAGCCATCAAGGTCAGATTACGTTGTTTGAAAGTCCAGCAGTATAGGTTAAAGTGTTATAGTCAATTAAATCTAGTACCTATCGTTGATTCAGAGCTGATCTTTCATGCCGCTCAAAACACAGACAACATTTACGTTCTTGTTAAGTCCAGATTGCGAACTTCATATGCAATTGGGATTGATTAAGAGTACATTTAATGAAGTACATAATAGATGCTTTCTTACAGCTTACCCGGCTATTAGAATGGTGCATCTAGTTTACTGTTTGACTCTAGCTGTGCTGGATAAATTAACTGTTTTAATCGGTTAGGTGTGAAATTGAGTTACTAAACAATGATTAACAGAAGGTTTAGATGATTATACCGATTCATAGTGCAATGTAGGAATTTTCAGAAAACTTCCGGCGAGTGTTGATTATTCGATATCGTCGTCTGGGATTGATTCTGATTGAAAGATTTGAGTTAGCAAAAGCCTAACAACTGATATAAGATGAAAGAATTGAGAAATTTACCGTTTTGATGAAAGACACGGTTTTTCGGCGAAAGTCCGGCGAGTTCAAAAAGCGATTCCGACGATCAGAAATTAGAGTAAAAGTGAAATTAGAGGTTCTGCGAATGTTATTGAGTCGCGAGATACTGATATTGTTGGAGTAATTCAGAAAGTGAATGCTTTCGGTTATTAAACCCGATCATCATACGAATTCAAGTTCATTCAAGGGTGAATTGATTAAGAATGTCGGTTTATCGGTTATTATCAGGAATCCGCGATCACTCAAAAGTCCCTGGACGTTTGGAAGCCGATATCGGTTTCAGTTTGGCGCAACCAGGTTGATTCACGGTTGAACTTATGTTTTAATTGTTTCCTAGAATTCACAAAGACATCAAGTGGCGGAGTGGTTTATGTGTTTGGTGTTAAGGTTCTCCGGCTGACCCGGGTTCGAAACCCGGCAGCCCTTTTTCATTTTTAATTGTTTTAATTTTATTTTTTAACAATTTTAATTTCCATAATCTAAATGTTTATTAGTTATGTATTGTTTAAAATTAACATAGGCATTAAATGAGCAACAAAAATATAAAACTGATTATTCGATTAATAACGAAGCGGGTTTGGAAAACCCGTTTTTCGACAAATGTTACAGTATCCCCTACTTTTAGAAATTTCGTCCCGAAATTTAAGTAGTAGTGGTAACAGGAAAAAGATGCGGGTATTTTTCGCGCATTGAGTCTTCACGTTCCCAAGTAAACTCATGTCCCCGTTTCGACTCCCAGCGTACCCTAAAAATTGGAATACGACTCTGTCTTAAACGTTTTTCTCCGAAGTCCATGATCTCTACTGGTTTTCAATGAAGTGCATAGATTCATCGATCTGAATATCTTCCAGGGGAATATGGAGGTTTTCATCGGCGAGGCACTTCTTCAAGTTTGATACGTGGAATGTGGGGTGAATTCTGTTGAGTTCTTCTGGTAGATCAAGCTTGTATGCTACAGGTCCTACCCTTTCGAGTATCTTGAAAGGTCCTACGTAGCGTGGTGCTAGCTTTCCTTCTGGCCAAAACGAACTACTCCCTTCCACGGTGATACTTTTAAAAGTACATGATCACCAATGTTAAAACTCCAAAGGCTTTCGTCGTTTATCTGCATAACTCTTTTGACGACTTTGTGCCGCTAGAAGATTGTTTCGAATTTGATGGATCTTGTCTGTGGTTTCTTGAATCAATTCTGGACCGGTGATTTGAGCTTCCCCAATTTCGTGCCAACATACTGGAGATCGGCACTTATGACCATATAAAGCTTCGAAAGGTGCCATGCCCATACTTGAATGATAGCTGTTGTTGTACGAAAATTCAACTAATGGCATATGAGCGTCCCAATTTCCCTTGAAGTCTATGACACATGCTCGAAGCATATCTTCAAGAGTTTGAATGGTGCGTTCAGATTGTCCATCAGTTTGAGGATGATAAGCGGTACTGAGGTCTAATCGTGTACCCAAAGCGGCTTGTACGGCTTGCCATGTTCGTGAAGTGAAACGACCATCACGATCTGAAATAATGCTTAACGGTACACCCATGACGGCTTACGATTTCGCTGATGTAGATACGAGCTAACTTCTCGTTCTTGAAATCTTCGCGGATCGGAATGAAGTGAGCTGATTTTGTAAGACGATCAATAATTACCCATATAGTGTCATACCCACCAGAAGTGCGAGGTAACCGGTAATGAAGTCCATGGTTATGTTTTCCCATTTCCATACAGGTATTTCAGGTTGGACCAGAAGTCCTGAGAGTCTTTGATGTTCAGCTTTTACCTTGGAACATGTAAGGCACTTGGAAACAAAAACAGCAATATCCTTTTTCATTCCAGGCCACCATTAGGTGTATCGAAGGTCTTGATACATCTTGTCGGCTCCTGGGTGTATAGAGTATCGTGTTTTGTGCGCCTCATTCATAAGGAAAACACGAAGGTTATTGTGGTCAGGAATCCATATGCGATCTAGATAGTACAGAATACCGTCAGATTTAGTTTCAGTTTTAAGTTCAGCTCCACAGGACAACTCCTTTCGCACGTCGTCTTCCGTTATTGAAACATGTTGGGCTTCTCGAATTTGATCTTTGATGCCGGTTATGATTTGCGAACATATAAGACGAATGGAGTTCGCATAACCCTTTTCGACTGAGTGCATCGGCCACCACGTTTGCCTTGCCAGGATGATACCGAATTTCACAGTCGTAGTCATTAAGAAGTTCGACCATCTCCGTTGCCTCATGTTTAACTCCTTTTGGTTGAAGATATGTTGGAGGCTCTTATGGTCAGTGTATATTTCACACTTCGTACCGTAGATGGTAATGTCTCCATATCTTAAGAGCGAACACAACGGCTCCAAGTTCTAGGTCGTGGGTGGTGTAGTTCTTCTCATGAGTTTTGAGTTGTCTAGAAGCATAAGCTATCACCTTTCCTTTTTGCATTAGAACACAGCCTAGTCCTTGCCCTGACACGTCGCAATAAACCACGAAGTCATCACAACCTTCAGGAAGAGTGAGGATAGGTGCATCACAGAGTTTTTGTTTAAGGGTTTGGAAGGCTTCTTCTTGTTTGGGTCCCCATATGAAGGGTTTTCCTTTATGTGTTAAAGCCGTGAGTGGTACAGCGATGCGGGAGAAATTTGCAATGAAACGGCGATAATAACCAGCCAAACCAAGGAAGATCTTACTTCGGTTGGTGTACGTGGCGCTTGCCATTCTTGTATTGCTTTGATCTTTGATGGGTCGACATGTATTCCCTTGTCATTGACGACATGTCCAAGGAATTGTACCTCTTTTAACCAGAATTCGCATTTGGAGAATTTGGCGTAGAGCTTTTCATTCTCTAAGAGTGTAAGGATGAGTCGAAGGTGTCGTTCATGATAAGACTTAGACTTTGAGTATATGAGGATGTCGTCGATGAAGACTATAACAAAGCGATCGAGATAGGGTTTGCAGACTCTGTTCATTAGATCCATGAAGACAGCTGGAGCGTTGGTTAGACCAAATGGCATGACCATGAATTCATAATGACCATAACGAGTTCGGAAGGCGGTCTTTGGGACGTCTTCTTCATGTACTCTGAGTTGATGATAAACCAGAACGAATGTCGATTTTTGAAAAACAGCTGGCGCCTTGAAGTTGGTCAAGAAGATCATCGATGCGAGGTAATGGGTAGCGGTTCTTGACCGTTAACTTATTGAGTTCTCTGTAGTCGATGCACATGCGAAACGTTCCATCTTTCTTCTTCACAAAAGGACAGGTGCACCCCAAGGCGAGGAGCTAGGACGTATGAATCCTTTGTCAGTGAACTCTTGCAATTGACTGGCTAGCTCTTGCATTTCGGATGGGGCTAACCTATAAGGAGATTTTGCAATTGGTGTAGCTCCCGGTATAAGATCAATGCGGAATTCGACTTCTCTCACGGGAGGAAGTCCTGAAATGTCATTAGGAAAAACTTGCGGAAAATCTTTTACTACTGGGATGTCTTCAAGTTTCTTCTCCTTGGTTCCCTTCTTGACGACATGAGTTAGAAATGCGACATAATTCTTGCGGAGATATTTTCGGGCTTGAAGACAGGACATTAATTTGAGCCCTTTCGAAGGGGTTTCTCCAAAGATTCGTAGAGTCTGACCGTTTGTAAGAGGAATGCGTATAAACTTTTCGCGGCATACAACTTCAGCATGATGTTGGCTGAGCCAGTCCATACCAATTATAATGTCAAAGCTTCCCAACTTCATAGGAATGAGGTCAACTGGAAAATCGTGATCGTTTAAGGTGAGAGTACAATTGCGTATAACAGAGTTTAATGAGACCGGTTTTCCGTCAGCAACTTCTACCGTTATGGATTCCATGAGTTTATCACGAGTTTGGTTGAGGATGGGTTCAAATTCTAAGGACACAAAACTTTTATCCGCGCCAGTATCAAATAACATGGATGCATAACTACCATTGATGAGAAACGTACCGTTAACCACATTGTTGTCGGCCCTAGCTTGATTGGCGTTGATGTTGAAAGCTCTTCCTCTAGAAGGTGGAGGAGCATGGTTAGCTTGATTCACCGGATTTGCTTGAGCTTGAGCATATATAATGTTCACCAAGCGTGGACAAGGTGTTTCTAAAGTGGTTTGGGTCTCCACAATTGTAACAAGCCGCATAGGTTGCACCATGGGATAGTTGGGTTGGTAGTAGGATTGGGCTACATGTTGGGTATGTGGTAGTAGTAGAGGTTGTTGGGCTTGACCCACTATCTGATGGTGGGTTTGGGTTGAGGGCTGGTGGCGGTTCGTTCGCTGAGGTACGCGACAGGTTTGAATGGTGTGACCTGCGCGACCACAGCCGGTGCAATGTTGGCAGGGATGATCAGGAAAGTGATGGTATTGGCAACGGTTGCATTTTGGGTATGGGCCGGAGTATGGCCTTTTATATGGTGCAGGTGAGGGGGCAACTTGGGTAATGGGTTTCAGCAGGGATGGGGAAATTTGTTTGTGTGACAGCAAAGTTTCTGGTGTTTCGTTTCCCCTTGTTAGCAAACTTTGAGGAGGAGGTGGAATGGTTTGAAGTTTGGCCCTCAACGGGGGCTTTCTTTTTCTCATCTTTAAATTTGCCGTTGCGAATACGATTCTCGGTAAGCTCGGTCGCTAGTTCCATAGCAGCTTCAAGTGTTGCAGGCGAAGTGCTGAGAACTGAGTCTTGAATTTTCGAGGGTAGGCCTCGAATATAGTGTTCGACTAAGCGGTAAACTGGGGTGAACAAGTTAGGGACCATTTGGTTCAACTCAAAAAACCGTTTGTTGTAGGAAGTATGATCTCCCTCCTTTTGCTTCAACGAATGAAATTCATCCTCTAACTTTTTGATCTCGCTTCTAGGACAGAAACGTCTCGTCATGATTTCCCTTAACTCCTCCCACGTTAAGGCCATTGCATCTTCGACTCTCTCTACCCCTTTTCAGTATTCCACCAGGTAAGAGCTACCCCAAATAGCCTCCCGGTTGCGTAACGTACCTTGCGATCCTCAGGACAATCGCAGTTGAGGAAAGTGTTTTCCATTTCCTCAAACCAGTGGAGGAGGGCAGTGACACCTTCGGTCCCTTCAAATTTCGGGGGATCGCAAGACTTGAAATGTTTGTATGAGCACTTTTTGGAGGGAGGGTTGTCAACATTCAGGTCTTCTTGTTGGGGAGGGTTGATGGGATTTGCGGCGAGAGCTTGTTGGACTTGAACTACCATGTCAGGAAGCACCGCGGCCATTTGTTTTGCGATTTGGATGGCCAAGCGTTCGTTTGGCCTTCCTGATCTTCTACCCCCACGTTGTTGCCTAGCCGACATCTACAGGAATATACATAAGAAGATTGTGAGTTTATGGAGTCTTTTTAGGTGTCATGTGTCTTAAAAAAATAAAAATAACATAAACATCAATAATGCAACTACATCCATAGGATGTTTGGGTTAGCTCATGTTGGGCCTCAAATGTCCCCCATACCTTCACCTGTATAGTCATGTGGGCCCCCATGACTATTGGCTTAGTAGGATTCACATTGGTATTGGCGGTTTAAAACTCGCATCACCCGAATGAAAACCATGAAATATGTTTGTGAGATGTATGGTTGGAGGGTGTCCAGGTGTAGACACAATGACAACTCAAAGTGGGGTTAGCTCACACGACGTTTGGTATAGCATGCTTTGGCCTAATAGGTCCTTCGTACTCTCATCGTTAGTCCCCAGGTAGGCAAACTGGTCCTTTATTTTGGATTTATACGAATGCCAAGCCTAGACAGGACGTTCCGACTACCGGTACTTGTACCCTTCCAGTTACTACATGCCGTCATGAGAACTCACTTTGATGTGATTTGAAAATACAAAAATCATTGCAAAAGTCATGGAAATTGTGTGGTGTGTGCTCTCAATGATATGATATGTTATGAGAATATGATTCAGATAGGCATTGTATAATAATATGTACTTATGAACATGCTTGCATAACATTGAATGTAACTATAAACATCATGAATTTTGCATGTAACACACAAACAATTTAAAAATTCTAATCAACTATAGTATAGGCTCTAAGGGTCTAATAACCTATCCTATATCCCTATAGTCATGGCTCTGATACCAATCTGTCACACCCCGACCGCAGCGGAATAAGAGTCGGGGCATAATTGGGTTATCACCAAAGCTCATGATGTTTACTAATATGTTTCATATTTATTAAATTCAAAATTACATCCTCAATATTCCAAACAAGTTCATACAATTACAAAGAAAGATATCCAACTAAACAATCCAAAGTCTAAACCGATTTATTCTTCTAAGCCATCCTATATGTTTCTTGCTGCAACTGGATCACCTGTATCATGTGTAAAAAAATGGGGGTTTTGAGGTCAACATAAGTTGGCGAGTGAACCTTGTTAGAATACATTTATTATTGATTTCTTGCTATATTTATTATGGAAAATTGTGCAATAATCATATGTGAGCAAACGTAAATAAACATACAATAACATTAGCAATAACAAACCAACTTGCATGAATATATAACATGAATGATACTGTATATGTTGGCAACGTCACGTTCACGCTCATAGGTAATGGGGAACGGACGGCCTATGATAAATGTATGTGCGATCAAGGCTCAATCAAACGGAGCCGATCGTATGTTGGCAACGCCTCGTTCACGCTCATAGGTAATGGGGAACAGCTCAACGCTCATAGGTAATGGGGAGCGGCGGCCTATGATAATGTATGTACTGAAAATGATAAATTAAATCTAAACATTAACCACACAAACAGATGATACATATTGAATACACATTTGATCATGGATATGATGGATGCACAATTGTTTAAATGTAATAAATAATAAGACACATGATACACCCCAAAAACGTGATTAAAACGGGGAATTTGTAGAGATTCACTCACATTGGGTGCGTTCGGTTGAAGATGTTGAATGCGCACGAGTTTAGAGGGTTGATCGACGAGGATTAACTAACCTAAATAATAACGAAAATGTATGGTAAATGAATGGATTTTATTAATAATTTTAATAAGATTTTTAGATATATTTTTGTGAGTTTAAAGCTATTTTCTAACTTTAAAAACATTATTTTTAAGTATTTTTAATTGATTTTTTTTATTAAACAAATAAATAAAAATATAAAAAAAAGTGTTGACTTTTTGGGTTGACTGTTGACTATTTGACTTTGACTTGTTGACCGGTTCGGTCGTTTATATTGTTTGCACTGAGTGAGGTTCGAACTTGTGACCTCCCGTACGCGTGCACGCAGCTCTACCAACTGAGCTACGTGTCTAACCCGAAATATTTCTGTTTTTAATTATATTTATATACATTTTAATTTATTCCAAAATTCATTTATTTTAAAAAGGATTTTTATTCCATCGAACCGGCGTGCATCTCAGGTCTCGAACCAGGGACCTGTGGATTAACGTTGCACACAGTCCACCGCTGGACTGTGTGTCTAACCTGGTTAATATTCTGGTTTTTATTATACTTAACATCTTTCAGTGAGTTAACCGGTTTGGTTTTAAAAAGAGCAATTTTTTTTCAGAGAGTGAGGTTGGGTCAGGGATCGAACTCGAGACGTGTGATAGTTGTTTGCACACAGTCCACCGCTGGACTGTGTGTCTAACCCGGTTATATATCTTGTTTTAATTATACTTATACATTAGTTCGACTTCATCTTCTTCGTTCAAAAACACAGACAACAATTATTCAACTGTTCTTGTTATATTCGATTAAGGAACTTATAAATGATTGAAATGTGATGAAATAGAGCGAGTTTTCGAAATGAATGTACCGAACAGATGTCTTTCTCAGAACTCCGGCTAGGATCGTCGGCTCTGTTTCGTGACCTCCGTCTGATCGGATAAATTAACAGTTTTTAATCGGTTAGGTGTGAAATTGAGTTACTAAACAATGATTAACAGAAGGTTTAGATGATTATACCGATTCATAGTGCAATGTAGGAATTTTCAGAAAACTTCCGGCGAGTGTTGATTATTCGATATCGTCGTCTGGGATTGATTCTGATTGAAAGGTTTGAGTTAGCAAAAGCCTAACAACTGATATAAGATGAAAGAATTGAGAAATTTACCGTTTGATGAAAGACACGGTTTTCTGGCGAAAGTCCGGCGAGTTCAAAAAGCGATTCCGACGATCAGAAATTAGAGTAAAAGTGAAATTAGAGGTTCTGCGAATGTTATTGAGTCGCGAGATACTGATATTGTTGGAGTAATTCAGAAAGTGAATGCTTTCGGTTATTAAACCGATCATCATACGAATTCAAGTTCATTCAAGGCTGAATTGATTAAGAATGTCGGTTTATCGGTTATTTTCAGGAATCCGCGATCACTCAAAAGTCCCTGGACGTTTGGAAGCCGATATCGGTTTCAGTTTGGCGCAACCAGGTTGATTCACGGTTGAACTTATGTTTTAATTGTTTCCTAGAATTCACAAAGACATCAAGTGGCGGAGTGGTTATGTGTTTGGTGTTAAGGTTCTCCGGCTGACCCGGGTTCGAAACCCGGCAGCCCTTTTTCATTTTTAGTTGTTTTAATTTTATTTTTTAACAATTTTAATTTCCATAATCTAAAATGTTTATTAGTTATGTATTGTTTAAAATTAACATAGGCATTAAATGAGCAACAAAAATATAAAACTGATTATTCGATTAATAAACGAAGCGGGTTTGGAAAACCGTTTTTCGACAAATGTTACAGGTAATCACAGGTATCTTTGGCCATTACCAGACCGACTATATGTTCATTGATCCAGGAAGTTCTATGGACATCATATACAAGAAATGTTTCAAGCAGTTAGACCCCGAAGATAAGGCACGCCTAGAACCAGTTGATTTCCCGTTAACTGGATTCTGCAATGAAGCTGTCTTCCCGCTTGGACAAATAGTTTTTCCCATAATTCTTTCAGACGGTAAACATAAGCGCACCATTCGAGTAAACTTCATGGTAATGCCAGCAACATCTTTTCACGACGTTTTATTAGGGCGTCGAGCGCAGCGAGATTTCAGCATGGTCACGTCTGTGCCTCACGCTGCATGTGGTTTCCCAACGCCAACCGGAGTAGCTATCATTTTCGCTCGAAAAGAGATTATGTCTATTGAAGAACCAGTTGTTAAGGCTGCTAAACCAACATCACCAAATGAACATGAAAAATGGGTGCTGAACAATAAGTATCCAGAGCAACCAATTATCCTTGGTCCTGCAATTTCCATGGCAATTCGCGCAAAGCTCAAAACCTTGTTGTTTCGAAATATGGATATCTTTGCATGGACACCCGCATACATGATAGGGGTTCCGCACAACGTTGCAGAGCATTGCTTAAATGTCTTCCCATCAGACAACCAGTAGTACAGAAAAAGCACAGCCTTGGATAAGAAAAGACAGAAGCAATGAATGAACAAGTAGCAGAGCTATTGAAAGCTGGTATCCTGCGCGAAGTCAAATATCAAACCTGGGTTGCAAACCCAGTAATGGTAAAAAAGGATAATGGTGGCTGGCGCATGTGTGTGGATTTCAAAGATTTAAACAAAGCGTGTCCCAAAGATTGTTATTCTCTTCCTGAGATTAACAAGAAAGTTGATTCATTAGCTTCTTTCCGTTGGAAATGTTTCCTAGATTGTTCCAAAGGGTATCACCAAGTGCTGATGAAAAAAGAGGATGAAAACAAGACAGTTTTTCGCACGGAGGAAGGTATTTTTTGTTACACAAAAATGCCCTTTGACCTCCGTAATGCGGGAGCTACTACCAAAGATTAATGGACACCGTCTTTGGTGATGACATTGGCAAGACAGTAGAGGTTTATATTGACGACCTGGTCATCATGAGTAATTCAGATGAGATTATGTTAGAAAATATCCAGAAAACCTTTGATTCCTTGCACAAGGTCAACTTAAAGTTAAACCCAGGGAAATGCTCTTTTGGCATGGAAGAGGGAAGTTCCTTGGTTTTGTGGTTACAAAAAAAGGATTCAAAGTTAATCCAGAAAAGGTGGAGGTCATCCAAAAGATGTCGTCTCCCACCACCATCAAAGAAATGCAACGATTAGCTGGGAGATTGGCTGCGCTTAACCGCTTTTTGGCTAATCATGCTGCAAAATCATTTCCATTCATCCGAACCTTACGCAATTGTGTCAAAAGTAAAACGTTTTTATGGACTCCTGAAGCGGAAAAAGCTTTTCAAGAAATGAAGGATTGTCTTATGCAACTACCCACGCTTACCGCTCCGCCAAGCAAAGAACCGATGATCCTTTATCATTCTGCTTCACCAGTGGCAGTTGGGGCAGTGTTAACGATGGATCGGGAAGGCGTTCAATCTTCAATATATTACATCAGCAAAATGCTGAATGATCCAGAGACATGGTATTCTATAATGGAGAAATTAGTGTTAGCTCTTGTTCACGCCTCGCGCAGGCTGAGACGATATTTTCAGGACACGTCATTACGGTCCTGAATAATTATCATATTGGCCAAGTCTTATCTAAACCAGATGTCTCGGGGTGCCTCGCGAAGTGGGAAATCGAATTAGGAGCATACAACATTTGTTACGGGCTAAGACCAGCCATCAAAGGTCAAGTATTAGCCGACTTTGTTGCTGAAATTCCAGCAGATAAGGTTGAAGAGTGCGAAGCAATTCAAAATCCAGTACCTATCGTTGATGACAGAGCATGGATCTTGTACAGTGACCGCGCATCAAACAATGATGGGGCAGGAGCAGGTTTACGTTTTGGTAAGTCCAGATGGCGAAGAGTTCACTTATGCAATTCGGCTTGAGTTTAAGAGTACCAATAATGAAGCATAATATGAAGCTTTCTTAGCAGGCTTACGCCTGGCTATTAAAATGGGTGCATCTAACTTAACTGCTCATGTTGACTCTAAGCTAGTTGCTGAACAAATTACTGGTTCTTACGATGCAAAGGGCGACATTATGGCCCTCTATCTAGAACAAGCGAAAGCACTCATCACTCAGTTTAAGCAATTCAAAGTTGTTCACGGAAATCAAAGTGAAAATAAACATGCTGATGCCTTGAGCAAATTAGTTGCGACAAGTTTTCAGCATTTGGCAAGAGAGGTTCGCATCGAAGTTTTAAGCAACCCGTCTGTACCACTCAAACAGGTAAGCATGGTTGAAATCGGAGATCCATCTTGCATGTCCCCAATTATTATGTACCTGCTACATGGGACACTTCCAGCAGACAAAGCTCAAGCAAGAAAGATACGATGCAAAGCCATTAATTATGAAATGGCAGATGGTATCTTATATCGGAAGTCGTATTCAGGACCTTTACTTCATTGTGTGAGCAAACATGATGCACAATATTTAGTACGGGAAATCCATGAGGGGTTGTGTGGTATCCATTCCAGACCGCATGGTGGTTGTCAAGATTATGAGTACAGGCTATTACTGGCCTGGGGTGTACGTTGATGCAGTTGAAATTCTGCGCAAATGTATGTCTTGCCAGAGACATGCTCCGAAGACATTACGCCAAAAAAATCCCCTTGTTCCAATAACCACTGCTTGGCCTTTCCAACAGTGGGGGATTGATCTTATTGGATCGGGCGCAGTCAAATTCGTTATTGTCGCGGTCGACTATTTTACCAAGTGGGTGGAGGCTAAGCCGTTAGCATCCACCACAGCGATGGTAGTTCGTAAATTTATATGGGAACACATTATCTGCCATTTCGGCTTACCATTGCGAATCATCACCGACAATGGTCCCAATCTCACAGCTGCATACCTACAAGCTTGGATGCAAGAAATGAAAATTGAACATGTTTTTGCTTCTGTTGCTCACCCGCAGGCAAAAGGTCAGGTGGAAAGCATAAACAAGCAACTGGTGGAAGGCATAAAAGCACACCTAGGTACGGCGCGACGCAGCTGGGTTGACGAATTACCAAGTATATTATGGGTGCACCGTACTATGCCAAAAACAAGCACTAGCGAAATACCATTTAGTCTTGTTTACGGTACAGAAGCTGTAATACCTGCGGAATCGGTCTTCCATCACCCAGAATGATTGCTCTTGAAAAACAGAATAACGAAGAACAGCGCCAGCTTGATCTCGACTTAGTTGAGGAGAGGCGTTGTCACACCCCTAATTTCCATGTGTAACCCGGTTGGCCTGGTTGGGGAATATCGTGACGTAAGTTGATATCATCATTACCACACAATACAATATAACACAGCGGAAGTCTGGATAATCACTATTACAAACGTTCGAATGTTCAAAGTTCAAAATAATAAATACAAAGCTTGTAACTAGATCCACAGGCGGATTGAAACTACAAAAGGAAATTTAACAGACTAAGGGTTTCTAAGCAAAGGGTTGCAATTCCTCTTAAGCTTGGCCGAGCACTTCCAGCCTAATTACGTATACTTGTCACCCACGCTTAGTCTTTTGAAAATACGTCAGTTTTCACTGGTAAATACATTTAACCGACTCATTTTGAAAATATTTTGAAAACATTTGGTGTACGCAATGGTACTTAGTTTTAATAATAACTTGGGATAATAATTTTCATGTTATCAGTTTTACATGCTAATAATACATTTAGAGCCCGAAAACTATTCCGGGATCATGATTAATCAACACACCACTTTAACACCTTTAATATGTGCACCCATAATGGGTCATAAATTTTAATTTAGCATCTGACGGGTGTATGCCTACACCCCGTCTTAGGTCGTGGCCATTTGCAATTAAATGAGCCGTGGATATCCAGGACACGGTCGTTTTAACCCCCAAATGCTTAATATTAAGCAATACGAATTAAAATGGATTATTTCAATTTTCGACTCATTGGTCTTTGATCCCATATCCAACCATGCGGTATTAGTATACCGTATCCCAAGCCCGTATAAGGGAAAATAAGTTAAAGTATTTACCTGGCTTGCAAAGTCCTTAGTAATAAGAAAATAAGCAGAGCACAGCCGTAATCAAAATAAACTAGCTTGGTGACAATATACCGGAAGTCTCTAGTCTACAAAGGAGGGTTTTATTAACCGATTAGTTAGCTAGCGGGTCTTTATTTGGTCATTGACCTAGACCGGCTAACTTAAAATAAAGATAACAGGTACAAAGCGCTAGATTAAACGGTGACCGGGAAAAGAATGTATTTTGCCCCGACAAGTGCTAGGACTTGTATAATATGGGTTACCATTTTACATTCTGAAATTTGAGAATATTTTGGTATGGTTAAACCGTTTCGGTTAAATTGCGTAAACTAGTCACGTAGGCTTAACCAAACGCATATAAGCGAAACTAGGTAACCGAGTGAGTCTTATACAAGTTCCATATCCCATTAAGTTTAAAATATGTTATTATAACAATAGGTTACTGATATGTTAGCCTGTTATGGTTTTAAAAGCAAACTATGCCTTAAAAGGGCAATTTCGGCATTTTAAAATGTAATAAACGAGTTTATACGTAAACTGATGTTATTAACATAAACATTCTGTAAAAATACTTATTTTAAGATGTTATATCAATAGACATCAATTGTATGCGTGGTTTATAGTTTAAGACCAAACTATGTCCCGAAAGGGCATTTTGGTCATTTCACATATAATTTGATAACTTATTTGGGAGTCTGAGTTTGGGACATGTACCTACTGTTAATAAGTTGAAAATATGTTTTAAAATCAGTAGGTATCAAGCCTTGATGCTCTAATATGGTTTTAAACCATATTATGCGCCAAGGTGGGATTAAGTCGCTAAATGACTATTAAAATGGTATTTAAGTAAAACTGTTGTTGAGACCAGGTTTGTGTGACCAAAATATGTTAATACATATATTATATCAGTAAGCATAAGGTTTTGGTTCATAAAAATGTTTAAAACTCATTTTAAGTGCCGAAAGGGCGATATCGTCATTTAAGGCATAATGTGTAAACTATAGATTAAACTCAGTTTGCAACCTGAATAAATATCCCAAATAACCTTAATAATGATATTACATCAGTAGGTAATGAGTTTTGATGTCAAGTTTATTGTTTAAACTATTTTATACGTGAAAAGGGCGTTTTAGGCATTTTTATTGTTTGCATAATGACTCGGATTTCTAATAACCATGTCCTATAACTCCAGAGGGTTATAGTATACTATAACATGGTCCTAATGCAACTTAGAGACATAAGCTAAGGTTGCTAAATCGGGTCAAAACTGAAAGTCAAAGCAGATTTCAAACTTTGCGACTTTCGGTTGCGAACCGACTTAGGCCTGAATTGACGAGCCGAACATATTCCTACATGTTCTTAGATTATTACCAAGTTATTAGGATGTCAAAACAGGTTTTATAACACCTACATTGCTAATTATGAATTTATTTCAAAACTGACCCGTTTGACTTTTCATTAACATGACTTTGACCCGTCAATTGGCCAAGCAAACATGGTAATCAGGAGGTGCCCTCTTGAGGGATTAACATCTACCTTATTAAAGATCATGTAGCCATATTCGTTACAAACATTGGCTGGACCATAATGGTCTTAGCTCAAAGTCAAAGCGTTTTTACGTCAACGCTTTGACATTGGCTTGAAACTTAATAAAACTGAAAGAAGAGGGTTGGAACACTTACTAGTGAACCAAAGAAAGACTTAGAACTCAGGGGAATGCTCCAAGATAAGCAGGAGCTTTCCAAGTGAGCAAAGAGGTGAATGAAAGGAATGAGCAAGGAATGCCAAGGTTGAGCTTGGTGTTTATAGCCAAGGAAAAAGATTGGAGCTAAGACAAGTGTCTAGGATATTTGTGAGGGGTCTCCATGTGGTTTTGGACGTGTCACAACCAGCCAAGAGGGTGGCATTCGCGAGTTAAGTGGCAGGGCAGGAAGCTGCCATGCAAGCTGTTACTGGCAGTCCCTTACGGACCGTAAGGGTCATGCCTTGCGGTCCGTAAGGACCTCTGGCGCCCACAGATTTTGAATGGTTACGGACCGTAACCATTGAGGCCTTGCGGTCCGTAACCGCCTTACTTAAACCATAATTTTGGCTACCTTATGGTCCGTAACCAACAATGGTTACGGTCCGTAAGGACCTCTCAGAAGGTAAACTTTTGGTAATTTTTTTTCACTTTTGATCCTCCGACTTTCCCGATGCTCGTTCAGAGGTTATTAAAATAACATGACGGCGTCCTTGGTCCTTTTCGGCTACACATGGCAACCAAGAATTTTTGGGACACGTGTCGGAATTTTATTGGACGAAATTTTCGAGGTGTTACAGGCGTGAAAATGCAGCGATACGTGAAGCAAAGTATAAATCTCAAATGGAGAAATACTACAACAAACGGGTACGCGTGTGCACCTTCTACCCGGTGATTTCGTACTTCGCGACAATGAAGCATCAAACATCGAAAAGCCAGGGAAACTGGCACAAAATGGGAAGGGCCATACGTATTCATGAGGTTCTCGGAAAAGGCGCGTACACACTTAAACGTCTGGACGGAACGGCAGTTCCAGGACTTGGAACGCGCAAAAACTACGACGTTGTTACAAGTAATCCAGAGCTCATTAGCCTTGCAGCTTTCTATGAGCCTGTTTACATTACTTCTTGATTGTAATCTTAGTGACAGTTGTAGCTCTACGCTTTATCAATGAAACAAAATACCTTATGTCACTACTTACATTCTTTTATATATTTATTACAATTGCATGCAATTCCTTTGGATAAACAAAAACACATACTCATGAGCCACAAGATAAAGCAATGCTTACGCTCACACATGAGATGGATTATTGTTCATTTGTCTATCCTAAACAACTAATTGATCACATGCAAACATTGTAAACTAAATATATCATATATTTACATTAAGAAGTACTTGCGCGGCCGCGCAACGTTACATCAGGAATAATTACAAACATCAAGCAAATTCTAACAGTCTAGATGCCCTATTCTGCATCTTTTTTGCTTGATTGTTTTTCCGCCACTACAAAAATTTCTTTCAATCTATCAACAAAATCATCGTGTTGAAGAGCCGCATCCACGAGGTCCATGATTGGGATTTACAAGTGGTCATATTTTTCTTTAGCAGTTGTGTAGATGGCAACGGTGTCAACCCCATGAGCAGCAGCTCGACTTGTATCCCATTAAGTTTTCAACGGATTTGCTACGTGCAGGTGCATTCTTTATAACCCTCAGCATGCCCATTATTACGCGCCGCTACCATCAGCTCTGCCACTCCCTCATCCAACTTCGTAGAGTTCAAGATGGAGTTTGCAATCTGTAAACAGAAGCATGAGTATAAGATATGATAATTTAGCAAGACATATATTTCAAGATAGAGATAATACCTCCACAATCCCATACTCGCGCAACCAAGTGAGCTGATTCATCAGCGACTCTGCCAAGCTCTCAGCTGTGGCACGAGTGACCTCCGTATCGTTAATTTTTTTCTCGCCTTCAGTAAGACGGCGGGTCAACTCGGCTTTCTCAGTACGATGAAGTTTGATATCCTTTTTCAAGGAATCACTTTCGTCCTGCAGACACGCCTGATCAAATAACATAGAGGTTAAATCACCAATCTCTTTATTCTTAAGGAGGAGAGTCATTTTGGTCGCTACCTCATTTTGTCGCTCCCCTCTCTATGCGAACGGGCCTCCTCTTCTGCAGCAACTGCATCAGCTTTCTCTTTCTTGAGTATCTCAAATTCATTACGAAGAGAAATGTTTTCATTATTATCTCGATCACAAGCCTCCACAAAGCGCTTGCGATCTTCACCATGCTACGCAGCTGCAGCCTCACATTTGCGCTTCCATGAAAGCGCAGACCACTCCTCGTTCTTCTTCTCCTCCTCAAACTTGGCCTTATCAGCCTCAAAATCCATGACCATCTTCAGCGTCTTCTCCCTTTCAAATTTGGCCTTCGCCTTATTAATCTCAAGCTCATCCCACTCCTTGTTCATGCTGCGCCATTCGCGCACAATTTTGTTCATAGTGGAAGAGGCAAGGGCAACTCTTGTAAAAATGTTTGATAAGTGACATCATGGTTTTTCTCTTCTTGGCGCTTCACCTCCGCCGGAGGGAAGATGCCCTTATACCACTCTCTGCATGAGTGCCAATCAGTAAAAACATCGCCTTGTTTGACCTTCCACACAGGCTGATGAATCTCAGAGGCCCGCTTCTCAGAATATGAGAGATAATAATAATCCCCAGGTATTTCCTTGGGGCGAATCGGTGACTCCTCCTCTGGATCATTAAAAGTTGGCATAAAATAATCGTCTCTGGTGGAAGGGCCAGCACCCTTAGAAATAGACGTTGAAGGCCAGGAATGGGTGTGGCTGGTTTATCTTGCTCCGCAACTCCAGACCCTCCCGCAGCAACACCTGCGGCAGTATCTTTAACCTGCTCGCCAGCAGGATTCTTATTGACATCTGAAGCAGTATCTTTAGCCTGCTCGCCAGCAGGATTCTCAGCAACAAATTGTTTGGGCTTTTCTTCTGGAGCCACTTTTTCAGTTTTTTTCCGGAATAATGGGATCCGCATCAGAAAATGGGGCGCTACGTCCACATCACCCCCTTCAGTATTATCAGGCTTGCGCGGTGATGGTATGGAAGAAGAGGTGACCAGCGCAACCTTTACAAGTTCTCTTTCAAAAATAAACACAAGTATCAAACATAAGGTAGTGCGCAGCTATTACCACAAAGTGTGCAAAGAAGTAAACATACCAGGAGATAATTTTCTTCGTTACACGCAACCTTTTTCGGAGGAGAAGGTGGTACAGTCTCAGTTTCCTTCCTCTTTTTAAAGGACGCTTCAACGCATCCTCTGGGCTTGAAGGTATCTCCAAAGGTTCATCTAGGTTAGAGGCAGGGATAGATGATGTGTCAATAGGCTCTAGTTTTGGTTTCTTCAAACCTACAGGCGCAAGACCTTCTAATGAGTCTGACACCACCATGTAATCACACCAAGAATCAGATACGAGACGCGTACCTTTCTTGCCCTCAGTTGTTGTAGTTGCAGATGACTTAGTTTTTCGATCATCTGGTTTAGAGGAAGGAGGCACAGCAGCAGCGGTTGGCTTCTTTTTGTTCTTCCACTCAGGGCCTACGCCCAAGTTTAGCAAATCACCTACATGATCAATGATAAAGGGAAAAACGTTGCGCTATAAGTTATATTGCAATATTACTTAGAATTAACATCTACTAGTAATATTGCAATTCAACTCAGGCTGTGCAAAATATGACGTACCAGTAGTCGAGGAGGGCTGCGCATTAAGTCTTTCTTTATTGGGAAGTTCAAAATTTCCCAAACTCTGGTCGAACCATGGTTCCTCATTCTCCTCAAGAGGCACAGCAGCCATTTTCCCATTATCTCACTTGAAAGACACCAAATACAATGGCGCAACTGTTTCGCAAAGCACAGCAATAAAACTTCATCAATATGCAACATTTATGGAGGGCAGTTCTAGAAAATCATGAAGTTACTTACCAACTCCATCCTCGTATAGACCGGTTTCTCTTGTCGTTCCTTCTTCCATAAAATACTCATCCCAACAGCAATTAATGCCCTCTCTGGCAAGATAATATTGGGCACATCCTTTATGTTCTGGTACCACACTTCATTGGTCGGAATGGCCAACGTCTCCAAGTCTATCTCCTCCCCGGCCCTGAACGTCATCGCCGTCGGGATAACCTCCGCCTTCACATAAAAAAACTTTTGTTTCCAGTCGTGGTAAGATTTGGGTGGCACTAACAACAACCGTTTTACTTGCACACGTTGTTGGAACGAGTAGGATCCCAGAGAGCAATGCAACTATAGAAGACCCAAAACTTCTCGACCATCGGTATGATCTGCATCGACCGACAAACAAACTCGAAGTGCCGGATCCTCACCATCCCCATCGGGTTCAATTGAGAAATATGGAATTTGTAGAAATCAAGCATCTCAAGCATGAAGTGGGTCACCGGAAGTCTAAAATTACCCTCGGCAAAGTAATCGTAGAATAAAGTGATGTAGCCGGCCGGAGCATCCGCCGCTGTGGCACCCTCCTTAGGGTAAAAAGCTCCCTAGGACTTGGCAAACAGAAAGTTATTAATCAGGGCATCAAAGTCTTCTTTCTTCCACTTTAACAGTGGAAGTATTGACGTCGCCGATGCCTCGACTCTCCCGGAACTGGTAGCCATGAGTATCGAAAGAGCAGAAAGATAACAAACTCAACGAAAGAGATGATCGGAGTATCACAGATCGCCGGAAAATATGGGGAATATGTGCTCTCTCTCTATAACTTTAACCGGTAAAGAAACAAATGAAGAGTCGATCCCCTTTATATACTAATCGCAATTAATGCTCGACGTGACAGTAGTGACTTTTGCGACCATTACACCTTCCCAGGTAACTGAAAGGGCGAGTGGGTAACAGTAATTTCCCCCACGCGCGCGAGTGTCGCCGAATTATCATTAATGCAGTGGGACACGTACAGTCGACAGCCTGTCAACAGTACCACCACGTCTCAGGAACGTGCGTTTACACCAACTACATTATCTGGATGAGCGACACGTGTCCTCCAATATATTTGAAATTCAAATAATCTTCAAAATGATACGTCATCAGGAAGCTAAAAACACTCAAGGACCAGCACCCATACAGCGCAGCATACTTATCTTAAGTCCAGTGCTCCACCTACTTTTTACTTTTACATAGGAGCAACACTGGACTGGGGGACTTGAAGGGGTATGGTCCCAAAAACCTTGCGCCAAGCAAGGAAACCATACCCACTATTAAGTACTAAGGAAACCTTGCGCAGGCTTCTCTGCCAAAGAAAGACTCACTAAACTCTACGCCAAATACCCAAAGAAGGAAAAGATCATTTAACCACCGTGCGCGGGCTCGCGCAAGGTTCAAAATTAATCTTGATCAATTTCCTTGGGTAATACTTCATTCATAAACCTTGCTCAGACACTTTTAACAAAACAAGAACTATGTAAACGTTGCGCTAAACAGCAGAGAAAGGAAAAAAGATCATTTAACTACCTTACGCCGCTCGCGCAAGGAAACAGTTAAGCCTGAAAGACTTTCCCTTAGCAAAAATCCTTGTTTACAAGAGTTGGTGCAGAGGCAAAGGGAATCTTTTCTGTTGTAACAGAATGCACACGTGGCGAGCAACAGATGGGTTACAGCTGTGAGATCTTCTAGAAGCCACTAATACCCAATCTTGCAAGCATCTTTCGGTTATAACCAAATGCCACATGGCAGCATCTGGGACGACCAAGAAAGATCACGGTGATAGCATGCTCACATCAATAAAATATAGTGATCTCATGACGACATGTGGCATCTCCCTAGCCGTTGATGAGCTCACGTCCCTGTGCACTAACGGACAGTCAAAACTTAACGGAACAGCGAAAGACTCCGTTAGGTTTCCATCTCTCATTTTAGCGCCCAAACTCTGGCTATAAATAAGTAACTTGGGCTTCAAGTAGAAGGTATTCACTCTCAACTACTCTCTCTCTCTTACTTCACTTGAAACTATTTCCGACTACCTGTACTTATTCTCATGCCGGAGGGTGGTCACGGAGAGAACCCCCCTTCTCCCCGTGGCGAGTCTGACGGTGTTCTGTTTTGTAGGATCAGTTGGAGTATAGTTGCAACCATCATCATCTCGAAACCAAACGAAGGATTAACCTCTTTATGAAAGGAACCAAACCCTAGATCTAACCAGATTCCGATCTGTTAGAACTACGTTTCTTCAGTGTCCTGTAACTTTTAATGAAAATTATAAAAATAAATATAAATATGATGTTACAACTAAATGTATAAATTTATCTATATCTATACTACATAATAAAAGAAACCAATGAATGGACACTTGTCATTATTCTAGACCATCCTTAATTGTAGATAATTATTATTTTATTTAAATTATTAAATTTAATATATGTTTAAAAAAATTAAGAAATTACGGATAAAGTTCCATAAAATATCTTATTATTTATTTATATTAATTACTAGATTAGAAATTATATCTCTGATGTGCGGAATGTGGTCTATAAAAACTAACCTAATCTAGACACCCTAGTTTTAAATTTATAAACTAAGACTCTCTAATGCTAGACTACTGACAGGCAAGTGTACCTATCGTACGTAGTAAAGCCTAATGAAGTCCGAGTGTCGAACCCACGAGACACTAGCGACGCTAACTAGACTCTGACTCAACTAATACTTAACTGGTTTTAATCTGTTTCGAGAGTTTTTATTAAACTAAGGGATTTAACAAAGATAACTTAACTAAGAAGACACAACTAAGATACGTACGGGTGAAATCAAGGATGAGAAAGTACTACCCGGGTTCTGAATCCTATTCATGACTCTCGGTTTTCTCTTTGCAATGGTAACTATGATGGAACCAGGCTCTAATGATATGACACTCTAAGAGTGAAGATAGGTTGAATCTCCTCCCGGTCTCATCAACTTCTCCTAAGGTCCTAAAGATCAAATAAAGCTCACTGGTATGGATTGGATCACCTCCCGGTCTCTCCAACATACTAAGTACCCAAAGACTAATCTCTCCGGTCTCACTAAGGTCCTAAAGATCAAATAAAGCTCACTGGTATGGATTGGATCACCTCCCGGTCTCTCCAACAATACTAAAGTACCCCAAAGACTAGATCTCCTCCCGGTCTCACTAATCACAATACACCCTAGAGTGTACGGGTAACCTAATAAAAACTAGACAAGACTTAGGAAAACAAATAATACTAGGCCACTTAGACAGATCTCCTCCCGGTCTCACCACACCCACCTAGCACCAAAGACAATCCCAACTATCTATCACCTCCCGGTCTCAAGAATAGGTAGAACACTAAACTCCTCTAAATTATCAAACAATGTTCCTATGCAATACGTGCACCATAAACCATAAACTAGTTATAAACACAAAGTAGGTAACCTAACATGCATCTATACATGAAAGACATTCACAAAGACACACGGGGAACAATTGTATGATAATAAATTAGAATAAAGTATGCACACACATCTAGCCAACTAATTATAAGGTCTTTTACTTTAATATTAATCCATTAATAGATTACCATAAACGAGAATTTACCGATTAACACGAATATTCATTACAAACCCGGGTAATAAACAAGTTAGCTAAGAATCATAATTAAGAACAAAGACCAAGTCTTAAATAAATAACAAATCATGTTCATCAAGTCAATAAACACAAAGTAAATTGAAACCGAACACTAACTCGTTACAGATCGAACTCGTATCTTGAATCTTTAATCTTGAAACTCAATTCAATCTTTCTTCTAAAAATTTGTCCCTTCTCCGATCCCCCACTGTCTGCCTATGATCTGTTCTGATGCGTATACAGTAGGTTATCCCCCCTTGTATTGTGTTGTACCCTCATTCAAATATAATTGATGTCCACAAGCCCATAACGAGAGAAAATAGAAATGGGCCGGTCCACAGCGCAATGCCTCGGTCAAGTTTTGTAATTTTTTAGTCAACCCAAAAGAATTCGGTCAACGATCCTCAAGCTTTTCTTCTTTTTCTTCTGACATGTTTGAATTAATTAAACTTTCATGGTTTTCTTCGTTTTTAGTCCCTCAAATTCTAAGAAGTTGTCACAATGAATTTTTCACTTTTGCTTATAATATAGAAGATAGTGGCCTCGACCCACTCAAGGAAACAAACGGCAAATTTAATTTGGTCACTAGCGCCCTACTCTGCCCAACTGACTGGCTGGTTATTTCTTATTACTCGTTTTCGCTCCATTTACACCAGGACCTGGCGAAACGCAAAAAAATATAAAATAACACTAAAAACTAATAAAATAAATAAAAACTAGACAATAGTTATACATTTTACACGGGATAAATATATGTATTTTTCCACACATCAATCTCAATTCCTTAATTGTAGATAATTATTATGTTATTTAAATTATTAAATTTACTATATGTTTCAAACATTTAGGAAATTACGGATAAAGTTCCATAAAATACCTTATTACTTATTTATATTAATTACTAGGTTAGAAATTATATCTTTATTCCTTAATTGTAGATAATTATTATTTAATTTAAATTATTAAATTTAATATATGTTTCAAACATCTAATAAATTATCGATAAAGTTTCATAAAATGTCTTATTGTTTATTTATATTAATTACTAGGTTAGATATTATATCTTAATAACTGAAACAAACATCGAACACTTTCATAACGAGCAACCATCCTCTTAAGTCGTCTCGTTTGTGTAATGCGAGTGTTTCCGAGTTTAGTATAATTGAGTAAAATGCATTAGGAGGCGTATGTCTGGAAATAATATAACAAGTATGAACACGTAAAGCATTTCATGAATTTAACACATAAGAGACGTTTCAAGAAATTAGCATGTAAATCAACTAAGGTAAAGTATGGTGATTAACTATAGACTAGGTCAAAAGCATGGCAATTTTCCTAATTCCCTATAGTTTATGGCTCTGATACCAATCTGTCACACCCCAACCGATTGGCGGAAACATCGGGATGAGACGAACAAATTGCTCAAAACGTCATAACACTAATATTTGCGATAAGTATTTAAATAAAGGGTTTATTTCATTCCTAAAGAGTCATTTACAAGGATGGTAGTCAAATACAACAATTTGAAATACAAGAATTACAATACAATAAGAATAAAAAAATTTAAATATGTATTTAGGCATCCTACTATGTTCCATGTAACATCATCATCATCTCAAAACCTGTACCATGTTTTAAAATAGAGTTCAACGCAAAAGCAAAGGCTAGTATACAAGTTTTCATACATGGAATAATATAGAATAAAATGTTTAACGGCTCATATCCAACATGAATAACAATATGCAAGTTACTAATAAGCTGAAACGGTGTACTGTATGTTCAAACCAAAGTCTAACGCAATCGTGATTATCCAACATTGTCGAAACGAAGGGGTGTGAAATAGTTTACTTAACAATACCTCAAGAATACGGGCGGTGCGTTAATCCTATACTGCTATATTTTTTAAGGTAGGCTTATACGAAGTTAATGAGCATATTGACTCGGAAAGTTTACATAGCATACGAGATTAACAAGCATCATATAGTTTCATGTTTAAGGGTGGATATAGTGTGATTAAAATAGTTTCAAGTGTTGTGTTTTGTATACGATACATGTTGCACCCAAAGTGTTTAAAAGTAAAATGGGATCGAGTATACCCACAAAATTGCATATGCTTTCCGATTATCCAATGTGACGAAGTTGTCGAGACTAGGGGACGAATGTGTTTGATTTGGAGTTTAAAGGAAGGCTTATTTTCGGGTTTAAGGATTCGGAATTTAAACAACATAAAAAATAGACTTATAAAAGTAATCATCTTATACTCATAACACTTGTTCTTGACACTATTGAAACCTCAAAGGTTTGGTGTGTTTTCATGGATTCAAAGATCCATTAGAATCGTAACAAGTGCATGGTCATGGATGATGTAACAAGCTTCTTAACGAGTAACTATTAAGTCATCATTAAGGTTTGTTACTTAGGTATACATAAGTATATATAGAATACATAAAGTATAGGTCAAATATGAGGTATGAGATTGAAATCTCCATTTAGGCACCTCTCGTATCATGGATTTCATACATGAGGAAGGAAGAACAAGCTTCCGTTTAGGTACCTCAAATGTTCACCACTACACTTGTGTTATAAACACGAGGGTCATGAACTTACAAGAAATAAACAACTAATCTTGCGAAAATCATCAATAGTGTGTGGATTCTTGTTAAGGATAGCCCAAGCTAGTCCAAATATCACTTATTCATCAAGTTTAACTTGGACACTACTTGTGGGTGTAAACCCTAATCAAAAACAGAAAGTTTATGAGGTTTTAACCCCTAGATTAACATGTCTCAGCCTTGTTTTTAAGCCTAACTAACCATTCGATTGATTATGAGTATTAGGACATAGGTTTGAGATGAGATAACTCAAGTTTGAACAAGTTTAACAAAGTTTAAATGAATATCAAGTAAAACAATCCACTTTGGAGCCTTTTTCTAGACATTCCAGTACTTGGTTTTCCATGGAAAACCAATGGAAATGGTCCTAAGGTTATTCCAAACGAGTGGGAAAAAGAATGGAGTGATTTCGTTAAGAATTGAGTGAGTTATACTCACTTTAGTGAAGAATGGTGATTCTGCTCAAACTCAAGATTTGCAGCTGATTATGGATGTTTTGAGAGTGATATGGAGGTTTAGAAAAGTGTGGAATGCTTGGAAATCACTTGGGTTTTATAGGGGATGATTAGTTAGGTTAGGTTAGGTTAGGTTGGTGGGTGATTTACTGGTGATTAGAGGCCATTGGGTGAGAGTTAAAAGTGGGATTTCGTGCAAAATCGCGGTTGTTTGAACATTTTGCCCGGCCGAACCCCCTTACGGACCGTAAGGGAGGAGCCTTGCGGTCCGTAAGGCTTCTCAGGAGCCAAATTTTCATTTTTAATCCTTGAGTTAGTGGTTTGCCCGTTTATTCGATACCTTTAAGGTGTTAAGTGATTTTGGACCATTTTAGGGTGTGTATAGGCATGTTTTCAAGCATAGATTCATACGTACAAGTAATGTAAGTATAAATAATGTGTTGAAGGTGTTTATAAGTATAAAATGTTGTATAATAAGTATTGGATATGAAATTTGTTGATTAAAAATAAGCACGGCATGTAGGTGCGTTAAAATCGGTTATGTCCACGTACTATCGCATAGTTTCGAATTAGGGTTCCACATGCGTAATTATAAGTATAGTTTGGACATAATATGTATAAATTGAACATAATTGGTATAAAACATGAGTTTCATTATGATCAGTGTCTCGGATTACAAGTTGAAATGATACAAGTACAAGGTTTCCCAAAATGGAAAGTTTGAAAAAGCAGGGTGTTACAGTCTCCCCTCCTTTAGGAAATTTCGTTCCGAAATTTATTCAAGTGGAAGACCTTGGAGAAAAGCATTTTGGCTAGAAGAATGATTGTCTAAAATCGAGACTGGGAAGTTTTAAAAGTGTTGAAAAGTATGAGAAACGAAAAGATGGGTTTGTAAAAAGAGGTTGTTCGACTAACATGATTTGAGGCATCAAATATAAGTAAAATGTGCATGTGTGTGCATAGACGAGTGGTTTAAACAAGTGTGAATAGTTCCAAGGAAAAGGTATTTTAAAATATGTTATCTAAGCAGAAAAGCTTTCGTAAGAAACGGTATTCATTAGATGAAAAGTATGGTTGCTAGGAAAGTTTTATTGGTGTTGAAGGGCATTGATGATCCTCGGTTTTTGTAGAAAATTGTTTATGGCGGAAAACGAGAATGTTAGGTATTTTTAAATAAAACAGTTTACGAGGTAGCTGCCAACTAAGTGTGTTTGCGTCTAAACAAGGATGGGAAATAGTTATAAAGCAAGAAAGCATTTTAGGGCTCGTATGTTTTAAACCGATTGATTGCAAACGAGCTTCTATAAAAGATGAGGATAACGTGGAATAATGGAGGAAAAAAGTGAACGTTTGCTCTATTAAGCGAATACGAGTATAAGAATGGCACGTGTATTTGAACAAATGAAAACGTTGCGTTAGAGATGAAGTCTCGTCGTGGATTATCGGGTATCACGCGCTTAGCAATGTGTTTGTGATTTGTTAAGGTTTGCATATTAGGTCTTACTATTGTCTGTAAAACACCGAATTTCTCATGGCACGTTTTACGAAAGTGTGACAACATGGTGAAAATACTTATATATAGGAAGTACTAGCAACGTATCCACCATGTTTTGACCACGTTGCGACCGTTTCGTTTTATTCGATGCAATGTTGCATTCCGTGTCTTACCATACGTGGTAGTATACTCTATGGTTCTCATGTGCTTATCATTATAATCGCGTGTGCACCCGTGATTATACTAATCGTCGCATGATCTGCATAGCTTGTATCAGCGGCGTATGAACTAAGGTATACGTAAATTCTGAAAATAGGTTTGTGTGCGTGTAATAATGTAGTATATAAGCGTGTTTGCATTTAAAAAAGCCTGAGGACCCACGTAAGAGAATCCCTCGGTTTTCGCTCGCGTACAGGTGCGAGTGTATAGATTTTGAGTATGAATAAGAGCATGAGCATAGTATAAGTTTAAGTATGAATACGCATGTGAGTATAAACATAAAACATATGAATAAGAGTACGAGTATGAGTATAGATATGAGCATAAACCGCATGAGTATGAGCATAAATATGAGCATAGTCATAAAATGTATGAATGTGAGTATAAATATGAGTACAAGTATAAGCATAAAGCGTATTGAATGAGTATGAGTATGAGTATAAGTATAAGTATAAACATGAAACCTATTGTTGTAATCATGAGTATATATACGAGTATTATAAAAGGTGTGACTATGAGTACGAATATGAATAGGAGTATATACATAACGGTATAAGCGTAAATATAAGTGTAAACGTAAATCGCATGAGTATAAATGTGAACATGAACATAAGTGTATAAGTATGGATAAAATGCGTGAGTATGAATATAAGTGTAAACATAATTGTATAAGTATGAATAAAATGTATGAGTATGCATATAAGTGAACGCATAATCTTTATAAATATGAATACAAGTAAAATGCATGAATATCAACATGAATATAAGTGTAAACATAAATGTACAAGGCTAAATGTAAGTATAAACATGTAATGTATGAATATGGATATGAATATGAATATAAGTATAAATGTAATGTGTAAATGTGAATACAAGTATAGACATGTAACTGTATGAATATGAATATAAATTTGAATACCAGTATAATGTAAATGTATAATTGTGAATATGAGTATAATGTAAAATGTATGAATATGAATATGAATATGAACATAAATGTGTAATAATTTAATTTAAGTGTAGACATAAGATGTATAAGTACGGATATGAATATGAATATGAGTGTAAGAAATAATGATTTTGTATATGGTATTAATCGAAATGTACGAATTTAAGCACTTAAAAGGTCGAGGAGTTTTGGGTATGTAAGAAAGGAAAAGTGTGATGTGCGTGTGATTGTCGCGTTATATTGACCAAAACGTGTAAAATGATTTGCATGTGTAGTTGTTTGAGCAAAACGTGGAGTTTATTGAATCAAAATAGGTTGAGTTGTCATGGAATGTAGAATTTAGTTTGTGAATGTAAAGAGAGTATATACATCTATTGGTTATGTGTGTTGTACTTTGTGAAAGAATGGAATCGCTACTCTTGTTTTAAAAGAATTTACATAAGTTGAAAATTGCTGGTTCCTATGAAGTTTCCTTGCCCACGTGTTTTTTGAGTTCAATTGGCGTATTGAGTGATGTTTGAGAAGATTCCAAAAGTTAGTAAGTTTGCATCGTTTTAAAATAACATTGTATTAAAGAAGAATTTCGAGGTTTAGTGGTTCTCGTTAAAATATTGATCCTTGGAAAAGAATCTTGGTATATGAACTTAGTGATTGTTGAAAAGTGTTTTAAATAAAATATTTTATTGAATTTTGTAAAGAGTTTTAGTGAACGATCGAACAATAATTGTAATATTTCGTAGGTGTGTACGAAAAGTTGGTTTGGTTCCCAATTGAAAGTAAAAATCTTTAGTATAGAGATGAGCGTGTTTTTGAATACGAAAATTTTTGTGGGCAATGGATTTATTAGACCGACTAAGTTGATGAGTAGCATTCTGTCAAGCTTTTGAAAATTGGGACAAAACGTTTATGTGGTGACTAAGTATTTTGCGTATATGATTTATATGAAATAGATTACGGGATAAGAGATATGTTTGTAAAAATAGTAATTTTTTTCTTCGAAATTCGCTTGAGTAGGGATTTTGACAACATGATAAAAGATTTAGGCATGCTAATTGAACATGTGGTTTGTATAATAAAGTTTTCAAGAAGAATGGGTTGGTAACGATCACCTAGGTATGGAATCACCCCTAACCCGTTGGCGAGGTCGTCTTAAGGAAGGAAAGAAGCGGAGTTAATCGTCAAGGTGAAGAGACCGCTCCTATCTCGACGATGGGTCTCCATTTTGGGGTTTCGAGAAGTGTAAGTCTAGTTGGTGACGTTTTGAAATCATGCATGTAAATACGTATATGTGTATGAAAAAAGTTCAGTATGACTTGTGTGGAAAACCTTAAAATAATTTGAAATTCGAAAAGAAGAGGTAACAAGTATCTAAAAAAGTCACATATAAATTGAAATAGTATAAAAGAGAGGCGCATAAAACATTGGAATGTTTCGGGTAGAGAAACGTTTGACTATTCCAAAGTGAATCGATGATCCTTTCGAGTTAGGAAGACATGCTTTGGCCTAATGGGTAAAATACTCTCGTCGAGAAGCGATTAACGGCATTTTACCCTTCCAGTTACTACAGTCCCTAATTGATTATAAAATCGAGACTTTGGCGAGATCGAAAATCGAAGAATGGGTCTTAATCGACAAGGTGCATGTTTCACCCCTAACTTGGTGATTTCGTACCCTAAGGGTGGTTGGTACTCGTCGGGTCAAAATTAATTTCAACACTTGATGAGGATCCACTAGAGTTTGAGTTGGAAATTATTAAGATATAGATTTCACTCCTAACTTAACGGCGTAATTTCGTGCAAAATAAGAGTAAGTGGAATGAGAGTCGTTCACCAAATTGTGGGTATCACGCCTATTTTGGTGAAGTCGTCTCGTTTGTGTAATGCGAGTGTTTCCGAGTTTAGTATAATTGAGTAAAATGCATTAGGAAGGCGTATGTTTGGAAATAATATAACAAGTATGAACACGTAAAGCATTTCATGAATTTAACACATAAGAGACGTTTCAAGAAATTAGCATGTGAATCAAGTAAGGTAAAGTATGGTGATTAACTATAGACTAGGTCAAAAGCATGGCAATTTTCCTAATTCCCTATAGTTATGGCTCTGATACCAATCTGTCACACCCCAACCGATGGCGAAAACATCGAGATGAGACGAACAAATTGCTCAAAACGTCATAACACTAATATTTGCGATAAGTATTTAAATAAAGGGTTTATTTCATTGCTAAAGAGTCATTTACAAGGATGGAAGTCAAATACAACAATTTTGTAACATCCGTCAAAAACCGGATTTACCAAACCCGCTTCGTTTATTAACCGAACAATCAGTTAAAAATTTCTTTGCGTATTTAATGCCCAAATTATTTTTAAACGATACATAATTAATAAGTATATTGGAATATATAATTTATATTTGAAAAAGTATTAAAAATAGTGGTTTAAAAATAAAAGGCTTTGCCGGGTTTCGAACCCGGGTCAGCCAGCGATTTCAGCAAAGACTTAACACTCATCCATCAAACCACTGCGCCACTTGTGTTTCTTGTTCAATAATGGAAACAATTAATTCATAACATAAATATCGAATTCAAAACCGACGCGCCCAATCGCAGTCGTCGGAAATCCCGACGATTTTGTCGAGATTGGACGGTTACTTCAGTTTTAACCGAAGCCTTAACTATTACATCGGTTATAACCGACGTCTGAACCCGCGACGCAAGTCATAACTGCCGGAAAACGTAATGACCGACGAATCAAGACGGAAAACGGACTAAATACGTCGATGTTCTGCCCTATAAATACCCCCTCTAACCTCTGTTACCCGACGTAATTCCACTCGCCGGAAATTTCTACAACTCGCCGGAAAACCGACCCTTTCACCTCTGCGCCTTACTGAACCCCAGAGCTCATACCGAAGCCACCCACATTCATCTCAAGCTCGTTAAAGACCCTCTGCCACAAGACACACGTCGCCGGAATCATCTGCTGTCACCGGAGTTCCGCCGGCGAAACAGAGGAGCCCTGTTCGGTATACCTTACACTTAATCTCTCGTTCTTTTATTAATCGCACATGTAATTAGGCGCAACACCCTAAAAGAACTTGATTAAAATCGATGAACCAGTCAGACTCGGATTCTGGTTAAGTCTGACGAAGAAGACGAAGTTCAGTATTATATAAGTATAATTAAAATCAAGATATATCTCGGGTTAGACACACAGTCCAGCGGTGGACTGTGTGCAAATAAAACACGCTTACGTCTCGAGTTCGATTCTTGTCCCACGCACCCTCGCCTTAATAGAAATGTTTTTTTTTTTCTTAACTGAACCGGATCCACTGCTTAAAGATGTTAAGTTTAATAAAAACCGGAATAATAACCATGATAGACACACAGTCCAGTGGTGGACTGTGTGAATGTTTAATCACACGTCACGAGTTCGAGTCCGGACTACCGCACCGGTCCGGACAATTATCAAACTTTTTATTTAAAGCAGAAACAAAATTATTTAGTTTGTATATAAGAATAATAAAAATCAGATTATTTAACAAGTTAGACACACAGTCCAGCGGTGGACTGTGTGTTAACCTAAACCACAGGTCCCGGGTTCGAGACCTGTGGAGAACACCGGTTCGATGCATTAAAATCGTTTTTAAAAAAATAAATGATTTTCGGTTTAATTCAATTAGTATATAAATATAATTAAAAACAGAAATATTTCAGGTTAGACACGTAGCTCAGTTGGTAGAGCTGCGTGCACGCGAACGGGAGGTCTCGGGTTCGAGCCTCACCCGGCGCACACAATTACACAGTCTGACCGGTCAACAAGTCAACGGTCAATGGTCGCAAAAAGTCAACATTTTTTATTATTTTTTTTTATTTATTTTATTTAAAAATCAATTAAAAATACTTAAAAATAACGTTTTTAAGGTTAGAAAATAGCCTTAAACTCACAAAAATATATCCAATCATTCTACTAAAATTGATTAATAAAATCCGCTTATTTACCAAACCATTATGTTATTATCTAGGTTAGTTTCACTCGTGGTTAAATCCAACTTCGTGCGTATTCAATATCATCAACCGAACGCACCCAATGTGAGTGAATCTTACAACTCCCATTTTTAATTACACGTTTTGGGGTGTGTCATGTGTCACTAAAATTTAACTCGTTTATTTAAACTTGTGCCATACCATATTGTGATCTAAACTTAGATTGTATATATTGTTTGTAGTTATGTATTTCATATTGTCAAGTTATATGCAATTCATTCATTAGGCCCATCAGTTCCTCGTGGGATACGAGTTGAGCAACGCGTGCCTCAAAACAAATCCATTATTGTTCGTGTGTGTATTATCTAGTTTATTTTGTTTGTAGTTATGTATTTCATATTGTCAAGTTTATGCAAATCATTCATTAGGCCCATCAGTTCCTCGTGGGAGACGAGTTGAGCAACGCGTGCCTCAAAACGATCCATTACTGTTCATGTGTGCATTATTTAATATTAAATGATTGGTAAATAAGTTTACATCTATTTTTACTCATGTGTGGTTGTGCACTTTATTTTATAATCAATTAAATAAACTTGTTCAAATGTTTTTCATAGGATTCACTCGCCAACTTTTTGTTGATCCAAAAACCATTTTTACACATGATACAGGTGAACAGGTTGAAGCAAGGAAAACATAGGAAATGCCTTAGAAGAAAAAATGAAGTCCTAGATTGATGTTTAGGACATGATGTAATTATGATTGTATATTTCCCATTAAAATGTATTAATGAATATGAAACGTTATAATAAATGTCATGAGCTTTGATGATAACCCAATCATGCCTCGATCACCTTTTTCCGCTGCGGATCGGGGTGTGACAAATTGGTATCAGAGCTCTGACTATAGGGATATAGGATAGGTTATTAGACCCTTAGAGCCTATACTATAGTTGCCTAAATTTTAATTATTTAGGTGGTTACATACAAACTTATGATATTTATTTGTTTCATATTTGTTTATACTTACAGTCAAACATACATACTTACATACACATTCATCATACTATTTCAATGTTCATATATTCAAATCATCTTCATACTTTTGTTATTCAAAGATTTTGTCGCAATTTTCAAATCCCATCAAAGTGAATTCTGCGACGGGCATGTAGTAACTGGAAGGGTACAAGTACCGGTAGTCGGAACGTCCTGTCTAGGTTGGCATTCGTATAAATCCAATATAACGGACCAGTTTGCCTACCTGGGGACTAACGATGAGAGTACGAAGGACCTATTAGGCCAAAGCATGCCACACTAAACGTCGTTCGAACTAACCCACTTTGAGGTGTCACCGTGTCTATACCTGGACACATTCCGAATATCATACGTTATATACATATTTCTCGATTTTCTCCGGGTTTTAGTGTACGTAACCAGGCTAACACATGCGAACCATATGAAAAACCCGGTATTCATGGGGGCCCACATGATTACGAAGGTGAAGTATGGCGGCATGCAAGGCCCAATGACGAGCAAAGCCCAAGACATCCTATGGATGTAGTAGATTTATTTTTATATATTTATTTTATGAATGTTCATTCCTAAATACGACCCATGATCCCAAAAACATCCAACTCATACTCTTGATACGTATTCCTTGTAGATGTCTTCTAGCCTCGCCCGTAGGAAGATGAGAGCAGGAAAAGCCCGCGAGCGCATGGCTGCACTAATCACCCAACAAATGGCTGTCGTAATACCCAACATTGTAATCCAAGACCAACAAGCCCTTACCGCTAATCCTGTCAACCAAGAAGATCAAAACGTTATCAACCCTCCCCCAAATACCACTAAATGCACCTACAAGCATTTCAAATCATGCGACCCTCCAAAATACGAAGGGACTGAAGGCGTCACCGCTCTCCTCCATTGGTTTGAAGAATGGAGAACACTTTTCTAAATTGCGATTGCCCCGATGATCGCAAAGTGCGATATGCTACCGGTCGTTTATATGGAATAGCACTTACTTGGTGGAATACAGAGAAGGCCAAACGAGGCGTTGACGATGCTATGACTTTGACTTGGGAAGAGTTGAAGGAAATCATGACAAGACGGTTTTGCCCAAGGAGCAAAATCAAGAAATTAGAAGATGAGTTCTATTCGTTGAAGCAAAAGGAAGGCGACCACACCACTTACAACAAAAGATTTCTCGAGTTAAATCAAATGGTTCCCAACTTGTTCACTCCCCTCTACCGTTTGATCGAGCACTACATTCAAGGTCTTCCGTCAAAGATTCAGGACTCTGTAATAAGTACCACGCCTGCAACTTTGGAAGCAGCAATGGAGTTAGCTACAGAGCTCACCGAGAACCGCATCCGGAATAAAGACTTCAAGGAGGAGAAGAAGAAGGATAAAGCATCAACTGAAACTTCAAACTCCACCCAAACCGAATCCCCTTCTCAACCCATTTCTAAGAGAAAAAGAGACGGGCAACTTTTCGCTACTACCCAACGTAATCAACCAATTTCACAAGCCATACCAATCCAAGCTATCCCAATCACGCAAATAGCACCCAACTCAACTTACCCAAATACGAAACCATACCTTGGACCTCACCCTCGATGTAACACCTGTTTTTATCACCATCCCCTTACCTTACCTTGTCGACTATGTGCAAATTGTGGATGCTATGGTCATTTGAGCAAGGTTTGCCGCACCCCTCAAAACCAAATCTCTCCCCCTACTCAAAACATGATCCAAACCTATCAACAACCTCAATACCCCATGTTACCTTATATTCGAGCTTGTTTCAATTGTGGCGGCCCTACCCACTTTAGAAACACGTGCCCTCGATTGGTTAACATCATAAACGCTCAAGCTCAATCAAACCCAGTTAACCAAGTAAATCAAGAAAACCCAATCACGAGGCCACCAGCAAGAGGAAGAGCTTTCAACATCAACGCCAATCCTGTCGAAGATAATAACGGCCCAAACGAAACCACCCAGCTAGTCCTCTTCACCGAAAATCAAGATTCAACTCCAATCGTTTAGTTTTATGTTTTTCTTTATGTTTTAGAATCACATAGAACCAATCGTAACTTAAGGATAAAGCCAATGAGAATTTGACAAGAATATGGTGGATACGCCGCTGGTACTTCCTATATAAAGTATTCTTGTCAAAGGATCGGAGGCATTATCAGGCGGTTATGAGAGGTTCCATGTATAAACTTTTTGTGTGATTATTGTTTAGATTAAATTTATTATTTTCAGTACATGCAACACATCGGCTCCGTTTGATTGAGCCTTGATCGCACAGACATTTTTCATTTTCAGTACATGCAATACGATCGGCTCCGTTTGATTGAGCCTTGATCGCACAGACATTTTCATTTTCAGTACATGCAATACGATCTTTTGGTTGTTGTGTTTGTTGTAGAGTCACATAGAACTAATCATAACTTGTGGATAAAGTCAATGAAAATTTGACAAGAATATAGTGGATACGCCGCTGGTACTTCATATATATAAGTATTCTTGTCAAAGGATCAGAGGCATTATCAGGCGGTTATGAGAGGTTCCATGTAGGATTTAGAATGTTTTGGTCAAAGTTTGTTCATCATACATTTCAGTGTATTTCAATTTCATCATTTAAAGAAGTTGAGCTATGTCTCACTTCCACAATGACTAACCTCTCCATCACAACAAACGAGAGAGGTATTGTCATCATTCAAACATGGATATTATCAGGATTAAGACTCAATATTGGTTGTTGTGTTTGTTGTAGAGTCACATAGAACTAATCATAACTTGCGGATAAAGTCAATGAAAATTTGACGAGAATATGGTGGATACGCCGCTGGTACTTCCTATATATAAGTATTCTCGCCAAAGGATCAGAGGCATTATCAGGCGGTTATGAGAATTCCATGTAGGATTTAGTATTTTCTTGGTTGAAATTTGTGTTACATTCATATCATCTCGCCATTTAAAGAAACTGGATTGTGTTCTATTTCTACATAAACTAACCTCTCCATCATAACAAACGAGAGAGGAACTGTCACCATTCAAACATGTATGCTATCAGAATTTGGACTCAAATATTGGTTGTTGTGTTTATTTATGTTCTAGAGTTACATCATAGAACCAATCATAACTTACTGATAAAACCAATGAAAATTTGACAAGAATATGGTGGATACGCCGTGGTACTTCCTATATATAAGTATTGTCAAAGGATCAGAGGCATTGTCAGGCGGTTATGAGAAGTTCTATGTAGGATTTAGTAATTTCTTGGTACATTGGTTGTGGCGTTTATTTATGTTTAAAGTCACATCATAGAACCAATCATAACTTACTGATAAAACCAATGAAAATTTGACAAGAATATGGTGGATACGCCCTGGTACTTCCTATATATAAGTATTCTTGTCAAAGGATCAGAGGCATTGTTACACGGTTATGAGAAGTTCCATGTAGGTTGTAGTATTAGAAATTTTGTTTTAGGATATAACCCTATCCTTCCAAACATATCAAAACTCTTACGCATGATATCATATTTAGTGAATCAACTCTGCTTATCAATATTTTTACCGTAGGCAACAAAAAACGATTCCTGTAACAGGGTACCTAACCCTTACAAGGGACGTTACCGCCTCAAACAAAAATTTAAACTCTTACTCTTTTTTCTAAGCATGTAACTGTCAAACTAAACACCATCCTTTTTAGACAAATATATCACTACTTAAATTTCGGGATGAAATTTCTAAAAAGCAGGGGATACTGTAACATCCGTCAAAAACCGGATTTACCAAACCCGCTCCGTTTATTAACCGAACAATCAGTTAAAAATTTCTTTGCGTATTTAATGCCCAAATTATTTTTAAACGATACATAATTAATAAGTATATTGGAATATAATTTATATTTGAAAAAGTATTAAAAATAGTGGTTTAAAAATAAAAGGCTTCTGCCGGGTTTCGAACCCGGGTCAGCCAGCGATTTCAGCAAAGACTTAACACTCATTCATCAAACCACTGCGCCACTTGTGTTTCTTGTTCAATAATGGAAACAATTAATTCATAACATAAATATCGAATTCAAAACCGACGCGCACAATCGCAGTCGTCGGAAATCCCGACGATTTCGCCGAGATTGGACGGTTACTTCAGTTTTAACCGAAGCCTTAACTATTACATCGGTTATAACCGACGTCTGAACCCGCGACGTAAGTCATAACCGCCGGAAAACATAATGACCGACGAATCAAGACGGAAAACGGACTAAATACGTCGATGTTCTGCCCTATAAATACCCCCTCTAACCTCTGTTAGCTTTTTCGCTCACAATCACACATTTTCCCGACGTAATTCCACTCGCCGGAAATTTCTACAACTCGCCGGAAAACCGACCCTTTCACCTCTGCGCCTTACTGAACCCCCAGAGCTCATACCGAAGCCACCCACATTCATCTCAAGCTCGTTGAAGACCCTCTGCCACAAGACACACGTCGCCGGAATCATCTGCTGTCACCGGACTTTCGCCGGCGAAACAGAGGAGCCCTGTTCGGTATACCTTACACTTAATCTCTCGTTCTTTTATTAATCGCACATGTAATTAAGCGCAACACCCTAAAAGAACTTGATTAAAATCGATGAACCAGTCAGACTCCGATTCTGGTTAAGTCTGACGAAGAAGACGAAGTTCAGTATTATATAAGTATAATTAAAATCAAGATATATCTCGGGTTAGACACACAGTCCAGCGGTGGACTGTGTGCAAATAAAACACGCTTACGTCTCGAGTTCGATTCTTGTCCCACGCACCCTCGCCTTAATAGAAATGTTTTTTTTTTAACTGAACCGGATCCACTGCTTAAAGATGTTAAGTTTAATAAAAACCAGAATAATAACCATGATAGACACACAGTCCAGTGGTGGACTGTGTGAATGTTTAATCACACGTCACGAGTTCAAGTCCGGACTACCGCACCGGTCCGGACAATTATCAAACTTTTTATTTAAAGCAGAAACAAATTATTTAGTTTGTATATAAGAATAATAAAAATCAGATTATTTAACAAGTTAGACACACAGTCCAGCGGTGGACTGTGTGTTAACCTAAACCACAGGTCCCGGGTTCGAGACCTGTGGAGAACACCGGTTCGATGCATTAAAATCGTTTTTAAAAAAATAAATGATTTTCGGTTTAATTCAATTAGTATATAAATATAATTAAAAACAGAAATATTTCAGGTTAGACACGTAGCTCAGTTGGTAGAGCTGCGTGCACGCGAACGGGAGGTCTCGGGTTCGAGCCTCACCCGGCGCACACAATTACACAGTCTGACCGGTCAACAAGTCAACGGTCAACGGTCGCAAAAAGTCAACATTTTTTATTATTTTTATTTATTTATTTTATTTAAAAATCAATTAAAAATACTTAAAAATAACGTTTTTAAGGTTAGAAAATAGCCTTAAACTCACAAAAATATATCCAATCATTCTACTAAAATTGATTAATAAAATCCGCTTATTTACCAAACCATTATGTTATTATCTAGGTTAGTTTCACTCGTGGTTAAATCCAACTTCGTGCGCATTCAACATCATTAACCGAACGCACCCAATGTGAGTGAATCTTACAACTCCCATTTTTAATTACACGTTTTGGGGTGTGTCATGTGTCACCAAAATTAACTCGTTTATTTAAACTTGTGCCATACCATATTGTGATCTAAACTTAGATTGTATATATTGTTTGTAGTTATGTATTTCAATTGTCAAGTTATATGCAATTCATTCATTAGGCCCATCAGTTCCTCGTGGGGACGAGTTGAGCAACGCGTGCCTCAAAACAAATTCATTATTGTTCGTGTGTGTATTATTTAGTTTATATTGTTTGTAGTTATGTATTTCATATTGTCAAGTTTATGCAAATCATTCATTAGGCCCATCAGTTCCTCGTGGGAGACGAGTTGAGCAACGCGTGCCTCAAAACGATCCATTACTGTTCATGTGTGCATTATTTAATATTAAATGATTGGTGAATAAGTTTACATCTATTTTTACTCATGTGTGGTTGTGCACTTTATTTTATAATCAATTAAATAAACTTGTTCAAATGTTTTTCATAGGATTCACTCGTCAACTTTTTGTGATCCAAAAACCATTTTTACACATGAATCAGGTGAACAGGATGAAGCAAGGAAAAAATAGGAAATGCCTTAGAAGAAAAAATGAAGCCTAGATTGATGTTTAGGACATGATGTAATTAAGATTGTATATTTCTCATTAAAATGTATTAATAAATATGAAACGTTATAATAAATGTCATGAGCTTTGATGATAACCCAATCATGCCTCGATCACCTTTTTCCGCTGCGGGTAGGGGTGTGACAAATTTGAAATACAAGAATTACAATACAATAAGAATACAAAATTTTAAATGTGTATTTAGGCATCCTACTATGTTCCATGTAACATCATCACCATCATCTCAAAACCTGCAACATGTTTTAAAATAGAGTTCAATGCAAAAGCAAAGGCGAGTATACAAGTTTTCATACATGGCATAATATAGAATAAAATGTTTAACGGCTCATATCCAACATGAATAACAATATGCAAGTTACTAATAAGATGAAACGGTGTACTGTATGTTCAAACCAAAGTCTAACGCAATCGTGATTATCCAACATTGTCGAAACGAAGGGGTGTGAAATAGTTTACTTAACAATACCTCAAGAATACGGGCGGTGCGTTAATCCTATACTGCTATATTTTTTAAGGTAGGCTTGTACGAAGTTAATGAGCATATTGACTCAGAAAGTTTACATAGCATACGAGATTAACAAGCATCATACAGTTTCATGTTTAAGGGTGGATATAGTGTGATTAAAATAGTTTCAAGTGTTGTGTTTTGTATACGATACATGTTGCACCCAAAGTGTTTAAAAGTAAAATGGGATCGAGTATACTCACAAAATTGCATATGCTTTCCGATTATCCAATGTGACGAAGTTGTCGAGACTAGGGGGACGAATGTGTTTGATTTGGAGTTTAAAGGAAGGCTTATTTTCGGGTTTAAGGATTCGGAATTTAAACAACATAAAAATAGACTTATAAAAGTAATCATCTTATACTCATAACACTTGTTCTTGACACTATTGAAACCTCAAAGGTTTGGTATGTTTTCATGGATTTAAAGATCCATTAGAATCGTAACAAGTGCATGGTCATGGATGATGTAACAAGCTTCTTAACGAGTAACTATTAAGTCATCATTAAGGTTTGTTACTTAGGTATACATAAGTATATATATAATACATAAAATATAGGTCAAGTATGAGGTAGGAGATTGAAATCTCCATTTAGGCACCTCTCGTATCATGGATTTCATACATGAGGTAGGAAGAACAAGCTTCCGTTTAGGTACCTCAAATGTTCACCACTACACTTGTGTTATAAACACAAGGAGGGTCATGAACTTACAAGAAATAAACAACTAATCTAGTGAAAATCATCAAGTAGTGTGTGGATTCTTATTAAGGATAGCCCAAGCTAGTCCAAATATCACACATTCATCAAGTTTAACTTGGACACTACTTGTGGATGTAAACCCTAATAAAAAATAGAAAGTTTGTGAGGTTTTAACCCCTAGATTAACATGTCTCAGCCTTGTTTTTAAGCCCAACTAACTATTCGATTGATTATGAGCATTAGTGTAACATTTGTCGAAAACGGGTTTTACTAAACCCGATCCGTTTGTAATCGAATATCAAGTTATAAATGTGTCGTTGCCTATTTATGTTTATTTTAATTTTTAATGATACATAATTAATAAACAAATTAAAACATAAAAGTTATAATTGATAAAAAGTATAAATAAAGTAATAAAAAATAAAATGGGGCTGCCGGGACTCGAACCCGGGTCAGCCAGGTTGTAAACTCCAAAGACTTAACACTCACACGCATAACCACTCCGCCACTTGTTTGTTTTCTGTCAACTCTAGGAAACAAATAAATCTTATAATCAAACATAGATTAACCGGTTGCGCCAACTGAAAACGGAAATCGGCTATTCAACCGTCTAAAACGTTTGAATAATCGCGAATTCAGGTTTATAACCGATGCACCGACGATTCTAATCAATTCAGACTTGAATTGACTTAAATTCTGATGATGATGGGTTTTATAACCGAAAATATCCCATAATCTGAATTGCTGCAATCAAAGATCTTCTCGCGACTCAGAAACATTCCACAAACCTGCCATTTCACTTTCGTCATACTTTCAGTTCATCAGAAAAGTTTATTTTACTTGCCGGAAAATTCTGCAAGTTCGCCGGAAAACCGTATTCTTCATCAAAACGCTAAGTCTTTCAATACCGTCGTAGTCTATCAATTGTTAAGTTGTTTCTAACTCGGACCTATCAATTGAAATCGAATTCAGACGCTGCTATCGGATAATTCCAGTTCGCCGGAAAATTTCTGGAAATCTTTATTTTCATATGTGAATCGGTAAGGACATTCAAACACTCTGTTAACGTTTGTTTATCACTTCAATTCCACGATTACCTAATCAAAACGGTTAATTGGCTTGCTCAGTTGAAGTTCATAAAAACAGAGACCGACGCTTTGCCGGAATTCTGAAATAAATCGTTCACCGGTATGTTTACTTCTAATTATCGTCTCTGCCATTTCATGTTAGTCTGTACAATGTTTATCAATCGAATTAAACAAGATATAACGGTGTAATCCGCTGTCTGTAAAAACTAACGAGGAAGATGAACTGCGCTAACAATATAAGGTTAATTAAAATTGGTATTTTAAACGGGTTAAAACACACAGTCCAGCGGTGGACTGTGTGCAAATTATACGCACACGCCGCGAGTTCGATCCCTGATACACGCACCCTATATGTAATAAAAACGTTTTATTTTTCTAACTGAACCGGGTTAATTCACGTTAGTTGTTAAGTATAATAAAAATTGGTATATTAACCAAGTTAGACACACAGTCCAGCGGTGGACTGTGTGTAACGTTAAAGCACAGGTCCCGGGTTCGAGACCTGTTAGTGGCACCGGTTCGATGAATTAAAATGTTTTTGAAAATAAAAGAATTTTGGATAAATTGAGTTAATATATAAGTATAATTAAAAACAGAATTATTTCGGGTTAGACACGTAGCTCAGTTGGTAGAGCTGCGTGCACACGTACGGGAGGTCTCGGTTTCGAGCCTCACCCAGCGCATTTCAATTACACAATAAATCGGTCAAACAGTCAAAGTCAAAAAGTCAACGGTCAACCCAAAAAGTCAACATATTTTTATATTTTTAATTATTTAATTTAATTTAAAAATCAATTAAAAATACTTAAAAATAATGTTTTTAAAGATAGGAAATAGCTTTAAACTCGTAAAAATATATCTAAAAATTTTATTAAAGTCCTTAATAAAATCCACTCATTTACTATATTTTTCCGTTATTATTTAGGTTAGTAATTCTCGTTGTTCCGCTCTTCCAACTCGTGCGCATCTCACCATCTCCAATCAAACGCACCCAATGTGAGTGAATCTTTACAAATTCCCCGTTTTAATCACGTTTTGGGGTGTATCATGTGTCTTCCTATTTAATATATTTAAATTATTGTGCATACATCATATCATGAACAAATGTATATACAGTTTGATCAAATTATTTGTGTGGTTATTGTTAGATTCAATTTATTATTTTCAGTACATGCAATTTCATAGGCAGCCGCTCCCCATTACATTATGAGCGTTGAGCATGTTCCCCGTTACATTATGAGCGTGAACCTGGCGTGCCAACATACGATCGGCTCCGTTTGATTGAGCCTTGATCGCACAGACATTTATCATTTTCAGTACATGCAATACGATCGGCTCCGTTTGATTGAGCCTTGATCGCACAGTTTTCATTCATGTTATTTATTGTATGATGTTGGTATGTTATTGTATGTTATTGTATGTTATAGTTGTGATTGTTATTGCTACTGTTGGATTATTTACAATTGCTCACTTATGATTATGCACAATTTTTCATTGATAAACTAACAAGAAAATCAATAATAAATGTTTATCTAACAAGGTTCACTCGCCAACTTATGTTGACCCAAAAACCCCCCATTTTTACACATGATACAGGTGAACCAGCTGCAGCAAGAAACACATAGGATTGGACTAGAAGAATAAAATGATTTAGAGCTTGGAATTGTTTTGTTTGGTTATTTCCTTTGTATTGTATGAACATGTTTGGATTATTGGGAATGTAATTTTGACTTTAATAAATATGAAACATATTAGTAAATAACATGAGCTTTGGTGATAACCCAATTATGCCCCGACTCTTATTCCGCTGTGGGTCGGGGTGTGACAGATTGGTATCAGAGCCATGACTATAGGGATATAGGATAGGTTATTAGACCCTTAGAGCCTATACTATAGTTGATTAGAAACTTATAAGATTTTTGTGTGTTACATGCCAAATTTCATGATGTTTATATGTTTTATGTTAAATGTTACATTCAATGTTATGCAAGCATGTTCATAAGTATATATTATCATATAATGCCTATCATGAATCATATTCTCATAACATATCATATACATGAAAGCACACACCACATCATGATTGCTTTTACAATGATTTTTGTGTTTTTCAAATCTCATCAAAGTGAGTTCTCACGACGGGCATGTAGTAACTGGAAGGGTACCAGTACCGGTAGTCGGAACGTCCTGTCTAGGCTGGCATTCGTATAAATCCAAAATAAAGGACCAGTTTGCCTACCTGGGGACTAACGATGAGAGTACGAAGTACCTATTAGGCCAAAGCATGCTATACCAAACGTCGTGTGAGCTAACCCACTTTGAGTTGTCATTGTGTCTACACCTGGACACATTCCGACCATACATCTCGTAAACATATTTTGTGGTTTGCATTCGGGTGATGCGAGTGTTAAATCGCCAATATTAATGTGAATCCTACCAAGCCAATAGTCATGGGGGCCCACATGACTATACAGGTGAAGGTATGGGGGACATTTGAGACCCAACATGAGCAAACCCAAGACATCCTATGGATGTAGTTGCATTATTGATATTTATGTTATTTTCATTTTCTTAAAGACACATGACACCTAAAAAGACTCCATAAACTCACAATCTTCTTATGTATGTTTCTGTAGATGTCGTCTAGACAACAACGAGGGGGTAAAAGATCAGGAAGGTCTCACGAACGCTTGGCCACACAAATCGCGAAACAAATGGCCGCGGTGCTTCCTGACATTGTGGTTCAAGTACAACAAGCTCTCGCTACAAATCCCACTAATCCTCCCCAACATAATGACCAGAACATCGGCAACCCTCCTACCAGCAAGTGCTCATACAAACATTTCAAGTCTTGTGATCCTCCTAAATTTGAAGGGACCGAAGGTGTCACTGCTCTCCTCCATTGGTTTGAGGAAATGGAAAACACCTTCCTCAACTGCGATTGTCCTGAGGATCGCAAGGTTCGATACGCCACCGGGAGACTATTTGGAGTAGCTCTCACCTGGTGGAATACTGAAAAGGGGAAAGGGGGAATTGATGATGCAATGGCCTTAACTTGGGAGGAATTAAGGGAAATCATGACTAGGCGTTTCTGTCCTAGGAGTGAAATTAAAAAGTTGGAGGACGAATTTCATTCTTTAAGGCAGAAGGAGGGAGATCATACTTCCTACAACAAGAGGTTTTTAGAATTAAACCAAATGGTCCCTAACTTGTTCACCCCAACTTATCGTTTGATCGAGCATTATATTCGAGGACTCCCCTCGAAAATTCAAGATTCAGTTCTTAGCATTTCACCGGCAACACTTGAAGCTGCTATGGAGCTAGCGATTGAACTGACCGAGAATCGAATTCGCAACGGTAAGTTTAAAGAAGAGAAAAAGAAAGCCCCTGTTGAGGGTCAAACTTCAAACCATTCCATCTCCTCCTCTAAGTTTACTAACAAGAGGAAGCGCAACACCAGAAACTTCGCCGTTACACAAATCAACTCCCATATTCCTGCTGCACCCATTACCCAAGTTGCCCCTTCACCTACACCATACAAAAGACCATACTCTGGCCCGTTACCAAAATGCAACCGTTGCCAATATCACCATTCTCCTGATTATCCTTGCCAACATTGCACCGGCTGTGGTCGCGCAGGTCATACTGTTCAAACCTGCCGCATGCCTCAGCGAACGAACCGCCACCAGCCTTCAACCCAAACCCACCAACAAATAATGGGTCAAGCCCAACAACCCCTACTATTACCACCCACCCAACATTTAGCCCAAACATATTACCAACCCAATTATCCTATGGTTCAACCTATGCGGGCTTGCTACAATTGCGGAGACCCAAGCCATTTCAGAAACACGTGTCCAAGGTTGGTAAACATTATTCATGCTCAGGCCCAAGCCAACCCGGTGAATCAAGCGAACCAAGCTCCTCCACCTGCAAGAGGAAGAGCTTTCAATATCAACGCTAATCAGGCTAGAGCTGACGGCAATGTGGTTAACGGTACGTTTCTTATAAATGGTAGATATGCATCCATGTTGTTTGATACTGGCGCGGATAAAAGTTTTGTGTCCTTAGAGTTTGAACCTATCTTAAACCAAAATCGTGTTCAGCTCATGGAATCCATAACAGTAGAAGTTGCAGACGGGAAACCGGTCTCATTAAACTCTATTATACGCAACTGTACACTCACCTTAAACGACCACGACTTTTCGGTTGACCTTATTCCTATGAAGCTGGGAAGTTTTGATATCATAGTTGGTATGGACTGGCTCAGTCAACATCAGGCAGAAGTTGTATGTCGCGAAAAGTTTATACGTATTCCTCTTTCAAACGGTCAGACTCTTCGAATCTTTGGAGAAACCTCGTCGAAAGGGCTCAGCTTAATGTCTTGTCTTCAAGCTCAAAAATATCTTCGCAAGAATTATGTCGCGTTTTTAGCTCATATCGTCAAAAAGGGAACCATGGAGAAGAAACTTGAAGACATTCCAGTAGTAAAAGATTTCCCGCAAGTTTTTCCTGACGACATTTCAGGACTTCCTCCAGTTAGAGAAGTCGAATTCCGTATTGATCTTATACCTGGTGCTACACCAGTCGCAAAGTCTCCTTATAGGTTAGCCCCTCTGAAATGCAAGAGCTAGCCAGTCAATTGCAAGAGTTGACTGACAAGGGATTCATACGTCCTAGCTCCTCGCCTTGGGGTGCACCTGTCCTTTTTGTGAAAAAGAAAGATGGATCATTTCGCATGTGCATCGACTACAGAGAACTCAACAAGTTAACAATCAAGAATCGCTATCCATTACCTCGCATTGATGATCTTCTTGACCAACTTCAAGGTGCCAGCTGCTTTTCAAAAATCGACCTTCGATCTGGTTATCATCAACTTAGAGTACATGAAGAAGACGTCCCAAAGACTACTTTCTGAACTCGTTATGGTCATTATGAATTCATGGTCATGCCATTTGGTTTAACCAACGCACCAGCTGTCTTCATGGATTTAATGAACAGAGTCTGCAAACCGTATCTCGATCATTTTGTTATAGTCTTCATCGACGACATCCTCATTTATTCAAAATCTAAAACTGATCATGAGCGTCATCTTCGACTCATCCTTACACTTCTAGAGAATGAAAAGCTTTACGCCAAATTCTCCAAATGCGAATTCTGGTTAAAAGAGGTGCAATTCCTCGGACATGTAGTCAATGACAAGGGAATACATGTCGACCCCTCAAAGATCAAAGCGGTACAAGAATGGCAAGCGCCACGTACACCAACTGAAGTAAGATCTTTTCTTGGTTTGGCTGGTTATTATCATCGTTTCATTTCAAACTTCTCTCGCATTGCTGTACCACTCACGGCTTTAACTCATAAGGGAAAACCTTTCATATGGGGACCCAAGCAAGAAGAAGCCTTCCAAACCCTTAAACAAAAACTCTGTGATGCACCAATCCTCACTCTTCCTGAAGGTTGTGATGACTTCGTGGTTTATTGCGACGCGTCGGGGCAAGGATTAGTTGTGTCCTAATGCAAAGAGGAAAGGTTGTAGCTTATGCTTCGAGACAACTCAAGACTCATGAGAAGAACTACACCACCCATGACCTAGAACTTGGAGCCGTTGTGTTCGCTCTTAAGATATGGAGACATTATCTCTACGGTACTAAGTGTGAAATATACACTGACCACAAAAGTCTTCAACATATCTTCAATCAAAAGGAGTTAAACATGAGGCAACGAAGATGGGTCGAACTTCTAAATGACTACGACTGTGAAATTCGGTACCACCCTGGCAAAGCAAATGTGGTGGCTGATGCACTTAGTCGAAAGGGTTATGCGAACTCCATTCGTCTTCTATGTTCGCAAATCATAACTGACATTAAAGATCAAATTCGAGAAGCCCAACATGTTTCAGTAACGGAAGATGATGAACGAAAAGAGATGTCCTGTGGAGCTGAACTTAGGATTGAAACTAAGTCTGACGGTATTTTGTACTATCTAGATCGTATATGGATTCCTAACCACAACAATCTTCGTGAAATTCTTATGAATGAGGCTCACAAAACACGATACTCTATACACCCAGGAGCCGATAAGATGTATCAAGACCTACGATATACCTATTGGTGGCCTGGAATGAAAAAGGATATTGCTGTTTTTGTTTCTAAGTGCCTTACATGTTCCAAGGTGAAAGCTGAACACCAAAGACCCTCAGGACTTCTGGTCCAACCTGAAATACCTGTATGGAAGTGGGAAAATATAACCATGGACTTCATTACCGGGTTACCTCGTACTTCTGGTGGGTATGACACTATATGGGTAATAATTGACCGACTTACAAAATCAGCTCACTTTATTCCTATCCGCGAAGATTTCAAGAACGAAAAGCTAGCTCGTATTTATATCAGCGAAATCGTAAGCCGACATGGTGTACCGTTAAGCATTATTTCTGATCGTGATGGTCGTTTCACTTCACGAACCTGGCAAGCAGTACAAGCCGCTTTGGGTACGCGATTAGATCTCAGTACCGCCTATCATCCTCAAACTGATGGTCAATCTGAACGCACCATTCAAACTCTTGAAGATATGCTTCGAGCATGTGTCATAGACTTCAAGGGAAATTGGGACGCTCATCTACCATTAGTCGAATTTTCGTACAACAACAGCTATCATTCAAGCATCGGCATGGCACCGTTTGAAGCCTTATATGGTCGTAAGTGCCGATCTCCAGTATGTTGGCACGAAATTGGGGAAGCTCAAATCACTGGTCCGGAATTGATTCAAGAAACCACAGACAAGATCCATCAAATTCGAAACAATCTTCTAGCGGCCCAAAGTCGTCAAAAGAGTTATGCAGATAAACGACGGAAGCCTTTAGAGTTTAACATTGGTGATCATGTACTTCTAAAAGTATCACCGTGGAAGGGAGTAGTTCGTTTTGGTCAAAAAGGCAAGCTAGCACCACGCTACGTAGGACCTTTCAAGATACTCGAAAGAGTAGGACCTGTAGCATACAAGCTTGATCTACCAGAAGAACTCAACAGGATTCATCCCACATTCCACGTATCAAACTTGAAGAAGTGCCTCGCTGATGAAAACCTCCACATTCCTCTGGAAGATATTCAGATTGATGAATCTATGCAATTTATTGAAAGACCAGTAGAGATCATGGACTTCGGAGAAAAACGTCTACGACGAAGTCGCATTCCAATTGTTAGGGTACGCTGGGAGTCGAAACGGGGACCTGAGTTTACTTGGGAACGTGAAGACTCAATGCGTGAAAAATACCCACATCTTTTTCCTACTACTTCTACCACTTAAATTTCGGGACGAAATTCCTAAAAGTAGGGGATACTGTAACATTTGTCGAAAACGGGTTTTACCAAACCCGCTCCGTTTGTAATCGAATATCAAGTTATAAATGTGTCGTTGCCTATTTATGTTTATTTTAATTTTTAATGATACATAATTAATAAACAAATTAAACCATAAAAGTTATAATTGATAAAAAGTATAAATAAAGTAATAAAAAATAAAATGGGGCTGCCGGGACTCGAACCCGGGTCAGCCAGGTTGTAAACTCCAAAGACTTAACACTCACACGCATAACCACTCCGCCACTTGTTTGTTTTCTGTCAACTATAGGAAACAAATAAATCTTATAAACAAACATAGATTAACCGGTTGCGCCAACTGAAAACCGAAATCGGCTATTCAACCGTCTAAAACGTTTGAATAATCGCGAATTCAGGTTTATAACCGATGCACCGACGATTCTAATCAATTCAGACTTGAATTGACTTAAATTCTGATGATGATGGGTTTTATAACCGAAAATATCCCATAATCTGAATTGCTGCAATCAAAGATCTTCTCGCGACTCAGAAACATTCCACAAACCTGCCATTTCACTTTCGTCATACTTTCAGTTCATCAGAAAAGTTTATTTTACTTGCCGGAAAATTCTGCAAGTTCGCCGGAAAACCGTATTCTTCATCAAAACGGTAAGTCTTTCAATACCGTCGTAGTCTATCAATTGTTAAGTTGTTTCTAACTCGGACCTATCAATTGAAATCGAATTCAGACGCTGCTATCGGATAATTCCAGTTCGCCGGAAAATTTCTGGAAATCTTTATTTTCATATGTGAATCGGTAAGGACATTCAAACACTCTGTTAACGTTTGTTTATCACTTCAATTCCACGATTAGCTAATCAAAACGGTTAATTGGCTTGCTCAGTTGAAGTTCATAAAAACAGAGACCGACGCTTTGCCGGAATTCTGAAATAAATCGTTCACCGGTATGTTTACTTCTAATTATCGTCTCTGCCATTTCATGTTAGTCTGTACAATGTTTATCAATCGAATTAAACAAGATATAACGGTGTAATCCGCTGTCTGTAAAAACTAACGAGGAAGATGAACTGCGCTAACAATATAAGGTTAATTAAAATTGGTATTTTAAACGGGTTAGACACACAGTCCAGCGGTGGACTGTGTGCAAATTATACGCACACGCCGCGAGTTCGATCCCTGATACACGCACCCTATATGTAATAAAAACGTTTTATTTTTCTAACTGAACCGGGTTAATTCACGTTAGTTGTTAAGTATAATAAAAATTGGTATAGTAACCAAGTTAGACACACAGTCCAGCGGTGGACTGTGTGTAACGTTAAAGCACAGGTCCCGGGTTCGAGACCTGTTAGTGGCACCGGTTCGATGAATTAAAATGTTTTTGAAAATAAAAGAATTTTGGATAAATTGAGTTAATATATAAGTATAATTAAAAACAGAATTATTTCGGGTTAGACACGTAGCTCAGTTGGTAGAGCTGCGTGCACACGTACGGGAGGTCTCGGTTTCGAGCCTCACCTAGCGCATTTCAATTACACAATAAATCGGTCAAACAGTCAAAGTCAAAAAGTCAACGGTCAACCCAAAAAGTCAACATATTTTTATATTTTTAATTATTTAATTTAATTTAAAAATCAATTAAAAATACTTAAAAATAATGTTTTTAAAGATAGGAAATAGCTTTAAACTCGTAAAAATATATCTAAAAATTTTATTAAAGTCCTTAATAAAATCCACTCATTTACTATATTTTTCCGTTATTATTTAGGTTAGTAATTCTCGTTGTTCCGCTCTTCCAACTCGTGCGCATCTCACCATCTCCAATCAAACGCACCCAATGTGAGTGAATCTTTACAAATTCCCCGTTTTAATCACGTTTTGGGGTGTATCATGTGTCTTCCTATTTAATATATTTAAATTATTGTGCATACATCATATCATGAACAAATGTATATACAGTTTGATCAAATTATTTGTGTGGTTATTGTTAGATTCAATTTATTATTTTCAGTACATGCAATTTCATAGGCAGCCGCTCCCCATTACATTATGAGCGTTGAGCATGTTCCCCGTTACATTATGAGCGTGAACCTGGCGTGCCAACATACGATCGGCTCCGTTTGATTGAGCCTTGATCGCACAGACATTTATCATTTTCAGTACATGCAATACGATCGGCTCCGTTTGATTGAGCCTTGATCGCACAGTTTTCATTCATGTTATTTATTGTATGATGTTGGTATGTTATTGTATGTTATTGTATGTTATAGTTGTGATTGTTATTGCTACTGTTGGATTATTTACAATTGCTCACTTATGATTATGCACAATTTTTCATTGATAAACTAACAAGAAAATCAATAATAAATGTTTATCTAACAAGGTTCACTCGCCAACTTATGTTGACCCAAAAACCCCCCATTTTTACACATGATACAGGTGAACCAGCTGCAGCAAGAAACACATAGGATTGGACTAGAAGAATAAAATGATTTAGAGCTTGGAATTGTTTTGTTTGGTTATTTCCTTTGTATTGTATGAACATGTTTGGATTATTGGGAATGTAATTTTGACTTTAATAAATATGAAACATATTAGTAAATAACATGAGCTTTGGTGATAACCCAATTATGCCCCGACTCTTATTCCGCTGTGGGTCGGGGTGTGACAGATTGGTATCAGAGCCATGACTATAGGGATATAGGATAGGTTATTAGACCCTTAGAGCCTATACTATAGTTGATTAGAAACTTATAAGATTTTTGTGTGTTACATGCCAAATTTCATGATGTTTATATGTTTTATGTTAAATGTTACATTCAATGTTATGCAAGCATGTTCATAAGTATATATTATCATATAATGCCTATCATGAATCATATTCTCATAACATATCATATACATGAAAGCACACACCACATCATGATTGCTTTTACAATGATTTTTGTGTTTTTCAAATCTCATCAAAGTGAGTTCTCACGACGGGCATGTAGTAACTGGAAGGGTACCAGTACCGGTAGTCGGAACGTCCTGTCTAGGCTGGCATTCGTATAAATCCAAAATAAAGGACCAGTTTGCCTACCTGGGGACTAACGATGAGAGTACGAAGTACCTATTAGGCCAAAGCATGCTATACCAAACGTCGTGTGAGCTAACCCCACTTTGAGTTGTCATTGTGTCTACACCTGGACACATTCCGACCATACATCTCGTAAACATATTTTGTGGTTTGCATTCGGGTGATGCGAGTGTTAAATCGCCAATATTAATGTGAATCCTACCAAGCCAATAGTCATGGGGGCCCACATGACTATACAGGTGAAGGTATGGGGGACATTTGAGACCCAACATGAGCAAACCCAAGACATCCTATGGATGTAGTTGCATTATTGATATTTATGTTATTTTCATTTTCTTAAAGACACATGACACCTAAAAAGACTCCATAAACTCACAATCTTCTTATGTATGTTTCTGTAGATGTCGTCTAGACAACAACGAGGGGGTAAAAGATCAGGAAGGTCTCACGAACGCTTGGCCACACAAATCGCGAAACAAATGGCCGCGGTGCTTCCTGACATTGTGGTTCAAGTACAACAAGCTCTCGCTACAAATCCCACTAATCCTCCCCAACATAATGACCAGAACATCGGCAACCCTCCTACCAGCAAGTGCTCATACAAACATTTCAAGTCTTGTGATCCTCCTAAATTTGAAGGGACCGAAGGTGTCACTGCTCTCCTCCATTGGTTTGAGGAAATGGAAAACACCTTCCTCAACTGCGATTGTCCTGAGGATCGCAAGGTTCGATACGCCACCGGGAGACTATTTGGAGTAGCTCTCACCTGGTGGAATACTGAAAAGGGGAAAGGGGGAATTGATGATGCAATGGCCTTAACTTGGGAGGAATTAAGGGAAATCATGACTAGGCGTTTCTGTCCTAGGAGTGAAATTAAAAAGTTGGAGGACGAATTTCATTCTTTAAGGCAGAAGGAGGGAGATCATACTTCCTACAACAAGAGGTTTTTAGAATTAAACCAAATGGTCCCTAACTTGTTCACCCCAACTTATCGTTTGATCGAGCATTATATTCGAGGACTCCCCTCGAAAATTCAAGATTCAGTTCTTAGCATTTCACCGGCAACACTTGAAGCTGCTATGGAGCTAGCGATTGAACTGACCGAGAATCGAATTCGCAACGGTAAGTTTAAAGAAGAGAAAAAGAAAGCCCCTGTTGAGGGTCAAACTTCAAACCATTCCATCTCCTCCTCTAAGTTTACTAACAAGAGGAAGCGCAACACCAGAAACTTCGCCGTTACACAAATCAACTCCCATATTCCCGCTGCACCCATTACCCAAGTTGCCCCTTCACCTACACCATACAAAAGACCATACTCTGGCCCGTTACCAAAATGCAACCGTTGCCAATATCACCATTCTCCTGATTATCCTTGCCAACATTGCACCGGCTGTGGTCGCGCAGGTCATACTGTTCAAACCTGCCGCATGCCTCAGCGAACGAACCGCCACCAGCCTTCAACCCAAACCCACCAACAAATAATGGGTCAAGCCCAACAACCCCTACTATTACCACCCACCCAACATTTAGCCCAAACATATTACCAACCCAATTATCCTATGGTTCAACCTATGCGGGCTTGCTACAATTGCGGAGACCCAAGCCATTTCAGAAACACGTGTCCAAGGTTGGTAAACATTATTCATGCTCAGGCCCAAGCCAACCCGGTGAATCAAGCGAACCAAGCTCCTCCACCTGCAAGAGGAAGAGCTTTCAATATCAACGCTAATCAGGCTAGAGCTGACGGCAATGTGGTTAACGGTACGTTTCTTATAAATGGTAGATATGCATCCATGTTGTTTGATACTGGCGCGGATAAAAGTTTTGTGTCCTTAGAGTTTGAACCTATCTTAAACCAAAATCGTGTTCAGCTCATGGAATCCATAACAGTAGAAGTTGCAGACGGGAAACCGGTCTCATTAAACTCTATTATACGCAACTGTACACTCACCTTAAACGACCACGACTTTTCGGTTGACCTTATTCCTATGAAGCTGGGAAGTTTTGATATCATAGTTGGTATGGACTGGCTCAGTCAACATCAGGCAGAAGTTGTATGTCGCGAAAAGTTTATACGTATTCCTCTTTCAAACGGTCAGACTCTTCGAATCTTTGGAGAAACCTCGTCGAAAGGGCTCAGCTTAATGTCTTGTCTTCAAGCTCAAAAATATCTTCGCAAGAATTATGTCGCGTTTTTAGCTCATATCGTCAAAAAGGGAACCATGGAGAAGAAACTTGAAGACATTCCAGTAGTAAAAGATTTCCCGCAAGTTTTTCCTGACGACATTTCAGGACTTCCTCCAGTTAGAGAAGTCGAATTCCGTATTGATCTTATACCTGGTGCTACACCAGTCGCAAAGTCTCCTTATAGGTTAGCCCCTCTGAAATGCAAGAGCTAGCCAGTCAATTGCAAGAGTTGACTGACAAGGGATTCATACGTCCTAGCTCCTCGCCTTGGGGTGCACCTGTCCTTTTTGTGAAAAAGAAAGATGGATCATTTCGCATGTGCATCGACTACAGAGAACTCAACAAGTTAACAATCAAGAATCGCTATCCATTACCTCGCATTGATGATCTTCTTGACCAACTTCAAGGTGCCAGCTGCTTTTCAAAAATCGACCTTCGATCTGGTTATCATCAACTTAGAGTACATGAAGAAGACGTCCCAAAGACTACTTTCTGAACTCGTTATGGTCATTATGAATTCATGGTCATGCCATTTGGTTTAACCAACGCACCAGCTGTCTTCATGGATTTAATGAACAGAGTCTGCAAACCGTATCTCGATCATTTTGTTATAGTCTTCATCGACGACATCCTCATTTATTCAAAATCTAAAACTGATCATGAGCGTCATCTTCGACTCATCCTTACACTTCTAGAGAATGAAAAGCTTTACGCCAAATTCTCCAAATGCGAATTCTGGTTAAAAGAGGTGCAATTCCTCGGACATGTAGTCAATGACAAGGGAATACATGTCGACCCCTCAAAGATCAAAGCGGTACAAGAATGGCAAGCGCCACGTACACCAACTGAAGTAAGATCTTTTCTTGGTTTGGCTGGTTATTATCATCGTTTCATTTCAAACTTCTCTCGCATTGCTGTACCACTCACGGCTTTAACTCATAAGGGAAAACCTTTCATATGGGGACCCAAGCAAGAAGAAGCCTTCCAAACCCTTAAACAAAAACTCTGTGATGCACCAATCCTCACTCTTCCTGAAGGTTGTGATGACTTCGTGGTTTATTGCGACGCGTCGGGGCAAGGATTAGGTTGTGTCCTAATGCAAAGAGGAAAGGTTGTAGCTTATGCTTCGAGACAACTCAAGACTCATGAGAAGAACTACACCACCCATGACCTAGAACTTGGAGCCGTTGTGTTCGCTCTTAAGATATGGAGACATTATCTCTACGGTACTAAGTGTGAAATATACACTGACCACAAAAGTCTTCAACATATCTTCAATCAAAAGGAGTTAAACATGAGGCAACGAAGATGGGTCGAACTTCTAAATGACTACGACTGTGAAATTCGGTACCACCCTGGCAAAGCAAATGTGGTGGCTGATGCACTTAGTCGAAAGGGTTATGCGAACTCCATTCGTCTTCTATGTTCGCAAATCATAACTGACATTAAAGATCAAATTCGAGAAGCCCAACATGTTTCAGTAACGGAAGATGATGAACGAAAAGAGATGTCCTGTGGAGCTGAACTTAGGATTGAAACTAAGTCTGACGGTATTTTGTACTATCTAGATCGTATATGGATTCCTAACCACAACAATCTTCGTGAAATTCTTATGAATGAGGCTCACAAAACACGATACTCTATACACCCAGGAGCCGATAAGATGTATCAAGACCTACGATATACCTATTGGTGGCCTGGAATGAAAAAGGATATTGCTGTTTTTGTTTCTAAGTGCCTTACATGTTCCAAGGTGAAAGCTGAACACCAAAGACCCTCAGGACTTCTGGTCCAACCTGAAATACCTGTATGGAAGTGGGAAAATATAACCATGGACTTCATTACCGGGTTACCTCGTACTTCTGGTGGGTATGACACTATATGGGTAATAATTGACCGACTTACAAAATCAGCTCACTTTATTCCTATCCGCGAAGATTTCAAGAACGAAAAGCTAGCTCGTATTTATATCAGCGAAATCGTAAGCCGACATGGTGTACCGTTAAGCATTATTTCTGATCGTGATGGTCGTTTCACTTCACGAACCTGGCAAGCAGTACAAGCCGCTTTGGGTACGCGATTAGATCTCAGTACCGCCTATCATCCTCAAACTGATGGTCAATCTGAACGCACCATTCAAACTCTTGAAGATATGCTTCGAGCATGTGTCATAGACTTCAAGGGAAATTGGGACGCTCATCTACCATTAGTCGAATTTTCGTACAACAACAGCTATCATTCAAGCATCGGCATGGCACCGTTTGAAGCCTTATATGGTCGTAAGTGCCGATCTCCAGTATGTTGGCACGAAATTGGGGAAGCTCAAATCACTGGTCCGGAATTGATTCAAGAAACCACAGACAAGATCCATCAAATTCGAAACAATCTTCTAGCGGCCCAAAGTCGTCAAAAGAGTTATGCAGATAAACGACGGAAGCCTTTAGAGTTTAACATTGGTGATCATGTACTTCTAAAAGTATCACCGTGGAAGGGAGTAGTTCGTTTTGGTCAAAAAGGCAAGCTAGCACCACGCTACGTAGGACCTTTCAAGATACTCGAAAGAGTAGGACCTGTAGCATACAAGCTTGATCTACCAGAAGAACTCAACAGGATTCATCCCACATTCCACGTATCAAACTTGAAGAAGTGCCTCGCTGATGAAAACCTCCACATTCCTCTGGAAGATATTCAGATTGATGAATCTATGCAATTTATTGAAAGACCAGTAGAGATCATGGACTTCGGAGAAAAACGTCTACGACGAAGTCGCATTCCAATTGTTAGGGTACGCTGGGAGTCGAAACGGGGACCTGAGTTTACTTGGGAACGTGAAGACTCAATGCGTGAAAAATACCCACATCTTTTTCCTACTACTTCTACCACTTAAATTTCGGGACGAAATTCCTAAAAGTAGGGGATACTGTAACATTTGTCGAAAACGGGTTTTACCAAACCCGCTCCGTTTGTAATCGAATATCAAGTTATAAATGTGTCGTTGCCTATTTATGTTTATTTTAATTTTTAATGATACATAATTAATAAACAAATTAAACCATAAAAGTTATAATTGATAAAAAGTATAAATAAAGTAATAAAAAATAAAATGGGGCTGCCGGGACTCGAACCCGGGTCAGCCAGGTTGTAAACTCCAAAGACTTAACACTCACACGCATAACCACTCCGCCACTTGTTTGTTTTCTGTCAACTATAGGAAACAAATAAATCTTATAAACAAACATAGATTAACCGGTTGCGCCAACTGAAAACCGAAATCGGCTATTCAACCGTCTAAAACGTTTGAATAATCGCGAATTCAGGTTTATAACCGATGCACCGACGATTCTAATCAATTCAGACTTGAATTGACTTAAATTCTGATGATGATGGGTTTTATAACCGAAAATATCCCATAATCTGAATTGCTGCAATCAAAGATCTTCTCGCGACTCAGAAACATTCCACAAACCTGCCATTTCACTTTCGTCATACTTTCAGTTCATCAGAAAAGTTTATTTTACTTGCCGGAAAATTCTGCAAGTTCGCCGGAAAACCGTATTCTTCATCAAAACGGTAAGTCTTTCAATACCGTCGTAGTCTATCAATTGTTAAGTTGTTTCTAACTCGGACCTATCAATTGAAATCGAATTCAGACGCTGCTATCGGATAATTCCAGTTCGCCGGAAAATTTCTGGAAATCTTTATTTTCATATGTGAATCGGTAAGGACATTCAAACACTCTGTTAACGTTTGTTTATCACTTCAATTCCACGATTAGCTAATCAAAACGGTTAATTGGCTTGCTCAGTTGAAGTTCATAAAAACAGAGACCGACGCTTTGCCGGAATTCTGAAATAAATCGTTCACCGGTATGTTTACTTCTAATTATCGTCTCTGCCATTTCATGTTAGTCTGTACAATGTTTATCAATCGAATTAAACAAGATATAACGGTGTAATCCGCTGTCTGTAAAAACTAACGAGGAAGATGAACTGCGCTAACAATATAAGGTTAATTAAAATTGGTATTTTAAACGGGTTAGACACACAGTCCAGCGGTGGACTGTGTGCAAATTATACGCACACGCCGCGAGTTCGATCCCTGATACACGCACCCTATATGTAATAAAAACGTTTTATTTTTCTAACTGAACCGGGTTAATTCACGTTAGTTGTTAAGTATAATAAAAATTGGTATAGTTAACCAAGTTAGACACACAGTCCAACGGTGGACTGTGTGTAACGTTAAAGCACAGGTCCCGGGTTCGAGACCTGTTAGTGGCACCGGTTCGCTGAATTAAAATGTTTTTGAAAATAAAAGAATTTTGGATAAATTGAGTTAATATATAAGTATAATTAAAAACAGAATTATTTCGGGTTAGACACGTAGCTCAGTTGGTAGAGCTGCGTGCACACGTACGGGAGGTCTCGGTTTCGAGCCTCACCTAGCGCATTTCAATTACACAATAAATCGGTCAAACAGTCAAAGTCAAAAAGTCAACGGTCAACCCAAAAAGTCAACATATTTTATATTTTTAATTATTTAATTTAATTTAAAAATCAATTAAAAATACTTAAAAATAATGTTTTTAAAGATAGGAAATAGCTTTAAACTCGTAAAAATATATCTAAAAATTTTATTAAAGTCCTTAATAAAATCCACTCATTTACTATATTTTTCCGTTATTATTTAGGTTAGTAATTCTCGTTGTTCCGCTCTTCCAACTCGTGCGCATCTCACCATCTCCAATCAAACGCACCCAATGTGAGTGAATCTTTACAAATTCCCCGTTTTAATCACGTTTTGGGGTGTATCATGTGTCTTGCTATTTAATATATTTAAATCATTGTGCATACATCATATCATGAACAAATGTGTATACAGTTTGATCAAATTATTTGTGTGGTTATTGTTAGATTCAATTTATTATTTTCAGTACATGCAATTTCATAGGCAGCCGCTCCCCATTACATTATGAGCGTTGAGCATGTTCCCCATTACATTATGAGCGTGAACCTGGCGTGCCAACATACGATCGGCTCCGTTTGATTGAGCCTTGATCGCACAGACATTTATCATTTTCAGTACATGCAATACGATCGGCTCCGTTTGATTGAGCCTTGATCGCACAGTTTTCATTCATGTTATTTATTGTATGATGTTGGTATGTTATTGTATGTTATTGTATGTTATAGTTGTGATTGTTATTGCTACTGTTGGATTATTTACAATTGCTCACTTATGATTATGCACAATTTTTCATTGATAAACTAACAAGAAAATCAATAATAAATGTTTATCTAACAAGGTTCACTCGCCAACTTATGTTGACCCAAAACCCCCCCATTTTTACGCATGATACAGGTGAACCAGCTGCAGCAAGAAACACATAGGATTGGACTAGAAGAATAAAATGATTTAGAGCTTGGAATTGTTTTGTTTGGTTATTTCCTTTGTATTGTATGAACATGTTTGGATTATTGGGAATGTAATTTTGACTTTAATAAATATGAAACATATTAGTAAATAACATGAGCTTTGGTGATAACCCAATTATGCCCCGACTCTTATTCCGCTGCGGGTCGGGGTGTGACAATTAGGACATAGGTTTGAGATGAGATAACTCAAGTTTGAACAAGTTTAACAAAGTTTAAATGAATATCAAGTAAAACAGTCCACTTTGGAGCCTTTTTCTAGACATTCCAGTACTTGGTTTCCATGTAAAACCAATGGAAATGATCCTAAGGTTATTCCAAATAAGTGGAAAAAGAATGGAGTAATTTCGTTAAGAATTTAGTGACTTATGCTCACTTTAGTGAAAAAGGGTGATTCTGCTCGAACTCAAGATTTGCAGCTGATTATGGATGTTTTGAGAGTGGCATGGAGGTTTAGAAAAGTGTGGAATGTTTGGAAATCACTTGGGTTTTATAGGGGATGAGTTAGGTTAGGTTAGGTTGGTGGGTGATTTAATGGTGATTAGAGGCCATTGGGTGAGAGTTGGAAGTGGGATTTCGTGCAAAATCGCGGTTGTTTGAACATTCTGCCCGCCAGACCCCCTTCCTGACCGTAAGGGAGGAGCCTTGTGGTCCGTAAGGCTTCTCAGAAGACAAATTTTCATTTTTAATCCTTGAAGTTAGGTGGTTTGCCCGTTTATTCGATACCTTTAAGGTGTTAAGTGATTTTGGACCATTTGAGGGTGTGTATAGGCATGTTTTCAAGCATAGAATCATACGTACAAGTAATGTAAGTATAAATAATGTGTTGAAGGTGTTTATAAGTATAAAATGTTGTATAATAAGTATTGGATATGAAATTTGTTGATTAAAAATAAGCACGGCATGTAGGTGCGTTAAAATCGGTTAGGTCCACGTACTATCGCATAGTTTCGAATTAGGGTTCCACATGTGTAATTATAAGTATAGTTTGGACATAATATGTATAAATTGAGCATAATTGGTATAAAACATGAGTTTCATTATGATCGGTATCTCGGATTACAAGTTGAAATGATACAAGTACAAGGTTTCCCAAAATGGAAAGTTTGAAAAAGCAGGGCGTTACATTAGTAAACCAAAACTACTAATTAAGTTTGTGAAAATATGTATAAGAAAGATAACCAGTTAGGTTTAGAGTCATCTTGATACTTTTGCAAAGCTGTTTGATTATGATTTTTATGAAAAGCTCATCATAGTAGACACTAGTGTTGAGGGTGTAGTGTTGAAAAGCGAGAGCCGTCTCAGGTTGACCTCATGTCCCCGAATAAACTAGCTATAAACACCTAACTATTCGGTTCTAAGTAACTAAGTCATTTATTGATCCCTGTGATCTTAGAGTCTCTTGTATTGTTCTAGCGACATAAATTAACGAGCCGAGCGAATTACTATTTATGCTCATCAATCTAAAGCAAACCCTAAGTAACTTTTATTTCTTTTTAATCAATTCTTCCCATAGGTGACCCATATGATTTACCAACCCTTAAACAAGTTTGTCCTTTATCTACTAAGTTTCTAGCCCTAGACTAATGATCGATATATAGCCTAAAGATAGATAAAACTGATCTAGCATGCATAACTTCATAGAAATACCTAAATCATCCACACAAACTCATTCAATGATCAATACACATCATATAGATTACACAATCACAAGTTCATTAGCAAATCTTACAAAAAACATAATTTCATAACAAAATCATCCAAAGCTTCACATAGTATCTAGAATCATCTCACCCTAGCAGGCTATAAAGCGGTTGCTACTCATAGAAAAAAAACTAAATACAAGAATTCATCGAATACATGATCACGTCTAAAAGAAAACAACAATACGAAGGTCTAACTCAGTAAGGATCAATATCTCGACCTCCTGTATGTTATTCTTCCTTGAATCCTCCTCATGTTGATTTTCTCTTGAATCTTCTCTCTTAGAACAACCATTTTTTCGTGTTTCTTGCTGCTGAGTTCGTGACTCAGGGTTTCCATTGATATCTCTTTCTTTAAATAGGGTCCAGGTCAAATACGGGTCGGTATGACCCGTACGCATCCAATCGGGTATTGCCCGTAACTTCGCCATGTCATAAGTAAATCGATTAGGGTTCAATCCAATAAGGCAGTGGAGCCCAAATCTTGGCCTACAACTCGTAGCCTCCTCGCCATGTACTCATCCAAAATTGGTCAGTCTTCTTGTATCTTCAGTAAAGCTACTAATCTGGCCTAGAAATCCATCATTTCACCTAGGAACATGCAAATCACTCAGAAACAAACAATTAATATGTTCAAGGTGAATTTTACATCAAACAACTATAAAAATGCGGGTTTTAGACCATAAAAACATGTATTTCAAACACATCTGGAACCTCCTTTGTTGGGGTCCATGGTTTTTTTCCCGCCCTCGTTGTGTGTGATCGTTTAGCCTTACTCTTACCTATCTAGTGGACTTGCATATTTACTTATGATTCCTCTTCTTACACATTTGCCTCTTGTTCCTCGTCAATTGGATCTTCATCTTGTACATTATAATCATCATCTTCATCTTACGAACTGGATCATGTGGGGTCTTGAAAGGGTAGGTCTTAGTATTGGGTGTTTCGTTCACGATACGAGAAAGGGTGCACACCTGATTCATGAAACCTGAAATGAGCCATTGAAACTTGAGTCGACATGTTTGAGTTTGGACCTTGTTGGTAGTAAATTGGATATTGAGGTTGCATGGGTTGGGTTGGAATGGTTGGGCTCGAAAACATTGGGCTCAAAAGTGGTTGGGTTGGAAATGGTTCGTGTGGGTTCGCCAAAACCTATGGCCTAATTTTCTTTCGACTCTGAGCTTGTAGATCTTTGGGATGAGCCTTCCATATTTTTTTTTGTTTTCCCCCGAAAGAATGTATATAGAGTAGAAGAGTGTGGTAGAAGAGAATGTGGTTGAAATGTTTAAATTTTTATTGTTTCATATAAAAGTTTGGATTTTTAATACTTATTGATGGGCGGCCGTCATATAGTTGTTCCGCAACGTCTATCTCGTCCTGAGTTCCACAATCCAATTCATCAACTCGATTAAACAACTCGGAAGAAATGGGCGATGTATCCCTTGAACCAGTGAACTCGTTGTCTTGCGAACTCACCACCCCGTCCACCCTTGGTTAAAAAATATTACATTGGACAAATATATTAAATAAAAACATCACATCAAATAGAAACATTACAAGAATAAAATAAAAACATTTCATGAATAAAAATTGTGCTTTGCTAAAAATGGATGATCTTTAACTATTTTCCATGCCACCATATGGGCAAACGGTGTGTCGTTTACCAATAGGTATCGGTCATTAGCCATGTTCAAAAGATTGGCTTCACTCGTACTGCTTTTTCTTTGGTTGTAGAGGTTGTTGCAGATAACATTAAACATCCCTACTTTTGTCTCAAATTCATCCCTTTTACTTAACTTGATGGTGCGCACAATATTCATCGTGATTCAATGCGGTGTGAAAACAATTCGAAACGCGCTTCATGTAAAACATCGGAAGTTCTAATTAAAATTAACTGTTGTTTATTAATGGTTTAATTGCATCAAAAGTTTGTGAGTTGTCTAAAAATAATATTAAAATCTAATACAAAGAAAGATGATAAAACATTACGTGGTAAAAGTTACTAGTATCGACATCCTCTATAATAACGAATAAAGCCAGTTTCTTGATCGTAGTCCACGCTACAGGATTCCATTTGCAATTGTTTGGAACCATATTGTAGATAAATAAAATGATAGCTTAAAAGTATAAAAGAAACTAAAGTTTAAAGTGGTATTTATAGGGTGAAAGCTGGCAATTTTTTTTAATCACTAGCCATTAGAGCTTAACAACATCTCCTACTCGGTAGACGACTCTTGTTGAAGATGTATTTTGCTCACAACACAAGGGGATGGGGCAATGCTCTCGCTAGGGGTCGCACAACCACATAGGCCTTCACTCGTCGCCTCACTCCCTCGCCTTTGGTTGTAGTTATTAAATTACTAACTTATTTTGTTAAATTTTCATTAGTTGTTTATAAAATTCATGTGAAATCAAATATTAATCACGTAACAGTTTTAACGGAAAACTGATTAACTACTTATGAATTATAAGGCTAATAAATAGTAAATGAATGAGATTGGTCGGTTAAAGTTAGTTGGCCATGTGGCAATCGACAGTTGGACCACAACAAATTATTATTCTTACTTTTTTCCTAGAAATTAAAGCGTTTATAAGGGATTTTATTAACTACAATGAATTATAAGGCTAATGAATAATAAATGAATGAATAGTAAATTAAAGCGTTTATAAGTGATTTTATTCAAGGCAATGGCGAACCCAAGATATATTTATGGGTTTGCAATAGAAGGGTTTCACTATATTTTTAAAGTGTGCGATCGGATTTTGTCTAAATAATACATTAATTTTTTTCAAGGTGTGCGTCCGCCACCCCACGAACGAGCCTAGATCCGCCACTGATTGAAGGGTTCAAAACCAAAAGATTGATTGGTCCACTGGTTGAAGAGCTCACCTAGTCCCCACCCATCGAGGTTAAATCATTGGAGGGTCTTCTTATTTGCTACTTTTTTTTACAAATTTCAACGAATTTTAAAACTTCAAACACGTTTTCTCCTACAGCAAAGTGTAGGGTATTAAACATAGTTTTATATTAAAAACTATAAAACTAGCAAATTTGGGTATTAAACATGGTTTTATATAAAATTAGCAAATTTGGTAGTTTGAACTTTGAAGTGAGTATATAATTGATTTGCTATATTTTTCTACTATTTGGTGTTGACTCCTATGCACTAAAGCACGTGGGTTGACTGTCCTGTTTATTTTTCATAACTCCAACCCTCACCATATTGGAGTAGCGTCATTCACACACATCCATGTAAACCCTTGATTCAAATCACTAAAACCTGCTAATGAGATACTGGTGGAGTGGTCAGGGAAAAAGTTAGTGTTCCTTGTGACCCAGGTTCGACTCCCACTCTCCCCATTATTTTCTACGGCATCTAGGTGAAGGGCGAATACGGGTGGCGCGGTTCGTCTTGGATGAAGAGGCGAGGTTTTACCAATTATTCCACGCCGTGCCTTGGGGCGGGTGGAGGTCGGGTTTCCACGCATCTGGGAGAGCCAAGGGGCTGGCGGCGGTCGAGTAGTCGACCTTGACCACAACGCCTGGTGTCACGGTGGTTGACACATCGTTCCTTGCTGTTAAAAAAAATCACTAAAACCTAGTTCAAGAACCCTTTGCCATTTATATTTTACAACCAATAACTTTAATGATTTAAGTCAATGGTTGCAAGCTCAAGACTTTACTAAAGATTATGTGATTATAAATAGTTTTAAATACAATACATTCATATATAAATGTTTTGCTAAACAATACATATATAAATGTTTTGCTAAATAAAACAGATACGCGGTTACATAACCAACTTATAGAAAAGATTAGAGTGTGCATTTACATAAATAACCAACTTTTATGTTAAAACTAATTAACTAAATGTTCTGTAATGAAATAACAAACTTTCATATGTATCAAGATTAATAAGAACAAGAAAACTATATCATTGGGTGAGAAACCCAATATATCTCACAATACAAGCATAAAGCATCAAACTTGGCCACAAATGGCTCTTTTTAGCCTTTGATGGCAAACACCCATTTGCCCTTTAAAGTTTAAAATATCAAAAAGTTTCAAAAACACCAAGAAACCATCACACTTGAAACAACCCATAACAAAAAAAACTATCTCATTAAACCCATAACCTAAGCTAATCACTATCTAACTACCATCTTAATTTGTACATCATTCTAAAACAACCCCTAATCTAAACCTAACCTAACTAGAAAAACTAGCAAAAAAAACAAACACAGGTTTAGGTCTCGTGTCTTTAACAGGTCAGACACGACTAAATTTGTGTCAAAAACACCTCATAAATTTAACTTGCTTTGGAGAGAAGCTTAAACAAAGAGTCCAAATCCGGTGAAGTAAAAAACTCCCTATTCCCATGGTCGTGACACGTGGACACCGGGCGGAGCTTACGTGGCGGCGGCGGACAGTGTAAACCTTCCGGTATCCTGGACCCTTTTGCCGTCGGTGTAGTGTTGCCGGAGTTTGACTTGTCATCATCTTCCTTGACCTTTCTTGTAGATAAAGCCTTCAATGGAGCTCTCATGGTGATTCCTAAATCAATCTTTTTCGAAAAACCCATTTCAAAAAATCACTTTTGAGCAAACCCCAGATCAAGAATCTGAAGCTTTTGTGAAGCAAGATTGAAGAAAAAGAGTGGAATATTATTGGAATATATGCTTAAGGGGAGAACAAGGGTTTTTGGAATATAAGCTTTAAATGGAGGCGGTAAACAAAAGATATATAAATGAAACCTAAAAACAATTTACTTAGGATGCTCTGCCCGGAAAAAAGTTGGCGCCAATAATTGGTAACGGCTCTATTTCCCGCTAGGGTCGGTGGGTTTCAATGTTTCATTATTGTGTGGTACGACTGGGCCCAGTGGTCAGAGGCAACAGATTGGTAGTCCTTTTTCTTTAGATTTTTGGGCCCGGGTTGGGGTTTATACCCGATAATTGAGAATTTCAGGTTTAACGGTTTTAGATAGTAAAGGTTACTAGGCCCTGCCCATTGGAAAAAAAAAAGCTTAAAAAAGTAAGGGTATGGAGTATGGACCTTTAAACAAGTGAAGAAGCAAAGTCCCGTCGCGGGCTGGTTTCGGGAAAATACTTCACGGGCATGGGTTTTAAAGACTTCTAGTGAGCCGGGTCACTGAAATACAAACTGCCTATCAAGCCGTTAGCCTCGTCATAGTGATAAGAGATTTCTCAACTGGCCAACCTTGAACAGGATATTAAGTATATGTGGGAGAGAATGAAAGCTATCAAAGCAAAAGAAAATATAGTGTGGAAGAACATAGCCTAAAACCTTATTGTCATGCGACAGGTCATATTCACAACCATTGCGCCCCCTTCTTCCTCTAGCGGTAGCTACCTCACTTCCCTTCTTCATCTTTCTCATGTAGCTACCTCTTCACCGCCACCCAAGGTTGGCATACATGTTAGACATGACACGATAAGACGTAATAATTACTTGTGATGCTAGACGTGAACACGACAACCAATTGTGTCATTTTTCTTTCCAAACACGAACACATGACTTGTTTATCGCCACAGTATTAAATATGCAATGAAAAAAAAGTTTCCAAGAGTTCATAAAAGTCTTCATTGCTACATGGAAATTGATATGAAACTGATACCAAACCCTAGTCATGGAAAGCTTCAAAAGATATAAAATCTAATCCACATATTTTTTTTAAAATGAAAATAAAAGTTATAAACAGGTTTAAACAAGTCATTAACAGATTAACATGTATATAGCATGTTTAGAGTTTATACACAAATATAGTCACGTCTTAAACGTGTCGACATGTTTTAAACACTAAACATGTAACCTCAAACCCAAACTTCTTTAGCTTCATGTCATTTTATGTTGTGCAAGCCAAATTGTAACCTCAAATGTGTGTATGAGTTAAGCCAAATCCTAACTTTGGATCACCCACCAGGATTCCGTATGCAAACCATGGTGTGTTTAAGAAACGTGAAGTTTAAACGGTTGTAGCAGACTACGAATCGCAAGACACCTCGATTTTACAACTCCAGACATTAGACTCGGAACACAAAAAACTTCACCACTTGAGTAATCCCAAAACTCAAACTCTCTCAGATTCTACTCGCGAACACACACTAGGCAAATCTGAGTCGAACTAGTTGAATGTGACAATGACACGTTATGGCGGCACGTTTGGGCGGTTCATTGGCAGTGGCTCGGGTAGAGCAGCATCGGGGCGGAGGTGGTACGTGCGGCGACCAAGACAATTTATTTATTATTATGATTAATTTACTTAACTATTAATTAGATAACCAAAACGTCGTTTAAATTCCATATTTTTTTCTCAATAATCATAACTAATACCTAGATTTGATTATTCTCCAATAATAGTTACCATACGCAAGTTTCGTGTAAGAGCGTTTAACCATTAAACAATATTGTATTTAGTTATCATTCTCAGTGTAAATCGTGTGGCTGGAAAAGAGAGAGGGATATTTAGGGCTGTTCATTTTTATCCAAAACCCGAAACCCGACCTGAATTCAAAGCCACCCGAACCCGAATTAGCGAATATCCGAATAACCCGAACCGAGAAACCCGAACCCGACCAACCCGAACTTTAAATGGTTTGGTTATCAGGTCACTTTTTCCCCACCAAAAACCCGAACAACCCGACTCGAAAACCCCGAAACACGAAACCCAAATAAAAACCCGAACATTTATTGTTTTTTCTTATAGAAGTGTTTTGGTTTGAGGTCTTTAATATATGTAACATTAAGTTTTTGGACTTTTAAATATTATAATAGCATATTTTCAAATAATGTTTGAACTTTGATGATATTTTTAAAGTACCAATATGAATATTGATGATATTTTGTAAAAAAAAACATTTATTTTTCATTTTACATCCAAACCCGAAAACCGAATAACCCGACCCGAACTAATCCGAACCTGGATAACTCAAACCCGACTAACCCGAACTTTAAATGGGTCGGTTATCGGGTCAATTTTTCCTGGATAAAAACCCGAACAACCCGACCCGAAAAACCGAAACCCGAAGAAAAAACCCGATGAACACCCCTAGATATGGTGGTCGTGTTATTCGAAATCATTGAGACTAGTGCGAGAGGGGGTAGAGGTTTTTTTTAATTTTATAAATTAGATGGATCCCATATAAAACCTATGTTTTTTTTATTATTGTAAAGGTTTTTGGTTATTTTAGAACGTTTAACAGAAAAGGATAATTTCTTCTGTGACTAAAGATTAAATGTGTTAATTTTTCAATGTCAATAATCTAAAGGTGTCATTTCTAAAAATAATTAATCAAATCCCTGATATCGGTAAATAGGGGAAGATTATTATACAAGCGATGCTTATCCTACAAAACGTAGGAAACAATTTGGGCCGTTGCCTTGCAAGATCAATGGATTAAATTGATGTGATGACAATACTGTAAATAGAAAAATTCTACAAATAGAAACACAAAAAGAGTATTAACGAGCATTTCAATCTCTTTAATTTGAGTAGACAATTGCTATAGTTTCTTAATTAAAATAATAAATTTCAAGTTATAAAGTTGTGTGACTATGTAACGTTATATGATTATATTCTGGTACGTAATTACGTACCAAAACATAAGCAATGAATTCCTATATCGTGTTCCGTATGTGCAAGCAACAACGAATTCTCAATGCAACAGTACATATATAAATCACGCACCAATTGATCAATGAATACCCAAATCACGTTCCAGGTATTTAGTGTATACCAAAATCTATAATCATATACCATGTGTGCAAAAGCAGTTACAAATGATCAATGTAATAATCACGTACTATGTCTGGATGCGTATCAATGCTATGTAACAGACATTGATAATCACTACGACATATTTAAGATCAATACGTACATGTAGTAATGCAATATCAATGCTCTATGTACCGACATCGATATCACCTAATGACAATAACATAAAAACAGTTAAGTTATGAGTGTATTGAATGTATAATCACGTAATAAACATAACTTTAGTAAAAAAATATACAATCAAAAAAAAATATAATAACGTAATTATGCACTGGTACCTAATCATGTGACATTACACTTGTTACATATGGTACACGATTATAGATGTAGGGTCACATTAAGCATTTGTTACTACTTACACATATCATACATAATTACGTACTGGAACATAATCACGTAACGTTACACAATAACGTGAGTTTATAGATTGCATTTTTTTTAAAATTTAAAAAACTATAGCAATAGCCTACTTAAATTAAAGAGAATGAAATATTCGTTAATACAATGCAATTAAAAATTATCATATGAAAAAGTTATAGGCGTTTGAAAACTGGTGGTTAATTAGGTCACGTGAAAAAAAACCATAGGACTACTCAGAGTGGAGGGGCTTGAAAGGAGGACGTGAAGCAACACGTGGCTGCCACCTCAGTAGAGGGGGTAAAGCCAAAATATGCACAAGGTGTAAGGCCGTCTTGAAAGGGGGTTTAAATAAAAAACTATCCGATCAAACCATCACCCAAACTCCAAAACCAACCACCGATCTCAACGTCACCACAAACCATCGCCCCACGCCATGAAGTGGGACGATGTGGCGACGTTCTTAAAGCCCCACCACCCGCCAACGGCTCTGAGTAGTCTAATATCCTTCCCCTTTAAATTAAAACTAGAGTTATGTGCCGCCCGCGTTGCGGGGCGCTAAACCGAATATTTTTTTTACTTTAATAACATGTACACATTTATTTCGGTTAATTATACATGCTACTTATAACACGATATAAAAAAAGATACATCGAGTTAACCAAGTAAAGAAAAAATTTAAAGTTATTATAAAAAAAAATTAAAACGATGGCAAGTGTGTAATTTAGAGTTGGGGGTAAAACAAAATTTTGTCAGGACCAATTAGCAAGTGATAGACAGCTGTTTGGCACGAATAAAAACTAATTAAGTCAACAAAGTCAAATAAAAGACTATCGTAGTTTCGCCCAAAAAAACGATAGGTCGATTGCAATTTTTAGCTGGGGTAAAATCGTAGTTTTAAACTGGAGGTAAATTTTTTTTTTAACTAAGGGCAAAACCATGTTTTTATTTTGAATTGGGGGCAATTATTGAAGGGCAAAGGGGCAAAAAAAAATATTTTGAACTGGGGCGAAATTGTAGTTTTAAACTGGGAACCCAAATTGTAATTTGGCACGACTGTAGCTGGGGTAGAGATGGGCATAATCGGGTTTTATTATTACCTGGAACCGATTCCAACCCGGACCCGGTTCTGCTTGGATGTCATTGGAACTGGGTATGGTGTGGAACTGGGTCAGTTCCTACCCGGGTTCACACCCAAGAATATGGAACCGTGTAGAACCGGGTACGGGTATTGTGGAACCGGGTATGGTGCAGAACCGGTTTCTGATAGTATTGGGAACCGGTTCCTGACAGTTAAACCTGCCATTTTACTGTTCAAAACCGGTTTCTGATAGTCAAACCTGCATTTTACTATTGGGAACCGGTTCCTGACAGTCAAACCTGCCATTTACTGTTCAAAAACCGGTTCCTGATAAATGTTACGTTGGAAACCGGATCCTTATTAAAAAAAAACGGTTTTTTTTTGTATATAAATCCCTTCCTGCTTACCATTTTTAAACTTAACACTCATCCATCATCAACTTACAAAATCAATCAACTTCTAAGTTCTTGCAAATACCTATGGCATGCAACGATGAAGTTGTTACGGTCTTAGAGACGAAAAGAAACCCTGCTATATGGAAGAATTTTGATCTCTGTTTAATGTCCGACAGCCACGAGATGGCTAGATGCAAAGATTGTGGAAAATTTATAAAGGCCGCCGTCAACTCAACCCTTAAGAAACACACTGAGCGGCATTGCCCATTGACGAAGGCAAAGAAAAATGAGACGGGAGAAGGTTCCGGCACCGGTTCTTCAAATGTTTGATGTAACCCGTTTGGTTTGGTGTTTTTAATAAAGTTTGTGTAATGTTTCTTTCTATTGTGTTTGTTATGTTTGATTTTTATTATTAGTTACATTGATAAATAAAAATAGTAACAATAATCGGTTAAAATTAAAAAAAAAATTAATCGGTTACAATATATAAAAAAAAATTAACCGATTATAAAAAAAATAAAAAATTACTCAGAACCGGTTCCAGTAAGATTTTATTTCTTTGATCGTTTACTAGCGGCAGGTGCAACACTTTCAGATGAGTTTCTCTTAGGTGTGGGTACCTCGGTACAATCGTCGTCCGAATCGTTAGTCTCACTTCTTCGTCCTCCTCTTCGTCAACAATTTTATGCTCTAACTCAACTTCATCTTCTATACTAGTTTTATGTTGAACACGATCAACGGCATCCAAATGGTCCTTTAAGCATATTGCCATCTCTAGCGATTCCGGAGTTAGTCTTGTTCTTCTAATTGACAAAACCCTGCCACTAAGAGAAAACACACTTTCCGAAGCTACCGTGGAAGCTTGGACCGTTAGTATATCACGAGCCATGGTGGCTATAATCGGGTATTCAGATTCTTTCGATTTCCACAATGCCAAAACATCAAATTTCCTATACTCCTCGGTGGTCATAGTAAGCGAATACTGATTTTTTTATATCTCCCAAGTTCACTTGTTAGTTCACTACCCCTTTGTTGTCTAGCCGTCTCGTCTCTAACGACATTCAACATGGTTATAAGTGGATCCCCGCTTGTTTCATCGTTAGAGGCCGTGGTGGACCGAGACTCAAACAAATTTGTATGATTTTTTTCACCATATTTTTTTAAATAATGATCATAAGGTTTGGCCATACATCATTGAATATTTTTTTTGTTTTTGCATTTAAAGTTGGATCCTCCTCATGCATATCCAACTTGTCATAAATTTCATCAATTAAAGCTTCAACACCCGGTACGTTTAAAGCTGGATTTAAAGCGGCGGCACATAGAAAAACGGGTGGTAATTCTAAAAAATATTTTTAAAATTTTTGAATCATTAGTCTCATCATATTCCTTAACATGTCACTAGAATTTTCAAACTTTTTAAAATTAGTTGTTATCAAATACAATTGGTCCACAACTTTAGAACTAGTAGGATAATAAACACCGGAAATCAAAGTCGTTGTAGTTTTAAAACTTGTAAAAAAGTACTTAGGTAATGATTATTTTCCCAAGCCGTGTCGGGAAATGGGACGACTAGGTACTCATCAATTAAAGTTGTATGAAAAGATTTTAAAGTGCCCATTTGCTTTATAGCCATTTCAAACATATGACAAGTTGAATTCCAACGAGTCGGTATATCCCAATTCGGTCCAATAATTTTTTGGTTGACATCTTTACAAATTTTTTATATTCTTGATATCTTTCTTTTCCACTTTTGAAAACATCTTGGAGCGTAGCTCTAAATGTTGTAATAAAATCCGATAAAAATTGATCTTTTAAACCAGTTTGCACTACTAAGTTAATAATATGTGTAACACATCGTGTGTGGAAAAAAACACCATCAACTCTTGGTTTGTACTTCAACTTTAATGTTCAATCGCCGTTTTGTTGTTTGAAGCGTTATCAAAGGATATTGAAAAAAATTTATCTTCTAAACCATATTTAATTATTGTGCCATTTATAATTTTATAAATATTTTCTCCCGTATGAGGAGAAGGAAACTCGTCAAACGCAATCGTGCGCTTCATCATTGCCATGTATCGGGATCAACCCAATGAGCGGTGACACATATGTACGATTCGGTAAACCATGTGGAGCCGACCACACATCACTAGTCAGGTTTACACTAGTTTTTAAATTCTTAAGAAAAACAATTAAATCTTTTTTTGCATTTTCAGATAAACTTAAATAATGACGTTTTAAAGTGCGACGACTTACATGTTTATAGCGAGGTTGTAGCGTCTCCCGAATAAGATTAGTAAGATCGGGGTCGTCGAAGTGTCCAAACGGCAACGCTTTTTGTATTACCAACTTCGCCATCCGATCGCGAGCTAATTTTTGCTCATAACGAAAAATGGTACCATCTTTGGATAGTGGAATTTGACCGGATGTCATTTCCTTTAAAGCTTTGCAATACTTATTAATATGCTTCGTTAACGTTGAGTTTGATTCCTTTGCTAATAACGATCCACAATGTTTACATTGAGCTTTTTGCGAGCCGTCACTCATCTCGACCAACTCCCAATTGCTCAAAACTTCCTTATTGCGATTATGAGACAATGTTCCAACCACATATGGAACAGATTGATCTTGAGGAACATTGTTAACGGATTGGGAATTTGCGTTTTTGGAACTCTTTGAGGCCATTTGTTGATTAGAATGTGAAAAAGAACAAGAAAGAAATGTAACAAGAAGAATAGATATGAGAAATTGTGTGCTAAACAATAGATTTCTAAACAATATATATAGAATCGGTTCCAACGGTCAGGGACGGTTCCAACGTAACATTAGAACGGCTATAACCGGTTCCAACGGTAACATTTTAACGGCTATAACCGGTTCCTACTGGAACTGCATTTCCGGGTATTGGTGGAACCGGGTACTAGTGAAACCGGGTACGGGTAGTAACCTGGTACGGGTAGGAACCGGGTACGAACCCGATTCAAATGGTAAAATTGTGGAACCGGGTTGGAACCAACGGGTATTTTGAACCCAGAACCGGTTCTACTTAATGTCGGGTAGGAACTGAAACCGGGTCCAATTCGGTTCTACCGGTTTGGGTTCGGAACCGGTTTTTATGCCCATCTCTAAGCTGGGGGCAAAAGTATATGTTTTTTTAACCAGGGGAAAATCATATTTTTTTAAAAGAGAGCAAAATCGTAGATTTAAGCTGGGGACAAAGCATAAATGTAATTTTGAACTGAGGGCTATATCGTAATTTTAAAAAGAGGAAAAAATCGTAATTTAACAGGACTTATATATAACTATTTTATGAAAAAAAAAAAAATAAAGTTGGTCGCCATTTTGGACAACCATTTCATTCCACTATTTCCGCCGACAAGCAATCTTCGATTTGTATTTGTATGTATTGGAAATGGAAATAACATAGATTTTTCGCTAAGATAAAATTATTCTCTATATGATCCAGCCCTTGGTAAATAATATAAGAGTAAACCAAATGTGTAATTAATTCTATTTTTATATGATTACGTGTAAAATCTCAGTCAACTATAATCCGGTGTCTAAATTAAAAAAATATATTAAACACTCAAAAGTCATACTTGAAAATGAAAACAAGAAAGCACCGCCAGGAACACAAAACAAATTTCAAAACTTCCCGCCGTCGATCTCCCACTTCACAACCCCGCTAAAAACGATATTTTCATACTCCCATTTCTTCTTCTTCTTCTTCCTCCACACACTATCTCCACATGCCATTGCAAATGGAGACCTCCAAAGCTCGATCCACTTTCCAAACCATCACCTCCAGAGAGCTCAACGGCTTCAGAGGTACTTTCTAAGATTCTTCCTCTTCAAATTCAGTAATCGTTACACAGTTTATTTTTGTTTCATTTGGTTAAGTGATTGTTTCTATCGATTTATTATGATTCAGTACGGAAACGACCGTGTTTTGCCGATGATTCCTCTCAATTTACTCGAATCGGAGCTTTTGATTATGGAGTTGAGGATGACGTCACTCCTCCCATGGCTTTATCCTTTTGCAAGGTTCGATTTTACTCGCAATTTAGTTTATTGTTATCTGTAGTTGTAAGTGGAAAGTTGATGAAATTATCTGAATAATCGATCGTGAAACCCTAATTTAACAAAGTGTTCGTTAATTCGTCACTGAAAATTAATTCGCAGACTAGCAAAAATGCTCATATTCTTGCTGTAACTGGAGAGGATGGATATGTTTGCTTATACAATACTCGCTTCAAGTTTTCTGATTCTTCAACTAGTGCAGAAAATGCAGGTGATTTTATTTATTTAATTATTTTTTTAACTTACTAAACATTGTTACAGTTGACACTTGTTTGCTAGAAGGATGTATTAAAAGTTTCGGTTTTATATTTGTGGCAGAGAAAGCTCGAAAATGCGAGTGGCTTGCTCATGACAACGCTATATTTGATGTGTGTTGGATAAAGGTAGAGAAAGTTCATTTGTAGCTTTGTAGTTTAAAGTTTATGACCGTGTTTAAATCATTCGATTTTTGCAGGATGATACTAATCTACTAACGGCTTGCGGTGATCATAGTGTGAGTAGTCTATAATTTCAGATATTGTTTTATTACTTTATACCAAAACTCGTAACATGATCTGAAATGTTTTGGCATTTGGACAGATTAAAGTATGGGACTCTCAAGAAAGCAAATGTCTTCTAGCACTAACGGGACACACTGGAAGTGTGAAGTCCATCAGTGCACACCCTTCCAATAATGGTATGTTTGTGATCCTCTCGATTATATTCGTCCGTGAAGGATAACTGAATACCGATCTAAATGATTGTTTGTGTGTTGAAGATATCATTGTTTCTGGTTCAAGAGACGGTTCTTTTGCTTTGTGGGACTTGAGGTGCGCTAAATCTACGCGAGCACACTCAAATACTCTGTAAGCTCTCGGTGTTTATTTACAAACCGGCCATGTTTCGGCTATTAGTTAATTCTGAATTTCTGATCACTTGTATATTTTTTTTCAGAACAATAGCAACTGTTCAAGGGGCTCATAGGTCATCGAGTGTTAAAACGAGGGGTAGGCATAACAAGGTTAGTGTCAAGAAAATTTCAAATCACCAATTAATACTTGTATTTACTAGTTTTTTAACCAAGCGTTTAATGTTTTAGGCTGCTTCAATGAGTGTTACATCGGTTTTATATATGAAGGATGAGGTTTCCATTGCTACTGCTGGAGCAGTTGACAGGTGTGTAAGAGGCTACCAGAATCCATTTAACATTAGTCGTTTTTTCGTCATTTTTCTTGAAATTTTATACTGTTGCAGTGTTGTAAAGTTCTGGGATACTAGAAGCCTTAAAGCTCCCATCACTCAGGCTTGTTCTCAAGATACATCATCAAGGAAGTGGGTACGTATTCAGTTCAAATGTTTTGCTGAAACAATATATCGGTGTACATCACATAAAGAATTACCTATATCATTACATGACATATCGGATTATCTTTTAGGCAAGGTCGTATGGTATATCTAGCTTATCCCAAGATTTAAACGGAGTGTATATTTCAGCTTCATGCATGGACAGCAGGTACAGTTTTAACAATAAACGTTAAAATTCGGGACTTGACCGTTGATTAGGTTTAGTATCATTGATCTTTGAACATTCCGTAATCATAATAATGCAGGATATATCTCTTCAATGTACTACAACTTGATAAGGGACCAATTAAAAGCTTTGAAGGGTCTAATATCGGTACATTTTTCGTAAAGGTAAGCAAAACATGACATCCAAACCACCAGTTAGATGTTACTTTTTTGCTTTATTTGATTTCTAATGTTTTTCCATATCTTTGCAGTCAAAACTGAGTCCTGATGCAGGCCATATTGTCGGTGGTTCTAGTGACGGTTCTGCCTACGTATGGCAGGTAAACAAACACACAGCTGATCCTGTTAAGCTCGAAGGCCATGATGGAGAAGTGACTGTCGTCGATTGGTATGGCAAATTTTGTTTACTTTAACATTTACTTGTAATATATTGGTACGCGATTATTTTTATTTGACGGGAAACGTGTATGCACACTTACTGTTATTTATCGACCTGCAGGTGTTCACATGAGGTAGGCAAAATAGCAACTGCTGCAGATGATTCTGTGGTCCAACTATGGAACATCAACAGCAGTTGTTATTCAAATACGAGATCTCCCTCATCGATACGAAGGAGAGAACGAACGCTTCCGGTGATGAAACGTAGAAAGCTTTTTACACATGAAGAAGAAAAAAATTCCGTCATAAGACCTGATCCTGACGTTCCAGTTGAATCAACGATCCAGATCGACTCTCCCAATGTTATGTTAATACCTGAAATAAGAACTCCAGCATCGCTCACAAAACAGTTATTCAGTTCACATATTAAAGAAGCTTGTGAGGGATCTCCTGATGCTAGTTTTGGCAGCCCGTCTTCTGTGCTAAATCCGCCACCCTCTATAAAAAGAAAAACCATTTTGGATTATTTTCTGGCCCCTTCATCTTAGTCTTTGGATTATGTAGAGCAAAAAGCTTATACTAATGACTACAGTAAGAACCGGTTCTATATGATTAATATGTCCATGATTATTGTTGGTTTTTGCAGATTACTAGCAAACATCAGATTGGTTCTTTAAGGTTTGCAGTGTTTCTGTTTCAAATGTAAAGATGAATATAAACTGTTGTTAACCGGGCAAGTTTGTGACATCTCACATATGAAGATGTTTATTTTTGCTGCAAATTGACAAAAAACTCTTATTTAATTTGTTGAGTTAAATGCTTGGTTGGTCCTTATGGTTTGCGAAAATTGCAGACTTGGTCCCAAGAGTTCGCTAATTATACATCTGGTTCCAGTGGTTGCAATTTGAACTCTGGTGGTCCTTAACACTAACCTTTGTAAATTTTCTAGTTAAGTCTTTGTGAAATGACTAAATTGTCCCTAAACAATTAAAAACAAAAAAAGAGAAGTTTGAAACAATGAGATGGGTATGAGTTTATATAAAAATGGCTAGAATTTTTATGGATTCTTATCCTTTATTTGTGTATATATGTTTATTATTGATATTGATTTTATTATAATATTTTAAGTTATTTGAGCTTATGAATTGGCATTTTCATAGGTCTTTAAATCAGCTTGTTATGTAGATTTACTGGCTTATTGTGTTATCAAACACTCAAACTCAATATGCAAACCCAAACACCCCAAACTTGAATAATATAAGCCATATGGCATATGCCCCAAATTTTAGTCTTTGAGAAAACTTGAAGATTCGTGACGTTGCTGAAACAAATTTAAATTGTACCAAAAACCTGCAACTGCAAGTGAGACTTGGACGCTCATTATTCAGTTATGACTGAACTAAATCGAAAACCAAACTGAATTTGAAACTGAAAAAACCGAACCGGATAAAAAATTGGTTATTTGGTTTGGTTCGTAACCGTAACCAAATTCAAATCGGTTATACATTTTTTTAAAAAAATTCGGGCATTTTGGTCAAACCGAATTAACCGACTTTAATTTTTAATCTTTATATAACTATATATATATATGTATATATGTTAAGTGCTAATTTTAGCGTATCTCCATATCTAAACCCAAATCCATCTTTACCCCATTAGCCCATTCATCATCCAAAAGATCAAAGAAACCATAAATCATAATCGTAACCTAGGTCGCTCTTATGATTATTTTCTGTTTGTTTTAGACTTGTTTGAAGTTTGTACTTTTGTTTTAGACTTGTTTGAACTTTTAAATATGTATTTTGGATTTCTTAAGAGTTATGTTATATTTTTATGAGTCATAAGCAGTTTCGAAGAAAAAATGATTTGACTGAATTTGGCTAATTCGGTTTTTAACTGAATCATTCATATTCGGGTTGGTTAGGAAATATTCCAATTCAGTTTGGTTACGACAAGAAAAATATAAAAACCGACTTAACCGAACCTATTATCTGTAAACTGAACCATTGGACAATCCCTACTTGAACATATTGCCAAAGTTTGATAGCTAATTTTGTTGAATAATATTTGACTTAAGAGTGCTATATTACCGGTTGATTACTCTCTAATCATCATATTCTATTGCCATTGTTTTTGCTTGTTTTATTGTAATCTTAAAACTCATATACTTCCAAATAATTTTAATTGTTGATTATATAAAGTTAGAGCAATAAGGCCACCAACAACACAACAAGCAATAATATTTGCAAATAATTTCATGTGATTCTTATGCAAAACAGAAAAATAAAGAGTTTAGCTACACCACTTATTAACAAATCTCTTGGACTAACAAAGTTCTCACGTCATTGTTAGGTAAAACCACTATAGAAAAAGAAAAGTAAGAAACAATCGTACCACCAATGTGAATATATGTCATGCTAACCTTATACATAAAAGTAAAAACAAAAGAAGCAATTTGTTGAAGGCCATTTTTACATACTAACTATACCCACCATATGCATTATGGTGGGATCACTATATACCTCTGGCTTTTAGCACATCTTCTAGCACATATGGTGGGATCACGTTTCTCTCACTTTCAGTGGCGGATCTAGAAAATCTTTACAGGGACAATGTTTCATATAAAAAGACGTAACGGAATTAAAAAAACATCAAAATTTATATTAAGGGGGTAGCGGGGGCTACCCCTGATAACATGCTAGGTTCCGCCCCTGCTCACTTTTCAACACCAAAAAAGCTGCGAAGAAGGCAAAAACAATTGCAGGAGCCAGTTGATTCTAGATTGATTAACTCACACCATTTATGTGTGTATGTTAATTTTAGTGTCAGAATTACTTGTGTTTAACATGGTTCGGCTCTGGATGAACCGGCCCTCTAGACATCATACATGAGTAAACTAAAGACCAGACTAATTAACTATAGCTCATATAAATAGCTGATCTACACCAACAACCAACCGGCACAAATATGCCCACACAAACATTAAACCAACTGTACAATCAAGTTAACCGTTGATACTTGGCTTGATAAAAATTAATTAACACAATAATAATATTATAATTCAAGGTTAGGGTTTGCAATTCAGATAGGTTGCGCCGGCCTACCTGATGTATTAAAACCCTAATGTTTCTTCAGAAGGCAGGCAAGAACAATAGATCAACTAGTGGATGAATGTATCCTTAAGTTACCATATTTTTTATCCTCTATTTGTCATTCCTTTCGTGTTAGGGATTTAACCCTAATGTTTTCAAGAGGCAAGAGCAATAGATCAACTATTGGATCCGTAAGTTACCATATATTTTATCCTCTCAAGAGAAAATAATAACAGAAATTAGAAAGAAAGAGGGTCGGGTCAACATTTTGTTGACTATAAACATCGATGTCGATTATATGTCGGCGAGCGGACAAGTTGAAGTGAAAGATGAGGAACACCTCTCATACTAAACTTTTGTTTTCTCTTTTTGTCTGTCCTTTTTTCTCCTTCACAGTCACGAACACTGAATTTGATTTCCACAAAGATTTCTTTACTGTGCAAATGCATGCCCCCATCCAATTATTGCACCATTCTCTATATATAATTTTACTTCATACAAAAATGTATATTTACTTTTTTTACATGTTTTTATGATTAATTATATGAAAAAAGAGTAAAATTGGTAATTCATTTTGGTTTCCTAAAAGAACCTGCCTTTAGATGAAATTGGATGAAAAAAACGTTTATTTTTTATAAACATAAAAATATTAGTCATTCTAGATCATCTATATTGAATGTGGAGTTTTTTCCAAATAGGTGTAGGTGGAAAACTTATTTACCAAAATAGGTGATTTGAAAAGTATTTACCAAAATGGGTGTTTAAAAAAAATAGTTTTTCTCACTCTTAATTCTATAGGGTAAAAGAATTGCTATTAATAAATATGTTTAATAAAAGTTAAAGAAACAATTGTAGTAAATTTAAAAAAAAGTGGATAGTATATTTTATATGAATAGTTTTTTTTAATTCTTTTTATTTAACTTTTATTAAGTAAACATTTTTATTAATAGCAATTCTTTTACCCAATAGAATTAAGAGTGAGAAAAACTAACTTTTTTAAAGAAACACCCATTTTGGTAAATACTTTTCAAATCACCATTTTTAGTAAATAAGTTTTCCACCTACACCTATTTAGGAAAAAACTCTTGAATGTGGTGTCGTGATTTTTCTAAGCTTAATCAAAAACGAAACTTCTACATATACATCGGTTTAGTTAACTTACATCAAAGCTACATCATTAATTAGTTAAGTACTTACAAACTATTTATGCTAATTCTACTCCCCACATCAAAGTTTATATCGTTTACAATGTTTTAATTTTGTGTAATGGTGATTGGTGAGTACAATTTCTCAAGCGCCTACTTTCTAGATATTTAACTAACATATAGTTGTTTTGATATAAATTAACTAAAACAACGCAGTTTAAAGAGATTTTACTAACTTCTGTATAAACACCATATTCGCTTTTTTTAATATAATTTTATGTCAATCCAAGGATTAAAATATAACTAAAATAATAACCAAATCCAATCCAATAGTATAAAATTATATGAATATATCATGTTCAAACTTAAACCATGATCAATGCGTGACCTCCAGTCCCAATTTATATTTATAGTTATTTATTCATTCGAAAACCCATCAAAGCTTCTTTAAAACTGCTTAAAATAACATTTTTAATCTTTTTTAGTATTTTAATATATAATAATTATTTAGTCATAAGATCATGGATATCATGGTTTGTTAAAGATTATAATTTGCAATCTTACAAGGAGATCACGATATTATTGAGATCTTTGATCGATGGTAAAGAGTACAAGGAATAATTGGTTTGGTCGGCGTAGGGACCCGCACCAATTCTTGGATTCTATAGAAGGGAATAATACATCAACATTCTCATATTTTTATGGGTTCGATCAACTCCACTATTCTGCTTTTTATTTTTATTATTAATTGAACAATCAATGGGCCACTCAAGATAAAAACAATTAAATTATATGAATACTTTAGGATTGCGTATTTCAAGTTAACTCGTACAAAATAATTAAATTTACCTTTTGAAAATATGGCTAAAGGGATGTTTGTTTACTCTTAATGGACTCTGAATGGTTCAGACCTCTTACTGGTTCAACACTTAGTGATTCAAACTGTTTGTTTCACGAGCAGATGTCTGAATGGTTCAGTCATTTGCCTCTGATTGGTTAAGCATTGTAATGAGTCTGAATGGTTAAGACCTCTAATCTGAATTGGTCAGACATTTGCCTCTAGGCGGTTAAGCATTATCCTGCCTCTTAATGGTTCAGATCTCTTACTGGTTCAGCACTTAATGGTTCAGACCTCTTACTGATTCAACAATTAACCATCAGAAGTTGCTAAACAGTCCCTAAGTCAAAATTTAAAGTTTATGATGCTAAAAAGTTAGATAAACCTTTATAGGTCTACATCTAATGTGTAGGTTGGTGGTTAAAGAATAGTTAATTTAACCATACTTTCACAACTTCATGGTAATTTTATACAAAGTGTATTCATTCATTTATATATTTATCGTATAATTTATAAACCGTTGATCCTATTTTTAAATTTACATCTTTTTTAACATGAGATTTGAATCTATAACATCATATAAGAGCTATCTTTATGTCACACCTTAATATTTCTAGGCTACATGCCTTCTCATTATACGACTTTAGATTTAGGTATCTCTTATACTGACTTGCGAAAATATGTTTAAACATGAACTCTCATTTGGTAAATATTAGTTAAAATGTTCTCCCTACTAAATTTGGACATTAATAGTTGTATTTATATTTTAGTGATACCGATAATTATTTCTAGGTTTGTGTTGTATCATGTGAGATGTTTGCAATGAACCAAATCACACTCAATACATGACTAAGATAACTGAAATAGTTTGAAGTTGTGTTTTTGGAATAACCAAAGCTGTGAAAACTTGAAAGAAAAAGGAGTAAACTTTGAACTGATTTATAAGGAGCACTAATTATATATACATACACATAGCACAGGGTTTAAATTTGAAGAAATTTTTTTATAAGAATAAAAAGAATAAATTTTTAAACAAATTGAAATACTTCATTTAATATGTTATTTAATATTTTACTGTAAAACACATAGGTAAATTTACAATTTAAATTAACTTATTGTATTCTATTAAATTAACTAACTAATTAAATTCTTAACTCCTTTTTAAAATATATTTTATCAAGACAATCTGATTTATGGTGTATGACAATTTTTGATATGTGTAAGATAGAATGTATGATAATTTTCGGTATGTGTAGGATATATGTACGATAAATTTCGATATATGTAGGATCAATTTGAAATGCGTAGGATAAAGTGTTTTTGCCTAAATAATAAAAGAGAAAATAATATAAAAATAAAAGTTATAAACTATTTATTGTTTTACCATTATGCTCTTTCTTCTCATATTAAATTTCTTCTAAAAAATATACTTCCTGGGGAGGGATCTTTTGAGAAGACAATTGAGTGTGATAACAAAAAGAAGAAACTTTAATTATAGATTTATTGTAATCAATGGTTATGATAAATTAGTGACAATATTGTAAATAAAATGAAATATTAACCTAATTTTAGTTAGCACAGGGGAATATTTTTCAAATTTTATATGTAAGACTTTAATATCAAATTAATAAAATAAACGGACTCCACTTAGCCATATTTTTTCCTAGTATTTCTCCTCTTAACATTATAAATTCTCTTAGTATCTCTCATTTTAAATTGAAATATATATATATATATATATATATATATTAATTCACTAAATTTATTTTACTATACAAACTAGTATTGCAGTCCGCACTTCGCGGAAAGGTCGTAGAAGGGTGCCGCCGAGGATGTATTTGTTACATGATATATCGAGGAGTTATTATAGATCATGCATACTTTGATTTATATGGCGATAAAATTAAGCAAACATTTCTAGAGTTATAATTACCTTAACTATAATAAGGTATGTAAAACAATAATTAAATTTGTTACCAGGTATATTGAAAGGTTAATTTAGACCGTGTAGACTTTAATCTATAAGACGGTAAACATACGCAAGTAACACAATTAAAACACTTGTCTATAGTTAGAAGTTAGCTTTAAATTTAATAAGTTAAAATAAATAATAAGTAAAATTAAAAAAGAACTAAACTAATAGAAAAGATAAAAAAACAACTATTTATAAAAAAAATAACTTTATTAAACTTTAAGGACCGTACGATAACTCTATTAAAGTTCGTGGATCGATAGATAAATCCTTTAAAGAAAAGTAACTATTATTAGACTTTACGGTGATAAATCTCTTAAAGTTCAAGGGTATAGTGAAGACCAATATGTGTTATTATATAAGACCAATGAATATTATTATATAGAATTAGTACTATTCACACTTGTAATTTATTATAAAGAATTATTAAACAAAGTTTAGATTCTTCAATTATTATTTTAGTAATTTTTATATATAAATAATACCGGTCAAATATATAAATATATTATATAAACGATTTTAATATATTATTATTATTATTATTTGAAAAATAAAAAAAGTGATTGTGTAGGATTTTTTTAGCTTGGTGGAGGCCATTGTTTATTGTATTATTGTTTTGTAGTTTTTAAATCATATGAAATGTTGTTCTGTTTAGGTGTGTAAATAGAAGTATAATTGTGTAGGTATAATAATGTGTATGTATAGGTGTGCAGGTAGAATAATGTGTATGTGTGTAGGTAGAAGAATTTGTAGGTGTAGGTGTAGGTGTAGGTGTAGGTGTAGGTGTAGGTGTAGGTGTAATAATATGTGTAGGTGTGTGGGTAGAAGTAACAATGTGTATGCGCAGGTGGGTACTCTCTAAATGATATGCAATTTGTTAAGCGTAGATAGAAGTATAATTCGGGTTTTGAAATTGATTTATTAAGGCTAGCTATGTTAGTGGAATGTTGTAAATTAATCATGTATATAACTTATATACCCTTAGATTAAATTTAAATACAACACTAAACAAGACATTCTTATTGGCTGATTATTCTTTTTACAATATTGGGTTCTTCTCATTTGAACCCTTTACTATCTATTAATTTTGAAGTGTCAAAAAGGAAGAACTTAATGGTTAAATAGTGTACATCATAACAAAAAAATTAGAAGTTTAAATTCTTCAGGGGTGTGAGTTATAGTGTACTTGTCAAATATAATCTAGAATTTGTTGTAAAAAATAAAATAAAAAGTTATGGTGCGAAAACCAAGAGAAATTTATACTCATACTTAAGAGAAAATTTGCATTTTTTATGAAATTCGAATAGAAAGGAAGTGTGTGTATATAATATAGCAAGGGTGTGGGTTGATATGAAAACAATAATTAAGTAGCTATAATAAGCAGTTGTACGTAGTGTTAATCAAATGTACTGAAAGAACGATTAGTTCATGTTAATTATTTGTTCGACTAGACTTGGGTTTAAGAAAGTTCATTATTTTATGAGAGACAATAAATTTTCCAAGTACAGGAAGCTTGTGAGCTTCATTTGTTGCATGCAAGTAAATCCACCAAACCCATAATTCATTTCTCGTTTTCCCCTTTTAAACGAATTTTTAATCAGTTCCATTTAAAGTCGCTAAGTTAATTTCTGGAGTTCTTTTCGAAAGTGAGGCGGGGTTTATGATTTGATGTATCAACGTGACAAATTGTTGTTGGGTACCTAAAGCATCGCTCATGAGTGTAACCTCAACAATTTTAATTTGGTAGCAGTTCTAATATAGAAACTAAACACCCAATGGCGATGCTTTAGTGGTTTTGTATCGACAATCATAAGGTTCCTAAGTTTGGATTCTTTTATACATAATTATGAAACTGTTTTAAGATTTGTTAGTATTGTTATATGATTTTACTGTTAGGAATCAAGTGGCGTAGAGAAACAACCACACACGATGCACAAACGCATATCACGCGGAGAATGAAAATAAAAGCAAGAAGAACACGAAAAATATTTGGTGGTTCGAATTCGATGTGAATAAGTGTCCACGGGTTGCAACTAAGGTTTCTTTATTATGTTTTGTACAAGATTACAATTACACTACTAATGGGTATTTATAGGGAAATAACTAGGTTTAATTACTTAGGCCACAAGAAACAAAAAACGAGCCCTTATAAATAAATAATAGAACAACCCTCGATGCTCCTTAGTTGATGCCTTTGTTGAATCGAAAACCAAAGCCCAGCAAACCTTCACATAACCTAACAATCTCCTACTTGAAGGCTTTGCACAACCTTGAAACATCCTTAGTAACTTCTGTAATATTCAAAATAAGTCTTCCAAGCCTCAAGTTCCCAAGAACAAGCTAAGACTTCAAATCCAAATCTCCCTAGTTGTAGTGGCATTCTTTATTAGTTACCTGAAAGGCCCGTTAAAGCTCCTCCGAGCTCCAACTCAACAGTCATATATCATACCTAGTCGTGATTAACCTGGACAACGACCCATTCTTTTTCTCAACTGACTTAGACATTCCACCGGATCTAGAGATACACCAAGAACCATTAACACTCTCCAAACTCACCGAGTATTCCCCTTGAGAGATTTTGTTAGTCAGAATACCGGTCTTCAAAACCCACATGAAAGGGCAAGTGTACCCCGTCATATATTTATTAAAGTATCGGTAAGAACCAAGTATCGATCCATGGATGCGGGCGGAAGCAAAAAGTACTAAACCTTTGTCGTTAAATTACCGGTAAAAATGAGATTTGGTAATTTGTTTGGAAAAATATATTTTTGAAAGAATAATAAATTATGAACATAATAAGTAAAAGAAATAGCCTCGCTTTACGAACAACCGAAACATGTTAACTAAGTCGGTTTTGGCACTATAACACTCGGTCAATTTTTCTATTTTTTAAAAAGACAATTAGTTTCCCTTTCGGGAATCCTAACATGACAACCCTTCGGAAAGTTAAAACGATAAACACACTTTAACCACCTAAAATTGTTCTTTAACGCCCTTATTGATAAATGTTTATGAAAATCCCTAAAAAATAAGTTAGTCATCCGTTACGAGTTTTCTAACCGCACTTTATCGAGGAAAGTAACACCGATAAACACAATGTGACCACCGAGAAAAGCATAACCTAGATTAAATCACAACCGAGCCCATTTTACAAAACTTGAACACAACTTTATTTAGAAAAGCAATTTTGGCCGAAACTACTAACTAAACTCAAATTATGGCAAGAATTCATAACGACACCATTCGACCCGTTAAGGTTTTTCCGTGAAGGAAAACATTCTTGATTAACATTAGTTACCCCTTGTGAAACCAATTCTCATTTCTAAGCTCATGGTGTAAACATTTTAACAAGTTAAAAGTTTGCTAATAAGTGATTAATTAAGCTTCTTTTTGCAAATATCTTAACTAACCAAATACTAATCTTCCAAGACAATTAACTATAATCAAGAATCCAATATCAACAAACAAGGTTGCAAACTAATCATCAAGGATTAACATAAAAAGTGCTAAGTGTCATTACAACATAATTAACATACTAATGGTTGTTCATGAAGCAAGTAAACAATGTGTTTTTGCCCTTAGGCTATAATAATCATAATAACATCATCTCAATGCTTGCATCTAAGCTCAAAATACATGGTAAGAACAAGAAATCAAACCATAAACAAGCAAGGATTTGATGGGTTGGATGCTAGATAGGCTTCTTGCAACTTTGAGGCTTCAAACCATCCTCTACAGATTGCTCTCGGACCCCAGAAATCGCCCAGAAGTTAGGAAAATCGCCCAATGTTTTGATCAGTGGCTTCTTTCCTGTTTTATAGAGTTTTTTAATTTGGCACGGTCGTACCACTAATGGCACGGTCGTGCGTGTCCGATGATCAGGCAGTGTTTCTTGGTGAAATGGCTTGGCACGGTCGTGCCAAGTGATGCACGATCGTGCAAGTCCGGCAAAATGGGTGGCACGGGTGGCTGCACTCCTCGTGCAATCTTTTGTCTCGCATGCCAAATGATCTGCAGCTTGACAGAATCTTCGTAACTTCGCCGTTTCGCTCGGAAAATCCATTTTTTCTTCATCTTTCGTCTCCATACGCTGTTTAGGGCTTGTAACCAAAACACACCTAATTAAGTACCAAAACCGAGGTTTAAAGCCGAAAATGCGTAAACCGAGGGTAAAACAGGTACTAAAACGTGTATATTTTAACATATATCAAACCTCCCCACACTTGAACTTTGGTTGTCCTCAAGCAAACTAAGATAAAAACAAAGTTTTTGACGAAATCAACTAATTTATAATTACGTAACTACTATACATACAAAACGGTTAGCCGGTTTCCTTCGAAAGGTATCTTCAAACAATTTAAACCAAACAAGCACATGTAAATATATGTAAAGATAAATAAAAAGCCGCGATTCCACTTCCGATTGACTTAGCATGCTAATCTTCGCACATCTCACAATGTTCACACACACTCGGCTATATTTGTGAAACATACATAGAATGTGTATGTGAAACACTCGGTGCCTAGACAATGAAACGTGTAATAACATAAGCTTGTCAAAAGATCTCATCTCCACCATCTATCATGTGCAAAAGTGTAAATCAAGAGGTCTTCACGGGTTGTAACGAAAGGCTAGGGTGAAAGGTGTGGAATGGACATTTACAAGTGACTAAATGGTTAAAACTCGGTAGTCGCCTTTAACAAGCGCAAATGAAAGGGAACTATACATATATAATGCATAATTAATAATCTACGTAACTTGGAGCTAATCGTCGATATTTACTCTTTTGGTGCTCAAAATCGCTCAAATTCTGTTTCGTCTTCCCCCAACTTTGAGGTATTTTATTTTCTGATTTTTCTGGATTTTTTTTAACAAACAAGTAACTATTTACAACAAATGCTAGTTAAATGGTGACTTTAACCGAGTTTTAACACTAAGGTTTAAAAAGAAAAAGGCTAATTTGGCTACGTGGTTTACTTGGTTCGGTTAAAGAAAGAAAAACACGGGAAGGCTCAACATGGTTAGTCCTAATGGATGATATGGGGTTTTGGGATAACACATAAACGAAAAAGGCTACAACAAAGGGTTTTAGAGGTGCCTCTATCATTTCCACACATTCTTACATGTTTATGGTCTCGACAAGCATGCTTAGGACAAGTTCTACATTACACGAGACATTCGGCTCACTCCTAATCCGAAACGAACAATCATATAATGAATATAAGGCTCAAAATAATGCTCACATAATGGAGGGAATGTGTAAAAGTACGAAAATAAACAAGTAAGTTTCTCTTTGTTTGTCGCGTTTTTTATTATCTTTTTCAAAGTTTATTCGGCTTGTTGATTTTTTTATTTTATATCTGATCCTTTCTAAAAATACAGCCAACCGGCTTAGTTTAAATAAAACGGTTTTTTATAAACAAGGACAAACAAAGTTACAATATCAAAACCCCTCCCCACACTTGAACTTCGCATTGTCCCCAATGCGAGACCCAAAGTAAAGAGAAGGGAAGACAACACTCCCCTATAAAGGATGAAAATGGATGCCGAGCTCCCGATTTCGCCTTTATCATTGCTCCTTGTTATGTGTTTATAAACCTGCATAAACGTCACTACACGACACAACACAAAGCAGTACAACTGATCGCAAAAATGAAAACATAACATAAATAATAATACTAGACATCCATAAATTACAAGAACTAAAATGTCTGAAAACAAAACAATAATATCCTAAGTACTAGCAAAATGACACCCAAAAACAAGCACAACTAATAAAAACCAGCACAAAGCACCAAGTACGCCAACCTCCGAACTACTCGTCCTCATCATCATCATGGCGAGTTCCAGATGAACCCGCCCCTCCACCTGGCTGGTTCCCAAAGGGGAACTGCGGGGGATCACCGAAGTGGTTCGGGAAGGCTCATGAAGACCACTGAAAATGTAGGAGAATCCCGCTTGCATCTCTTGGCGCATAAAATCCTGATTAACCTGCATTTGCTGAAACTGTAGATAGAACTCAGGATAAGGTGGGATGTCTTGTGGCCAATCATGTGGCTGATACTGGTGGTGCTGCTGCTGATGCTGCGGTGACGGTTGACCGTGCCCGTGACCCTCATCATGTACCGGCATGTCATGCATGACGGAATCATCTCCCTCATCATCTGGTACTGGCGGCAATGGATCCCACATCTCGTTGTTTACCCCTTTGAGTCTCGGTCCGTTTTCGGTGTCCACCGCTATACCTACAGCCTTCAAAGAACGGACGTCCACCGCGTACCCCTCATCCACCAATGTAAGCCCAGCAACCACATCATGCGTCATGATCCCTAGCGCGTAGGCGAGTTGGGTGACGTATTCACCCCCGTGAATCTCACTGCTCGGGGTTGTCCCCGAGCTCTTGGTAAAGACTCTACCAAACGGGCCGCGAGGTTAACATGAACCCCTTCTGCGAGCGCATATAAGTAAATGACATCCGGTGTTGGACATTTTCCTCCACTGTCCATGCGTCCCGCAGCGGTATGACTGATGATGTGGTGTACAGCCCGTAGGAGTGGGTCCCTAATCCATGATGCTTTTGCCGAGCGCGGCACGTAGGGTGGACCGTCAGCTATCCTAGCCCATAATGCAGCCTGCTGTTGGTTACTTGGGAACACGTAGATATCAGAGAAGAGCTCGGAATTTATCTCGTCTCTGGTGTAAATTCCGAGTTTTTTTACCAAGCCTGGCTACCGTCCAATTGTGCCACTGTCCACCTAACCGAAAGTTAATTCTCTTCCTTGTCTTGAATTCTGGGTTCCGATTCGCCTTAGGCTTCTCATAGCTGTAAGTTGCGAGAAACTCCAAGGTGAGCTCCCTATAAACCGGTCAGTTAATATTGAGTAGCCGGGCGAAGGGCATCGAGATCATGTCTTGAAGCCTCTCTGACTGATTTAGCTCCTCCATTACGTCCCAACTCAGACGTTTAGGCGTGCCGAATTGACCCCTACGTTGCCACATTTCGTTCAAGGCGGTGAGGTATGGTTGGTTCTTCGGATCGTTTTGGTCAAAGTGAAGGAATGGGTGATTCATCTGCACAGGAAAATCGGGTCAGAAACATGTGTAACGAGAAATCTACAAACCGAGCAGTCTAAGCCACTGTTGCGAACATTCTGTGAAAATTGGTCTGGGCGATTGGCACGGTCATGCCAAATCTGGCATGGTCGTGCAACTAGATGGCACAGCCGTGCACATGGTGGTGCAGCCCAGAATTTCGCAACGAATCGGAACCGCACGGTCGTGCCAAAGACGGCACGGTCGTGCGTCACAATGCAACCAAGCAATGATCAAGAACAACTCAGTCGGCACTACCGTGCCATCTTTGGCACTGCCATGCCAAACTTTGCAACAGCAACTGCCAGTCCTAATCACCAAATTAATTCAGTTTCTTTCAAATCTAGTAAGTTTTTGGGTGATTGGGGAGTAAAAATCCGACTATTGTTCAAGATTCATGTGATTTCTTCAAGGGTTAGGGTTTCATTTGTATTTATGAAGAGAACCCCAAAGTTTCTTGAAGAAATCAGAAGCCCAAGTGAAAAATTGAAAAAGGCACAAGAAATCTAGAATTAAACATACCTTGATGGAAGATTTGAGTAGATCTTGCGAAAAATGGAAGGATTTTTGAGGGGAAACCGGTTTTGGAACGGGAGTGCGGCTAGGGTTGAGAGTTATGAGAAGTTAAGTGCAGAAACAACCCTTAAATACCCCCACGCAAAAACTGTTCACGCATATCGGAACAGTCGTGCGCCAGAACGCACGATCGTGGTCACCGAGATCACAATCTGATCTGGCCAATTTCTCGGACAGCATGGTGGTGCACTGTCTAGTGCTGATTTGGTTTGGCACGGTCGTGCCAAATGCAGCACGGCCGTGCATGACCTTCAGATCAGTGAATTTCTCAAGAGCCCATTTTCGGGGGCTGTTTCGGCCGGTTTCCGCCACTTTTGCAAGATACAACATGTTAGGACATTAGAGTGACTAAGAATCTTCGCTCGGTATGATTAAAAATGCTATGAACAAACGGGAAACCACAAATCTATGCTAAAAATGGCAAAAATACAAGAACATAAAAATAAGACTACACTACCCCTAGGCGCGAAATAACGCGCCGGCTACATTTTTATCATCGAGTCGATAGCTGGACTCTCCTCCCCACACTTAGTTCGCGTGCGGGCGTAGAGATCGATCATCTCTACCGCCCAGTCAACCGGTCCGCTAATGTAAATTTTCAATCTATGATCGTTGACCTTGAAAATTACCCCGTTTGCATCCTTAATCGCTACGGTAACGTAAGGGAATACTTCTTTAACGGTGTATGGTCCCGTCCATCGAGATTTCAACTTTCCTGGGAATAAGCGCAACCTAGAGTTATACAACAAGACTAGATCTCCGACTTGAAAATCCTTATGTTCTTTCAACCTCCTGACGTGCAACTTCTTCATACGCTCCTTATACAAGATGGAACTCTCATACGCATGACTCCTTAATTCTTCAAGCTCATGAATTTTCAAAAAGCGAGCCTCATCGCCGCTTTTTAAATCCAAATTCGCCGTCTTCAAAGCCCATAATGCCTTGTGCTCAAGTTCCACCGGAAGATGACATGCCTTCCCATAGACCAACCTAAACGGAGTGGTCCCGATAGGTGTCTTATATGCAGTCCGGAAGGCCCAAAGTGCGTCATCCACCTTTTTAGACCAATCCTTGCGGTTTTGACTCACCAACCACTCAAGGATCCTTTTCAAACCCCGGTTTGTAACCTCCACTTGCCCGATTGTCTGAGGATGGTACGGTGTAGATAATCGATGATGCACACCGTAACAAGAAAAGGCACGCTCAAGCTGCGCATTACAGAAATGTGTCCCTCGGTCATTAATGAGCGCCTTCGGGGCACCAACCGGGCGAACAAATTCTTCAGAAACCTCACGACTACCCTAGCGTCATTTGTGGGTAAGGCTTGCGCCTCGGCCCACTTTGATACATAGTCAACCGCTACTAGGATGTACTTGTTTCCGCGTGAGGATGGAAATGGTCCCATGAAGACGATACCCCATACGTCGAACACTTCACAGACTGAATCGAATTTTGAGGCATTTCGTCACGCGCGGATATGTTTGTAGCCCGCTGACAAGCATCACACGCTCTCACCATCCGCTGCGCATCACGAAAAATGGTGGGCCAATAAAAACCAGAGTCTAATAATTTCTTCGCTGCATAATTGGCCTCGTGATGACCGCCAGTAGGTCCCTCATGACACTGTCGCAGAATATCCGCTGCCACTCTACCTGAAACACATCTACGGATCACCTGATCCGCGCCAACTCTAAACAAGAATGGGTCATCCCAAACGTAGTGCTTTAAATCCGCAAAGAATTTCCTTTTATGCTGATGCGTCAATCCTTTAATAAGGATCCCACACGCAAGGTAGTTCGCAAAGTCAGCAAACCAAGGCGATTCATCACTCATCTCTACACTCATGAGAAACTCGTGGGGGAAATTGGCGTTTATTCGCTCCTCCCGCGCATTCTCCGCATCTCCATGCTCGTGTCTCGAAAGATGATCGGCGGCTACGTTTAACGCACCCTTCTTGTCTTGAATCTTTGATATCAAACTCTTGCAACAACAAAATCCATCGAATCAGACGTGGTTTCGCGTCTTGCTTGCTGAAGAGATATCTAATCGCCGCGTGATCCATATACACAATCGTTTTGGACAACACAAGATACGACCTAAACTTTTCAAATGCGAAAACTATCACCAGAAGCTCCTTCTCCGTAGTAGTATAATTCTCCTGAGCATCGTGCAAAGTTTTGCTGGCGTAGTATATCGGGTGGAAGTATTTGTCTCTTTGCGGTCCCAACACGGCTCCTATCGCAAAGTCACTCGCGTTGCACATTAACTCAAATGGTAAAGTCCAGTCCGGTGCGACAAAAATAGGGGCCTCCACAAGCTTCTGCTTTAGAAGGTCAAAGGCTTTCAAGCATTCGTCACAGAAAATAAACGGAGCATCCTTCTCCAACAAACGGGTCATGGGTCTTGCGATTTTCGAGAAGTCTTTAATGAATCGCCTATAAACCCCGCATGACTAAGGAAGCTATGAATCGCTCTCACCGAGGTAGGAGGTGGAAGTCGAGAAATGATATCAACCTTCGCTGGATCGACTTCCATCCCAGCTTGAGAAATCTTGTGTCCTAATACTGTGCCTTCTCTCACCATGAAGTGGTATTTCTCCCAGTTTAGGACCAGATTAGTCTCCTCGCACCTCTTCAACATCTTCTTCAAATTTTCCAAGCAATGATCAAAGGAATCCCCAAAAACTGAAAAATCATCCATGAACACCTCCATGGAGTCCTCGATCATGTCATGGAAAATAGCCACCATGCAGTGCTGGAAAGTAGCTGGTGCATTGCACAAACCGAAAGGCATACGCCGGTAGGCGAAGGTGCCAAATGGGCAAGTGAAGGTAGTCTTCTCCTGATCCTCAGAGCGATAGGAATCTGAAAATACCCGGAGAACCCATCCAGAAAACAGTAAAAAGACTTCCCCGACAGACGTTCCAACATCTGATCGATGAATTGAAGCGAAAAGTGGTCCTTAGTGGCGTTGTTGAGTTTGCGATAGTCGATGCAAACACGCTATCCCGTGACCGTCCGGGTAGGAATAAGCTCATTCCTATCATTCGTAACCACCGTCATACCACCCTTTTTGGGCACTACCTGTACGGGAATAACCCAAACTGAATCAGAGATAGGATAAATCAAACCCGCATCTAGCAACTTAATCACCTCCTTTTTCATAACTTCTTGCATGTTCGGGTTCAGTCGTTTCTCTGTGGCTGCGCACACGGGTTGTAATCATCCTCCATAAGAATTTTATGAGTACAGAATGAAGGATTGATTCCCTTGATGTCCATGATCTTCCATGCTAAAGCTTTCTTATGAAGTCGCAGTACATCGAGAAGTTTGCTCTTTTCCTCGTCCGACAAAGATGATGAAATAATAACCGACAGACGGCGCTCCTCGTCTAGAAACGCATACTCAAGATGTAGCGGAAGGTCTTAAGCTCTAAGGACGGCGGATCTTCAACCGAAGGCTTCGACTTCTCCTCAACCCTACGATCAATTTCTGTAAACCGATCCGGACTCTGGGAACCATCATCACTAATCTGATAGACTGGCTGCTCGAAATCGTGGCCCTCCTGCGTAATGCCATCTAGGTCCCCACACAACAAAGGTGTGTCCGAATCAATCTCCTCAATCGTGCCCTGGAAATGGGTGCTCACATACGTATCGACAATGTCAACATAGTATAAAGCATCATCCTGACTCTGCGGGTGTTGCATTGACTGCTTGATATCGAAGGTCACATGCTCATCATTCACTTGGAGTGTAATCTGCCCGGCAGCTACATCTACAATCGTCCGTGCAGTGTTCAAAAACGGACGCCCGATTATCAAAGGCACCCTAGAGTCCTCATCCATGTCCAGAATAACAAAATCAACTGGTAATACAAACTTGTCAATCTTGACAAGCATATTCTCAACAAATCCACATGGATACTTGATGGAATGGTCCGCTAGTCGAATGCTCATCCTCGTAGGTGACGGCTCACCTAGGTCCAACTTAGCAAAAACCTTGTACGGCATAAGGTTAATGCTTGCTCCCAAATGCGCCAACGCGTGACTCACCGACATATTGCCAATAAGTCACGGAAGAGTAAAGCTGCCTGGATCTCCCATCTTCGTAGGTAGACGGTTCTGAAGTATAGTTGAGCAACTATCATTCATCACAACGCAGGACATGTCCTCGAGTTTCTGCTTGTTTGAGAGGATGTCCTTTAGGAACTTCGCGTACTTAGGCATTTGGGCTAAAGCCTCGACAAATGGTATGTTTATATGCAGCTGCTTGAACAACTCTAAAAAATTTACCATATTGTTCCTCATTCTTTTGCTTCTTTAGCCTGCCTGGGTACGGAACTGGAGGATTATAATCTTTGACTGACTCCCGGGGCTGTGCTGTACTTGCTGGGCCTCGCCTAGCGTGTACCTCGTCCGGTGCATTAGTGTCACATCCCAACCGATGGCGGAAACATCAGGATGAGACGAACAAATTGCTCAAAACTTCATAACGCTATGTGACAATATTAATTAAATTCAAATTTCATTTCAAGACTAAAATGTCATACACAGATTTCAAATAAAAGCAACATTGTTCATAACATAATGTTAAAATAACAAAATTTATCTAGGTGTGTATCTAAGTCCACCTAAATTGCATTTCTTCTCAACATCGTCTCATCAATCAACCTGCAACATGTATTAAAATATATCAACAAAAAGTTGGCGAGCATTCAAGTTTTGTTACATAGCATAATATAGAATAAAATTGTTTAAAGTCTCATATCCAACATGAATCATATTATGCAAGTTTACTAGCATGCCGAAACGGTGTACTATATGTTCAAACCCAAGAATCCAACGCATTAAAGTAGCCTATCCCAATAGAGTAGCGGGAGGTTAACCTGTTTAACTTAACAATACCCCAAGTTTCGCGGGCGGTGCGTTAATCCTATAATGCTATAATTGTTAAGGTATGCTAGCAAAGTTAATGAAGCATATATCGACACAAATAGTTTACATAACATACAAGTCTAACAAGCATCAAGTAGTTTCATGTTAAGCATGGATAGAGATTAAAATAGTTTATGTGTCGTGTGATTTTTGTATAATGTACATGTTGCACCCAAAGTGTAAAAAGGAAAAGGGATCGAGTATGCTCATGGTTTTGCAAAGCTTTCCTTTCTTATTCTGTGAAAATTGGAGAGTTGAGGTGGAACACCGAGACTACCCTACATGGGGTAAACGAAGGTGTGTGAGTAATGGAATGCTAAGGGGAATCATAGATTTTGGAATTTATATATCATGAAAAATAGTCATATGAAAGTAATCATCTTGTACACATGACACTTGTTCTTGACACTATTGAAACTCAAGAGAGTTTATGTGTTTTCGTGGGGCAACCCACTAGAATCGTGACAAGCATTATGGCCCTTAGATGATATAACCTACTATTTTGACAAATGACCACTTGTTCATCATCAAGAGTTCGATTACTTGATAATATATAAGTATTATATAGTGTACATTATGTCATATAGGTCAAGCGTGAGGTAGGAGGTTGAACCATCCATTTAGGAACCTCTTTGTAGTTTACATAAATCGAGTAGGAGGTGTGAGGATTTACCATCCACTTAAGACCTATTTGGATTCACCACTACACATGTGTCTTAGACACAAGGAGGTTCATGAACTTACAAGTAAAGAATAAAATGAGACAACTAAGCTATGAAAAATCATCAAGTAGTGTGTGGATTCCATGATGGATAGCCCAACCTAGTCCAAATATCACACATTCATCAAGCTTAACTTGAACACTACTTGTGGGTGCAAACCCTAGTTGAAAACATAAAGTTTATGAGGTTTTAACCTCTAATTTGACATGTCTCAACCTTGTTTTTAAGCCTAACCAACCACATATAGTGTTGTAAGCATCGGGACATAGGTTTGAGATGAGTTGAACTCAAGCTAAACAAGTTTTATAAAAGTTTGAAGAATATAAATAAAAAAGTCCACTTTGGAGCCTTTTTCGTGACATTCCAGGGCCTGATTTTCCATGGAAAACCATTGGAGATGTGCACAAGGTCAAACCAAGCAAGTGGGAAAAAGAATGGAGTGTTTTGGTTGAGAAACGAGTGAGTTACACTCACTTTAGTGAAGAAGAGTAATTATGCCCGAACTTGCAATTTTCAGCTTGATTATGGAGGATTGGAGAGTGTTTTGATGATTAGAAAAGTGTAAAAATGCTTGGCTTATGATGGGTTTTTATAGGGAAGAGTTGGGTTAGATGGTAGTTGAGTATTTAATGTTTAAGACAAGTTTAAAACTCAAAAAAAAAAAAAAACAAAAATCGCGCTCAAAACAGGCCTGATGCCTTCTTTCTACGCGCTGAGCTTGCTGGCGGGACGAAAGGTTAAGGGTTTTAAGCTCCGGGTTCCATCAAATGTGGGGCTGGTGGCGGAGTGGTTGTCTACGCGCTTTATGAACCGGGTGACCCGGGTTCGAGTTCCGTGGTAACCGGTTTTGAGTATTTTTTTTTGATTAACAGATGCACCACTTATAGATATGTTCATAAATGGTCCCTGCAAGTCCTAAAATCAGTATATTACCAATCAAACCCTTGACTTTATTATTTTTATTTAATTTCACCATTAAATTGCTTAGTCTACTAAATTTATTATTATATACATATTGTGAAATTGTAAATAATAATAATAAAAAAAGAATTTAATTAATTAATTCAAATAATTTATTTAAATAACGAACAAGTAATGATATTCGTAACGAGTTGAATTAATTTAGATTAGCGAGTATCTAGTTTCATTGAGTAATAACGAATCAAGACTCTTGGATAACATAACACTCAAACCTGATTAAAATAGTTTCATTCTCGTTAAGATCAATAGTCTCAAATTACAAGTAGAAATAAAAGAAGATTACGAAGAGAGTACAATGCTAAAAAATAGAAATACAAGGGATGCCTTCCAATTATGGAAATACGAAAAGCCGGGTGTTACAATCAGTCTGGACCGTCTCAGTGATCGGTGGTGAGTCCGATGTGTCAGGTCCCGTGGTCTTGCCACTCCTTGTCATCACAACGTTCACATGCCCTCATGGATTCGGCTCGGTATTTCCTGGAAGACCACCCGGGGGTCTCTCCGACATCATCTTCGCCAACTGCCCCACCTGATTCTCAATGTTTTGAATCTAGGCCTTCTGACTCTGCATCTCTCCCTCGTGAGCTAAGAAACGTTCTTCAGTTTGCTGGTAACGTTTCTCGGCTAGCTGATTCGCGCTAGTTGAGCTTCCCAGAAACTGGACCATCATCTCATCCAGCTTAGACTTATCCGAAGGGCCTGGTTGCTGAGAACTACTCCCGAAGCCCTGTGCTGATAAGAACGAGGGTGGTAGGATTGATTGTGTGGCTGAAATGACTGTCCTTGAGCCTGTTGCGGTGCTGGAGCTCGCTGACTGAATCCGAACGGGTTTTGATTACCCGTGTTTGCTTTCCACCCAAAGTTCGGGTGATTTCTCCATCCCAGATTATAAGTGTTGCTGTACGGGTTATTTTGTGGCCTCGCTTGATTACTCATGAAGTCTATCTCTTCTTGGCCCGCAAACATAACTCCCTGGTCACATGCACCTGGCTCATGCGAAACTCCACACTGATCACATCCCGCACTTGTCTGTGACACAGTCTGGGATTGTGATTTATCAAACTTCGATGCTAGCGCCGCAATCTGTGCAGAAATTGCTGTGTAGTCGTCAACGGCATGAACTCCTGGGCGTGAAGATGTCCGGTTCCTCTCTCTACCATGTCGTGAACTCGACTTCAACGTAGCTCTCTAGATAATCGTGTAAGGTTCATTAGGTGTCTTCGTCCCTAGATCGCCATCTGCATAAACATCCAATCGCTCCTGCGAGTCGTGGTTGAGTCCCTGGTAGAAAGTCAAAACTAATTATCTCTTGGTGAGACCGTGGTGCGGAACATCAAGTAATAGATCTTTGAATCTCTCCCAGGCTGCGCGTAAAGACTCCCTGTCATCTTTCCGAAATGTCATGATACGATTCCTAAGCTTCGTCGTTTTCTCAGGCGGGAAATACTTCTGCATAAACAACTCCGCCATCTCGTCCCATGTTCGAATGGACCCCGCAGGAAGTGACATAAGCCACGATCTAGCTTTGTCACGCAATGAAAATGGAAAAAGTCGCAACCGAACCGCATCATCTGAAACATCTCGTATTTTGAAGGTTGAACATACCTGAAGAAAGGCTGCAATATGTCGACCGGGATCCTCATGCTTCGTCCGTCAAACTGTACCGAATTCTGCACCATATTAATTATACTTGATTTAATTTCAAAATTAGGGCTGCTATCGTCGGTCGGGTGATGCTTGACTCCAAACCACCACCTCCTGGCTGGTTCGTCTCATTCAGCGGTCGGTCGTCGTTTGCCATGGCTATATCTCCTCGTCCTCTGAGCTCTCGGTCTCAAAGGGTGCCACTGGTTCGTCCCTAGCTGCCTCTAGCTGTCACGCAACCGTGCTAGATCTCTCTCGAAGACGCCTCCACAGATCACGTTCGGGTTCGTCAGAAGGTTCGACAGCGACGGGCGCGGGGGTTGAGGACATCAACCTGTAAGCTAATGATAAGCACGCTCCGAACATAATGTAATAATATAATAATAATAATTTTAATAATTTTTTTTTGCTGCTGTTGAACTCCTAAATTCCCTGTTTTATTTTATAAAAATGTTTAAAAATTGGATAAAGGCAAAAAAATTATAGAAAAATCAAAAACTCTGAAAAACACTTGAACCGGTAGTGTCAAGAATGGTTTTTCGGTTTCGAGAGTTTAATAAATAAATAAATAATTAGTCTGAATTCGAACGAATAAATTAAATAAAATTTCTATAAGTGTTATATACATATTTACTAATCATCAAATTAACTAACTAACTAACTAACTAACTAACTAACTAAATCTAAAAGCGAAAGTATGAACAAGTAAATATTTACACCTATTCAAAAGCATGTACACCGGTAAAATATTGACTCAGGTAGTTCCTAAAGTTCGCCACATCCCTGGCAACGGCGCCAAAAACTTGACGTGTGCGCGTATATACATATTTTACAATGAATTTTACACACGATTCGGTTTTAAATTTATAAAAATGATTTTATACTTCAACATTAAAACACACACGAAAGGGCAAGTGTACCCCGTCATATATGTAATAAAGTATCGGTAAGAACCAAGTATCGATCCATGGATGCGGGCGGAAGCAAAAAGTACTAAACCTTTGTCGTTAAATTACCGGTAAAAATGAGATGTGGATAATTTGTTTGGAAAAATATATTTTGAAAGAATAATAAATTATGAATATAATAAGTAAAAGAAATAGTCTCGCTTTACGAACAACCGAAACATGTTAACTAAGTCGGTTTTGGCCCTATAACACTCGGTCAATTTTTCTATTTTTTAAAAAGACAATTAGTTTCCCTTTCGGAAATCCTAACATGACAACCCTTCGGAAAGTTAAAACGATAAACACACTTTAACCACCTAAAATTGTTCTTTAACGCCCTTATGGATAAATCTTTATGAAAATCCCTAAAAAATAAGTTAGTCATCCGTTAAGAGTTTTCTAACCGCACTTTATCGAGGAAAGTAACACCGATAAACACAATGTGACCACCGAGAAAAGCATAACCTAGATTAAATCACAACCGAGCCCATTTTACAAACCTTGAACACAACTTTATTTAGAAAAGCAATTTTGGCCGAAACTACTAACTAAACTCAAATTATGACAAGAATTCATAACGACACCATTCGACCCGTTAAGGTTTTTCCGTGAAGGAAAACATTCTTGATTAACATTAATTACCCCTTGTGAAACCAATTCTCATTTCTAAGCTCATGGTGTAAACATTTTAACAAGTTAAAAGTTTACTAATAAGTGATTAATTAGCTTCTTTTTGCAAATATCTTAACTAACCAAATACTAATCTTCCAAGATAATTAACTATAATCAAGAATCCAATATCAACAAATAAGGTTGCAAACTAATCATCAAGGATTAACATAAAAAGTGCTAAGTGTCATTACAACATAATTAACATACTAATGGTTATTCATGAAGCAAGTAAACAATGTGTTTATGCCCTTAGGCTACGATAATCATAAAAACATCATCTCAATGCTTGCATCTAAGCTCAAAATACATGGTAAGAACAAGAAATCAAACCATAAACAAGCAAGGATTTGATGGATTGGATGCTAGATAGGCTTTTTGCAACTTTGTGGCTTCAAACCGTCCTTTACAGACTGCTCTCGGACCTCAGAAATCGCCCAGAAGTTAGGAAAATCGCCCAATGTTTTGATCAGTAGCTTCTGTCCTGTTTTATAGAGTTTTTTAATTTGGCACGGTCGTGCAAGATCTGCACGGCCATGCACTATTCCCGCAATCTGGTGACATCAGCTTATCTATAACAGTGATTTGAAATGGCACGGTCGTACCACTAATGGCACGGTCGTGCGTGTCCGATGATCAGGCAGTGTTTCTTGGTGAAATGGCTTGGCACGGTCGTGCCAAGTGATGCACGGTCGTGCAAGTCCGGCAAAATGGGTGGCACGGGTGGCTGCACTACTCATGCAATCTTCTGTCTCGCATGTGCTCGGTCGTGCCAGATTTGGCACGGCCATGCCAAATGATCTGCAGCTTAACAGAATCTTCGTAACTTCGCCGTTTCGCTCGGAAAATCCATTTTTTCTTCATCTTTCGTCTCCATACGCTGTTTAGGGCCTGTAAACCAAAACACACCTTAAGTACCAAAACCGATGTTTTAAAGCCGAAATCGCATAAAGCAAGGGTAAAACGAGGGACTAAAGCGTGTATATTCTAACATATATCAAGGCTAAACTTTTATAGCCGCTTAGGCTAAGATGATTCTTATTGTGTTTGATTTATATGTTGGTTTTTACGTATAATTCTGTCATATTTGTAAAGTTGGTAACTTTGATCTATGATGTGTACGACTACTTGTTATTATTGGTTTTAACTCTCATTTATGTGGTCTTGTTGATCTTCTTATGAAGTTATTCATGTTATGTAACACCCCAAAATTTTGATGTTGTGACCTAGTTATTTTATTTTGTTTAGAGCATTCTAATTCTAGCATGGAGTATGATGTCTAAAATAATAAAATTTAACCTAGTTATGAAATATTATTAACTTTTAGACATAAGGTAAAAAAATTAACATTATGGATGAAGGAAAAACATGAACTAAACTAGAGGGGCTGAATGTGAATAACTGTCAACTAAATTAGAGAAACCGAAAGTGCAGGAATGGGTATGTGTGTGTGCGTGTTTTAGAAAAAAAAGGGAGAAAAGGGAAGAGCTTCATTTTGATCAAGAGTCCAAAATCTTACATATTAAAGGGGCTAATCAACACAAAACTTATGTATGAACACTGATTTAGAATCAGCTAAGCTTGTCTACCAAGAGGCAAGTCAAGAGTTCAAAATCTTACAAATTAAAGGGGCAAATCAACACTAAACTTATGTATGAATACTGATTTAGAATCATCTAAGCTTGTCTAACAAGAGGTAAGTCATAATTTATGATGTTGTGAAGTTTTGATGTCATGAGAAGATGTGAAAGAGGTTATACCATATGTGTCAAACTATGTATGATGTAAAATGCTATGGAACTTTTGTTAGGAAATATATGTGATTGCTAATTTGTAAGAAATTGATGGGTTTATGTAATTTATAGAAAATCACCATGAATCATGAAGTGGGTTTTGAGTATGATCATAGATTATGAAGTAGTAAATAAGATTTATATTAACAAATCATCATAATTATAAATTAAATGATTAGTGTTGAAGGTTCTTGTGATAATGGGTATAAGTGAGATATTGTGTAGGAAGAAAATGGTACATAATAACATAACGAATCGTAGATTCTAAACTTTTAGATCGCTGCACACCAAGTGCTCGATGAAATGCATTAGTTGGTAAATGTGTGAATTATGACGATTGTTGGTTATGTTTAAGATTTGAATGTGAGAAAATATTGTATGAAATGGAATAGATTCGTTACAACTAAAGAATGCATGTGTTGAATATAGGCGTGAAAGAAGAAAGTCCAAGCAACCGGAAACCTCAAGGCTCACAAGACCGAGGTACGTTACTTGTACGATTAAAGTTTTTATTTGTAGCAATGCTTATTACTATATTTTGTGATAATTGTAATGCGTGTAAGAATGGTCATGAAAATGACCCGTTATGAACAGGTCAAATGAACTAGAATGATATGTAAATGAATGGTCATGCAAACGACACGTTATGAACGAGTCAAACTAACACGAATGATATGTCAAAGAATGGCCATGAAAATGACCCGTTATAAACGGGTCAAACAAACAAGAATGATATGTCAAAGAATGGTCATGAAAATGACCCGTTATAAATGGGTCAAACGAACTAGAATGATATGTCAAAGAATGGTCAAGAAAATGACCCGTTATGGATGGTTTCATGCTTGCTAGAAGTTTGAATTCCATGTTAGTTCATTATATCAATTTAATATCAAGTTATGGATGTAGGTAAATCTACGCTTTAAAGGGATTGCTAGCTCGAAGCGAACACACACTCTACTTTGCCCTCAATGCGCTTTTGGAGTTAGCTTACGCAAACGGGTCAAAACATTTTGGTTATTATGTAATTAAGTTTAGTTATTAAATTATCTCAAGACTTGTGTTTTATAATTTTGTAAAGTGATGGAAGGTTTGTAACTAGTGTTTAAATGGATGTCTAGTAACTTTTGTTAAAATTTTCAAGTAATGCACAAAAGTTTAAATTTGGTTGTAAATTTTTATTGTTTAAGTCTTAGTAATTGTTCAAATGATATATGGGCATTTCATGTTAGATTCAACACGTATTATCTTTAAGGTTATAAAAGTGGACCTTTTTATAAGGCTTGAAACCCTAAGCGGTAATAGAAAAATTGGTGATATAAGTGGTAAAACTTTTGAGCTACCTAGGGAAAGGATCTGAATAAAAGGATTTGGAAACTAGTAAGGGTTTTCTATATGGTTGATATTGATTAGTTTGTAAGTTGCAGGAAACCCTAAATCATAAATGATGATAACTAAAACTTGCTTCACAAGATTAGGTTTTTGTGTGTCACTCCCCGTGTAACACCCCAACCGATGACGAAAACATCGGGTGAGACGAAAACGAGATTGCTCATTGCTCACAACATTATTAAGTGACAATAATTAATTAAACCATATTTCATTTCATAAGAATTGTCAAATACATCAATGTAACAAAACAAAGAACAACATAACATTTGTAAAGTCATAACAAAATTGATACGTCGACATTAAACCTAACGTCTAATTTATGTGTATCTAGTCCTTGCTATATTGTTTTCATAGCGTCATCTCCTTCAACCTGTAACATGTTTTAAAATAATGTCAATGCGAAAGCAAATGCGAGTACACAAGTTTAGGCATAGCATACGTATACGAATAAGTTTAAACAATCCACATGGCAACCAATCTATACAAGAGCAATATCAATGCATGCAATACTAATAATCAAACCCTTCCGCAATCACGATGTTTTAACATGACCTCACGAATAACACGATGGAGGTGGATGCGTGAATTCCTATAGCGCTAAGCATGTCAAACGAAGGCTAAAAATAGTTAATGACTAAAGCATAGCAATACGAATATCCAAGACAAGCATCAAGTATAAGATTCAAGCTTTCATGTATATAGGATCGTTTGTGTGTTTATAAAGTTTAAGTGTTCGTGATTTTGTATATGGAAACATGTTACACCCGAAAAGTGTTATAAACAAAGTGGGTCGAGTGTACTCACGGTTTTGCTAAGTCTTTTCTACACTTGACAATCCGTGAAGACGTTGGTTCGAGGATGACGCCGAACTATCCTACAAGAGGAAACGAGGCGTATGAGTATAGAGTTTCAACGGGAGATTAGGAGTATTCGAGCATGATTAAAAATAAGTTTGATAAAGTATTATGATACGAAAGTATTCACTAAGATGTAACACTCGTTCTTGACACTATAGTAACTCTTACGAGTTGGGTGTGATTTCATAGGTTCGGGGCCTATTAGAATCGTGACAAGGAATTACATACTTTAGTGTTAAACTTAATAACTTGATAGGTGATTATAAGTTCATTATCAAGGTTTCGGTTTTAGAATTATAATATAATTATATATATATATATCATTATAATCATGTAGGAGGTGGGAGGATGAACCATCCACTTTGTAACCTCTAGTGTCATGTATGTCAAGTATGAGGTGGGAGGTTAAACCATCTACTTTGAACCTCGGATTATGTTCACCACTACACAAGTTACCATTGGTAACAAGGAGGGTACAAGAACTATATACTATACAAGAATGATAAGGTGTCATCTAGATACCAAGTAGCCAAGTATTCAACAACCCGACGAGCACACGAGGACAATCGTCAACGGCTTTGTGGGGTTGTGAACACTTTAAGTCTAGCAAACTATTTTGGGATCTTGATGAAAATCATCAAGTGATGTGTGGTCTCAAGTTAGGATAGCCCAAGCTTCCTTGGTGGACACACATGAACAAGTTTAAGAACTTGTATCACTTGTGAGCTCAATGCTCTTCAAAAACAGAAAGTTTGGAGTGATTAAATACTCCTATTTACAAGGTTAACAACCTAGGTTAGTCCCCATAATCATACATGTGATTAGGAGTTCAAGAACACTAGGATGAATGAGAAAAGTAAGAGATTAAACAAGTTTATGAGAACATAAAGTAAAACAGTCCACTTTGGAACCTTTTTCTGGTCATTCCAGAGCTTGGTTTTCCATGAAAACCAATGGAAATGATCCTTAGGTTAATCCAAGCAAGTGGGAAAAAGAATGGAAGGATTTTGTTAAGAAATGAGTGAGTTATACTCACTTTTTGTGAAGATGGGTAATTCTGCTCGAAAATCTGATGTTGCAAGGATTTTGAGGTGATTTGAGAGGGATTAGATAGAGTTTAGAAAGTGTAAAATCCTTGGATTGTGTGTGGGTTTTATAGGGAAGGGTTAGGTTAGGTTTTAGTTAAGTAATTAATGTTAAAACATGATTTAAAACTCAAATAAAACACAAAAACCCGCCCAAAAAAGGGCTGTTTGCCCGCTGGTCGCGACCAGTCTTCGACCGGAAACAAAGCATAAGAAGCTTTTGTTTCCGGGTTCATTCAAATGTGAGGCGGCTGGTGGAGTGGTTGAGGCTTTGTTTGGTGAACCGGAGGTCCTGGGTTCGAGTCCCGCGGATCCGGTTTTGGTATATTATTTATATATATTATTTTTTTTAATTAAAAACCGTTAAACAATTTACCAAAAATGGCAAGATTAGTCCCTGAAGTTAAGAATTCAAGAATTACAATTTAGACCTTGGACTTTAAAAAAAAATATATGTATTTATTAACCTTTAATCCTAAATGTTGATATATTTATAAAATAGCATTTTTGTAAAAATAAATTAATTAATTTTATTAACTAATTTAAATTAATTAATTTAATTATAATTAATAATTAATAAAGAATAGATAATTATATTTTCGTAACGAATTTAGTTTAACGATTAAAAATTTCACGTTTGAGTTTCGTTTACGCAATACAAACCAAGTTTGCGAGTTATCACACGTTTACGATTGAGAGTACCACGAATACGTTTATACGTTTAAAGTATGAACAAGTATAAGTGTTAACATGACTATAATTAACATAATATTGTTAAAATACGAGTTTCTCATTACAATCCAAGTCTCGGTTTACAACATTTACAACGAAAGACGAATACAAGATACAACGCTTACTAAAAATAGAAGTACGATACAAGGTTTCAAATATAGAAAGTATAGAAACGCGGAGCGTTACAGTCTCCCCTCCTTTAGGAAATTTTGTCCCGAAATTTAGGAAGATGTAACGAAGAGATATGGATACTTAGTCTTCATATCACTTTCAAGTTCCCAAGTGAATTCGGCGCCACGTTTACCTTTCCATCGAACCTTGACAATAGGATTATGACTGCGCCTCAGTTGCTTGGTTCCTCGGTCCATGATTTCGACCGGTTTCTCCACAAAGTGCAAAGTATCGTTGATCTGAAGATCTTCGAGTGGAACTTGAAGTCCCTCTTCGGCTAGACACTTCTTCAAATTCGAAACATGAAACACAGGATGAACATTGCTGAGCGTTTGAGGTAGATCCAGTCGATACGCTACCGTGCCTATCCTTTCGAGAATCTTGAAAGGACCCACCTAGCGAGGGGCGAGTTTGCCTTTCTTACCAAAACGAACAACACCTTTCCAAGGTGCAACCTGAGAAGTACGTGGTCACCTATGTCGAATTCCAAAGGTTTGCGTCTTCTATCAGCATAGCTCTTTTATCGGCATCGAGCTTTGAGCAAGTTGTCACGAATCTGTAGGATCTTGTCCGTTGTCTCTTGTATAAGTTCGGGACCGGTGAGTTGTACGTCTCCGATCTCGTGCTAACAAATAGGCGAATGGCATTTGCGACCATACAGTGCTTCAAATGGAGCCATTTGAATACTTGCGTGATAGCTGTTGTTGTACAAGAATTCTACCAAGGGTAAATGCAAATCCCAGTTGCCGCCAAAATCGATTACGCATAATCGAAGCATATCCTCTAGAGTTTGAATAGTACGCTCGGTCTGACCGTCAGATGAAAAGCGGTGCTAAGATTCAAACGAGTGCCAAGGGCGGACTGGAAAGTTTGCCAAAGGCGAGAAGTGAAACGAGCATCACGATCAGAAATAATATCAAGAGGAGTACCGTGACGACTAATGATTTCACTCGTGTAGATACGAGCTAGTTTCTCGACTTTGTAATCTTCACGAATGGCGAGGAAGTGTGCGGATTTGGTCAAACGATCGATGATAACCCAAATGCTGTCGTGACCAGACGAGGTACGAGGCAATTTCGTGATGAAATCCATGGATATGCTCTCCCATTTCCAGACCAGAATTTCTGGTTGTTCGAGCAAACCGGAGGGACGTTGATGTTCTGCCTTGACTTTGGAACACGTAAGGCATTTGGAGACGTAGAGAGCGAGATCCGTTTCATTCCAGGCCACCCATAGGATGCGCGCAAGTCATGATACATCTTATCAGCTCCAGGATGAACGGAGTATCGGGATTTGTGAGCTTCGTCCATCAAAGTAGTCCGAAGATTGAGACGATCGGGAATCCAAATGCGACTATGGTAGTAAAGAATACCATCAGCTTAGCTTCGAGTGGGTTTTCGATTCCATAATTCAACTCGTTATCGAGGTTACCCTCGTTAATGATGGCAAATTGTGCTTGTCGAATTAACTCATTGAGTTTTCCCACGATTTGGTAGCAACGAGCACTCTTGACATGAGTCTTACGACCAAGTGCATCGGCCACGACATTCGCCTTACCAGGGTGGTAGCGGATATCGCAGTCGTAGTCGTTTAACAATTCTACCCAACGACGTTGACGCATGTTGAGTTCATTTTGATCAAAGATGTGTTGGAGGCTCTTATGGTCGGTAAAGACCGTACACTTTGTACCATAAAGGTAGTGTCCCAAATCTTTAATGCAAAAACAACTGCACCAATTCAAGGTCGTGAGTAGTATAGTTTTTTCTCATGAATTTTGAGTTGTTTTGATGCGTAAGCGATTACTTTGTCCCGTTGCATGAGAACCAACCAAGACCCTGGTTAGAGGCATCGCAATACACGACGAAATCGTCGTTCCCATCGGGGAGAGTGAGAATAGGAGCATTACAAAGCATGTCCTTGAGCGTTTGGAAAGATTCTTCTTTTCGGGACCCCAAACAAAAGGTTTATCTTTTTGAGTCAACGAAGTCAAAGGAACGGCAATCTTCGAGAAGTTCGAGATGAAACGGCGATAATACCCAGCTAGGCCAAGAAACGAACGAATTTCAGAGGGCGACTTAGGTGCAATCCAATTCTTCACAGCTTCTATCTTTGTAGGGTTCAACATGAATACCAAGTTCATTGACGGTGTGACCTAAGAATTGAACCTCTTTTAGCCAAAATTCACACTTGGAGAATTTGGCATAAAGACGTTCGGTTTGCAAAAGCTGAAGAATAAGACGCAGATGTCGTCCATGTTCTTCTTTCGTCTTGGAGTAGATTAGGATATCGTCGATGAATACAATGACGAAATGATCGAGAAAAGGCTTACACACATGGTTCATGAGGTCCATAAACACTGCAGGAGCGTTGGTCAAACCAAAAGGCATGACCACGAACTCGTAGTGTCCATAACGTGTGCGAAATGCGGTTTTGGGTACATCTTCCTCGGAAAACCAAAGTTGATGATAGCCAGAATGGAGGTCAACCTTTGAAAAGCACTTCGCGCCTTGCAATTGATCGAAGAGATCGTCAATACGAGGAAGTGGGTATCGGTTTTTGACTATAAGTTTATTGAGCTCACGATAATCAATGCACATCCGAAAAGACCCATCTTTCTTCTTGACAAACAACACGGGAGCGCCCCAAGGGGAAGTACTAGGGCGTATAAAGCCTTTATCAAGAAGCTCTTGAAGTTGGCTTGATAGCTCTTGCATCTCCGAGGGTGCTAAACGATAGGGAGCCTTCGAAACAGGAGTTGCGCCAGGAATGAGGTCAATACGAAAATCGACAGCTCGAGGAGGCGAGGACCAGGGAGATCCTCGGGGAAAACAGAAGGGAACTTACAAACGACAGGAACATCACTTATGCTAGGACCTTTGTCTTTCTTTTCCACAACGTGGGCGCAGAAAGGCAAAGTACTCCTTAAGCAAGTACTTGTTCGCTTTGATGCACGACATAAGCTTGAGACCCTTAGAAGGTTTCTCACCTTAGGCGTGTAAAGAGTCACCTTGAGGTAGGGGAAGGCGAATGAATTTCTCAAAACAAACGACTTCAGCGTGAACTCGCTTAAGCCAGTCCATGCCTATTATGACGTCAAAGCTTTGCATAGGTATGAGGTCGATGGAAAACTTATGATCGTTTAAGATTAGGGAGCAACCAGAAAGAACAGAGTCAACGGAGATGGTCTTACCATTAGCGACTTCGACAACAAAAGGATTAGGCATTTTAGTTCGTTCGCACTTAAGCAAGGGCTCAAATTTAACGGATACAAAACTTCTATCCGCGCCAGTATCAAACAGACAAGTAGCATAGATATGGTTCACAAGGAACGTACCAGTGATGACGTCATTCGAACTTTGGGCTTGAGCTGAGGTGAGAACGAAAGCTCAACCTTTCGCAGGTTCGGTTTGTTGTTGCTGTTGGTTGTTGGTGCGTTTCGGGCAAACATTGGCGAAATGGTTAGGATCGCCACAATTGTAGCAGGTTAGACCAGGTGTAGCTTGGCTTTGGCGGTTTGGGTTAGGATTGGGTAAAAGGCTTGGGTTTGCTGGTTCCGGGGTAGGCGACAGTAGTTGGAGAGGTGTCCCAACCTATTACAGTTGGCACATTTTCGGCATGAGGTGCCAACAGGGTGATGGTAGTTGCAAGTGGTACACTTGGGGTGAGAGCCAATGTAACCTTGTCCAGGTTGGTTGGTGTTTTGGGTAGGCGGAGGGACGACATCATTGCTTTTGAGAAGAAGCCTTCCGCTTCTTGTTCTTGTTGTGGGGCTTTTTGGCTGGAGGGGTAGGTGATTCGGTGGTGTTGGCAATGGCTTGGTGCGCATGCTTCGTAGGGACCTTGTCGTAGGCCCCCTGAAGGATGCAGTTATGGTTGAGTTGGAGGGTTATGGCATAGGCTTCCTCGAGGGTTTTCGGGTTGGCTGCGGCTACATGGTTCATGATCACCGGTGAGAGGCAACGGATGAGCTTGGCGATTGACTTGGGAACAGTATCGACTTGCCCAGGGCAAATGATACTTAACTGTTTAAAGCGCACAATCAATCCTTCAGCGTCGCTCCCCTGTTGTGTGAGATTCCAGAACTCGTTTTCAAGTTTCTGGGTCTCATGGGGAGGACAGAATTGCTCCTTCATTAGCTCCTTAAGCTCTTCCCAAGTCATCGCATGGGCTGCTTCGTTTCCACGCGTGTTTCGTTCGGTGGTCCACCACTCGAGGGCTCTCTTGCGGAAGACCCCGGTGGCATTAAGGGTTCAGAGTTCCTCAGGGCAGCCGCCCTGAAGGAAGATAAGCTCCATTGAATCAAACCAATTGATCATGGCGGTAACACCGTCCATGCCAGTGAATTCCACTGGTTTACAAGCCATGAAATGCTTGAATTGGTAAGATGGTTTGGGGGTATCGGCTTTGGAATCAACGGATGATTTAGGTGTGGCTTCGGCGTGTATGGTGTGGATTTGGCTAACAATGTCGGGTATGATCTTAGCCAATTGCCCGGCCATTTGCTCCGAAACGAGCCCAATCAGTTCTTGCTTCGATATCGAGTCCTCGTTGTTGGATTCCTTCTGGGAATCCGTCTTCTTGGACTTCTTGAGGCGGTTCAACGAGTTACGGAAAGGAGGCATCTAGAGGTTGTAAACAAGACAAAAGCATGAGCCTTGATTGTAATAAAGAAAATAGGTTTTGCATACATGAGTATTAATAAAATTCACATAAGTTTCACATAAGAAGCATGTGTTCATCAAGTATGGTTCACATAGTTTGCATGAGTTCAACAAGTATAACATGTATACTCACGTATGAATACAAATAAAGAGTATAAATTTAGTTTGTTCACGAGGATTAGTATTGTTTTTGATTGCGGTAAATGTGCGAGTGTGTAAGGTTTGAAATGAACGAGGTAACAAGTATCAAAACACATAAAATTTGAGTCACATAAAAAGAATAGGCTCGTAAAACATGGGAATGATTCGGGTAGAGAATCGTCGACAATTCCAAAGTGAATCAAAGATCTTTTCGAATTAGAGAAACGTGCTTTGGCCTATAGGTAAAATGCTCTCAACGAGAAGCGACTAACGACATTTTACCTTTCCAGTTACTACACGTCTCTAACCGATCGGAAAATCGAGACTTTGGCGAGAGAGAAAATCAAGGAATGGGACTTAATCGACAAGGTGCGGGTTTCACCCCTAACTTGACGATTTCGTACCCTAAGTGTGGTTGATACTTACCAAACGAAGAGCAAATTCCGAGTCGTTGGTAAGGGTCCACTAGAGTTTTGAGTTGGAAATTTTCCATCAAGGACTCCTAACTCGATGGCATAATTGCGTGCAAAAAGAATAAGTATAGCGGATTGAGAGTCGTTCACCAAATTGCGGTTTTCACACCTATTTTAGTGAAGTCGTCTCGTTTATATTACGAGTGTCTTCAAGCGTCCAAACGTGTATTGTGTAAAAGTTTCTTAGGAAGACACCATGTATATGTATTAAGACCAAAAGGAAAGAGAGAAGCAAAGTAGGAAGCATAAAGTTTTAAGCATAACCAAGAATGGTCACAACGGGTACTTAGGACTATAGATTAGGTCGAACATGGCAATTCTACCTAATTCCCTATAGTTATGGCTCTGATACCAATCTGTAACACCCCAACCGATGGCGGAAACATCGGGATGAGACGAAAACGAGATTGCTCATTGCTCACAACATTATAAGTGACAATAATTAATTAAACCATATTTCATTTCATAAGAATTGTCAAATACATCAATGTAACAAAACAAGGAACAACATTACATTTGCAAAGTCATAACAAAATTGATACGTCGACATTAAACCTAACGTCTAATTTGTGTGTATCTAGTCCTTGCTATATTGTTTTCATAGTGTCATCTCCTTCAACCTGTAACATGTTTTAAAATAATGTCAATGCGAAAGCACAGGCGAGTACACAAGTTTAGGCATAGCATACGTATACGAATAAGTTTAAACAATCCACATGGCAACCAATATATACAAGAGCAATATCAAGGCATGCAATACTAATAATCAAACCCTTAACGCAATCACGATGTTTTAACATGACCTCACGAATAAACGATGGAGGTGGATGCTGTGAATTCCTATAGCGCTAAGCATGTCAAACGAAGGCTAAAAATAGTTAATGACTAAAGCATAGCAATAAGAATATCCAAGACAAGCATCAAGTATAAGATTCAAGCTTTCATGTATATGGGATCGTTTGTGTGTTTTATAAAGTTTAAGTGTTCGTGATTTTGTATATGGAAACATGTTACACCCGAAAAGTGTTATAAACAAAGTGGGTCGAGTGTACTCACGGTTTTGCTAAGTCTTTTCTACACTTGACAATCCGTGAAGACGTTGGTTCGAGGATGACGCCGAATTATCCTACAAGAGGAAACGAGGCGTATGAGTATAGAGTTTCAACGGGAGATTAGGAGTATTCGAGCATGATTAAAAATAAGTTTGATAAAGTATTATGATACGAAAGTATTCACTAAGATGTAACACTCGTTCTTGACACTATAGTAACTCTTACGAGTTGGGTGTGATTTCATAGGTTCGGGGCCTATTAGAATCGTGACAAGGAATTACATACTTTAGTGTTTAACTTAATAACTTGATAGGTGATTATAAGTTCATTATCAAGGTTTCGGTTTTAGAATTATAATATAATTATATATATATATATATATTCATTATAATCATGTAGGAGGTGGGAGGATGAACCATCCACTTTGTAACCTCTAGTGTCATGTATGTCAAGTATGAGGTGGGAGGTTAAACCATCCACTTTGAACCTCGGATTATGTTCACCACTATACAAGTTACCATTGGTAACAAGGAGGGTACAAGAACTATATACTATACAAGAATGATAAGGTGTCATCTAGATACCAAGTAGCCAAGTATTCAACAACCCGACGAGCACACGAGGACAATCGTCAACGGCTTTGTGGGGTTGTGACACTTTAAGTCTAGCAAACTATTTTGGGATCTTGATGAAAATCATCAAGTGATGTGTGGTCTCAAGTTAGGATAGCCCAAGCTTCCTTGGTGGACACACATGAACAAGTTTAAGAACTTGCATCACTTGTGAGCTCAATGCTCTTCAAAAACAGAAAGTTTGGAGTGATTAAATACTCCTATTTACAAGGTTAACAACCTAGGTTAGTCCCCATAATCATACATGTGATTAGGAGTTCAAGAACACTAGGATGAATGAGAAAAGTAAGAGATTAAACAAGTTTATGAGAACATAAAGTAAAACAGTCCACTTTGGAACCTTTTTCTGGTCATTCCAGAGCTTGGTTTTCCATAGAAAACCAATGGAAATGATCCTTAGGTTAATCCAAGCAAGTGGGAAAAAGAATGGAAGGATTTTGTTAAGAAATGAGTGAGTTATACTCACTTTTGTGAAGATGGGTAATTCTGCTCGAAAATCGATGTTGCAAGGATTTTGAGGTGATTTGGAGGGATTAGATAGAGTTTAGAAAGTGTAAAATCCTTGGATTGTGTGTGGGTTTTATAGGGAAGGGTTAGGTTAGGTTTTAGTTAAGTAATTAATGTTAAAACATGATTTAAAACTCAAATAAAACACAAAAACCCGCCCAAAAAAGGGCTGTTTGCCCGCTGGTCGCGACCAGTTTCGACCGGAAACAAAGCATAAGAAGCTTTTGTTTCCGGGTTCATTCAAATGTGAGGCGGCTGGTGGAGTGGTTGAGGCTTTGTTTGTGAACCGGAGGTCCCGGGTTCGAGTCCCGCGGATCCGGTTTTGGTATATTATTTATATATATTTTTTTTTTAATTAAAAACCCTTTAAACAATTTACCAAAAATGGCAAGATTAGTCCCTGAAGTTAAGAATTCAAGAATTACAATTTAGACCTTGGACTTTAAATTATAATTTTATAATATAAATAATATATATATATATATATATATATATGTATTTATTAACCTTTAATCCTAAATGTTGATATATTTATAAAATAGCATTTTTGTAAAAATAAATTAATTAATTTTATTAACTAATTTAACTAATTAATTTAATTAATTAACATAATTAATTAATTTAATTAATTAACTTAATAAATGAATAGATAATTAATTTTCGTAACGAATTTAGTTAACGATTAAAAATTTCACGTTTGAGTCTCGTTTACGCAATACAAACCAAGTTTGCGAGTTATCACACGTTTACGATTGAGAGTACCACGAATACGTTTACACGTTTAAAGTATGAACAAGTATAAGTGTAACATGACTATAATTAACATAATATTGTTAAAATACGAGTTTCTCATTACAATCCAAGTCTCGGTTTACAACATTTACAACGAAAGACGAATACAAGATACAACGCTTACTAAAAATAGAAGTATGATACAAGGTTTCCAAATATAGAAAGTATAGAAACGCGGAGCGTTACACCCCGACCCGTAACGGACAGTCGGAACGTGACGGTTGTCCAAAGTTTATGGCACTATTAAATGTTTAATATTTATTCATACCAGTTATTAAAATATCACATCAACATAACAAGTTGCAAATAATCCATACATAATACAAAAGTAAAACTACACAGAAATCCATTTATTTATTCTAAAGCAATCCAACATGTCTTCCATCCATGCCGCGCCAAACTTCATTCACTGCACCATGTGTAAAATATTTGGGTCAACTTAAAGAAGTTGGTGAGTAAATCTAAATTCAAATAAAATAGTTAATTAATATACAATTCATGTGTTACTGAAATAATCACAAACAATGGACAACAACAATAAATAAAATAAACCAAATGCGATGTCCGAGCCTCAAGCCCTGACGAGTGAGAGTAGTCTCAAGTCCCGAAGAGTGATACTGAATGATGATGGCGATACCTATTCACCCATGGCCTTGGGGAACCGGTCAGCCAGTGGATCCACAATGATGACTTGCTTGCATAAAGTTTACCGATACAACACACTAAATAAACAAATAACACATAAACAACACAATGAAGTTGCATGCTTGATAAGTGAATAAAATGAATATGTTGTTCTTCACATAATCGAGTCCTAATCTTGTTCTTCACTTGAATCCGTGTGTTATGGAGGAAAAATTGCGAAATCGACAGTGGGGATTTGTGTAAAAGATCCGAGGATTCGAATAATGTGATTTTTATTGCCTAATTTCATCGAATTGATTAAGGGCCCGATCATGTTCTTGATGTTTATTAATGGTCATTAAAACCTAAGATAATTCGATCAGTTACGGATGTTGTTTGAACTATCAAGTTATATAAATCTTTAATCTCCATGATGGCGAATCGATTTGGTCCGAATTTGAAGTCGTATCGTCGCATTACGGGTTAGTTTAAAACGGGTCGCGTTTGAAAGGGTGGCGGGTTTGAGCCGAGTGGGGAATGTGCATGAGTTAAGGGTGATAACGCGTGGGGAAGTCCCGAAGGCGACTGGGCGAGTTCTTCGAGGCGTGTGGGCGCGTGGCCTTGATGGAAGTTTATTTTGTTGTTCACTTTTAATCCCTCAAAGTTATAACCATACTAACTTTACTTTCCTAACTTCGTTTACTTAATTCTTTTATACGATCTAACAGAACTAACGGAAGACATTTATAAAATCAATGTTTATTTTATAAAATTAATATTTTAAATCCGTAATTAATTGTATTAATTAAATTTATACACGACATTATTACAAATAATAAGTGATAATACAATTCGCATTTTTATTTATTACGCTTCGAATCTGGTTTACAAACGAGTTGAGTTTTTCTATGATCCCTTTTTGACGGATGTTACATGATGTGTGTCTATAACATTGATTCTATGATTTTGTGAGATTAACACTACCAGATTCTAATCCATTTTAGCACTTCACACGCTATTCTAACTAATCAATAAAATAGTCTACATTCATAACTAATAACTTATGAATACATTTTAGTACTTCACACACCAAGAGAGTTACATATACAGTAACATGAATTTTTTTTGTCGTTTTCTGTCTTTGTTTTTAATTTTCTTTTGTTTTTTTTTGTCTTTTTTATTTTTTTTCTAAATTTTTACCCTTCAACTTTCAGCATTAACAATTAAAACCTCTTAACGTTCTAATAACTTGGTGATTGAGTTTTATGTGTTTATTATTATGTAGGTATTAGTTATAGCGTTTATTTTTATTTACGTATTGATAATAAATTAAAATTGATTTACATTTAGACGCAATTATTTTTTAAAAATGAGTGGGTCTAATATACTATGTTTTTATGCTTAATATTATTATGTACGTTTTCAATTGGTCTATTTTTGAAATATTTTATTCTTTTTTTCGAGAATAAGTCGGGGCAAATATAATACGTTTTCATTAGACGGTATAAATTGAGTTACTTTACGTTTCGACACTGCTGCAACGCGTCATAACTATTTACGTGCATCTTTTTTATGCACATATTGGTATAAATTCAAATTGGTCTACGTTTTGATGTAAATTACAATAACAAGTTGTGTGAATAGTGTTTTCATCTTATTGCTTTTTTATTTCTTTCTTGATTTTTTTCAGGACTTTATTATTATTATTCTTTTACTTTTATTTATGTTTAGTGTTTTAGTTTTAAATTCATTTTCATTAAAGTTATAATTGAGATATCGCTTACATTTCCATTCACAATTGATTTAAAATCAATCTGTCTTGCTGTCCAATTTAAATTTATTTTTATAGTTTTCGGTTGATGTAAAACATGTGTCGATATTCTTTTGAATATATTTCTTTCGGTTGTCACTCGAAACCAAAATAAATATGCACTGAAACCCCACAGCGTAGCACAGGTAATGTTAATAGTTGATTACATTAAATAAAATATACCCCTACACAAATAATAAAATATATCTCTACATTAAAATTAGGTTAATATTTCATTGTATTTACAATATTGTCGCTATTTGATCATAAATATTGATTGCATTTAATCTATGACAAAGGTTTTTTTTTTTTTTTTTTTTAACACTCAGTTATCTTTTCAAAAGATCCATCCCATATATACTTATTGAAAACCGTTTTTATTATTTAGTTCGTAAATTAGAATATTTTTCTCCAATATAGCCACCACCGCATGCATTTAAATATTGGAAGTATGTGGTGTTTCAGTTTCTAAGAAAATAAAAATAATGGAAAATTGTATATTGCACTATAATTTATTTTTTTAAGAACGATAAAAAAGCAGGCACTAGCCCTTTGAAGGCAAATTCATTGAATCCGAGCTCCGCGACAAACTATTTCTGATGATTATATTTGTATTTTGTAAAATGATGGATTTTGGTGTCTTCGCTTACACGCAATACTATTAAGCATGTGTCAATATTCTTCCAATTTTTCTAAGTTATAATATTTTAAATATAACTAATGACGAATCCTCAATACAATATCAGCTTTAAATAGAGAACCGGCAGAAAACATATAAATACTTATGCGGATTGCATATAATGTAATTATGTAAGTGGTTATGTAGCTCTATCAATCAGAGCCGTCTTCAAGAATCTTTAAAATGTTTTGGGCCCAGGTCGAATAAACTAATGAGGCCCTTATAACATAAGCTAAATGGTCGTCGCCCTCATATCTCGTTCTTCTTTCCCACCCGGCCCTCACAACTCTTTTATTTACTTTTTTGAGTTTAATTTTTTAATGAGTTTTCGTCGTTGGGCTTTTTCTATCTAATAGTCGAATAATATGAATAGGGGGTAAGATCAAATAAAAAGATGATTTTGTCTGAGTAGGATGAGAAGAAATCTTAACTATTCATTTTTCAAATAGTTAAGATGAAAATTTAGGAAAGAAGAGGGTGTAAGGGTATCTTGGGAAAATCCTACTTTTTGTTTTTCTCTCTCCACATGCATGACACATGCAATTCCACACCATTTTATAAACGTTCATAACTTTTTATACGACATATTTTTTCATAAAAATTTCATCATAAAATCGAGCGTCTTTTATCTTTAATATGAGTACCATATTGCTATATAAAATATGTCGACTAAAAAAACCCACAAAAATATGTCGGATTTCTATGTTGTATAACATTTTTTGTGCTAGATTTTTTACTACATTTTTGTGCTACATTTTTTATGTTGAAATTTTTTGTCTTAATTTTTTTTTCTTTTTAATTTTTTTGTGCTAGATTTTTTGTATTGAATTATTTTGTGCTATATTTTTGTATTATATTTTTTTACTAGATTTTTTGTGCTATATTTTTTTACTAGATTTTTGTACTATATTTTTTTGTACTAGATTTTTTGTGCTATATTTTTTATACTAGATTTTTTGTACTATATTTTTGTATTATATTTTTGTGCTAATTTTCTTGTACTAGATTTATTTGTTGTATTTTTTAGAAAATAAAAGGGGTGTCACATGTCATTTTCACACTCATACTTATAAGAACCAAAATATTTTAGTACCAAAATACCCTTCTTTCCTACTTATAAGGAATGTCACATGTCATCATCACAATCCTTCTTAGGTTACTTAGGCAAAATTCAATTTTTAGTGGATTATTCCCCATATGAGTAGTTGGGTAGGTTTTTATGGGGGTTTAAAATCCAATATATATTTGTGTTTGCAAATATATTTTAGAAAAAATTATAGAATAAAACGGAAAATTATTTTTGTAATAATAAATGTATATTTAACGGGGTATTTAGGGGCGGACGTAGCATGTTACTAGGGGTAGCCCGGCTACCCCTTAACGCTCCGATAGTAGTGTAAATTCTGAAAAAATTTTAAAGTCTTTTTTAAATTTGGTTACCCCTTTTTATATGAAACGTTGCCCCTATAACTATTTTCTAGATCCGCCAATGGGGGTATTGTGTGTAGGGGTGCAAACGAGCCGGACCGAGACCAAGCTCGACAGGGCTCGAGCTCTGCTCGTCATGTTTTAATTAAGCTCGAGCTCGACTCATTTCGAGCCTACTTATGCTCGAGCTCGGCTCGCGAGATAAAATAAAAGCTCTAGCTCGGCTCGACTCGGCTCGAGTTATTTCGAGAACAACCTCAAACGAGCTAAAAGCTCGGCTCGAGCTAGCTTTAATATCGTTTCAATGAGACAAAGCTCGGCTCGTCATTGTTGTCATCATTATTGTTATATTATATAAAAATAACTAAATTTTTGTTTGGCTTGTTTAGGCTCGTGAGCCTAAACGTGTTTTGTATTTTAGGCTCGAGCTCAGTCTCGATAACTAAACGAACTCTAATTCAGGCTCGAGCTCGGTCTCGAGCTCGTTAAAGCTCGGCTCGTTTAAGCTTTTAACCGAGCCGATAATAAGTACCTCTCGAGCCTCTAGGCTTGTCTACATCCCAAATTGTGTGTCAATTTCAAAACTAAATTCCAAGCAAAAAGAGGCAGATAATCGGGGAAAGAAAGTTGGGTTTCGAACCAACAATCCACCATTGTATAGAACATTGGCTAACCAGTTAGGCTGGAGTATCTTAGCAATGGTTCATTAAGTTAGTAGTCGTTATCACTACGTATACATATATACAAACTTTAAAAAATATTCGAACCTTTGAGGGTTTGGGCCTTGGATCGTCGCTCACCTCACCTTCCCTCCGAGCTGGCCCTGCTATCAATTCTTACTTAATATTGATTATGTATTAAACTTAGCCTATATTGTATATCAATTAACATATTTAGATTTTTATTTATCTTCTCTGACTACTTTAAATATCTTCTAAAGACTACGTACAAATGTGTGTGTAAATATAAATAAGTTTTTATATTAGGTCTTTCTTAAGGGTCTTGTGTCTTGACTTATAAGACTAGTGGATCCCCCATACTTCATACAACCAATTTAATTTGTCATAGTACAATAAGTAACGGAAAGAAAAAACTTGAAAATAAAGTCATGAGATATTAATAAAAAAAGAAAAATATGAAATAAATAAGTAGTTAGATAAAAGAAGGAGTTTTTTTTAAATTAGTAATTTTGGTAAAGTTAGAAAGAAAAATTAACATATGAAACTAAAAAAACTAAGACAAACATCAAAATAATATTAAGTATATAACAAATTTAAAAAAGATTTTAAGAATTAGTAATTGCTATTTAGTAAAATTTGAGTTAAATAATATAAGAAAAAAAATTCTAACAATACGTCTTGAAACCAAGAGTGGGATTCCAACCCACGTTACTTGGTGAGATAAGAAAAGCTCTCACCACTAGATCAACCACTTTTTTGTAATGTTTTTAAAGCCGGACTGGACCGCTTGGTCGATCGGAAACCGGAGGTTTGACCGGTACGGGTCAGGGTATTGGACCGGATGTGCAGCGAATCAGGGACCAAGGAACCAGCCGGTTGAACCAGACTTTTAAGGGGTTGAACCGGATTTTGTTATGTTGTCTCGTATTTTACCTTATTAATTTTATGAAACCATCCAGTTCTTACATCCGATCCAACTAGTCAAATCAGTGGACCAATAAGGAGACCTGTTCGATGCCCAGTCCGATTCTGAAAACATTATTTTTTGTCCACAACCCTAGCCAAAAATAAATTAGCAACATTCACTGCAAATATATTAAATGATTTTTTGATTGTCCCTTTAAAATACTTTATATTGTTCCTTACACCACGCATATAAATAAAGTTAACCAATAACAAGATTTGTTTTTTAAAACAGAGGGCTAAACTCATGTATTAGCAAAGCTGAAGGTTTAGAAGTTAAACACAAAAAGAAACGACCAATGAGGGGGTTTTTGTCGAGAAACTACAGACGGGTCAACGTGTGATATCAATAAAATAGAATTAAATAAAATGTGTTTTTATAAATTTAGCTAGCTATCAATGATCCGTCAGAAATCAATGATGCAGGTAGCCCTTTGGTGATACGAGACCAATAATTTTCTTTTACCGAGACTTTTTCAGTTTTGGTCCTCGAACATTAATCTGGTAGAAGTTTCCGATGTGTATTCTGTCAGAAACCGTACATTTTCTTCTCAGGTTAACAATTAAGTTCTCAGAAATGGATCGAAAGTTGTTTCCTTGCCTTTCCTAACAGAGGTTTTTCATAAAACCCGTCGACAATATTCTCAATATAAGCCAATTAAATCTTTTTTCGTAGTCACAATAACTAAGAGTTTTGTTAGCTTTCTTTAATGTTGATTCATTTTTATTTTTGTTTAAGTCCCAACTAAAGCCTCGTTTTTATACCAACCGTTCTGGTTTGGTGGTGATTAAAATGTTGGTGTTGTTGGTCTTAGAATTAACATACTCCTTCGTTGTAGGCAATTTTGCCATTTATACACAGTAAATCACCTAAGGTAACGAACATGAAGTGTTAAGGTGGTTTTGCAATCTTCGTTTTTGTATGTTGTTTACCCACTTAAGCTGAGAAGTCCACATTCAAAAACAAAGTTAAAAGACCCACACACGAGTGTATTATTTTCTTCGTCCAAACTTACGCTTAGGCACCTGATGAGTCATCCATCTTAACAAGCTATGATTATTCACCAACTTAGTTCATAAAGAATTCATGGTGATTTACCAATTAAATGTAGTTTATTTGTAAGTTTATCGGATTTAAAATGTTATTACCTAATTAATTGTGGTATTAAATCAAGACGCGCTAATACAATGCATATATATGTTTTGTGTGTGTTTGTTTGTATACTAGTTATATTATACTCAAATATAAAAATAATAAATAAATACTTTGTAACCAAAGTTAGCTTTATAAAATTAGTAAATTAACTAAAATGGATATTGTTATATATATAATATAGGGGATAGATAATGAGAAAACTATTTTAAATGAGAAAACCAAAAAACTAACTAAAAATCCAAAAAAAATATCAATTTTTTTTATAAAAAATCGCTATATTTATTCTATAAAAAAACTTAAAAAAATAAAAAAACATATAATGCACATGTGCAACATATACATATAATGCACATGTGTAGTACACATATAGTGCATATGTGCAGTACATGTTTTTTGTTTTTCTTTTAAAGTTTTTTTATACATAAAAAGAAGCGATTTTATATAAAAAATGGTAAAAAAATTGTATGTTTTTATGCCGTTTTTGACTTTTTAGTTAGTTTTCTAGTTTTCTCACATTTAATTAGTTTTCTCATGATCCTCTCCATACATACATTACATATACATACATATATATATATATATATATATATATATATATATATATATATATAGGTTTAGGATCCTGTAAAAACGACACACTTTTTGTGAGAAGTGTGAGAAGGCATAAAAATTGACATATAGACATCATGTTTTGCACTTAGGCATGATGTTTTGTGTTGTTTTGACAAGAAAAACATCAAACATAATAATTTAAGACAAAAAACAATGAATTCTAGCCTTAAAAGTTAAAACACCTTGCCAAGAACGTTAAGTAGTGTGTTTTAAGTGTTAAATAATGTTTTTTAAATTGCATGCCTATAATACATTGCATTGTATTTTAAATCGTTATGTGTGGTGTTTTTCTTGCCAAAACAACCCAAAACATCATGGCTAAGGTCAAAACATGATGCGTACATGGTAATTCCTATGCCTTCTCACACTTCTTATAAAAATGGTCCTTTCTACAGGAACCTCACCTTATATACATATATATATATATACATATATATATATATATATACATAATATATATATATATATACATATATATATATATATATATGGTGATGTTTAAATGGTAACTCATATATATCATTAGAACCACGAGAACCGACAAAAAACCATTCAAATTCAATTTTCTTTACAATTATCATTATTAAAAAAATACAACATCAAAAAGTTTACGTGTTTGAATTTACATATATTTAAACATAAAAAAATACAGATGTACCTGCTATTAATAAAACATCGTGTTATAAACTCTTTACGCCCCGCTTGCGGTGTGCACATATAATGTATATATGTGTAGTCGCTTAGGGGGCAAAAGTGAAATTGCACTAATTTTAATGTTATTTTACCGCTTTCGTGAAAATAAAGTTGAAAGCGACGGACGGTTAATCATGCATCATGTAGTGGCGCTGATAGCCAAAAGAAAGGGTGTACATGCACCAATCCGTCTTTTTCCTAATTGCTAAGTGTCATGTGCCTTATGTCCAAGGCTTGATGCAAAACTAAATCGAGCCGGGGGTCTTATTGGAAGCAGCCTCTCTATCCTACATGGTAGAGGTAAGGCTGTCTACATTTTACCCTCCTCAGACCCTACCTTAGTTTTGCTATTGGTGGGATTTACTGAGTATGATGATGATGATGATTATAAACTTTTTGCTATCTGCAAAATAGAACACTAAGTAGTGCTATAGATAAAATATCATTGTATAAACATAACTTAAAACACCATGGACTAAAAACACTTAGTTGAAAGTCGAAACGTAACCTTATATATATATATATGATAAGGATCCGTTAGGAACCACCATTTATTGCGAGAACCAGTGTGAACACAACCAAAAACACCTTAAAAAATTAAAAACACACAATTATTTAACTTAAAAATCGCTATTGGGTGAGGTATGTTTTTATTGGGGAGGGGGGGGGGGGGTTGGGTCGGGGGGTTTAGGTTTTTGGGTGGTGGTGGGTGTTTAGGTTTTGGGTTGTGGTGGAGTGGGTTTATTTTGTTGTGTTCACATTAGTTCTCACATTAAGAGTGGTTCTCAAATGAACCCTACCCTATACATGTATAGGGTGGTGTTAGTGTAAAAAGGGGTGGTTTGAGAAGCGTAAAAAGTGTTTTAAACCCTTAGATCTTGTAGTTAATGATTGAGATTAAAAATGTAACACCCCCAAAAGTTTATATGTGCATATGTGTTTAATTTAACTAAAAACTTAACCTAGTTAGAATATATGTGAAGTGTTAGCCTCAGGATGAGCAATGCTTAAATGAAATAAACATATAAAGTTGAAGGACCAAACATGGACAATGATAAAGTAAGGCTATTAAAACTAAACTTAACCCAAAAACACACAAATTTTGTGTGTGCTTGGATCGACCAAGACAGGAGAAGAAGGAGGGAAAACCCTTTGATTAGAAATAACAAAAATTGGAAAACCCTAAATATAGAACAAGAATTATGCTTAATTTAGTTCACTTGAATGATTTGAAGTGAAAAACCCACTTGAAATGGTGCTATGATGAATTTTGATGATCATGTAGATGTAAATAGATGCAATCTTGATGTATGATCTTGTATTTAATAGAGAATTACTAGATAAAATGATGTAGAATGAAAGATATGCGAAATTGATTGATTATGATAATCCATGATATGAACTTTTAAGAATATGCTTAGAATACCCGTACCTTATGCTTTGTTGGTGGCATGCATACCAAGTGTTTTATGAAATGTTTTAGTTAAGAATTCTGCAATTTTGACTTGGACCTTATATAATGATCATGTTTTGAATATGTAAATGAAGTATGTGCTGAGTTTTTATGATGTCGTATCAAAGAATGTATGTAAAGTAAGCATAAGACATGAATTCTAAGTATAAATGGTTATGTATAGGGATATAGGAAGAATGTTCGAGTCACTAGAAGCAACAAGGAAATCAAGACCAAGGTACGCTACTTGTACGATTTAAGTTATAGTAGTAGTAATACTCCTTGTTATATTTGTAGTATTGGTAATGTGAATGAGCCGTTATGAACGGGTCATTAAACTAGAATGTGATGCTAAGGAATGGTTATGTGAACGATTCTTTATGAACTAGTGTTTAAAATAGAACATGATGCTAAGGAATGGTTATGTGAAGAGTAAATTGCACAAAACGTCCTTTATGTTTCACCAATCTTGCTGGTTTCAGCCTTAATCTTTAAAAGTTGCCAAAACCAGCCTTTACGTTTATTTTTGTTGCCGGTCCAGTCCTTTATTACTAACCAAGTTAATTATCTCAGTTTATTTCCCTCACATGCCTAACATGTGAGGATATATTCGTCATTTTGTTTCCTCTTCTTATAAAACCCTCAAAAAACATCACCTCCTTCACCGACACCACCTTCTCTGCCACCACCTCCTCCACCGACACCACCTCCTCTGCCACCACCTCCACCTCCGACACCACCTCCTCTGCCACCACCTCCTCTGCCACCACCTCCACCTTCGACAAAACCCCCAAAATCCCCAACACATCACCTCCTCCACCGACACCACCTCCTCTGCCACCACCTCCTCTGCCACCACCTCCACCTCCGACACCACCTCCTCTGCCACCACCTCCGACACCACCACCTCCACCTTCGACAAAACCCCCAAAATCCCCAACACATCACCTCCTCCACCGACACCACCTCCTCTGCCACCACCTCCTCCACCGACACCACCTCCTCTGCCACCACCTCCACCTCCGACACCACCTCCTCTGCCACCACCTCCGACACCACCACCTCCACCTTCGACAAAACCCCCAAAATCCCCAAATAACTCCGCCACCATCATCTTCAACTGCCACCACCCCAATCGCAGAACCCACGGCGACGATTACGGGACACCTAATCGCAAAGCCTACAACGGTGCTCGTGTATGGATCTAATAACAATTTTTGGATCTGATTTTATGTTATATTGAAGAAATGAGCTTTAGATCTAAGCTAAAAAAAGACGCAATTTTTGTTATTTGAACACATTATTACCAAAGATCTGTGAGATTCTTCACCGAATGTGTGATAAAATGCTTCACATTTCTAGAAGAGACAAATCTTGAACTCTTTGAATTTGACTTTTTGTGTGGGTGTGTTAGGGAAGATGGGTTGCTGTAGAAGAATGTGGTTAACAAGGTTGATGATTCGAACGAGGTTTTGAAAGCGTTGAATGCCGTGGAGTTGAAGGATAATGGGGCGGTGACGCCAGGGCTGGTTGTGGTTGAAAATGTTGGGTCAGGGGATGGGGTGCAGGCGATGGAGCTGGATGTTGTGGTAAGGATTCGGGGATCGGTTCGGTTGTTGAAAATGGGTATGATTTTGGGGGTTTTGAAGAAGATGAAAACAGGGGAAGATAGGGTGCTCTGTTTTGGCTTTAATGGAGGAGAAGAAGAGTTGAGAGTTGAATGATGATTTAGGAGTCTACATTACCGTCTGCGTTAACATGATGCCATTTAAATTGCACAAAACGTCCTTTAAGTATGAAATAGACGGTTTTACCCTCACATGGCTTGCATGTGATGCCATTTAACATGATTTAATAACTGGGTTAGTGATAAAGGATGAAACCCGTAACTAATTTAATCTTAAAGGCTGGTTTTGGCAACTTTTAAAGATTAAGGCTGAAACCAGCAAGATTGGTGAAACTTAAAGGACGTTTTGTGCAATTTACTCTTATGTGAATGACCCGTTATGAACGGGTCAACAAACTAAAATGTTATGTTGAGAATGGTCATGTAAGTGACCCGTTGCCAACGGGTAAAGTAAGTGAAAGTGGTATAGTGAAACTAAGGAAGAATGTCAAAAAGCATAGTATGTGTATAAGATAAACGAATGCATATTATGTTTGTTGAAGATTATATGATGAAATAATATGTAATCGATGTTTGGTTATCTTTGTTAATGGAAGTTAGAATTCCATGTTAGTATTATGATATATTATTATGTAAATGATAATAATTCTCGTTGTTGTGATATAGATAAAACTCAAATAAGATGATCGTGCTACGCTCGGAACGAACACACTCCATATTGCCTTCAACCCGCTTCCGGATTGAAATGTTGTAAACGGGTCAAAATACTTTTGTTGACTTTGGGTTATGGTGTTGATAATATTTACCTAATATCATGTGTTTATAACTTTTGTAAATGTTGTTGGGTTTGTAGTTGTTTAAAATGGTGGATTTTGTATGAATAACCAAGTTTGCTTTAATGATGCGTAAAAGTTTAAATTGGGTCATAAATTTACTTGTTTAAGACTTGATTTTGATCATTTGAAATATGGGCGTCACAAAAAAGGGCTTAAAATGTAAATTAAGTTTTATTTTTTTGACTAATTTGATTAGATTAGAGGCAATCTTGTCTTTTTATATTATATTGTTTAAATAAAGAAACCGTCATCAACTTCAACGCACATGCGAGTTTCACCCATCTTTTTTTAACGTCAATAACTTTTTATACGTAACTTTTTAAAAAAATTACAACATAATAACGAGTTTCTTTTATCTTTAATATGAGTAATATATTGTTATATTTATATAAAGATTTTTTTTACGTATAGCATGATATGAAGCCTATTGGAATGCAGATTTAAAACACCATAAGAAGAACATTTACTGGAATGAAGGTGTAAGACACCATGAATGCAGATTTAAAACACCAAACAAAGAAGATCTACTGGAATTGCAGGTGAAAACATCACACTAATGTGCAATTCAATCATTCCAGATGTCAATAACACCATGATTATATTACGATTCAAGTCGTAGTGTTAAAATCTGAACGGTGTTTTTACTTTCAAAATAATCACCATGACTGTATTGAGCTGTGGTGTTTTTTGGAATTCCTATGGTGTTTTATATCTGCAAATTGGCAAAAATGTTAATACGAATTTTGTGGATTAAACAATACTTAATACCAGATTTCGAATAATCGAAAGATACAAAATATATGGTTTCCTAAAATCCATCAAAAAAGGTTATGGAAAGATTTTGTTAATTAAAATAATTATTATTGAAATTACTCTATTACCCTTAATCTCTAATTTTATACGACACTTGTCCTCACCAAATTACTTCTTACACTTCTCACACACTTGCCACTTTTTACAGGGGTTCGGCTACAAAGTCTAAATTTCCTATAATTTTAGCCTTAAAACACACACCTAAAACTCACAAATAACAAAGTGAAAATTACTAAAACACTATATTCAAACCATAATAGCTCATAAAAACTTCAAACACACAATTTTATAACTATGAATATACAACACAATATGCTAATCCACATAAAACGCAATAATGTTTGTCATTTAATAATCAGAGCCTTATCATCCAAAACACAAAACACAACCAACATATATGATGTTTTAATAATCTTTGTTTTGGTTATTTGTGGGTCTTGGGTGTGTTTTATGGTTGATATTTTGATTTTTTTTAATGATTTTTTTACGCTTTTTAGGAAATTTAGACTTTGTAGCCAACTAAAAGTGTGAAAAGGTGAGAACGATTTTAAAGTTGACATGTGGTGTTGGTGCTAACTTACACTAACGGGTAATGTTATCAAAAAGTCCATACACATGTCACTCATACGCCAAAGACTATCCACATGCAAGTCACATGCACATTCCACCATCTTTTTTAAACTCCCATTACTTTTTTATACCTGATGATTTTTTTTAACATTACACGATAAAAGCGAATGTTTTATTATCTTGCCAACGAGTATACTATTACTATACTTTAAAAATAAAAAAAATGACATGAACTGGGTGTTCAAATACAATTGCCAACGAGTGTTTTATTATCGTCCTTAATATTTTCACACTTTTAGACGTTTTCTCCTAATCCCATTTCTCTCTCTCTCTCTCGCTCTCTCTCTATATATATATATATTAATATGGTACTTATAATAAAGACGAAAAGCTCTCGGTTATTGTGTAATTTGTTCTAAAATAATTACGAACGTTTAAAAAAGATGGAGAAACTTGCATTAGGTTTCCCGATTTAAGACAGGATAAATTTATTTTTATACTCTTAATCGATGAAAATCAATCAATAGATCTAAAACACATATTACAATACTGCAACATTTTTAATTTCGTTCATCAACTATGTTAATTTAAATACTCGCTATCACTTACTACACTTTCATCTAAAGACTCAAAATTGTACCTCAAATATCAATTTTTACGTCTTTATCTTTTTAAAAAACATTTTTTAATCTTTAATTTGAGCATTATATTAATATATAAAAATGTATTTAAAAACTAAAAAATTATGCTGTATTTCTATAGTATATAAATTTTTTGTGCTGTATTTTGAATAAACACAATGATGAGAGTTTTCTTAAGACCAAAATACTTTTTAATTCTAGTTATAAAAGTGTCACACATTATGTCTAATATATACATATATATATTATATGAAAGGAAAGAAATATAGGATATATTAGCATATATCTTTAACTATATCTCACTACATCGGATATATTAGTCATATATCTTTTAAGTATATCTCATTACACAATCAACATTCCAAAAAAAATATATTCTCCCCAACTAAACAAAGATTTAGTCTGTCTGAATTTGAAAATTAAGATAACGACTATGTATACATTTTAAAAAAAACCATTGCTGCACTAAATAATTTTTAGAGACAAATCAAATAAACCATTGTTAAAAATATGAATGCTAGATCACTATTAATTTAACGAGAAACTAATTAATTATAGAATGTATATATATTTATTTTAAATTATTTACGTCATGATAAGAAGTGACATTTGCGATGCCAATCTTGTCTATTAGAAACAAGTTAAGTACTAATTACTTAAAATGATAAAAACTTTGCAAGTTAATTTGCTTGTCCCAATTTCTTAAATGACAAAAACTTTGCAAGTTAATTTGCTTGTCCCCAATTTCTTCCCATTCACAAAATCTCTCTCTCTCTCTCTCTCTCATGAATAATTTAACTATTATCTTTTATTGGTGCATATAATTGTGCTTCTGCTTCTTGTGATCCTCCTTACATATTCATCTAGGGTTTACTTTTGCTCCTGATCCAAAGAAACTAAAGTCATCAATGTCTGCAACTTAGCTGAGAGATCTTACACTATATGCAAACTAGCTTCACTAGGTAGGGCAACAAAAGGTACAATCATCTTAATCTATATTCTTTCATTTTCTTGTTCTTTACACCACAAACCCTTTTGTCTTTCTTGCTTGACTGCATAATTCAAGAAAATCAAGCAACAAAACCCTATAAGATAACTTTATCATGCAAAGATTCTTAACTTGAAACAAAAAATATTCTTTCTTGATTTTGTTTCATGGGGTTCTTGAATTACTATGGCAACAGTAGATCTACAGCAGGTGTAACAAGATTCTATAGTTCTTTTTTTTCATGCTGACTTTGATCTAAAGCATATGCAGCTTTTTTTCTTCGTGTCTGAATTTGGTGGGGGACAAATGGGTTTTTGTTAAAGATTTGTGTGTATATGTACTTATAAAGGAATCTATCGTTGCAGCTTTTCTTGAGTATAAAAAGGGAACACATTTGGTATGATCCAAATAATAAGTACAGTAATAACATAAAAAAAATTAAGTAAAAGTTTGCTGTTTGTAGTCTCATCTTCCGGCATGTTACTAGAAATTCTTGCAATACTTTTAGCAATGAAACTTTGAGCATTATTTTTTAGTTTAACTTTAATTGGATCCTTAAACGTTTGATGCAGAACATAGCAATAAGGGTTTGAACTTTGAGCTTATGTATACAAGTCCAATTAATCAAGGGGTTTTAAATTTTTGAACAAAATTGTTAGATTTATAGTTCATATGTTAGCGGAGTTTATTATCTGTTATTATAGTGTTATCATTTATCTTTAAGTTTGTTTGTTAGTCGTCATTTTATATCTAATTTAAATACCAAGATAGTTATTAACGATTTTCACTATCGCCTTATCTTTTGATTAAGTTACATCTCTACATTTAAATAGCTGAATCATGGTTGATAAATATATGAAAATCTTTGAATTCTCTTTTTTTAACAACAAATTTGGATCACTGACGGATCACTGGAGTATCTAAGCAGCTATGTTTTGTGTTTTTGTCTTGCCATGATAATGTGCTATTTACAGAAATTTATGTGTTGTTCTAAAATTTAGTCTAACTTTGTTATTTGAGAACTCTTGTTGATTAGCTAGATTTCTGTATATAAAGTTTAATGATTTTTGATTAATTTAATTTGAGCATATGAAATATCATTAACTTAATTAATTTCTCAATATGGGTCACATGCAGCACATAAACATGTCTTCTTCCAGTACCCATCCTAGTGCTCCCTGTGCAGCCTGCAAGTTCTTGAGAAGAAAATGCATCAAAGGATGTGTTTTCTCACCATATTTCCCACCAGAAGATCCAATCAAATTCACAAATGTTCACAAAATATTTGGGGCAAGCAATGTTAGCAAACTTCTTAATGAAATTGAACCTCATCAAAGAGAAGATGCTGTCAACTCTTTAGCCTATGAAGCCGAGGCGCGTCTAAAAGACCCCGTTTATGGTTGTGTTGGTGCAATTTCTGTACTCCAAAGGCAAGTTCTTCGACTACAAAAGGAACTAGATGCAACTAATGCGGATCTTATTTTGTTTTCAAGTAACCAAAACATATTAAACATGCCGCAAAGTACTTCGGGGAATTATCCACAAAACCCTCATGCCTTGCCACCTAATTATGGTACTTATTCATGGAATTACAACCCTTAAGGAAAGAAATAAGAAGGTGCATAAGACAAGATCACGGTTGGTGATATTGTATGTGAGGATATGTTCAAGACCCTTTTATGATTTGTGTTAATTAATAATGTTGTCTTATGTCCTACCATGAATTCTTGAAAACCCTTGTGGGATTCTCTTAATTACTTAGGTTTTGTATAATGTGAATGATTGAGTTGCCACTTGCCACCTATAATATTATCAATGGCGGTTGTGTGCATGTTTTTGTATATTTTAAAACAAAGTGTCAAATATATGTGCTTAAAATAAAAGCTTAATAATAATTACAAGCTAGCCACATCATTTGTGTTCTTTCTGTTTCATATTAAACTCAAACTTTTGCTTAAAAAAACAATAAAAAAATTTCCGGTAGGAACAGTTAAAATGAATAGAAACACGTCAAACTTTAAGCAACTATCACTTTTAGTTTTACGTATCTTTGACTAGTCATTGATAAAGTCTCATTGATATGCATGCCTAAGGCAAAAGGTTTATGTCTATTCCCATCATGGGGCCTAAGTCCATAGTTTGTTGCCAATTTTCAAGTTTTCCCAAACTATCATGAGTTTTTATTTTCCTGTTTTAATGTAAATCGCGACGCTAATCACAATCTTCAATGAAGAGCTGGTTGAAATTAAATAATTTCAGCATTTTAGTAACATCGGGCACATTGTATTAGAAAAAAAAACGTTAGCTTACCTCTAAAAATCATGTGTTTTTATATCTATAGTAATGCTAAAGTGAAATATAAATTTGTGGTTTTCTTTATTAACTATAGTAATAACAGCTCAACATATTTCAGAAGCTAAAGTGAAATTTAAATTTGTGGTGTTCTTTATTAAGAAACATAGCGCATAATAATCTTTCTTTTTTAGCAAGAAGTTTTTTATTCTATTATAGGTTTAGGTTTTATTTAACATTATAGTTTTAGGTTTTATTTAACAGTTTAATGGATATATATGTTTCAAACACTATTATAATTGAATAGAGAGCTTTAAATTATGTGTTCAATGTTGTCACACTTGTCACATCCCATGTTTCTGTCTTGGCGCAGGAACATTTCACTTCATTGAACCAGAATTACTACGTGCTTCGAATGTCAAAGTACTAATAGAAGATGTCTTAATATTTAAGGTTCCAAACGTGATGGCTGTTGTGTAATTATGCGGCTGTTTGTATAACTCTTAATGATTCAGATCTCTCTTACTGGGTCAATACTTAATGGTTCAGACTGTCTGTTTCGTAAATGTCTGAATGGTTCAGACATTCGTTGAATGTCTCTAAATGGTTAAGCATTATACTGAATGGTTAAGACCTCTAATATGAAATGATCAGAACAGTTAAGCATTATACTGGTTCTTAATGGTTCAGACCTTTTACGCATTCAGCACTTAATCATTCAGAAGTTTCCAAACAGACTCTAAGTCTGTTTGTGTATCAAATGTCCGACCATAGCATGTAAAAGAAAAGTATTAACCTGTTAAATTTAAGGGTATAGACCATTTGTTGTTTATTTTGGTATGCGCATAAGAGCCCACCATAATTTGTCCATAACATGTAAGAACTTGCATGCTTCGATTTCATTAATTTATATGGTTCTCTTGTAAACTAGGGTTTGTTCTTCCGTACAATATATTGCATCTTTATTTATACTATAGTTTTTCTTTTAACTCGGGTTTACTGTCACTTAAATAATATAATTAAGTGTTCCCGTAAAGTCAGCAAGGATCGATCTATGCATGACTCATGAGCACATGGGTGCTTACACTTTAGGTTAAGATTGATTCCCATTTGCACTAAAAACAACAAAGAGAGGTATGATAATTGAGAAGTTATAATTTTGAATGAATTTTGCAGCTTTAGGAGCATCTTCTCATTTAAGTAAGTAGATGCTTCATTGTCTCTCATGAGGGGGTAGCACTGCTCAAGTTATACTTGGGGCAGCGTACTGGAATTAATCAATATATTTGTTATTAGTTAATTATGGTTTAGATATATCTTACTTTAGATAAAGAAATGTTTAATATATAATTGTTTTTTTATTGGTTATCATTAAAAGCGATCAACATCACATGCATTTTTGTTAAGCGACTCATAATAACCTGGAAAGGAATCGTTAAGTATTCTGGGTCGCTTTTATACCTCAGAGAATGACAATTGTTGGGACTAATCGCCAAATTGAATTAATCAAAACCAAAGATAGCGAAAATGAACACACTTATGATTTGTCTAAACGATTCAAGAACAAAAGCTAAACAAACAAACGTACCTCATAGGATTCAACCACTACTACAAAATGAAGCATTAGACGGTGTCAAAGATTTGTTTTAGACGGTGTTATTCTGAATAAAATATTCAATAAAATTCAAATGAACCATCTTAAGACGGTGTTAGAAACACCATCTTAAAACCCATATCACCCCGTCTTAAAATCCATTATGTAGTAGTGAACTCACAGCGAGTCCTGGGGCGAGACAAGAGAAAACCTTTCCTAGGCAAACGTTAAACTAGAAATGCAAGGAGTTGATTAACTTAAGCTTAGGAAATGACCACTCCTCTGAATTTTGAGAGCTAAGCTAAAGAGTCCTTAAACTTTAGTCGAATTTACGATACATACTTAAAAAATATTAAAAGATAATGTTGTTGATTATCATTCCTTATTCAAGAAATAGTTATTGGGTGTGGTTCACTGGTTACCTTAAGAATTCCCATTACGCTATGTACAATTAGGGAAAAGTGAATATGTAGCTGTTAAGCACCCAACCTTACATGTGAAACTATCAAAGCTACGTAGTTTTGATTATAAATCCTTAAAATAAAAGATTTTATTTCTTTTTTTTCTTCCTACTTTCCCTCCATTAATTTAGCAAAGTCTGATTCCCTGATTCACCACGTACGATCATCCAAACCACGTCCAGACTTGCATTCAAGAAATTGTTCCTCAATTTACAATCACAAACGATCAGAAAAATGGTCCATCAGTTTCAAAAAATTGCCGATCTTAATCTAGTGGGGAAATCAATTACAGTTGATTATATGGAAAAAAGATTGTACTCTGATACAAATTGATCAGACTATCACAAGTTGATCAAATTAAGGTTTTTACCTCTAAAGATCTTTACCTCTGGAACAATTTAATGGCTTCAGTTCATTCTCATCAATCAGGTTACCAGGTTAGTATGAACCCGATCCTAAAACGTATCCCAAATTAGTCAATGGCTATAAATTGATTTATTTTTTTGTGTTGAAATAGGATATACAAAACACTGCGGATTTACAGCCTCTATATGATATGGAAGCTGTTGAAACAAATCAAATAAATTGTTCAGATTTTGAAATAGAGGAACATAATGATGTGAACATCGATCTTGGGTTTGGGAAAGATGATGATAATAATGTAGTGGGAATGGTTTTCGCTAGCCCCGATGAAGCATATGAGTTCTACAACTGTTATGCCTTTTTACATGGATTTGGAATACGCATTTATACAGCTTTTAAAATAAGACAACAAATGATCCTTATCGAAAGAAATATGTATGCAACAAACAAGGTTTTAAAGATTTGAAGTCTAATAGTTCTAGTGGGGATGTTAAGAAACGTAGCAGGGATTTAAGGACCGGATGTGAGGCATTTCTTCGAATTTCTAAAATAAAGATGGGACATGGTTAGTGGATATGTTTAATGATGTACATAATCATGAGCTAACTGTTACTCCGACCAAAGTAATGAAACATCGTTCTCATGCAAAGTTTCACCGCTCAATGGCTTGCAAATCTCTAGCGACGGAACTCAGTCAATCCGGGTTGAAACCTTGCCAAATCAAGAAGGTCATAAATTCGGTGAAAAGTCCACAGGAAAATGATGTTACATCCAAACAATGTGCTGACATCTTAGCTGAGCAACGAAAACATACAAAGGTAAGGAGTTTTATGGGCTCATTAAGCATTTCCAAGACAAACTATTAGAAGATCATAACCTTTATTTTGTTATGGATTTGTCCAATGATGGGTTTCCAAGAAATATATTCTGGGCTGATGGGAGATCAAGAGACTCGTATGTAAAATTTGGGGACGTTGTTGTGTTCGATGTCACGTACATGACCAACAAGTTTAAGATGCCATTTGCTCCATTTGTTGGGGTTAATCACCATGGTCAATCCATACTTTTCGGTGGTGCATTACTAGAGAATGAGAAACAAGAAACTTTTGAATGGTTATTTCAAAATTTCTTGAAGTGCATGTTCAACAAGTATCCACATGCAATAATTACTGATCAAGATAAGGCTATTGGCAATGCAATCAAAAGTGTTTTTCCAAGTGCTCAACATCGTTACTGTTCATGGCATGTTAAGAAACATGAGATCGAGCATCTTCGACCTCTTACAATTAGTTGTAGTGAATTTCAAAGGTTATATAATCAGTGGGTAAAAAGTAATACAGTCGAAGAATTTGAAACTCGTTGGAAATTATTATGTGAAAAATATAATTTTGAAAGTGGCAGTTGGATAACGGAGATGTATAGCCAACGTAAATATTGGGCTAAAGCTATAAGGGAATAGAATATTCCATCCCAATTACATGCCTCAAATCTCTCCTATGTCAAAGCTCAATCACCCTAATTATAATTTAAATCTCAATCAATCAATTCTCTTGTATATAGGCTTAATTACCTCCTGTACGTTTATCTCCTTTCATATGTAATGGCCTATATAAAGGCATATGTTGTAATAGTAGTATATACAAAAAACATAATAAACATTCTCCATTTATATGGTAATCAGAGCCAATCCTCTCCTCTGAGATTTTTTTTTTCGATCCTATTCTCTCTTTCGCACAGTGCACTTCAAACCTGCAACAATGTCGACCTCCAAAACCAACATCATCGAACTCTCCACGCACACCCACTTCCCAATCAAACTAACCACAAACAACTTCCCCTCATGGCGAAAACAGGTCCTATCCACTCTACGAGGACTCGCACTTGAACAATTCGTTGATGGTTTATCCGACCCACCACCGAAAGTTCTTGATGGAAAACCAAATGCTGAATATCGTGACTGGTATCGCCAAGACCAGATTTTACTCGGAGCGCTGCTCGGAAGCTGCTCCGATACTATTCAGCCACTCGTCTCCTCAGCCGATACCGCACGACAACTCTTCCAGCGCCTCTCCGAGAGCTATGCTAGCGTCTCGCGTTCTCGCATCATCTCGCTCCGCACCAAACTATCCACCACCAACAAAGGCTCCCGACCCGTAGCTGAATATCTCAATGAGATGAAATCCATTGCGGATGAACTGGCACTGGCTCAAAAACCTGTTGACGATGATGATCTCACAGCCCACATTCTTGCACACCTTGGTGAAGACTATAAAGAAATCACTGCAGCACTCAAGACAATACAAACTTCTATTACTTTTTCAGATCTCTATGAAAAACTCATTGACCATGAGCGATCTCTCTTGGAGTCCAAACCTGCCCCAATTTTACTACTGTTAACACAGCCCAAAGACAAGGCCCGCGCAACCAATACCGACCTGCTGCCCGGTTTTCCAATCGGCCAACTGCCTCTGGGAAGCGACAACTCACAACAGCCAATCACAATGGCTCGACCAATAATTATCACATAAACCGTAACAACTCATTTTGTCAGTTTTGCAGCATTCCAGGACATGATACCAAGGACTGTCGCAAGTTTGCAAGGTTTCTCCAAAAAAATAACCTTGCATTGGCTACTTCAACAACGAACTCCACAGTCAACTCTACCATGGCGTCCTCGTCCTCTTCTCTAATGTTTGACAGCGGTGCATCCGACCACGCACACCCCGACCAGGCCTTTGTGCACCATCTCTCCGAATATGGCGGGCCTGATGAGATCATTCTAGGAAATGGTAATACTCTCACTATCACTCATACCGGTCCCGGTTCTATTCCAACTTCCACTCGTTCACTTAAATTAACTAATATTCTCCTTGTTCCCAAGTTACGTAATCATCTTATTTCCGTAGCAAAACTTTGCAAGACTAATCACGTTTCTGTTGAATTTTTTCCGTTTCATTTCTTTGTAAAGGACCTTCGCACGGGGGCGCGACTCATGCGGGGAGTCAACATTAACGATGTCTACTATGCGACACCAGACTCTTGCCATCCGATGCAAGTCAATTCAGCAACCAAGTCTTCGAGTTCTCTCCTTTCATGGCATCACAAGCTTGGACATCCATCCATCAAAGTTCTAAAAAATTTACTAAATAAGTTAGGCTTTGAATACAATAACTTGTCCAACGACCTATTTCATTGTGATGCTTGCAAAATTAATAAAAGCCATAAACAACCTTTTGGTGAAAATTCATTTCGGGCAACTAAACCTCTTGAATTGGTCTATTCGGATGTTTGGGGTCCCGTACAACTCTCAAATGACGGTTTCAAATACTATGTTATTTTTGTTGATTTCTACACAAAATATACGTGGTTATACCCTATCAAAAGAAAATCGGACGTCTCAATCTTATTTCCAAAATTTAAAGCTCTTGTTGAAAATTTTTTTCATACTCCTTTAGTGTCTCTTTTCTCGGACAATGGGGGCGAATACATTGGTCTCCTTCCCTTCCTTCAAAAGCATGGAATTTCTCATTTTACAACTCCGCCACATACTCCGGAACAAAATGGAGTGGCCGAACGACGCCATCGACACATAGTCGAAACCGGGTTATCTCTTTTGCACCATGCGAATCTTCCCCTACCCTTTTGGTCTCACGCATTTCAAATTGCGTCCATCTAATTAATCGCCTTCCAACACCAATTCTTGACTACCTGTCACCATTTGAAAAGTTGTATAAAACACCTCCCGCTTACAATAAACTTAAGCCGTTTGGTTGCTTGTGTTTCCCATGGCTTCGTCCATATGCCAACTCCAAACTACATCCTCGGTCCGCCAAGTGCGTTTTCCTTGGGTACTCGTCTTCTAAATCCGCCTATAAATGCTATGATCCTACCACTCATCGCCTCTATCACTCTCGTCACGTAGAGTTCATTGATCACATATTCCCATTCACAACAAATGGACCAAACCCAATTCCCTTACCCACTGTTGATTCCTTCATGCCTCCACCTCCAACTCATAAACCTTGCACCTTATCTCCCTTAACTCATCCTAAGCATTCTACACATTTGCCTCACCCTACACTCATTTCCACCTCCCCTGATCGGTTATCACCTGATCAACCTTCTCCCCCTCAAGTACCAACACCACAAAATCACTCCACTTCAGCTCCCACCGCACCCAACCCACCCACTGAACTCACGCCTAGCCCTACACCTACAACCGAATCCACCCAACCCACTACATCACCATCTCATCCTTCACCTTCATCATCCTACCAACCTGACCCATCTCCAACTCCCACCACTCCTAATGAACATCACTCTACACCTTCTCACCATGAAACAGATACAACTTCCTCTACCCACACTTCAACCGCACCCACCTCCACTCCGGCTCCTGAACAAGCTCGTCCATCTCGAACCCAAAAACCAAATCCCAAATACTACAATCCCAACCTTCTAAACCACACCACCCTACATCCTTTACCGCCCACCATTGAACCCACTACTTATACGCAAGCATCTAAGGATCCACAATGGAGACGTGCTATGGACTCTGAGTTTAACGCTCTCCTACACAATCAAACGTGGGAACTAGTTCCACCTACTTCCCACGAACCAATTGGTTGCAAATGGATCTTTAGAATCAAACGCAATCCTGATGGCTCCATTGCCAAACACAAAACTCGTCTAGTGGCTAAGGGTTTTCTTCAACAACACGGGAAGGACTACTTTGACACCTTCAGTCCGGTTACAAAACCAATCACTATTCGAACAATCCTTACCATAGCCCTCTCTAAAAATTGGCCTTTGCGTCAACTCGATGTTAATAACGCCTTCCTTCATGGCACACTACATGAAGACGTATTTATGACTCAACCACCAGGCTACGAGGATCCTCGTTACCCACAACACATATGCAAACTTAAAAAATCTCTATACGGGCTAAAACAAGCTCCCCGTGCCTGGTACAATGAGCTCACTCAATTTCTCACTCGCTTTGGATTTCGGAAATCCCAAGCCGATGCATCACTTTTCATCTACCAACATCAAAATATCACGTGTTATTTTATGGTTTATGTTGACGATATTGTTCTCACAGGAAATGACACCAATTTTCTTAATCACTTAATTCAAGCCTTAGGTACCAAGTTCTCCATCAAGGACCTTGGCATGCTACATCACTTCCTCGGTGTAGAAGTTATTCCGACACCAACCGGACTATTCTTGTCTCAACACCGTTACATCCAAGACCTTTTGGAACAATTTCACATGGACGGTGCAAAAGATGTCACTACTCCCCTAAGTGCTACCGAACCATTAACCGTTTCTGATCCTTCTCCTTCGGTGGATGCCACACCGTACAGGAAACTCGTGGGAACCTTACAATATCTATCTTTCACCCGCCCAGATATCTCCTTTGCGATCAACAAATTATCTCAATTCATGCACAACCCACGCCAAACACATTGGCAGTCTCTCAAACGTGTCCTTCGTTACCTTAAAGGAACCATTCATCATGGACTCTTTCTAAATCGCACCTCCTCTTTTAATCTCTCGGCCTTCTCTGATTCGGATTGGGGTGGTGTACATGATTCTGGTCGGTCTACTACAGCCTATATTCTCTACTTAGGGACAAATATTATATCGTGGAAATCCACTCGCCAAAAGTCGGTCTCTCGGTCATCCACTGAAGCAGAATATAAGGCCTTAGCAAATGCATCTGCCGAACTCACATGGACTAAACACTTATTACAAGATCTTGGAATCTCATCAACAGTTACACCAACTCTATATTGTGACAATACAGGCGCTACATACCTATGTGCAAATCCGGTCTACCATTCTCGCATGAAGCATGTGGCACTTGACTACCACTTTGTACGAGAACAAGTCTCAGCTGGAAAACTACGTGTCCTTCACATCAACTCACAGGATCAATTAGCAGATATGCTTACTAAACCTTTGACGAGAGCCCCATTTTTACGTAATCGGTCCAAGATTGGTGTATCCGACGGATCCTCCATCTTGCGGGGGCGTATAAGGGAATAGAATATTCCATCCCAATTACATGCCTCAAATCTCTCCTATGTCAAAGCTCAATCACCCTAATTATAATTTAAATCTCAATCAATCAATTCTCTTGTATATAGGCTTAATTACCTCCTGTACGTTTATCTCCTTTCATATGTAATGGCCTATATAAAGGCATATGTTGTAATAGTAGTATATACAAAAAACATAATAAACATTCTCCATTTATAAAAGCCTTCTTAAAAGACTGCTTCTTTGCTGGCATGACAACAAGCGGGAGAAGCGGGAGCATTCATTCCTTTTTTGACGGGTATGTAAACTCAAAGACAATGCTGAATGAGTTTGTAATCCAATATGATAAAGCTGTTGAGGCTCGACGGGCTGCCGAAGAAGATGAAGACTTTAAGACCATGAACTCGAAGCCAATTCTTTCTTCTGTTAATCCAATAGAGGCAAAAGCGAGTTCGCGTTACACTAGAAAGTTGTTTAATGTATTCAAAAAAGAATGGAAGGAAGCTACATTCAATTTAACTCATGAGAAAGTAAGCAAGAATTTAGAAGAAATAGTATATAAGGTTGGACAATGGGATGTTGATAAAATATATTGGAGAAATGTTAACTTCCGTCTCTCACAAAAGATAGATGTCACATGTTCATGTGCAAAGTTTGAAACATATGGGATACTGTGCAAGCATATCCTATATGTCCTGAAGAAGAGGCATGTTGAAACTCTTCCTGATCATTATATTTTACCTAGGTGGACACTTGATGTCAGGCATAAGTTGGATAATAGCAATATTGGGCTCGAAGATATACATAGCAAAAATGAAGTCAGTGCGTTAACGTTATGGTGTGTTCAGTCAAATTTCAAAAAAGCAATCGAACGTGCACGAGACTCCCCATTTGAGGTAAAGAAACTAAATACTATACTGGTGAAGTTTTTAGATGAACAAAGTGTTCGAACGAAGTCTAAACAGCTAGAGATTGCATCACAAGATTCTAATATGGGAAGTTCACAAGTAAACATGATGCCTCAAATTTCTATTCGGGATCCATTAGCTCCTACTAATACTAAAGACCGTCCTAAAAATGCAACTAGAATCAAATCTTCACTTGAAGCACCGAAAAAGAGAACTTGTTCTTATTGTAAGGGAAAGGGTCACTACAATGTCTGAAAAAGAAGGTAAGAGTATTGTATAAGAGTATTTAATGGCTAATTCGGAAATTTAATACTCATATTTATTTATTTATTTCAGGAGGATGAGGCTTTAAAAAAAGAGAAGGATGATGTGTGAATTAGCTTCAAGAGTTGCTTGTTTTGAATATAGTAGATTTTTTATTTAAACTTGAATGGATTCTATGGTTTTGGAATTTCTAACTTACTGTTCAATTACTGGGTTTTATATTTATTTTGTGAAAATGTTACAGTGATTTAGTGATTTACCTGTGAAAATATGATAGTGAAAAAATAGAGAGTTCATGTTATATGGGTAAAAAATAGCGACTTCATGTCGAACGAGTCAAAATATAACGTTCACATTAAACTGTCAAAAAATAGCGACTACATGTCGAACGGGTCAAAATATAGCATTCACATCGAACGGGTCAAAATTTAGTGAGTTCATGTTAAGCACCTAAAAAAATAGCGACTTCATGTCGAACGAGTCAAAATATAGCGAGTTCATCTTATACGCGTAAAAAAAATAGGGAGTTCATGTCGAACGGGTCAAAATATAACATTCACACTAAACTGGTAAAATTATGGTGAGTTCATGTTAAGCGGGTCAAAAAATAGGGACTTCATGTCGAACGGGTCAGAATATAGCATTCACATCGAACGGGTCAAAATATAGCGAGTTCATGTTATATGCGTAAAGAATAGCGAGTCACTAATAACAATTACATAGTATACATCAGACACAAATCACTAAATTACAAAGAAAATACCCTACAGGAGTCACTAATAAGAGTTAAGAGAAAATCAAGTGAACCACACAAATAATATCGTGAAAAGCCATGGCCCTGCAATTATCCGTCTTCGTTTGCGTCTGATGTCCAAAGGCTGTTGCTTCTCGTTCTTGACTGTAATGTCTACAGTTCCCCGCATATACAAAATCCTTGTCCATTTAACTTTGGGCGCATGCACATATAAGGGTGATGGTCAAAACCTCTATGCGCAGGGCATCGAGCCAGCATATGCATAGGGCATCAAGTACCTCTTCATGGCCATTTATCCCTAGAAACAAAAACCGCAAATACGTTAGAACTCATAGATGAATTCTACAGACTCGAATCTATAGCCTCGAAATGGACTGGAACGTATCTGTTTGCAATAAGATTAGCATCACTCATTGAGGATTTTTATCAAACACCTGTTGCGCGTTACAAGATTCATGCCTAAATTGCAAACATCATCCAAAAAAGGTAATGGTGACTAAGTTAATCTAAAAAAAAAGTCAAACCTTAAATTCAAATTTGAGGTGCTTACACATATAGGGCTAATGGTCAAAATCTCTTAATGATTCTGACTACATATATGCACGGCATCAAAGAATTTGTTATGGACATTTGCCCCTTGAAATAACAAACACCAAATGTGAATTAACTTAACAAACCAGCTTTAAACCACACTACCATCTTTAGATCCTATGCACTTTAATAAACACAACAACCATAAAAATTGGTGGAGACATTCCCAAAATTTAAAAGAACTTGGAGAAAATGAATAACAATTTACGAAAGTTAATGAATTTAAGGGTATTTTAATAGGAAGGTGTAGATAGAAGAATAATAATTACCCAATTAGTGGCGAATTAATAATTGCACCAGTTTTTGTATTGGGAGAACAAGAACACTGTTTTTAATTGATGAAAATCGATCAAGAACTATTTTTTTTTTTAAAATTGATGGAGATCAATTAGATAGGTAATGAAGAACGAACCTGCAGTAGCTTGGATGATCCACATAATCATACTTGTACCTCCTTGATCGAGAAATCGAACAGGGAAATCAAAACTTTTGGGTGGTTTTCTATTGAAGTACGATATTAGCTGTAGGTTAGATTTTCAAGGAAAATCTTTTATTTTAAAGATTTATAATCAAAACTACGTAGTTTTGATAATGGTTTCACATGTAAGGTTGGATGTTTATATTCACTTTTCCCTACTCAGTAGTAATCTATATACATTTTTACAAGACATCATTAAAAATTAGTGTCATCAAGCAGCTATTTTGTTTAATTAGGTTTATTTAAAGCCAAATGAAAAAAAAATGAACAATGATATGGGTTATGAGATGTGAAGTACACTCTACACACTTGTCAAAAACTATTCTTATCTTAGACACTTGGGAAACCGAAGTTCAAGGGGAGAAGCCCCCTAGACTAAGGGTTTCCAAGGGAGCATCGACCTCTTGGTAGGGTCGGGGTCTAAGTGACCAATGGTATGTTTGGCATGGAGCTTTTAAGAGCTTTTAGGAGCTTCTAGCTTTAAGTTTTTAAGAAAAAACTCATAATCAATAAAAAGTCTTGTTTGGTTGAAGGAGCTTGAAGCTTTTAGGTTAGAAACTTGAAGATTTTGGTTAAACGCTCCTACTAGTAGCGTTTAGAAGGAGCTACAAGCTTTTAGGGAAAAATGACCATTTTAACGTCTAAAGATAAAATTTTTTTTAATGTACCAACTTTTTAATGTACATTTTGGCCATTTTATACATTTTATTAAAAGCTCTAGACTCTGCCAAACACCTAAATATTCTAAAAAGCTACAGCTACCAGCTTCCAGCCTCCAGCTCCAGCCTAGCCACCAGCTACTTCTGCCAAACATACCCCAAGTCTTGGTTGTAACATCCGTCGAAAAACGGGTTTTCAAAACCCGCTTCGTTTATTAATCAAATAATCAGTTTTAAATTTCCGTTGCTTATTTATGACTTATTTTAATTTTAAACGATACATAATTAATAAACAAATTAGAATTTATAAACTATAATTGTTAAAAAGTCAAAATAAAATAATTAAAAAGAAAAACCGGCTGCCGGGATTCGAACCCGGGTCAGCCGGGAACCTCAAAGTCTTAACTCACATACACCAAACCACTCCGCCACTTGTGTTCTTTGGTAATATATCGAAACAATTAATTCATATAACAAAACTCGATTTCAAAACAGTCAACGACGCGCCCAATTCGCAGTCGCCGGAAATCCCGACGACTTCGCCAATTATTGTCGGTTTCATTTGACTTAGTGTGCGTATTAACACTTACATCGGTTATAACCGATGTCCAGTTCCGCGACATCAGTCATAACCGTCGGAGAATAATTGATCAACGAATCAAGACAGAAATGGACCCAATTCATCGATCGTGCTCGGTCGTGCCAGATTTGGCACGGCCATGCCAAATGATCTGCAGCTTAACAGAATCTTCGTAACTTCGCCGTTTCGCTCGGAAAATCCATTTTTTCTTCATCTTTCGTCTCCATACGCTGTTTAGGGCCTGTAAACCAAAACACACCTTAAGTACCAAAACCGATGTTTTAAAGCCGAAATCGCGTAAAGCAAGGGTAAAACAAGGGACTAAAACGTGTATATTCTAACATATATCAAGGCTAAACTTTTATAGCCGCTTAGGCTAAGACGATTCTTATTGTGTTTGATTTATATGTTGGTTTTTATGTATAATTATGTCATATTGGTAAAGTTGGTAACTTTGATCTATGATGTGTACGACTACTTGTTATTATTGGTTTTAACTATGATTTATGTGGTCTTGCTGATCTTCTTATGAAGTTATTCATGTTATGTAACACCCCAAAATTTTGATGTTGTGACCTAGTTATTTTATTTTGTTTAGAGCATTCTAATTCTAGCATGGAGTATGATGTCTAAAATAATAAAATTTAACCTAGTTATGAAATATTATTAACTTTTAGACATAAGGTAAAAAAATTAACATTATGGATGAAGGAAAAACATGAACTAAACTAGAGGGGCTGAATGTGAATAACTGTCAACTAAATTAGAGAAACAGAAAGTGCAGGAATGGGTATGTGTGTGTGCGTGTTTTAGAAAAAAAGGGAGAAAGGGGAAGAGCTTCATTTTGATCAAGAGTCCAAAATCTTAAATATTAAAGGGGCTAATCAACACAAAACTTATGTATGAACACTGATTTAGAATCAGCTAAGCTTGTTTACCAAGAGGTAAGTCAAGAGTTCAAAATCTTACAAATTAAAGGGGCAAATCAACACTAAACTTATGTATGAATACTGATTTAGAATCATCTAAGCTTGTCTAACAAGAGGTAAGTCATAATTTATGATGTTGTGAAGTTTTGATGTCATGAGAAGATGTGAAAGAGGTTATACCATATGTGTCAAACTATGTATGATGTAAAATGCTATGGAACTTTTGTTAGGAAATATATGTGATTGCTAATTTGTAAGAAATTGATGGGTTTATGTAATTTATAGAAAATCACCATGAATCATGAAGTGGGTTTTGAGTATGATCATAGATTATGAAGTAGTAAATAAGATTTATATTAACAAATCATCATAATTATAAATTAAATGATTAGTGTTGAAGGTTCTTGTGATAATGGGTATAAGTGAGATATTGTGTAGGAAGAAAATGGTACATAATAACATAACGAATCGTAGATTCTAAACTTTTAGATCGCTGCACACCAAGTGCTCGATGAAATGCATTAGTTGGTAAATGTGTGAATTATGACGATTGTTGGTTATGTTTAAGATTTGAATGTGAGAAAATATTGTATGAAATGGAATAGATTCGTTACAACTAAAGAATGCATGTGTTGAATGTAGGCGTGAAAGAAGAAAGTCCAAGCAACCGGAAACCTCAAGGCTCACAAGACCGAGGTACGTTACTTGTACGATTAAAGTTTTTATTTGTAGCAATGCTTATTACTATATTTTGTGATAATTGTAATGTGTGTAAGAATGGTCATGAAAATGACCCGTTATGAAGGGTCAAATGAACTAGAATGATATGTAAATGAATGGTCATGCAAACGACACGTTATGAACGAGTCAAACTAACACGAATGATATGTCAAAGAATGGCCATGAAAATGACCCGTTATAAATGGGTCAAACGAACTAGAATGATATGTCAAAGAATGGTCAAGAAAATGACCCGTTATAACATGCTTGCTAGAAGTTTGAATTCCATGTTAGATTCTGTATATCAATTTAATATCAAGTTATGGATGTAGGTAAATCTACGCTTTAAAGGGATTGCTAGCTCGAAGCGAACACACACTCTACTTTGCCCTCAACGCGCTTCCGGAGTTAGCTTACGCAAACGGGTCAAAACATTTTGGTTATTTTGTAATTAAGTTTAGTTATTAAATTATCTCAAGACTTGTGTTTTATAATTTTGTAGTGATGGAAGGTTTGTAACTAGTGTTTAAATGGATGTCTAGTAACTTTTGTTAAAATTTTCAAGTAATGCACAAAAGTTTAAATTGGTTGTAAATTTTTATTGTCTAAGTCTTAGTAATTGTTCAAATGATATATGGGCATTTCATGTTAGATTCAACACGTATTATCTTTAGGTTATAAAAGTGAACCTTTTTATAAGGCTTGAAACCCTAAGCGGTAATAGAAAAATTGGTGATATAAGTGGTAAAACTTTTGAGCTACCTAGGGAAAGGATCTGAATAAAAGGATTTGGAAACTAGTAAGGGTTTTCTATATGGTTGATATTGATTAGTTCGTAAGTTGCAGGAAACCCTAAATCATAAATGATGATAACTAAAACTAGCTTCACAAGATTAGGTTTTGGTGTGTCACTCCCCGACCCGTAACGGACAGTCGGAACGTGACGCTTGTCCAAAGTTTATGGCACTATTAAATGTTTCAATATTTATTCATACCAGTTATTAAAATATCACATCAACATAACAAGTTGTAAATAATCCATACATAATACAAAAGTAAAACTACACAGAAATCCATTTATTTATTCTAAAGCAATCCAACATGTCTTCCATCCATGCCGCGCCAAACTTCATCAACTGCATCATGTGTAAAATATTTGGGTCAACTTAAAGAAGTTGGTGAGTAAATCTAAATTCAAATAAAATAGTTAATTAATATACAATTCATGTGTTACTGAAATAATCACAAACAATGGACAACAACAATAAATAAAATAAACCAAATGCGATGTCCGAGCCTCAAGCCCTGACGAGCGAGAGTAGTCTCAAGTCCCGAAGAGTGATACTGAATGATGATGGCGATACCTATTCACCCATGGCCTTGGGGAACCGGTCAGCCAGTGGATCCACAATGATGACTTGCTTGCATAAAGTTTACCGATACAACACACTAAATAAACAAATAACACATAATCGACACAATGAAGTTGCATGCTTGATAAGTGAATAAAATGAATATGTTGTTCTTCACATAATCGAGTCCTAATCTTGTTCTTCACTTGAATCTGTGTGTTATGGAGGAAAAATTGCGAAATCGACAGTGGGGATTTGTGTAAAAGATCCGAGGATTCGAATAATGTGATTTTTATTGCCTAATTTCATCGAATTGATTAAGGGCCCGATCATGTTCTTGATGTTTATTAATGGTCATTAAAACCTAAGATAATTCGATCAGTTACGGATGTTGTTTGAACTATCAAGTTATATAAATCTTTAATCTCCATGATGGCGAATCGATTGGGTCCGAATTTGAAGTCGTATCGTCGCATTACGGGTTAGTTTAAAACGGGCCGCGTTTGAAAGGGTGGCGGGTTTGAGCCGAGTGGGGAATGTGCATGAGTTAAGGGTGATAACGCGTGGGGAAGTTCCGAAGGCGACTGGGCGAGTTCTTCGAGGCGTGTGGGCGCGTGACCTTGATGGAAGTTTATTTTGTTGTTCACTTTTAATCCCTCAAAGTTATAACCATACTAACTTTACTTTCCTAACTTCGTTTACTTAATTCTTTTATACAATCTAACAGAACTAAAGGAAGACATTTATAAAATCAATGTTTATTTTATAAAATTAATATTTTAAATCCGTAATTAATTGTATTAATTAAATTTATACACGACATTATTACAAATAATAAGTGATAATACAATTCGCATTTTTATTTATTACGCTTCGAATCTGGTTTACAAACGAGTTGAGTTTTTCTATGATCCCTTTTTGACGGATGTTACATGATGTGTGTCTATAACATTGATTCTATGATTTTGTGAGATTAACACTACCAGATTCTAATCCATTTTAGCACTTCACACGCTATTGTAAACTAATCAATAAAATAGTCTACATTCATAACTAATAACTTATGAATACATTTTAGTACTTCACACACCAGAAGTTACATATACAGTAACATGAATTTTTTTTTGTCGTTTTCTGTCTTTGTTTTTAATTTTCTTTTGTTTTTTTTGTCTTTTTTTATTTTTTTTTCTAAATTTTTACCCTTCAACTTTCAGCATTAACAATTACAACCTCTTAACGTTCTAATAACTTGGTGATTGAGTTTTATGTGTTTATTATTATGTACGTATTAGTTATAGCGTTTATTTTTATGTACGTATTGATAATAAATTAAAATTGATTTACATTTAGACGCAATTATTTTTAAAAAATGAGTTGGGTCAAATATACTATGTTTTTATGCTTAATATTATTATGTACGTTTTCAATTGGTCTATGTTTTGAAATATTTTATTCTTTTTTTCGAGACATAAGTCGGGGCAAATATAATACGTTTTCATTAGACGGTATAAATTCGAGTTACTTTACGTTTCGACACTGCTGCAACGCGTCATAACTATTTACGTGCATCTTTTTATGCACATATTGGTATAAATTCAAATTGGTCTACGTTTTGATGTAAATTACAATTAACAAGTTGTGTGAATAGTGTTTTCATCTTATTGGCTTTTTTATTTCTTTCTTGATTTTTTTCAGGACTTTATTATTATTATTCTTTTACTTTTATTTATGTTTAGTGTTTTAGTTTTAAATTCATTTTCATTAAAGTTATAATTGAGACATCGCTTACATTTCCATTCACAATTGATTTAAAATCAACCTGTCTTGCTGTCCAATTTAAATTTATTTTTATAGTTTTCGGTTGATGTAAAACATGTGTCGATATTCTTTTGAATATATTTCTTTCGGTTGTCACTCGAAACCAAAATAAATATGCACTGAAACCCCGCAGCGTAGCACAGGTAATGTTAATAGTTGATTACATTAAATAAAATATACCCCTACACAAATAATAAAATATATCTCTACATTAAAATTAGGTTAATATTTCATTGTATTTACAATATTGTCGCTATTTGATCATAAATATTGATTGCATTTAATCTATGACAAAGGTTTTTTTTTTTTTTTTTAACACTCAGTTATCTTTTCAAAAGATCCATCCCATATATACTTATTGAAAACCGTTTTTATTATTTAGTTCGTAAATTAGAATATTTTTCTCCAATATAGCCACCACCGCATGCATTTAAATATTGGAAGTATGTGGTGTTTCAGTTTCTAAGAAAAATAAAAATAATGGAAAATTGTATATTGCACTATAATTTATTTTTTTAAGAACGATAAAAAAGCAGGCACTAGCCCTTTGAAGGCAAATTCATTGAATCCGAGCTCCGCGACAAACTATTTCTGATGATTATATTTGTATTTTGTAAAATGATGGATTTTGGTGTCTTCGCTTACACGCAATACTATTAAGCATGTGTCAATATTTTCCAATTTTTCTAAGTTATAATATTTTAAATATAACTAATGACGAATCCTCAATACAATATCAGCTTTAAATAGAGAACCGGCAGAAAACATATAAATACTTATGCGGATTGCATATAATGTAATTATGTAAGTGGTTATGTAGCTCTATCAATCAGAGCCGTCTTCAAGAATCTTTAAAATGTTTTGGGCCCAGGTCGAATAAACTAATGAGGCCCTTATAACATAAGCTAAATGGTCGTCGCCCTCATATCTCGTTCTTCTTTCCCACCCGGCCCTCACAACTCTTTTATTTACTTTTTTGAGTTTACTTTTTTAATGAGTTTTCGTCGTTGGGCTTTTTCTATCTAATAGTCGAATAATATGAATAGGGGGTAAGATCAAATAAAAAGATGATTTTGTCTGAGTAGGATGAGAAGAAATCTTAACTATTCATTTTTCAAATCAATAGTTAAGATGAAAATCTAGGAAAGAAGAGGGTGTAAGGGTATCTTGGGAAAATCCTACTATTTGTTTTTCTCTCTCCACATGCATGACACATGCATATTCCACACTCATTTTATAAACGTTCATAACTTTTTTATACGACATTATTTTTTCATAAAAATTTCATCATAAAATCGAGCGTCTTTTTATCTTTAATATGAGTACCATATTGCTATATAAAATATGTCGACTAAAAAACCCACAAAAATATGTCGGATTTCTATGTTGTATAACATTTTTTGTGCTAGATTTTTTACTACATTTTTGTGCTACATTTTTTATGTTGAAATTTTTTGTCTTAATTTTTTTTCCTTTTTGATTTTTTTGTGCTAGATTTTGTTGTATTGAATTATTTTGTGCTATATTTTTGTATTATATTTTTTTGTACTAGATTTTTTGTACTATATTTTTTGTACTAGATTTTTTGTACTATATTTTTTGTGCTAATTTTCTTGCTAGATTTATTTGTTGTATTTTAGAAAATAAAAGGGGTGTCACATATCATTTTCACACTCCTACTTATAAGAACCAAAATATTTTAGTACCAAAATACCATTCTTTCCTACTTATAAGGAATGTCACATGTCATCATCACAATCATTTTTAGGTTACTTAGGCAAAATTCACTTTTTAGTGGATTATGGGTTTAAAATCCAATATATATTTGTGTTTGCAAATATATTTTAGAAAAAATTATAGAATAAAACGGAAAATTATTTTTGTAATAATAAATGTATATTTAACGGGGTATTTAGGGGTGGACGTATCATGTTACTAGGGGTAGCCCGGCTACCCCTTAACGCTCCGATAGTAGTGTAAATTTTGAAAAAATTTTAAAGTCTTTTTCGATTTGGTTACCCCTTTTTATATGAAACGTTGCCCCAATAACTATTTTCTAGATCCGCCAATGGGGGTATTGTGTGTAGGGGTGCAAACGAGCCGGACCGAGCCCAAGCTCGACAGGGCTCGAGCTCTGCTCGTCATGTTTTAATTAAGCTCGAGCTCGACTCATTTCGAGCCTACTTATGCTCGAGCTCGGCTCGCGAGATAAAATAAAAGCTCTAGCTCGGCTCGACTCGGCTCGAGTTATTTCGAGAACAACCTCAAACGAGCTAAAAGCTCGGCTCGAGCTCGCTTTAATATCGTTTAAACGAGACAAAGCTCGGCTTGTCATTGTTGTCATCATTATTGTTATATTATATAAAAATAACTAAATTTTTGTTTGGCTTGTTTAGGCTCGTGAGTCTAAACGTGTTTTGTATTTCAGGCTCGAGCTCAGTCTCGATAACTAAACGAACTCTAATTCAGGCTCAAGCTCGGTCTCGAGCTCGTTAAAGCTCGGCTCGTTTAAGCTTTTAACCGAGCCGATAATAAGTAACTCTCGAGCCTCTAGGCTTGTCTACATCCCAAATTGTGTGTCAATTTCAAAACTAAATTCCAAGCAAAAAGAGGCAGATAATCGGGGAAAGAAAGTTGGGTTTCGAACCAACAATCCACCATTGTATAGAACATTGGCTAACCAGTTAGGCTGGAGTATCTTAGCAATGGTTTTTAAGTTAGTAGTCGTTATCACTACGTATACATATATACAAACTTTAAAAAATATTCGAACCTTTCGAGGGTTTGGGCCTTGGATCGTCGCTCACCTCACCTTCCCTCCGAGCTGGCCCTGCTATCAATTCTTACTTTATATTGATTATGTATTAAACTTATCCTATATTGTATATCAATTAACATATTTAGATTTTTATTTATCTTTTCTGACTACTTTAAATATCTTCTAAAACTACGTACAAATGTGTGTGTAAATATAAATAAGTTTTTATATTAGGTCTTTCTAAAGGGTCTTGAGTCTTGACTTATAAGACTAGTGGATCCCCCATACTTCATACAACCAATTTAATTTGTCATAGTACAATAAGTAACGGAAAGAAAAAACTTGAAAATAAAGTCATGAGATATTAATAAAAAAAAATATATGAAATAAAAAAGTAGTTAGATAAAAGGAGTTTTTTTTTTAAATTAGTAATTTTGGTAAAGTTAGAAAGAAAAATTAACATATGAAACTAAAAAAACTAAGAGAAACATCAAAATAATATTAAGTATATAACAAATTTTAAAAAGATTTTAAGAATTAGTAATTGCTATTTAGTAAAATTTGAGTTAAATAATATAAGAAAAAAAATTCTAACAATACGTCTTGAAACCAAGAGTGGGATTCCAACCCACGTTACTTGGTGAGATAAGAAAAGCTCTAACCACTAGATAACCACTTTTTTGCAATGTTTTTAAAGCCGGACTGGACCGTTTGGTCGGATCGGAAACCGGAGGTTTGACCGGTTCGGGTCAGGGTATTGGACCGGATAAGCAGCGAATCGGGGACCAAGGAACCAGCCGGTTGAACCAGACTTTTAAGGGGTTGAACCGGATTTTGTTATGTTGTCTCGTATTTTACCTTATTAATTTTATGAAACCATCCAGTTCTTACATCCGATCTAACTAGTCAAATCAATGGACCAATAAGGAGACCTGTTCGATGCCTGGTCCGATTCTGAAAACATTGTTTTTTGTCCACAACCCTAGCCAAAAATAAATTAGCAACATTCACTGCAAATATATTAAATGATTTTTTGGTTGTCCCTTTAAAATACTTTATATTGTTCCTTACACACACGCATATAAATAAAGTTAACCAATAACAAGATTTTTTTTAAAACAGAGGGCTAAACTCATGTATTAGCAAAGCTGAAGGTTTAGAAGTTAAACACAAAAAGAAACGACCAATGAGGGGTTTTTGTCGAGAAACTACAGACGCGTCAACGTGCGATATCAATAAAATAGAATTAAATAAAATGTGTTTTTATAAATTTAGCTAGCTATCAATGATCCGTCAGAAACCAATGATGCAGGTAGCCCTTTGGTGATATGAGACCAATAATTTTCTTTTACCGAAACTTTTTCAGTTTTGGTCCTCGAACATTAATCTGGTAGAAGTTTCCGATGTGTATTCTGTCAGAAACCGTACATTTTCTTCTCAGGTTAACAATTAAGTTCTCAGAAATGGATCGAAAGTTGTTTCCTTGCCTTTCCTAACAGAGGTTTTTCATAAAACCCGTCGACAATATTCTCAATATAAGCCAATTAAATCTTTTTTCGTAGTCACAATAACTAAGAGTTTTGTTAGCTTTCTTTAATGTTGATTCGTTTTTATTTTTGTTTAAGTCCCAACTAAAGCCTCGTTTTTATACCAACCGTTCTGGTTTGGTGGTGATTAAAATGTTGGTGTTGTTGGTCTTAGAATTAACATACTCCTTCGTTGTAGGCAATTTTGCCATTTATACACAGTAAATCACCTAAGGTAACGAACATGAAGTGTTAAGGTGGTTTTGCAATCTTCGTTTTTGTATGTTGTTTACCCACTTAAGCTGAGAAGTCCACATTCAAAAACAAAGTTAAAAGACCCACACACGAGTGTATTATTTTCTTCGTCCAAACTTACGCTTAGGCACCTGGTGAGTCATCCATCTTAACAAGCTATGATTATTCACCAACTTAGTTCATAAATAATTCATGGTGATTTACCAATTAAATGTAGTTTATTTGTAAGTTTATCAGATTTGAAAATGTTATTACCTAATTTATTTGTGGTATTGAATTAAGACGCCAACTTAGTTCATAAAGAATGGTGATTTACCAATTAAATGTAGTTTATTTGTAAGTTTATCAGATTTGAAAATGTTATTACCTAACTTATTTGTGGTATTAAATTAAGACACGCTAATACAATGCATATGTATGTTTTGTGTGTGTTTGTTTGTATACTAGTTATATTATACTCAATATAAAAATAATAAATAAATAATTTGTAACCAAAGTTAGCTTTATAAAATTAGTAAATTAACTAAAATGGATATTGTTATATATATAATATAGGGGATAGATAATGAGAAAACTAGTTTAAATGAGAAAACCAAAAAACTAACTAAAAAATCCAAAAAAAATATCAATTTTTTTATATAAAAAATCGCTATATTTATTATATAAAAAAATTTTAAAAAAATAAAAAAACATATAATGCACATGTGCAACATATACATATAATGCACATGTGTAGTACACATATAGTGCATATGTGCAGTACATGTTTTTTGTTTTTTTGTTTTTCTTTTAAAGTTTTTTTATACATAAAAAGAAGCGATTTTATATAAAAAATGGTAAAAAAATTGTATGTTTTTATGCCGTTTTTGACTTTTTAGTTAGTTTTCTAGTTTTCTCACATTTAATTAGTTTTCTCATGATCCTCTCCATAAATATATATATATATAGGTTCAGGATCCTGTAAAAACGACACACTTTTTGTGAGAAGTGTGAGAAGGCATAAAAATTGACATATAGACATTTTGTTTTGCACTTAGGCATGATGTTTTGTGTTGTTTTGACAAGAAAAACATCAAACATAATAATTTAAGACAAAAAACAATGAATTCTAGCCTTAAAAGTTAAAACACCTTGCCAAGAACGTTAGGTAGTGTGTTTTAAGTGTTAAATAGTGTTTTTTAAATTGCATGCCTATAATACATTGCATTGTATTTTAAATTGTTATGTGTGGTGTTTTTCTTGCCAAAACAACCCAAAACATCATAGCTAAGGTCAAAACATGATGCGTACATGGTAATTCCTATGCCTTCTCACACTTCTCATGAAAATGGTCATTTTTACAGGAACCTCACCTTATATACATATATATATATATATATATATGGTGATGTTTAAATGGTAACTCATATATATCATTAGAACCACGAGAACCGACAAAAAACCATTCAAATTCAATTTTCTTTACAATTATCATTATTATAAAAATACAACATCAAAAATTTTACGTGTTTGAATTTACATATATTTAAACATAAAAAAATACAGATGTACCTACTATTAATAAAACATCGTATTATAAACTCTTTACGCCCCGCTTGCGATGTGCACATATAATGTATATATGTGTAGTCGCTTAGGGGGCAAAAGTGAAATTGCACTAATTTTAACGTTATTTTACCGCTTTCGTGAAAATAATGTTGATAGCGACAGACGGTTAATCATGCATCATGTAGTGGCGCTGATAGCCAAAAGAAAGGGTGTACATGCACCAATCCGTCTTTTCCTAATTGCTAAGTGTCATGTGCCTTAGGTCCAAGGCTTGATGCAAAACTACAATCGAGCCGGGGGTCTCATTGGAAGCAGCCTCTCTATCCTACGTGGTAGAGGTAAGGCTGTCTACATTTTACCCTCCTCAGACCCTACCTTAGCTTTGCTATTGGTGGGATTTACTGAGTATGATGATGATGATGATTATAAACTCTTTGCTATCTGCAAAATAGAACACTAAGTAGTGCTATAAATAAAATATCATTGTATAAACATAACTTAAAACACCATGGACTAAAAACACATAGTTGAAAGTCGAAACGTAACCTTATATATATATATGATAAGGATCCGTTAGGAACCACCATTTATTGCGAGAATCAGTATGAACACAACCAAAAACACCTTAAAAAAATTAAAAACACACAATTTTTTAACTTAAAAATCGTTATTGGGTGAGGTATGTTTTTATTGGGGAGGGGGGTTGGGTCGGGGGGTTTAGGTTTTTGGGTGGTGGTGGGTGTTTAGGTTTTGGGTTGTGGTGGAGTGGGTTTATTTTGTTGTGTTCACATTGGTTCTCACATTAAGAGTGGTACTCAAATGAACCCTACCCTATACATGTATAGGGTGGTGTTAGTGTAAAAAGGGGTGGTTTGAGAAGCGTAAAAAGTGTTTTAAACCCTTAGATCTTGTAGTTAATGATTGAGATTAAAAATGTAACACCCCCAAAAGTTTATATGTGCATATGTGTTTAATTTAACTAAAAACTTAACCTAGTTAGAATATATGTGAAGTGTTAGCCTCAGGATGAGCAATGCTTAAATGAAATAAACATATAAAGTTGAAGGACCAAACATGGACAATGATAAAGTAAGGCTATTAAAACTAAACTTAACCCACAAACACACACATTTTGTGTGTGCTTGGATCGACCAAGACAGGAGAAGAAGGAGGGAAAACCTTTTGATCAGAAATAACAAAAATTGGAAAACCCTAAATATAGAACAAGGATTATGCTTAATTTAGTTCACTTGAATGATTTGAAGTGAAAAACCCACTTGAAATGGTGCTATGATGAATTTTGATGATCATGTAGATGTAAATAGGTGCAATCTGATGTATGATCTTGTATTTAATAGAGAATTACTAGATAAAATGATGTAGAATGAAAGATATGCGAAATTGATTGATTATGATAATCCATGATATGAACTTTTAAGAATATGCTTAGAATACCCGTACCTTATGCTTTGTTGGTGGCATGCACACCAAGTGTTTTATGAAATGTTTTAGTTAAGAATTCTGCAATTTTGACTTGGACCTTATATAATGATCATGTTTTGAGTATGTAAATGAAGTATGTGCTGAGTTTTTATGATGTCGTATCAAAGAATGTATGTAAAGTAAGCATAAGACATGAATTCTAAGTATAAATGGTTATGTATAGGGATATAGGAAGAAGGTTCGAGTCACTCGAAGCAACAAGGAAGTCAAGACCAAGGTACGCTACTTGTACGATTTAAGTTATAGTAGTAGTAATACTCCTTGTTATATTTGTAGTATTGGTAATGTGAATGAGCCGTTATGAACGGGTCATTAAACTAGAATGTGATGCTAAGGAATGGTTATGTAAACGATTCTTTATGAACTAGTGTTTAAAATAGAACATGATGCTAAGGAATGGTTATGTGAATGATCCGTTATGAACGGGTCAACAAACTAAAATGTTATGTTGAGAATGGTCATGTAAGTGACCCGTTGCCAACGGGTAAAATAAGTGAAAGTGGTATAGTAAAACTAAGGAAGAATGTCAAAAAGCATACTATGTGTATAAGATAAACGAATGCATATTATGTTTGTTGAAGATTATATGATGAAATAATATGTAATCGATGTTTGGTTATCTTTGTTAATGGAAGTTAGAATTCCATGTTAGTATTATGATATATTATTATGTAAATGATAATAATTCTCGTTATTGTGATATAGATAAAACTCAAATAAGATGATCGTGCTACGCTCGGAACGAACACACTCCATATTGCCTTCAACCCGCTTCCGGATTGAAATGTTGTAAACGGGTCAAAATACTTTTGTTGACTTTGGGTCATGGTGTTGATAATCTTTACCTAATATCATGTGTTTATAACTTTTGTAAATGTTGTTGGGTTTGTAGTTGTTTAAAATGGTGGATTTTGTATGAATAATCAAGTTTGCTTTAATGATGCGTAAAAGTTTAAATTGGGTCATAAATTTACTTGTTTAAGACTTGATTTTGATCATTTGAAATATGGGCGTCACAAAAAAGGGCTTAAAATGTAAATTAAGTTTTATTTTTTTGACTAATTTGATTAGATTAGAGGCAATCTTGTCTTTTTATATTGTATTGTTTAAATAAAGAAACTGTCATCAACTTCAACGCACATACGAGTTTCACCCATCTTTTTTGAACGTCAATAACTTTTTAAACGTAACTTTTTAAAAAAAATTACACCATAATAACGAGCTTCTTTTAGCTTTAATATGAGTAATATATTGTTATATTTATATAAAGATTTTTTTTACGTATAGCATGATAGGAAGCCTATTGGAATGCAGATTTAAAACACCATAAGAAGAACATTTACTGGAATGAAGGTGTAAAACATCATGAATGCAGATTTAAAACACCATACGAAGAAGATCTACTGGAATTGCAGGTGAAAACATCACACATAATGTGCAATTCAATCATTCCAGATGTCAATAACACCATGATTATATTACGATTCAAGTCGTAGTGTTAAAATATGAATGGTGTTTTATACTTTCAAAATAATCACCATGACTATATTGAGCTGTGGTGTTTTTTGGAATTCCTATGGTTTTTATATCTGCAAATTGGCAAAAATGTTGATACGAATTTTGTGGATTAAACAATACTTAATACCAGATTTCGAATAATCGAAAGATACAAAATATATGGTTTACTAAAATCCATCAAAAAAGGTTATGGAAAGATTTTGTTAATTAAAATAATTATTATTGAAATTACTCTATTACCCTTAATCTCTAATTTTATACAACGACACTTGTCCTCACCAAATTACTTCTTACACTTCTCACACACTTGCCACTTTTTACAGGGGTTCGGCTACAAAGTCTAAATTTCCTATAATTTTAACCTTAAAACACACACCTAAAACTCACAAATAACAAAGTGAAAATTACTAAAACACTATATTCAAACCATAATAGCTCATAAAAACTTCAAACACACAATTTTATAACTATGAATATACAACACAATATGCTAATCCACATAAAACGCAATAATGTTTGTCATTTAATAATTAGAGCCTTATCATCCAAAACACAAAACACAACCAACATATATGATGTTTTAATAATCTTTGTTTTGGTTATTTGTGGGTCTTAGGTGTGTTTTATGGTTGATATTTTGGTTTTTTTAATGATTTTTTTTTACATTTTTTAGGAAATTTAGACTTTGTAGTCAACTCATAGCCTATATATATATATATAGGGGTGAGATATGGGGAAAAAAACTAAAAGTGTGAAAACGGTGAGAACGATTTTAAAGTTGACATGTGGTGTTGGTGCTAACTTACACTAAGAGGTAATGTTGTCAAAAAGTCCATCCACATGTCACTCATATGCCAAAGACCATCCACATGCAAGTCACATGCACATTCCACCATCTTTTTTAAACTCCCATAACTTTTTTATACCTGATGATTTTTTTTAAATTACACGATAAAATCGAATGTTTTATTATCTTGCTAACGAGTATACTATTGCTATACTTTAAAAATAAAAAAAATGACATGAACTGGGTGTTCAAATACAATTGCCAACGAGTGTTTTATTATCGTCCTTAACATTTTCACACTTTTAGACGTTTTCTCCTAATCCCATTTCTCTCTCTCTATCTTAGTCTCTCTCTCTCTCTCTCTCTATATATATATATATATATATATATTAATATGGTACTTATATTAAAGACGAAAAGCTCTCGGTTATTGTGTAATTTGTTCTAAAATAATTACGAACGTTTAAAAAAGACGGAGAAACTTGCATTAGGTTTCCCAATTTAAGACATGATAAATTTATTTTTATACTCTTAATCGATGAAAATCAAGCAATAGATCTAAAACACATATTACAATACTGCCACATTTTTAATTTCGTTCATCAACTATGTTAATTTAAATACTCGCTATCACTTACTACACTTTCATCTAAAGACTCAAAATTGTACCTCAAATATCAATTTTTTACGTCTTTATCTTTTTAAAAAACATTTTTTAATCTTTAGTTTGAGCATTATATTAATATCTATAAAAATGTATTTAAAAACTCAAAAATTATGCTTTATTTCTATATTATATAAAATTTTTGTGCTGTATTTTGAATAAACACAATGATGAGAGTTTTCTTAAGACCAAAATACTTTTTAATTCTAGTTATAAAAGTGTCACACATTATGTCTAATATATATATATATATATATATATAATATGAAAGGAAAGAAATATAGGATATATTAGCATATATCTTTAACTATATCTCACTACATCGGATATATTAGTCATATATCTTTTAAGTATATCTCATTACACAATCAACATTCCAAAAAAAAATATATTCTCCCCAACTAAACAAAGATTTAGTCTGTCTGAATTTGAAAATTAAGATAACGACTATGTATACATTTTAAAAAAAACCATTGCTGCACTAAATAATTTTTAGAGACAAGTCAAATAAACCATTGTTAAAAATATGAATGCTAGATCTTTATTAATTTAACGAGAAACTAATTAATTATAGAATGTATATATATTTATTTTAAATTATTTACGTCATGATAAGAAGTGACATTTGCGATGCCAATCTTGTCTATTAGAAACAAGTTAAGTACTAATTACTTAAAATGATAAAAACTTTGCAAGTTAATTTGCTTGTCCCAATTTCTTAAATGACAAAAACTTTGCAAGTTAATTTGCTTGTCCCCAATTTCTTCCCATTCACAAAATATCTCTCTCTCTCTCTCTCTCTCTCATGAATAATTTAACTATTATCTTTTATTGGTGCATATAATTGTGCTTCTGCTTCTTGTGATCCTCCTTACATATTCATCTAGGGTTTACTTTTGCTCCTGATCCAAAGAAACTAAAGTCATCAATGTCTGCAACTTAGCTGAGAGATCTTACACTATATGCAAACTAGCTTCACTAGGTAGGGCAACAAAAGGTACAATCATCTTAATCTATATTCTTTCATTTTCTTGTTCTTTACACCACAAACCCTTTTGTCTTTCTTGCTTGACTGCATAATTCAAGAAAATCAAGCAACAAAACCCTATAAGATAACTTTATCATGCAAAGATTCTTAACTTGAAACAAAAAATATTCTTTCTTGATTTTGGTTCATGGGGTTCTTGAATTACTATGGCAACAGTAGATCTACAGCAGGTGTAACAAGATTCTATAGTTCTTTCTTTTCATGCTGACTTTGATCTAAAGCATATGCAGCTTTTTTTCTTCGTGTCTGAATTTGGTGGGGGACAAATGGGTTTTTGTTAAAGATTTGTGTGTATATGTACTTATAAAGGAATCTATCGTTGCAGCTTTTCTTGAGTATAAAAAGGGAACACATTTGGTATGATCCAAATAATAAGTACAGTAATAACATAAAAAAAATTAAGTAAAAGTTTGCTGTTTGTAGTCTCATCTTCCGGCATGTTACTAGAAATTCTTGCAATACTTTTAGCAATGAAACTTTGAGCATTATTTTTTAGTTTAACTTTAATTGGATCCTTAAACGTTTGATGCAGAACATAGCAATAAGGGTTTGAACTTTGAGCTTATGTATACAAGTCCAATTAATCAAGGGGTTTTAAATTTTTGAACAAAATTGTTAGATTTATAGTTCATATGTTAGCGGAGTTTATTATCTGTTATTATAGTGTTATCATTTATCTTTAAGTTTGTTTGTTAGTCGTCATTTTATATCTAATTTAAATACCAAGATAGTTATTAACGATTTTCACTATCGCCTTATCTTTTGATTAAGTTACATCTCTACATTTAAATAGCTGAATCATGGTTGATAAATATATGAAAATCTTTGAATTCTCTTTTTTTTGAACAACAAATTTGGATCACTGATGGATCACTGGAGTATCTAAGCAGCTATGTTTTGTGTTTTTGTCTTGCCATGATAATGTGCTATTTACAGAAATTTATGTGTTGTTCTAAAATTTAGTCTAACTTTGTTATTTGAGAACTCTTGTTGATTAGCTAGATTTCTGTATATAAAGTTTAATGATTTTTGATTATTTAATTTTGAGCATATGAAATATCATTAACTTAATTAATTTCTCAATATGGGTGTCACATGCAGCACATAAACATGTCTTCTTCCAGTACCCATCCTAGTGCTCCCTGTGCAGCCTGCAAGTTCTTGAGAAGAAAATGCATCAAAGGATGTGTTTTCTCACCATATTTCCCACCAGAAGATCCAATCAAATTCACAAATGTTCACAAAATATTTGGGGCAAGCAATGTTAGCAAACTTCTTAATGAAATTGAACCTCATCAAAGAGAAGATGCTGTCAACTCTTTAGCCTATGAAGCCGAGGCGCGTCTAAAAGACCCCGTTTATGGTTGTGTTGGTGCAATTTCTGTACTCCAAAGGCAAGTTCTTCGACTACAAAAGGAACTAGATGCAACTAATGCGGATCTTATTCGGTTTTCAAGTAACCAAAACATATTAAACATGCCGCAAAGTACTTCGGGGAATTATCCACAAAACCCTCATGCCTTGCCACCTGATTATGGTACTTATTCATGGAATTACAACCCTTAAGGAAAGAAATAAGAAGGTGCATAAGACAAGATCACGGTTGGTGATATTGTATGTGAAGATATGTTCAAGACCCTTTTATGATTTGTGTTAATTAATAATGTTGTCTTATGTCCTACCATGAATTCTTGAAAACCCTTGTGGGATTCTCTTAATTACTTAGGTTTTGTATAATGTGAATGATTGAGTTGCCACTTGCCACCTATAATATTATCAATGGCGGTTGTGTGCATGTTTTTGTATATTTTAAAACAAAGTGTCAAATATATGTGCTTAAAATAAAAGCTTAATAATAATTACAAGCTAGCCACATCATTTGTGTTCTTTCTGTTTCATATTAAACTCAAACTTTTGCTTAAAAAGACAATAAAAAAATTTCCGGTAGGAACAGTTAAAATGAATAGAAACACGTCAAACTTTAAGCAACTATCACTTTTAGTTTTACGTATCTTCGACTAGTCATTGATAAAGTCTCATTGATATGCATGCTAAGGCAAAAGGTTTATGTCTATTCCCATCATGGGGCCTAAGTCCATAGTTTGTTGCCAATTTTCAAGTTTTCCCAAACTATCATGAGTTTTTATTTTCCTGTTTTAATGTAAATCGCGATGCTAATCACGATCTTCAATGAAGAGCTGGTTGAAATTAAATAATTTCAGCATTTTAGTAACATCGGGCACATTGTATTAGAAAAAAAAACGTTAGCTTACCTCTAAAAATCATGTGTTTTTATATCTATAGTAATGCTAAAGTGAAATATAAATTTGTGGTTTTCTTTATTAACTATAGTAATAACAGCTCAACATATTTCAGAAGCTAAAGTGAAATTTAAATTTGTGGTGTTCTTTATTAAGAAACATAGCGCATAATAATCTTTCTTTTTTAGCAAGAAGTTTTTTATTCTATTATAGGTTTAGGTTTTATCTAACATTATAGTTTTAGGTTTTATTTAACAGTTTAATGGATATATATGTTTCAAACACTATTATAATTGAATAGAGAGCTTTAAATTATGTGTTCAATGTTGTCACACTTGTCACATCCCATGTTTCTGTCTTGGCGCAGGAACATTTCACTTCATTGAACCAGAATTACTACGTGCTTCGAATGTCAAAGTACTAATAGAAGATGTCTTAATATTTAAGGTTCCAAACGTGATGGCCGTTGTGTAATTATGCGGCTGTTTGTATAACTCTTAATGATTCAGATCTCTCTTACCGGGTCAATACTTAATGGTTCAGACTGTCTGTTTCGCAAATGTCTGAATGGTTCAGACATTCGTTGAATGTCTCTAAATGGTTAAGCATTATACTGAATGGTTAAGACCTCTAATATGAAATGATCAGAACAGTTAAGCATTATACTGGTTCTTAATGGTTCAGACCTTTTACGCATTCAGCACTTAATCATTCAGAAGTTTCCAAACAGACTCTAAGTCTGTTTGTGTATCAAATGTCCGACCATAGCATGTAAAAGAAAAGTATTAACCTGTTAAATTTAAGGGTATAGACCATTTGTTGTTTATTTTGGTATGCGCATAAGAGCCCACCATAATTTGTCCATAACATGTAAGAACTTGCATGCTTCGATTTCATTAATTTATATGGTTCTCTTGTAAACTAGGGTTTGTTCTTCCGTACAATATATTGCATCTTTATTTATACTATAGTTTTTCTTTTAACTCGGGTTTACTGTCACTTAAATAATATAATTAAGTGTTCCCGTAAAGTCAGCAAGGATCGATCTATGCATGACTCATGAGCACATGGGTGCTTACACTTTAGGTTAAGATTGATTCCCATTTGCACTAAAAACAACAAAGAGAGGTATGATAATTGAGAAGTTATAATTTTGAATGAATTTTGCAGCTTTAGGAGCATCTTCTCATTTAAGTAAGTAGATGCTTCATTGTCTCTCATGAGGGGGTAGCACTGCTCAAGTTATACTTGGGGCAGCGTACTGGAATTAATCAATATATTTGTTATTAGTTAATTATGGTTTAGATATATCTTACTTTAGATAAAGAAATGTTTAATATATAATTGTTTTTTTATTGGTTATCATTAAAATCGATCAACATCACATGCATTTTTGTTAAGCGACTCATAATAACCTGGAAAGGAATCGTTAAGTATTCTGGGTCGCTTTTATACCTCAGAGAATGACAATTGTTGGGACTACTCGCCAAATTGAATTAATCAAAACCAAAGATAGCGAAAATGAACACACTTATGATTTGTCTAAACGATTCAAGAACAAAAGCTAAACAAACAAACGTACCTCATAGGATTCAACCACTACTACAAAATGAAGCATTAGACGGTGTCAAAGATTTGTTTTAGACGGTGTTAAAATAATAACACCGTCTTAAAAGGTTCTTCTGAATAAAATATTCAATAAAATTCAAATGAACCATCTTAAGACAGTGTTAGAAACACCATCTTAAAACCCATATCACCCCGTCTTAAAATCCATTCTGTAGTAGTGAACTCACAGCGAGTCCCGGGGCGAGACAAGAGCAAACCTTTCCTAGGCAAACGTTAAACTAGAAATGGAAGGAGTTGATTAACTTAAGCTTAGGATATGACTACTCCTCTGAATTTTGAGAGCTAAGCTAAAGAGTCCTTAAACTTTAGTCGAATTTACGATAGGGAAAAGTGAATATGCAGCTGTTAAGCACCCAACCTTACATGTGAAACTATCAAAGCTACGTAGTTTTGATTATAAATCCTTAAAATAAAAGATTTTATTTCTTTTTTTTCTTCCTACTTTCCCTCCATTAATTTAGCAAAGTCTGATTCCCTGATTCACCACGTACGATCATCCAAACCACGTCCAGACTTGCATTCAAGAAATTGTTCCTCAATTTACAATCACAAACGATCAGAAAAATGGTCCATCAGTTTCAAAAAATTGCCGATCTTAATCTAGTGGGGAAATCAATTACAGTTGATTATATGGAAAAAAGATTGTACTCTGATACAAATTGATCAGACTATCACAAGTTGATCAAATTAAGGTTTTTACCTCTAAAGATCATTACCTCTGGAACAATTTAATGGCTTCAGTTCATTCTCATCAATCAGGTTACCAGGTTAGTATGAACCCGATCCTAAAACGTATCCCAAATTAGTCAATGGCTATAAATTGATTTATTTTTTTGTGTTGAAATAGGATATACAAAACACTGCGGATTTACAGCCTCTATATGATATGGAAGCTGTTGAAACAAATCAAATAAATTGTTCAGATTTTGAAATAGAGGAACATAATGATGTGAACATCGATCTTGGGTTTGGGAAAGATGATGATAATAATGTAGTGGGAATGGTTTTCGCTAGCCCCGATGAAGCATATGAGTTCTACAACTGTTATGCCTTTTTACATGGATTTGGAATACGTATTTATACAGCTTTTAAAAATAAGACAACAAATGATCCTTATCGAAAGAAATATGTATGCAACAAACAAGGTTTTAAAGATTTGAAGTCTAATAGTTCTAGTGGGGATGTTAAGAAACGTCGCAGGGATTTAAGGACCGGATGTGAGGCATTTCTTCGAATTTCTAAAATAAAGATGGGACATGGTTAGTGGATATGTTTAATGGTGTACATAATCATGAGCTAACTGTTACTCCGACCAAAGTAATGAAACATCGTTCTCATGCAAAGTTTCATTGCTCAATGGCTTGCAAATCTCTAGCGACGGAACTCAGTCAATCCGGGTTGAAACCTTGCCAAATCAAGAAGGTCATAAATTCGGTGAAAAGTCCACAGGAAAATGATGTTACATCCAAACAATGTGCTGACATCTTAGCTGAGCAACGAAAACAGTACAAAGGTAAGGAGTTTTATGGGCTCATTAAGCATTTCCAAGACAAACTATTAGAAGATCATAACCTTTATTTTGTTATGGATTTGTCCAATGATGGGTTTCCAAGAAATATATTCTGGGCTGATGGGAGATCAAGAGACTCGTATGTAAAATTTGGGGACGTTGTTGTGTTCGATGTCACGTACATGACCAACAAGTTTAAGATGCCATTTGCTCCATTTGTTGGGGTTAATCACCATGGTCAATCCATACTTTTCGGTGGTGCATTACTAGAGAATGAGAAACAAGAAACTTTTGAATGGTTATTTCAAAATTTCTTGAAGTGCATGTTCAACAAGTATCCACATGCAATAATTACTAATCAAGATAAGGCTATTGGCAATGCAATCAAAAGTGTTTTTCCAAGTGCTCGACATCGTTACTGTTCATGGCATATTAAGAAACATGAGATCGAGCATCTTCGACCTCTTACAATTCGTTGTAGTGAATTTCAAAGGTTATATAATCAGTGGGTAAAAAGTAATACAGTCGAAGAATTTGAAACTCGTTGGAAATTATTATGTGAAAAATATAATTTTGAAAGTGGCAGTTGGATAACGGAGATGTATAGCCAACGTAAATATTGGGCTAAAGCCTTCTTAAAAGACTGCTTCTTTGCTGGCATGACAACAAGCGGGAGAAGCGGGAGCATTCATTCCTTTTTTGACGGGTATGTAAACTCAAAGACAATGCTGAATGAGTTTGTAATCCAATATGATAAAGCTGTTGAGGCTCGACGGGCTGCCGAAGAAGATGAAGACTTTAAGACCATGAACTCGAAGCCAATTCTTTCTTCTGTTAATCCAATAGAGGCAAAAGCGAGTTCGCGTTACACTAGAAAGTTGTTTGATGTATTCAAAAAAGAATGGAAGGAAGCTACATTCAATTTAACTCATGAGAAAGTAAGCAAGAATTTAGAAGAAATAGTATATAAGGTTGGACAATGGGATGTTGATAAAATATATTGGAGAAATGTTAACTTCCGTCTCTCACAAAAGATAGATGTCACATGTTCATGTGCAAAGTTTGAAACATATGGGATACTGTGCAAGCATATCCTATATGTCCTGAAGAAGAGGCATGTTGAAACTCTTCCTGATCATTATATTTTACCTAGGTGGACACTTGATGTCAGGCATAAGTTGGATAATAGCAATATTGGGCTCGAAGATATACATAGCGAAAATGAAGTCAGTGCGTTAACGTTATGGTGTGTTCAGTCAAATTTCAAAAAAGCAATCGAACGTGCACGAGACTCCCCATTTGAGGTAAAGAAACTAAATACTATACTGGTGAAGTTTTTAGATGAACAAAGTGTTCGAACGAAGTCTAAACAGCTAGAGATTGCATCACAAGATTCTAATATGGGAAGTTCACAAGTAAACATGATGCCTCAAATTTCTATTCGGGATCCATTAGCTCCTACTAATACTAAAGACCGTCCTAAAAATGCAACTAGAATCAAATCTTCACTTGAAGCACCGAAAAAGAGAACTTGTTCTTATTGTAAGGGAAAGGGTCACTACAATGTCTGAAAAAGAAGGTAAGAGTATTGTATAAGAGTATTTAATGGCTAATTCGGAAATTTAATACTCATATTTATTTATTTATTTCAGGAGGATGAGGCTTTAAAGAAAAGAGAAGGATGATGTGTGAATTAGCTTCAAGAGTTGCTTGTTTTGAATATAGTAGATTTTTTATTTAAACTTGAATGGATTCTATGGTTTTGGAATTTCTAACTTACTGTTCAATTACTGGGTTTTATATTTATTTTGTGAAAATGTTACAGTGATTTAGTGATTTACCTGTGAAAATATGATAGTGAAAAAATAGAGAGTTCATGTTATATGGGTAAAAAATAGCGACTTCATGTCGAACGAGTCAAAATATAACGTTCACATTAAACTGTCAAAAAATAGCGACTACATGTCGAACGGGTCAAAATATAGCATTCACATCGAACGGGTCAAAATTTAGTGAGTTCATGTTAAGCACCTAAAAAAATAGCGACTTCATGTCGAACGAGTCAAAATATAGCGAGTTCATCTTATACGCGTAAAAAAATAGGGAGTTCATGTCGAACGGGTCAAAATATAACATTCACACTAAACTGGTAAAATTATGGTGAGTTCATGTTAAGCGGGTCAAAAAATAGGGACTTCATGTCGAACGGGTCAGAATATAGCATTCACATCGAACGGGTCAAAATATAGCGAGTTCATGTTATATGCGTAAAGAATAGCGAGTCACTAATAACAATTACATAGTATACATCAGACACAAATCACTAAATTACAAAGAAAATACCCTACAGGAGTCACTAATAAGAGTTAAAGAAAATCAAGTGAACCACACAAATAATATCGTGAAAAGCCATGGCCCTGCAATTATCCGTCTTCGTTTGCGTCTGATGTCCAAAGGCTGTTGCTTCTCGTTCTTGACTGTAATGTCTACAGTTCCCCGCATATACAAAATCCTTGTCCATTTAACTTTGGGCGCATGCACATATAAGGGTGATGGTCAAAACCTCTATGCGCAGGGCATCGAGCCAGCATATGCATAGGGCATCAAGTACCTCTTCATGGCCATTTATCCCTAGAAACAAAAACCGCAAATACGTTAGAACTCATAGATGAATTCTACAGACTCCAATCTATAGCCTCGAAATGGACTGGAACGTATCTGTTTGCAATAAGATTAGCATCACTCATTGAGGATTTTTATCAAACACCTGTTGCGCGTTACAAGATTCATGCCTAAATTGCAAACATCATCCAAAAAAGGTAATGGTGACTAAGTTAATCTAAAAAAAAAGTCAAACCTTAAATTCAAATTTGAGGTGCTTACACATATAGGGCTAATGGTCAAAATCTCTTAATGATTCTGACTACATATATGCACGGCATCAAAGAATTTGTTATGGACATTTGCCCCTTGAAATAACAAACACCAAATGTGAATTAACTTAACAAACCAGCTTTAAACCACACTACCATCTTTAGATCCTATGCACTTTAATAAACACAACAACCATAAAAATTGGTGGAGACATTCCCAAAATTTAAAAGAACTTGGAGAAAATGAATAACAATTTACGAAAGTTAATGAATTTAAGGGTATTTTAATAGGAAGGTGTAGATAGAAGAATAATAATTACCCAATTAGTGGCGAATTAATAATTGCACCAGTTTTTGTATTGGGAGAACAAGAACACTGTTTTTAATTGATGAAAATCGATCAAGAACTATTTTTTTTTTTAAAATTGATGGAGATCAATTAGATAGGTAATGAAGAACGAACCTGCAGTAGCTTGGATGATCCACATAATCATACTTGTACCTCCTTGATCGAGAAATCGAACAGGGAAATCAAAACTTTTGGGTGGTTTTCTATTGAAGTACGATATTAGCTGTAGGTTAGATTTTCAAGGAAAATCTTTTATTTTAAAGATTTATAATCAAAACTACGTAGTTTTGATAATGGTTTCACATGTAAGGTTGGATGTTTATATTCACTTTTCCCTACTCAGTAGTAATCTATATACATTTTTACAAGACATCATTAAAAATTAGTGTCATCAAGCAGCTATTTTGTTTAATTAGGTTTATTTAAAGCCAAATGAAAAAAAAATGAACAATGATATGGGTTATGAGATGTGAAGTACACTCTACACACTTGTCAAAAACTATTCTTATCTTAGACACTTGGGAAACCGAAGTTCAAGGGGAGAAGCCCCCTAGACTAAGGGTTTCCAAGGGAGCATCGACCTCTTGGTAGGGTCGGGGTCTAAGTGACCAGTGGTATGTTTGGCATGGAGCTTTTAAGAGCTTTTAGGAGCTTCTAGCTTTAAATTTTTAAGAAAAAACTCATAATCAATAAAAAGTCTTGTTTGGTTGAAGGAGCTTGAAGCTTTTAGGTTAGAAGCTTGAAGATTTTGGTTAAACGCTCCTACTAGTAGCGTTTAGAAGGAGCTACAAGCTTTTAGGGAAAAATGACCATTTTAACGTCTAAAGATAATAAATTTTTTAATGTACATTTTGGCCATTTTATACATTTTATTAAAAGCTTTAGACTCTGCCAAACACCTAAATATTCTAAAAAGCTACAGCTACCAGCTTCCAGCCTTCAGCTCCAGCCACTAGCCACTAGCCACCAGCTACTTTTACCAAACATACCCCAAGTCTTGGTGGGGCCTTACTCTTGAGTCAATGAGTGGTGGCCATAACGAGTGAAGATTCGATATCTTTAGTTGAAAGTTTCAAAAAATTGCTTTGGATCTGCACAATTGATAGAAAATTGCACGTGAACTTATCATTAATGGTAGGAAAGTTCAACAACTCGTGACTCGTAGTCCTCAAAATAGGCTCATTTGTAAACAAGTTGAGCCGAGCTGGCTTGGTTGGTAAACGAGATGAGCTGAAGCCAATGCAGGCTCGCTCATTTGACTCCTTTAAATTAAGCCTATTTTTTATGCTTATAAGTTATAACCCAAAAATTAGTTGCTCTTAATATCTTTAGCTAGGTTTTACATCAATCTAGGCTCGGTGGCTTGCTTGTGTTGAATTTGTATATAAACTTTGCATTTATTTTTAAATTCTTTTTTCTAACATATAAGAGTTGGCTCGAGCTCAAAGTTATGAATTCGTCCAAGATTGTGCTCAAAGTTTTAGCCTTTTAAGATTAATGAGCTAGCTCGTCTAGGCTTGTTTAACATCGCTCTCAAGGTCAAGCTAAATTGGCTCAACTCATTCGTTAAACAACCCTAGTAAGTAGTAACTGATCATAAGCAGTTTGTGATCATTGATGGCAACCATGATCAGCAATAGTATATTGTTAGTAGTAACAATATCATCACTAAGTATACTATCGTAGTAACTTGAACAATTGTTGTTAGAAGTAACTAGACATCTAAAACAATCTGGGTGATTAGCAAGGACTAAATTATTATTGACATAGATGTTAAGTTAGTGTTGATAGAGTTCCCATTTTCTAGCTGGCAGAGCTAGCTAGGGTGAGGTAACTAAATAACTATCAACCATTTAAACATCAACCCACACACTCATTACGAAGTGTTGCATCGTTTGAACTAAACGTTGTGATAGCTCTCTAATTGTATAACACAAGTCTTTGGTCATTTCATGTTACATGTTTTTTTCAGAACAACATTTTTATACTCTTTCTTGTTGAACTATCTGATAAGATTCAAGGGTACCATCAAAATATTTCAAACTGAAACTAAACATATATGCTTCAGAGAGATATAGGAATATTTCAAGCTATAAAACCTACAAGATGTGTTATACGTTTCCTCTTATAGAATCGAAAGGGACATACTCAACATGTTGATCAGTTCTATATGTATGTAATGGAAAACATGATAAAAGTGTACTTGATAAGTCAGCAACCGCATCAGGGACTGATGTACAAGACATGATTGTAAGCTTGATTTGGTTCCCGTTTAGGGTATATATTAGCGATGGTGATTAGGAGTTCTTAGGTTAATGAACTCATTGGTTGTGTAAGAGAGAGAGGGAGAGAGAGAAAGAGAGAGAGAGAGAGAGATGACAAATTTAGTGATGTTATGTGTAAAGTCTAACCCTTTAACCTTTCTAGTTATCTCCTTTAAATACACCGTATGTGAAACCTTTATTAGTTAGTAAGGGTAATATGGTCCATAAAAAATTACCAACTAATATAATAATAAGGAATAATTTTAATACTTTGATCTAATATAATATAAGTGATTATAATGGCCACTTGATTAAATACAATTAATATACTTAATCCAACAATCTCCCACTTAGCCGATTAATAATTTATTATGAGCATTAGATAAGCCTGATCAGGAACTCATACTCATTTTAGCTTTAAACCAAAACCGTAGCAGAGAAATACATCTGTTGAGTCATTTTCTTAACTCATGACCGTTAGTTATACTATAGCCTTAATTTAAAACCTAACAATTATGATCAAAATATACAAGTAAGCCCTTTAAATGTTTGATGATTTATGTATTTGTCTATATGTCATTACGCCAGCAGAAAAACATATTTGAAGACATACATATTCTAAACAGATGAGGAAAACTAATAATTAATCATTCATAGTACGATATACGATTATGCATGGTCATCAGTAAACCCATTATGATTATAAGCGTTTACATAATACTTATGGGTGACAAACCTTTATTTATGGATCCTTAAATACATCATGAATGTCTTCGATACAAAAAATTAGTTTCCTCAACTCATTCATAAACGAATATTTAATTTTGTATCAAAATTTAATCCAGCACCTCTTGCACTGTTATTGTTAGAGAATACATGTTAGTTGACTTTATCACAAGAAATCTTCAATATATAATTTATATGGAATTAGTAAACTTATGAGTTAACTAGTAAATTTTCAACAACATTTATTGACAATTGTGTTGTGATTAATTAACATATTATGTCATTATAACTTAGGTTGTTGTTATCAATTCATTATGACTCTTCCATGAAATAGATTTCTCTACTCACATAAGAATATACCCAAAAATTACATTTTGTTATCTTTGAATATGAAAAGTTAGAGTAATCAACTGGTTTGAGTTTGCACTTCTTCTATAAACTATAGTCTCTCTTTCTTATAAAGATATCGTAATACTCTATTAGATGCTTCACATTAATCTAGACATATTTAGTGTGTTGCAATGTGAGTAATATCTGAACGTGTAAAACCTACATAAGGCTTCAAATTAGTGAAGCACAAAAAAATAATCTCATTGACCCTATTATCCTCTAAAGGAGAGCAATATAGTTTGTTACATGTGTAAGAACCCATTTGAGGTAAAACTTATGGAATGAAACTAATGTTCCATTGGGTCTATCTCAGTATGTTATGAAATCTATCACGTAAGAGATATCTCTGAGATCTATCATATCAAAGTATATGTAAATAATGCTTTGAATTATGTAGCACATACTTATCAAAAAGAATGTCATCTATGTAAGGACAAGTTTATATTAGTTGTCCCCACCCATCTGGAGGTAGGTACATTAATCCACTGGGTTCTTGATAAAAATAATTGCATTAAGATTTCATCACATCGATGTTTACATTAACCCATACATGGATTTTATTAACTTGTAGATAAGTGTTCTTAACCTTCAGTTTAGAACTTTCAGGTTGTTTTATGAACATGTAAATTTGTTTGTCCTTTCTTGGGGAAAGTTGTTTTAATGTTCATGTAATGTAGCTCTAAAATATTATAAGCTGCTAGAACAATGATGATCCTCAAAGAAACCTTTTGTAAGACAAGTAAGAAGATTCTTTGATAATTCATTTCCTTTTTAGTATAATCTTTTGTAATCAATCGTGGTTCTTAGTGTCTTAACCTTTGTATTAGGATTTAGTTTAGTTATGAACACTCTTAGGTAATTCAACCAAATCACAAAGGTTATTCTAAATATTGCTAATAATAGCTTTATTCCATTCAAAAGATTAATTGATGATAATGGTTTAATAAGAGAAGGTAGGATCAATAAACTTTTCTAACATCTATTTCAACTTTAGTTAGGGAGGTTACATAATCATCAAAGTTAGTAGGTTTTTAAACCTAGATGACCTTTTGAGTTGATTATTTGGTTTATTAGGAGTTTCAGTTTTATGGATTAGCTCTTAGTTAGGTTGCTATCACTTTCAAATATATTAGATTCTAAGTATGTAAGAGGCGGTGTCGTATATTGTACAAGAGGTGTAACAAGAGTTAAATTCGGAGTAAATTTTAATGACTCTCTTTTCCTGCCTCTTGTATTCCTGGAAAGACAAGATAAATACTTTTACTGCTCCCACTAATCTTAGAAATCTTTAGGAACTCAACATGCTTATGGTCAACATTTTAAGACCAGTAGATTCTTATAAAGAAACACTTTAATGATGTTACTCGTTGAGTTTCTTTTGTTGAGGAGTATTTTTATTTTGATAAGAAATCTTAGTGTACCCACACTAAGCAACAATGGAACTTTTATAAGAGTAGCATTAGCTTCTAAGGAGACAAGTTTTGATGAAATAGTGTCGAGATGGAGTAGTATCTTGTACAAGAGGTGTAAATTGAAGTAATATGAATTTTTAAGTTGTTATATATATATATATTTTATATATATTATATATATATTATATATAATAGGGTAGGGATCCTAAGAGAAGCTCACCCTATTTGAGAAACTTAAGAAGCATTCTGGACCACACATTTTCTTAAGCTTTTCGTAATATACACATATGTATAGTTTAAAATTGACTATATGCATATATGTATATTGCATTATACACATATGTATATAGTCAATTTTAAACTATACATATGTGTACATTACGAAAAGCTTTGGGAAAATGTGTGGTCCAGAATGTTTCTCAAGTTTCTCAATTAGCCTAGTGCTTCTCACATGATCCTAACCCATATATATATATATTATATGAATGGATCTCTTTAAGACCGTGGACCATAAGAGACATATCAGATACAAGTAAATAGTCTTTAAATGGCAAATGAACCATGTCTGAATATTTCGTTTGGAATAAGTTCCACGATTATCAGTGAAATAGAAACTTATGGTTGACTCATACTTATTCCTTAAGCTAAGTAATGTTTAGGGCATCTAACACATGATTAAATTATTAAGAATGAGATTAGATGAAAAAATTCATCCTCAACAACCATGTCATGATTCGAATGAAAATTTGGTTTCAGCTGATGAAATTTATAGGTCTCATTGTCTTTTGTTAAATTCTCATTTGCATGAGTATTATCTAGTTCTATCTTATAAAGGTTTATATTTAGATATTGATAACAAATAATATGAGAACTTAAGGTAATGGTGGCTTTGTTTTGGTCATGTAAACTAATTTACAACCATCAAAATTTAGCTTTAGTATTGATACTTAATTCCGAGTAATTTTCAGAATTATGTAAGGTGTCATAAAGGCCAGTTATAAGATAGTTTATTATGGTTTTATAACCTTAACATTTAAATTTGTCACTTAATCCCATGTTAGTTATTTGTTGATTTCTTGTAAGGAAACGTATAGTACCAGACTCAACCTATGATGTGTTAATTAGAATATTAATATTAGCAGACCTAAATATATTAAAACGTAACTACTTATCTTAGCCAGTTGTTCATTTGGATTATGGATAATCCTGTTACCTATGCCAGTCTAGTGGCATATATTTGTAGTGAGATTACCTCTTAAAGAACTTAGAGGTGGAAATTAATACTTTTATTTAGTCTATGACCTTAAAACTATCCTTTGTTTAGGTTTTAGTAGTGATGAGGTGAATAACATCTTATTTTTCAATTTCAGGCATTTCTTTTCCTATAAATGTTGTTGATCAACACACTATTTTCTTTGGGAATTCTGGGTGTTGTAGTTGATTCTTAAGGTATCAAATTGTACTAGTGGAAAAGTTAGTATGTAATGCACTCGAAAAATGTACTTATTTCCATGTGTAAACACTTAATTTTCTTGGTCATGGTTTGTACATTATGATGTATTAACAAATGCCATTTAACCTTATAGTTAGATTTTAGAATAGATGCATGCTTCTTATGAGTTCTTTTGATTCTTCCATAAAGAAAAATGAGTAAATTGCCAAAATTGTCCTTGAAGTTTAGGCATGTTTGTCAATTTCATTCAAAACAACTTTTTTGTACATATTGCCCTTCACTCTCGGGATTTTTTTTTTTTGCCATTTTCATCTAAACGTGTAACTTTTTTTTGCCGAAATCGTCCCTGAGATTTGGGATTTATGCCATTTTCATCCATGTCTTACAGAAAAATAAAGCAAATTAGACGTTTGGATGAAAATGGCAAAAAAACTCAAAAGTGAAGGGCAATATGGTACAAAAAAGTTGTTTTTGATGAAATGGCAAACATGCCCAAACCTCTGGGATGATTTTGGCGATTTACTCAAAAAATAGTCTTAAGAAAAATTGAATCTGAAATAACTCTTGTGATAACATTTATCTAAATGAGTTCTTAATTATCATAAGAGACACAATGTCTAACTTATCCCACTTGTGATGCTTTAGTTTTCTTTTGTATTACTGCTATCAGAGGTAGCAGCAGGATTGTCATGTTATGTCTTGAGAGATAATCAAGATCTAACAAGAGCAAATTTTATAGAAACTTTTAGCAAGACATCTTAGGTTTTGAAGATTAAAGTGATGATTTAGATGAGATGCTAATTTATAGATGAATTTTATAGTGAGTGATGTTATAGGGTATTCAAGTTAGACAGACTAGTGTATGATTATTTGGAGAAGTTGTAATATATCTATTGTTAACATCAAACTAATAAAGTAAGATGAAAGTACTACGTAAACGAGGACAAAACACATTTGGGTAAAAGTGAATCATTTAAGTATGTCTGCAAAATAATTGTGACAACTCACCTTTGGGTAGAAGTGTGACAATTTTCTTAATTAGGCACTGGTTAGTTATGCTAGTTATGAATATAATACATCATATTTGAGTAAAGTGAACATTCCTGTATACAATGCATAAGTAACGTAGCCTTTAATTATATAAACAATAAAATAGATATAGCACATCACTTTTAGACAGAAATGAAACATCAAAAACCCATTCAAGTTAAGCAATTTGGTTTGTAAAAAATCAATTTTATCTAAGCATTTACAAGACTTTTAAGTTAATTTAGTTCACGATAATGGTTCACAATAGTAGTTTGAATAGTTACGTACATGAAAAAATTAGTTCACGAAAAAGATTGAGTTCTCAAGAAAACAATTAGAGTTTTGTGTTCACTATATTTGAGTTCTCTATGTTTGAGAGTTCTCTTAGTTAGGGGTTCTCTAGTTAACTAATTGAGTTCTCAAGTCTATTGGTTATGGGTTTCAAGTTTTAAGTTCCCTTAAAATGATCTATAGTTTTGAGTTCCCTATGAGTTCTTGAGTTTAAGTGTTCTCCAGTTTTATGAGTTCACTTCAAATCAGTTTTCTTAAAATTGATGGAACAAAAAACCTGAGTTCACTTAAAATTAGTGAACAAAAAATTCGAGTTCTAAAAAAATTATTGATTTCTTAAAAATAGAAAAACGTGAACAAAAAAACTGTGAGTTACTTTTGAAAATCGACTTATCTGCAATGAAATTGTGATATAATTGAAAATCTTTTATGTGATTATATTTATGTTAATTTCCTAAATTGAAATCTATTATGGTTATCAAAGATATAAAATCTTTTATCTTGATAAAACTATATCAAAATTTCGAAATTCTAATAGATAGAATCTAATCAAATAGGAAAAACAAATCCTAATTTTTCGATCATTCCAAATTAAGACAATTCTTCGAATTTTTTGACGAGCAATAAATAAGATTTCGAAGAGTCTGTGGTTAGATTTCTCTAGAATCAAACCACCAAACATATTTTAATTTATAGAACTCGATTCTTATAAGATTCGATTGTATAAAGTCATAGCCCGATTAAAACACTATTTTCCAGAAATTTTATGCAGAAAACGTGAGCCCTCATGAACAGAAAAATGAAAACTCATAGTTAAACTGTTTTTCATCAAATCTTTTGATTTTTCAATTTAATTTCCAGATTTATGGAAAACAAACATAATTTATTTAAGCAACATATGCTTTGATGCTACATGTTGATCAGTTCTCTGTGTATATAAATGAAAGCATGATCAAAATGTATCTGGTAAGCCAACAACCACAATAAGGACTGCTTTAGATGACACGATTGTCAACTTGATCTGGTTCATGTGTAGGGTGTATATTAGCAATGGTGATTAGGAGTTCTTAGGTTGATGAACTCGTTGGTTATGAATGGAGAGAGAGGACGAATTTAGTGATATCATGTGTAGAGTCTAAAACTTTAACCTCTCCAGTTATCTTCTTTAAATACATCTAAGAAATTTTTTTATTAATTAGTAAATATAACATGACCTGTCAACAAGTATCAACTAATATAGTAATAAAATATATTTTAATATAATATAATATAAATAATTATAATGTCTACTTGGTTAAAAACTAATATATTTAATCCAACACAGTGACATTTACATTTAATGTTAACATGTACACTTTTTTGAAAGAATGAGAACAAACAAAACGTATGGGCATGTGATGTACTGTAGTCCCATCCCAGCCAATGTCCCCATTCGGTTCAATTTACACACTTTTTTTTAAAGGAAAATTTCATTTAACAACAACAACACATCTCAAAACCAAGGCGGCCAACCAAACTACAACGAACTACATGAATACAAATTTACACCAATCCTGCCATGAAATCGAAAAACCTTTTAACCTACTCTTACTCCACAAGAAACCCAGAGTTTTAATGCTGCTAATAATATCTTCTATCTTAATCTCTTTGTTGTTAAAAATCGCATCGTTCCTAGCCTTCCAAATGCACCAACAGCCGATTCTGATTAAACCCTTTAGGATTTCCTTCTTTGGACCATCTAAGCCGACATGCTCGTGAACCTGGAGAACTCGAAAAAGAACATCGGCGACACCTTACACCATCGACTAAGATGATTCCAAACTATGTTGGCCACAAAACATGTCGTAAAGATGTGATTCACAGTCTCTATACCTTCGCTACACAACTTACAGCTATCATCTTCAAGAATAATGTTCAGGTTTTTCAAGGCTTCCTCCGTGGCAATCCTGTTTAGACTCGCCCGCCACACCAAAATATTGCACTTAGCCGGCAGCCATTTTCATCTGTTGTCTTCAACTATCTCGTTCCGAACCGTGCTACAATCTAGCAAACGTTTAACCGCCCCGGTGCTGAAAGTATCGTTATTGCTACCGGACCATTTCCACGTTGCGAAACGTTGTAAAGTAAACCGTACCGCACCACTAACTTGTCAACTTCACGACCTGCCTGGATCGGTCTCTTCCAAGCCCATTCGTAATTACTCCCACTACTATTGATTTTAACCCGCTCAATAATCTTGCACTTTTTCTTCGATTCCAATTTAAAGATTTCAGGGAATTTGTCTTTCAGCGGCTCATCACTGAGCCACGGGTCCAGCCAAAATGCCGTTCCTTCCCCATTACCAACCTTGCTTTTAGAAAAGTTCCTTAACGGCTTACCTTCGATTTTAGTTTTTGTGACAACTGTAAAAATCCCGGTAAACTTTGATTAGTGCAAGTCCGTGGTGACCGGGCGTGATATGTATATCGTGATATTGTTGTGATTATGTGTGATGATACAAATTCTGGAAAATGATACACCGACTATAATGGGATTATATGCGTAGTAATTAACAACAACATTACAGTGACATTATGCGTCACCCACATGACAAGACAAAGTCGTGAATGAACTGACAACTCTGGGAATAAGTATTAGTAAACACACATGACTTGTGTGCTATGCCTAGCGATATCTGTACTATCTCAGAAGAATCCGAGAGCACGATATGGTTGACATGACACTACTAAGGACCAAATGCGAGGTTGGCATCCTTAGCCTTGAACAACGTGTTAAACGGAGACTTGACGTTTAACAACACATTAAACCTTTAATGTTGATTACTAGATTATCGGTAGCCTTAGTTAAGATTCCAAGTTCCAGAAACAACTCGGTTTTGTGCCGTAGACTGTGACATAAGGTTTGAAAATAATCAAAGCCCGGGCACGCAAAATGAAGCAGCTCCCGATTGGGGAAACGCGTTCGTTCCGGGCATAACATAAGGCAACCAAATGTGTAAGGAACGATCGATCAAGCTTAAAAGCACTTAAATGAATGTCAAACGAGACTTTTATGATTAAAACGTAACTGGGTTCGGATTTTTAGACGGTTATGCATGTCACACCCCGACCCGCATCGGAATAAGAATCGGGGCATAATTGGGTTATCACCAAAGCTCATGATATTTACTAATATGTTTCATATTTATTAAAGTCAAAATTGCATTCCCAATAATCCAAACATGTTCATACAAATACAAAGAAAAATAACCAACTAAACAATTCCAAGCTCTAAATCATTTTATTCTTCTAGGCCAATCCTATGTGTTTCTTGCTGCAACTGATTCACCTGTATCATATGTAAAAATGGGGGTTTTTGGGTCAACATAAGTTGGCGAGTGAACCTTGTTAGATAAACATTTATTATTGATTTTCTTGTTATTTTATCAAGGAAAAATTGTGCATAATCATAAGTGAGCAAATATAAATAATCAAACAGTAGCAATAACAATCACAAATTATAACATACAATAACATATAATAACATACAATAACATACCAACATCATACAATAAATAACATGAATGAAACTGTGCGATCAAGGCTCAATCAAGCAGAGCCGATCGTATTGCATGTACTGAAAATGATAAATGTCTGTGCGATCAAGGCTCAATCAAACGGAGCCAATCGTATGTTGGCACGCCAGGTTCACGCTCATAATGTAATGGGGAACATGCTCAACGCTCATAATGTAATGGGGAGCGGCGGCCTATGAAATTGCATGTACTGAAAATAATAAATTAAATCTAACAATAACCACACAAACAGTTGAAACAAGCTGAATACACATTTGTTCATGATATGATGTATGCACAATGATTTAAATATAATAAATGGCAAGACACATGATACACCCCAAAAACGTGATTAAACGGGGAATTTGTAAAGATTCACTCACATTGGGTGCGTTTGGTTGGAGATGATGAGATGCGCACGAGTTGGAAAGATTGTACAACGAGATTTATCTAACCTAAATAATAACGGAAAATATAGTAAATGAGTGGATTTTATTAATAATTTTAATAGAATTTTTAGATAAATTTTTGTGAGTTTAAGGCTATATCCTATCTTTAAAAACATTATTTTTAAGTATTTTTAATTGATTTTTAAATTAAATTAAATAATTAAAAATATAAAATATGTTGACTTTTTGGGTTGACCGTTGACTTTTTGACTTTGACTGTTTGACCGGTTTATTGTGTAATTGCATGCGCTGGTTGAGGCTCGAACCCGAGACCTCCCGTACGCGTGCACGCAGCTCTACCAACTGAGCTACGTGTCTAATCTGAAATAATTCTGTTTTTAATTATACTTATATATTAACTCAGCTTATCCAAAATTCTTTTATTTTCAAAAACATTTTAAATCATCGAACCGGTGTCACTTACAGGTCTCGAACCCGGGACCTGTGCTTTAACGTTACACACAGTCCACCGCTGGACTGTGTGTCTAACTTGGTTAATATACAAATTTTTATTATACTTAACAACTAACGTAAGTTAACCCGGTTCCGTTAGAAAAATAAAACGTCTTTTTTTACAGAAAGGGTGTGTGTATCAGGGATCGAACTCGCGGCGTGTGATATGTATATGCACACAGTCCACCGCTGGACTGTGTGTCTAACCCGAGATAATATCCAGATTTTATTAAACTTATAATCAAACTATCATCGTCTTCTTCATCACAAAATTACAGACTGCGATTACACCATTGTTTCTTGTTTAATTCGATTGACAAACATTGAACAGACTAATATGAAATGGCAGAGACGATATTTAGAAATAAACATACCGGTGAACGATTTATTTCAGAATTCCGGCAAGTCGTCGGCTCTGTGTTTACGGATTTCTACTGAATGAATAAATTAACAGTTTTGATTAGCTAATTGTGGAACTGAAGTGCTAAACAAACGTTAACAGAGTGTTTGAATGTCCATACCGTTTTACAGCGGAAGATAAGAACTTCCAGAAGTTTTCCGGCGAACTGGAATTATCTGATATTGACGTCTGAAATTGATTTAATTGAAGGGTCTGAGTTAGGAATAGCTTAACAATTGATAGACCACGAAGGTATTGAAAGACTTACTGTTTTGATGGAGAATACGGTTTTCCGGCGACTTGCAAATATTTTCCGGCGAGTAAAATAAACTTTTCTGATGAACTGAATGTATGACGAAAATGAAATGGCAGGTTTGTAGAATGTTTCTGAGTCGCGAGAGAGGTCTTTGATTGAAGTAATTCAGATATTGAATATTTTCGGTTATAGAACTGATCATCATCAGAATTTAAGTTAATTCAAGTCTGAATTGATTAGAATCGTCGGTGCATCGGTTATAAACCAGAATTCGCGATTATTCAAACGTTTTAGACGGTTGAATAGCCGATTACGGTTTTCAGTTTTGGCGCAACCGGTTGATATATGATTTACTATAAAACTCATTTGTTTCCTAGAATTGACAGAAAACAACAAGTGGCGGAGTGGTTATGCGTGTGAGTGTTAAGTCTTTGAGTTCTCTTCCGGCTGACCCGGGTTCGAGTCCCGGCAGCCTCATTTTATTTTTAATTATTTTATTTTTATTTTTTATCATTATAACTCTTGTAGTTTAGTTTTTTATTAATTATGTAACATTAAAAAAATTAAAATAGTCATAAATACGCAACGAACATTTATAACTTGATATTGATTACAAATGGAGCGGGTTTGGAAAACCCGTTTTCGACAAATGTTACAGTATCCCCTACTTTTAGGAATTTCGTCCCGAAATTTAAGTAGTAGATTAGTAGTAGTAGTAGTGGGAAAAAGATGCGGGTATTTTTCGGCATTGAGTCTTCACGTTCCCAAGTAAACTCAGGTCCCCGTTTCGACTCCCAGCGTACTCTAACAATTGGAATGCGACTTCGTCGAAGACGTTTTTCTCCGAAATCCATGATCTCTACTGGTCTTTCAGTAAAATGCATAGATTCATCAATCTGTATATCTTCCAGAGGAATGTGGAGATTTTCATCAGCGAGCACTTCTTCAAGTTTGATACGGGAATGTGGGATGAATCCTGTTGAGTTCTTCTGGTAGATCAAGCTTGTATGCTACAGGTCCTACTCTTTCGAGTATCTTGAAAGGTCCTACGTAGCGTGGTGCTAGCTTGCCTTTTTGACCAAAACGAACTACTCCCTTCCACGGTGATACTTTTAAAAGTACATGATCACCAATGTTAAACTCCAAAGGCTTCCGTCGTTTATCTGCATAACTCTTTTGACGACTTTGAGCCGCTAGAAGATTGTTTCGAATTTGATGGATCTTGTCTGTGGTTTCTTGAATCAATTCTGGACCAATGATTTGAGCTTCCCCAATTTCGTGCCAACATACTGGAGATCGGCACTTACGACCATATAAAGCTTCAAAAGGTGCCATGCCGATGCTTGAATGACAGCTGTTGTTGTACGAAAATTCAACTAATGGTAGATGAGCGTCCCAATTTCCCTTGAAGTCTATGACACATGCTCGAAGCATATCTTCAAGAGTTTGAATATTGCATTCAGATTGTCCATCAGTTTGAGGATGATAGGCGGTACTGAGATCTAATCGCGTACCCATAGCGGCTTGTACTGCTTGCCATGTTCGTGAAGTGAAACGACCATCACGATCTGAAATAATGCTTAACGGTACACCATGTCGGCTTACGATTTCGCTGATATAAATACGAGCTAGCTTTTCGTTCTTGAAATCTTCGCGGATAGGAATAAAGTGAGCTGATTTTGTAAGTCGATCAATGATTACCCATATAGTGTCATACCCACCAGAAGTGCGAGGTAACCCGGTAATTAAGTCCATGGTTATGTTTTCCCACTTCCATACAGGTATTTCAGGTTGGACCAGAAGTCCTGAGGGTCTTTGGTGTTCAGCTTTCACCTTGGAACATGTAAGGCACTTGGAAACAAAAACAGCAATATCCTTTTTCATTCCAGGCCACCAATAGGTGTCTCGAAGGTCTTGATACATCTTATCGGCCCCTGGGTGTATGGAGTATCGTGTTTTGTGAGCTTCATTCATAAGAATTTCACGAAGGTTGTTGTGGTCAGGAATCCATATATGATCTAGATAGTACAGAATACCGTCAGATTTAGTTTCAATTTTAAGTTCCGCTCCACAGGACAGCTCCTGTCTTACATCATCTTCCGTTACTGAAACATGTTGGGCTTCTCGAATTTGATCTTTAATGTCAGTTATGATTTGCGAACATAGAAGACGAATGAAGTTCGCATAACCCTTTCGACTGAGTGCATCAGCCACCACATTTGCTTTGCCAGGGTACTACCGAATTTCACAATCGTAGTCATTTAGAAGTTCGACCCATCTTCGTTGCCTCATGTTTAACTCCTTTTGATTGAAGATATGTTGAAGACTCTTGTGGTCAGTGTATATTTCACACTTAGTACCATAGAGATAATGTCTCCATATCTTAAGAGCGAACACAACGGCTCCCAGTTCTAGGTCATGGGTGGTGTAGTTCTTCTCATGAGTCTTGAGTTGTCTCGAAGCATAAGCTATAACCTTTCCTCTTTGCATTAGGACACAGCCTAAACCTTGCCCTGACGCGTCGCAATAAACCACGAAATCATCACAACCTTCAGGCAGTGTGAGGATTGGTGCATCACATAGTTTTTGTTTAAGGGTTTGGAAGGCTTCTTCTTGCTTGGGTCCCCATATGAAAGGTTTCCCCTTATGAGTTAAAGCCGTGAGTGGTACAGCAATGCGTGAGAAGTTTGAAATGAAACGACGATAATAACCAGCCAGACCAAGAAAAGATCTTACTTCAGTTGGTGTACGTGGCGCTTGCCATTCTTGTACTGCTTTGATCTTTGAGGGATCGACATGTATTCCCTTGTCATTGACTACATGCCCAAGGAATTGTACCTCTTTTAACCAGAATTCACATTTGGAGAATTTGGCGTAAAGCTTTTCATTTTCTAGGAGTGTAAGGTTGAGTCGAAGATGGCGCTCATGATCAGACTTAGACTTTGAATAAATGAGGATGTCGTCGATGAAGACTATAACAAAACGATCGAGATAAGGTTTGCAGACTCTGTTCATTAAATCCATGAAGACAGCTGGAGCGTTGGTTAAACCAAATGGCATGAGTTCGGAAAACAGTCTTTGGGACGTCTTCTTCATGCACTCTAAGTTGATGATAACCGGATCGAAGGTCGATCTTTGAAAAGCAGCTGGCACCTTGAAGTTGGTCAAGAAGATCATCAATGCGAGGTAATGGATAGCGATTCTTGATTGTTAACTTGTTGAGTTCTCTGTAGTCGATGCACATGCGAAACGATCCATCTTTCTTCTTTACAAAAAGGACAGGTGCACCCCAAGGTGAGGAGCTAGGACGTATGAATCCCTTGTCAGTCAACTCTTGCAATTGACTGGCTAGCTCTTGCATTTTAGAGGGGGCTAACCTATAAGGAGACTTTGCGACTGGTGTAGCACCAGGTATAAGATCAATACGGAATTCGACTTCTCTAACTGGAGGAAGTCCTGAAATGTCGTCAGGAAAAACTTGCGGGAAATCTTTTACTACTGGGATGTCTTCAAGTTTCTTCTCCATGGTTCCCTTTTTGATGATATGAGCTAAAAACGCGACATAATTATTGCGAAGATATTTTTGAGCTTGAAGACAAGACATTAAGCTGAGCCCTTTCGACGAGGTTTCTCCAAAGATTCGAAGAGTCTGACCGTTTGAAAGAGGAATACGTATAAACTTTTCGCGGCATACAACTTCTGCCTGATGTTGACTGAGCCAGTCCATACCAATTATGATATCAAAACTTCCCAACTTCATAGGAATAAGGTCAACTGAAAAGTCGTGGTCGTTTAAGGTGAGTGTACAGTTGCGTATAATAGAGTTTAATGAGACCGGTTTCCCGTCAGCAACTTCTACCGTTATGGATTCCATGAGCTTATCCCGATTTTGGTTTAAGATAGGTTCAAACTCTAAGGACACAAAACTTTTATCCGCGCCAGTATCAAACAACATGGATGCATATCTACCATTGATAAGGAACGTACCGTTAACCACATTGCCGTCAGCTCTAGCCTGATTAGCGTTGATGTTGAAAGCTCTTCCTCTTGCAGGTGGAGGAGCTTGGTTCGCTTGATTCACCGGATTGGCTTGGGCCTGAGCATGAATAATGTTCACCAACCTTGGACAAGTGTTTCTAAAATGGCTTGGGTCTCCACAATTGTAGCAAGCCCGCATAGGTTGTACCATAGGATAGTTGGGTTGGTAATATGTTTGGGCTAAATGTTGGGTAGGTGGTAATAGTAGGGGTTGTTGGGCTTGACCCATTATTTGCTGGTGGGTTTGGGTTGAAGGCTGGTGGCGGTTCGTTCGCTGAGGCATGCGGCAGGTTTGAATAGTATGACCTGCGCGACCACAGCCGGTGCAATGTTGGCAGGGATGATCAGGAAAATGGTGGTATTGGCAACGGTTACATTTTGGTAACGGGCCAGAGTATGGTCTTTTGTATGGTGCAGGTGGAGGGGTGACTTGGGTAATGGGTGCAGCAGGAATAGGGAAATTGGTTTGTGTAACAACGAAGTTTCTGGTGTTGCGCTTCCTCTTGTTAGCAAACTTAGAGGAGGAGATGGAATGGTTTGATGTTTGGCCCTCAATGGGGGCTTTCTTCTTCTCCTCTTTAAACTTACCGTTGCGAATTCGATTCTCGGTCAGTTCAGTCGCTAGCTCCATAGCAGCTTCAAGTGTTGCTGGCGAAGTGCTGAGGACTGAATCTTGAATTTTCGAGGGAAGACCTCGAATATAATGCTCGATCAAGCGATAGACTGGGGTAAACAAATTAGGGACCATTTGGTTCAACTCTAAGAACCTCTTGTTGTAAGTGGTATGATCTCCCTCCTTTTGCTTTAAAGAATGAAATTCGTCCTCTAGCTTCTTAATCTCACTTCTAGGACAGAATCGCCTCGTCATGATTTCCCTTAACTCCTCCCATGTTAAGGCCATTGCATCATCAATTCCCCTCTTCCCCTTTTCAGTATTCCACCAGGTGAGAGCTACCCCAAATAGTCTCCCGGTGGCGTATCGAACCTTACGATCCTCAGGACAATCGCAGTTGAGAAAGGTGTTTTCCATTTCCTCAAACCAGTGGAGGGGAGCAGTGACACCTTCGGTCCCTTCAAATTTAGGAGGATCGCAAGACTTGAAATGCTTGTATGAGCACTTGCTGGTAGGAGGGTTGCCGATGTTCTGGTCATGTTGTTGGGGAGGATTAGTGGGATTTGTGGCGAGAGCTTGTTGTACTTGAACCACAATGTCAGGAAGCACCGCGGCCATTTGTTTCGCGATTTGTGTGGCCAAGCGTTCGTGAGTTCTTCCTGATCTTTTACCCCCTCGTTGTTGTCTGGCCGACATCTACAGGAACATACATAAGAAGATTGTGAGTTTATGGAGTCTTTTTAGGTGTCATGTGTCTTTAAGAAAATGAAAATAACATAAATATCAATAATGCAACTAATTCCATAGGATGTCTTGGGTTTGCTCATGTTGGGCCTCAAATGTCCCCCATACCTTCACCTGTATAGTCATGTGGGCCCCCATGACTATTGTCTTGGTAGGATTCACATTAGTATTGGCGATTTAACACTCGCATCACCCGAATGCAAACCACAAAATATGTTTACGAGATGTATGGTCGGAATGTGTCCAGGTGTAGACACAATGACAACTCAAAGTGGGGTTAGCTCACACGACGTTTGGTATAGCATGCTTTGGCCTAATAGGTACTTCGTACTCTCATCGTTAGTCCCCAGGTAGGCAAACTGGTCCTTTATTTTGGATTTATATGAATGCCAGCCTAGACAGGACGTTCCGACTACCGGTACTGGTACCCTTCCAGTTACTACATGCCCGTCATGAGAACTCACTTTGATGAGATTTGAAAATACAAAAATCATTGTAAAAGCAATCATGAAAATGATGTGGTGTGTGCTTTCATGGATATGATATGTTATGAGAATATGATTCATGATAGGCATTATATGATAATATATACTTATGAACATGCTTGCATAACATTGAATGTAACATTTAACATAAAACATATAAACATCATGAAATTTGGCATGTAACACACAAAAATCTTAAATATTTCTAATCAACTATAGTATAGGCTCTAAGGGTCTAATAACCTATCCTGTATCCCTATAGTCATGGCCCTGATACCAATCTGTCACACCCCGACTCGCAGCGGAATAAGAATCGGGGCATAATTGGGTTATCACCAAAGCTTATGATATTTATTAATACGTTTCATATTTATTAAAGTCAAAATTACATTCCCAATAATCCAAACATGTTCATACAAATACAAAGAAAAATAACCAACTAAACAATTCCAAGCTTTAAATCATTTTATTCTTCTAGGCCAATCCTATGTGTTTCTTGCTGCAGCTGATTCACCTGTATCATATGTAAAAATGGGGGTTTTTGGGTCAACATAAGTTGGCGAGTGAACCTTGTTAGATAAACATTTATTATTGATTTTCTTTTATTTTATCAAGGAAAAATTGTGCATAATCATAAGTGAGCAAATATAAATAATCAAACAGTAGCAATAACAATCACAAACTATAACATACAATAACATATAATAACATACAATAACATACCAACATCATACAATAAATAACATGAATGAAACTGTGCGATCAAGGCTCAATCAAGCGGAGCCGATCGAATTGCATGTACTGAAAATGATAAATGTCTGTGCGATCAAGGCTCAATCAAACGGAGCCGATCGTATGTTGGCACGCCAGGTTCACGCTCATAATGTAATGGGGAACATGCTCAACGCTCATAATGTAATGGGGAGCGGCGGCCTATGAAATTGCATGTACTGAAAATAATAAATTAAATCTAACAATAACCACACAAACAGTTGAAACAAGCTGAATACACATTTGTTCATGATATGATGTATGCACAATGATTTAAATATAATAAATGGCAAGACACATGATACACCCCAAAAACGTGATTAAAACGGGGAATTTGTAAAGATTCACTCACATTGGGTGCGTTTGGTTGGAGATGATGAGATGCGCACGAGTTGGAAAGATTGTACAACGAGATTTAACTAACCTAAATAATAACGGAAAATATAGTAAATGAGTGGATTTTATTAATAATTTTAATAGAATTTTTAGATAAATTTTTGTGAGTTTAAGACTATATCCTATCTTTAAAAACATTATTTTTAAGTATTTTTAATTGATTTTTAAATTAAATTAAATAATTAAAAATATAAAAATATGTTGACTTTTTGGGTTGACCGTTGACTTTTTGACTTTGACTGTTTGACCGGTTTATTGTGTAATTGCATGCGCTGGGTGAGGCTCGAACCCGAGACCTCCCGTACGCGTGCACGCAGCTCTACCAACTGAGCTACGTGTCTAACCTGAAATAATTCTGTTTTTAATTATACTTATATATTAACTCAGCTTATCCAAAATTCTTTTATTTTCAAAAACATTTTAAATCATCGAACCGGTGTCACTTACAGGTCTCGAACCCGGGACCTGTGCTTTAACGTTACACACAGTCCACCGCTGGACTGTGTGTCTAACTTGGTTAATATACAAATTTTTATTATACTTAACAACTAACGTAAGTTAACCCGGTTCCGTTAGAAAAATAAAACGTCTTTTTTTACAGAAAGGGTGTGTGTATCAGGGATCGAACTCGCGGCGTGTGATATGTATATGCACACAGTCCACCACTGGACTGTGTGTCTAACCGAGATAATATCCAGATTTTATTAAACTTATAATCAAACTATCATCGTCTTCTTCATCACAAAATTACAGACTGTGATTACACCATTGTATCTTGTTTAATTCGATTGACAAACATTGAACAGACTAATATGAAATGACAGAGACGATATTTAGAAATAAACATACCGGTGAACGATTTATTTCAGAATTCCGGCAAGTCGTCGGCTCTGTGTTTACGGATTTCTACTGAATGAATAAATTAACAGTTTTGATTAGCAAATTGTGGAATTGAAGTGCTAAACAAACGTTAACAGAGTGTTTGAATGTCCATACCGTTTTACAGCGAAAGATAAGAACTTCCAGAAGTTTTTCGGCGAACTGGAATTATCTGATATTGACGTCTGAAATTGATTTCAATTGAAGGGTCTGAGTTAGGAATAGCTTAACAATTGATAGACCACGAAGGTATTGAAAGACTTACTATTTTGATGGAGAATACGGTTTTCCGGCGACTTGCAGAAATTTTCCGGCGAGTAAAATAAACTTTTCTGATGAACTGAATGTATGGCGAAAATGAAATGGCAGGTTTGTAGAATGTTTCTGAGTCGCGAGAGAGGTCTTTGATTGAAGTAATTCAGATATTGAATATTTTCGGTTATAGAACCGATCATCATCAGAATTTAAGTTAATTCAAGTCTGAATTGATTAGAATCGTCGGTGCATCGGTTATAAACCAGAATTCGCGATTATTCAAACGTTTTAGACGGTTGAATAGCCGATTACGGTTTTCAGTTTTGGCGCAACCGGTTGATCTATGATTTACTATAAAACTCATTTGTTTCCTAGAGTTGACAGAAAACAACAATTGGCGGAGTGGTTATGCGTGTGAGTGTTAAGTCTTTGAGTTCTCTTCCGGCTGACCCGGGTTCGAGTCCCGACAGCCTCATTTTATTTTTAATTATTTTATTTTTATTTTTTATCATTTATAACTCTTATAGTTTAGTTTGTTTATTAATTATGTAACATTAAAAAAATTAAAATAGCCATAAATACGCAACGAACATTTATAACTTGATATTCGATTACAAATGGAGCGGGTTTGGAAAACCCGTTTTCGACAAATGTTACAGTATCCCCTACTTTTAGGAATTTCGTCCCGAAATTTAAGTAGTAGTAGTAGTAGTAGTGGGAAAAAGATGCGGGTATTTTTCGCGCATTGAGTCTTCACGTTCCCAAGTAAACTTAGGTCCCCGTTTCGACTCCCAGCGTACTCTAACAATTGGAATGCGACTTCGTCGAAGACGTTTTTCTCCGAAATCCATGATCTCTACTGGTCTTTCAGTAAAATGCATAGATTCATCAATCTGTATATCTTCCAGAGGAATGTGGAGATTTTCATCAGCGAGACACTTCTTCAAGTTTGATACGTGGAATGTGGGATGAATCCTGTTGAGTTCTTCTAGTAGATCAAGCTTGTATGCTACAGGTCCTACTCTTTCGAGTATCTTGAAAGGTCCTGCGTAGCGTGGTGCTAGCTTGCCTTTTTGACCAAAACGAACTACTCCCTTCCACGGTGATACTTTTAAAAGTACATGATCACCAATGTTAAACTCCAAAGGCTTCCGTCGTTTATCTGCATAACTCTTTTGACGACTTTGAGCCGCTAGAAGATTGTTTCGAATTTGATGGATCTTGTCTGTGGTTTCTTGAATCAATTCTGGACCAGTGATTTGAGCTTCCCCAATTTCGTGCCAACATACTGGAGATCGGCACTTACGACCATATAAAGCTTCAAAAGGTGCCATGCCGATGCTTGAATGACAGCTGTTGTTGTACGAAAATTCAACTAATGGTAGATGAGCGTCCCAATTTCCCTTGAAGTCTATGACACATGCTCAAAGCATATCTTCAAGAGTTTGAATGGTGCATTCAGATTGTCCATCAGTTTGAGGATGATAGGCGGTACTGAGATCTAATCGCGTACCCATAGCGGCTTGTACTGCTTGCCATGTTCGTGAAGTGAAACGACCATCACGATCTGAAATAATGCTTAACGGTACACCATGTCGCTTACGATTTCGCTGATATAAATACGAGCTAGCTTTTCGTTCTTGAAATCTTCGCGGATAGGAATAAAGTGAGCTGATTTTGTAAGTCGATCAATGATTACCCATATAGTGTCATACCCACCAGAAGTGAGAGGTAACCCGGTAATTAAGTCCATGGTTATGTTTTCCCACTTCCATACAGGTATTTCAGGTTGGACCAGAAGTCCTGAGGGTCTTTGGTGTTCAGCTTTCACCTTGGAACATGTAAGGCACTTGGAAACAAAAACAGCAATATCATTTTTCATTCCAGGCCACCAATAGGTGTATCGAAGGTCTTGATACATCTTATCGGCCCCTGGGTGTATGGAGTATCGTGTTTTGTGAGCTTCATTCATAAGAATTTCACGAAGGTTGTTGTGGTCAGGAATCCATATACGATCTAGATAGTACATAATACCGTCAGATTTAGTTTCAATTTTAAGTTCCGCTCCACAGGACAGCTCCTTTCTTACATCATCTTCCGTTACTGAAACATGTTGGGATTCTCAATTTGATCTTTAATGTCAGTTATGATTTGCGAACATAGAAGACGAATGAAGTTCGCATAACCCTTTCGACTGAGTGCATCAGCCACCACATTTGCTTTGCCAGGGTGGTACCGAATTTCACAGTCTAGTCATTTAGAAGTTCGACCCATCTTCGTTGCCTCATGTTTAACTCCTTTTGATTGAAGATATGTTGAAGACTCTTGTGGTCAGTGTATATTTCACACTTAGTACCGTAGAGATAATGTCTCCATATCTTAAGAGCGAACACAACGGCTCCAAGTTCTAGGTCATGGGAATTTATGGAATTATAAACAGATTATTTTAAAACAATTCGGCAGTTTACCGTATAGCGAACCTGTCAGAACTGGGAACTGACCCAACCTGAAAAATACTATAGTTGGAACACTGGGAGTATTCCGGGCGATTTCCGGTAAATTAGGCACCCTAGGTTCCTAAGGCAATTCTGGAGAATTCCCGACGGTGAAAATGGAAACTCAAATTTGGGCAACTTAACCCCCCCAAACACTCTAACTCCCTTAAGGGAAAGTTAAACATTCTTGAATAACCACGTGTTGGCACTACTGGTATTCCCGTATCATTACCCGAACACGTTAAACTACTGACTTTAGCTGGCACGCGAATCGGTGTCCGGAAGCCAAACTGTAAACTAATACTACCCTGACGTCCATCACCATACCAGTGTCCTATAGACTCAATCGGAGTAAAAACTCCTGACCAGATCCAAGTTATAACCATTACCAACTTAGATACTGATTGAGTCCATACTTGCATGGGTGTTATTAAAGTGGATCCAGTTGCTTGATCACTCTTACGTTGAGATCACTGCTTGTACTGTGAGTTTTCACTTCCCCGCTTTTAAACTGTTTTACTGTTTTCTGGGGACTTGCATGTTAAAAACTGTGTTGAATACACCGATTTGGGAGTGAGTTTTACTCTCCCACTTGTAATTTTTTCACTATTTTCTGGAATGGCTGGCATATTATGAAACTGTGTTAATTGCACCAACTTATGATGATGTGCATTATCTAACACCCGAACTACCTCCCTCTACAAGTGATTAACTTAAGCCTTACGGGGCAGTGGATAGTACTATTGGTCCGATAGACCCTAGTTGCTCCAGGCAGTGTCTAGGTGACACTGTGCCAGTCACGCAACTGCACGTGTCCTGAATTTAGTTATGTCATTAGACATAACTGCATGGGAACATTGAACTTTACATGACTCAGTTGCCGGGATGACGTGCCTATCTTGACACGGCCCGGTGGGAAGTGTCTGTGGTGACACGACCCGGTGCGGTGATGTTGGGGTTTTGACATGTTTATCAAAGTTATTTTATCCGTATAAAATAAAACGCAGCGGAATATTTATTTAAAACATGTTACTTTAAAAGATATAAAACCCATTTTATAGTAAAACCAAAACCCGGATCCATATATGAACATGCATGCTTCAATCATAGGGTGTTTAGAATACTATCTTCCAAAGAACAAGTAGGTGACGAAGATGATACTTCTTGAATGGTAATCTTCTAAGTAGAAGACCTCAAGGTTGTATACCCCAAGCTTTCCAACAAACACCACAAGATTGCTAGGATTTCTACACTTATGAACTCACTTGAAACACCCTCCTGACAACCACCTTTGGCAGAAAATATGAGAGCTCAAAGAAATTCTTGCACTTTGAATTTTTGTCTAGAGAATATGTGTGTGTAATGTCTTAATTAAAACACCAAAATCCTCCATATAATCTTACAAGATCAAGTGTTGGATTTGGTGAGATTGTGTGAAATATTGCATGAAATTTCATTGGTGGAAAATCCACCTTGGGGATACCCCATGTGGATGGCCATAGGCCCTTTTCTCCACCCAATCCCCCTTTTTTATTTGTTAATTCTTGTATTTATATTTTATAACTTTTAGAAAATATAACTCAATACAAGACTTTATGCAACATAACTTAACTATTTATAATTTTATTTAACCCATTAAATAACAATATAAAATATTCTCTCAAAATAAATTATCCATATAATTTATTAGTTTCTCAAGTGCAATTATTTAGAAAACCAATTTCTAAATATTCTAAGTGTTAATATTTATTTGTTTGATCACATCATAAATAAATATTATGTGTGTTTGTCTAGCTTGTTATTGGGTATGACCCGACTTGGATCATAACGTACTAGCCACATCAATTTAATATGTGTCTTGGGCATACCGATTCCAATAATCTCCCACTTGCACAAGATACATATAAGATTGATGCAAGTAGCAAATACCGCCTAACAACGGTTTACTACCCCTAATACGTATGACGAAGTGCCATTCAATAACATCATCCCCTTCAAGTCCCTTACTTGAACATGATCTAGGTGAAACAATCATTTATCCTTTCGTTACAGATGTCATGTCAAATTCAGAGACATAGTATGATCATTCTCTGTTGATTTAACTTTAGCAGGCCTTAGACATCTTACTCTCAACGAATAAGAGGAACAAATCCCATCTTGACTACATACGTCTCTCACAATCACCTCGTACCACACATGAGCTTAGCCTTATGTACTGCCATATTACTGAAAACAAAGAACCAAGTCAAAGTACAATATTTGGTGAATATCAAGACCCAATATGTATCTCAGGTCAGAGGATACAATGATATTCGCCTTTACTCAAATTTACTTATGATTAATCTCAAAGATTCCATGTAGTAATATTTGAGAGCGGGTCAGTCCAATATTTGTATCCCACAAATATCTATGAACTTTGGCAGCAACACTTTGCTCTATATTCATACCTAATGAATATTCACCAATCCGAGTTCATAATAGTCTTACCTTCATATTTGTTCCCACAAATATGATCGACTACGGACATTTCGAATAATTAACTTATTCATGGATTTAAACATGCTAAAATGGAACATAACTCAAAATGCCATAATCATTAAATGAGTCATAATAACAATTGTTCCGATATCCAAATACTAAATAGATCAAATCCAATCACTAGAATATCGAAGTCCTAAGGCACAAGTATGACCCTCATGCTTTGGCCGTTCAAGGAGCTTCGTGAGAGGATCCGCAATGTTTTGATCGGTGTGAACTTTGCGAATACATATCTTTCCTTTTTCAACTTCATCCCTTGTGTAGCTGAATCTCCGCTCAATGTATCCAGTCTTTTGATGTGCACGAGGTTCCTTAATTTGTGCAGTTGCACCCTCGTCATCACAAAAGATTTCTAGGGGATCCTGAATGGTAGGGACTACCCCTAGGTCGGTGATGAATTTCTTCAACCATGCAGCTTCTTGTGCTGCCAATGAAGCGGCGATGTATTTTGATTCTGTAGTGGACAATGCTACAACATCCTGCTTCGAGCTCTTCCAAGAGACTGCAGCTCCATTCAAAATGAAGACATACCCAGATTGTGATCGAGAACCATCTCGGTCAGTTTGAAAACTCGCATCCGTGTAACCCTTTACAACGAGTTCCTCTTCACCAGATCCATATATTAGAAACATATCCTTAGTCCTTCTAAGGTATTTCAATATGCTTTTAACAGCCATCCAATGACTGTTACCTGGATTTTGATGGTATCTACTTGTCATACTTAAGGCGCATAACACGTCCGGTCTAGTGCATATCATTGCATACATGATGGATCCTATAGCAGACGCATATGGGACTCCTTTCATTCTCTCTTGCTCCTCCTTTGAGCTTGGACATTGAGACGCATTCAATATCGTTCCCTTTTTGAATAGGTACCAAACCTTTCTTAGAGTTCTCCATCTTGAACCTTTTCAAGACTTTGTCAATGTATGCACTTTGGTTCAAACCTATCAAGCGCCTTGATCTATCCCTATAGATCTTTATTCCCAAAATATAGGCGGCTTCACCAAGATCCTTAATGGAAAAACAACTTCCAATCCAGGTTTTAACACCTTCCATGGTTGGAATATCATTTCCAAATAGTAGAATGTCATCGACATACAGTACTAGGAAAGTGATGATGCTCCCACTAGCCTTCTTATACACACAAGCTTCATCGGCGTTCTTGATGAATCCAAAATTCCTAATTTCTTCATCAAAACGATGATTCCAACTTCTAGATGCTTGTTTCAATCCATATATTGATTTCTTTAACTTGCATACTTTGTTAGAATGTTTTGGACTGACAAAACCTTCAGGCTGAATTATATAGACATCTTCATTAAGATATCCATTGAGGAAAGCCGTTTTGACATCCATTTGCCAAATCTCATAATCGTAGTATGCAGCTATAGCAAATAATATCCTAATTGACTTTAGCATCGCCACGGGCAAGAAGGTCTCATCATAATCAACCCCTTGAGTTTGAGTGAAACCTTTTGCTACAAGTCTCGCTTTATAAGTATCCAAGTTACCATGCATATCAGTTTTCTTCTTGAAAACCCACTTACTTCCAACTACTTTGGAGTTAAGAGGTGGCACAACCAATTCCCATACTTGGTTGTCATACATGGATTGCATCTCTACGTTCATGGCTTCAAGCCATTTGTCACAATCGGATTGTGACATTGCATCATGGTATGTGGTTGGTTCATCCGAATCTACCACGTAGCATCCATCCATGAAAAATCCATATCTTTCAGGTGGATTACTAATTCTTCCAGATCTGCGAACGTTTTGTGTGTATTGATCAACCATTTGATCCTCTTCAACAACCTCTTGTTGAGTGCTAGTATCAACCAAACGTGCATCGGCTTATGGTTCTTGATCCTCATCAAGTTCCACTGTTCTACTACTAGTTCCTTCCATAGGGAACTTAGCCTCCAAGAACTTACCCTCTCGAGCAACAAATACCTTTTGCTCTGTTGGATCGTAAAAGTAATATCCTATATCATCTTTAGGATATCCTACAAAGATACACTTAGTGGATCGTACTTCCAATTTATTTGGGGTGTATTGCTTCACATAAGCTTCATAACCCCATACCTTCAAATATGATAATGATGGAGCACTTCCATGCCATATTTCAAAAGGTGTCTTATCCACTTTCTTGGTTGGGGCCATATTCAGTATACGGGCCGCGGAGAGCAAAGCGTAACCCCAAAATGATAGAGGCAATGTGCTTCTAGCCATCATAGATCGAACCATATCCAATAGAGTTCGATTCCTCCTTTCAGACACACCATTATGTTGTGGTGTTCCAGGTGGAGTAAGTTGTGAGATAATCCCACAACTCCGAAGATGATCTTGAAAAGCATCACTAAGGTATTCACCTCCTCTATCGGTACAAAGGACTTTGATTGTTTTCTTGAGTTGATTTTCTACTTCACTTTTGAAATATTTGAACATTTCAAATGCTTCATCTTTGTGTCTTATCAAGTACACATAACCATAATGACTATAGTCGTCGGTAAAACTAATGAAGTATCTTTCACCATTCCTTGTCATTGGCTTAAAAGGACCACATACATCCGAATGTATGATACCTAATAAGTCTTTTGCCCTTTCAAATGTGCCACTGAAGGGTGCCTTAGTCATTTTGCCTTGTAAACAAGATTCACATACATCAAATGAATCATCTCCATTTGTTTCCAAAAGACCATTCTTTCGAAGTGTTTGCATGCGATTTTTGTTTATATGTCCAAGGCGACAATGCCAAAGATAGGAATCACTCAAATCTAATTTGAGTTTCTTGGTGGTTGCTTGGTACATTGATCTATCAAATGTATTATCATGAACCAATTCATAAATACCATTTGAAGGCATAGCTTTAAAGTAAAACATGCCATTCATCAAAACATAAATGTCATCGTTTACAAACTTTAAATTAAAACCATATTGTAGCAAGAGGGAAAGTGAAATAATGTTCCTAGTCAAACTAGGAGCATATAAAACATTTTTCAAGATGATTTCCAAACCACTTGGAAGTTTCAAAACATAGTCTCCTCGGGCTTCAACTTGAACCTTTGCTCCATTGCCCATGAAGAGACTAATGTCTCCCTTCTTGTAATGTTTATTTCTTTTGAACCCCTGCAACAAATTGCATATATGAGTTCCACATCCGGTATCCAATACCCATGTGTTTAAAGAAATAACATTAAGGTCAATATGTATCATAAAGATTGTACCTGAGGTTTGCCCCGCATCCCTCTTGTTTTTCAACTCTTTGAGATAGGTTGGACAATTTCTTTTCCAATGTCTTATCTCTCCACACTCAAAGCATGGGTCAGTCGAAGCAACCTTTTGCTTCTTTTCCTTCGTTTTCGTGGTTCCGCTTTAACCTTTCCTTTTCCCTTCCCTTTGACATGGCCCTTCCTTCTGGCAAAACTTGCCTTGGAGTCGGGGTGGGGCCTTTTCTTGTTGCTTCCCTCATTGATCGTTAGAACGGGTAAAGCCCTTTTACCCATGCCTGCCTCGGCAGTTTTTAGCATTGCATGAAGCTCACCAATGCTCTTGTCCCATCCGTTCATGTTATAATTCATGACGAAAGTCTCAAACTTCTTTGTTAAAGAGTTGAGGATCAAATCCGTAGCCAACTCTTTAGAGATGGGACAATTAAGCCTTTTGAGGCGATCAATGTGGCTTTTCATCTTCAGGACATAAGATGAGACCGATTGGGTTTCCTCCATACGACATGCATGAAGCGCCCGAACAAAAAAAAAAACCGTTTCGAAGCGTTCTACCCTTGCTTGTTGAAGGAACATTTGTTTCAATTGGGTAATCATGTCGTATGCCCCATGATGTTCAAAATCCTTTTGATCTCGAGAATCATAGTTCCCAACATGAGGCAAGAGGCTTGCACGGAGTCCTCGGTATACTTAACCCAATCGTTATAGGCCTCTTCATCTTCCACGTTAGGTTCATCGGGAATAGGATCGTCCAACACATAAGATATCTTTTCTTGCTTGAGAACGATTCTCAAGTTTCGATACCAATCCATGAAGTTGTTATGGTTGAGACGATCCTTTTCAAGGATGGTTCTTAGTGATAGGTTACGCACGGTTTAGGTAATTGTGTTTGCATTGTTAGCGGCCATCTACAAAATTTTAACAAAGTTTAATTTTAGTATTTTCGATATTATTAAATTTTAATTATTAATACCCTTTTGTGTCTCATAGAAATTAATAATTAAAATCTAGAATCCAACGCTACATTTAAATATTGGTTAGGTGACCTTTATCCCGTTATTTAAATTAACAAGGTAGTCAACTTTGACAATTGCAACCCTTTGCAATTTCTAGCCATATGGGATCGGTTAAACATCTTAATGTTTAGTTGGCATGTTTAATCCCATCAACACCTTTGTACGCCATGCTTCGGTGACCCTAAGCACATGGTTTCCAAATCAAATCGTCCTACTTACACACACATGTAGTTTACACATACAAGTGGTTATATGACCTTTATCCCACAAATATTGTAAGCCTACCTCCAATTCACAAGTTCCTTCAAATGTGGTTAGGTGACCTTTATCCAACAAAGAATTCCCAAGTGATTAGAGTGTTGTATAAAGGATGGTGTTTGATTTGTTTTATAAAAGGGATTTTATGTTTTCAAAAATTTTAGTTTTAGAAAACTTTATGTACCATACATTTGCATGCATTCAAATTCATGGTACCTTAGTGAAAACCAATTTTCAAGGTTCTTTTAATAAAACCCATTTTATTATAAAATCATTAATTTTTAATAAACCATTTTATTAACCACTTTAATGATTTTTTAAAGAACCAATTTTAAGCTTGTTATTGATTATAAGTTGTTAAGCATGAATATCCAAATATCATCTAAACAACATAAATAAAACAACCATACAAGCATAACAAACAAAATAGGTGCATAACCATAGCCAACTATTTTTTACAACACTTGTTAGCCGAAACAAGTGTGCCAAAAGGTCCTTCCTAAAGGGTGAATATTGACACAAAAATGTGTCGTTGAACTCCCACTTGAACCCGCATCCAAATGCTTCAAGTATTCCTTTTGTGTTGCGATTTCTTCACTTTCTTTGGGCTTCCAAATGGACTTTAAATTCAGCTCCAAACTCCTTTGGGCTTCAAAAAATGTGTTTTGATTATTGGGCTAAAATCCCGTTAAAAACCATGAGGTTCTTTAGGCCCAAAATTGGCCAAAATCAAAACGCATTTTGTGTGCATCTTCTTTTACAATGAAGTATCCTAATACATTTTTCTAGTAAAATGAAATGCACCTAATCTATTTATTTACATACAAAATGAAAATAAATAAATTACAACTTTACAAATGGAAGAACAAAGATAATTAATTATTACAACCCATTGAAATAATTAAATAAATCACAACACAATCATTCAACATATTTAAACACAAGGTCATGGCTAGGTTATGAACACCAAAAATATATATCCACATATATATTTAAATTCAAGAGCAAAAATGGTTTCCTTTTTGTAACCCAATTTTCGGCCAAGGGAAAACCAAAAGATGGGTTTTTGTCCAAACAAACAAATCATCCAAATGATATAATTTTTTAAGATACTTTTATGCATGTATAATAAACATCTTGAAAAACAAAAGGAAAACCATGATTAAAATTTTCGGCCATAGGGTTTCCACAAACCCAAAATCCCGAAATTTTTAAATCCTTTGAAGCATTCATTCATATAAGCGGCTCTGATACCACTGTTGGGGTTTTGACATGTTTATCAAAGTTATTTTATCCGTATAAAATAAAAACGTAGCGGAATATTTATTTAAAACATGTTACTTTACAAATATAAAACCCATTTTGTATGTAAAACCCAAACCCGGATCCATATATGCACATGCATGCTATCAAAATACAATCATAGGGTGTTTAGAATACTACCTTCCAAAGAACAAGTAGGTGAAGAAGATGATACTTCTTGAATGGTAATCTTCTAAGTAGAAGACCTCAATCTTTGAAAACCATCTTGACAACCACCTTTGGCTGAAAATATGAAAGCTCAAAGAAGTTCTTGCACTTTGAATTTTTGTCTAGAGAATATGTGTGTGTAATGTCTTAATTAAAACACCAAAATCCTCCATATAATCTTGTTGGATTTGGTGAGATTGTGTGAAATATTGCATGAAATTTCATTGGTGGAAAATCCACCTTGGGGATACCCCATGTGGATGGCCATAGGCCCTTTTCTCCACCCAATCCCTTTTTTTTATTTGTTAATTCTTGTATTTATATTTTATAACTTTTATAAAATATAACTCAATACAAGACTTTATGCAACATATCTTAACTATTTATAATGTTATTTAACCCATTAAATAACAATATAAAATATTCTCTCAAAATAAATTATCCATATAATTTATTAGTTTCTCAAGTGCAATTATTTAGAAAACCAATTTCTAAATATTCTAAGTGTTAATATTTATTTGTTTGATCACATCATAAATAAATATTATGTGTGTTTGTCTAGCTTGTTATTGGGTATGACCGACTTGGATCATAACGTACTAGCCACATCAATTTAATATGTGTCTTGGGCATACCGATTCCAACAGGTGATGTGTCTGTCTGACACGGAGTGACTATGACAGGCCAAGGTTTCACTTTTGTCCTCGTGTAATTCCATCTGTGACTATGAGTGTGACCATCATTGTGACTAAGACTGTGACCAGTGCAATTGAACTTGTTAACACATATTGTTGCACAACAATTAAACCAGTGGAACTCACACAGCGTTTAGCTGACCTTTTTAAAACTAAGATGCATTTCAGTAACTTGAGACTGGTGTGATCCGTGTATGTTGTTCAAGACATGTTTGTAGGCGAACCCTGGTATAGACGCATGTGGCTTAGAAGACTTATGTGGTTCATGGGAACACGCAGTTGTAACATACATGTAGTATTTAATCAACATTTTGTAAGCAATAAAACGTAGTGTCTTTATAAACAATGTGCTTGTACCAGAGGTGTCTGTTGCATCCCGTATTTTTGTCTTCCGCTGCAAGTCGGGGTGTGACAATTTTGGAGAGAACGTTGACAATATTATTCCAAACACCTCCCATAGACTTTCTATTCGAAATAAAATCCCAACATAACCTTGTATTATGAATTGCTTCAATGACTTTCTTCCAAACCGACTCTTTATCCGATTTGAATCTCCAACCCCATTTCGCAAGAAGAGAGATATTATTATTTTGCAATTTGCTAAGCCCAAGGCCACCAAATTTCTTTGGAGTAGTAATCTTCTGCCAATCCACCCAATGGAGTTTATTGCAAGCTTCATTTGCACCCCATAAAAAATTTCTAATTTTAGCTTCTAAATCACTTATTACTTTCACCGGAGCCTTATAAAGGGAGAAATAATATATCGGGATGCTTTCGAGAACTTATTTGATAAGAGTGACCCTACCCCCAAATCCCCAATGAAGAGTTGGGCTGCCCTCCACTTAGATAATCTGGCATCAAAGATATCATACACCGTCTCCCAATTTGAGATCCGATTCATGTTAGCACCGACCTTAAGACCAAGGTAAACAAAAGGAGTTTCCCCAACTCAACACCCAATCAGAGCCGCAACATCAACCAAATCCGATGAAGCTACCCCCACTGCAAAAATACTAGATTTCCTAAAATTGATCTTGAGGCCCGAGCACATATGAAAAATCCTCATAATTCGGACAACATTCAATAGGTTATCTTTAGTCCAATCCCCAAGAATAACCGCATCATCCGCATAGAGAAGATAAGAAATAGTCTTGCCATTGTTAGGCAGTTTGATGCCCAGAAAAGCACCAATATCCTTTGCCTTGTCAAGCAAACGCGATAAAGCTTCCATCACCATTAAGAACAAAAAAGGAGATATCGAATCTCCCTGACGGAGGCCTTTCGAGCACCTAAATCAAAAGTTGGAGATCCGTTGACAAGCACCGCAGATCTAGCTGATTCCAAAACGCCCTTAATCCATGAAACCAACGAACTGGAAACCCCATTTGAGCCATGATTGAAAGTAAGAAGTTCCAATTAACGTTGTCATATGCCTTCTCGAAGTCAATTTTCAACATAAAAGCCTTTTTCTTGGATTTTATCCCCCATCTTAGCACTTCGTCAACGATGAGCGGCCCATCCAGAATATAATTCCCACTTAGAAAAGCCGATTGAGAATCCGAGATAACCGAACCAATAACCTTCTTTAAACGATTAGCAAGCCCTTTGGAGATGACCTTGCTAACTACCCCAATCAGGTTAATAGGTCTGTAGTTATTCAAACCAACCGGGTCAAGAACTTTTGGAACAAGAGTAATGAAAGAGGACCCGCAACCAACATTTATCTTCCCATGCTCGAAGAAATAATCCATCAAATCTCTGAAATCCTTCTCAAAAAGATACCAAAAAGTTTTAATAAATTTCATGTTAAAACCATCCGGGCCCGGGGCCTTGTTACTCCCACAATCGAAAACCGCTTTTTTTATTTCCTCCATCGAGAATGTACCCGTCAAACTCTCTTTCTCTTCCTCCGAAAGGTGATTGAGGCCTTCACATACTAGCTCAGGTCTAATTGGAACGTCCTCCACAAACCGATCCCGAAGAAGCACATGATCTCCTTTTCGATTTTCGAGGGTTTCGATATCCAAGTACCACCAATATTCAGGCCGGGAATAAAGTTTTTGGCTTTCCTGTTATTGACCAAGGCGTGAAAAAACTTAGAGTTCTCATCCCCTTCAATCGCCCAATTCAATCTAGCCATTTGCTCAATATCCAAGTTTTTTTTGTAGGAAATGTCGGTAATAACTTTCTTATTTTCTGCAAAAATCCATTCTTCCTCTTCCGTCAATTCCCTGTCCTCCATAATTTTTTCGGTTTCCTCCAAGTCCTGAATGGCTTTGTCATAGTCTTCGTTCACTTTCTTACAATAATCATCCCTCCATACTTTAATGGCTTTTCTCAGCACCGTGAATTTATTCAGCAACTGAACATCCGGCGTGCCATCATCACCACACTGAATAACAGCCGATTCAACCATCTCCCCGAAGCCCGGCTGTTCGATCCAAGAATTAAACACAAGAAAGGGTTTTGGCCCAAAATTCTTTTCGGCGATAATTTACACACTCTAGGTCCCATCGGCCTGAATGTGCCCAAAGATTCTAAATTTATATATGGTTGACTATATTTCTAACTTCTAAAATCTCACACCAAAATACTTTTGTGGGGCAATAACACTATACTTGTACAGAAAAAGACTATATATGGGATCTTCTAAGCAATCGTAACTCGTGAATCCACAGTAATTTTATCTATCTTTATATAAATAATAAACCTTTTCCATCAATTTTAAATCATTCACATATAATTCATTTAACAGTTGTTTTAAGATAATAACAGTTTGATGGGGTATGGTATCATACCCGACCTGAACGATTGGACATTTCCGTTACTTATCGCTTTTAATATTAATATTTATTATTATTGCTTATTCACTCAACCGCGAGGCCCAACATGATGTAGTTTACACTATAATGGCTGGGGATTTGTAGAGATAACCCCTAACTGGATCTGGCCCATTGAGGTTAGGGAGACCCATGTCTCCTATACAAAGAGTTGTTCACCTCATTATTAGGGCAGATAATATGGAGCCGGCACACTTTTTGTAACCGGAAGTAGGGGATTCTTCCCCTACCGGCCATCTCTATATCCTCGCTTTTCTCTCTTCTCCATGACAGATCTAGGCTCAAGAGAAAGAATAAGGTGTAATTTTCAATCTCTTATATAAAACGGTTCAAATCACCCTGGTGATGATTCCGTGTTTATTCATGGTTGTTTCAAGATAATTAGTCATATGTGAGGATACTAGTATTAAAATTTTGAACAATGGTTAAATAAATCAACAAAATAATCGGCTAGACCGAAGGATTCTAAATATAAATTTGTGATTCGTTTTAGTCATCGTTTTGTATTAGCAATGTAAAGTTACGGTTTATGAATAGTATATGATCATTTTATTAGAATATGTGATAGAAATGGACATTCACTTTGTACGTGGAAAGGTGGCTAAAGGACAAGTTCGGGTGCTTCATGTTCTCTAAAGGTATCAAATTTCCGACATATTCACAAAAGGACTATCAAAGGTTCTTTTTGACGACTTTTGCATCAGTCTCAGCTAGGGGTGTTCATGAGCAGATCCGATCTGAGCGAGGGCTGCTCGTGCTCGGATTGAATTACAACGATCGAATAGAATTTGCAAAACCGAGCACAAAAGTGATGCTCGTGTTCGGATTGAATTTGAATCGAGCGGATCGTTTTCGTTCGGTTTCGCTCGGTTTTTCTTAGCACCGAAATTAAAATATGTGTAGCAATAGTAGACTTGTATGAACTTGAAAGCAATTCAGAAGTTATATCACTCAACATAACCATGTGAGAAGATGGAATGAAATTATAGGCACCGGTCAGAGTTATGATAATTCAATAACATCAAAAACACACCAATCAGAGTTATATCACTTACTGTATCAAAATAGTTATTGTTCATGTCAAAAGTACATTATAGTATTATTATACAGCATCACATTTTTAATTAGCTCCTAATAACACCATGACTCACTATACAACAATACATTCATATCAATCAAGATCAAAATAAATGAATATATTATTTGTGCATCAAACAATTCCCATCAATTGTTCAACCTCGGTATCAAAATTGAAGTAAAATCGAGATAAGTAGCCGCGTGAGAAAAAAATGTTTGAGGTAGGAGATTGTATCTTGAGAAAAGATGGGATCCTCAACAATCGAACATGAGCAGCGAGGTAGTGGCAGGAGGTATGTAGCAGGAGATTAGGTGTTGAGTTGAATTTTTAGAAATTAGGGTTAGGTTTTGGTATTGAGTTGGGCTAGTATGTTTCTTGGGCTTTTAATTAGAAAAAACCGAGCGATCGACGAGCGAGCGGACCTTTGCTCATGCTTGGCTCGTTTTCAAATCGAACCGAGCCGAGCGACTCATTTACAAACTGAGCGGGAATCGAACGAGCACTTTTCGACGCGATCGTCGAGCAGTTTAGACAGCCCTAGTCTCAGCATCCGTGATCCTCCCGTTTCGACTGCGGGGGAGTATTAGAATATATGTAAATATAATATTATTTATCTTATAAATATATGTAAAAAAAATAGAATAACAATTATCAAAGTAAATCTCTCTACATAAAGATGGTGATTGAATAATAGAAGGCAAGAAAATATTGCCAGCTTTCACATTTGTACCGATTTAAAAATAAAATAATTAAATCTTATATAATTAAAGGGAATTCATATATAAAACATATAAGCCACCATAAATTCTAACTGTTAATTGTTTCTCTTGTTGGGCAAGCTTGTAGGTAATTGTAATTATCATTATTATCAATACATTAAAACTCAAACGTTTTGAACAGTAAATTTAATATAAAAAAATAAATTGTACCAGACAGCTGGTCTGACACTCTCCCATTAGATCAGCTGTTTGCCTTGAACTCTCCCATTGGACCAACCGTTTATTATTTGTTAACACTGTAAAATTACGGGATTGCCCTGGAATAGTGCACGCAGCTGGCCTGCCACTTCCCCATTGGAACAACGTTTATTATTTGTTTACGCTGTAAAATTACGGGTCTGCCCCCACTTTAAAATTATGTCTTTGCCCCGTGATCAAAATAAAACAACGCTTTTGGCCTCAGCTAAAAATACGATTTTGCCCACGATTCAAAATTACAATCTCGCTCTCAGCTAAAAATTACGTTTTCACCGCTGTTCAAAAATTTAATATAAAAAAAGAAATAGTGCCAGGCAGCTGGCCTGGCACTCTCCCATTGGACTAGCCGTTTGCCTGGCACTCTCCCATTGGACCACCTGTTTATTATTTGTTAACGCTGTAAATTACGGGATTGCCCTCGGAATAGTGCCAGGCAGCTGGCCTGCCACTCCCCCATTGGAACAACCGTTTATTATTTGTTTACGCTGTAAAATTACGGGTCTGCCTCCACTTTAAAATTATGTCTTTGCCCCCTGCTTAAAATAAAACTACGCTTTTGGCAGGCTAAAAAATACGATTTTGCCCACGATTCAAAATTACAATCTCACCCTCAGCTAAAAATTACGTTTTCACCCCGGTTCAAAAATTTAATAAAAAAAAAAAAGAAATAGTGCCAGGCAGCTGGCCTGGCACTCTCCCATTGGACCACCCGTTTATTATTTGTTAACGTTGTAAAATTACGGGATTGCCCTCGGAATAGTGCCAGGCTGCTGGCCTGCCACTCCCCCATTGGACCAACCGTTTATTATTTGTTTACGCTGTAAAATTATGGTTTTGCCGCCACTTTAAAATTACGTGTTTGCCCCCTGCTCAAAATAAACTCGCTTTTGGCCTCAGCTAAAAAATACGATTTTGCTCACGATTCAATTACAATCTCGCCTCAGCTAAAATTACGTTTTACCCCTGTTCAAATGGAAAAAAATTGTTCTCGCCCCCACCTTAAAGTTATGATTTCTCCTGTTTAAAAAATTATGATTTCGCTCGCAGTTAAATTTACGTTGTTGCCCCTGTTCAAAATAAAATTACGCTTTTCTCTTCAACTCAAAATTACGATTACGCCCTTGGTTCAAAATAAAAATATTGTTTTGCCTCCGGTCTAAAATTACGGTTGTGCCTTTAGTTTAAATTTATATTACTGTGTTGCCCTAGGTTCAAAAGTACGAATTCGCCCTTGAGTAGATTTACACTTTTGCCTGTGGTTTATCACTTGACAAATGATATCAAAGTTAAGGGCCGAGCAGATGTGCCAGCGAGGACATTGGCTCCCTAAAAGAGGGTGGAGATGTAAATTCCAAATCAGTTTAGAGTGACAATCAAACCATTCTTATAGGAGGATGGAAACCTTCTCTACCTAAATACATTTTGCTTTTTACATTAGTTCAAAATAACAGTATTGCCATTGTTTTAGTTTTTTTGGCAAAAGTATGAAAGTGTTATGTTTTTATTGGTTGACTCGATTTAATTGTTTTCCGTGTCAATGAGTTACCTAACACTCGCTCATTATTCGGCCATCGCCCCGCAACGCGGGCTGCGCATCTAACTAGTTTGTTTTAATAAATTGCCGCCTAAAAAAATATAAGCCACCATATACAAGTTAAAAAAACAATTGAGACTTTAAAATAAAAAACCGTTCGCTACATTTATAAAAGCTCTAACATGATTTTTGTTTTTCAGAGAAGAGAAAATTTTGATTTATGAGAGGGGCATTAGTTTTATTTAACATGTCACATATCAACGTGTTTTAATTGTGAAATCACTGGATTGATGGTCAACATTTCATATGGCAAGCTTAGATCCATCTTCTACTCTTTGTATTAATTTTATGTTTGGCGTTGAGTTGAAAACCATATATGGGTTGAACATCGGTGGTGGTTTACGCAGTGGCGATGGGTTTAGTGATAGGAGGAGTGGAGGTGAGTGTTGACAAATTTTGGTGGTTCTCGATTCGAAAAATTCAAATTTCGAATTCATTCGAATTCGATTATCAAGGTTAGAATTCGAATTGATTCATATTCGAGTCCAGTAATCGAAATCGAATTTATGATTTTCAATTCGATTCGGAATTCCAATTCAGTTTATATATAATTTTTAATGCACACACATTTAACATCTAAACTTGGTCAAAGTATAAATTACATCTATAAGTACTAAGGTCGTTATTCACAACATTACCAAACATAATGACAAATAGCCCCTACTACTTATTTTCAAGTTTTCACCAAACTTAAATCGTTACCGGTAACCAACCCATTTGCTAAATTTTGGTGTTTTGGCATATTAATAGTTAATTAATTTTGTGAATTATTATATTTTATGTTAAATATAATTAGTTTGTTGTAAATTAAAAAAATGAATGTAAAATAATTTATTGTTTAGAGATGAATTTGAATTAAATCGATTTTATTCGAATTTGGTTCGAAATCGAGTTTCAAATGCAAATCGAATTAAATCAAATACGAATTCAGGTAAAAAACATAAAAACTCGATTAATTCAAAATTTTGTTATTCGATTCGATTAACACCCTACGAGGGAGGTTATTAAATAAGGTCATGATTGATCAATATTAAATTTATAAAAAAATAATATAAAAATCAATCATTTATCTAGATAACAACACGTAGAAAATATAAAGATAAGATGAATAAATTGCTCTATGTCACAAATGACACACCTTAACAAGTTTCATATGATTATCAATGTAATATTTTTTAGCTAAAAAGCCAATAATTTAAGTTTAAGTTAATATAACCTACATGTACCATTTACGTAATTACTTTTTTATTTTTATGCCGTGGATGTATTAACCCTCTATCGAACTACTCTTTCCAAGCGGGTGTCTTGTTTACATGCATATTTTCTTCACGTCTCATAGCGATTTGGTGAGGCGATCACTGTAAAGCTAAAAAGTAGTGGTGTAAGTAGAGAGGGCTTGGGCACAAAAGGAACCTTCCTAATACATCTGAACAAAAAAAACCAGTTATAAGTTATTAATCGGAACTGTACCTAGTGACATAAAAAGGGATTTAGATTAGTAATTAGCCGTAGGTTAGTAACCCGTTCTCATATACTTTGTTTTCACTGTTTTTTAAACGGTTTTTTAACCGGATTTCGTTTTTCGTTTGATAATCGGTCAACCGATCCATTTCAGAAAATATAGCCGTCGGCAACGGCGTTACTAGATGATAGAAATGATTTTTTGTGATTTTTTTTACCATTTTGGCCCCAAGGTTTGTATAAATAGATATTGGGTGTGTTTCTTTAATGACACCAATTCTCTGGTTCTTAGAAATACAAAAGCGCTGAAAAAAAACAAAATCGCTCACAAAACACAAGTGTTACAAGAAAAAAAAACATTTTTTATATCTTTTGACAACGTCTCAAATAATGCAAATGCCACTCAAAAATTTAAAAATTGAAATATCAACTGATTTGTGACGGTGTTTTTTACATAGTCGATGTGTTGCACACATCATTAATTTGATTGTGCAAGACGGACTTACGGTTCATGAAATACAAGATATAAAAGGGTTTAAAGATATGTTACGTGGTGTTTTTGGTGTTTTTACCGTTAGTAAAAGAAGATATACGTAATTTCAAAAATCATGTTGCGAATTGGACAAATCTTGTTTCAGGCTGTTGACCTACAGAATAGGTGAAATTTGACTTGAAAATGTTTGAAGTGTGGTACAACAAAGAGAAACTTAATCATATTCTTGTGACGGCCAATTTGGTTGATATGTTTCCTACCACCGATTGAAATTATATTGAAAGATTAACCGATTGTTTGATGTTTTTAAAACCAAAACCACAAAATTATCAAGAGTTTATGTTGGATATGGGATGTCTGATGATCGATTAATCAACGTTACTAACGAGGTATGTACGATTCAAAGAGTTACACTTTTGACGAAAAAAAGTTTATAATATTTAGTGTTCGATGTTAATTCAAGAAATGTGAAAATTATATATTTAGTGAGATAAATATAATAGGTGAAGTATTTATATATTGGACTACAATTGGGTAGTGACCTAAGTGTAAAAAGGATTCCAAGTATTAGTACATGGGTTATAATAAAAATCAAGTGACATCAAAATTGTAAGCCACAAAAGAAATCTAACAACCCACACATCACCACCACCTCATCCTCGAACCATCTTCCTCCGTCGGCCCCCCCTCGGCCACCGCAACCCCGTTGTGTTGCCACTGTCAAGTGCCCGCAATCCTCTCCACACCCGGTTCTGAAAACTAATTAACGTTGTTGGATCTGAGAGTGTGTGTAGTTTGTGTTTTTGATAGAACAACTAAATAAATTTAGAAATTCAATAAAACAGTTATAATAAATTCATCAATCTTACACGACTGGATTTGGGATTGATTGTAAATCATTTCATATTGAATTCAGTTGATGTAATAGAATCACAAGGTACAAATGTATTCCCCGTCACCAGGCGCTCTCTCTCTCCCTCACTTAGTTCTTATGCCCTTTTAGCTCTCAGTGTTACTGTTACGATGAATACAAAGAACTATTTATAGAAGAGAGAACTCCTAGTGACATCATCATGAAAGCAACCCCTAACAACTCATTAAATGATGTAAATGCCAGCAGTTAGTAAAACTGCTAGATAGTTACATTGTTACATTGAACTACTGCTTCTAGTGTAAATAAGAGAAAACAGTTTGATTCCTTAGAACTGCTGGTGAGAACCAGCACTTCTAAGAATCCAGAACTTCTGGTCTTTGACTAGTGGACTTGATCTTCTAGTTTTCAGTCTTCGAATTTGGTTGACTTGACCGTTGATGTAACACCCAGACTACGTATAACCACCGGCGGCGGAATCGCCGGAGAGTCACGTTACAAATTTTCACAACACATGGTACTAAAGTTTAGTTGTATTGATTATTTGAATTACATTGTCTTTTAAACATAGAACAAACACAAACAACTGTTTTTAATTTAAAGCAAGCTAAGGCCCAAGTCCATTCCTATATGTAGCACGCTTGCATAAAATCAAACATTTGTACCTGGAACATATGTGAAAATAACATTCAACAATGAATGTTGGTGAGTAACATAGGTTTTGTGGTTAAGTTCATGGCTATGAATTTGTATTGCAATACCTCGTCCAACTACGAAAGTCGATGAGTGAAAACCTTGTAACCAAACTTGTAACAATCATGTTTGGTATTGTAATATGTTTAACCAACTACGAAAGTTGGTATATTAAAGAAAAACCTGTTAGCCATGAAACTCGAAACAAATTTTATAATGTTTCTTTTTTAATGTTATAATAAAAAACTTTTATATAATTTTTTTATATTAAATATATTATATATATTTTAAATTATATATAATATTTTAATATAATAATATATAGTAGTTAATAATATAAAAATTTAAACTAAACAACTCAATTTTTTCACTTAATTATGTTTTAGGTTTGAAAAAAAATAAAAACTGAAGGATATTTTTAAAAAATATCCTTTCTAATGGCCAAATCTTAAAATATATACATTTTTTTCAAAAACAATAAACTGTATTCTATAACAATATATATTTTATACACACAACACACACTAAAAACAATCTTTATGTTATATATAAACCAATCGTCATGTTATGTATAAAACAGTCGTCATGGTAGTAAACCAATCGTCATGTTTTGTATAAACCAATCGTCATGTTTAAAACCACAGTTTCGTTTTATGTAAACAAATCGTCGTGTTGTAAAACCAATATTTTCATTATTGTAAAAAAATCGTCACGTTGAAAAACCAATAAACAAGTGTGGTCGTATGGTGAATACATTCAAGCCTATGATGACTCGTCGGACAAACCACCAAAGGGTTTGTCAAATGCACAGTTTCTGTCATCCCCAAAATTTCCCCTCAAACCCTGGGAAATTTGGAAACGGGATTGTCAATCCTATGGTACCATAACATACTTCCAGTCGGCTTGGCCAAAGTTAATGAACGTGCCCTTATTGTGAATGAGCACCACCAAGTTTCACACAAATTGAAAGCATAATGTATATATAAACCGTATATGTAGTTTTGAAAACTCGAAAAACAATAGGTACATATGAATCACCCCAAAACATTTAAAAAACGTAAAAGTGGGGACTATATACTCACTTGATTGATGATGACTTGCTTAATCGTGTATGCAATGCTCAAGTGTTTCCTAATGATTCGGATAATTATATAGTTTAGTGTAAATTGTGGCTTGAACTGAAGATCGAATCGAATGTGGTTTATAATCAAACGAGCACGAGATCTAGTATAATACGATTTATTACACCTTGCATTCTGATTGAAAGTGTTTAAAAGTGTTTTGACCCTTACGACTTGTTAAAATGGTCTATGCCAACTTAACGGGTCGTATGCGTAAATACGGGTCCAGATGGTTGAATGAGTCCTATGACGAGTCCAACATGTTAAAATAGGTTCATTTATGTTATAAAATCAGTCTTGATGCAAAAATCTTAATTATATAAGATATTTAAATCATTTTATACAAAAAGGGGTATTTTTGACCTTTTTAAAGTATATATAGTTGACTCGTTTGATCATAAGGTATAACCTTATATTGTTATTCCCTATATTACTATGGTCATATAATTGGGATTGATTGGATCCTAAAGTTGACCAAACAGGTCAGATTCGAAAGTCAAAGCAGAATTCAAACTACTTGACTTTCGACTAGAAATAGAGCACTAAACTAGAAATGACGAGTTTGACATGCTAAACATGTCTTATAATGTTAATAAACTGGTTTGTGTCAAAACTTTTAGTTTTAATACTTAAAAACTCATTCCTCGTAAAATGCAATTGTATGCATTTTTTACTTTTATTTCATAAAAAGTTTGACTCGTCATTTCGCCTACTAAACGTGATGATCAGAGGGTGTAATCGCAAGGGATTAACACCTTCATTGTTACGATCACATAGCAAAGTTCATTTTGAACTTTGACTTAACCGAAAAGGTCAGAACCGAAAGTTAAATTAAAAGTCAATTTGCTTAACTTTTGGCTCATAACTAGCCAAATAAATGAAATAGACTAGGAGAAACACTTACTTATGTTTGGAAGAAGGACTAGAACTGAGAATGGATGCCTCAATGCAGAAGCAGGCTCCAAGAATGTATAAGTGAAAAAGAAAAGAATGGTGTGAAGAAAATGGAAGAATATGGAGCCTATTTATAGTGTTTCTGGATCAAGGAGGTGATTACAAGTGTTTGATGAGGTGTTAGAGTATTGCTTAGTGTCCTAACAAGTGTCCAAACCAGACGGAATATGGCAAAATTCATGCTAGGTCTCAAGATATGAAGATATGTGCCCAAACTAGGTGATCAAGGCAAAATTCTACATCTTGGCACCCCTTACGGACCGTATGGGAAGCCTTACGGTCTGTAAGGCCCTCTGATGCAAAACTTTTTGCTTTTTTGACAGTTTTGGCCCCTGGACTTGTATTATCACTTGTTTACCATTTTTAACCCATCTAACTCATTGTTTAGGTCATGTAAAGGGTACTAAGGCATATGTAACTAGGATTTTCTTCCGAAAATGTCGTGAATATCATATTGCTCGATCGTACGATTACGTATTTCGTAAATAAAATATAAAATTTTATTAAACACAGAAATGATCGAAAGTGTTTAACATTTGAAATGTTGCTAATGTTACAATTGACTTGTTGGCCAGCACTTTGACAATCCAACACTTTGTTCTTTAGTTCTCTATTCTTGAAGGCAACCGTAACTTAGGCAATTGTTTTGATAAGCCTTCAAGGGGGGAAACTATTGGATCAATGATTGTACTTCAACTTATTCCATTAGGCAGGGAAGTCGGTTCCATTGGTTTTTGGCTTTCATCATCAGTAGATCTTATATAACCCAACAAAATTCGCTGAACCGACAACGTGAGCTGCCGTGCCATGCATCTTTTTGTCAGGTGCCACCTTTGTTTCGGTTTTTGGAGTTCGTTTCAAGAGTTGATTAGGGAATTTGCGGGTACGTTAACTCATCAACTAGATACGTTTCTCGATTCCATTGTGTTTGCTCTTTGGTTTTCGACAAAAGGTTAAATATGGAAACCCCTGTTTGGTTTATTGTATTTGTATAAACGAATTGTAACTGGATCACTGATTAGAATTTAAATTGGATATAAATAACGTGTACATGCTTCGGCTACTTGATTAATATGAGATATTAATGAAACGATAAAATTGACTTTTATTAAAAATAAAATTGTACACCGATTTCCAACAATATTATCCCGTGAGTTTTATGGTACTCAAACAACTATCTTTGTTGTGTAGCAAATTAAACGATCAGTTTTGAATTTGAAGACAAAGTTTATGACAAAATGAGAATTCCATTGAAAGAAAAAAATGAAAAATATTTTCAAGATATGCCTCTCCTAATTACTTATGCCGTCACATTTAATCCATGTTTAAATGTCTTTGGGATGGAAATGTTAATTAATGATATATACTCGAATTTAAATTTTCAAAAAAAATTAAATACAACAATTGTTTAGAAATGATGTGTGATTATTATTTTTTTATATATGGTTCCATATAAAAATACACAAGTCAATGACTTTGGGGTCAAGTACTAGCTAAAAGAGGAACCTAAAGGTCTTGCGGTAACACCCCAAATTGTGAGGGGGAGGCATAAAGGAACCAATGAGATTAGAAACTTTGATATGCTGGCTTGGTGAAAAGAAAAGGAATCCCATTTTCCTGTTCTAGTCACATGGCCCATTATATACTAACCATCCAAGTTTCTACGGTAGCTTCGGAATCGACATTTTCCCTTAATGGCAGGTTTAATCTATCTGAAGAACAAAGCTCACTCCAATAGTGGTTAAAATGTGCTTTGTTTGAAAGACTACTTGTATGTGGTGGAACATATACAACATATGACAAATCTTGAAGTCGAACTCTATGTGGAAGAATCAACATACACCTACGAAGTATTGAAAGGATTGGGGCTCCACTTTCCCATGATGAACTCTTTATTGAAGAATCGGTGCGCTCAACTAATCTGCAAGATTAGCCATAAACACTAAATAAAGATGTGGAAGAATTAAAGATTTCAAGACGATGATGATGATGATAATATGTTATAATATTAAATGTATTTGTGATTTTTCATGTTTTATTCAACAAAATTTTATGTAATGTTATTTCTAAAAACAAAAAATAAATAAAAATGAAATTTATGAAATAAAAACTGGAACCGATTTTAGGGTATAATCGGGGGAAAATCGGGTCTGATTAGGTTTTGGAACTAAAAGTAATACCAGGTGTGTACCCTGTTGGTAGTAATATATTTTAGATAATTATAAAATAGAAATTTGTATATTTGAATAATTTTACGTAAATATCTCAACCAAAATAGGAGATCACATTGTAACTATAAACACGATACAAATCATCGAAAGAGATCATTGAATTATTGACTCCTTCATGGTATTATGTCATACCTAAACCTTACCGCTGATCCTCTACTCGTCCGCCCTCCTCCTTCCATTAGCGATCCCTCTTCTTTTCCCTCTATTTTTCATCTCTTGCAATGGCATCACATATACACCTCGCAGTCACCGTCTCCAACATCAAAACATTCATCCTGTCTCCATTGACATTTAGTCGGACCACTATACTACCTGGTTAGAACTATTTAAAATCCACTACAAGGCATTCCAAGTATATATCTTCTTAAACCCAAACCCGTGGAAGCCACATCATTGTCCGATAAAGACAAAGAGAAGGTTCGAACCGAATCCTAGGAACGTGTGGACTCCATTTTCTTGCAATGAATTTATGGTACAACCTCCACCGATATATTACGTACTATACTCAAACCTGATACAACTGCTTTTGATGCTTGGACTGCATTCTGTTTCAAGATAACAAAGCTACTCACACCATTGATCTAAACAATAAGTTTGCTCATATAAGGTTGGACTAGTTTACCTCCATGCCTGCATATTGCCAAGCAATGAAAGTCATATTTGACCAACTCACTAACGTTTATCAATGAAAAATTGGTCCTTCAACTGCTTACAGGATTTACCGAGCAATACGAAGGGATAGGCATGCTCATTCAGCAAACCAAACCATTAAAAGTTGTTATGCTTAGTTCCCCGGATCAGACATGGATTATGGACACAGGTGCTTCAAGTCACATGACTCCTAACTCTAACTTTTCATCTACTTTTAATAATGGTATAATTTGTCATTAAATGTGGGTAATGGTATAACCATTCCTGTTTACGGACAAGGCAACCTGACCTTACCCCTCCTTTCCCACCTTTTAAGTTAAAAAAGGTCTTATATGCTTCCTTGTTACTTAAAATTTTGTGTTTTGTTCGTTTTTTTAACAACTGATAATAAACTTTTTATTAAATTTGGCCACTTAACGTTGTTTGTGAAGGATCTTACGACCAGGACCCATATCCTACTATGCAATAGCTTTGGGGACCCTTACACATTTGATCCTACACAACAAGTCTCCATGATCACTTCCCCTACATCCCTCATTGTTTGAACTCTCGTAAAAATACAATTTTATAAATTGTGAACATAGAAACCTAAGTTTTGTCAATCATATGTGCTCGATAAACATATTAGACAACCTTTTGTTGATTCTATTCATTCTACTACCATGTCTTTTGATATCATTCATAGTGATCGTTGGACCTCCCCAGTTTAAATATGGGAGGTCATCGTTATTATATCTTATTTCTTGATGATTTTACTAATTTATAATGGGCATACCCTCTAAGCAATAAATCCCAAGTTTTTTCAGTCTTCACAATATTTTGCAACTTCATTAACACACAATTTGAACGAGAAATCAAACAATTTCAGTGTGACAATGGTAAGGAATATATTAATTCCATGTTTCAACAATTTGCCAACAAAACGACATACATTTCCTTTTCCCTTCCCCACACACGTCATCTCAAAATGTCAAAGCCAAACGGAAAATACGGTCCATTAATAACATTATTAGGACCCTCTTAGCTCATTCATCTTTACCTAACACATATTGGTATCATGTCCTAGAGGTTGCCACCTACCTACTTAGCACTTTCCTAAGTAAACTCCTAAACAACTTATCTCCCAGCCAAATCCTATACTAATGGATCCCCTCCTACACTCATATTTGGGTATTTGGATGTCTGTGTTATCCTTTAATTCATCATACTACAATTCACAAACTAGCATCTTGTTCCATGCCATGTGTCTTCCTTAGTTATCCTTCTTTTTTTTTAACGGCAAGGAATGACGTGCCAACCACCGTGACACCGGGCGTTGTGGTCAAGGTCGACTACTCGACCGCCGCCAGCCCCTTGGCTCTACCAGATGCATGGAAACCCGACCTCCACCCGCCCGAAGGCACGACAGTGAAATAATCGGTAAAACCTCGCCTCCCATCCAAGACGAACTGGCGCCACCTGTATTCACCCTTCACCTGGATGCCACAGAAAATAGTGGGGAGAGTGGGGGTCGAACCCGAGTCACTAGGAACACAAAGTCTTTCCCCAACCACTCCACCACTACCTCATTGCCACCTCACTTATCCCTCTAATCACCGAGGTTGTAAATGTCTTGATCTCACCACACACAAAATCATCATTAATAGCCATGTGATTTTTTATTAAACGACATTTCCCTTTGCCAATCACCCGAAACCTCCACTGCACTCCTACGATTTCCTCACCCAACCCATCAACCGTCTCTTATGGCACAACATATCATCCCACTCCTCACCCTCATCTACTCATGGCTCTACCCACCATCATCCCCACCCCTCCCCTCACCCTCAACCTCACGGCCCAAACCCAACCCATCCCAAATTCACCTTCAACACTGAATCAATCCAATAACCATACCAAACCCAACCCGTTTTGCCACCCACAACCCCAAAATACAAACCCTTGACCCCTAAATCAGAACCCACCACCTCATCAACCTTTTAACCAAACCCCACCTCCTAACCCTCCCCCTCCCACTTGCACCATCCTTACGTGTGCTATGGATGATATCTCCAAACCAAAATGCATTCTTAATCTTTACTCTTCTATTGTAGTTCACATCCCAAAAAGCCCAAAAGAGGCCTGGTCTACACCGAAATGGCATAACGCCATGACCACCGAATTTAATGCTCTTATTAAAATTAAGACTTGGGAGTTAGTTCCAAGAGAGTCTCATATGAATGTCATTCGAAGTATGTGGTTATTTCGTCATAAATTTTTGTTGGATGATACCTTGGATCGCTATAAAGCAAGGTTGGCTTGTGATGGGGGAAATCAACAAATTAGGGTTGACTGCGGTGAAACCTTGAGTCGTGCTGTTAAACCCAATACTATATGGACTATTTTGACACTTGCACTATCTTAGTCCTGGCCGATTCATCAATTAGATGTTACCAATGTATTTCTTCATGGTAACCTGAATGAAACAGTATACATGTATCAACCTATGGGGTTTCGTTATCGGTAATTTCCGGATCATGTGTGTCTACTCAAGAAATATCTTTACGGTTTAAAACAACTATCACATGCGTGGAATCAACCGCAGATTTTGTTGCTAACAATGGGTTTCAGTAGAGTAACTTGATTACTCTCTTTGTATTTATCACTATGGTTAGGCAGCAACTTACTTACTTATATATGTGGATGACATAATTCTTACCACATCAACAGATAACCTTCATGTGTAGCTTATGTCTTGTCTTGCAAATGAAAAAAAGGAAAAATCTTTGCCCACTCGGTCATTTTTTAGAGATTCATATTACCCGTACAGATCTTCTATTCCTCCCTTAATAGGTTTGTGCTAAGGACGTCATTGAAAGAGTTGGGAAGTCCTCTTGTAAACCCGTGACTACTCTAGTGGACTCTAAATCGAAGCTAAATGCTACGAACAATCTGGAATTTGATAACCCTACACTTTATCACAGTCTTGCAGATGCATTATAGTATCTTACTTTTACTCACCCTGACATCGGCTACGTTGTACAACAAGTATGCATGCACATGCATTCCCCAGTATTGATTACATGAACTCTTTAAAGGGAATAATAAGTTATCTTTAGGGGACTTCTTCATATGGCCTCGCCCTAGGTTCGTCTACCAACCTTTTGTTGTGGGCCTACACTGATGCCGATTAGGTTGGTTGCCCTGACAGTCGTAGGTCTACATCTGGTTATTGTGTTTATTTCGGTCCCAATCAATATCGTGGTCATCCGAACACGACCTGCCATTTCTCGTTCCAGTGTTGAAGGTGCAATAGATTCTTGATAAATATAAAATAGTAACTTGTATATTTGAATGATTTTATGTACATCTCTCCACCAAAATAGGAGATCACATTGTAACTATAAATACGATAAAATCAATAAAAGAGATCATTGAATTATTTTTCTATCAGGTAGGTTGGGATACGAGTTCGGATACCCAATAATGGTTTTAAAAAATCCTGATACTGGGTTTTTTTATCGAGTACGGTCCAGTTCAGATTTTTTGTACACCACTACTCTGCAATTTTAAATTGGGTCAAGTCTTCTTATCTGATAAATCTTGGCCCACCTTGAAAGGTTTAGCAAATAAAAGGTCACATTGGCCCAATTCAGTATAGGGACTATTTAATTTATACAAAAATTGTTAATCATGAATATATCATCTAAATATTTAAAACTACTATTAATGCAACTCAATACATCATTACAAGCTATATAGGATATTAATTTAGTTTTTTTTCTTTTTTGAATGGCAAAGTTTGCTCCTATTCTATTACACCAATAATATTAAATTATTCACCCTTTCCCAGGATTTAACCTGAGTCCTCTTCTCTAATATGCATATGCCTCTATCAAGGGGGCTAACCCAACATTGACATTTAGTTTTGGTTTTAATTATCTCCATTCAGTAAAAAATTGACCAAAAATCATAAAATAAAACTATGTCAGTGACTATAAACTCTTGCCATGTATAGAATTGTAAAATAATGAAAGTGTATTTAGAGCGGCTCAAAAGAAATTACAACTCTCATACGTAACCATCACGAAAATTTCAAGCTTTTTATCATCCATCATTTTTGTACTTACTAACTCTACTCCTTATCACGTGTGTATTCATTATCCTACATGCTAGCAAGATGGTTATAACTTATCGGAACAATTCTAAGTAACACGTGCCTTGAAACCTTCCCCATGACCTAACTAAATTAAATTGGGGGATTAGAATCGCCAAAATGCTTAAATATGAAGTTGGGGGCTGAAAATGGCAAAAACCAAACTTTGTTGTGCTGGAGGTCCTTGCGGACCGTATGGAAAACCCCTTGCGGTCCGCAATGGGTACCTGCACAGCTAGAGTATCACTGGTAGCTGTTATTTGCTGCAATTGTGCCACCTTTCACCTCGTTTGCCACATCTTCTCTGGTCTTGACACTTAGGGGGACACTGATCACACTCTTAAGCACCCATAGAACGCTTGTCAAGCCTTGGGAAACCTTCATTCACAATAAATCGCTCTCGTGATCACCTCATTCTTCATCCCAAACTCAAAAATACAAACACTTCATTTAGAAGGCTTGTAAGAGTTCTTTCGTTCCTACTTTGCAAGCCTCTTCTTTGATCTTTGGAAGTCATATTCTGAGGTGGATTCACTTGTAATCTTGAGAAAGTGTGAAATTGTCATCAGTCATCAAGATGAGTACATTTGAAACCTTTGGGGTGATTCTTATGTTACAACTATTTTCCTAATGCAATTCAACTATGTTATGGCATATGTGATTAGTATTTGCTTTTTGTGTGTAAAACTTGTGTGGTAAACCTATATCTATAACCAAGTGCATTCGTTATAGGTGTGACGATCCATTTCCGCCTCCGGTGTGTTTTGTCAGTTTCTCGAAGTATCCTTTGGGAATGATAGAAACCGAGCTATGTGTTCTAGTAAACCCTTTTGGATTTATTTTACCTGTCAACTAAGGTTTGAATGCACACCCCCTTAGGACTACATCTTTTTGACACAAATTGCTTAGTTATATACATATTGTCATACGAATTGTACTACAACTTTGGCTACATGTTTTTTGCCACTAAAACCTATGTTACTCACAAGCTCTTTATAGTTGACCCATGTTTTTCAAATATTTTTTAGGTGCTAACCCGTGATTCTATTTAAGTTTGTTTCACATAGGAAATGGACTTTGCCTTAGTTCACTTTAATAAAATAAACAATTACAATGTGATGTTTTGAAATAAGTTGTTATTTGAAACCAATGTAATTTGGTTGATTAATATATTGAAACCTTAAATTAGTGCCATGTGTTTTGAACAATCTAATTCTCGCAATGCCCCGATGTTTACACCGTCGGTTGGGGTGTTACATCATATAAGCTTTAAAGATTATGTCATTTCATTTTTAACTTTTTTATTCTCATAATAAAATAGAACATAGGGCCAACAGGAAACTGAAAGTCCCCAAAAAAAACATTACATTATAATATCTCGGACATTAAAATCTCTCTACCTCTCACAATCAAAACCCACAAATGGAGATCCACATTTTAACCACTGGAACAATTTCTCTTTAATTCTATCCAACATACCATCCACCCGATTATGTTTCTGATTAAAAATGCATTCATTTCTTGACTTCCAAATAATCCACATCATCGCGAAAGCAATAACCGAAATGACCTTTTTCCATTTCATAACAGAAACAAAATTCACCCTTGTAGGAAGCTTAGTCCATGTCCAAATGCTCCACCAAATAGCACATGAAGTAATGCAAGAAATCAACAAATGATCCACTTTTCTATACCAAAACCACACATCACACATTTGAGTCTCCCAACGCAACTTCTCTCCATTCCAGCAGCATTTTGACAGCTATTCCATTATTTAAAACGCTCCAAATAAAGAAACATACCTTGTTTAGCACCCATTCCAGCCACTCAAACCAGCCCACTTCCACCTTCTCACCTATACGTTCAGCTACCATCTGCCTAAACAAAGCAACCGAAAACTTAACATCACTTCTGTTTCCACCAAGGGCACCCAAAACCTTAGGTTCAAGCAGACCAGCCTTGACGATGTCGTTTCCAACCGTCACAATATCCTTCAAAGCACCCGTAATCCTCCTTTTTAACGAAGCCTCACCTCATAAGAATCATTTCCATGAATAGCTCTAGTTATACCCAAAGGTGTGATTATTGATGTCGTACACGCCATCGCCACTTCATTAGAAGGGACAATTAAAGGCTCCTAATCTCATCCAACCCAAGGTCACCCAAATGTTTTGGCACCACTACTTTATTCCAGCCCACCCACCTTATCTTATTACACGACCTCGTCTTCCTGATGTGTGCAAAATGCAACATATAAATTACATCAAACAAGGCATAAAATCGACCCCTTTTTGGTACTAATGTTGGAAAACGCATGTTTCTTTGTTTACTTTTAAATTACAGGATCAAAAGAGCTTAAATGAATAAAAGGAACAAATTAACAACAAGAACCAACACAAATACAAACAAGAAGAATTGACACGACCTGCCGAACCCCCATCCACATCCAAAACAACAAAAATAAAGAAGACATAAGCTTAGCCACGGGGTCGTGCCAACCCAACACGGGTCATGGTCAACTCTAAGAGTCGCAACATCTTTGATAGTTTAGCAAGTACACTGACCATGGGGCCGTGTTATGACACCACGGGGCGAGTTAGTACAAAGACCTGATATTTGCAGTTAATTAAGAGAGAGAAAGTGATGACCACAGGGCAGTGCAAGGTGGGCACGGGGTCGTGCCTGCCCTCTATTTCCAGTTATAAATAGAGGTGCTTGGCTTTGGAGAAAGGCATCCCCTGGCAACCCACTTCTCTCACACTTCTCATCAGTCTACCACCACTACAACACCAACACCCACCACTATCATCCACATTTCATCTTTTAGAGTGTGTAGTAGTCTCGGGATCCAAGGTCGATAGTAACAGTTCTTGTCAAACGAAGGCTATGCTGGGCTAAATCTCTTACATCACTTGGTGAAGACGAATCATTTATGTATTACTTCTGATTTCCAATCTTTGGCAATTTTTATTTGGGTATGTATTAATGACTTTAATAAATAGGTATTTATATTGAAAATGAACTTTGGTTAAACATTTCTTCATGTTTCGTTGATTCACTTATTCGTGTCTTTACGGTCTATATAAAGCGCGTTAACTACCTGGAAGGGGGTTAGAAGGGTGTTTGGGTAAAGTTCTTGCCTTGTTTAGTGTATAGATCCTGCGAGGACTTAATTCAAGCTTATTAGGACTTCCCTTGAGGCAGATAGTATTAAATCGGGTAAGTAAGAACGGCTTGAACCCTTATAAATAAACTACTATTAAAACTTTATCCGGCCTTGCAGGACTGTATCCCTGCTGACTCAGACCAATATGGTCGAGGGTAACGTCGCCTTCACAAGAGAGGGGCCTACCACTTTTCGCATTAATAACTTATCTAATTATCATCCAATATTCTGCCCTTGCGGGACTGTATTCCCGCTGACTCAGGCCAATATTGTCCGAGGGTAACGTTGCCTTCACAAGAGGGGTCTATCACTATAACTAAGATAATCTCTTAAAAATCCCAAAGTGCGGAAATCATCAAAGGATACATAAAAGAGGAGTCGGAACCAAGTGATTCCTTCTTGTCTATTTATTTTTCCTTTTATTTACGTGTCACACCCCAACCGATGGCGGAAACATCGAGGCAGGATGAAAGAGATTGCTCATTGCTCATAATACTAATTGCGACAATATTTAATTAAACCGGATTTCATTTCACGAGTAAAAGATTTGAGTACAATACATGGAAATTCAAATACAACAATAATCAAGGTAAATTTTGATACAACAATTATAAACCTAATGTCTATGTGTGTATCTAGTCATCAACACTACTCCAATTTCATGGCATCATCTTCATCAACCTGTGACATGTTATAAAATAGAGTTCAATGCAAAAGCAATGGTGAGTACACAAGTTTGGTGAATACATAGCATAGCTATAAAATGTATAACTCGAATCCACATGGTAATTGTAAGCAAAGACTATACTAATCATGCACTACTAGATCAAACCCGAGTTTCCACAAAAGTTTACGAGATCGAACTTCCCTCGTCGCAAAAGAGACAAGACTAAAATGAGTATGATAGTCTTAACATAACCCCGACGGGTGGTGTGCTACTCCTATAGCGCTATATATGATAAGTTGGGCTAGCTAAGTTAATGATCAAGCATGTATAATTCTAGCATGTATCTAAGCATAACAAGTATTCATGTATTAAGGATTGAATATGTAAAAGCATGAATTTGTGATAAGTGTATTTTGATAAGTAAACATGTTACAACCCAAAAGTGAGAAATCGGTAAATGGGTCGAGTGTACTCACGGTTTTGCTAAAGTGTTCAAACTTGAAAATTCCGTGAAGGTAGTTGTTTTTGATGGGATGAACGCCAAGTTATCCTACAAGAGGAAAACGAAGGCGTATGAGTATTGTGGGGATGATGATGGGACATTCGGTTTTAAGATTCAACATGCGACAAAGTACAAGATATGAAATAGTCACTAAGGTATTAGCACTTGTCATTGACACTATAATAATCCCTAAGGATTGTATGTGGTTTCATAGGTTTAAGACCTATTAGAATCGTGACAAGGAACCATACTCTTTAGTGATAAACTTATTAACTTGATAGGTGACTGCTTAATCATCATTAAGGGTTCGGTTTTAAGGATTTATATTATAGTCCATATATATATAGTTTATGTACATACATATATTATAAGTCAAGCATGAGGTAGGATGATGAACACCCATTTAGGAACCTCTTTTGTATTCAAGTAAGTCAAGCATGGAGGTAGGATGATGAACATCCATTTAACCTCTTTATATGATTCACCACTACACGAGTTGTCATAGACAACAAGGAGGATCATGAATGTCCCATAAGAAATGAACTAATACACAACTAACCTAAGAGAACACCAAGTGATGTGTGGTTTCAAAGTTTAGGATAGCCAAGGCTAAACAAGGTGGACACACATGAACAAGTTATGAACTTGCACCACTTGTGAGCTTGAAGCTCTACGAAAACAGAAAGTTTCTAAGGATAAATCATCTATTTTGAATGTCTCAACCTTGTTTCTAAGCCTAACCAACCACAAATAGTGTTGTAAGCATTCGGACATAGGTTTGAGATGAGTTAGACTCAAGTTTTGAATAGATTAAACAAGTTTTGAAAAAGTTTTGTTTAAAACAGAAAGTTTCTTGCACTTCAACCTCAAATATGAAGGAGTTCCATAATGGTTTTCAATGGAAAAACCTAAGGAAACAAGCCTAGAGGTGTTCCAAGTGCTAAGAAGGAAGAAACAATGAGAAAAGAGAGGTAGAAGTGAGCTAGAACTCACTTTGAAAACCTTGAACTTTCTGCTCAGATTCTGAGTTTAGCAACTGATGTTAGGGTGTTTAGAGTGAGGATTAGTGAGTTTGTAAAGTGGGAGAAGTGTGGGAATGAGTTGGGTTTTACAGGAAGTGATTAGGGTTAGTGGTTGAGTGTAATAAGTGCAAGAAACACAACTAACAAACACACTAATGACCAATCCATGAGCTGAAAACATTATTCTGCGGATTATGCCTTCTGGCGGGGAGCGAGAAGAATTGGGTTTGGCGCTCGCGGCCCGCGAGAAGGTAAAAACCCAAAGTTTGTTAATTTTTCTCACTTTTGGTCCCTGTAGTTTGTGTTTGTTGGGTTTTAGGGTGTTTTAAGCATAAAAGGCATAGTATAAGGGCTATTTATGTAATGCAAGCATAATAATAAGTGTTAACAAGTGTAATCAAGTATATGAATTGCGAATAAGTATCGTATACGTCCAAATGATGTATAATTCATGTATGTCACGTATTGGCAAGTTTATCAAACGTTTGCAAGTAGTAAGGATCAAGTATCACATGTATGAACGTATATATGACATGTCTTGGAATAAAATACTAATTTTATTATGATTCAAGTCTCGGTCTACAATGATTACAATGAAAGGATGAATACAAGATACAAAGGTTTCCAAAAATAGAAAATACAACACGAGCTTTCTAAATACGGAAAGTATGAAAAAGCTGGGCGTTACATTACGTTTTTACTTTTATTTTTATCTTTTAATGATTTCAAAATTTAATCAAAATTTGGTTAGATTAGATGTTAAAAACAAGCCGGTATTAAAAGCTCTTGTGTCATTAGACGGCCTCGATATCTTACCATCACTAAACTACGTCCACGATGGGTGCACTTGCCCTAACGTGTGTAGAGTGGTAGTATTTTATCGTGTTTTATAAATTTAAAGCTTGGTCTACGAGTAAAAAGTGCTTAAAATATAACCCGTGGTAGTATTGTATCGTGTTTTATAAATTTAAAGTTTGATCCACGAGTAAAAAGTGCTTAAAATATAACAAAATTTATAAACACTCGCACGCACGTCACTTCCCCTGCGCAAAATCCCTACGAATCCCTTCCAAAGTCTTCATAACCTTCTTTGGAGCTTTAAAAATAGACAAACAATAAGACGCCATATTACCAAGTATCGACTTTGCAAGCGTTAGTTTCCCACCCATAGATAGAACATTCCCCTTCCATCAAGACAATCGTTTGTAACTTTATCAACAATCGGCCTCCAAGATCTAACTCATTCCATTTCTACCCTATCCGGAGACCAAAGAATTTAAAAGGAAGCAAACCGGCTAAACAGTTAAACTTACTTGCCATCTCCACATCTCCAACCCCAACTCCCATTGAACTGCTTTTATGAAGGTTCACTTTTAGGCCCGAGACAAGATAAAGAACCCTTAAAATTCTTTTCAAGTTTAACATATTTTTTTCATGCCATAACTCCAAGAACATGACATCATCCGCTTAACAAATATAAGTCAAAACCAGGCCACCATTCGGAAGCACTACTCCATCAAAAAGCCCATTTGAACTCGCTCTCTTCGTAAACCCCTCCAAGACCACCAAAACCAAGATAAAGAGGAAAGGTGACAAAGGATCACCTTATCGAAGTCCCTTTTTTAAGATGAAATTCCTTAGTAGGAGAACCACTGACTAAGACAGACACCATGCTGGATGAGAAATAAGCTTTAATCCACCTCTTTCACCTTTTAGGAAACCCCATAAGTTCAATTTATTCAATAAAAAATTCTAACTAACCGAAATCATACACTTTTTTAAGATCAACTTTGAACAACGTCACTTTCAAACCTTGCTTTTTTGTCCAAGAAATCAGTTCACTCACCATTAGAGGACCATAAAAAATATTTCAATCTTCCACAAAGGCTGATTAGGTCAGTGACGAAATCGAAGACATCACCCTTTATGTGTGCAAAATGCAACATATAAATTACATCAATTGCGGCATAAAACTAACCCTTTTTAGTACTAATATTGGAAAAAGCACGTTTCTTTGTTCCTTTTGTATTTTCAGGATAAAGAGAGCATAAAAGAACGAAAGAAGCAAATAAGCAGCCAAAACCAACATAAATACGAAAAGAAGGAATAAAGAACCATGCCCGACCCCTCAGCAACACCCCAAAAGACAAAAACAAGGTTACAGATGACGACCACGGGTCGTGTCCCTCCAACACGGGGCGTGGACAGACCCCACACTTCAAGACAAAACCTGCAGAAGCTTCTACGCCCACCACGGGGCCGTGCCCAAGCCAACATGGTGCGTGGTCAACTATAAGATTTGTAGAATCCAATAGTACAGCGAATAGTTGACCACGGGGACGTGCCCAGAGCCACGGGGTCATGTGGGGCCCTCTGCTGTCAGATGCAGTTAATGAAGAAAGAGAAGGATGAGGGCCACGGGTCGTGCTCACTGGACACGGGGCCGTGGCCGGGCCTCTATTTTGACTATAAATAGGGGTGCTTGGTTCCCTTCAAAGGCATCCATTGGCAAACCACTTCTCTCTCACTTTGCCACCACTCCACCACCACTACAACACCAACACCCACCACCATCATGCATCTTTCATCTTTAGAGTGTGTAGTAGTCTCGGGATCCAAGATTGATTGTAAGGGTTTTTGTCAATCAAAGGCCATGCTTGGCTAATCTCTTACATGACTTGGTGAAGACAAGTCTTTAATGTATTACTTTTGATTTTTAATCTTTCAGCACTTTTTATTTGGGTTTGTATTAATGACTTTAATAACTGGTTTCTTATGTTGAAAGTGAATTATTTCTTCAGGATGCCATTGATTTGCTCATTCGTGTCTTTACGGTCTATATAAAGCGCGTTAACTAACCTGGTAGGGGGTTAGAAGGTGATTTGGTAAAATTCTTGTCTCGTTCAGTGTATAGATCCTGCGAGAACTTGGTTCGAGCTTATTAGGACCTCCTTCAATACCCTAAAGGTATTGGATGGCGGGGGTGCGAACGGGTTGAACCCCTCATATGTAAACTACTATTAATATTTTAAACCGGCTACTTGGTATTGTATCCTTGCTGACTCAAACCACTTAGCCGAGGGTAACGTCACCTTCAAAAGAGGGGCCTACAACTTTTCGCATCAATAACTTACTTAATTGTCTTCCAATATTCTGACCCTTTGGGATTGTATCCCTGCTGACTCAAACCACTGGGTTGAGGGTAACGTCACCTTCAAAATAGGGGCCTACTATAACTAAGATAATCTCTTAAAAAGTCCGAAAGTGCGAAAATCATCAAAGGATACAATAAAGATAAGTTGGATCCAAGTGATTCTATCTTGTCTATCTTTTCTTTTTATTTTATTTATCTTCTTATTTTTATTTTTATTTTATATTTGAAACTTCTATAAAAAAATTTAGATTGATTAGACGTTGACGATAAACCGGTATTAAAAGCTCTTGTGTCCTTGGACGATCTCGGTATCTTACCAACGCTATACTACGCTCACGATGGGTGCACTTGCCCAAGTGTGTGTTTAGTGTTAGTATAATATCGTGTTTTATAAATTTAAAACTTGACTAATGCGTAAAATGTTAAAATAATAACAAAAATATAGTACGCTCAACGCACACCACCCCTTTAGTCTATTAACAAGCGCATTCACTATAACTTTATACACTATACCAATTAGCGGAATAGGTCTAAAGTCCGCCAATAGGATCATTAATCTTCAGAATAAGCGTGATAAAAGAAGAAGAACTACAACCAAAATTAATAGAACCTGATTCATAAAATTGAAACATCAATTCCATGAACTTTGGTTTTAACACGCCCCAAAACTGTTTCACGTATAAAAAAGTGAAACCATCCGGGCTTGGGGCCTTAACTAGGGGTGTTCATCGGGTTTTTTCTTCGGGTTTCGGGTTTTTCGGGTCGGGTCGTTCGGGTTTTTGTCTATGAAAATTTGACCCGATAACCGACCCATTTAAAGTTCCGGTTAGTCGGGTTTGAGTTATTCGGGTTCGGATTAGTTCGGGTCGAGTTATTCGGTTTTCGGGTTTAGATGTAAAATGAAAAATAAATGTTTTTTTTACAAAATATCATCAATATTCATATTGATACTTTAAAAATATCATCAAAGTTCAAACATTATTTGAAAATATGTTATTATAATATTTAAAAGTCCAAAAACTTAATGTTACATATATTAAAGACCTCAAACCAAAACACTTCTATGAGAAAAAAACAATAAATGTTCGGGTTTTTTATTCGGGTTTCGTGTTTCGGGTTTTTCGGGTCGAGTTGTGCGGGTTTTTGGTGGGGAAAAGTGACCCGATAACCAAACCATTTAAAATTCGGGTTGGTCGGGTTCGGGTTATTCGGATATTCGCTAATTCGGGTTCGGGTGGCTTTGAATTCGGGTCGGGTTTCGGGTTTTGAATAAAAATGAACAGCCCTAGCGTTAACTCCGTCACACTCCCAAATAACCTTTTTAATTTCCTCCACCGAAAACCGACTCGTCCACATCTTGACTCCTTCAATGAAATTAGTGAAAATCATTAACCGTCTTTTTTGCATTGGCTCACTAAATTTCGTCTTAAAGGCCTTCAATCTTCATGCTCCGAGAATCACAATACACAACCCCATGAATAACAAGTCCATTTACCCTTCTGAAAGTGAATAAATATATGAAAAAACTTCAAATTTTCATCTCCATTTTTCACCCAACTCAGTCTTGCCTTTTGTTTTAGATCCTTGCTTTTCTAGCTTTCTCAGTGTCGAGCTCAAGTTCACCCTTAGTTTTTGTCTCCTCACCATCAAGTCTTCTATTTTCAGCCAAGGTTTAAGGTGATCCAACTTCTTGATAACATCTAGCCTGGCTTTTTCCTCGTCACATTGCCAAACTTTCAGCGCCCCTTTAATCTATTGAACAAATCAACTAAAACTTTATCCCCTTGGTGAAAAGGCACCTCTTTGTCAAGAACCCCTTTGACTACATCAACAAAACCCTCTTTACTGAGCCACGAATTAAAAAAAAAAAAAAGAAGTTGAAAGGGATCAGACCAAATCGACATCACTACAAAGTAAGAATAAAGGGCTACGGTGGTCCGACAACTCCTTAGAAAGGACCTTAAACTTAGTTTCTGGCCAAGCCTCCATAAAACCATCACACACCAAGATACAATCGAGTTTACTCAATTCAATGCCATCGTCAAAGATACGAGTAAACCTCCTACCCACTTGATTATTCGTTGAATAATGGAAGGTCATCAAACACATCTCTCTTCTTCGTGGCGGACTTCATTAAAATCCCCTAGAACCATCGACTCTATTACGCCAATCCACAAACCATTCCTTTTGCTTGATTCGTTTGGAGCACATATAAAGGAAACAGTAGAAAAAAATGTCTCTTTCGAAGACGTGTTGGCAAAAACATTTGGGTTCCATACCGATATCAAAACCCTTGACTTCCCCACCGCATCAAAAATCAGCCCGTTGATTCCCCCCGAAATCTTCCAATCCAATCGCCTCCTAAAAAATCCCTGCAAACTGAGATTCTTGGATGGCGACAAAAGATATATTCTACTCCCGAAATAACCTATGAATCCAACGAGCCTTCTGCAGGTCATTCCTAGAGACAAGAAATTCATTGAGTACCAGATTTCACTTTTTCTCCCTTAACCGCTTCTCACACATCCTGCTAAAAATCTTTTAGATCGACCCCAATAATTGAATCCACTTCCACGGTACTTTGCCACTTCTTGAAGAATCTCAGTGGCACAATCAACCTCAACTTCCTTTTCCGTCTGACCACACACCCCCACCCCCACCCCACCTTGTCACTCTTTTCAGCCTACGAACCAACTCGACCCCTTTTTTAAAATACCCTCAACTGGAATGAAGCTATGAGATATAAGATTCCCCTTTTTCCTTTTCTTTATAGAACTTTTAATTCCCTTTGCCCAAATAACCCGATCTATCTATATATCAAATGGGTCGGTCATCAACCCTAAGATAGCGTTTGGTATGAAGGAATATAAAATGAAATGGAATGGATCATTCTAATGGAATGAAAATAAACATATTTAGTTATTATGTGGTAAGATGTGTTTTTTCTCATTCCTTCAAGGAATAGAAAGAAATATATTAATTATTATTATTATATTTATATTAATGCTAATATTCATACATATCAAAAAATTTTAGTATTATTTTTTTACCATTAATATACATATACAATTATTATTATTATTATTATTGTTTTTGTTGTTGTTGAGGAAACTATATTTTTCTCGTTTTTAATACAATTGTGTTTCATTACTTTATCTTTTTTTGCCTATCAAATTGTACAAAGTATTAATTCATTATATTCCCGTATGAGTAACAAAACATTACAATGGAATGGAATGATCCATTTCATTTCGTTGTCGATTCCATTACCTCGTCCATTCATTCCTCATCTATTCCATACCCCATACCATCTATTCCATTACCCCATACCAAACACACCCTAAGGGTCTGTTTGGTATGGGGTAATGGAATGGACGATGGAATGGAAGGACGAGGTAATTGAATGAACGAGGGAATGCAATGGATCATTACCATTTCATGTCTTGTTTGGTTACTATGTGGGAATGCAATGAATTATTATTGTGTATTGATTGTGGGTGGATATAGGTGGCGGTGGTGGGTGGTGGCGGAGACCGCGCTGGTGATGGCGACGCAGGCGAGTGGCGGCGGAGGCGGCGACGACGGGTGGTGGTCACGGAGGTGGCGGCGGCCATCGGCGGTGGGTGGCGGCGGCAATGGTGGTTGGTGTGGGGCGGTTGTGGCGTCAACGGTGGTGGTGGGGGCTGGCAGCGAGTAGCGGCGACGGCGGTGGTTGGTGGCAACAGTGGCGGGTGTCGCTTGCGGGGGGTGGCAGGTGGTTGGTGGTAGGTGTGACGGGTGGTGGTGACGAAGGTGGCGGCGACCATCGATGGTGGTTGGTGGCGGCGGAGGTGGCGATGGGTGGTGGCGACAATGGTGGTTGGTGGTGGCGGTGGTTGTGGTGTCGACAATTGTGGTGGGTGGTGGCGGCGGCGATGGTTGGTGGCGACGGTGGGTGGCAACGGTGGCGGGTGGCTACGGCGGTGGTGGTTGTCGGGGTGGCGGCGGAGGCGGTGACGGGTTGCGGGTGGAGGCGGCGATGGCATCGGTGGTGGGTGATGGGTGGTGGTGGTGGGTGGTGGCGGCGAAGGTGCTGGGTTGTGGTGTTGTTGATGAATAGTGCAAGAGGGGATGGAATGAAAAAAAAAACATAGGGGTGGATGGAATGAATTTAAGGGAATTGAATGCCTTATGGAATGAGTGATTCCATTCCATTGACCAACCAAACACCCTTTTCTTCATTCCCTCGTTGGTCCATTCCATTCCGCCTCCTATTTCTGCATACCAAACACTACCTAAGATTTAGATCTGTCACCTGAATACGGTAAGTATATTTTTTTCAAGAAATTTAAGTTTTTAATGTCACTCCTATAACGCTTATTACTCAATCTTACTGTTTAAGCATACTTCAAATAAAATTACTAAAATAACACCTTTCTTTTAGACTATAACACTATACATAAATTCCGTATCCTTTAAATTAACGAAGATTAACGGGCCTTGGATGCATTTATTGTGGATAAGAGGTGTCACGTTGTTATATTGTCTAGCCTAAATACTATCGATGAAATAACCAAATTATTTGTGGATGAGAGAACTTCATAGTTAAACGTTATTGGGTGAGTTAATTGTAGGATCAGTGCCCTCGTGGGAGGTGATCTCCGACCCGGTAGTAAAAAAAAAGTGTAAGGTTTAATAAGGGGTGAGCAAAAACTAAATCGTAAAAAAATCGGTTATAGTTAAGTAAATCTGATTAATCGAACATTCGATTATGATTACATTTAATATGTGTTCATTAACCAACTTTAACCGAGGCTATAAACCGAACCTTGTACGTTTATGATTTTCAAACTTTTATACCTCATTTCTAGCCCCGAACATTTGAATTCATGATGCAATTGTCCATTTTGTATTTACTAATGCAGTAATGCAGGTGCCAAAGTATTAGTTTCATGTTTGGTCACATTTAACAATAACAATGCCAAGCATGCATATTCCACAAATGTTACATCGGTCCCCAAAGTTTTTATATTATTATATTTTGAAAGTTGCAAAACACAATATTCTGCTTTCCCAAACACTAAAAATAAAGCAAAACAAAAGGTATGAAACCTGTAGTTCATGCAAACCCTCATAAAGCCAAGTCACCACACACGTGTCATCACCACCACTCACCCCTTCATCTATATATCAACCCAACCTCCACCACCTCAACCAACTCATCAAAACCATGGCCACCACAACCTACGACCGCCACCACATCACCACCACCCAACCCCACTACCGCCATGATCAACAAACCGGCGACAGACTCACCCACTTTCAGCACCAGCAACAAGGCCCCTCAACCAGCAAGATAATGGCAATCATGGCCTTGCTTCCAATAACCGGAATCTTGTTCAGTTTAGCCGGTATAACCCTTGTCGGGACGGTTATCGGGCTGGCTATCGCGACTCCGCTGTTTGTCATATTTAGTCCTGTTATTGTTCCAGCGGTGATAGCGATCGGGCTTGCGGTTACCGGGTTTTTGACGTCTGGGACGTTCGGGTTAACCGGGCTGAGCTCGTTGTCGTATTTGTTCAACATGGTGAGGCGGTCGACAATGTCGATGCCCGATCAGATGGATTATGTGAAGGGGAAGTTGCAGGATGTGGGGGAGTATACGGGCCAGAAGACGAAGGATTTGGGCCAGAAGATTCAACATACGGCCCATGAAATGGGTGATCAGGGTCAGGGTCAGGGTGGTGGGAAAGAAGGGAGAAAAGAAGGGGGAAAATAAGGTGAGAATTTGTGAGTTAAGAAGATGTTGGAATAATGTCTAAGCTTCGTATGTAAGCTTTTATGTATGGATATGAAGTTTTTTTATAATAAAATATAATTTATTAATTTATGTTCTTCTTGTGTTTTATAGTTGGTGGATTTTCTAACTTGGTTTATTATGAAATTGAACAAAAATTAGGGCTTTATATTAGTTGAGGCATTTCATCGAACAGCCTGCCTGCCTGCCTACATGCTTTAGATGTGTTTAATGTTGAATCAACATTAGAATTTACATTAGAATGTAAAAGAATAGTTTTCGAATCAACATTAGAATGTAAAAGAATAGTTTTCAAGTAATTGGTACACTTTGGCCTAGTTGATGAAATTGAGTTATTCAACTAATATATGTTAAAGCAAATGCTCGAGAAAACAATGCAAAATGGGTGAAAACCTTTTGAATCAATGGGAGAGGACATGTAACATTTGCAGTCAGGGGTCAGGGCGCCCCATACTCCATAATGCGTTGTCGCGCGTGATACACAGTGGTTTCCACAAACGTTTGTTTGAGATACACAGTGGTTTCCACAAACGTTTGTTTGATTGTTTATAACCCATCGCTAGTGATGGGCACCTCATTAAAATCCATCATTAATAATGGAATTTGGCTCTATGACGTGGAGTATGATGATTGGATGTTATGAGTAATGAGCGTCCCTTAACTCCTCATAGGGTATGTTTCAGCACCGGAAGTTGGTAGCTTTTTAGGAGCTTTCAATAAAATGTATAGAATAAATTACAACCAGTGTTCTTTAACTAAAGAAATTGTAGGCTCTGTTCTTTATATTATCAGTTTTTAGCATGTTATGTCATTTAGTCTTAACTTAGTTAAGTTTTTTTATTAAGTCTTACCATGTGCCTCTCACATGAGGTCAACTATCAACATCGTCTTTTTATCTCAGTTTAACATGAATTTCGATTTTCCCCTTTTCATCTCATTATTTAAATATTTTACTTTGATTTTATCATTCCAATTTCTTACCATGTGCCTCTCATATGAGGTCAACTATCAACATGGTCTTTTTATCTCAGTTTAACATGAATTTCGATTTTCCCCTTTTCATCTCATTATTTAAATATTTTACTTTGATTTTATCATTTCAATTCCAAACCATGCATTATATTTTTGTTTAGATTAACTAAAAAAGTAGACTGGAAAATGGATAGAAATAAAGAGATTTACTTATTTCTTTTTTAATATAAAATTGTTTAGGGTTAGCAACATAGTCTTTTCGTCTTAATTTTATATTAAAAAAAGAGATAAATAAATCTCCTTATTCCTATCCAATTTTTTCAATCAATCTTTCCAAAATATAATGCAATATAATGCATGGTTTGGAATTGGAATTACATAATCAAAGTAAAATATTTAAATAACGAGATGCAAGGGGAAAATCAAAATTCATGTTTAATTGAGATGAAAAGACTATGTTGCCCTCATGTGAGAGGCACATGATAAGACTTAACTAAAAAACTTAACTAAGTTAGGGTGAAAGGACATAACATGCTAAAAACTGATAATATAAATGACAGAGCTTGTAATTTCTTTAGTTAAAGGATATTGGTTGTAATTTGATACAAACATAAAAGACACCGGTTGTAATTATTCAAATGTATAAAATGATCAAAATGAACATAACCAAAAATTTAAAAAGTTAGTGTATTAAAAAATTCATTATCTTTAGAGGTTAAAATAATCGTTTTTTTCCCTAAAATCTTTTAGCTTCTTCTAAACGCTTCTAGAAGGAGCATTCAATCAAAAGCTTCAAGCTTTTAACTTAAAAGTTTTAAGCTCTTTCAATCAAACAAAGTTTTTTATTGCGTATGAGCTTTTTTTCAAAAGCTTACCGCTATAAGCTCCTAAAAGCCAAACATACCCATAATATAATTTGTTTATCTACGGTTATGTATGACTTCTTGGATTTTTGTTTTTTTCTATTTATTTATGAAGTTGAAGCTCCAATAGCTTAAGATATGAACCTTCAACTATTAGGCTAGGCGGGGCGCCCACGTTATACACCATCACCACCATGCGTGGTGGTGCGTGATACACGACCGCCGGTGATGTCGGCAATGCGTGATGGTTATAACGCGTCTTCTCTACAACGCGTTTTGAAATCAATAATTCGAACGTTGCTTGCTTCTTGACTGTTGATGATGATGATGGTTTATATATATCCATCACTAGTGATAGCCACCCCTATTAAAATCCATCACTGGTGATGGAATTTGGCTCGATGACGTAGCGTATGATGAGTGGATGTTGTGAGTGATGAAATTCCAGACGCCCCTACCCCCTTAATGTTTTTTTTTTTTGCAGCGCAATTGTTTTTGTAATGTTACGCACCCAACCTAACTGGAAAAAAAAAAGCATATATAGCTCGTCTCTAACCAGCAAAAAAACATATATAGCTCTTGTTGATGTTTTCTTTCTGAAAAAAAAAAATTTGTTTCAACGCAAGCTCATTTTTAATAAAATTTTAAAATGTAATTTGTGTTCCTGTGATTTGGTGACGACACTAACTTTTTTTAACACCTTGTGCAGTTGTGTTATCAAAATTTAACAGTCTGACTTCTTTCTGTCATGTAGTTGTTAAGTCATCGTGTGACCCTCTGGTCAACTATGAGATTACATTCATCTCTCTTCTCTTTATCAATTCTATTGTTGCAAGTTGTATTCGGCCATGTAGTTTCACGATCAACTCAATAGTTGTTTAACCTGAACAAAACTTATTTGTCTTTCAAAGTAATCTGATCTGTAAGCGATCGATTCCTCTTTAGTCACCATTTTTGGGTTGTTCATCCGTATAGAGAGATTCAAAGGAGGAGGGTAGTGGCTAGAGTGTCTGATTTTTAGGGTTTGGTGAATTTTTTGAAACCTACGATTCTTAAAACCTATACGTATCCATAGATAAGATCTTTGAATAATTGATTACCTGATTTAGTAAACAACCACCATAAGATCATAAAGGTAACAATTATTCCTTTAATTTTTGAACAAAGTACACCAAATCGGGTGGCAAAGGGAGGTGAGTGACGGTGGTTGAGGTGGTAACTGGTGGTGGTTTTAGCAGGGGTGACAGGCGATGATGACGATGGTGGTGGGTGATGGATATCTAGAGAGAGAGAAGAGATGAGGGGGGTAAAAATGTAATTTCACCACTCATTTAACGGCGAGTTAACAGCTAGATAACGAAAAATACTCAAGACCGATAAATTTTGATAACACGAGTACACAGTGTTAAAAAATGTAGGGGGGTTCAGGCTGATCCCGCCACCAAACCACTGAGACGTAAATTGCACTTTACGAACAACTTTCGATCCGAACCTATTTCCATTGCTCAACCCACCAGTTTTAGGAGACTTGCCTAGCATCATCAGTTAGAATTAGGGGTGGCAAACCTGGCCCATTGACTAAATTATGGGTTTTTTATAAAACTTGATGGGTCTTTTGGGTAAAACTAAAACAAAGAAAAAGTTTGAAACAGGTCAGGATGGGATGTACGGAGAAATGTAACGGGTCAGGATGGGTGAAAACAGAAAAGAGCACCCCCGTCGTAGATCAATTTGCAGAACCATAATCGGAGGGAACTCCGTCAACTCCGGCACCATCAGAAAACCAAACTCCGACACTGTCGCAAATCAACTTCGATATTCTCCACATCGGAAAATAGTCTAATGGCCGTTCCCATCTTTGTCTCTGACGAAAACGATCACAACCACTGCAAACCACTTCGATATCCTCCAAATTGAAGCGAATTGCGAGCCACAACCAGTGCAAGTCTGATCAATTTTAATTGAATTTGAAATTGCACCACTCAACAGTTACATCGAAGGATATCAGTGATTCGATTTATTCAAGTTGAAGCTTAGATGTAATTGGTGATTGTGGATTTCAAGCTGGTGAATTAAAGTTCAAAATTTACAACACACGGCATCTCAAAGTGGATTTTAATTCAAACTGGTGATTGTGAGACCAGAAATAAGAAAATCAAAATCGGTATTACAAAGCTAATCTATGCAAGTCGCATCTTCGTTTAATTAGAAATCTGATTCCGCATCTTCATCTAATTCATCTGAAATCTTATATATTGTTCATCCGTCATTGAAGATGTTTGAAGCTTTTCTTTGTGTGAAAAGCTGTTAAACAGAGAACCAGATCTAAGGATGTCCTAACTCCGTATACTTTTTTTTTATTTAGACCATCATGGCCCAAACCCATCCTAACTTAAACCCATCTAAACCCAAACCCATCCTAACCTTTTTCTTAATTTACCCATCATGACCCATGATCCAAACCCACCCAACCCGCCCACTTTGCCAGGCTTAGTTAGAATGAATCAAAATGTACAATGGTCTTTTAAACCCGTACTACTTATAACATGTAATAATACGAGTAAAAAAGACGAGTGTAGCTTATCAAGCAAATCATCATTTACTCTGTTTTTTGAGTTTAAACCTCAAATTCTTTCATAGTATCAGCTTCTGATTTCCAGAAAGGGTTTACACAACCATTATGAAACGAGGCAGAAAACTTTAAAATTATAACAGTCCAGAGCATTTAACGAACCAGAAATCAAACCATATAACGTCCTCATGCAGAGTGGTCCAGATTATGTACATAATCACAAATTAAAACCATTAAAGTATGAAACCAAGTAAGAAAACGCAAGTTAGCGACCAAACCAAGGTCTCGGGTTTTGGCTCTCCACCCCATCAGTCATCAACTTGTCCAACACTACATTCAAGTCAACCGCCTGATTATTTTCGGTCAGTTTCCTTACCGTCGCCCTCACTTGATCTCTCGGGAATCCCATATTGGTCACCTTATCAACCACATCATCAATCGGAACCCTATTCCCCGAACCAGAACCAGAACCAGAACCAGAACTAGAACCACCACCACCACCAACTGCCGTTGCAGTGGGAAGGGCTTGCGGTAACAACCTGGGGTAGGGAGTTGTGGGTAGCCGCTTCCACCACCAGGACCCATATTAGGCGCAGAATGTTGCTGAGATTTTACAGGTGACCCACTTCCATACTGAGAGCCACCATAACCGTAAGATTCTCCAACCCCAGCTGACGGTCCATACTGGCTAGCAAATCCTGGACCAGTCCTAACGGATGGGGGTGGTTCGTACATCTGAGACGGGTTCCAATGAAACTGCTGTGCAGGAGGGCCGCCACCAGGCTGGCGCGCACTCGGAGGATAACTCTGGGATGCTACATAAGCCAAATCTTCCGAAAGGTGGTTTGGAGGCTGGCTTAGAGAGGGATTCGGCTGTTGCAGAGACATGGGAGGTGGTTGAGAATATTGGATTTGAGCGGTGGTTGATATTGTGGTCGTGGTGACGGTGGTGATGCCATAGGCGGCTGAAGGTGTTGAGGTGGCGGTATCTGGGACAGCTGAGGGGGTGGTGGTGGTGGTGGTGCTTCTGCCGTTTGACCAGGTGGCGCGTAGTACAAAAATTGGTTTGACTGTGGGTTGGAAGGTGGTGGGGCGTTAGGGAGAGTAGCGGGGAGAGGCTGAGGATGGGCGGCAGGAGGAAGAGAGTGCAGCGGAGCCGATGCCGCTGCAACCTGCTGGTGCAAAGATTCCATATGTCCGACAATCGGGGGTTCCAGCTGCTTCTCAGGCTTGGAAATTTTCACTTGTGATAGCTGCAGCTGAGCCTCGAGTATTTCTTGCTTGTCTTTTACAACTTGTACACCAGATTGTACCTACATTAGATTGTTGGTGACATCATTAGGCCTGTAAATAAACCGAACGAACACGAACACATGCATGTTCGCGTTCGTTCCTTTACCTTTGACCGAACACAAACATATAATCGAACACATTTTTTTGTTCATGTTCGTTTATTAAGAAAATGGGCATGTTCGTGTTCGTTTATGTTCATTCGTTTAAAACCTAAACAAAAGCTCACGAACGTAAACGAACAAACTTAATTAACGAACATAATTTAACAAACAATGAACGAACACAATAAATTCCATTGCAAAACCGATTTTAATTACTAGAAAGCCCATTTACCATATAAGTAGTTAGAAAGTTCTTTTTACATTTAATATTTTTATAACTACTTATGTATTTAAATTGAAACAAACATAAATGAACGAACATACACGGACGTTCACAAACATAAATGAGCAAACAAACGTGTGTTCATGAATCATGTTCATTCCTTTAATCAAATAAAAAAAATTGTGGTCGTGTTCGTTCGTTTATTAAATAAACGAACTTCCTGCCGAACAACTTCATGAGCGTTTGGTTCGTTTACAGGCCTAGACATCATAATAATTATAAGCAGGTGACTCGACGTGTAATTCCAAACTGATCATATACAACTAAATAATCACGTTACAAAGAGATAGAGAGAGAACTCACGTCTCTAATCATGTTCTCAATTTGCCTTAACTTGCCATCAGTATTACCATGATTGTTACCAACAGATGTTCTCAAATCATCCACCGAATTCTCCAGGTTTCTAGATCTTGTTTCCAGTTGCGAAAGGCGTGCACTAACACCTTCTAACGCATGCAGCAGATTATCAGCATGTTTTTTCATTGTCCTATCAATTTCCGATATCAAAGCCGCATCTAGAACAGTTCGATCCTTCTCCACAGCCACCTTAGACGGTTCAACAGAATCAAGAGAACGATAGTTCTGCATAGGTAAATAAAAGGTAAAGAAGGCAGGCGAAGTGAAAATAAATGAAGCAAAATTGAGCATCGCAATCATGGTAACAAGCTTCTTTCAGATGATGCAAATAGAGCACATAAAAAATGTGTTTTACTGTCCCTTATGCTTCAGAAGCATATGCTAAACAATTGCAATAATTATACCATTCGTCTTATACCACTATAGGCTGCATATCCCATAGATTATACGTAGTGACTAGTGAATTTCTGTGTATTCCAAAGATTATACCTAGTGAATTTCTGGTTAAGGGGGCTTCTCAAGAGCTATAGGATTCAAGTCATTCCACTTGATTAGGAGTTATAAAGTTAGATAGCACAACAATCCGATGGATTGTGTTAAGACACATGCATCTTGTTAATATCTTCTTTTTCCTAAATGTGACGTTTTATATTGATAATTCAAAAACTTGTCACTGTAAAGAATTATCATGGATGAATAATGAAAAAAAATTATCGATCAAAAAGTGAGGGTGAGTACAGAGTGGAGGTGCTACCTGCTACGTGTGGAGGGAGAGGAAAGCCGGAATGAGTAAAAAACAGAGGTAATTGCGGTGAAAGAGAAATATTATAGTATATAGAAAATTAAACAGGTTGATTTAGTGACTTCAAGGCTAATTCTATTTTTTTAAGAAAGATACGGTTATACGATCAAATATAGTCTGCTTGTTGTTTGTTTGTCTGCTATTAATTTTGAAGCCGGCTGCCAGTGTGGAAGCAGCCTCTCTATCTCCCCGGACAGAGGTAAGGTTTGCCTATATCCCAGCCTCCCCAGACCCTAAAGCTATCTGTGGGATTTACTCGGTTCGGTTGTTGTCGTCTTAGCAAAACGGTATCTAAAATCCTATCCATATCAAAGTTACAACAATATCACAGTATAATCAATTGCATGAAAACAGAAAACCTAATCCTAAATTCCTAATAGCTTGTTCTAGTCATCTAAAGATACAACCAATAAACCTCTAGATCAATACTAATAAAACCACAAAAACTAAAAATATCAACAGAAACATATAATTGATCAAAAATAACTTACTCGAGTGCCAAAATTAGGCTCAAATTCAGCTGATGACCAAACCCTAGCTCCACTGATATTACCGGAATCAAAATTGGACGGCTGAGATGAGACGATCGGACGAATCGGCTGAAAATCATAGTTAGGTAAGATCTCATCCTTCTTATCAACGTCATGGTCCTCTTGATGAGGATGAATGTTTAGATCCATAAAATCTGTTTCTGCAGTGTTTTTGTTGTGAGAATTGGATAGATCCATGATCTGTTTGTCCATAAACTGCGATGTGTTCATCGAATTTGAATCCGGTTTACTGGATTCAGAAACACGCGATAACGAAACAAAAATCAGTACGAAGTTGTAAATTAAGATGACTTAAACAGGTATAAGAGCACCTGAAGAAGAATCTGAATCGGCGAAATGTTTGATCGGAAGACTGTGGGAGAGATGTTTGGATTTTGATCAAGAACACGAAGACAATAGTTGCTTCGAGAAGATGATAAGCATCTATCTGGGCCGAAGAGCCCGTACTGATGATAAGCTTGTAACAGGGCCGTAAAATAGTTAAAAGCCCATATCGGTAACGTATATTTAAATAAGCGTTCATCGTTCAGTTTAAAACTGTGAAATTGTTTAAACTCGTCGAGGTTGGTTTTTTTTTCCTTTTGTTTTCGCTCGGTCTATTTCAAAACTTTGGAGTCGTAATGAACATGTACGTTTTACAATTTCTATAAAAAACTGTGACCAGACCCTGATCCATGTTCATTGCTCAAAATTGGTGAAGTGGTATTTCGGATTTTGATCAAGAACACGACAACAATGGTTGCTTTGAGAAGACAATAAGCTTGTATCGGGGCCATAGGCCCGTGCTGACGATAAGCTTGAATTAGGGACATAGAGCCAATACTAGAGTAGTCAAAAGCCTAGTAGTATAACACAAAAACCTAAAGACAAAGAGTAGGTTTATTTAGAGATTGTGAAATGTGAAGTATCTAAACATATAAAGGGTTTACACCATAATTTTGTATAATTTAGTTTCAATGCCGTAGATAGCAAATAGTTTATGGTATAAAATTTAATACAATATTATTAAGAAGTGAAAAACAAGTCACACATAACACACACAGTCACATACGCGTCCAATGATAGTATGATACACATTCTTAAGACAATGTCACAATAAGACACACGAACTACGTAACATGTTTGTAAGATAATATGTTGTCCTCCTTATCCTCGTTCTATTCTTGCTCTCTTTGTGTAAGCTTGTGTAATTACAAACTTAGTAAAACTAGGGGTTTTCCTAATTGCGCGTTGCGCGATGGGTCACGAGTTTTGTTCATATGGACCTTAGTATCTAGTACTTTAGCAGTCTAAAAGTTGTTGGTTCCTGCTATGACGCTTGTTGATTTCTTGCACGCCATGATTCTTGCCTTTCTTAGGTGGCGCAAGATAGATAGATAGATAGATATTAGCTAGAGGAGCAAGATAGATATTAGTTATTAACATTTTGTATTCTTGCCTTCTAGTACAATGGTTGTCTTAAATATTCCATATCCTTGAGATAACATATTGTATGCATTGGGTAGCGTCCTTAAAACCTTATATACCTCAAATGGAATTTACAACTTGACAATATATGATTTCAACCATTATACTCATCTAAATTGAACTCATAAAAACTTCCATTAAATACGTCATCCAAACACAATACACCAAAATATCAACCTCCCAAATAAAATATCCTTTGCGTCTAGTATTGACTTGTACCAACCCTCACCATGCTGCACCCATACATGTCACTCTTACCAAATATTAATTCTATCACCCAAAAGCTGTGTATAATTAGTCTAGAACACCCGCTTCTAAAAATTGTTATAAAAACTGTTGACGCAACACATAAATAAAACACATGCGACTAAAAGTTGCTATACATTCTTAGCCAAGTAGGCAATGGTTTCACATAGCGGAACCATATCACAAAGATAAGAAACCAATCGCCAATTACTTGTTTGTACAAGTTAGATCAACACTTGCGTTACAAACTACCTAGAATTGTTATTATAATCATCAAATGAATACCAGCAATCAGATTATTAATTATAGTGAAAAATGGGATTGGATTTGATAAATCAATTATCTATCAGAGTTTAATTTGATTTTCCAACTATTATTACATTTTTCAATGTTAGGTAATAAATAGTATAGGGTCCAATTGTAATAATAACATAATGAGAGGGTTGTATGTGTAACTAGTCTTTTGTGTGTAGTACTTAAACGAGCTAATGAAACCAACGATGTAGGTGTAACTAATCTTTTGTATTGCGTTGGCGAGTTCATCTTCTCTTTTAGTCCTCTTCTTCTATATAATTCGCTCAATACTTTGATACGTAACGGCAGGGCCGTTTTCAAAAATGTTAAATAAATTTTGGGCCCTGACGAGATGAAAAATTTCGGGCCCTATCGATTGTGCGTTGCGGAGACGCCATACACGACGAATAAATTATAGACCACTGTCAACCAACTCGTTTCCAAACTAAATTTGCTTTGAAATGTAGGGTAATCCGAATTCATACCATTGAATGAAAATGTATTATATTTGACCCAATTTGTTTCCAAAAAAATTTACGTTGAAATGTAGACCAACTCAAAACGTACATAATGTGCAGTGGTGACGTAAGGGACGTGACAAAGTATAGATTACAATCGACCAGACTCGTTTCCAAACAAATTAACGTTTCTCAAATTTATACCGTTGAATGAAAACGTATATATTTAACCTAATTTGCTTTCAAACAAAATTTATGTCAAAACGTACCTAAACATAAATAATCCCTAGCATTTAGTTAAATAATAGAAGGGAAAATGTCAACAAAAAGAAGCCCATAAAATTACATATTAAAAAATGAATTAGTTAAGTTTTAACACCCGTCCTTCAAATAAAATACTAATGAATTATTAATAAAAAAAACTACATATTGATATCCTATGAACTTCATTTTCAAATGGAGATAATTAGAAGAAAACACACTTGAGATATCCTGTGAACTTCATTTCAAATGGAGATAATTAGAAGAAAACTGCATTTGACATATCCTGTGAATTTCATTTCCTAGTTAGAAAAAAAGAAAAAAAAACGGCAGAAAATAGATTCGAACCAGGGTCCATCCTTCAAAGTGGAGTCTCCAACCACTAGAACAAATTGATTTTGTTTCCTTGTTTTATATTATTTAATATATATAACTTGTATATATAAAATATATATATTTGAAAAAATTTCCTGGCCCTTTTACGATTTTGACCCTGAACCGACTCCCATCCGCACTTGCTCAGAGCCGGCCCTGCGTAACGATATCAAAGCTACCTTTCCTCTTGACATGGGGTAAGGGCAACATAAGGATTTCAATTGTTAGCAACAAATTGAACAACATTCACGCTTCAAATTCATCAATCATTTCACAAATTCAGGCAACAAAGTAGCAAAATCAACACTAAATTCAACAACAAAGGATCACTAATCCAAATATCATAAGGTAATATACTAATTAATAGATGAATTATCGAATTTACATACACGAAATAGAAAATAGAAAATTGAAACTAGAGTGGATTAAGAAGACGGACCTTAGGTGGTGAATTGTCACACTCCGATATTCGGTGGGCCGGGACGGTGGGTTTATACGTGATGATTGATAATAGTATCACAATTGACAGCAAGAGATAGAGTGATAAAATATTAAATATAAAATTTGAAATATGTTAAATAATATGTATAACAAGTTGTTCAAAACACGAGTCCCACAAGGTAGGATCGGAATAAAATAAACTTAGGACATCATAGGCCTTTAAGCAGTGGAGTCGCAAATTCCAAAGCTTTTTCTTGACCGAACCTTTTCCAGCCTATTATCAAGGTTCGTTACCTACAGTTTAATCTTTTGAAAATACGTCAGTTTTCACTGGTAAATACAATTAACCAAATTATTTTGAAAATCATTTTATAAATCATTTGGTATATGTATTATGCTAACCCTTGGGTAATCATTTAATATTTCTTGGGACAGATTTCTTGTCATTAGTTTTACATGCTTGTCAATACAGTCGAGGACCAGAAATTTATGTCGGTACTTTGATCATGGTACACACCATCTTTAATATAACGTCTTCCGGATGTATGCCTACTACCCCGCGCATATTTCATATGGTCATTCCTAATTGACGAGTCGGATCGTCCGGACACGATACCATTAACCTCCAAGTGTTTAATTTTATTCAAGCAATATGGATTAAATTGGGTTCTTAAATTTATGAAAGCATTTGCCCATTTATATAATACCCACTCCAAGTAGCTAATGTCATATCCCAAGTTTTTAAATAAAATAGGTTAAGAGTATTTACCTTTGCTAGTTGTCTTTAATAGAGTATTTGGTTCTCGTAGCAAAGCCGTATATCAAGTTTATTAATCATATGCACGATTATCTAAAGGGCTCAATAGTCCAGAATGAACATAATTATCATCCGTTAGAATGTTTACGGGTCATTGGTAAGTCTTTTGACTTGTTAACTTTGGAATTTCGCTCGATTCCGCTAGAGTAAGCGTTGACCGAATAGAATGTGGTTTATACCCATTCGACTGCTAGGCCTTGTTGGATATGGGTTATTTAACCAAGCATTCTGATTTGGAATAGTTTTGAACTCATTTGTTCGAATGGGTCTATGACGAATCTAATAAGTCAAAACACATTTTATGATGTTATATAATTGATCTCATGATCAAAATACAGATTGCATAGGTTTATATTCAGTTTATTGGCTTTTATGCTCAAAAGGGTATTTTTGACCTTTTTTAAGTATTATATAGTTGACTTGTCAATTGACTCATCCAAACGTGATGTTCAGAAGGCATAATCATAGAGGATTGAACCCTATATTATAATGATCATGTAGTTGGGTTTGATTGGGTTATAAGGTTGACCAAACGGGTTAGAATCGAAAGTCAAAGCAAAAGTCAAACTGGTTGACTTTCGATATAAGAATGAGTGCTAAATTGAAATTGACGAGTTTGACATGTCGAAATAAGTTTTATTAAGTTATATAAGTTGTTATAGTGTTAAAGCATGTGGTTTAGATATTTAGAAGTTTATTAATCGTAATATGCAAAATATGTGTTTTTAACTTTTTTTATAACTTGTTTGACTTGTCATTTTGCCTATTTAACGTGATGGTCATAGGGTATAATCACAGGGGACTAATACCCTCATTATTACGATCACGTATGAAGGTTCAATATGAACTTTGACCAAAATGGTCAAAACCAAAAGTCAAAGCGAAAGTTAAATTGTTTGACTTTCGGCCAACAACTAGCTAATTAAACAAAAAAAGACTAGAACTAACACTTACTAGTGTTGAAAACACTTTTAGAACTCCTAAGGAGGCTTCGAATAGTGGAAGCACATATTTAGAGTGGGAAATGAATGGTGTAAATGAAAAATGTGAACTAGAGAACCTATTTATACTAATCCTAAGGTGTTAAGGACATGACAAGTGTCCTTAGAGGTGTGAAGAATGAGATTAGTGTCAATAAATGTATTCAACTGTGGTTAAGTGTGGCAAATTTAGTGTAAAGATGTTAAGAGAAGATGTAGGCTGCTGTACAGCCAAATATTTGCTGTCAGCACACACCTTGCGGACCGCAAGGGGTAAAGCCTTACGATCCGTAAGGGGACCTGGCGCGCAGACAAATTTGAACCCCCTTGCGACCACAAGAGGTTGTCCTTGCGGTTTGTAAAGGATCGTCAAAAGCAAATATATTTGCCTTTTAGGCAGTTTTAGCCCCTCAACTTCCGTATATGCCCATTTATTATTATTTTATTATTATTTATATATTATTATATTATTATTATTATTATTATTATTATTATTATTTTTATATATCTCTCCTTCAACATATCTGAATTATATGGAGAATTTTTAGACACGTGTCACGCTAGGATTCGATCTATAAATATCGGGGTGTTACATGAATTAATACGAAGAGGATTGAAGGAGAAGGACCCAAAGCGGCAGAAACCTTAAAATCACCATAAATCGCCATTGTTGAATCTCAATTTCTTCAATTTGGGGATTCTGTGTTTGGTGTTGGTTTAGACTTGAGAGTTTGTTTCAACGTCTACATTTTCAACATGGCCCGTCGCTACCGGCTGCCGAAGGACGAAGAGGACGAGACGGTCCAAGTGGGGCGGTGTGGACAATCCACTATGACCTGGGACAGCCTGGAGCCGTCCCCCACACCGTTTAGCCTAATAACCCGTTAGAAAGGATTGAGATGCTATATTTGGTTGGGGATCACCCTCTCATGGTCACATCAGTAATTATCGACACGTATTTAGTGTATGCACATGTATATGTATGTGGTGGGTAATATGTATGACATGGATGAGTAAAATGAGAGAGTTAGACAAGATGACAAGGTAGGTGAGTCTTGTAGAATGAATTTTACGAGTTTTACATGAGGGGGGAATTGGTTAACACTAGTGAGCCAAAGCCCACTAAAATCAGACTCAACAATATCGTGTATCATACGAACTTAAGTAATTTTTATTTTTAAAATACAAAATAACCCTGAATATTGTCTCAAAATGGCTCACCAAAATACCACCATTTTTCTACACTTAAAAAACATCAAATCCCACAAATATTAAATTAGAAAGTAATATATTACAATGTTAACAATTACAAGTTTACAACACCATGTTCACATATAATACGAGAATAAAAGTTACAATAATGTTACAATAAAAAAAAAATAATAATGTTTTAAAATAAAATGTTTACAATATAAAATGGGAAAACTGATCTATTTCAAAAACACATAATCAATGATGGCAGACTTGTAACATTCCATGGAACTTGAACGATGACCATATGTTCCTCATACTTAAAATCAACATTTTCACCATTTATGTGACATTCTCTTGGTTTTTCGGATGCGAAAACTCTCATTTCTCCGGCACCCTTTACCCCTACTCGAACCATACATGATCCATTAAGATCCAACTCAAATGCAACCGATTGGATAGCCCCACCAGAGTTGAGCATGTTCACTAACCCAATGGGAGCAAATTGGACCGATTTGTGGGCCAAAACAGCGATTGGGGAGACCGTCACGAGCTCATAGGTGAATGGCTCTAGCGCAAGTTCTATGTTATCGGTTGGTTTTGCTAGGATCAACTTCTTCTCATGGGACATGTATAGTGCAAAGGCTTGGACACTATCCACAAATATTGGAGATTTACCGTTTTGCCATTCAACGTCATTAGGGCAAATCGTTGATGTCACCACATGAGAGCACCCAGAAGCGGATTTCATGCGTCTTGATTCACGACACCATCCTCCTCCTTGGCAATTGAAAGCTCCAACAACTCCAGTGTACTGTATTAATTAAATAGAATAAATTAGTTAGATTTATTGTACTTATCTTTACTTACGAGACATGATTTTATTAGGTATACTTATTTTTATTGTAAACTCACAACACGAGTATGGATTATTTACCTTGTTCAGATTCCATATTTTGAGCATGGTTTTGCCGTCATGGAGTGGGTCCTCAAACAAACAATCGCGGGTTGGAAGGGCATAGTGTTGGCAACGTAAGATCGAGCCATCAGGCAAAACAAGACTCCTAAGCAAGTCAAAGTTGTGTTGTCCAACCGAATCACTAACATAAATCGGACCACCAGAAATGGCTCGAGACGCAGCGTGAAACTCGGCACAAGGATGAGTCGATTGAAACATATCCCAATCTGGGTGTATAAAATTCCCCATCCACAAACTATTATAAGCACAATGCACCATATGACACCCTTGTAACCAAAATGTGCCATTCGGGTCACCCGATGGATCAGTGCACCAAAAGTCATCTCCTGTTTAAAAAGTTAAATTATTAATGCATAGCTTCTACCAAAACATTATTACTATATTTGTTTTAAGCTTTATTTATGATGATGAATTGTAATACTTCTATCTAAATTTTAATTATGTTTTTGTATAATTATACCTATGAAAAGTGTATAATTTTTTAAGGTTATGAACAGGGGCGGACCTATGTAATAGGTTGGGTGGGCAGGCACACCCCTTGAAAAAAAAATCAGTGAATTTTATTCGGCAAAAATCCCGATCACACCCGTTGAAAGTTTGGTTTTATCCCTCGTTCGCAACCCCTAAAAAATAATTCCTGTCCGCCACTGGTTATGAATAGAGAGAGCCGAATCGATATTAAGTTCCATTCTTCGTCTCTCTCTTTATTATAACCAACAAAATTTACAATTTGTTAGGCACTTTTTATAATTCTTTATTTAAAGTTTTTTAACATATTAAACACGCATATTATCGCGAAACTTGTTAATTAAATGGTTACAATACGTTACATGTAAGAAGGTGAAGAACGTACCAACACGACCGAGCGCAATGGCCTCGGTGCCTAGGAACATGAAGTCGTTACAATGCTCCATACTTGCAATTACGCCGTTGCCCTTGAAGTGGTTCCGTACGGACGATGTCAATGCTTTGTAGTATGCTTTTGCCAACTCGACTCTTCCACCGTAATCTTCACATAACATCTCTAACAACTGAGGACAAAAAGGGAAATATTATTTTTCATATGGGTCCACTATTTTAACACTTTTTATATAGATTTCGTTTATTTATTTGTCTCACTTTTATCGTATATAATTTCTACCTTTATGGGCGGATGGGTAGCAATAGGCCCCTCTCTAAATTAGTTTTAGAATTCGAAAAAGATTCATTAGTTATTTTATTTCTTCTCGAAAAAGATTCATTAATTATTTTATTTATTTTTAACGAAAAAACAACAAATTTATTATCTTCAATTAGTTTATTCACAATTTAATATTTGGTTTCAAACAAAAAAGTGAACCAGACAAACAAATTTTTGGTTTCGTTATAACTAAAACCCAACCAAACCGAACCGAATCCAACCAGAAACAGAATTAACCGAGAAAAAACTAGATCGACGAAGGCGTGAAGTTGTAAACACCACCCGGAAACCCAAACATATAGTTTAACCAAGATATAGTAATAAGATGCAGAAAGTGAAAGAAAACGGTAACAGAAATAACATACATGGATGACGTCAACTTTGACTCCGTCAATGCCAACCGATTCCAAATGCGTGTGTAAACCTTCATATAGTTGTTCTACTTTCTCTGGTGGGACCAACCCAACTTTATTATTCACGATTTTATCAACGGCTAGATCTTCCATAGTTTTCTCAAGTCCTGGTGACAATATGGGCTTCACTACTCTAGACTCTGGGAGCCCAGGTATGTTGGGCCTTAGCCCACCCCAATATCCACAAAGAGCATGCCAAACATAAACATGATCTATGCTCTTGAAATCCTCCTTGAGGTCCCTAACAAAGGCTCCCATGCCTTTGTTAGGTGCGTTTGGTTTCGTGCTTTCATAGTCTCGAAACTTGTAGTTTTCAACAAAGTTGGTAAGTCTGCAGGGCATTTGTTCACCTGCGGCCGTTCGGTTCATGCCTTCTGAGTCTATTGGATCTTCATCATGAGATATAGACTGCCACCCATCATCAAGTAACACTAGCCCGGGGGGCATCCGCCTTCAACTAGACCCTTGACACCCTCGATGACTCCTTGCGGGTGAACTTTAAGGTAGAACGCGTCCCATGTGCACCAACCAAACTTGTCAACAATACCGGGCGGGGTTTTTTCTTCCAATAGGTTGAAAGTTCCAAGATGTTCTTTAACCCATTCTCATTGCTTTTTTTACTAAAATATACGGGTCATGGCCCGCTTGCATATAAATGACACTTTTAAAAGAAGTGTCAGTTACCTTTGTGGACCCACTTTCAACACAAACATCCACAAAATCATCGTTTCCAGGCTGCAGAGAAGCCCGGAAACGACCTTCAATAAGTGGAAGAATTAAAACATAAGGTCGCCCAGAGTCAGAGCTCTCAAGCATAACCATTTGGGTCTCGTGCTCAAGGTCTCGGCCACGTGACCCAACCCAATGAGTCGTCCACCAAACCTTGAACCGGAATATACTCATGAACCGAATCCCATTAAGCTTCCCGATTGGGACCACATGCCTACTACTCGCTTCCAAAGCATCAAAACCAACAAAACAACCACCCAGGAGGCGTTAAACGTGTGGTAATGTTCAATGGGACGTCGGACAATATGGCATGGCCATCAGCCATGAAGTTTGAACCAACCAGTGTCACCATAGGCTCAAAGTTAAACACCACCATTCACTTTTGCATCATGGGTTGGTGCCATTTATGGAAACTTGAAGAAAATGAAATGTTTGTACCGTGTTTGTAAGAATGTAAAAAGATGAAGGGTTGTTAAAACTGTGTTGCAAGTTGGTGGTAGTTATCTATGGAATTTATAGAAACGTTAGGTGGCGTGCGAGAAACTTCTACGTTGTTGTCGGCGTGTTTTTTTAATGTATCTTTAATGCTATTAATTAATGTTGGATAATGTTACAGATGCCATTAGCTCATTTGGGTGGCGTAACTCGATCTATATACCTATAGTCAAAGTTCAAAAATTGCATCAAATAACGTGGCACTACCGAATTTGTCAAGTACAATTGTACAACATATAACGAAATAAAATGTAGTAACCAGTTTATTTATTGTTGGAGATATGTATGTCCTACCGTAATTAAAGTCAATGTAACTAATTTGGTATGATCCGAAGAGTTACACGTTGGTACACAAATCGTATATGTTTATAAGTAGGTGGATTATTATTTGTGAAATAATAATAGTTTAAACCTGAGGGACTTAATACTAAATAGATTATTATTAAGAAGGATTATAATTGTATAATCTTAAAGGGTTTTATGTAAGATTAAGTTCTATAAAAGGATGCTTAAGCTGCAAACCCTAGACACTTTTATAAAACACAAAACCCTAGCTTCCCTCTCAAGTTTAGCCGCCGTCGCCGCCTTCTTCTTGGCCGGTTCTACCTTTGGGTATCTTGTGCTCGGTTGTGAACTTCCTACTAGGAGGATTCGTTGTAACCCCGTGTTACGATCCCGGTGTAGTCGTCAAAGGTTGATTACTAAAACCCTCTATGGTTGTTTATTATTTTATTTGTTTATACGCGTATAACCTTGATCCTGATTGAGTATATTTATTAATCGGATTAATAAATCAAACATATATAATCTGCTTTTGGTAAATTATATAAACCGCTTCCGCTACTATTTTGATACACTGATTCCCAACAGTGGTATCAGAGCCACAGTTACACGCGTATAGATGGTAAAGTTATAATTTTTTATCTATGTTTTATTTGTCAAAAATTATTTATTTTGACAAAAGATCAAAAGCTTTTGGTTGTCTATGGATTGTGATATGACCCTTGTCAGGTTGTGTTTGTTATGGTTGTGATTTTATTTTGATTTGTATTTTTTTCGGATATTGGATCCGATGTATTAATTTTTTTGTGTTTTTGCGGATATTGGATCCGATGTAATAGATAGATTACAATAGATTTGGTTTTATTGTATTTCAAATTTATTATGTAATCCTTCAAGTACAAGATCAAGATCAAGATAAATAGCGAACAGGTAACATGAGATAGAGATCACGGGTCAAGTGGAGCTTTCAAATGAGCTTTTGAAACCCTTTAGACTATTTTCGATTTTTTTATTGTAATCCTTCAAGTACAAGATCAAGATCAAGATAAATAGCGAACAGGTAACATGAAGATAGAGATCACGGGTCAAGTGGGAGCTTTCAAAAATTAGCTTTTGAAACCCTTTAGACTAGTTCGATTTGTTTCTGACTAAAACGAAACGGGCAACCTATTAGGGGCTCGATTCGATTATTTTATTATTGTGTTTTGTGGTTGTGTTTATTTATTGTAAATAATCTAAATAAGCCAAAATAAATAAAATTTTTCTCAATCAAGACAACGGTTTTATTAAAACAAGTTTTATAAAACTGAAAAGTATATTTAATAAAAGAGTTTTATGAAATTCAAAACAAGTTTATTCGCGATAAAACGACCAACATAGTTTAATAGGGTATTTAAAACTATACCGGGTTCGAGTGTGGAAAGGAGTTTCTATTATCACGAATTATATAAAATTGGATTTTATAATTTGTTGTGTAACTCGCCTCATGCTACGAGTTATTCAAAATATTTTTGGTAAATATTAAAATAAATCCCAAATTTTAATTGATGTTTTATGCCACCTTTAACTAGTTAACACTTCATTCTAAATAAACCCAAATGTTAGTGTTATACCCTGCATCTGGGCGTCTATCATGAAAGAAGGTAATCATCGCGTTTCCTGTGTAACATAGGCCGGTGTCACAGTTAACAGTAAAGGACAAAACATCGCTTGTTCATCAAGTGGGCATAGTTGGGGTTAAACATACATCGTTTAAGCGATAACCCCAAATGGAAAGTTGTTAGTAGACATAATTAACAAGAGTTGTTTACCTACATAATCATACCAGTAGATATTGCTCAAGCCAATTCACTGTAATTGATGAATCGGGGTTTCATATTAATTATAATTTTGTTTTTGGGTCATAAAATAAAATTAGGATATTTAAAACATAAATACTAATAAATCAATTTTGAATTTTGTAGATGTCAAATGAAAACAATTCCTCCCAATTATCTCTCAAGTCCATCTTAGAGAAGGACAAACGAACCACTCCAACTTCATGGACTGGCACCGCAACTTGAAAATTGTTCTCAAGGCGGAGAACAATTGTATGTTTTTGAAACGCCAGTCCCTGTTGAACCCATCAATCAGCAAACTATTGCATATAGAAACTATGTGAAGCACTTTGATGACGCTTTGAAAGTCTCATGTCTGATGTTAGCATCCATGATCCCTGAACTTCAAAGGACCATGGAGGATAGGATGGCATACGAGATGAATGAGCACCTGGTAGAAATGTTCCAACAGAAGGCTCGTCATGAGAGGTTTGATGTGATGAGATCACTCATAACCACTCGTATGCAAGAGGGTACATCAGTTAGCGCCCATGTGCTAAAAATGAAGGCATATGTTGATCACTTGGCTCGTCTGGAATCCTCCCTTGAGTGATGAGTTAGCTAGAGATATCATCCTCAACTCATTGCCTAAGTCATATGATCAGTTCACTATGAACTACAATATGAATGGGATGGAGAAGATACTTGCAGAGCTGCATCAGATGCTCAAAACTGCTGAGGTAAATATACCCAGCAAGACAGCACCAGTGCTGATGATCAAGGAGGGTCATGTTAAGAAACCTAACACTAAGAAAAATGGCAATCAGGGTAAAGGGAAGGGCAAAGGCAAATCTGTTGCAAACAAGAAGCCTCAGAAGGATGCCAAGTGTTTTCATTGTAATGAAATTGGGCACTGGAAGAGGAACTGTGCTAAGTATTTAGCTAAACTGAAGCAAGCCAAGGCTTCAGGAGGAGAGTCCTCAGGTAAATATGTTATTGAAATCTTTGCTTGGCAAAACATGGGTGTTTGACACAGGATGTGGTTTTCATATTTGTAATGCTAAGGGACTAAGAAAGATTAGGAAGTTGAAATAGGGCGACTTGGAGGTCCATGTTGGCAATGGACAAAGAGTTGCTGTGAAGGCGATTGGAGAATAATTTTTTACTTCCTTCTGGTTTAGAACTTGTTTTGAACAATGTTTATTTTATTCCTAGTGTCACTAGAAACATTGTTTTGGTTTCTGCTTTGCATGGACAAGGTTTCAGTTATCGTTTTAATGGTGAATTTATTTCTGCTTATTTTAATGATGTATTTTACTTTGATGCAAAACCTAACAATGAAATCTATGAGATAAAAATACAAAACAATAACATATTATGCAACATATCCCATAAACGTAATAAGTTAGACTTTAATGATACGTATATGTGGCATTGTAGACTTGGTCACATAAGCGAGAATCGTGTTAAACAACTCAAAACCGCAGGAATCCTAGATTCCAAGGGTTCAGAAACGTTTGGCAAATGCGAATCATGCTTAAGTGGAAAGCTAACAAAAGCACCATTTTCAAATGTTGGAGAAAGAGCTAATGATCTGTTGGGACTTGTACATACAGATGTATGTGATCCATTTAGAACAATGTCAAGACATGGAGAAAGATACTTTGTTACATTTACTGATGATTTCAGTAGATATGGTTATGTTTATCTTATGAAGCATAAACATGAAACACTTGAAAAGTTTAAGGAGTACCAAAACGAAGTAGAGAATCAGCAATAGAACTATCAAGATGCTTCGATCAAATCGAGCCGGTGAATATCTTAGTCAGGAGTTCATCGACCATCTAAAGGATTGTGGAATAGTTTCACAACTCACTCCACCTGGAACACCACAACATAATGGTGTATCTGAGAGGACAAATCGAACTCTATTAGATACGGTTCGATCAATGATGTGTCGAACAACCCTCTCACGCTCCTTTTGGAGTTATGTTCTGGAAACTGCTGCAAGACTTGTGAATATAGCTCCAACGAAGAAGGTTGACAAAGCGCCTTATGAGATATGGCATGGAAAGAAACCTAAAGTATCATATCTTACGGTCTGGGGATGTAACGCTTATGTCACTCTAGAATCTTCGGATAACTAGATCCCAGAGGCGAAAAAGTGGTTTTCGTCGGATACGCTAAAAGGATTGGTTACCTTTTCTACCACCCCACTGAAAATAAGATTTTTAGTAAACGCAGAGGCACTTTCTTGGAGGAAGAGCTTCTAGCGCGAGGGATTGGAGAAAACCATGTGGATCTCGAAGAAATTCGAGAATCACAAGTGACTGAACCAGTTGTTCAGTCAGAACCAGAAGTAACTGATCCAGTTGTTGAAGTTGAGCCTGAGAGGACTCAAGAAACAACAGAAACACCAAGTGTTTGAAGAAGTATTAGGGATCGTCGTGCACCTGAAAGGTATGACGATATCTTCATGATTGATGAAACTGAACCTGCTACTTACAAAGCTGCAATGTTTGATTCAGAATCCAAGAAATGGCAGGAAGCCATGAATGCAGAGATGCAATCCATGTATGATAACCAAATTTGGGATTTGGTTGATCTTCCTACCGAAGGTCGGACTGTAGGAAACAAATGGATCTTCAAGAAGAAGACCAACATGATGGAAATGTGCAAACCTACAAAGCAAGGATTGTAGCGAAAGGGTTCACTCAGACTCAAGGAATTGATTATGAGGAAACTTTATCGCCAGTAGCCATGCTTAAGTCTATTAGAATTCTACTTGCTATTGCTGCGTATTATGACTATGAGATATGGCAAATGGATGTCAAGAATGCATTCCTTAATGGACACTTACTTGAAGATGTCTATATGGTTCAACCTGAAGGTTTTGTCGATCAAAAGAATCCTAATAAGGTGTGCAAGCTAAATAAATCCATCTATGGATTAAAGCAAGCATCTCGCAGCTGGAATCTCCGTTGTGATCAAAAAATCAAAGAGTTTGGTTTTATTAAAAACGAAGATTAAGAGATCTAGTGGGAGCTATATCACTTTTCTCATTCTGTATGTAGATGACATACTAATCATTGGAAACAATGTCCCTATGCTAAAAGATGTTAAGGCTTGGTTGGGTAAATGTTTCACAATGAAAGATCTTGGTGAAGCCGTTTATATTCTAGGAATAAAGATTTATAGAGATAGATCAAAGCGGTTATTAGGTTTAAGTCAAAGTACATATATTGATAAGGTCATGCGACGCTTCTCAATGCAAGACTCGAAAAGGGGGCTCTTGCCAATGGCACATGGAACCATTCTTAATAGCGAGCAGTGTGCAAAGACTGAAGATGAAAAGGAGAAATGGAAAGAGTTCCATATGCTTCTGCTATTGGTTCTATCATGTACGCCATGTTATGTACTAGACCTGATGTTTCGTATGCTCTTAGCATGACGAGTATAAATCAACATAATCCAGGAGAGAGTCATTGGGCTGCAGTGAAGAACATTCTTAAGTACTTAAGAAGGACTAAGGACATATTCTTAATATATGGAGGACTGGATGAGGAGCTGTCAGTTAAGTGTTATACTGATGCAAGTTTCCAGACTAATCGTGATGATTCAAGATCACAGACCGGATATGTTTTCATTCTGAATGGTGGGGTTGTTACTTGGAAGAGCTCGAAGCAAAGTGTGGTTGCTCAATCCACCTGTGAATCAGAATACAATGTTGCATCGGATGCTGCTAAGGAGGCTGCCTGGATGAAGAAGTTCATTACTGATCTCGACGTTGTGCCTAGCATAGAGAAACCAATCGAGATGTTGTGTGACAACACTGGTGCCATTGCTCTTGCAAAGGAACCAAGGTCGCATCAAACCACAAGGCATATACTCAGAAAATTCCACTATATTAGAGAGATAATAGAGCGTGGAGACATCGTAATAAGCAAAGTTCATACAGATCTAAATCTGGCAGACCCCTTTACTAAGCCTTTACCTCAAGCTAAACATGAGGAGCATGCTGAAAAGATAGGGCTTAGATTTGCTAGACAGTGGGCATGATCTATAGTTAGTATTGGTGTTTTAATTTTGACCTACAACAGTTACATTGAATAGTTATTTGATTTATTGGTTAAATGCAAATTTAATTATTTTGTAACTGTGTTCGTTATTTGTATGTTTATATCCTTGAATAAGTGTATTCTAAAAATCCGTAGTCGATCAAATTACATGGGAATGAATTTGAATGTAAGACTATTGTGAATTGAGATGATTGTATTCATGAGATGAATAACTCAAGGGTTTGAGAATCAAAATTCACAGATATCACTAGGGAATGATATTGGATGTGACTCGCTTCAAAACGATCTCCATGGATCTAAGTCATGAGATGTTTTGATATTGATATGTTCAATCTGTCCTTTTTCCTTAGGCACATATTAAACTACATTGATCAAGGACAATCTTTGATGTTATCTAACACTTAACTGAAACATGGATAGTAATCCGGGTAGCGTTGGGTAAAATCCAAGGTTAAGTGGGAGTTGTATGACGCTGATGGAATTCTGTACTTCTATGCAATTAGAAGTTTAGACATTCTGGCGCCCTCGTTAACTTAAACTGGAATAAACGTGTGGCCACGCTCGGACTAAAAGTAGTTTGTTAGACCAGTTTGAATTAAAGTCGAGAACAGAGAATAGTTGATTACTATATAAGAATGAATGATCCATGTCTTATGATCAATGAATGTTCTATACATAATGGACTTATTGATAGAATTATCAGAGCTACAGTATTTCGTTAAGTAAAGTGTTACTTGAACTCAAAGAACTAGTTGACGACTGTAAAGCGTCATACCATGTTAGGAGCAGTGCGATGCAGCTAGGCGTCCAACTCTGCACACGTTGACTCATTTAATTAAAATCGTCCAAGTGGGAGATTGTTGGAGACATGTATGTCCGACCGTAATTAAAGTCATCGTAACTAACTCGGTACGATCCGAAGAGTTACACGTTGGTACACGAATCGTATATGTTCACGAGTAGGTGGATTATTATTTGTGAAATAATAATAGGTTAAACCCGAGGGACTTAGTATTAATTAGATTATTATTAAGAGGATTATAATTGTATAATCTTAAAGGGCTTTTATGTAAGATTGGGTTCTATAAAAGGATGCTTAAGGTGCAAACCCTAGACACTTTTATAAAACACAAAACCGTAGCTTCCCTCTCAAGTTTAGCCACCGTAGCCGCCTTCTTCTTGGCCGGTTCTACCTTTGGGTATCTTGTGCTCGGTTGTGAACTTCCTACTAGCGAGGATTCGTTGTAACCCGCATGTTACGATCCCGGTGTAGTCGTCAAAGGTTGATTACTAAAACCCTCTATGGTTGTTTATTATTTTATTTGTTTATACGCGTATAACCTTGATCCTGATTGGGAATATTTATTAATCGGATTAATAAATCAAACATATATAATCGGCTTTTGGTAAATTATATAAACCGTTTTCGCTACTATTTTGATACACTGATTCCCAACATTTATAATTAAAGAGACTGATATTACGAATATATTTGTTTATTTTAAATAAGTTTATATTTTGACATAAGTTGATTGTTTAACTAAATGGGCTAAACATGTAAATCTAAACTCGACTTATTTAATTAAGCGTATTAATAATGTCAACTCAGACACGTCATGTTTACAAAAAAAGTTATATATGACAATGCAAAACCTAATTATTTTATATAGCAGTTCGCTATTTTTAATGTATTAAGAAAGAAACATATAGATTTTCTTTATTTAAAACGTATTAAACTAAAAAAGAAATTCTTAATTATATAGTTAATTCACTTTTTTTTAAGTATACGTCTTTCTAATATTCTAAAAAAGAAATACTCTCATTTTTATCGATTAATATGAGTGGTAAGGTATACGTCAGTTATATAAAAAAAACACTAAACTTGATTATAAACATATAAACTCATGTTAATTAGGGTACTTATAAAATAATTTACAGTGAAACTATAAAAGAAAAACAAGAAAACTTTAGTATCACTTTTAGTTATAAAATACATAGTTTAATACGGTATTAAATATTATTATTATGATGGAGTGAGACAGGGAACTGGAGTTGAAAACACAACCACCATTATCAATGTGACACTTTTTGAGTGGATATCCAATGAAGCCCGTTTATTTGGGCTTTGTAAGTAGGCCCAGACCCACCGACATGTTGATGAAACTTGTGAGGTGTTAACAACTGATACGAGACACGACTACTAACTTAATCCACAAGTTAACCGACCACTGACCTCACATCCTAACCATCCTTGACTGACTCGGTTAAATATCGTCTAACCTTAATTTCCGGTCTTTTCAACTTTTTCCAACGTTTGTTTAAAAAATAAGCGATTTTGACCATCCCTAACCGACTTTTTGGATAATATTACAGATGCCATTAGCTCATTTGGAGCGTTAGGTCGGCCGTTTTAACAGAAACAAACCGTTAAGTCTACTGGGTGTGGGCGGGAGTTTAGGTGTGGGTTTGGGGGGCAACGCCAGCTTTTCCACCCCGGCTTGGCGTTGGGTTGGGCTTGGCCCTTTTGGCGTGAGTATTCCTCCTAACGTGGGGCCGGGGTGTGAGGGGGTGAGCTGGTTGGTTTTGGTTGGTTGGTCCAATATCCACATGGCTAGCCACGCCAAGCTAGCCACGCCACACCACACCCTACTTTTTTTTGGTGGCCTGGTGGAGCCCACCTTCGCCACGTGTCGTTCAATGCCCCAACCCAAGCTCCCACACCCGCAGTCTAAATAGTGTCTAACCTTAATTGTCGGGAACAAGCCTTTTCAACTTTTTCAACGATTTTCAACCTTTTCAACGATGTGTTGTGTTAAAAATAAAAATATAAGCGATATGCTTTTTAACTTCCCTAACCGACTTTTGGATAATATTACAAATGAAGGTATGCCATTTGGAGAATTAGATCGACAGTTACAACTGCAACAAATAGTTTATGTGAAAAAGAAAACACAACGCGTTTAAGGCCACAAGCCTTTTTTACTTTTTAGTTTTTTTATACACTCAGATAATTTTTTTACTTGTGTTTCGCTTCTCTTTCACACGTGTAATAGACTTATACTTTGTAACTAGGGATGTAAACGACCTGAGTCGAGTATGAGCTTGTCTAAATTCTAGCTTGGCTTGTTTAATTTAAGAGAGCTCGAGCTCGAGTCTGACTCGTTTAGAGCTTTAATTCTAAAGTCCAGACACGACATGTTAGTAGGTTTCAATCACGAGCTCGGCTTAGGCTCGACCAATTTATTTATTTGAACGGCAAAATTCATTGGCAAAAGACTAGCAAGAGTTAAACAAAATACAGTTAAAACGAGAAACTACATAAAAATGCTGATCTAAATTAAAGATGTTTTTCACCCAAAATAGTAACGTGAAGAGGGTCTAGAAAATCATATGTCTGTTTAGCTTAGTATACCATGATCTTGTAGTAATGACCCTCTTTGAACCTCTGGACAATCAAGTCAGACCGGAGCATGGTACACATGTGAAACAGTCAACCACAGTCCACACTATTAGCGAGTTCTTATTAATCTTCGAATACCTGGGGTATTCGTGCATACTTCATCATTTGCGTGAACATGGTTGCATATACTAAGAGTACTCACATCTCATGACCGCTTATCGAATACTTTTACCCTTTGTGAGTACTTCAAATATGACCCAAACTTACTTGTTTTCTTCACCAAAACCCTATATTGGACTGTAATGGAAGTTGTGATGCTGGCAACCTATAAATACATCAACCTTCGAACTTTATGAATCCATACGCCTCAAAATGGGTGTATATGAAGTTCCCATGCAAATCCGGGAACTTTATACAAGGTTTACCTTGTTTGCGGCAAATACTTGAATCCCACTCGAAAATCCATATGAAACAGCCTGAATCACCTTGTTGCCGCTTGAAACTGGATCGGGAACTATATCCAGATGTTTCCCTTGGATCCTTTTACAAATCCGACTTGAACCAAGCGGATCAAGCTTTTTCTCTCTAAACTCTCTCCTTCTTTCTCTAATTTGAAAGTTTTTTTAAAGGTTAACTTCATTAAAACACAGATTACCTGCCAAAAAAAAACAAAGCCACCCTAATACATACATAATTTACATAAGAATGAACTTACACCATTTTTTTGAAAGGTTAACTTCATGTGTGTGACAAATTAACTAAAATGCTCTCGTTGGGCTATTCCTTTTTAAACATAGGCTTTGAAGCAAACTAAAACTTTCTTTGTAATTTCATACTATTTAAATTTTGGGATATCTCAAGTCTATCCCCTTAATTAGGTTTCCTCCTCGATTTGTTCAAAAACCGTTGAAACCTACGGCTTGTTATAATATATCCAGCTTGTTTGTAAACCGTTGAAACCTATTCTAAACCTAAGTGAGTCGGTCGCTTTGGCCAATTTTAGATCCAAACGACCCTTTTTTTTACAGTTTAGTGGTTTGGTTCCGTTTAAAACTTGGAACCTATCGTGTAAACCAGATGACCGTTTAAACTTTATTACGTATAGTTTTTTTTTTCATTTTTGAAATAGGTAGTTATGTATATGTATTTTAACTATGAATCGTCTTTATCATTTAGTTTTTTTTTAACAAACCAACGTCTTTAGAAAATATAATAAAGGATTGGTTCAAACGTCAAACAACCAAGATTAAGCTGTTAAACCACCAAAACCGGTAAAATCGCCCAGTTTGGTTTGATGTTTACGATAACCCGTTGTAAATTTCTTGATCTAACCTTCTTTTTTATTAGATTTGCTTAAATCGAACCGTAAACACCCTATCTAATGGCACTATCCAATATACGATGTCCCCATTACATTGCTCCAATGGTAAGGATGTAAGAATATGTTGTGTATGTTTGGGGTCAACTCATCAAACCCCGATACCACACCACTTAATTTACTCTGAGAAACATAATTTACCTCCACTGGTAAATAGTGGACGTTTAGTGGTAGCATACACCATTATTTCAATCCTGTATACGAGAGTGAGGCAAAAGGAAGTGTATAGTGGGAAAACCCAACCACCACTAACCATGTGACAATTTTAGTGGGCATCAAGTGAAGGCATTTATTTGGGCTTTGTTAGTAGGCCCAGACCACCAATATTGAATGAAACTTGTGTGGTGTTGACTAATCTGGAGCCGACCACTGACCTGACTTCCTAACAATCGTTGACTTGGTTAAATATGGTTAGCCCACATGGGTTGTCTACCCTCAACTTTCGGCCATTATCTGTCTTTTCACCTTTTCAATTTATGTAACCATTTGTTACTTTATAAATCATAAAAACATCAACGATTATGACCTTCCCTAACCGACTTTTAGTATGGTACTATGAATAAAAGTATGCCATTTGAAGCTTAGATGTGCAAGTTTAGACCAAACCGTTAATGTCAACGTCGGAGAAAACAACAGTTTGAGACCAAGGCTTTTTTCTTTTAATCTTTCTTTATGCCTTTTTTTAGTTGTTTTAACTTCTTGTTTCCACCTCACTAGAGGTGCAAAAAAAAAATCATACCCGGAACTGGACCCGGTAAAAAACATGGAACCGGTTTTTTTAATACCCGGGCATTCTATACCTGGAATCAGAACCGACCCTACCCGTAGGGTATAAATATGGTATGCATTTTGAACTTAATACCTGGAACCGGAATCGAAACGAAACCGATCATACCCGATTAATACCCGAAACCGGACAAGAACAGGAACCGAAACCAACTATATCCGGCTATACCCGATACATGATTCTAATATCTTTCTTTTAAATTTATGTTAGTGCATTTATTTTAGTTTTCTTATACAATGCATATTTAATGACAACAAACAAAAAATACGAGAAAATAGGATAATAAAAACGCAATAGAGCATTAAAAAATACCAAAATATAGAACTAAAAACCGGAAATAGGGTATAAAAAACCCGAAAATAGGGTATTTTAATACCCGGTTTCTTAAGAACCGGAACCGGGCACATAGGGTATGGTTTTTTTGATCAAATAACCGGAACCGGAACCGAACCGGTTATAGCAATAACCGGTTCCAACCCTTAAAACCAAAACCGAAACCAGTTCCATAACCGGAACCGGTTATTAAAAATACCCGGTTTGTGCACCTCTATACCTCACCTCCCTCTCGTCGTTGTTGATAATCCTCAATAAACGTTGTTTCTATCAAATGAGTGAATGACTTATTACAATTTTTTTTTTCAGAGATGATTTTAAATCAGTTTTGACAGTGGCGGATCCATGAATTTTTTTTAGTGGTTCCTTTTGGTAGATTCTCATTATTTTTTTCCAAATTATACAAGGTTTCCACTAATTTTTTCATTTTTTTTTCCAAACCGAGAGAGGTTCCTAGGAACCCAGGAACCTTCTTAGATCCGTCACTCAGTTTTGATCTTATTTACTAGGCAAAATTATCTTCACAATATTACTAGCAAGAACATAGACATTTATAAATAGATATAGTTGTGTTGTAATCAAGGATTGATTTTAGTGTTGATGTAAGTTTATATGTACACGGTAGGAAGTTTTATGGGTATGTATCTTTTAGCTATATGCACATGTGCAATATAATAAAATCTGAAAATGTATCTAATAGATATGCATCTTTAATTAACATAGTATTTGCTACCTACACATGTAAAACATGATAAGATTTGTCGTCCTACATGCACTAGTTATGATATCTTCTAAATTTCTTACATGCTCATAGTCATTAACTCATGTGCGACATAACAAAGTGTATTTGGTGGTTCTAATATTTCATATAATGTTATCGATACTTGCTACGTCGGATGGATGATACTTTATAAGAGTATGAATGTGATATGTTCACAACTTGCCATTCAATCCTTAACGATAGAACGAATACGTTTGAGAGAGGAGGCCGGATTAAAGGATAGAAGTTCCGCATTAGACAAGATACAAGAATTGTTCTGAACATGCACAAGGGAAGATTTACATCAAGGTTATTTTAGTTATTTACACGTATACATTTTTAATATCTAGATAATTGCACAAAACTATACGAGGTTAAAAATAAAACAAAATACTAGTGCTACACTTGTGCATATTGTCCGAAACATATATCTACACATGCCGGGGAAGATGGTGTAGAAGACTAGAAGAGGCTTCAAGTGCAATAAGGTTGTATCTTACTATAGGTATCAAATTGCTTAGTGAAGGGTATTTGCCTATTTAAGGGTTAATGAGACGTGTTCAAAAGTTTTTGATAGTCAAAATTAAGAACATGTGACATAAGTGGTATACATAAATACTCATGTGTTCATAGTCTAAATTCACACAGATTAATATGATATGCCAAAGGATTTAAATTAAATAAAAGAAGAAGTGGTGGAAGAAAGTGGGAGGATACGTGATGAACAATTTGACTACGCATTGCTTGTGCTCTTTATTATCAAACCGAACCAGTCCAAAAGTAATATTCATGTCATACCAATACCAAGTAGGAGTGTTCATCGAATCGAATATCGAATTTTCGAATTATTCGAATAATTTTTATTTTCCCTTGAATTCGTATTCGATTCGAATTCGTTAAAACCTACCGAATTCGATTCGAATTCGTATTCGAGAATCGAATTCGAATAAATTCGCTTTGATTTAGCTTCTTTAAAAACAAGTAAAAAACTATCAAAATGAATCATAAATTTTAAAGCAGCCATAAAGTATAATATCACATTAAAAAATTCCAAATAAAGTACCATAAATCTGAAATTTAAAGAGAAGTCAATAATAACCCTCCACATTGCATGTTAATATTTTTAGGGTTAGAAATTTATCGATAGATTTGTTACTTAGTTTTTAGTTATGGGTCATGTAGTGAGTTTGGTAATGGGTAATTTTAATACTTGGAATAAATTTTGAAAATTATTTATAGTATAGCCTAATAAAAGTTATATATGTATTATATATAAAAATAATAAGTAAAAATGTATAATTTTTGTTCGAATTTCGAATCGAATTTGAAATTATAAATTAGTATTCGATTCGTATTCGATTTACTTAACTCGAATTGAATTGAATTCGAATTCTTATAATCGAAACGAATTCTTGATAATCGAATCGAATTTAAACGAATTTCGAATTTTTCGAATTCGAAACGAATTCTGAACACCCCTAATACCAAGAATGATCACCCGCGGACCTTCAAGAAAAGTTTAATTTAAGGGTAAATAAGACGTGTCAAAAGTTTTTGATGATCATTCATAAGTAAACTATATAAAAGTCTTGCAAGTTTGTCGAGAGTTTTCTTCACTAAAGACTTCTATTTGAGCCGATAGAGATTACCGTCACATCAATTTCACTAATTAGATAGTGACAACGGACAACCTCTTCTTAGCCAATAATGGCTAAAATGTCTCACTAAGTTGGTAGTTATCATAATGCAATCTTATGCTACTTGTTGAAGCCTTGATCCTCATGAATGTTGCCACCTTGAAGCTTGAACAAATTTTTACTAATCTTGAACATTAATATTGAATCTTGATCATCCTTCTTAGATATGAATGTTTAAGGGTTTAATTTGGCTAAAATGTGTCTTGTTTTCTTATCCAAAAACATCTATTATAAAAACTTGGCATTTATCTCCATTCACCCACTCTATGTGGGCACACCCATTTTCAATCTAGAGTGTCTACTTGTCTTTACTAGTAAGTCTCTTTCAACTGGTAGGCATCATCATCATCTCATCATCATCATCATCATCATCATCACATCATCATCAATCTCACCAATAGCAAAGCTAAAGTAGGGTCTGATGAGGGTAAGATGTAGACAGCCTTACCTCTACCCCATAGGAATAGAGAGGCTGCTTCCAGTGAGACCACCGGCTCGAATCATTGTTAGTTAATTATCACATCTCAATAACAAGAGGAGTGATCGCCTCGTCACACTAATCTCAGTATCAATCACCAACTTGTCTTACTAATATTTGTAGTGGCTAACAACCCATCTCACTGGGATGGTGCTTATCAACAATACAAATGATAGTTCACAAGTGTCTTCAGTGACAACTCACAGTCTCAATTGATCTCTTGCAACTCTTAGATTCCTGATCTTTAATCTTGAGTGTTAAGATTATTTTAAGACAGTTAATTACGTTTTTCGTCCCTGTGGTTTGTCAAAAAACACTATTTCAGTCCATTAGTTTAAAAATTGCGATTTCAGTCCCTGTGGTTTCAATTTCGTAACTATTTTGTTTAACCTTTTGCATAATCTAGTAAGATTTTTGTACATTTATCCCTTTTCAAAAAATGGTGGAATGAACCAAACCACATCAAAGTAACTCAGCACACATTTATTATGTTACAAGTTACACACATCTAGTAAAATGAAAATCTAGCTGGCAGTGGCTCTCATCAGACATATTAACTTCTTCTATACACTTTACCTCATCAAGGTCAAGGAGTGGCTGCTTGCTTCTTTTGAAACACCTAGTGCTGACTAGATAACAGAAAACAACTTATCAGATAAATAGATAGATATGGTGGAAAATCGGGGTGGATCAGATTGGGTTGACCCGCAAACGCTTTAAATATTGTTTACCAAAACTACAGATTAAAAGATTGTAGGCATTCAAAAGAGTTAAATGTCATTTTAGTCCCTGTGGGTTGGGGCATTTTGTCAGTTTAGTCCAAAGGTTTCATTTTTCGTTTTGGGTCCAAAAAGGTTTCACCGTTGCCATTTTAGTCCACTGGGTTAACTTCATCCATTTTTTATGTTAACGAGAAGGGCAATTCGGTCATTTTATATGTAATTCTGTTAACTAGAAGGGCAATTCGGCCATATAAATGACCGAATTGCCTTTCTCGTTAACAGAAAAAATGGATGGATAGGCCTGTAAACGAACCGAACGTTCATGAATTGTTCGTGAACTTGTTCGGCGGGAAGTTCATTTATGTTCGTTTATTTAATAAATGAACGAACACGAACAAAAAATTGTGTTCATTAATTAAATGAACGAACATGAACACACCTTGTGTTCGTTCATTTATGTTCATGAACGTTCGTTTATGTTCGTTCTTTATGTTCATGAACGTTCGTTTATTTGAATGTGTTTATGTCGCTTGTTTATATTCATGAGCGTTCGTTTATGTTTTAGTAAATACATAGATAGTTATAATTATATAAATATTAGGTTTCTAACTACTTATATAAATATAACTAATTAGTAATTGAGTTTCCCAGTAATAAAAAATGAAATTTTAAAATTTTTCTTTACTTACTCAATATTTATACAAAAAAACTACTTAGTTTTAATATCTATGAACCTTAATTTAGATGTGTTTTCGGATGAAATGTAACATATTAGACATTTTTGTTGTGTTCACTAATGTTAAATTGTGTTTGTTTATATTTGTAATTTGTAATTACGTTCATTTGTGTTCGTTATATTTATTCACTCATGTTAATTTATGTTTATTCAACTATGTTCATTTAAACTTTTTTTGTGTATGTTCGTTTGTTGTGAACTGTTCGTGTAGGCTTTAAACGAACGGACATAAACGAACACGAACATGGCGATTTCTTAATGAACGAAAACGAACAAAAAATTGTGTTCGATTATATGTTCGGTTCGTTTCGGTTAATGTTAAATGAACAAACACGAACACGGCGATGTTCGTGTTCGTTCGGTTCGTTTACAGGCCTATGGATGGAGTTAACCTAGTGAACTAAAATGGCAACGGTGAAACCTTTTTGGACCCACAGGTGAAAAATGAAACCTTTGGACTAAACTGGCAAAATGGACAGAACCACAGGAACTAAAATGTCATTTAACTCCATTCAAAATATATTTTGGGGTTTATCAACCCGTTTCTGTTCAAGCTGCATTTTTTATTTGGTCAGTTTGAGATAAACAAAACACGGATCAGCCCATTTGAAAAGGATGTAAGAGGATGTTTTTACAATTACCATATTAAGAAGACGCATGGCAGCAGGTCGAGTGAATTTCCTAGCAAAAAGGAAGCAAGGGGCTGGTTTTCCCTTGCTGGTGCACCATTCTCTTCGGTATTCTGTCTCATAGTAGATATTGTCAATGTCCTGAAATTTACAATGTTAAGAATGATATAATAATATACAGATGGCAAAGTATAAATACCAAAAGCTAAGGTACTATTCCCTCATTTTAAGTATAACATTATCATAAACTTAAGGTTTTATTCGCTATAGGCATTCAACATTTTTTTTTGGGTCCCAAATATAACAAGTGCAAACAAGAGATAACTCTATATATATGTCCATAAACAGAAGTGCTGAATACGCAGGTTGAGAACAGCTCAAAAGAGTATTGTTTTAAAACAGCTTGGGTCGGGTTGGGTTGACCAAAAACATATTATATCTATTCAAACAAAAAAATCTATAAACAATTAGTGGGTCAAATATGATTAAGAAAAGTAAGGTATCTTAGGATGTTACTAGAATTTTGATCCAAGCCGCGCACTGCGGCGGCAACGTCGCGTTTGTGACTTTGTTACACACGGAACAATGATGCAATTAACGTGTGGTGAGCGCACGTGACATTACGCGTTTTTTACTTTGTTACACATGTTATGATGTAAAGTCGTAAAAGTAATTTAGCCATTAACGTGGTTAGACATAGATTAAAAAAAGTATAATAATGTGTCGCTATTAGCGGATGTATATCCGTTTTATAGTTTATGTATATCTATGTATTTCTTATGTATATCCGGTTTATATTTTATCCCTGAATTAGTTAGGAATTATCCCTGAATTAGTTAGGAGTTAGTTAGGTTCTTGTATTATATATTGTTCTCTTCTTAATCAATAGAAATCAAGGAATTCAGATTCAATTATATGGTATCAGACTTTCCAGGGAATTTGCCATGTCTGATCTCGGACCACTACATCACTTTCTCGGGATTGCGGTAACCCGACGAAATGGTGGCCTGTTCTTATCTCAGACCACATATGCAGCAGAGATCTTAGCTCGTGCTAAAATGGAAAATTGTAAACCATGTGCCACACCTACTGACACTAATTCTAAACTAAGTGCAACTGCTGGAGAACCCTTCTCAGATGGTGCCTTATATCGTAGCCTTGCTGGTGCACTGCAGTATTTAACCTTCACACGACCTGATATATCATATGCGGTGCAACAACTATGTTTATTTATGCACTCCCCTCGAGATCCTCATTTCCAGTTCATGAAACGGCTCCTTCGATACCTCAAGGGTACACTAGACTATGGAATCTCTATTTTACCATCCAAATCAGCTCATATCACAGCCTATTCTGATGCGGATTGGGGAGGCTGCCCTGATTCACGACGGTCTACTTCAGGTTACAGTGTCTTCCTCGGTGATAATCTGGTTTCTTGGTCCTCAAAACGTCAGGCGATTATCTCACGTTCCAGTGCCGAGGCTGAATACAGAGGTGTGGCCAACACTGTTGCAGAAACAACATGGCTCAGAAACCTGCTTCTCGAACTCCATCTTCCAATTACCCGGGCCACAGTTGTCTACTGTACAATATCTCTGCTGTCTACTTATCTCAGAATCCGGTTCAACATCAACGATCCAAGCATATCGAGATTGACATTCATTTTGTTCGCGAGAAGGTTCGTATGGGTTCTGTCAAAGTTCTTCATGTTCCAGCAGACTATCAATACGCTGACATATTCACCAAGGGTCTTCCACGCCAGTTGTTTCAACGATTTCGGTCCAGTCTATGCATCGGAAGACCTACTGCTACGACTGCGGGGGCGTATTAGCGGATGTATATCCGTTTTATAGTTTATGTATATCTATGTATTTCTTATGTATATCCGGTTTATATTTTATCCCTGAATTAGTTAGGAATTATCCCTGAATTAGTTAGGAGTTAGTTAGGTTCTTGTATTATATATTGTTCTCTTCTTCATCAATAGAAATCAAGGAATTCAGATTCAATTATAGTCGCATGTTGCGGTGTAAAGTCGTAAAGTAATTTAAACAAAAGGATGTCCCAAGTTATTAAGTAGACAAGGTTGGAGGGTCAAAGTTGTCAATTACCAAATGTTAGGGGGTGTCAGGTTATAAAGTAAAATTGGTTGGAGGGTCAAAGTTGTCATTCACCAAAAGTTAGAAGTGAATACGTAACTCAATTAAAGAAGAGGGTTAATTTTAGGGTCCTACTGTTTACACCAAACTTTTTACTATTTGCCCCAAATGAGTGATATGACATTAACAAATTAAAATTTGTGTTTTTCTTTTAAAACTCCCGATATATAATGTTTTATAAAAATAATGAATATGGTTTTGCAATGTGCTTATTTTTATCTACGTTTTGATATAAATTTTATGAAAAACGGAGCCGTATATAACGTTTTATAAGTCTTATAAAATTTTGTATTCCGTTTTTTTATAAAATTTATATCAAAACGTAGATAAAAATAAACACATCACAAAACAGTATTCGTTTTTTAATAAAACGTTATATATCGGAAGTTTTAAAAGAAGAACACAAATTTAAATTTATTAATGTCATGTCACTTGGTGTAAATAGCAAAACGTTGGGTGTAAATAGAATCACCCTTAATTTTAGTGTCAAAAGGTTGAGGGGTTAGAGTGAGAAAACCACCGACCTTTTCATTTAAGAGTATATATAATATGAATTCAAAATTACACCTTGGGTAACTTTCAATCCATTTGACCCGTTTTAGTATTAGCAAATTTATATTTACCACTCACAAATCGCCAATTCTAACAGCAATAACAAACAAAGGCTTGACAAAAAGGAACATTATATCAATTAAACAAACTTAATTATGTTTTCATATTCACGTTTATGGATCATGAGCCAATTAACTATATTTCACCATGCAGAATGACTTTTAAACACGTAAGTGAAATAACAAAAAGTGGTCTTTATTTATACTAATAAAAGGTGTGAAACAGTTTGTGAATTTATATGATTTACCTTGATAGATTGAACAAGCATGGGAGTAGCATCAGCTAATTTGTAGGTAACGGGATGCCATCCTTGCCTCTCACGACCTTTACTCGATGAGATATCCCATGACGTGTGAGTTAAACTCCTCCTTGTCAGTTCTCCTTCAAGCCCTTTATGCTGTTTATTGAAATCCAAAATATAAAAACCATTAACAAGAATGATAAATGAAGTTGAATTTTTTTTTTTTACTTCTTAAGACAAGAAGCTTAAGATAATTGGAAATAATCATGTAGCATAAACTTACAGCCAGTAATGTTGCAACATAATGTTCATCAGGTATACAATTATGCTCCTTTGAATTATCCGCTGGCTGCAAAGAAACAAAAAACACCAGTTTGTCATAATCTTTATTAGATTGACACTGAAACAAATTTCTTGTTATTTGTTCATTAAAAAAGACTCATCAAAGCAGCTCTTTGCAGTTGACAAGACTGCTACTAAATTCGTTAAGAAAAAAGACATTAGCAAAACGGAAACATAGAATAACACTTGGTTTTAAAATGCGCGCATCAGGAGCGCATAATGCGCGAATACATGATGCGATGATGAGATCGCATCGCGTGTTGCGGTTCCACGATGCGTGCATCACATAATGTGGTCTAATGTGGCGCCTTATGCAGTTGACCGTATTTGAACAACTTAGATCTTTAATTGAACAAATCTGACTATAGATAATGAGAATATATTATATTTTAGTGTTTAAAGGTTCACAAGTTAAAATATTAGCTATATATAGTTTTTTTCGTATTATTGAATAAAGAACACCTCAGATACGTATACGTGCGCTTCACGCATAGGATATTGGGATCAAAACGCATTGGATCGCTACACGCATTTTAAAACCAAGGAATAACATATAATGTAATAAACAAAACAAACAAATAAATAAAAATATATACTCACAACAGGACGATCCCTCCAAAACTCAGGTAGTGATTTCCTCTGTAGTCAAGAAAGAAAAGTAACGGATTAACACAGTCGATCGAACGCATATAATAATTTCATATATGGGTTAGTAAAAGCAAAAACAACACTTGCCTGACAATGCTGCTGAAACATAGGAAAGACAATATCGTCCTTTACAATAATCTCTGCATGCTTTCTGGTCAAAATCACCCACTGAAAAAGGGTTACTTAGATTGCAAGTTAATTACCATCACATAAACAGACATGTGGGCTGGTTTTGCGGGCAGCAGCGTTACCTGTGATCCTTTTCGCCAGTGGTGAACCGGAATAACCGGATCCATCTTAGGGTTGTATCGGCCTTCCTTTGTGTCAGCAAAGCTGGAAAATATTAATTTTAAAATAGAACCAACAATGTTTAACAAATTATTCGACGTCTATGTTCGTAACCAAAAACAAGTAGCTGAAAGCTTAAGCATAACGTTTACCTGTCCACAAAGCTAGTTGATACCGACATTATGTAATCGTATGTATAGCTAAAGTTGTACAAAGGAAGACAGCTGGAAAAATGATCTAGAAGCTTTTAGTATAATCGATAGGTTAATCAATTACATTTATAACCTTTTGATACTATAGTAAATGACTACATTATTTCACCTGTCTGAAAGGAAAGCAAATCGTTCATTAAAAGGATCCATAAGTGCGTGTTGAAGCAAGATAATCTCTGCCTGTATCATAGTTGCTTCTCCCCAATATATCTACAATGAGGCATGTTGATTACGTATTATTAGGCACTTAGATCTGAGTATACTTTGAAGTCCATCAAAGCCGTAAAAGTAGCCTACAGACTCAAATTAACTGTCAAAATGTGAAAACAAGAAACTCCGGCATTGAATTCGGGGAAAAGATAAGACTAACCTGTACGCTATTATTAACTTGGCGGTCCAAAAAATATCTACATCTTGTTGTCAACTTGTTAAGCAGGAAACCAGGCCTGGAATGTACGTATATTGAAAAGCGATTTTCGTTCTCTCCCTGCAAAACAAGGAAATTCTCTTTAATGTAAGAACATAAATTTCAATTATATGACATCATGTCATCATTCATCAAGAGTATTTGTGCATACTTAGCCAAATCTTAACAAAAACATAGTATAAGACTCATGCCGTGACGTGTGGGAACCATCCGACACACAAAACTTGTGTGATTACATCCTAAACCCCTATAGCACCCTTAATTACTCACAAAAAGAGAAAATCTGAATATGATCCAATTGAGAGAAAATCTGCCATAAATATTCTAAAAACAGAAATCCTATACTCTCAACAATTACCACCTGTGTTTGCAAATTTTATCCTGCATCCATGATAGCTAGTACCAAACAAATGCACATACTCACATAGTTACCACATACAAACAAACTCATAAATCTAAGCACAAATATCTGCCTCAAACAGTACAGATGTCCTTTGTTCATAACATTCATTAGATTATATTAGCCTAGACTATATACATACATTTATTTTTCAAATACATTTGTTTTTCAAGCTGAAAACAGCAATGCGTTATTACAAGAATGATTAAGTGTTATTAGATTATATTATAATATTAGACTCAGTGGCGGAGCTTGAACGAAAATCAGTGGGGGCCGGACTCTTAAAATCCAAAACGGAGAGGGCCATGCTCTTTAAAAAAACAATATTTTACACTAAAAAAAGTCAGAAATTTTCAGTAAAACTAACACTTAGAACAAAAAAATCGGTGGGGCCGGGCACCCCGCCCACTGATTAGACTATCCTACATTCCAATTTCATTTCGATTCTATTCTATAACGTGAAACGAACACTATTAAATTCCAATTTCAATTCATAAGTACTCGATAATAACAATTACCTGAAAGAATTGATCCCAAACTAGGTCTAGCGGAAGCCGATTCCTTGCTAGAAATAAGAAGGCAATTTTAGGTTTCTGAACAAACTGATTGAACAATGAAGAAGACGCACCAATTCTCCTGTACTGTGCCTCCATTAACAAAAACGTAGAGAAACAAAAACCTAACACAACCACCACAAACACCTTCGTCTTCCATTTATGCCGTAACAGTAACTTCGGCGATATAACCTTCCGCTTCATCGAACCTCAATTCAGTCAACCAAATTCATCGAGATCCAGAACGAGTAGCTACTCAATTTGACAGTTGAAATGCGTGAATAGTTGCAGCAATGGCGGCGTAAAACGAGATCACGAACTGGAGTGGAGGCTTGTGAATGGAGTCAATGAGGAGGAGGACCATTAATGGAAGCTAACGGAGGTCATGTGCGGGTGACCCGGTTTAGTGGAGGATCCGAAATCGGTTTTAAGTTAAGAAAAGGGACAAAGCATTGGGGTTGTTAAGTGGGTGGTATGTCTTCGGTATATGATTGTTTTATTAAATTATAAGCTTGTAAATTATTATTATTATTATTGTATGCTTGTTTTTCTATCCGACATGTTACCTTGATGACAAATTATGTATTTATTATTATTTTTTTATGTTTTACAAATATTATCGTGAGAGTTAGAAAGCGAGACAATTAGGCCATCTGGTATATTCTATCACTTATAGGCGTTAATCTTAGTTGGTATTCATTAACACTCATTGCACCGCTCCTGGAGGGTGTTAAGGGACGTTAAAACCTTCACGTGTTAAGGAGTTAACTAGGAGAGAAAAAGAGGGGATCAAGCATTGGGAAATTTGTACAAACACACAACATGCTATATATATAAAACCATTCAGAAGTTTCATTAAAATACCAAAGTAACAAATTATAAAAAAGTGGCAGGTAAACGGGCAACAAGCTGCGCCGCAACCCGCTTTTGAATTGCAAAACTAATCCAACTAAAGACGAAACGGCCCTTAAAGGTTGAAAGATTACTATTACAACCTGTTGGACCCTGTTTAGGGCGTCAATGGGAGTTAAACTATTTCCTTGTGTGAGATGAAATAAAAGAGGGTAAAGTGGATGATGTGACACCTACTTGTAATTAAAGGAAGTGAAAAAATATTCCCTATGAGCTTATGCAGTTTTATAAATGTTTAATGTTTCATTGTTAAAATTGACAGTGTTTACACTGATGTCGTTGTGTATTTATAATTTATAACTAGTAATAAAAGACTTCCATTTATGATGTTAGTTAACAACTTTTATTAGTTGGAGTTATTTATCATGTTAGTTGATAAGTTCTATTCATTGGCCTTGTTAAAAAAAATGTAGTTTAGTATTAGATTATGTATTTGTTCATGTAAATGACATATAAGTCATGACAGAAAATATAATATATTAATATTGAATATTTAAAATCAATTTTAACACAAACATACATGAAACCAAAATCAACAATGCTAGTTTTTTTTTTTTGTATTAACTAATAATATTCAATATTAAACTATTAGCATGGTACATTACTTAAATCATATAGAAATTGTTACTATGTGTATTTTTTTCTTGCTATAAAACTAAATTGGTATGTTGTCACTTTAAAATAAATATAAATCATTTACCGTAGTTTGTTGATGAACAACCTGTTGGGACCTTGCATCTTTCTTCCTAGCATAATCACTTGATTTAAGCTTGTTTTTTTATATTGTTTTATACATAGAACTTATCACAACATATGTTTTATGACTCTTGTGTTTACATAATAGTAACCAAGTTTTAAAATGTTCTAATTAGGTCACTCGTATCGTTTTTGTTCTGATTAGATAACTTAACATTCAAATCAAGTCATGTCATTTTTTCACGTGTCAAGAAAAAATGAAACATGAGATGCTGAGATCGGATTATTTTAATATATGAAATTATATTTGTTAAAAATAAAAACACTTCAATTACATTAAAAAGTTTAAAAAATAAAATCCACGTCATCACTCGACGTTAGCATCAAATAAAAGGGAAAAAATAAACAAAATCCATATCACCGCGGTTATCTATGAAATAGATGAAACCCCTCAAATTTTAATGAAAAATGAATGTTGAGTGATCTAATTAAAACACTTTAAAAACTTAATTACTATTCTACAAAGTTACTCTTAATACGATCTATTTGTTTGTTTCTTTAAGGGATCAAACAATCAACTAAGTAGGTATATATGTGTGTTTATGAATCCCTTCCGACCCCCGTTTGGTGTTCCGTTACGACCCGGAAAACCCAAATTTCACCCAACCGCAACAAAATATTAACTTTCAAGAGATGGACCCGAACATGTTATCTTATGCGGCCTATGTCACACCCCGACCCGCAGCGGAAAAAGGTGATCGGGGCATGATTGGGTTTTCATCAAAGCTCATGACATTTATTATAATGTTCCATATTTATTATTACAATTTAAAGGAGATCATAAACAAACTACAACAAATGTTCTATACATCTTTCTAGACTTCATTGTTTTTCTTCTAAGGCAATTTCCTATGTGTTCCTTGCTTCATCCTGTCCACCTGTATCATGTGTAAAAATGGTTTTTGGGTCAACAAAAATTGACGAGTGAACCTTGTTAAAAACATTTGATATTGATTTCTTATTGTATTTAATATGGAAAAATTGTGCAATAATCATATGTGAGCAAACGTATATAATCCCAAAATAACAAACAATAACAAACAATAACAAACCACCTTGCATGAGTAAATGACATGAATGATAATGTATATGTTGGCAACGTCACGTTCCGCTCATAGGTAATGGGGAACGGACGGCCTATGATGATGTATGTGCGATCAAGGCTCAATCAAACGGAGCCGATCGTATGTTGGCAACGCCTCGTTCACGCTCATAGGTAATGGGGAACGGTTCCGCTCATAGGTAATGGGGAACAGACGGCCTATGATGATGTATTTACTGAAAATGATAAATTTAATCTAAACATTAACCACACAAACAATTGATACATATTGGATACACATTTGATCATTAATATGATGGATGCACAAGTGTTTAAATGTAATAAATAATAAGACACATGATACACCCCAAATGTGATTAAAACGGGAATTTGTAGAGATTCACTCACAGTGGGTGCGTTTCTTGGATTGATGATGAATGCGCACGAATTCGGATTTAATCGGCAAGGAAACTAACCTAAATAATACATAATAGTTCGATAAATAAATAAACTTTTATTTGAGATTAATATAGTGCTTTTAATGGGATTGTTAGGTTTATTTTTGTGAGTTCAAGGAAATTTTCTAACTTCAAAAATATTATTTTTAAATGTTTTTAATTGATTTTTAAATAAAATAAATAAATAAAAAGAAAATAAAAACTTTTGACTTTTTGACCAGTTGACCGTTGACCAGTTGACCGTTGACTTTGACTGTTTGACCGGTTCGAACTTTGTGTTTGTTTGCGCTGAGTGAGGTTCGAACTCGTGACCTCCCGTACGCTTGCACACGCGTGCACGCAGCTCTACCAACTGAGCTACGTGTCTAACCCGAAATATTTCTGTTTTTAATTATACTTATATACTATTTAGATTTATCCAGAAATCATTTATTTTAAAAAGAATTTTAATTATATCGAACCGGTGCACATAACAGGTCTCGAACCCGGGACCTGTTGTTTAACGTTGCACACAGTCCACCGCTGGACTGTGTGTCTAACCCGAAATATATTGAAGTTTAATTATACATATACACATACTAGCGCTAACATATTTTGATTTAAACAAAAGGCTTGGATAATTTCAGGGGCGGTGTAACTAACCGGATTCGAACTCGAGACTTCGGCTTCGTGTTGCACACAGCCCGACCAATTGGGCTGTGTGACTAACCCGATGGATATAAGATTTTGATTAAATTTACATATTTACTAGATTATTTCGTTAACTGGTTTTAAAAAGGTTGTGTATAATTGGCGAACCGGAAAGCATGTACAGACTCGAACTCGGGACCATGGCTTGAAGTTTGCACACAGTCCACCACTGGACTGTGTGTCTAACCCGTTTAAAAATCCATTTCGAATTAAACTTATACATTAACAGTGCTTCATCTTCTTCGTCACTTGAACAACCAGACTGTTAAAATCCGATTTCTTCGATTCATTAATCAATTCCTTAATTAAATTTTTGAATAACTACATATGAGACTAATAAAAATAAGAGATTAGGTGCAAGATATACCGAAACAGAGATCCCCTGTTTCTCCAGCGAGATTCCTATGACAGCAGGTTATTCCAGCGACGTGTAACTTGTGGCAGAGGATCTTCAGGAAGTTTGAGGTGAGTCTGGGTGACTTCGGTGTCACACCCCGACCCGCAGCGGAAAAGGTGATCGGGGCATGATTGGGTTATCATCAAAGCTCATGACATTTATTATAACGTTTCATATTCATTATTACAATTTAAAGGGAAACATACAATCTTAATTTCATCATGTCCTAAACATCATTCTAGACTTCATTGTTTTCTTCTAAGACATTTCCTATGTTTTCCTTGCTTCATCCTGTTCACCTGTATCATGTGTAAAAATGGTTTTTTGATCAACAAAAAGTTGGCGAGTGAATCCTATGAAAAGCATTTGAACAAGTTTATTGAATTGATTATAAAATAAAGTGCACAACCACATATGAGTAAATATAGATGTAAACATATTCATAAAACACTTAATATCAGATAATGCACACACATACAATAATAAATTGTTTTGAGGCACGCGTTGCTCAACCCGTCTCTCACGAGGAACTGATGGGCCTAATGAAAGAGTTTTGAGGCACGCGTTGTTCTACGAACTGATGGGCCTAATGAATGATTTGCATACAACTTGACAATATGAAAGACATAACTACAAACAATATTTACACTCTAAGTTTAGATCACAATATGGTATGGCACAAGTTTAAATAAACGAGTTAATTTTAGTGACAAATGACACACCCCAAAACGTGTAATTAAAAAGGGGAGTTGTAAGATTCACTCACAGTGGGTGCGTTCGGTTGATGATGTTGAATGCGCACGAAGTTTGATTTAACCACGAGTGAAACTAACCTAGATAATAACATAATGGTTCGGTAAATAAGCGGATTTTATTAATCAATTTTAGTAGGATTATTGGATATGTTTTTGTGAGTTTAAAGCTATTTTCTAACTTTAAAAATGTTATTTTTAAGTATTTTTAATTGATTTTTAAATAAAATAAATAAATAAAAATAATAAAAAAATGTTGACTTTTTGACCGTTGACTTGTTGACCGTTGACCTGTTGACTTGTTGACCGGTTTTATCGTGTAACTGTATGCGCGGGGCAGGACTCGAACCCGAGACCTCCCGTTCGCGTGCACGCAGCTCTACCAACTGAGCTACGTGTCTAACCTGAAATATTTCTGTTTTTAATTATATTTACATACTAATTGAATTAATCTGAAAATCATTTATTTTAAAAACGATTTTAATGCATCGGCTCGGTGCTCGCCACAGGTCTCGAACCCGGGACCTGTGGTTTAGTTTGGCACACAGTCCACCGCTGGACTGTGTGTCTAACTTGGTAAATAATCTGGTTTTTATTATACTTAACATCTTACTGAAGTTAACCCGGTTTGGTCTCTAAAAAAAGGCATTTTATTTCTGTGAAGGTGCGTGTGTCAAGAATCGAACTCGGGACGTTAGGCATATTGTTTGCACACAGTCCACCACTGGACTGTGTGTCTAGCTCGTTCATAAAACTGTTTTTAATTAATCTTATATCATATCAGTACTTCGTCTTCTTCGTTAAACTTAACCAGAATCGATGTCCGACTGTTTTGACAAAAATAATCAGTTTCTTTAGCGTGTTGTGATTAATTACATGTGAGATTAATAAAAACGAGAGAGATTAGGTGTAAGATATACCGAACAGAGATCCTCTGTTTCGCCGGCGAAATTTCCGATAACAGCAGGTTATTCCGGCGACGTTTATCTTGCGGCAGAAGGTCTTCAGGAAGCTTGAGGTGAGTGTGGGTGACTTCGGTATGAGCTCTAGGTGTTCTGTTTTTAGAGTAAGGCACAGAAGTGAAGGGGTTCGGTTTTCCGGCGAGTTGCATAAACTTTCCGGCGAGTGAAACTTCGTCGAGAATGGGTGTGATCGTGAGCGAAAAGGCTATCAGAGGTTAGAGGGTGCATTTATAGGAAAGAATCGAGATGCATGTGGTCTGATTTCAGTCTTGATTCATCGGTCAATAACTTTTCCGGCGGTTATGACTTGTGTCGCGGACTGGACATCGGTTATAACCGATGTTGAGGTAATTGCTTCGGTTAAATTAGAAGAAACCGTCCAATCTCGGCGAAATCGTCGGGATTTCCGACGACTGCGATTTTGGGCGCGACTTGACTGGATTTGATTTCCGAGATTCATTATTTCAATTAATTGTTTCGGTATCTTAACAAAAACCCAAAGTGGCGGAGTGGTTGAGCGCGTGTGTGTTAAGGCTTTGGAATCCTGGCTGACCCGGGTTCGAAACCCGGCAGCAGCAATATATTTTTATTTCATTATTTTTAATACTTTTTCAAATATAACTTTTATAATCCAATATACTTATTAATTATGTATCGTTTAAAATTAATTTGGGCATTAAATACGCAACGGAATTTTTAACTGATTGTTCGGTTAATAAACGGAGCGGGTTTGGTAAATCCGTTGTTTGACGGATGTTACAGTATCCCCTACTTTTTAGAAATTTCGTCCCGAAATTTAAGTAGTGACATATTTGTCTAAAAAGGATGGTGTTTAATTTGACAGTTACATACTTAGAAAAAAGAGTAAGAGTTTAAATTTTTGTTTTAGGCGGTAACGTTCCTTGTAAGGGTTGAGTACCCTGCTATAGGAATCGCTTTTTGTTGCCTACGGTAAAAATATTGATAAGCGGAGTTGATTCACTAAGCATGATTTCGTGCGCAAGAGTTTTGATATGTTTGGAAAGATAAGGTTATATCCTAAAACAAAACTTCTAATACTACAACCTACATGGAACTTCTCATAACCGCCTGACAATGCCTCTGATCCTTTGGCAAGAATACTTATATATAGGAAGTACCAGTGGCGTATCCACCATATTCTTGTCAAATTTTCATTGGTTTTATCAGTAAGTTATGATTGGTTCTATGATGTGACTCTAGAACATAAATAAACACCACAACCAATGTCTGAGTCCTAATTCTGATAGGATACATGTTTGATTGGTGACATAATCCCATTTTAAATGATGAGATGATATAAATGCTAGATCAGTGAGTATAAAACGAACTTCAACCAAGAAATTACTAAATCCTACATGGAACTTCTCATAACCGCCTGACAATCCCTCTGATCCTTTGGCAAGAATACTTATATATAGGAAGTACCAGCGGCGTATCCACCATATTCTTGTCAAATTTTCATTGGTTTTATCAGTAAGTCATGATTGGTTCTATGATACGACTCTAAACATGACAAACACAACAACCAATGTCTGAGTCCTAATTCTGATAGTATACATGTTTGATTGGTGACATAATCCAATTTCTTTAAATGATGAGATGATATAAATGCTAGATCAGTGAAAACTTTAACCAAGAAATTACTAAATCCTACATGGAACTTCTCATAACCGCCTGACAATGCCTCTGATCCTTTGGCAAGAATACTTATATATAGGAAGTACCAGCGGCGTATCCACCATATTCTTGTCAAATTTTCATTGACTTTATCCGCAAGTTATGATTAGTTCTATGTGACTCTAAAACAAACACAACAACCAAAACTTGAGTCTCAATTCTGATAGCATACATGTTTGATTTGTGACAGATCCTCTCTCGTTTGTTGTGATGGAGAGGTTAGTCTATGTAGAAATGGAACACAATCCAATTTCTTTAGATGATGATATGATATGAATGTTAAATTAGTGAATGTAACACAAATTTCAACCAAGACAATACTAAATCCTACATGGAACTTCTCATAACCGCCTGATAATGCCTCTGATCCTTTGGCAAGAATACTTATATATAGGAAGTACCAGCGGCGTATCCACCATATTCTTGTCAAATTTTCATTGACTTTATCCGCAAGTTATGATTAGTTCTATGTGACTCTAAAACAAACACAACAACCAAAACTTGAGTCTCAATTATGATAGCATACATGTTTGATTTGTGACAGTTCCTCTCTCGTTTGTTGTGATGGAGAGGTTAGTCTATGTAGAAATGGAACACAATCCAATTTCTTTAGATGATGATATGATATGAATGTTAAATCAGTGAATGTAACACAAATTTCAACCAAGACAATACTAAATCCTACATGGAACTTCTCATAACCGCCTGATAATTCCTCTGATCCTTTGACAAGAATACTTATATATAGGAAGTACCAGCGGCGTATCCACCATATTCTTGTCAAATTTTCATTGGTTTTATCCGCAAGTTATGATTAGTTCTATGTGACTCTAATACATAAATAAACACAATCAACCAAAGCTCGAGTCTTAATTCTGATAGTATATATGTTTGAATGGTGACAGTACCTCTCTCGTTTGTTAGGATGGAGAGGTTAGTCCTTGTGGAAGTGAGACATAGCTCAACTTCTTTAAATGATGAAATTGAAATACGTTGAAATGTATGATGAACAAACTTCGACCAAGACATTACTAAATCCTACATGGAACTTCTCATAACCGCATGATAATGCCTCTGATCCTTTGACAAGAATACTTATATATGGGAAGTACCAGCGGCGTATCCACCATATTCTTGTCAAATTTTCATTGGTTTTATCCTCAAGTTATTATTAGTTCTATGTGAGACTAATACATAAATAAACACAATCAACCAAAGCTTGAGTCTTAATTCTGATAGTATATATGTTTGAATGGTGACAGTACCTCTCTCGTTTGTTATGATGGAGAGGTTAGTCTATGTAGAAATGGAACACAATCCAATTTCTTTAAATGATGAGATGCTATAAATGCCAAATCAGTGAGTACAAAACAAACTTCAATCAAGACAAAACCAAATTCTACATGGAACTTCTCATAACCGCCAGATAATGCCTCTGATCCTTTGGCAAGAATGCTTATATATAGGAAGTACCAGCGGCGTATCCACCATATTCTTGTCAAATTTTCATTGGCTTTATCCTTAAGCTATGATTGGTTCTATGTGATTCTAAAACATAAACAAACACAATCAAACAAAGCTTGAGATAACATAAAGAAAAACATAAAACTAAGCGATTGGAGTTGAATCTTGATTTTCGGCGAAGGGGACTAGTTGGGTGGTTTCGTTTGGGCCGTCATTATCTTCAACAGGATTGGCGTTGATGTTGAAAACTCTTCCTCTTGCTGGTGGCCTAGTGATTAGGTTTCATTGATTTGCTTGGTTAACTGGGTTTGCTTGAGCGTGGGCGTTTATGATGTTAACCAATCGAGGGCACGTGTTTCTAAAGTGGGTAGGGTCGCCACAATTGAAACAAGCTCGAACATAAGGTAACATGGGGTATTGGGGTTGTTGATAGGTTTGATCATGTTTTGAGTAGGGGGAAAGATTTGGTTTTGAGGGGTGCGGCAAGCCTTGCTAAAATGACCATAGCGTCCACAATTCGCACATAGTCGACAAGGCAAGGTAGATGGATGGTGATAAAAGTAGGTGTTTCATTGAGGGTGAGGTCCAAGGTATGGTTTCTTATTTGGGTAAGTTGAGTTGGGTGCTATTTGCGTGATTGGGATAGCTTGGATGGGTATGGCCTTGTGAGGCTAGAAGACATCTACAAGGAATACATATCAAGAGTATGAGTTGGATGATTTAGGGATCAAGTGTCGTATTTAGGAATGAACATTTATAAAATAAATATAAAATAATAAATCTACTACATCCATAGAATGTCTTGGGCTTTGCTCGTAATTGGGCCTTGCATGCCGCCATACTTCACCTTCGTAATCATGTGGGCCCCCATGAATACCGGGTTTTTCATATGGTTCGCATGTGTTAGCCTGGTTACGTACACTAAAACCCGGAGAAAATCGAGAAAATGTATATAACGTATGATATTCGGAATGTGTCCAGGTGTGGACACGGTGACACCTCAAAGTGGGGTTAGTTCGAACGACGTTTGGTGTGGCATGCTTTGGCCTAATAGGTCCTTGGTACTCTCATCGTTAGTCCCCAGGTAGACAAACTGGTCCGTTATATTGGATTTATACGAATGCCAACCTAGACAGGACGTTCCGACTACTGGTACTTGTACCCTTCCAGTTACTACATGCCCGTCGCAGAACTCACTTTGATAAGATTTGAAAAATGAAAAATGCGACAAAATCTTTGAGTAACGAAAGTATGAAGATGATTTGAATATGTGAACATTGAAATATGTATGATGAATGTGTATGTAAGTATGTATGTTTGACTATAAGTATAAACAAATATGAAACAAATAAATATCATAAGTTTGCATGTAACCACATAAACAATTAAGATCTAGTCAACTATAGTATAGGCTCTAAGGGTCTAATAACCTATCCTATATCCCTATAGTCATGGCTCTGATACCAATCTGTCACACCCCGACCCGCAGCGGAAAAGGTGATCGGGGCATGATTGGGTTATCATCAAAGCTCATGACATTTATTATAACGTTTCATATTCATTATTACAATTTAAAGGGAAACATACAATCTTAATTTCATCATGTCCTAAACATCATTCTAGACTTCATTGTTTTCTTCTAAGGCATTTCCTATGTTTTCCTTGCTTCATCCTGTTCACCTGTATCATGTGTAAATATGGTTTTTTGATCAACAAAAAGTTGGCGAGTGAATCCTATGAAAAGCATTTGAACAAGTTTATTGAATTGATTATAAAATAAAGTGCACAACCACATATGAGTAAATATAGATGTAAACATATTCATAAAACACTTAATATCAGATAATGCACACACATACAATAATAAATTGTTTTGAGGCACGCGTTGCTCAACCCGTCTCTCACGAGGAACTGATGGGCCTAATGAATGAGTTTTGAGGCAGGCGTTGTTCTACGAACTGATGGGCCTAATGAATGATTTGCATACAACTTGACAATATGAAAGACATAACTACAAACAATATTTACACTCTAAGTTTAGATCACAATATGGTATGGCACAAGTTTAAATAAACGAGTTAATTTTAGTGACAAATGACACACCCTAAAACGTGTAATTAAAAAGGGGAGTTGTAAGATTCACTCACAGTGGGTGCGTTCGGTTGATGATGTTGAATGCGCACGAAGTTTGATTTAACCACGAGTGAAACTAACCTAGATAATAACATAATGGTTCGGTAAATAAGCGGATTTTATTAATCAATTTTAGTAGGATTATTGGATATGTTTTTGTGAGTTTAAAGCTATTTTCTAACTTTAAAATGTTATTTTTAAGTATTTTTAATTGATTTTTAAATAAAATAAATAAATAAAAATAATAAAAAAATGTTGACTTTTTGACCGTTGACTTGTTGACCGTTGACATGTTGACTTGTTGACCGGTTTTATTGTGTAACTGTATGCGCGGGGCAGGACTCGAACCCGAGACCTCCCGTTCGCGTGCACGCAGCTCTACCAACTGAGCTACGTGTCTAACCTGAAATATTTCTGTTTTTAATTATATTTACATACTAATTGAATTAATCTGAAAATCATTTATTTTAAAAACGATTTTAATGCATCGGCTCGGTGCTCGCCACAGGTCTCGAACCCGGGACCTGTGGTTTAGTTTGGCACACAGTCCACCGCTGGACTGTGTGTCTAACTTGGTAAATAATCTGGTTTTTATTATACTTAACATCTTACTGAAGTTAACCCGGTTTGGTCTCTAAAAAAAAGGCATTTTATTTCTGTGAAGGTGCGTGTGTCAAGAATCGAACTCGGGACGTTAGGCATATTGTTTGCACACAGTCCACCACTGGACTGTGTGTCTAGCTCGTTCATAAAACTGTTTTTAATTAATCTTATATCATATCAGTACTTCGTCTTCTTCGTTAAACTTAACCAGAATCGATGTCCGACTGTTTTGACAAAAATAATCAGTTTCTTTAGCGTGTTGTGATTAATTACATGTGAGATTAATAAAAACGAGAGAGATTAGGTGTAAGATATACCGAACAGAGATCCTCTGTTTCGCCGGGGAAATTTCCGATAACAGCAGGTTATTCCGGCGACGTTTATCTTGCGGCAGAAGGTCTTCAGGAAGCTTGAGGTGAGTGTGGGTGACTTCGGTATGAGCTCTAGGTGTTCTGTTTTTAGAGTAAGGCACAGAAGTGAAGGGGTTCGGTTTTCCGGCGAGTTGCATAAACTTTCCGGCGAGTGAAACTTCGTCGAGAATGGGTGTGATCGTGAGCGAAAAGGCTATCAGAGGTTAGAGGGTGCATTTATAGGAAAGAATCGAGATGCATGTGGTCTGATTTCAGTCTTGATTCATCGGTCAATAACTTTTCCGGCGGTTATGACTTGTGTCGCGGACTGGACATCGGTTATAACCGATGTTGAGGTAATTGCTTCGGTTAAATTAGAAGAAACCGTCCAATCTCGGCGAAATCGTCGGGATTTCCGACGACTGCGATTTTGGGCGCGACTTGACTGGATTTGATTTCCGAGATTCATTATTTCAATTAATTGTTTCGGTATCTTAACAAAAACCCAAAGTGGCGGAGTGGTTGAGCGCGTGTGTGTTAAGGCTTTGGAATCCTGGCTGACCCGGGTTCGAAACCCGGCAGCAGCAATATATTTTTATTTCATTATTTTTAATACTTTTTCAAATATAACTTTTATAATCCAATATACTTATTAATTATGTATCGTTTAAAATTAATTTGGGCATTAAATACGCAACGGAATTTTTAACTGATTGTTCGGTTAATAAACGGAGCGGGTTTGGTAAATCCGTTTTTTTACGGATGTTACATTCAGTATGAGCTCTAGATGTCCTGTTTATAAAGTAAGGCTACAGAGATGAAATGGGTTCGGTTTTCCGACGACTTGCAGAGAATTCCGACGAGGTGTTCTTGCTGAATAGGGACTTGCAGAGGGGTTAGCGAGAGTGTTGAGAGTTGATTCGAGTAAACAAGCGAGTTAGTTCCTGACTGAAAGTATTTATAAGTAGAGGTGAATTTCAAATTTTCGGTTATGAAATTCACGGTTCATAAATGAAATTTATTTGAGTTTTCGGTTATAACTGATGTTTCTCATCAGTTACACTCGTTTAATCAATCTGAAAACGTCAATTTGAGTTAATTGCAAACGTTTAGCTTTCATCAGTTACCGGTATTTTCTGCGAATTTGAACTTGCAGGTTTTTATGTTTGTTTCTATATAAAACTAAATTGCTTTCTGGTTATTACCAAATGTGTGTGTAGCGCAGTGGTGTGTGTTGCGTGTGGGTTCGATGGAGACCCGGGTTCGAAACCGGCTATCCCATTTATTTTTTTTATTCAATATTTCTTAGAAATTTTAAATTCTAGTTTTTAAAATCTAATATATTTATTAATTATGTATCGTTTAGAATTTGGGCGATAAATATACAACGAAAAATTTTAACTGGGTATTCGATTAATAACGAAGCGGTTTGGATAACCCGGCTTTTTGACGGATGTTACAGCCTACTTGAGCGGCGCGGACCCCTTCCTTCCAAACCCTATCGGCTTTGCTCCACCCGGCGGATCGCAAGCCACACAAGAACAAGGCGAGCCCGAGGTCGAGACGGTGCCGGAGACGCAACCGATTCCCAACTGCAACCGATACATCTAAACGCGGTAAAAGGTCACATAAGAAAAAGGACCCGACCGCTCCTCGTCGTAAACATAGTTACCTTATTTGGATGAAGGACGAGGAGTATGCTTTGGCTCGGGCGTGGCTTGACGTTTCTGAAGACCCCGAAGTTGGTTAGTATTATAAATGTGTTTCGCATTTTTTTACGTGTTACTAATTTTTTTTGTAGCCAACTATCAAACCGGTCCAATTTTCTGGAAAAGAATCTGTGAGCTGTTTTTCAACGCGATGGGAAAAGGTGAATATCGCGACCCGGATTCGGTATCCGGCAAATGGAACGACATCAACAACAAATGTCACCAATTCCAAGAAGTTTACCAACGAGCTAACGGTACAAGGACAAGCGGTGAAAGAGACGTCGGTGTGCTCACGAGAGCAATGCAAGAGTACGACAAAACGAGAGGCGTTTTCATATACCTTAAATGTTAGGAGCTTCTTCAAAAAAGTCCAAAGTGGGCTAACATTGTACCCATGGCATCTAGTAGTCGACGTAAGGCTAAATGGTCGAAAACATCATCCTCGGTCGACCCGGAAACACCGACTTCCGATGCACGTACGGTCGATTTAAATATTAATTTGGACGAGGACGTGGTAGAAGAGTTGGAGCGGCCGGAAGGTAGAAGAAGAGGGAAGAAAAACGGGAAAAAACTGATAGAGTCGTCTTCCGATAATTTGGAGCTAAAGGGTGAATTCGAGGAGATGAACAGACGTCTCCAAGATATTCGGGATCTTGCTCACCGGCGTTTACAAAGTATCGACGAAAGAAACGCCGAAAACAAAAGGTTTGTCGCGATCCAAGAATCGAGACAAATGGAAAAAGATATCGAATTTATGGCTAAACCCATCGACCATCTCACCGGGACGCGTTAATTCTAGCTCAAATGCGTCGGAACAATCCCGACAAAAATATAATCTCTAGTTTTTTTGTTGTTTTTTTTCTTATTTCTTTTCTTTTTTATTGTTTTATTTTTGTTTTTTATTTTTTAGAATGTAATTTTTTAAATTTAATGAATTTTATTTAATTTAAAAAAAATAATTGTGTAATGATTGACGGGGAGTTATTGGGCGTTATCACCACTACGGCACTTTCTGAATAGTGCCCCTTGATGACTAGACTGCCACATGGCAGAAAATGCCCAAGGGTTGAGGCATTATCTTCCCCTCCCACTAGACATGGTCTTAGGTGGTTAGGATATATTACATTGCAAGTTAATTAGAAAATTTTGATAAATGAAGGGTCTTCTAGTCGTTTTGTCAAAGATGGAAGTCAAAGATGTCAAATGTCAAAAGAAAATGTTGGATTATAGTATATCGTTTAGTTCGCAGAATTCTTTGGAATTATGATGAAATTATAGTTCATTTCATTGAAATTTAATGTTTGGTTGAAACATGATGAAATTGTAATTTGAATATATTTAAATAATTATTGGAATGTGAGAATCCTAATGGAATTTCAACTTTCTCCAATGAAATGTTAATAAATTACAAAAAAATAACTTATATTTCATCATTTTCATTCTCAAATTTATCTAATTACATTTATTAAATTACCAACCAAACACCATACAAATTCCTTTCAAAATTCCAATTCATTAAAATATATGAATCAAACAGAAGGAGTAAGGAGTTTATTGAGACGATACGACGAGAAGACAAATAAGTCAAGAAGAAGTTGGATTTGATGAATTTGGAAGCCTGTGTGAGCTTAATTTTAGTGTATTAGAAGACAATTAGTTTATTTTGTAGAAGATTTCTCAAAAGGAAAAGTGACTTATATCAATTTAATATCCAAATAAAATCTTAATTACAATAATAATATTCCTGCCACTTTCTTAACAACATAACAAAAGGAAAAGGATCCCAAAACATTGGAATATGGGCAAGAATCACTTTGGATTTTAGCTTTTCAATAAATTAATATAATAATAAAATAATAATAATAATAATAATATAAATAATAATTAATAATAATAATAATAATAATAATAATGAAATTGTATTGAGAAAAATATAAAGTAAATAAAGTCAAAAGTGAAATGTTGCTTTAAGAATGCAACTAAGATCGCTTAAGAACAAATGCATGATTTGTATTTACAAAAGTAGTTGGGAGGTTGCTACCTTTGAGGGCAACATGCTACCCTTCACCATTAGATGCTTCATGCAACTTTCATGTCAAGCATCATCTCCTTTTTTTTTTCTTCTGCAAGAAACCAATAAGTTTAAAAGAAATAAGATGAGAACGGGCTCGATTTAAATTTTTAGGTAAATTAGACGAGTTCAAGCTAAACTCAAATATAATTAAGCTTGAGCTCAATGGTGGAGAGAACGGGCTCAATTTAAATTTTTGGCAAATATACACGATTTCGGTGCCAACCAATATTATTCCTTTTCGCATTTCATATAGAACGTAAAATAGTCAAATTCTATACGATACCAAAATTTTTTTTACGATTAACACAATCTATTTTATGAAAAAAAAAACTAACCCTAATTTGCATCGGTTTTATAAAAAAACTAACCCTAATTTACAATTGACACAATTGTGCCAACCAATATTATTCCTTGTGTTGTAGACACAATGAACTAAAGTATTTATAACATAGACGTACCATTAACAATTGTTACATATTGTTACTTTCAAATACATAAGATTTTAATACAAAATTTCAACCTAAAAGAAAAGCCTATTATAACTATAAGGACAATACTTTTACAAAAATAAGAAACCCAACCGAATTGTTGTGTAATACAAAAATGTTGTTTTCGAATATATGACACTTTGATAGCCAGCTCTGAAACGTGTTTCTTCGACTTCTAGTTGAAGCTGGAAAATGTGAATATTGAAGTGGGTTAGTGATGCTATTGTCTTTCCTTTCATCTATACACATAGGTTTCTGTTATTGGCAGCTATCAAATCCGCCTATTTGACTTCCACTTGAAGTTAGAAAATTTGAATGTTACAGATGGATACATGGAATTGCCGATTCCAATATACCGTCCATCACGTATTAGTGAGATGAATTGTCTAAAGACTGTAGGCAACAATATTAAAACCAAATGTATAACAACAAGTTCGATATAATTTAAGTAGCCAAAAAAAAGAATAAGGAAAAAACAAACCTAATGAGCCAGATGTGAATCCGTTTCTTATATACCTCATATCCAAAGGTTGTCTTAGAATTCTGTGTTTTGTTGACCTACAAAATTAATAACTAATTATCCATTAAGTTAACTAAAAACATGTAATGAATAGAACGATAAGATATGCACTTATCATGATATGATCAACTCTGGCACACGCATCCATGGGGGATGTCTGAATCTGAAACACGCACCCAGGTCGGCAGGCAAAAAAGTTGTCTAATGGGATAAACTTTTTGAATGACGATTGAATGTCGACTATCAAGGACTGTAGTCGTCGATCAAACGGGGGTTGATTGAATATTTGAACAAGGGTTAAAATACAACGAGGAATCAAGTGCTTAGCCGATCAAAGCTTAAAGCATGAGTAAAGGCAATTTCTTACTTTCTCTCTTATTATTGATTATTGTGTAGCTTCAAATTGAAATTGAAATTAAATTTGCTTACGTGATTATACACTTGGTCGTAACAAGATGTCTTTATGTGATTGTAAACTTGATTAAAGTTATCGATTTTCATTAGACTATTTGGTGTGGGGCATGGAGAGGAGGGAGCCTTTCCACGCCCCGGACATGACGCAAATGGGTGTGGCCCCAAAAGGGGTTGAAGATTTTGACAGGCATGGAACATGTGGTTGTGAATGAAGGATGATGGTGATTGGTGGGTTGAATGGAGGATGATAGTGATCGATTTTTTTTAAAATAATTACAGCAAAAAAAAAACAATAAACAAATAATGTCCCTTGCCCTTGCCCACCAGCCCCATGGTTTTAGGGTTTTAGAGGGCAAATCCCCCTCTATCTATGTGGCAGACATGAGACAGAAAACGCCTCATCCACCTTGCCCACCACACCAAGTAACCTTATTAGTGGATCAGTGGCGGATCTAGAAGAAAAGTTCAGGCGCATCCCTAGTTTTTTTACCGAACAACATACAGTGTAATATTTTTACCATACATTCATACAACCAAATACACATTAACAACTAAAATTAGTAACTAAACCCTATCTTAAAATCCAATTTCGTCTCTTTTGTGCTAGAATACATTTAACCAGACTTTTATGACTAGGGGATTGGAATGTAACCTTTATATAACACAAAATTATATATATATATATATATATATATATAGGTGTAAACCCGTAAAATTTGCGTCTAATAATGCGACGACACGTGTCCAATGCTCCAAATAATCCCGACTAAGTGGAAAATTGGATGTGGAAGGACTATTTATGTCAACATGCCAAGTTTGGCATCTGAGTGACTCTTACGGACCGTAAAGCTTAATAGCTTACGGACCGTAAGCATGTAATAATGTATTAGATGGAAGTCGGTTACAGACCGTAAGGATTAATATCTTACGGACCGTAAGAAGTTTAAACCTGAGGGTGCGTTAAAGGCTTACGGACCGTAAGCCATCACCTCTTACGGTCCGTAAGGGGTGCGCTGACAGCAGAAAAATAGCTGGCAGCAGCCTTGCTGCACAAGTTGCCACACTTCATTACATTTTGACACCTTTCATGAGCATTGCCACATTTAATCTCATTAGGACACCTCTCATGCCACTAATCAATTCCTAGACACCTTTAGAGACACTTGGCACATTCTTAGAATTGAAGATTAGTATAAATATATGTATAAGTTCATTATTTCTTTCACACCATTCATTCTTCCTCTCATCTTTGGAGCTTGTTTCCATTAATTGGAAACCTCCTATTCGAGTTATTAAAGTGTTCTCCAACACTAGTAAGTGCTCTCTCTAGTCCATTTCATTTTTGTTAGGCTTTAAGCCAAAGTCAAAGCGTTTACGTAAAAACGCTTTGACCATTGGCTAAGACCATTATGGTCCAGCCATTGTTCGGCACGAACATGGCTACGTGATCGTAATTAGGTAGGTGTTAATCCCTTAAAAAGGGCACCTCCTAATTACCACGTTTGCTTGGTCAATTGACAGGTCAAATTTATTGTCAATAAAAAGTCAACGGGTCAATTTTGAAATAAATTCATAATTTTCAATGTAGGTGCTATAAAATCAGTTTCAATACTTTAATAACTTGGTAATAAGTATTAGAACATGTGTGAACATGTTCGGCTCGTCAAGTCCAGTTCTAGAGTCGGTTCGCAACCGAAAGTCGCAAAAGTTGACTTCAGCTTTGACTTTAGTTCTGCCCGATTTAGCGACATTAGATACTGAACTTAAGTTGCATTGTGACCATGATATGTTGTAATATAACCCTCTGAAGTTATATGACATGGTCACTTAGTAATTCGAGTGTTTATGCAAGTTTCCGTTTAATATGCCAATTTTTGCTAAATGGTCCTTAAGAGCTTAAAAACAAGATTTAAATATAAATGAGCATATACATGAGGTATAAACTGATGTACTAAATTGTTAAACTTATGTTGAGGTCAACTTTCTGATTTAAAGTCGAAGAAATGGTTATTTCGCATAACTTACGCATTTTGCGACCAAATTACCTTTAACACGTAAATTGCTTTAAACATAACTTTGGCCTCAAAACTCTTTACCTATGATGTGTTATTAGGATTATTTGGGATGTTAATTCAGATTGCAAACTGAGTTTAAGCTCTAGTTCGCATATTATGTCCTTAAATGACGATATTGCCCTTTCGGCACCTAAAATGAATTTTAATCATTTTTAAGAACAAAACCCATTACTTATTGATATACTATATTAAATAACATATTTTCATCATACAAACCTGTTCATAACATCAGTTTCACCCAGATACCATTTAAATCGTCATTTAGCGACTTAATCGCCGTTTCGACGCATAGTATGGTTTAAAACCATATTAGAACCTCAAAACTTGGTACCTACTGATTTCAAAACTTATTTTATACATAATTACAGTAGGTACACAGTCTAAACTCAGATTCCCAAATAATATGTCAAGTGATGTGTGAAATAACCAAAATGCCCTTTTCAAGGCATAGTTTGGTCTTAAACTCTAAACCACACGCATACTTGATATAACATCATAATTAAACTATTTTTACAGTAAGTTTATGACCATTACATCAGTTAGCTCATGAGATCTTTTTATAAGCCGTAAAATGACCAAAATGCCCTTTTAAGGCATAAATTGATTTTAAAAACGTAACGGACCAACATGTTGATAACTTACTGATATTACAACATGTTTAAAGTATATTGGCATATGGAACTTGTGTAGGACTCACCCGGTTACCCGGTTTCGCTTATATGCGTACGGTTCGACCTACGTAACTAGTTTACGTAATTTAACCGAAACGGTTTAAACCTTATCATTTTATTTTCAAAATCCAAATTTAACATGTTTACCCATATTAAACAAGTCTCCATACTTGTCGGGTTTAAACTACATTCTATTCCGGTCATCGCTTAATCTAGCGTTTAGTACCGTTATTATCTTTAAGCTACTCGGTTCGATCTACAAAGTAGATAGGACTCGTTAGCATTCTAATTGGTTATAAACACCATCATTTACAGACTAAAAGCCTCTCGGTAGATTGTCGACTAAGCTTACTTTTGATTGTTCGGCTGAGTTAGTAATTTATTGAAGAATTAGCTCAGGTAAATACTTTTAACTTACTTTCCCTATACGGGCTTGGGATACGGTATAATAATACCGCTTGGTCGGGTATGGGATCATATTATCGGATTGTGATTTACTAAATCTTCATAATCCGTTTTATTCTGTATTGTTTGATAACTTAAACATTGGGGGTTAACTCGACCGTGTCTGGGATATCCTTGGCTCATTTAAGTTACTAATGGCCACGACCTTAAGCGCGGGGTGTAGGTATACACCTGAAAGATGCTGATGCTAATAAAATATTAGATCCCATTGGTGGATTATTTAAGTGGCGTGTCGGTTAATCAAGTTATTCGGTTTCTGCACTGGACCCCATATGTATTGACAAACATGTAAAACTGTAAACAAGGTCATTTTGAACTATCCCAAGTTATTTATAAAATGTGCTAAGTGCACCTAAAACCATTTTCAGAAATATTTTCAAAATGAGTGGTTACTAGTATTTACCAGTGAAAACTGACGTATTTTCAAAAGATCAAGTTACAGGTGACAACGTGAAATAGGCTGGGAGCTGTTTGGTAGTAACATAGAGGATTTTGCAAGTCCTTAGTTGCCCGAAGTCTGTTGAACAAATATTTTGTATATATTTATTTTCGATCCGCCTATGGATCTTTCTTTACAAGCCTTGTAATTTGTATTCGAACTTTGAACACTCGGTTTGTGATAGTAATTTTATTCCAAGACTTCCGCTGTGCTGTGTTTGATTGGTTATGATGTTATCAACTACGTCACGATATTCCCCAACCGGGCCCACCGGTTACACGTGGAAATATGGGTGTGATAATAGGGGTGGGATTTGGGGAAAACGCCTAAAAGTGTGAAAACGGTGAGAACGTTTTGTTGTTCACATGTGGCGTTAGTGCTAACTTACAATAAGGGTAATATTGTCAAAAAGTCCGTACACATGCCACTCACATGCAAAGACCATCCACATGCAAATCACATGCACATTCCACTATCTTTTTTAAACTCTCGTAACTTTTTTATACGTGATTATTTTTTTTAAATTACACAATAAATTCGAGTGTTTTTTATCTTTCCAACGAGTATACTATTGCTAAACTTTTGAAATAAAAAAATGATATGAACATGAACTGGGTGTTAAATAAAAACCCATAAAACACACAGTTCAAAAAAACGCCATGAACATATCCAGTTGAAAACGCCATAAAACACCCAAATTCAAAAGAAAAAAACCATGAAAACGCCATAAAAACACTTAGTTCAGAAAACGCATAAAACTAATTGAAAACACCAAAAAAACATGAAAATCCAGTTTAAAACGCTACAAAAAACAAAGTTCAAAACGCCATAAAAAAACAAAGTTAAAACGCCAAAAAAAAAACAAAGTTCAAAAAGCCATAAAAAACTCAATTATTTTTTTTGAAAAATATATCAATAGTATACTCGTTGGAAAGATAAAAAACGTTGAATTTTATGGTGTAATTTTTTTTTAAAAATAATTACGTATAAAAAAGTTATTGGCGTTTAAATATGACGGGGGAAATGACATGTGATTAGCATGTGCACCCTTGTTTGGATCTTTCCATATTACCTCTCTCTCTATATATATAGTGAGGTTCATTGGGAACACTAAAAAAGTGGGGAACAGTGGGGAACCGACTCAAACGAACTCCGATTGGACTCGTTCCAGCGGCGTTGGAACCGGCTAGTCGAACCCTAACTAGGATCTCTTAACCCGAAACCCTAAATCATAACACCTAAACCCTAAATATATTAGGGTTTGGATTTAGGGTCTTATATAGGGTTTAGCCTTAGGGTTAATCATTAGTATTTAGGGTTTAGCTTTAGGGTTTAGGGTTTTTATGGTTTAGCTTTAGGGTTTAGCCTTTAGGGTTTAGCTTTTAGGGTTTATAGCTTAGATTTTACAATTTAACTTAGTTTTTAGCTTTAGGGTTTAGTGTTTAGGATTTAGGGTTAAGAGATCCTAGTTAGGTTTCGACGAGCCGGTTCCAACGCCGCTGGAATGAGTCCAATCGGAGTTCGTTTGAGTCGGTTCCCCACTGTTCCCTACTTTTTTAGTGTTCCCCAATGAACATTCCCCTATATATATAGAGATCGCTAGAATGAAAACCACCACAAGTTGAGAAAACCGTCAGAACTACACCATACGGGGCAAGTTGGTCCAAAATTTTTTTTCATAAACGTAGAGGAATATATTATAAACACATATGTAAAAAAAAATTTCAAAAAAAATTATCGTGTATGTAGTTTTGACCACCCAAAGTTTAGTGTAAATTTAAATTTAATTAAATGTAAATTTTACACTAAACTTTGGGTGGTCAAAACTACATACACGACAATTTTTTTTGAATTTTTTTTTGTAAATATGTGTTTATAATATATTCGTCTTGAACTACGAAATTTTTTTTTGGCCCAACTCGCCACATATGATGTAGTTCTAACAGTTTTCTCAACTCATGGTGTTTTCATTCTAGCGGCCCCCTATATATATATAAGGTAGGGATCCTAAGAGAAGTCCACCTTATTTGAGAAACTTGAGAAGCATTCTGGACCATACATTTCACCAAGCTTTTAGTTAGGGGTGTGCACAGTTTGGTTCGGTTCGTTATTAGCATTCTCCGTAACCGTAACCGAAATCATCGGTTAATCAGTTCGGTTAATTTGTCGGTTTTCGGTTCGGTTAATAACCAATTCAAACAAGGGCTAGATTTTTTCCTTAGAAATACATGTAATGGATGTATAAATAAATGAAATGGAGGTATAAATGCGTGAAATAAATGTTTAAATACATGATATAGATGTATAAGTAAATGAAATGAAGGTATAAATAAACGAAATGGAGGTATTAATACATGAAATGAAAGTATAAAACATGAAATAGAGGTATAAAAGCTAGAAATAAAAAAAAATAAATGGTTCGGTTCGGTTAATTTCGGTTAACCGATGGTAAAAAAAATATCCGTTAACCGACTTTCGGTTAATTCAATTTCGGTTCGATTTTGTCGGTTTTTGGTTCGGTTTCGGTTAGCGATTCGGTTATTGCACACCCCTACTTTTCGTAATATACACATATATATAGTTTAGAATTAAGTATATACATATATGTATATTGAATTATACATATATGTATATAGTCAATTTTAAATTATACAGTATGTGTATATTAAGAAAAGCTTTGGGAAAATGTGTGGTCCAGAATGTTTCTCAAGTTTCTCAATTAGTTCAGTGCTTCTCACATGATCTTAACCATATAATATATATATATATATATATATATATATTGAAGTTGTACTATAACCATATTAAGGTACTACAAAAGCTAGTTATTTGTACCAATCAATATTTGTTTTGAGGTTTTATAGAAGTTTATTAAAAAAAAATTATCTCTACATTAAATTTATTAAGTAGAAACTTTAATAAAGTAATTAATTAAATAAAAACCATACCAAAACAAAATAAATGCATATGTTTTTAATACTAAGTAAATCAAGGTAAATGTATATGTTTTTAAGACGAAATTAGACAAAATTATACAATTTACAGCTACAAAATAGATATTGATTATACTAACAAAATTGGATATTAATCATTAAATGTCTCAAGTAAAGCTAAGCTGACGTTGATGTTGGTGTTTCAACTTTTAAGTGTAGACCCAAACACTATTTCAATAAATAAATGTTTTATTATGGGCCACAAATTAACTTTAAAAAAGCTAATGTAGTAACAAAATAGGATGCACGACTTGTTTTAAGTGTGCATCATCTTCATCATAAAACCTAATAACATCACTGCTACTACGAGCTACCGGCACACTCACAGTGTCACCCCATCAGAAGAAAATCATGGTCATGTACTCATGTTATCTTCTTCTCTCTCCGTAGTAAAGGGTACTCTAATGTTTGCTTAGGGGTATCCAATACATAAAACGGAGATTTTTTTTTGCACGTTATCATGAAAGTTGAGGGGTATCCCGGCAACCCCTGGGATACCTATAGGTCCGCCCTTATTAAGTGGATGGTTTAGGTTTTTAAAATTAAGTTATTTGTAATTGTAATGTAAGAGATTATATCAATAGTTATATACTTATAAGATTAATAGGTGTAATAGGTTTGTGAGAATCTAGTCAAACTCAATGTACGAAGCTAGTCTTTTGAGATCGTCTATGTCGATTAACTCATGAACAACTATGTTCATCCACACCCCTAGGCTATTCTATTGATTGTTTGACAGGTTAATCTTGAACGGGCCTCGGTTTTTATATGAAATTAACATTTGAAATTTAATAGTGTAAAACCTTAAATCATGTGTATTTGATACATATGAGATCTTAAACCATGAGATTGTTGCTAAAACCTTAAATTATTGTATTAATTATAATTTGTATTTATAATGTAGAAAGCTTGTAAGAATTAACTAATCATCGGTATGTTTAATATTGTATTACTTAAACCAAATACAACTTGATTAGGGCTTCGCAACTTTGAATGTTAAGTGCTGAACGTTAAGAGTTGAACCATTAATGCTGACCATAAGGTCTGACCATAAGAGCAGTATATGTTTACCGTAAGAGGCAATGTTGATCAATTCAGATAAAGGTTTAAATTCAACTTAGTATAATGTAACATTAGGGAAATGTTTACTTAGAATTGCTCCGAAAAAACGATGACATTAAGTGTGAACAGTAAAAGTTGAACCATTAAGCCCATAGATAACCAAACGTCCCTTAGAGGCTAAATTTATCTTACTATAATTTATTTTACTACATAAAGAGACTTTTTAACTAATTAATTCTATCATAGTATCTTCTGATTTTTTTTTGTGTAAATTACTTTGAGCTGTTAATCTGACTTGCTAGATTTGCAAGAGTTCTTGGTGAAGGTTGTTTGTAGAGATATAAGAGATTAATTTAAGTTACCAGAGGCCCTGTTGTAGCAGTTTTATGTTTAACTTAGAGGTTTTAAATTTTTTCTCTTAATAAATAATTAACAAATTTCTTGTTATTTATTTTTTTATTTTACATTAACATTTTTATACAGATGATTTAAGTGTGATAAAGCACAATTTAACTATTTAATGTAAAATAACAAGATTTCTTTATTATTGTCCTATAATTTAACTATAAATAACAATTTTTTTTACGATGTTATATTTCTAAAATGTTCTTCACATCATCACATTATCTTTCTCTATTTATATCTTACTTACAAACATTTTTTTTAATTAAATTTCACTTTTTGCTTTTACAATCCTCATGCTTATATTAAGTGTGAGTTCATTGTTTTTTTGAAATTGCATCATTGGTCAAAAGCTATTGAATTTTGGTTGGGATCTATGTTTATGTATGTATGGACTGATTTGAGTTTATTTGAAAACCAAAATTAACCACCACATGTTCATCATTTACTATACCACCTGCACCTGTTTATTACCCTACGGAAGATTAACTTTTGAGAGTAACTTAATTAAGTATTGGTAATAACTTCATTTTACAATCAATATAAGCTCAGATTTAAATTTTGATGTCTCTTTGAATAAATGTGTTTATATTTACTAAGCTATATAGTTTTGGTTTTTGAATGTCTTCTGGAGAGACAAAGAACTAAAATGATGTGTCTTTGAACAATTTATTTAGGTGTTAATATTTATTTGTTAACTTAGGAATTTTGTTTTTTTTAAAGTGTCATATTAAAATGTGTGCTTGTATAATCTATTGAGCTGCTTATTTTGATTAATTTATTAAGTCAGAAGTTTGGGTTTTTTAAATGTGAATAATTAAGAGGATAAACCTGATTTGTGTATGATTTAGCAAGTAAAAATAACCAAGGTTGGAGAACTCGCTACTCGCTAGTCGGCCGGTGAAGTGGGGACTAGCGACTACTCGGGATTACTCGGGATTAATCGGATCGGGTTTTTTATATGTAATTTTCAGTTTTATGTATAAATATATACATTTTTATAGGTAAATATTTTAATTAGCTAGGTTTTAAATCTTACTCAACTCATTTATTTAAGTATACATGATTAATTGTTGGAATTCATGTAATTTGATTTGAAACTGACCGAAATTTAGAGGTTTCGGCCGGAATATACAGGTTTTTTGATGAAATATGGCTGGAATCGTCGATTTTTGGCTGGCCTAGTCGGTTAATGGACCGATTTAAGAAAAATTACTCAGTAACGGAGGACTAAGCGATTAATCGCCGACTAGTCGCGATTTTTACAAGACTAGATAACTAATGTATATTTGAGTGTAATAATGACATTATCTTCTTTTGCCATGGTTACTTACACAACTATGATGAGAGCTAAATTATAGCCCCTACCTTAACTGCTATTATTAACTTAAAATTTACTCTTATATGCTTTCATTATTGGTTCATCGCCGCAACGCACGGCTGCACCATCTAGTTTACTGACAAAAGTTTTTCATTCATTCTATTAAGTATGTAGAGATGTTGGGTAGTCAGTCACAAGGATGTGAGGGGCACTCCAATGAACTCAAATAAACCCATCAAAGAAGGAGTGTCTGTCACCTACCAAAGAAGTCAAATTGTAAGGGGCACTCGAAAACTGAATGAAACCAAATTCCATTTTTCTCAAATTGCAATGGTCATCTCTTCAGCTTCAACATCGGGTTCACCAACAAGAATTACCAACCCGAATCTCATCCCCAGCCATTTGCGGTGGTGTTCTCGTCCAACCCAATGAACCAAAACCCCCATCCCGAATGCGCCGCCTTCATCCCGGACAAAGATGAAAAATTATATACTATAAGAATAATATGCATATATTTAACTTTAGTATATCTGTTTAAATTTATATTTTGTATAATGTTTATATTCGTTCATATGACATAAACCAATATATTTATTGATTTTTGTTAGTTTGTTCGGTTAAACGCAATTTAGTGAATAAGTATAAGTGAGTATGATTGGTTAGAAGGTCTTGAATCCTCCTCAAGTGGGGGTAACTGCAAGCAAAGAAGCATTGTTAGCCTTAACACAGGAGGTGCCCTTCTGCACTTGGACTCAGGCGTGAGAATCGGTAAAGGGTTCTCAAGAGTTTACAAGCTAGAATGAATAAGTTTGGTGAGAGGATTGTAGAGAGTAAGAGTGAATACCTTTGTGAGATGTGAGTGGTATTCTTGCCTAGTAAAAGCGTCCTTTACTGCTTATCTTCCCATTCGGGTAAGTCTTACCCTCCAAGATGTAACTTTTACAGGTTGTCTTGTTTTTTTAGTATAAGTTCAGATTTTGTGTGTCTCAAAGAGACTTTTTATATGCATTTGGATAACGTCACATCGCCTTGGAAATTGAGATGTGTACAATAGCCATGTGTAGTTGAGCTTCCAACTTCTATTACATGCATTCTAGCTCCCTGCTTGTTGCTTTCAGCTCCGCTGGTGAGAGCTTCCGGACACCCACGTCATCAATAAGCATCCATTCATGTTTGTTTGGTTTGTTCTCAATGCTAATTATAAGTGTTTAAATAGAAATAGAAAAAGAAATTGTTTATTTGTTTATTTCATATTGATAAAATATATTTCATTGTACCGCTATTAAAGAAGCCACTTGATCCGAGAGAGAAACGATGTTTGCATTTGACTCGCTTGCTTGAGTCATATCATGACTATAGAAATTGGCTTGTTTCCTTATTTTTTTTTCTTCTCTAATTAGACCGAGTGTTATGCCTTCAAGCCCCTTGCCATGTAAGCGTAGAGGGGAGTTAAACACAGCCCCATGTGGCCATTATCGAGCGTGGAGAAGGGTAGGCGTGAAGGGACTAACGAGCGTGAAAAAGGATGAATGTTTGTGGGGCCAGATTACTACACATTTCAACCAATTACAAATAACCACGTAAACCTCATTTTTCTTTATACAATTTTTTTCTTATTCAAATTAATCAGCGAGTTAAAAGGAAAAATGAGTAAATGTCCCTATGTAGCAATTACTTTTTTACCTATAGCAAAACATGTAAGTATCATTCTATTACACATCTCGACAACATTTTTAAATTACCCAATTTTTCAAATAATACAATATCAGTTATCAAATACACGAAACTAAAGCTAATTTATTCAAGCAAAAAAGTGAAATGACGACAGGTTATGCCCGGTTCGAGAGAGAGCTCTCTGTTTCCGATTCTATTGCTCGTTAAAAAAAAATAAAAAAAGATGACTTACTAAAGCCATATAGCAAAAAAAAAGTGGAATGATGACGGGTTATGCCCCGTTTTAGAGAGATCGCTTGTGATTTTGTTGGTCCTTGAGAAAAAAAAAAAAAAAAAAGGTGACTCACTGGAGCCATAAACAACAGTTGAAGACAGAAGCATCTAATCATATGTTCCAGATGAACTGCTCTGCCCCATCAAAGTTACACATCAAAAGGTACTCTATTTCTGATTCTTCATCGCTTCAATTTATGCTCCAAAATCCTGTTTTTAATTCCACTTATTATCTAACTTTACAATATTATTCGTATAATAATAATAATAATTCATTATCAGTTTGTTTCTGAATCATGGGAATCAAACCCTTATATCAACCAAAGCTAAAAAAGGAGCATACCCTAACCTCAATATGCTAGGGTTTGCACGATTGCATAATTCCAATCGGGGTGTACGGTCAACGCTGTGTTGTTTGACCAATGGGAATGGTGGTGCTAGACAGTTGAATAATAACCATGGAGTTACAAGCACAGATGGACTGATTATTGTTGATCATGGTTCGCGCCGAAAAGAATCTAATCTTATGCTAAGTAAGCAAAAAAATTGTAATTTTTATTATAATTTTATTATTAGTTGGTTATTAAAATAGAATTATAGATGATTATTTCATTAGTTGAAGGTGATTTTAAATTAAATATGATGGCTTGCAGATGAGTTTGTGGCAATGTTTGTGGAGAAAACAGGGTACCCAATTGTTGAGCCTGCTCATATGGTATTTTTTTTTCCAAAATGTTTGTTTTTAAGGATGAATGTTTTCGCTTTGTGTTGCGGTGTGCTTACCTGAGACCAATGAATAGTTATAATTTGTTTTTTTTTTTAATATGATTAGGAGCTAGCAGAACAATCAATACGAGATGCATTTCGTTCGTGTGTTGAAAAAGGGGCTAGTCGTGTGATTGTGAGCCCATTTTTTCTGTTCCCAGGGCGACACTGGCACCAGGTATTGTACTAAAAACCATAGTTGCAATAGTCGCTAGGTGCTCCCAGGTAGGTCGACTGGGTAGTTGTGAGTACTCGGCCTAGGCAGAGAGTACATGGGGAGTACTCGGACATGTTAAATTATAAAGAAATTAGTTTCCGGGAAATTATATATACGCAAATATCATAAGGTTACTAATATTTATAACAAAATACGTGAATATCAATACAAATAAAAAAATAAATGTTCAAATAGAAATAGTAAAGTATTTCAAAAATTGATATTCATTCTTTGACAAATGATATTCATTCTTGAATATGATAGATAGGGCTGCAAACGGACCAAACGTTCGGCGAACAGTTCGTGAACTATTTGGCGGGAAGTTCGTTTGTGTTCGTTCGTTTATTAAACAAACGAACACGAACAAGAAATTTTGTTCGTTTAGTTAAATGAACAAACATGTACAGAGGTCGTGTTCGTTCGTTTATGTTCGTGAACGTTCGGCAACGTGTTCGTTTGTGTTTTATAGTTAATTAGTGTTTTCAAGTTTCATATTTATATAAATACTTCAAAATTCCGACAAATTAAATATCTAATAAGTTTTAGTGTATTTATATTCTGTTCATAAACAATTTTTTGTGTTCGTTTGTTTCCATTTGTGTTCATGAACATTAGTTTGTGCTCATTTGTGTTTGTCAACGTTCGTTTTTGTTCGTTGTCTAAAATTAACAAGCAAACACAAACGAACACGAACAAGTTCATTTCCTTAACAAACGAACACAAACATAAAAGCACGTTCGATAAGTGTTCGTGAACGGTTCGCGAACACATATATTTTTTAACAAATGAACTCGTTCGGTTCGTTTGCAGCCCTGATAGACATAGATCCAATTCTGGCCGAGTTTGACCGCGTTTGATCGATTCCGCGTCATTAGGTGGAGTTGAAGAAAATCGCCTCGGCAACCTACCTTGTAGCGATTACTCGGCCTTCTAGACCTTCTTTTACAACATTGCGTATAAATAATATTATGTAAGCTTGGAAAACTTGGCGGGCAGGGTCGGGTCAGATAACAGTCAAAACGGGTTTTGACAGTGGCGGTGGATGGTGCTGGCTCATTTGGTCTTGTTTTAAGTTAGGTAGTTCCACAGGAGTGACCCATTTTGACCTATTGTATAATTTGAGTGACATATTGACCCAAATCGACCCACTTATTAACGAATGGGTCATGATTGCCAAGTGTAATATTCTGATTTTTTGATGATTTTCATCATTTGAAATTAAAAAGGAAAAGAAAATGATCTATCGACATTTGTTTTTGCAGGACATCCCTTCTTTAACCGCTGAAGCTGCAAAAGACTTTCCGGGCGTGTCATATATGATAACTGCACCTCTTGGCCTACATCCACTTCTTGTGGTACGGATACGGGATATCTCTGAAATTATCTATTTACAATGTGATTTTTTATATATTCTTTTTCTTGATTACATAAACCATCAACTTATCTATTATGGAAACACTTTCTGAAATTTTTGATCTTTTGCGATAAATCATTAGAGTTCCGTTGTGCTTTCAAACTTAATGTCATTTTACCAAGATTTCAGAAATTACTTCTTTGGCATGCCTTTCCTTTTATTCGTTAATCTCGGTTTAATTGCTTTCCAAATAGTTTTTACCATCATTCATTTTTATATTTATTTTTGTTTTTGTAACAGGATGTAGTGGATGACAGAATTAAACATTGCTTAAGCCATGTAGCTGGAGATGCTGATGAGTGTGCAGTTTGTGCAGGAACAGGAAAATGTCATCTTTACTGATTTTTTAAAAGATGTAGGCAGTAGGTATTTTTGACTTTTGAGATGTTACACAAAATCTGTAAAACATCAGGTTACTGGTATATAGATTGGTTATTTATTTCAGTATTTCACCAATTGCTGTTCTCATAAAAGTTATTAAGGTAAATCAAATATTCTTCTTGAGTTTATTTCACCGAAACAATTACAAGAATAGTCAGCTTGTGAAGATAAATGTAAGATAAGTCTGGCAAAACGTGGTCGGACTGAATCAAGATTATCTCAAAAGATTCTGAGTTTTTGCATCTTAATTTGGTTCGAGCCAAAATGGGTTATGGCGTTCTGCAAGCGGATGGCAGCCGAGGCGATGGTGTTGACGGTTGTGTAAGCAACAACTAGTAAGAGGCAGCAACAATGGTCCTTATTGTGCTGATTTTTTGACCTTTTTTATAGTAGTGGCTTCTTTTTATATAGATACCGTCATGATTTACTTTTTTTACATGCATAGTATCAGAACCTACAACAGTTTCTTTATCAGTTTTCATAATGCAAGATAAGAATGCTGTTAAATTGGAATACATTGATTAGTGGACTGTGCATTTGCTCAAGGAATTAACGGTTTCAGATCACTTAGAAAGCAAACATGATAACGTCTTTTAACAATACGCCTCTTTCAGGGCATATTAACAAGTGAATTTTATTTGGACAACTCAAAACCCATCATACAGTCAGTCAGTCAGTTGAGCGATCAATCAATCCGCCTATCAATTCTTCCATCTGTAGGCTTCTCGTGTTTTCTTGCTGACCCATACAAGTCAACAAAGAAATACATAATACAAGTAACATAAATAAACAAATAACTTAATATAATCACTGTTCTCTCAAAAACTTAAGGGCCCGAAACCATAACAATTTCAGGTCTTAATGATCAATCACAGATCCTCGGGCCACCTCAAAATGAAACGAGCCAGCCAACAACTTCTCGGAATGATACGAACACCGAAATCAATTGATGATAGCACGTGTCACTAATCATCTTGTACGATAGACATTACAGGAATGCCCTTGCGGGTAAAGCTTGTACATTGTACATGTACCTCATTTCCTACTTCAAACTCCTCTTTACCACTATCACTCTACAAAATAAAATATAAAAAGAGTTAATTACGTTTTTCGTCCCTATGGTTTGTCAAAAATCACTATCTCAGTCCATTAGTTTAAAAATTGCCATTTCAGTCCCTGTGGTTTCACTTTCGTAACTATTTCAATCCACCTTCGTTAACTCCATCCAATTATTCTGACACTATATTGCAAACTAATGGACTGAAATAGTGATTTATGACAAACCAATGGATTGAAATAGTTACGAAAGTGAAACCACAGGGACTAAAATGGCAAATTTTAAACTAATGGACTGAAATAGTGAATTTTTGACGAACCACAAGGACGAAAAACGTAATTAACTCTATAAAAAAACCGTTAATATTTACCGAACGTACAGGTCAAACAACTAATAAGATGGTAAGTAGACATACCTCAAACCTGTACATCCCATTGATTCCACCACCCAAATCTAGAACCAACCCGCGGGCCCGTACTTGAAGAATCTTTGCGGTCACTTTCATTCCAAGTTTGAGCTTTTTCGCATCCATCGGACCCGTAACTTCACATTCTTGATGTTTCAAATAATCAAGGATTGCATTTTTATGTTCAACTTTAACCTCGGTTTTGTCTTCATCTGAACTTGTATCGTTATCACCATAATTTCTTTTTTCCGTTAGTAAATACGGTTTTGCAATTCGCGTCTTTTTAGTCGAAGTCGACCCAGAATCAGAACTGCTTAGAGTTTTTAACGTTTTAAGCTTTTGAGAAGATTTTGGTTTTAAGGCCCGTTGTGGTTTCGGTTTTAAATTAGAGCCCAAACCGGCTGATTTTTCCTCCTCGTCACACTCCACAGCGCTCCGAATCACAATCGGTGCCATTGAAGAATACGACGGATTTAATTTAGTACTCACGTCTTTGTCTTCCGGTAGATCTTTGACCGCAGAATTCTGGTCCTCTTCTCAGGTGTGTAACTATCGGGTTTCGGTTTTAATACGTTTGAAGATCCTTCAGTCATATCAGACTTTTTTGTCTTTTGAGGTAAAGTAGCTTTTAAAGAAAGTTTTATGTTACCGCGAAGATCCTGCCCGATACACATTAACGATAACTGCTGACCAACTGAAATCACGTCTGAAATTCTGGACACCTGAAATTTCATCGTAAAGTCAAACCATAACCAACCAGTCAAAGACATCCATTCACACTTAAAAAAAATGTTACCACTAACCGGTTCATGTGACAATTCAGAAACATGTAAGAGGCCGTGTTGGCCACCGTTAAACTCCACGAAAGCCCCGTATTCTTTTATTGATGTTACAATGCCTTTGTAAACACCCCCTACTTCAATTACTCGCCCGATTATTAAATCAACCTGAAGATTAAAGAGGGACATAAGATGCATAAAATCGGTCACGTATGTATAAGATGGTGAAAGAATGTGAAATACCTTTTCTTGCACTTTCTCCATTACCGATTGATTCTTAGCAACTATAGTTAGTGTTCCGTCACTCACGGACATACGAGCACCTGGAAAATATTTATAGCAATTGTTAAATATGCAGAAAATCATAGTAAATCTAGATAAGTAAAACAAACAGTAAAATGCCATTTTCGTCCTTGAGGTTTGGGCGATTCTGCGACTTTCGTCCAAAGGTTTGTTTTTTCGCATCTGGATCTAAAAGGTTTAAAATCTTGTCATTTTCATCCGGCTTATTAACTCCATCCATTTTTCTCCGTTAAGTAAGGGGTATTTTCGTCTTTTTTGTTAACTTGAAGGGCAATTCCATCTTTTTCAGGGGTATTCAACTATTTGGTCTTTTTACATAAAGTGAAAATAACCGAATTGCCCTTTAAGTTAGAAGGTGTTTGGGATTGAGTTCGGTAATGACTTATTAACTTTTTTAAAAGGCCAATAAGTCAAGATTTTGGGCTTTTCCAAATAACTTATTGACTTATTGGCTCCAATAAGTTAATAAGTCATTTCCAAACTCATTCCTAAACACCCCTTAATAAAAAGGCTAAAATACCCATGACTTAACGGAGAAAAATGGATGGAGTTAACGAGCCGGATGAAAATGGCAAGAGTTCAAACCTTTTGGATCTAGATGCGGAAAAACAAACCTTTGGACGAAAGTCGTAAAACTGGTCAAACCTCAGGAACGAACATGGCACTTTACTCTAAAACAGAAAAACAAGATAACAAAATAAGTAAATAACTAACCACTATAAGTAGATAATTGCATTAAAATATATCTATTAAAGTATTGAGCATTGTCAAGCTAACACAGACCTGTCTCTTCTTCGATTTTCGTCTTCAAGGCACCAAGTGGTCCAATCAGTCGACGTAAATCATCATTGCTATATTTTAAGGTAACTGCAAGATATAATGATAATACTATTAGTTAGCCTGCTACAAGACAACTTGTTATAACTAAGAAATAAAGTGTGGGTCCTACCTAATCGAGGAGAATTTCTTCCATCCTGAGTGCGAGCTGAATTTATTTCGTACTCCATACGTTCAAGTATTTGAAGTCGACCTTTATATGCGGGTTCTAGTGACTCGCAAATAATGTCGAGAGGAATTCCAGCAGGTTTCATATCTAACTGAATTGCAGTAATCCCGTTTCGTGTTCCGGCTATTTTGAAATCCATGTCCCCTAGATGATCTTCTAGACCCTAAACATAAACAGAACTTTTTTAAGAATACAAATCAGTCGAAGGGAAAAGATGCTGTAAATAAATGTGTACCAAAATGTCGATTAATATACGATACTGGTCAACATTGCCGGTTGATGAGTCAACTTCAGTAACGAGGCCGACTGACAGACCAGCAACGTGATCTTTCAAAGGGATGCCAGCATCCATTAAAGCCATGCTCCCTACAATAATAAAGGGAATAATTAATCCAATTATGCCCAACAACATAAAATGAAAAAAAAAGTGACATGACAATTTACAGGAATTTGAGAAGAAAATAGCAACATAAGACAATCATAGCAAGTCAAAATATTACCTATGCAGTTAATACGGTAAAAAATCGGATATCGATCTTTGAGATATAGGTTATCGCGGTGGGATGTTGGTAATTTAAATATTAATTTAACACTAACAATTCAGTATACTCTCCTACCATTAACAAAATAACCTTTTACAACTTGCAAAACACCAACAATTGTAGCAAGTAGGAACTGATTAAGACTTAAAACACTAATAGCAGCAATAAGAAGAAAGATGAATGGTAGAACTAAGAAGAAAGGTACTGATATCGGGAAAACTGGTGATATATTGGTCAAATACCCGTCAATATCGCCAATAATATCGGTACCGATATTTGACACTAATATTTTACATGGGGATCGATAACCGATATATCACCGATATTAACTGCATAGCATATTACATACCTCCACATACAGTTGCCATTGATGTTGAACCATCAGAGCCCATGACTTCGGAATTAATTCGCACGGTATACGGAAAATCAAGTTCACGAGGTAATACAGCAAGAAGAGCTTTCTCAGCAAGAGTGCCTGAAAAAGAAAAAATCCATAATAAAGCTACCCCGCATCAATTCACAGAACAAGAAATTAATAGTTTGCATTCTTGCCACTACATACGGGCAGTGACCAGTGACAACAAGTTTATTCTTTTATATATTCTCTAAGTAAATAATAATAATAATAATAATAATAGTATTGATAACCATGTAACAAACAATAATGAAACAGATCGGGCTAACCATGTCCAACTTCACGGCGGTTCAAGCCAGTTCGTTTCCCAACTTCATTAATACAGTAAGGTGGAAAACTATAATGAAGCATAAATCGTTTGGTTGGAGGGCCCACAATAGAATCCAAACGTTGAGCATCTCCTGGAGCCCCAAGAGTAACAGTACATAAAACCTGAATAAAATCATTAAATTTACCAACACAAAAAGTCAAAGATTATAATATGTTATTTGTTGTATACTTATATAATAACCTGCGTATCTCCACGTGAAAAGAGAGCCGATCCGTGTAATCCAGGCAAGTTACCAGCTTCACAATACAAAGGCCTAACCTCATCAAGACGCCTTCCGTCAAGTCTAAATCCTTCATTAATTATCCTCCTGCGTACAACCTGATAAAATTTACCTTTTCAGATGTTTAAAGTTTAAACCTTTTACATGAAAACCTATATTCTCATTTTGAACATATCAACACACCTGTTTTCTCACTGTATCGACTGTCTTTGATAGACCTTTTAAGCTTTCTTCATCACCTTCTTCCTCTAATATACCTTTCACATCCTGTCCAATTTTATCCAAAGCTTCTCCACGCTCAAACTACACGCAATAAGATGAAAAACCAATACGTATAATCAATGCACTTGATAAAGGACACATTATTTTACTTTATTTTATATAATAGTCATCATACCTTTCCATATGAAGGATCAGTAAAAATAGCTTCGATAGGTTTCTCCGTCAAGTTACGGATTTTGTCCATTGTGCGGTCCGACACTAGCGACAATGTATATTCCTTCTTTTGTTTCCCTGCTTTGGCAGCCAGTTTCAACTGAGGCTCGATGAACTTAACTGCCTGAACGATAAAAGATGACTCGTTTAGATTCCAACAAATGCTTTAGGTTTGTTATGAAACCGACATTGACCTTTTTGACTTACCTCGGGATGCGCAAACCTAAATGCAGCTTCAAGGTCCGTATCGGAAATCTCGTGTGCTTGTACGTCTATCATCATAGTTTTATCTCTTGTGCAAGCGTATACAAGGTTGAGATCACTCAGTTTAAGCTGTGTTGAGATCATAACAGATCGTGTAAGATAATATAACTATATACATATGGATATATAGATAGTGGATATACAGGAAAAAAGATTACTACCTCATCCGTGCTTGGATTTACGACAAGATGACCGTCAATTCTTCCTACACGTATCATTCCAATGGGACCATCCCATGGTATATCTGATAACATAAGAGCAGCTGAGGTGGCGTTAGCTGCCATTACGTCTGGATCTTGTTTCCCATCTGAAGAAAGCACACTAGACATCACCTATATAAACCACTTAACAACTGTGAGAAGAAAGTACAATCAAAAGATGCAAATAGGGAAACAACTAACAAGCCATAATATCACACATACCTGAACCTCATGATAAAATCCAGCAGGGAAAAGTGGCCGAATAGGCCGATCAATGAGCCGCCCACATAAAAGTTCTCGTTCTTTTGGAGCACCCTCCCTTCTCATATACGTACCTGGAATTACTCCTTGAGCAAACTGTTTCTCTTGATAATCGACCTGAAACCAAAAACTTCATCAATGGAAAACTCATAACATAGAAGACCATTTCAATGAAAACAAAAATCAAAATCCTCAATTCATGCTTCCAGCTTGAGTTCTGTCATAGTAATCCACTGATCCATATATGACTCAAGTAAACCGTTTACGAGCAATACACAACAATAATACTGTACCGTATATTTTTTTTAAATGGTGACTCAATTAAATCTTCTATTTAATTCATATCCATGCACAAATGCATATCTAATATAATAAAAACTACAAAGCTAGCACCCGTATAGATAAACCTAACTAAATGACGTTATGACGAGCCTGCTTCGTTTCATTTCGCCTGTATTTGTTCATTACTTCATTCATATCTACTCAATGTTGACATTTCTAGATGACACAAATTCTCTAATAACAATTCAAAATGTTTATTTCACATATGTACATCCAAAATATCAGCAACTAAAACATGTTTCTTCTTTACTAATCAACATCAAAATTTCAACAATAATTCAAAAAGTAAACACAAATTAACAATATGACAAAAACATACGTACAGTAAGAGGCAAAAAATCTCGAGCACCGTCGCCTTTAGCCGAGCACACCGTAGACAAAACATTAGTATCATCCATACCTAACACAACCGCACCATTGGCGAACCGAGCGATCTTCCCTGTCTCTAACGTGATTATGCGTGATCCGATTTCGAATTCTTCTCGGAAAGTATCGAGGAATTTGGTTCTGGAACTGAGAGTATCTGTATCCGCCGGTGAAGTAGAAATTGACGCAGCGAAGGTAGGGCGGCCGGTGGTGATGGTACGGCGGGAATATAGGGTTCGGCATCGGAGGAGAGAAGAGAGGAGGTGGTTTCTTCGGGTTATCGCCACCGAAGCCATGGCGATGGTGACGGTTCCAGAGAGGGTTTAGGGTTTAAGACTTTTAGCGCCAGGTTTTGACCGAACGAACCGAAGAGGGCCTTTTTCATGTTCGTTCATTAAGGAAATAAATGTTTTACGAACAGTTCATGAAACTTACCGAACGAGATTTGATGTTCGTGTTTGTTCATTAAGGAAATGAGCGTGTTTACGAACGGTTCACGAACACAAATAAATTCGGCGAACACGATGAAGGATACATGTAGATAAGCACTAGAACTTGAATCCGCTATTATGGAACGGAGGCCGATCGTATTCATCGATGTAAATAATGAGGATTTAAAGGGAAATAGTGTATAAACAAGGTGAAATAGGGTTTCTTAGTTTACTTGTTAGGGCAATAAAATAAACTATAAGTTTAATAATATAAAAAGTATAGATAAAATTTATGAAAATACAAGAATCTTTAAATAAAACACAAATATACGAACATAAATAAATGTAAATTCACGGACATGTTCACGAACACCTTACTGAACGTTCACGAACACAATTGAACGAACATGACCTCTGTTCATGTTCGTTCATTTGACTAATCGAACAAAATTTCTTGTTCATGTTCGTTCGTTAACGAACTTCCCGCCAAACGGTTCACGAACTGTTCGCTGAACGTTCGGTTCGTTTACAGCCCTACCTGAAACAAAAGGGGCTTGTACTCACTTGGTTCGCACCAGACCAACCGAACATTTAGCGAACTCATGTAGTGGCGTTGATAGCCAAAAGACAAGGGTACATGCACCAATCGGTCTTTGTCCCGATTGCTAAGTGTTATGTGCCTTATGTCCAAGGCTTGATGCAAAACTACAATCGAGTCGGGGGTCTTACTGGAAGCAGCCTCCCTATCCTACGGGTAGAGGTAAGGTTGTCTACATCTTACCCTTCTCAGACCCTACCTTAGCTTTGCTATTAGTGAGATTTACTAAGTATGGTGATGATGATGATGATGATGATGATAAATTAAGTTCCTGTAGATTTGTTGTGGCTCAAAACTCGGTTGAATTTAACTAGAAAAAAAGGTCAAGATATGAATTTCGGGAATTGACTTGTGTAATTTACAAGTAGATATGAGCTCGCTCCCTAGTTCATTCTAGAAAATATAGAAAAACTCGTTGAGTCGGTTAAGTAAATTTAAAAGGTTTATTGGTTCTTTCTAGTATATATAAAAAAGCCTTTTTACGGCGAAATTAACTTCATTATAACCTGGTCGGCACTAGCAAATTGGTAGAAACCATGTCAAACAATTACTATGTCTAATTTCATAACTTTTCTTAATCGACTGACTTCAAATTAGACTAGTTTTTTTACCTACAAACACGACATTTACTTGATCTTCTCTATTAGAGCATTCACATTCAACCCACAAAAATATACATACATTCCACTAAAAAACAAATCCTATATCAAATTATTTCCACTTAAAACAAATAATTTTTCTCTTTCCTTTTCAATTAAATAATACATTTATACCTTTATCATTACATTTGCACTCTCCTTCACTCACAATCACTTTCAATATATATTAAAAAAGTATAGGGGGTGAACAGTGTCCCCCAAATATACAGATGAACAGTAATATTTTCTCTCTCCTCTACTCACAATACTTTTTATACTCTTTATATTTTAAAAAACCCCACACACATAATTTGATTCCCAGGATGTGAATGCTCTTAGAATAGGAAGAGAAACTAGTTTGGCTGTAAAAACAAGATTGCCCAAACTAAAAAGCCTTAAAAGAAAACAAGCCTTAATTCTTTGTGGCCTTGACCTTGTTTGCCCAATTTCAAATGCCCCCTTCCCCTCTATACTTATTCCTTTGATCTCCTTCACGGGAAGCTTTGAACCAAACACTTGATGTGTGCGGCTGGTCATCTCCAACTAATCGATTCACGTGGAGAACTTCATCATCGATTGATTCATTTGTTCTTCGTTCATTCGCACTCTATTTTAAAATCATCGCTAACCATAGTTTGAACTCAAATTCAGCTCGATGACGAGATCTCAAGTCGAGCCAGCTCGTATAGTCTCAAGCTAAAACTCGAGTTATGTCACACCCTGACCGCAGCGGAAATGGTAATCGGGGCATGATTGGGTTTTCATCAAAGCTCATGACATTTACTATAAAGTTTCATATTTATTATTTCTCTTTAAAGAAGAAGGTACAATAAACATACAAGCACAACATGTTCAAATACATTTCCATTCAAATTACAAACTAAAGTATTCTTTAAACAAAAACCATACAATTACAAAGGAAAACAAAACTAAACGTCAATTCCAAAGCATTAACTTGTTTATTCTTCTAGGCCATCATACGTGTTTCTTTTCTCAACTGGATCACCTGTATCATGTGTAAAAATAGGGTTTTTGGGACAACAAAAGTTGGGAGTAAATCTTATGAAAACATTTGAACGCATTTATTATATTGGTAATAAAAGGTGCATAACCACATATGAGTAAACGTAAATGTAAATTTAATCACAAAACACATAATATCAAATAATGCACACGGACACACCAAATGATGAACAATGAGATCAAGGCTCAATCAAACGGAGCCGATCTAATGAGGCACCTGATGCTCAACTCGTCTCCCACGAGGAACTGATGGGCCTAATGAATGATTTGCACGCAACTTGACAAGAATGTAAACACGCATCACAACAATCAATATTTACATCATAAGTTTAGGCTCATATAATGGTAATGGCACAAGTTTGAATAAACGAAATAATTAAAGCGACACATGATACACCCCAAAACATGAATAAAAAGGGGAATTTGTAAGGATTCACTCACAGTGGGTGCGTTCCTTGATGACGATGAATGCGCACGAATATTATGATTCAACCGACGAGGGAAAAACTAACCTAAATAATAACGAAATGATTCGGTAAATAAATAAATTTTATTTGAGATTAATATTTTTAATTAGTGTTCTTAATCGGATTGTTAGATTTATTTTTGTGAGTTTAAGGAAATTTTCTAACTTTAAAAATCTTATTTTTAAGTATTTTTAATTAATTTTTCAGTTAAATAAATATATAAAAAAAAGAAATAAAAAGGTTGACTTTTTGACCGTTGACCGGTCTTGACCGGTCAGACTGTGTTTTCTATGCGCTGAGTGAGGTTCGAACTCGTGACCTCTCGTATACGTGCACCAGCTCTACCAACTGAGCTACGTGTCTAACCCGAAATATTTTTGATTTTAATTATATTTATATACTATTTAGATTATTCAGAAATTATTCAATTTTTAAAAGGGATTTAAACTGTCGAACCGGTGTGAGAGCCTGGACTCGAACCCGCGTTTCCAGTGTTGTGTTGCACCCAGCCCAACCAACTGGGCTGGGTGTCTAACCCGTTATATATTGTAATTTTACTATACTTAATATCTTACATCGAGTTAATATGGTTTCGGTTTTAAAAGAACATTTTATTACAGTGGATAGGGGTTGTGTCAAGGATCGAACTCGGTATCGATAGTGTGAAATGCACACAGTCCACCACTGGAGTGTGTCTAACCCGTTTAAAATACTGATTTTAATTATATTCATATACGACTCGATGTTCATCTTCTTCATTAACTCAGAACTGAAAACAGATTTGTTAAACATTTTGATTTTACTGATCTACTGTTTTAGATTAAACAAATGAATCGAATAGAACTGACAGAAAAGATTAAGAATTCATACCGATGGAAGTTCCGGTTGGATTCGGGAATGTGCAGAAACTCCGGCGACTGAAAGAAATTCCGGCGAAGTTTAACTTGCGACAGAGGCTCCTCAGGGAGCTTGAGGTGAGTGTGGGTGATTTCTGTCTGAGCTCTAAAAGTCTTATTTTAGAGTAAGGCATAATGGAATGGATTCTTCGGTTTTCCGGCGAGTATAGTTTGAACAGAGCGTCCGAGGATTTGAGTGATGAAGAAGTGAGTGTGCGAGTTCTCTTTGTGAGAGATTGGGTTTGTATTTATAGAGTAACAAGTTTGACTGAGATTTTCGGTTTCAATCCAAGATTAAAGACCTATGATTTCGATCCGTTTTCAAATTGATTGACTGATGATTTCGGTTATTTCTATTATAAAATTCAAGTTCTAATAAAAATAAAAACGGAATTTGCTTGATTGCACATAATCCGCCTTTGACAGTTTCGAATTTTTCTGGTTTTTTTGCAGGTCTTTGACTGATCCGACATAATACTTATTTGATTTCGGTTTTATACGCACTTGTGTGTGTGGTACAGTGGTGAAGGCAGTGTATGAATATGCGGGAGACCCGGGTTCGAAACCCGCTACTCCCTTCAAGTGTTTGTTTTATTTTTAGAGTTCATTTTCGTTTTTTATTTACTTATTATTATTATTATGATTATCATTATTTATTATAGTTTTTAAATTCTACAATATTTATTAATTATAAAAATTATATTTTTATAAAAAAAATAAGCGTAGCGAATCTTTTAAATAAATTCAATTTTTTTTAAACGGAGCGGGTTTTTTATATCCGTTTTTTGACGGAGGTTACAGTATCCTCTACTTTTAGAAAATTCGTCCCAAAATTTAAGTAGTAGTGATATGTTTGACTCGAAGGGAGGGTGTTTAAATTTGACAATTACATAATTAGAAGAGGGTGGGAGTTAATTTTTTTTTTGTTTGAGGCGGTAACGTTCCTAGTAAGGGTTGAATATCCTGCTACAGGAATCGCTTTTTGATGCCTAGAGTATGAAAATGCAGAACATGATTAACAGAGTTGATTGACTAGGCATGATCTCATGCATAAGAGTTTCGAGGGAATTGATACGCTTGAAAAGATAAGGTTATATCATAAAACAAAACTTCAACCATGATGATACTAAAACCTACACGGAACTTCTCATAACCGCCTGACAATGTCTCTGATCCTTTGGCAATAATACTTATATATAGGAAGTACCAGCGGCGTATCCACCATATTATTGTCAAATTTTCATTGACTTTGTCAGTAAGTTATGATTAGTTCTATGTGACTCTAAAACATAAACAAACACAACAGCCAAAGCTTGAGTCTCAAATCTGAATGAATACATGACTAAATGATGACAGTATCTCTCTCGTTTGTTATGATGAAGGGGTCAGTCTATGTAAAAGTGAGACACAACCCAACTTCTTTAAATGATGAGATCGAGATACGACGAGATGTATGATGATATGAAAAATCAATGAGTATAGGTATAAAACAAAACCGTAATATCAATTCGCATTAAAATTCTTGGATACATAAATTCCCAATTTATAACTGGGATACGTAAAGATTGAGATAACATAAAGAAAACATTAAAACTAGACGGTTGGAGTTGAGTCTTGATTCTTGGTGAGGTAAGGCTAGTTGGGTTGTTTCGTTTGGGCCGTTTTTGTAACACCCCAACCGATGGCGGAAACATCGGGATGAGACGAAAACGAGATTGCTCATTGCTCACAACATTATTAAGTGACAATAATTAATTAAACCATATTTCATTTCATAAGAATTGTCAAATACATCAATGAAACAAAACAAAGAACAATCTAACATTTGCAAGTCATAACAAAATTGATACGTCGACATTAAACCTAACGTCTAATTTGTGTGTATCTAGTCCTTGCTATATTGTTTTCATAGCGTCATCTCCTTCAACCTGTAACATGTTTTAAAATAAAGTCAATGCAAAAGCAAAGGCGAGTACACAAGTTTAAGCATAGCATACGTATACGATTAAAGTTTTAACAATCCTCATGGCAACTAAATCTATACAAGAGCAATATCAAGGCATGCAATGCTAATAATCAAACCCGTAACGCAATCACGATGTTTTAACATGACCTCACGTGTTAAGCGATGGAGGTGGATGCGTGAATTCCTATAGCGCTAAGCATGTCAAACAAGGCTAAAAATAGTTAATGACTAAAGCACAGCACAACGTTTATCCCCAGACAAGCAACAAGTATACGATTCAAGTAGTCATGTGTATAGGATTGTTTGTGCGTTTCATAAAGTTTAAGTGTTTGTGATTTCTGTATATGGAAACATGTTACACCAAAAAGTGATATAAAACAAATGTGGGTCGAGTGTACTCACATAATTGCTAAGTCTTCTTTGGAAATTCCACGACGAGTTGATGAGTGGGAGAAAGGGACACCAATGCCACCTTAAATGACAACGATCATGGATGAATAATCGAATCGGAGTTGAAGATACGTGTACGTTTAGCACGGGATTTGTGTAACGACTCTAAAGTTAAATTCGTCAAAAGTGCCGTAAAAGTGTTATCAAAATAATACAATAAATATATATATTTTTGGCGAAAAGAAAGTAGATAAAAGCATATTTTGACGAAACGGGATAATAGACATATATGTATTTTTTTTAACGAAAAGAATAATAGATAAATATATATTGTTTGTCGGAAACACGTAATATATATATATATTGCCGTTAGAGAAGTTTAATTTTCGAAAAGTATATAATATATATTTATTTTGCCGGAAGGAATAATATGAGTATATCTTGTCGTTAAATAGATATATACTTTGACGAAAGGATTATTAAATAAATATGTTGTTGAACGGTGTAATGAATAAATGTGTTTTGTCAAAAAGCATAAAGTGAAAATATATATATATTGCCGGAAGTGTAGTATTAGATATATTTATATGTTTTGTCAAAACGTGTAATGTATACTTACATATATGTTGTCGAAAAGTCTAATAAGTAAAAATATATATCTTGTCGCTCGGTATATTTAGGTAGATATGTTTCTTCGATAAGCGTACAAAATATATATATATATTTCATGTCGAAAGATATGATTAAATAAATATATGCATTTTGTCGATAAAGTGTCATGTATAATATATTTTGTCGAATAAAGTATCGTGTATAATATATTTTGTCGAACAACATAATTAAATAAATATAATACTTTGTCAAAAATTGGGCAGAGTTTCCCCTTGTTTTTGGACGATCCCGACAATCTAGTTGTCGATTAAATGTTCTCAAAACGCAATAATAACGAAACAATTTATATAATTATGTCTACAAATTTTATAAGGTTCGGTAACGTGATTATAACACTAATTAAATACAAAACAATATAAATAATAACATAAAAACTTGCGGCGTTAAAAGTATACCGTGACGTGTTTTGACTGAGTTGACTAAAGCATTGACTGAACTTGGCCCCGAACACCGAACCGAACATCGAATCTGACTGGTTTGACTGGCGTTGACTGTTTGACCAGGTTTGACTTTCGTTGACCAAGTTGACCAGGTTTGACTTTCGTTGACCAAGTTGACCAGGTTTGACCGAACACCAAACGAGATCCGAACCGAAGCCAAAACCTTCATTGACTCACTGCTGACCCGAACCTCTGCACCGAGACCCGAAGCCGCTGAACATGAGCCATGAATTTGACTGAACCGAGATTCGACCCGGAGCTGACCCGTGGATTGTTTGACTGTTTGACCAGACCCGAGCTTGACCAGGTCTAACCGGGTTGACCCGAGCCTGCTGAAACCACAGCTGACCCGACAAGAGCCCAAGCCAAGAACAGAATCGGAAGTCGAACCAATCTGAACAGAAACGAGCCGATCGAAATCAGAATTTAACCATCACTTTGATAATGAGTTAACCTGAAACGGAATACGAACCGAGTGAGATACGCACCTGAACCGAGGCTTGAGTTGAGATTAAGCAGAACCCGAATCCGAATCAAGTCTGAACCGAGTCGACTCGGAGAACCGAGTCACAAAATGAAGGCCACCACCATCACTGCCGCCGTGATGAACTACAACCGCCGACGTAGGCCATGCCGGCACCACCTGAAACGAAACCAAACGGGGCCGGAGAGGCGGATCTTTACAGATCTGAAAGAAAAAGGGAAAGAACAAGCTTAGAGGTGTTTACCGGAGGTTTTGGAGACGAACATGATGCTGGTTGACGCCGGTGTTGCTGCCGTCGAGCCTGATGCCGCCGCTGCTATGTTTCGTTTGAATCACCCACCACCACCGTCGCCCGCTGGAAGTGACGGCTGCTACCGCCATCGATCGAAACCGCCGCCGCTGCTACACCGCCGTTGCTGAACCGATGCATCGTCGCAGCCGCGCTGCTGCTCCGCCGCCACGCCACCGCACCGCCGTCGCTCTATCTAGTCTCTCTCTCCTCACAGCTCCCTCTCTCTCTCCTCACAGCTCTCTCTCTCTCTCTGTCTGTCTGAATATACGCGGGTGTGTGTGTGCAGGCGGAAAGGAGAAGGGGGGGGGGAAGCAGGGAGATGAGTGCAGCGTATGGGTGAAATGTGTGAGGGTGAGGTTATTTAGTGGTAATTAGGTTTAGGGTTTAGTTAGGTTTAGGTGGTGTGTTGGGCCAAAGCCTGTTAACCCGATCTAGCGTTTTTGAGTGGCCCGAACGTACCGACGAGATCCGATTTCAAGTACAAGCTTCATAAAACGTCGAATTTATTTTGTTTATTATTATTGTTATTATTATTATTATTATTATTATCATCTAGGAAAATAATAAAAATACGATGCGTTACAGTCTCTCCTCCTTTAGGAAATTTCGTCCCGAAATTTATTCGAGAGGAAGACTTGAAAGGAATTGGTTAAGGGATTGAGGGTTAACGGTCAAGACTTGAAGTTCTGGATACGTGAGGGTAAGCATGGAGTTTAGAGCAACGAAGAGTTAGGTTTGCAACAAGAAGTTGTTTGACTAGGATGATTTGAGGCATCACGCTCAAGTAAAACGTATAAGTATGCGTATAGGAGAGTGGTTTAAACGAGCTTGAATAACTCAAATGATATGCCATCTAAGCAGAAAAGCTCTCGCGAGAAGTGGTATGCAGTTTAATGGTGAGTGTGGTCGAACCGTAGGTTGCTAGAAAGTTCACTCGACTTTGAAGAGCATTAATAAATCTCGATTTTGTAGAGAGTTGTTTAATGATGGAAAAACGAGAAGGTTAGGTATTTAAAATAAGCTAGTTATCGAGGTAGCGGCCAATTAAGTGTGTTGCTATCCACGAGAATGGGAGATAACTTTAGAGTAAGATGGCATTTAGGGTTTGAATGCTTACACGATTGATTGTAAACGAGGTTGCATAAAAAGACAAGGTTAACGGGAGTAACGGAGGCATAAGAGCGGACGATTGATTCGATCAACGAATACTCGTGTAAGGATGGCATATGTATACGAACAAACGAAAATGTTACGTTAGGGATTAAGACTCGTCGTGGATAATCGGGTAGCGCGCACTTAGCAATGCAGTTGTGAGTTGTTTAAAGCTGGCGTGTTAGGTCATATTATGGTCTGTAAATCACCGAATTTCTCATGGCACGTATTACGAAAGTTTGGCAGCATGGTGAAAACACTTATGTATAGGGAGTACCAGTGGCGTCTCCACCATGTTTTGACCACGTTGCGACCGTTTCGTTACTCGATGCAATGTTACGTTCCGTGTGTTACCATACGCGGTAGTACACTCTATGGTTCTCATGCGCTTATCGCTATAATCCCGTGTGCACCCGCGATTATACCGATCATCACATGATCCGCATAGCTTGTACTAGCAGCGCATGAATGAAGGTGTACATAAATTCTGAAAATAAGTTTGCGTGCGTGTAAGAATGTAGTGCGTAGGCATGTTTACGTGCAAATAGCTTGTGGCCCACGTAAGCGAATCCCTCGGGTTTCGCTCGCGCATAGGCACGAATATGAATACGAGTACAAGTATAGGTATGTGTATGAGTATAAACATAAGTATGGAAATAAGTATAAGCATGGATATAAGACGTATATGCATGAATGTGATGATAAGTATAAGTGTAATACCCCTGTAACACCCCTGCCCCTCGTTATCACCAATATTGTCCGCTTTGCCCTTGATGGGTGGCCCATCCAGGAACTCACGACTTTGTTTTTGGTTGCTCTGGTGGAGACTTCCCAGGAGGTCACCCATCCTAGTACTACTCCCACTTGAGCACGCTTAACTGTGGAGTTTTCCTCTCATCCACTAGCATTAAGCCCAAAACGCGTTGGTGATTTTAGAGGTAGGGCGTTACTTACGAGCCAGGAATCTCTCCTGTCCACGGGCGATGTTGGGAGGTATGTCATTAGGTGTTATAATAAGCATGAAAAATGACACGTTATTTTCATGAACATGAATATGTGTATAATTATGAACGTCAACAAGTGTAACAGACGATAATGGTGCGTATGATACGAATTGAATGCTACGAATTTATTTACATAAAATAGTCGAGAAATCAGGGTATGTAAAACGAATGATACGTTTAAAATGTCATGCAACAGTTGACTAAACCATGTACGAGGATACGAATGTATTGTTGTTTGAGCAAAACTTTGAGGTTATCGCTTCTAAAATAGGCTTAAGTTTAACTTAGAATATAGGATCTAGTGTGTGAATATAAAGGAATATAAGGTACTTATTGATTATGCGTTACGTATTTTGTAAAGGACGGGAGTGCTACCATTTGTTTTAAAAGAATTTAAGTAGGTCGGAAATGGTTGGTCTTCATAAAGTTTTCTTGCCCATGTGTTTTGAAACTCATGTGACATTTCGGGAGGTGTATGATAAGGTCTTAAAATAGTAAGTTCGCATTGTTTTCAAAGGATATAAGAGATTTGAAATTTAGTGGTGCTTGTGAAACGTTGACCCTTGAGAGGAAATCCGTGTTAATTGATTTAATGACCGTTGAAAAAGGTTTCGCAAAATGTTTTCTTAATCGCGATGAGAGATTTAGAGGGTGTTTGGGGTTGAGTTTTGAAAATAGATTATGCGTTCTGAATAATCAAAATCAGATAATTAGTTGTAACAAAACATACTGTAGGAAGATAGTGTTTGGATTTGATTATGTTATTTGATATCACAATAATCAGGAAATTTGAAAAATAATATATATACATGTACATATAGAGTTGTAAATAGATGAGCTTTGATCTCTAAAATAAGTAAAACAAATCAGTTTTTTTTTATATTATATATATATATATATTTTTTTTCCAAACACTAAAATAGATTTTTATTTATTTATTTAATATTTGCGCCTCCAAACACAAAACAAAATATTAGGTTGCAAAAACAATCCCAAACACACCTTTAGTACAACGATCCCATAATGCCTATAAGATATTGTTTTTTTTTTTTTTTTTTTTTTTTTTTTTTTTTTTTTACAAACGAAAAAATTTTTTTAACATAAAGTTATTGCGTGAGCGTGTTTTAGTGATTAAGTTAAACATAAGACTTGTGGGCAAGGTATTCGTTAGACCGATTAAGTTGGTAGGTAGCATTCTGTCGAGCTTTGAAAATCGTAAAACAAAACGTTTCATGTGGTGACCAAGTATATGCGTGTGGGATTTATATGAAATAGATTACCGGATGGGAAATACGTTTGATAAAATAGTACGTTTTGAAATTCGTCTAAGTAAGAATTTTGACAACATGGTAAAAGATTTAGGTATACAATTTAAACATGTGGTTTGTGTAATAAAGTCTCCAAGAAGGAGGGTTGGTAACGATCACCGAGGTATGGGAATCACCCCTAATCCGTTGGTGAGGTCGTTTTAAGGAAGGAAGGAAACGAAGTTTGATCGTCTAGGTAAGGAATTCACTCCTATCTCGACGACGGTCTCCATTTCGGACTTTCCGAGAAATATAAGACTAGTCGATGACGTTTTGAAATCATGTATGCAAATAATGTATAAGTGGATGAAAAGGTTTAATATGAATTGCGTAAAAACCTTAAAATAAATTAGAAACTCGAAAGAAATGGTAACAAGTATATAAAAAGTCATGTATAAATTGAAATGGTAAAAAAAAAAAGAGAGTCTCAGAAAACATTAGACTGTTTCGGGTAGAGAAACGTCGACTATTCCAAAGTGAATCGAAGATCCTTTCGAATTAGAGAAACGTGCTTTGGCCTATAGGTAAAACGCTCTCGTCGAGAAGCGATTAACGGCATTTTACCCTTCCAGTTATTACACGTCTCTAATCGATTGAAAAATCGAAACTTTGGCGAGATTGAAAATCGAGGAATGGGTCTTAATCGACAAGGTGCGGGTTTCACCCCTAACTCGACGATTTCGTACCCTAAGTGTGGTTGGCACTCTTCGGTTCAAAATTAATTTCGACACTTTGACGAGAGTCCACTAGAGTTTGAATGGGAAGTTTTCCATCAAGGTGTGGATGTCACTCCTAACTTGATGGTGTAACTTCGTAAAAAAAAATAAAAATAAAGAATAAAGAATAAGCGTAATGAGAATCGTTCACCAAATTGTGGATATCACGCCTATTTTGGTGAAGTCGTCTCACTTGTGTAATACGTGTGTTTTCGAGTTTAGTATAATCGAGTAAAATGCATTAGGAAAGGCGTATGATTGAAATATTGTAACGAGTATGAACACGTAAAGCATTTCATAAATTTAACATATAAGAGACGTTTTAAGAAATTAGCATGTGGATCACGTATGGTCAAGTATGGTACTTAACTATAGACTAGGTCAAAAGCATAGCAATTTGCCTAATTCCCTATAGTTATGGCTCTGATACCAATCTGTAACACCCCAACCGATGGCGGAAACATCGGGATGAGACGAAAACGAGATTGCTCATTGCTCACAACATTATTAAGTGACAATAATTAATTAAACCATATTTCATTTCATAAGAATTGTCAAATACATCAATGAAACAAAACAAAGAACAATCTAACATTTGCAAGTCATAACAAAATTGATACGTCGACATTAAACCTAACGTCTAATTTGTGTGTATCTAGTCCTTGCTATATTGTTTTCATAGCGTCATCTCCTTCAACCTGTAACATGTTTTAAAATAAAGTCAATGCAAAAGCAAAGGCGAGTACACAAGTTTAAGCATAGCATACGTATACGATTAAAGTTTTGACAATCCTCATGGCAACTAAATCTATACAAGAGCAATATCAAGGCATGCAATGCTAATAATCAAACCCGTAACGCAATCACGATGTTTTAACATGACCTCACGTGTTAAGCGATGGAGGTGGATGCGTGAATTCCTATAGCGCTAAGCATGTCAAACAAGGCTAAAAATAGTTAATGACTAAAGCACAGCACAACGTTTATCCCCAGACAAGCAACAAGTATACGATTCAAGTAGTCATGTGTATAGGATTGTTTGTGCGTTTCATAAAGTTTAAGTGTTTGTGATTTCTGTATATGGAAACATGTTACACCCAAAAAGTGATATAAAACAAATGTGGGTCGAGTGTACTCACATAATTGCTAAGTCTTCTTTGGAAATTCCACGACGAGTTGATGAGTGGGAGAAAGGGACACCAATGCCACCTTAAATGACAACGATCATGGATGAATAATCGAATCGGAGTTGAAGATACGTGTACGTTTAGCACGGGATTTGTGTAACGACTCTAAAGTTAAATTCGTCAAAAGTGCCGTAAAAGTGTTATCAAAATAATACAATAAATATATATATTTTTGGCGAAAAGAAAGTAGATAAAAGCATATTTTGACGAAACGGGATAATAGACATATATGTATTTTTTTAACGAAAAGAATAATAGATAAATATATATTGTTTGTCGGAAACACGTAATATATATATATATTGCCGTTAGAGAAGTTTAATTTTCGAAAAGTATATAATATATATTTATTTTGCCGGAAGGAATAATATGAGTATATCTTGTCGTTAAATAGATATATACTTTGACGAAAGGAATATTAAATAAATATGTTGTTGAACGGTGTAATGAATAAATGTGTTTTGTCGAAAAGCATAAAGTGAAAATATATATATATTGCCGGAAGTGTAGTATTAGATATATTTATATGTTTTGTCAAAGCGTGTAATGTATACTTACGTATATGTTGTCGAAAAGTCTAATAAGTAAAAATATATATCTTGTCGCTCGGTATATTTAGGTAGATATGTTTCTTCGATAAGCGTACAAAATATATATATATATTTCATGTCGAAAGATATGATTAAATAAATATATGCATTTTGTCGATAAAGTGTCATGTATAATATATTTTGTCGAATAAAGTATCGTGTATAATATATTTTGTCGAACAACATAATTAAATAAATATAATACTTTGTCAAAAATTGGGCAGAGTTTCCCCTTGTTTTTGGACGATCCCGACAATCTAGTTGTCGATTAAATGTTCTCAAAACGCAATAATAACGAAACAATTTATATAATTATGTCTACAAATTTTATAAGGTTCGGTTACGTGATTATAACACTAATTAAATACAAAACAATATAAATAATAACATAAAAACTTGCGGCGTTAAAAGTATACCGTGACGTGTTTTGACTGAGTTGACTAAAGCATTGACTGAACTTGGCCCCGAACACCGAACCGAACATCGAATCTGACTGGTTTGACTGGTGTTGACTGTTTGACCAGGTTTGACTTTCGTTGACCAGGTTTGACTTTCGTTGACCAAGTTGACCAGGTTTGACCGAACACCAAACGAGATCCGAACCGAAGCCAAAACCTTCATTGACTCACTGCTGACCCGAACCTCTGCACCGAGACCCGAAGCCGCTGAACATGAGCCATGAATTTGACTGAACCGAGATTCGACCCGGAGCTGACCCGTGGATTGTTTGACTGTTTGACCAGACCCGAGCTTGACCAGGTCTAACCGGGTTGACCTGAGCCTGCTGAAACCACAGCTGACCCGACAAGAGCCCAAGCCAAGAACAGAATCGGAAGTCGAACCAATCTGAACAGAAACGAGCCGATCGAAATCAGAATTTAACCATCAATTTGATAATGAGTTAACCTGAAACGGAATACGAACCGAGTGAGACACGCACCTGAACCGAGGCTTGAGTTGAGATTAAGCAGAACCCGAATCCGAATCAAGTCTGAACCGAGTCGACTCGGAGAACCGAGTCACAAAATGAAGGCCACCACCATCACTGCCGCCGTGATGAACTACAACCGCCGACGTAGGCCATGCCGGCACCACCTGAAACGAAACCAAACGGGGCCGGAGACGCGGATCTTTACAGATCTGAAAGAAAAAGGGAAAGAACAAGCTTAGAGGTGTTTACCGGAGGTTTTGGAGACGAACATGATGCTGGTTGACGCCGGTGTTGCTGCCGTCGAGCCTGATGCCGCCGCTGCTATTTTTCGTTTGAATCACCCACCACCACCGTCGCCCGCTGGAAGTGACGGCTGCTACCGCCATCGATCGAAACCGCCGCCGCTGCTACACCGCCGTTGCTGAACCGATGCATCGTCGCAGCCGCGCCGCTGCTCCGCCGCCACGCCACCGCACCGCCGTCGCTCTATCTAGTCTCTCTCTCCTCACAGCTCCCTCTCTCTCTCCTCACAGCTCTCTCTCTCTGTCTGTCTGAATATACGCGGGTGTGTGTGTGCAGGCGGAAAGGAGAAAGGGGGGGGGGGAAGCAGGGAGATGAGTGCAGCGTATGGGTGAAATGTGTGAGGGTGAGGTTATTTAGTGGTAATTAGGTTTAGGGTTTAGTTAGGTTTAGGTGGTGTGTTGGGCCAAAGCCTGTTAACCCGATCTAGCGTTTTTGAGTGGCCCGAACGTACCGACGAGATCCGATTTCAAGTACAAGCTTCATAAAACGTCGAATTTATTTTGTTTATTATTATTGTTATTATTATTATTATTATTATTATTATCATCTAGGAAAATAATAAAAATACGATGCGTTACAGTTTTTATCTTCAACAGGATTGGCGTTGATGTTGTAAGCTCTTCCTCTTGCTGGTGGTAGAGCTGGGTTTGCTTGATTTGCTTGGTTAACTGGGTTTGCTTGAGCTTGGGCGTTTATGATGTTAACCAATCGAGGGCACGTGTGTCTAAAATGGGTAGGGTCGCCACAATTAAAACAAGCTCGAATATATGGAAACATGGGGTATTGGGGTTGTTGATATGTTTGAATCATGTTTTGAGTAGAGGGCGAGGCTTGGTTTTGAGGGGCACGACAAGTTTTGCTCCAATGACCATAACGCCCACAATTTGCACACAGTCGACAAGGTACGGTAGATGGATGGTGATAAAAACAGGTGTTGCATTGAGGGTGGGGTCCAATGTAAGGTTTCTTATTTGGGTAAGTAGAGTTGGGTGCTACTTGAGTGATTGGGATAGCTTGGAGGGGTATGGCTTGTGAAGCTGGTTGATTGCCTTGGTGATAGCGAAATTTTGCCCATCTCGTTTTCTCTTAGGAGTGGGTTAAGAAGAGGATTCGGTCTGGATTGGGTTGGAGGTTTCGGTTGATGCTTTATCCTTCTTCTTCTCCTCCGTGAAGTCTTTATTTCGTATGCGGTTTTCGGTGAGCTCTGTAGCTAACTCCATTGCTGCTTCCAAAGTTGCAGGTGTGGTACTTATTACAGGGTCTTAAATTTTTTAAGGAAGACCTCGAATGTAGTGCTCGATCAAACGGTAGAGGGGAGGGAACAAGTTGGGGACCATCTGATTTAACTCAAGGAATCTCTTGTTGTATGTGGTGTGGTCGCCCTCCTTTTGTTTCAAAGAATAGAACTCATCTTCCAATTTCTTGATTTCGCTTCTTGGACAGAAACGTCTTGTCATGATTTCCTTCAACTCTTCCCAAGTCAAAGTCATAGCATCTTCAGCACCTCGCTTGGCCTTCTCTGTATTCCACCATGTAAGTGCTACTCCGAACAAACGACCGGTAGCATATCGCACCTTGCGATCATCGGGGCAGTCGCAATTGAGAAAAGTATTTTCCATCTCCTCAAACCAATGGAGGAGAGGCGGTGACACCTTCAGTCCCTTCGTATTTTGGAGGATCGCAGGATTTGAAATGCTTGTAGGTGCATTTAGTGGTAATTGGGGGAGGGTTGACAACGTTTTGATCTTCTTGGTTGATTGGGTTGACGGGATTAGCGGTAAGGGCTTGTTAACTTGAACTACGATGTTGGGGATTACGGCAGCCATTTGTTGAGCGATTTGGGCAGCCATGCGTTCGCGGGATTTTCCTGATCTCATACTTCTACGAGAGAGACTGGAAGACATCTACAAGGAATACGTATCAAGAGTATGAGTTTGACGTTTTAGGTGTCATGTGTCGTATTTAGAAATGAACATTCACAAAAACAAATGAATAAAATAAACCTACTACATCCATAGGATGTCTTGGGCTTTGCTCATATTTGGGCTCCCATATGTTCCCTTACTTGGCCTTGGTAGTCATGTGGGCCCCTATGACTACTAGGCTCTGGTAGGGTTCATATTGGTGTTAGCCTGTTAACACTTGCGCCACCCGAATGAAAATCGTAAAACATGACAGCAAAGTATAAGGTCGGAGAGTGTCCTGGTATGGACACAATGACAACTCAAAGTAGGGTTAGTTCGAACGACGTTTGGTGTGGCATGCTTTGGCCTAATAGGTCCTTCGTACTCTCATCGTTAGTCCCAGCTAGGCAAACTGGTCCGTTATATTGGATTTATACGAATGCCAACCTAGACAGGACGTTCCGACTACCGGTACTTGTACCCTTACAGTTACTACATGCCCGTCGTAGAACTCACTTTGATGAGATTGAAAAACGAAAAATGCGACAAAATCTTGAATAAAGGAAATATGAGGATGATTTGAATATGTGAACATTGAAATATGCGTGATGAATGTATATGTAAGCTTGTTATGTTTGACAATAAGTATAGCTCATTAAGTATCACACAATATGAGAGTGGAAGTGTTTGCATGCATTTGTGTGTGTAATAAATACGAAACAAATAAACATCATGAGTTTGCATATAACCACATAAACAATTAAAATCTAATCAACTATAGTATAGGCTCTAAGGGTCTAATAACCTATCCTATATCCTTATAGTCAAAAGCTCTGATACCAATCTGTCACACCCTGACCCGCAGCGGAAATGGTAGTCGGGGCATGATTGGGTTTTCATCAAAGCTCATAACATTTACTATAAAGTTTCATATTTATTATTTCTCTTTAAAGAAGAAGGTACAATAAACATACAAGCACAACATGTTCAAATACATTTCCATTCAAATTACAAACTAAAGTATTCTTTAAACAAAAACCATACAATTACAAAGGAAAACAAAACTAAACGTCAATTCCAAAGCATTAACTTGTTTATTCTTCTAGGCCATCATACGTGTTTCTTTTCTCAACTGGATCACCTGTATCATGTGTAAAAATAGGGTTTATGGGTCAACAAAAGTTGGCGAGTAAATCTTATGAAAACATTTGAACGCATTTATTATATTGGTAATAAAAGGTGCATAACCACATATGAGTAAATGTAAATGTAAATTTAATCACAAAACACATAATATCAAATAATGCACACGGACACACCAAATGATGAACAATGAGATCAAGGCTCAATCAAACGGAGCCGATCTAATGAGGCACCTGATGCTCAACTCGTCTCCCACGAGGAACTGATGGGCCTAATGAATGATTTGCACGCAACTTGACAAGAATGTAAACACGCATCACAACAATCAATATTTACATCAAAGTTTAGGTCATATAATGGTAATGGCACAAGTTTGAATAAACGAAATAATTAAAGCGACACATGATACACCCCAAAACATGAATAAAAAGGGGAATTTGTAAGGATTCACTCACAGTGGGTGCGTTCCTTGATGACGATGAATGCGCACGAATATTATGATTCAACCGACGAGGGAAAAACTAACCTAAATAATAACGAAATGATTCGGTAAATAAATAAATTTTATTTGAGATTAATTATTTCTTAATCGGATTGTTAGATTTATTTTTGTGAGTTTAAGGAAATTTTCTAACTTTAAAAATCTTATTTTTAAGTATTTTTAATTATTTTTTCAATTAAATAAATAAATAAAAAAAAGAAATAAAAAGGTTGACTTTTTGACCGTTGACCGGGTCTTGACCGGTCAGACTGTGTTTTCTATGCGCTGAGTGAGGTTCGAACTCGTGACCTTTCGTATACGTGCACGCAGCTCTACCAACTGAGCTATGTGTCTAACCCGAAATATTTATGATTTTAATTATATTTATATACTATTTAGATTATTCAGAAATTATTCAATTTTTAAAAAGGATTTAAACTGTCGAATCGGTGTGAGAGCCTGGACTCGAACCCGCGTTTCCAGTGTTGTGTTGCACCCAGCCCAACCAACTGGGCTGGGTGTCTAACCCGTTATATATTGTAATTTTACTATACTTAATATCTTACAGCGAGTTAATATGGTTTCGGTTTTAAAAAGAACACTTTGTTACAGTGGATAGGGGTTGTGTCAAGGATCGAACTCGGTATCGATAGTGTGAAATGCACACAGTCCACCACTGGACTGTGTGTCTAACCCGTTTAAAATACTGATTTTAATTATATTCATATACGACTCGATGTTCATCTTCTTCATTAACTCAGAACTGAAAACAGATTTGTTAAACATTTTGATTTTACTGATCTACTGTTTTAGATTAAACAAATGAATCGAATAGAACTGACAGAAAAGATTAAGAATTCATACCGATGGAAGTTCCGGTTGGATTCCGATAATGTGCAGAAACTCCGGCGACTGAAAGAAATTCCGGCGAAGTTTAACTTGTGACAGAGGCTCCTCAGGGAGCTTGAGGTGAGTGTGGGTGATTTCTGTCTGAGCTCTAGAAGTCTTATTTTAGAGTAAGGCAGTAATGGAATGGATTCTTCGGTTTTCCGGCGAGTAAGTTTGAACAGAGCGTCCGAGGATTTGAGTGATGAAGAAGTGAGTGTGCGAGTTCTCTTTGTGAGAGATTGGGTTTGTATTTATAGAGTAACAAGTTTGACTGAGATTTTCGGTTTCAATCCAAGATTAAAGACCTATGATTTCGATCCGTTTCAAATTGATTGACTGATGATTTCGGTTATATTTATTATAAACTTCAAGTTCTAATAAAAAAAAAACGGAATTTGCTTGATTGCACATAATCCGCCTTTGACAGTTTCGAATTTTTCTAGTTTTTTTGCAGGTCTTTGACTGATCCGACATAATACTTATTTGATTTCGGTTTTATACGCACTTGTGTGTGTGGTACAGTGGTGAAGGCAGTGTATGAATATGCGGGAGACCCGGGTTCGAAACCCGGCTACTCCCTTCAAGTGTTTGTTTTATTTTTAGAGTTCATTTTCGTTTTTTATTTACTTATTATTATTATTATGATTATCATTATTTATTATAGTTTTTAAATTCTACAATATTTATTAATTATGAAAATTATATTTTATAAAAAAATACGCGTAGCGAATCTTTTAAATAAATTCAATTTTTTTTAAACGGAGCGGGTTTTTGATATCCGTTTTTTGACGGAGGTTACAAGTTAAGCCTAGCACAATTGTGAACTACCATAGAGTCACAATTCATACAATTACAAAATGTATACCATTAGAAATAAAAATATAGTTAAGTTGAAAGTTTTATGTTAGGTATAGAAAGATAAGCCATAAAATCGGGGTTGTTAGATATTTTGTATCGAGGTGAAGTATTAAAAGCAATGACTATTGTACAAGATAACACCGCTTTACTTAATTATAAATGTATCCGTTTAACTCTTATCCTTATGAGCAAAGGAAGTTATCCATATGAATCATTATCCTTATGAGCAAAGGATGTGCACAAAGTGGTTTAATTAAAACTAACTAATTTACTCTAATCTAGACACTCCAAGTTTTAAATTTATAAACTAAGACTCTCTAAACCTAACCACACAACCAACAAGTGTACCAGTCAATATAGTACAACCTAAGAAGTCTGAGTATTAAACCGAGAGGACTCTAGTGAAAACATATATTAGTTTTGGTTACTATCAACTAAACTGACTCGACTGAATTGTTTTGATGTTTGGGGGGGGGGGGGGGTTCTAACAAACTACTAAAATTAACTAAAGTTAACACGGACACGAATTTAGACTGAGAACTGGATCAGATGATGGGAAGACACCACCTAGGTCAAAATCCTACACACGAATGACACGTTTCTGTCGGATTTGAAACTGTCATGGAAACCTGGATCTTAAAATACTAAACTTAAAGGATAACCTAAAGGACTCTCGACCCTTCTCGAGGAGAAACCTATGGAAACCTAAAAGCCTTTAAACTATCGGTTTAGTGGATTTCCTCACGGGCTTTCCTACTGTAATAATAAAGTACCATCTAGACAATCTACATCACAGCGAGAAAGTCACAGGTAATTACAGACTCCTGATTAGACTCAATAAACAAGTATTGAAAAGGAAACCAAGGGGATCTTCTCATAAAGTATCTAACCTGAGCTATCTAACACTAAGACAAACTAACAACCTCTCACCTCACAGCTATCGGGATTGGTAGAACACTTAATCCTATTCAAATTATAATTATACTCCTATGGTATTTTGGTCAATCAACCATAAACTAATAAAAAACATACAATAGTCCATCTAACATCAACCTATTATATGAAAACTGTACAAACAAGGAGTTAGATGTATTTTGCAATACATCAGAAGTTATCCATATGCATATATAATGGCCGGGGGTTGGTTCTGGTACCAAACCATATTTATCCTACAAACCGTAAGAACAGATCCTAGCACATAATTTTTTTAAACTTAGCACATATTAAAACAATACCCACATAAAAGTAGGGTGTGAATTTCTGACACGACCCGGAAACCCGACACGAACCTAACACGAAATTCGCGGGTTTCGGTTTCGTCTAAACGGGTTCGGGTCAGTTTCGGGTTGAACACGCGAACCCGTTTAGGTTTACGGGTCATGTTCGGGTCAACCTGGTCGGGTTGGCGGGTTGACCCGTTTAACACATTTATACTATATTATATTTTTTACAATATATTTTATCTCATAAATTAAATGGGGCGTGTATTTTATGCCATGATTATAACTTAAAAGGAGAAATTAACATAGCTTTTATAATTTAAATATGATATTATTATATACATTTGTGTTTTTTAAGTAATTTTTAGTTTTAATATATTAGTTTTAGAAAAAAAATTAAAAAATTCGGGTTAAACGGGTCGTGTTCGGGTCAACCCACAAAACTTCGGGTCGTGTTCGGGTTCATATATATGATACGATTTTCGGGTTGGGTCGGGTTCGGGTTCGTGTAAAATTTTTGGGTTCGGGTCGGGTTGAACCCGCCAACCCGCGAACACGACCCGTTTAGCACCCCTACATAAAAGTAGCACCTTTGAGTTATATTATCACATTAAAATTAATCAAGATGATTGATTTTAGTACATACATCACTTTTCTTTATCAACACATTGAAAACAAAAGAAATATCCAAATAAAGAATTAATTGCTTGTTTGCATAATTATACATAATTCAATATAATTGATATTATTTAGGTTGTTATTTTATCATTTATCTATAACTAATTGGATGCCATAGACAATTTTTAAATGTTTCTTACGGTTTGTACACAAAATATGGTTTGTATTTGATCCTACTTCTCATGGTCGGTACAAAAATTTTTAGGCCCAAAAGCGAATAATAAAATTGGGACCTTTTCATAAAAAGAAAAAGAATCTTTAGATCCTATTATTCATATATTATCTTTGGACTTTTGTGTACGCATAATTATAGATCATAAACCTTAAGGGTCAACAATTGTAAAGCTCAAAATCATCCACATATAATTTTCTTTTTCTTTTTAAAAAAAATTAGGACTCTAGAGAAGTGAGGGTCCAAAGCCCTTACTTTATTTCACTCCCCTTTGAGCCGATCATGAATCATTTATACTATATATAATGCATAAGGAAAAGACATTTTAAGATACCTAAAAATTAAGAACTTTTTATTTTAATGCATAAGGTTTATATTCTATTTTAGTGCATAATACAATGAGAGTAAATTAGTCTTTCAAACACTAATTACTTTTTAATTCCCTAATTACACTTTAATTTTCGAATCTTTAACAAAATTATAGATAATTGGTTAGTAGTTTCAATTTTTACCCTTATGAAAAACTATCCCACAATTTTAAACGGTCATAAAGTTTTTGTTTGTTAATATTATTTTAAAGAAAATTACACCATAAAAATGAATATTTTATTCTCTTTAATTTGAGTATAGTATTGCTTTTTTTTAATTAGAAAATTTGATATTTTACGTGATTAACCGTGTTTAAGGGTAAGCAATAACTAAATCGTTAGCCGAACCAAAAACAAACAAAACCGAACCGAAATTAACCAAGTCTGAATAACTGAAAACCGATTAACCGAAACCCAAATTAACCAAAATCAGTTATCGGTTTTTTTGTACCATCGTTTAACAAAAATAACCGAGCCGAGCCAAATCATTCATATATTCATATGTTTCTAACTATGATACCTTCAGTTCATACATTTTCATAATTTACATTTCCATTTCATGTATTGATACTCACATTCCATGTACTTATACATCCATATCGTGTATTTATACTTCAATTCATGTATTTCTAAGCAAAAGTTTTTGCCCAAGGCTTTGTCTATTAACCGAAAATAAACTAAATCCGAAACCTATTATAAGTATAACTCAAACATAATCTAAATAACCAAATAAGATAAACATGATAACCTAAAACAATTTAAATATAATATACCAAACAATTTAATATAACTAGTATTTAGGACCCGTGTTTTCTGGCGGGATCATTAAATCGAATAAAAAACAGACGTTGAACCACACACATACATTGAACGTGTTAACTCACAAAAATTAGGAAACTATGCAAGTAAATTAGAATAAAATAAATATTTACAAATAAAAAGAATAATATGGTTTTGTTATTTTACATCAATACAAATGCACAATGTAAAAACATATATAAGTTTTATGATTAATAAATAGTTTGTTATTTTACATCAATACAAATGCACAATGTAAAAACATATATATAGTTTTATGATTAATAAATAGTTTGAAAAGAGACTTAGGTTTAGCCGTTTAGATTAATAGACTTTTGTAGATCTAGAACTCTACCCCGTCTTTCTTATCTTTTTATAGCAAGATACATAGATGCATTCGATTTTTATCAAACTTGGACACAACCCGACCCAAGAAAAGACAAAAAGCTAGAGAGATGGACCAATAGAATGACAATAAAATTGAATAGTAAACCTTTCTCGCAAACAAATGTTGATATAATTAATATATATGAAAGAGTAAATTTCTGTTTTGCTCCATGTGGTTTGGTCATTTTAACGGTTTTGCTATAATCCTTTAAAAATAGCCATTTTACTCCCTAATGTTACTAGCATTTCACTAGTTTGCTCCTCGCCCCAAACAGCATCCATTTTAATCGTTAAATATTAGTCACGTGCCCCTCACATGAGGGGCATTTCAGTCTTTTTCCTTGTAAGATATCTTATCTCCATCATTTTAAAACTCTTTTCATAACCTAACATCTTGTTGTTGAAGACTAGAAACAAAACATAACTCTACATCTTGTTACAAGAAGCTTCAAGAAATCTATTGCCACCACAATCACCATCCGGGGCACCACCATCACAACCACCAACCGCCGCCATCATCACCATCACCACCATCGCGACCACCCCCACCCAGTCCACACACTCTCTCTTCACCCGTCTCTCTCTACCTTCTCTATCACCACCCAGTCTTACGACTTTCTCTTGAGGTGCCATTTCCTCAAAATTTTAAATCTTGTCATTATCATCTTGAGAGCAATTTTCGAGAGGGACGAAAGTCGCAATAAATTGCCAACTTCAAGATGAAAATGGCAACAAAAATAAATCAAAGGTGAAAAACTGCAAGCACAAAAAAGTCGTTTTTTTGATGAAACACACAAAATATGCCCAAAATCAAAGACGATTTGGCATAACTTAAAAAAAGTTTTACAAAAGTATCCCATTTGACCAAACTTGTTTTAGCATTTACCCGACTATCTCACCCACATTTTGCCAGTGCATATGACACTGGCCTCTTGGAGGCTAAAAAAACTAAAGATCTCCAAAATCTATTTGTTATACAAAACCTTTGATCAAAAGGTCTCAAAATTCTTGAAAACCAACATCAAACAATTAGTGATGACTTCACACACCACTTTTATCCTGATTTATAAATATTTCAATCTTCTTTTCACAAACCCGGGATTGGAAACTGGGTTGTCAACGCCTCGACTCTCTTTTTCAGATCTGAAACTTTATCCGTGAAACTGAAATCCGATGACGCTACATACTTCATGAAATCTTGGAGCTTTGACCCAGAGACAGCTTGCTTAATCTCACATGTCAGTTGCACCCCTTCATGGATTAATTCAGCAATATAAATGAATTCCTTTTCGGTGAATCCACGAGTTGTCATAGCTGGCGAGCCGATACGTATGCCACCTGGCACAAGTGCGCTTTTGTCCCCTGCGACATTCAAACCATGACAGTGTGAGTATAAGGACTACATGTGACTGGTTCGACTCGTCTGCTTGTTAACAAGTTGATTTGGGTATGTTTGTCTCAAACAGGTTGAAAGACGTACAAACGAAGTTATACCTGGAACGGAGTTCTTGTTCAAGGTTATAGAAGCCAAATCAAGAATTTTCTCAACCCTAGCACCATCAAGACCCTTCATTAAAGAAAGACAAAAAGATATTTGAGAAAAACCGAAATGGTGAGCGGGTCACTACGTCAATCAATCTTGGTCTACTAATGGCCCATGACACCAAAGTTGAGCTATAAATACATTGTAACAATAAAATAAAAATTGAGTAAAATGCCATTTTCGTCCCTGAGGTTTGACCAGTTTTGCGACTTTCATCCAAAGGTTTGTTTTTCTGCATCTGAATCCAAAAGGTTTGAAATCTTGCCATTTTCATCGCTCGTTAACTCCATCCATTTTTCTCCGTTAATTCAAGGGTATTTCCGTCTTTTTTGTTAACTTAAAGGGCAAGTCGGTCTTTTCCGCTTTATGTAAAAAGACCGAATACCTCTGAAAAAGACTGAATTGCCTTTTAAGTTAACCAAAAAGACAGAAATACCCCTGACTCAACGGAGAAACATGGATGGAGTTAACGAGCCAGATAAAAATGGCAAGATTTTAAACCTTTTGGATACAGATGCGGAAAAACAAACATTTGGGCAAAAGTCGCAAAACTGGTCAAACCTCAGGGACGAAAATGGCATTTTGCTAACAATTTGTTAAAATGTCGGTACAGGATTACAATCTGCAAGTAAAGGTATTACATTTAAATAAGCCAAAAAGAGAAAGGTAAACAAAAACCAAGGCTAAATATGTAAAATATACTACTCTGAGATGTTTTTGAAGTACAAAAAACTTACCAATGGCCTGAGATCCACAAGAACCAAATGGTTATCACTCCCTCCAGAAACCAAGGTGAACCCTAGCTCTAACAGTCGTTTAGCAAGAGCTCGACAATTTGAAACAACCTGCAAGAATAGTTAGAATACTATGTCAATCCAGTAAAAAGTCAAAAACGGTTTGCATCTTGGGATGCTAACGGAGTAACAGAACGAGTTGCAAAAACCTGGTTCTGGTAAGCTTTGAATTCTGGAGACTGAGCATGCTTCAAGCAAACTGCAAGTCCTCCTATTGTATGGTTATGTGGACCACCCTGTTAAAGTAGCATTTTTTATTAATTAGATCATACGGATAAGGTTAACAGGATTAATAAAAAAGGTAATCTTGAACTTACTTGTAAGCCAGGAAAAACGGCATTATTGATGGCGGATTCTAATTCTACTCCCAAAACAGGATCTTTCTTGAAGAATATCATGCCACCTCTAGGTCCTCTGAGAGACTGTAGATAAAAGAAGTCAGATTGTAAAGCTAGTTCTAAGAGCAAGATAGTAATATGCTGATGTGGCAAAAAGAAAAGGTTTGGTAGCATGTTAAATGGGTTGCGTCAAAAACGAATAATTTTTGCTCGATCAAAATAGGTTGTGTTGGGCCACCACACAAACACTTCTTCTCATCGGCTTTATAATTCCATATATAAATTAAGGGTTATGATCTTGTAAGAATCACTAGGGTAATTGAGAATTGTGAGAACAATTCTGGACCACACATTTTTCCTATACAAAAATGCGAAAGGCATTTTTTTGGAAAAATTGCAGCTTTTTCTTTGAGGTTTTTTTTTGGGATACATACACGTGTATATTGTCAATCGTTAACTAAACATATATGTATATACGTGTGTATACACATGTGTATAATTAAAAACTGACAATATACACATATGTATATATAAAAAAAGGCTCTTAAAAACGTGTGATTAGAAGTAAAGAAAAAAAGAAATCTTTTTGGCTTAGAGAAAATGTGTGGTCTAGAATCGTTCTCACGGTTCTCAATTAGCATGTGTTTCTCTTAGGATCCTTACCCTATAAATTGATGTGTTAAATATGATCACAAAAACATATTTTTACAATAATACTCTTTTAACTTCTATCAATTAGGTTTTGTGCATTCAAATTCATTTTTACGATAATACTCTTTAACTCCTTTTTATTTAAATTTATTCTATTTTTAACCCATTTGACCCATTGGATCGAAAACATAAAGGATAAATTGGTTGAAACTGCCACATCTGCTTTTGCATAATGTAACATTTAATCACGCTTGACAAAAAGAGAAACGTTATTCTTCCCCGTAGCATTCAATAATTAAAACTACAATTTTTATCAACTAAAAAATAACAATAGAATATTACCTTGTGTGTAGTGGTTGTCACAATATCACAGTATTCAAAAGGATTGCCAACCACAGAAGCAGCCACAAGCCCACTAATATGAGCCATATCCATCATCAGAAAAGCACCAACAGAATCAGCAATCTGTCACGCTCACGTCTCGTTAACAGTTAATAAATTAATCATAAAAAGAATGTTAAAGTCCATTTCTGGAGAGTCGGCGAGTTGAAAAGCACACCTTTCTCATACGAGGATAGTCAAAATCACGTGGATAAGCACTAGCACCGGCTATTACAAGCTTTGGTCGAAATAACGTAGCAGTTTTCTCAAGCATGTCATAATCAACCAGGCCTATAGAGACATGATAAGTAAACATTTATATCAAACACTTTCACATGGTATATTATAATATCTTTCACCCTTTATGTATTGTTTAGTTGTTAATGGCGAATAGCGATAAGGTACTTATATGCTACATAGCGCTAAATAACGGGCACTATTTTATAAATAGCTGCAATACACTAGGAAAAAAATTAAAATTTTTATGTATATAATATATTATATCAAAATATTCTGGTATATACGCTATTTTACATGTATATTTAACAAAAACCTAAAATCCAGCTATATTTAATCGCTATTTATATTAAAAAAAACAAAATCCCGCTATTTATGGCTACATACCCTGCAGCGACCTCGGACCTTTACGCCTATTCTCTATAGCGACCGCTATTGACAACTATGATTTAAACAAAAATCAACAAAAAAGCACCTGTAGATTCATCAAGACGATAAGGCATAGATTCAAAATAAATGGATGTCCCCGAAACCCTTCGTTTCAGAGTCATGAAACCGTGAGATAAGTGTCCTCCATGAGGCAAGTCAAGTCCCTGTATTAGAAAATCATACAAATAAAATACATAAAAAATAATTTAATCTAACATATTACATACACGATTTGGATTGCCCAAACTCACCATTATACGGTCATGTGGATTAAGAATGGCTGTATAAACCTCAAAGTTAGCAGGTGAACCAGATAACGGTTGAACATTTACACCCCACTTATTTTCATCCAAGTGAAATGCAGCCAACGCCCTCTTTTGACAAAGTGTTTCCAGTTCGTCAATATGCTCATTTCCACCATAATATCTGCAAAAGTACAGCAAATCAATAACCTCGGTAAATCAATAAAACTATAACGAGCAATCTCACCTTTTCCCGGGAAGTCCTTCTGAATATTTGTTAGTAAGACACGAACCAACTGCCTCCATGACAGCTCGGGACGTGAAGTTCTCAGATGCGATAAGCTCTAAGCTTCTAAACTGACGTTGCTTCTCGTTGTATATAATTTCACTAACTTCAGGATCAACGTTACTCAATTCATGGTCTACAAAGCTGCTTCCATTACCTGTGAAAGTAAAAAAAAAAATCTAAAGTCAACAATTTATTAATTTTCTGTAAATATACAAAAATATGAATTTCTGCGAAATATTACCTCCTTCGGGAATCGTGACTGGTATAGAAGGGGTTGACGGCCTTTCGGTAGCCAAGCTACATTCAATTTTAGACGATCCACATGGCTTAACGGATCCAAAATTCACCCGACGAATAAACTCACCGACACCATGTCCTTTTGGGAGGAAACTGGATTCCTTAACCCATACAGGCTGTTGAAGTGAACCCATGATAGCTCCACTGCAGGTATGCATACTGTATAAACATAATTCCATAGCAAATCACCACACAAGTAAAACAGAGTTACAATCCAAAGAACTATAAAGTACTAATTATTATATATATAATTTGACAAGTTCTTAGCTACAGTAGTCATAATGCCCTCAATTTTCATTCTAATTACATGAAAGCCATGATATATTGTGGATGAGATTGGGTGAAGCAAGGGTATAAATGTCAATGAGAAAATTAGTCAACTTTATCTCTTTAAAGCTTGAATCTTACTTATGTCCAAATTTTTTTAACCCTTATTATAATAAAATATGCTTTTTTGTATAACAAGTTTTGATACAAGTTTATATAAATTGACAATTTCATTGATGTAAAACATATATATATATCTTTTAGATGATTGTTAAAGCGAGTGTCAGTATCGTAATTAACCAAACAGATTTCGGCCAAACTCCCGCGGCATAGCGCGTAAATTCCCACTAGTTAATCTTTATATAACAAGTTTACAACCTTTTTAATCTTATTAACCAGATTCAGAACCTTTAACTGCAAACCCTAATAATACTAATCCAAATTTACTTTCATATTAAGTCCCAAATTGACGGCGTTAGTATTACGCAAACTCAATACAAACAAGCAAAACCTAAAAATCAATACAAAAACCAAAATCTCGGAATGTATTTTTACGAAGAACGAACTATACATACAATTTCAGTCTAATTCTAGCATATAGATACATAATCATGTAAAAAAATAACACAAAGTGCATGAAAGAAACAAATAAAGCAAGATTTTTTTAGGAGGATTTACAGCTAACGAAATGAAAGAAACCAGAAGGTCATGGCTACCTTCAAACTAGTTCAGAAAAGCATGATAGTGACACGTATACGTATATGCATGTATGTATATAGATGGAGTATAGGCGTACCTGTGTGTGTGTTGAATCAAACTTAAGCGATTGAAATTTGAGCGGAAACAGAGGCGGCGAGCCGAAGGGTGAGGTGAGGAGGGTTCGCAGGGGAGCAAGTTGAGTGGTTTGGACGTAAATATGTATGTATATCGGACCGTTTATTTTACACTCTGCTAGCTGCTCCTTAAAAAAAATTTAAAAAAAATAAATAAATAATAATAATCTAATACTATATCTATCTATCTATTAAAGGTGCCGTACATAAGAATTTGGGCTGACGTGTCGATTTCTTAATGCCAATAGGCGCTTGCTGATGTTATAATTTTCTAATAATGGTATTTTTTAATGTGGTATTTCCAAATTCAGATTTAAATTTCAAATTTCAAATTCAAATACTCCTTTCATAAACCTAAACCTAAACCACACAAATTCTGGAGGAGAGAGAGAGAGAGCAGGGGCGACCATGGAGACCAAATCTCGGTCCCTGAGATGCAGCTTGCGGAGAAGGAATTGGACAGAGCCTTACCATCATTGTGCAACTTCATCTCAGCAAATCAATCTTCCTGAAGAAGCTGAGGGTTTTTTAATCAGTATGATCGCGTGTTTCCCTCTAGAGAACGACCACTCGCCGGCTGAAGAAGCAGATCAACGGCTGAAAAATAACATCAGGGTTTCCTCTACTTGTTGAATTTTGACGATTTTCTAATTATCCTCCTGATCGATTTGATTGAGTTGCATGTTGAATCAACAATGTCTGTTCATTAAGAGGTAAACGAACATACAACTGATTTTACTCATTTTGTTCATTCGGTTTACTCATCAATCTATGTGTTCATGAACTTGTTTCAGTTTTTAGAGGATTTAGGATTTAGGTTTGTTTTATATGAATGTGTTGTGAATGTTGGATATTTTGTGGAACTTTGAAACAATCATCTTCTGTTTGTAAGTTCAAAGGGTTTTCATATGTCCAAAATGGTTGTAGAAGTCCGAGGGGTCATGTGATTAAAGCCACATCTGATGCCAGAAAACCAGATTTTGACCTTATATCGGTAAGACCAAACATTATGTTTCGTGAATGTGAAAGGGGGAGTATTGAAGCTTGGTTTTAAAATTAATATTGTTTCTGGCCTCAATGCTAGCTTTCAAGACTATGTTTCTTGTGTTCTTTTTCCAGATTTTATGAACTGGGTTCCGTTATTTCAATAATTAATATCTTAGTATGTTTGATTTGAACCAAAAAGCACAGCTCGTCTTCTTATTACGTCATTTGGTTAGTATTTTTTTAAGTTTTTATGCATACATGATGCGCTCGCTTCGCGCGTCAGATTTTTGGACCAAACACATCGGAGTGCATCACGGAATTTAAAACCAAGTTTGTTAAACATCTCCCGATTCACTAAATTATCATCAACCATGCTAAGTCCATCATCTCTCTTTTACATATCAGCTATTTAATTAAGTGAACCAACGATAATATTCATTATTTTGGTCATTTTTACATACCAGCATCCTCTAGCCCTGTATTTGACCAAAATTGACTCAAATGTACAGTAAGCAGCCTCAAGGATCTGAGGCGTTTTTCCCATCACCTCGTGCGCCTTTTTTTTAAACCAAGTGATTAACTGACCTGTGTTCCTGTTGATGTATAGCAACAGGAAGGAAGAGACTGGGGCCTCAGAGATATCAAGCACACTTTTGTAGAAGCAATTTCAAATGAAATTGCGACACCCACCTGATCCTCTTAATTTCGATCTGATACATCTCTAATGGCGACTAACGAGTAGTTAATGTTTGTCTTCACATTCGCTTATATTTATTTGAACTTGAAGGTGAGTTCGTATACATTCTGTAAGTTTGTCCAAATGTCGAATTACATACATAAACTATGTCCATTTGTTTATGTTTGTTTTCACATTCGCTTATATTTATTTGTTGGTTATTACATATCATTTCAGGAAGGAACATGGATGTTTGTGCTGGTGAGATGAAAGCTGATTGGTTGGGATTTGTAGTGTCGTGTGAAATGTGTTCAGTTAGATGGGTCCATGAGCATGGGTGCTAGAGAAGCTGCAATCACAAGCATACTTCTCAGGCGTACCACGAAGGGCAGAGCTCGCACTCCCCCCAAGAATAGTAAGTTTTATGCCATACTGCTGATTTAGAAAATGAACGATAATATTAATGCATTATATTTTGGATGCTATTCACAGATTTCTCTGAGGCGTGACTACCTTGATATCACGGAGCAGGATTATTACACTTCACTCTATACTGAAAGTCAAGTGATACTGTTGATTTAGAAAATAAACGATGAGTTCATGAGCCTGGGTGCTAGAGAAGCTGCAATCACAAGATTTACAGCATGGGTACTATAAATGTATGAATACTCTTGCAATTCGTAAAACAACAATGTATTGTGATTTGCGTTTTTAATAAATTTTAGAAGAGAAAATTTTTAAAAACTACCCGTGTTTTCACAATTTAAATCATATCTTATGATCGCTTTTTTAGTATTTGATTCCAATCGTTATTAAAACTACCCGTGTGTTCACACGGGTCTTACTACTAGTAATAATAATAATAAATAAAAATAAAAACCTCACCAAAATAAATTTTATTTTTAATTTACCATAATTTTACTTTACAAGGTTAGAGTAGAGTAAAATAAAAATTTATATTTTTGCATTCACGATGTTCCAAAAAAACACAAACGTGTTTAATTCAAATCACCCGTATTATTCAAACATATAATTGGTGGAGCAAGATAACCCTATTATGCCAATCAAAACATGAACAAGCTCCGGTAATAAGATAATTCCCACAAACCCCACCTACGTTACAACCGTCACCTAGTTTGTTCTTCTCTTCCGCACAAATGTCGAATCCGTACTCAAAACACAACTGACTAAATGCAAACGTAAACACCGAAAAAAAAGGGATGAAGCATCTACTCCAAAGATTGTCGAGAGGGGGTCAACCATGGAGGAGTTTGCATTGTCACGAGCATGGCTTGATGTTTTTGAAGATCCAGTTATCAATAATGTTTTTTTTTTCTCAAATATATTTTTTCGTCAACTATAAATCTATAATTGTCTTTTTTTTTAAACGTATAAAATTTTATCTCAACTGAATTACTTTTTCTAATAGGCGTTGACCAAGAGGCAACCGTGTTTTGGAGGCGTATTAATCGCCTCTATGAGCCACAGTGAATATCGTACTCCCAATTGATTTTCCGGCATATGGACGACAAGGCAAACTAAAATCAACAATTTCACCAATATTTTCAACGGTGTTACGAATAATCGCGACGGAGCAAGCGGTTCAAGGTTGATTAGGTCATATCAGACCCACAAACAATTTAAAGTCATGTATGGCTTCGAGTTTACCATGCGAGATAGATTCTTATGTGCTACTTCGATAATCACCAAATTGGTATCTTGTACCGCCAGTTAAGATCGGTCGAGGCTCAAAACGATCCAAGACAACGTGTGGCACACTAAAACTGAATTCTTCTCAAGGGGTGTCGGATGCTCGTTCACATATAAACCTAAAGGACAACACCGACGTCTTTGATTTCGAAGAATCGGCAGAGTTGCAACGGCCGCCCGATAGAGATAAAAGCAAGGTCGTGACTAGAAGCCGAGCAACCTCCTCCTGGTCTACATCTATGATGAATGTTGAGGTCAAATGGCACATTGAAAGACTTGAAGAACTTTTTTTTCGGTTACTCTCAATCAAAGAACAAGAACATGACAAAAAAAAAAAAAAAAACAACTAAAAATGCTAAGGCAAATGGAAAAAGATTTCAATTTCCACAAGAAAGATTTCTCGCATCTTTTTACGAGGAACCGGAAGATTTTTGAAAATCGAAAAATGAAATCCGAGCTCAATATCGGAAACAATAAATTTAGTCGGTTTTTTTTCAATTGTAGTAGGGTTTTTTTTTTAATTTGGTTTGTATTTTATTTTTATGTATTTTTAATTTAAGTTGTAGGTTTTTTACATTTAAAAATTTTGGTTTGTAATTTTATAGGATTTTTTTTTGTTTTTAAATTAAAAAAAGGAAAAAAAAACAATGATTCTGAAATGATTGAGAGGGATTTTAAAACACAACATTCTAGTTAAAGAGTTAGCTAGTTAAAGCCTCACTGTCTACAACCCTACGTGGTAGTGACACGCACTTTAACTAGCATGGGAGCTCGAAACCACACCACCCAGCCTAACTAACTAGTGTTTGTGCCCACATAATGCGGGGCGTTTGCATATTTCGTTTCGGAAAACCTTTCAGAATATACCAAACATAATTTTCACATATATCATTCAAGGTAAGTGCAGACTTGTTTGCAACATGTTCAAGATAGCCACCTCTACATGCAGGGTAGCTATTTTCAGTTCAAGATTGTGGAATATTTACCATCATATTCTATCGGTCAGTAATTACAAAATGCAACATTTACATGGTTGCTGGGTTATACACGGTTAGCGGTTATAGACCATTCAGCAAATCTTTCTAACATCTAGATTATGTTCAAAAGTGATGCCACAAAAATTGATCTTTTGCCATGATAATTTGAAATCCATGCTTGTTTGTTCTAATGTTTGCTCTTTTTTAGAGAACTTATGTTCTATATGACAAAGTATTAGGACATGATTATTTTACAAGTTAAATTCTGATATAAGTTGTTGGGGATCAATGAAGATTAATCAGAAGTTGAAGTTGCTGATTAAGGTTATGATAGCGTCAGTCAAGGAGAAGATTGTTAGTCCAAATTTGTGACTGATCTTCCAAGATCAAACAAATATGTAATCACAAGTCAAGGGGGAGATTGTAAGGCACAAGAGTGTGACTTGTGATTAGCAAATGAAAAGTGTGCACATAAATGTGAGGCACACACTTTGTAAGAGCAAATTTAAGTACGCGCAGGGGCATATGAAGCGCACTTAAGCGTAAGGAGGTGATGCGCATACTCTGTGAAAAGCTTACTTATGTGAAGCGCTTGCTATTGGCAATTGCAATTGAAGCACATGCATGGTGAAGAGCATACTTTTTGGGTATAAATAGAAGTTATCTTGTAATAGTTAGATAAGAGTATTGATGCACACACTTCTCTAGGGGTTTTTCATAGTGTAATTCTAGAAAGTGTGGGGTTTTTCATTGTAAACAACATCTTCATCAATACAATTGGAGCTTAATATTTACATCTTCATATTCATCTTCATCTTGTTATCGTTGATTCAACACACAAATTGAGAGATTTCGCATCTCAATTCGTGATTCGAACGGATACTTACATAAGTAATGTGAAATTTATTGTTTCGTCCGTTTTTTAAAATTATTAATAGATGTTATCTAGTTTTATTTGCTTGTAAAGTTTTCCTATCTAACAATACTAACACTTAACCCTTTTAACATTATAAAACTTATGATAAACTTAAAAAAAGAGCACACTGAGACACTATTATACTTGGACCACAGATCAAAAGAGCAAAAGTGGGATTTTAATACAAGAAAACAAGTTTCGTTTATTCAACCTAATATAATACACGGGTTTCTAACCTAGTTGAAAATGAATGAATTTGTATGACGTGTTGATTTATATATTTATATATAAAAATTAAAAAAATAACTCTTAAAGTTGCAGTCCTACAACTTTTTCCTCTTGGTTATATATTACATAGAAAAACATTTCAAAACAAGCACGATTTAGTTGTATATATTTTCTCAACTACAAGCATTTAAACAAGTTTACGAACTTTAATTCACGAAAATTAGATTGGTTAACCTTTTTTATAAAATAAGAAAGTAAATTATGCTTGTTTTTTTTATGGTATTAACCCTTTTCCAAAACTCCAAAACACAATAAGCACAAAAAACTACTAAATATAAACTGTGGAGTTTTAAACTAAAACAAATACTCAAAACAAGACTCACAACATAAAATCCAAAACCTTAACCAAGCAAAAACAAACAACAATTCCATGTTCCACCCAAAGCACAAGTTTAAAGTCTTCTAATTCCCCAAAGAAAAAAAAGTGTCTGATCTAAAGATAGTTCATCATAATTCTAACAAAAAAAAACACAAAAAATTACCTAAAACCGACGCCGAATGGTGAACCTCCTATAAAACCCGTAACATTCTGTGAATCAAACTGCAGTTGATCAACCAAGTGAGACGAGACTTCATGAAAATCAAAACCAATCCCGTCGACCACCAACTCGTCAGGCTTATAACCGACCCAAGAACCTGGAAAAGACGATGACCTGGCATTCAAGCTTGTCAGGGATTCATGATTTTGAGGGTCACAACCCGAGCTTTCTTGGGTATTAATCTGATTATCAGAGGAAGATGATGAGATACTTGTGATGTAATCTTTTAAAAGATAGGAGTGGTATTTGGTTTTGATATAACCATTGAGTGAAATCTTAAACTGATTTCTTTTGGTTGCATTCCAATGGTTTTTTATGCTATTTTCATATCTTCCAGGCATGCTTCTTGCAATATCTGCCCATTTATTTCCAAATTGTTTGTGTAATGAAATGAGTAACTTGTCATCTTCCTCAGACCATCCGTATTTCTGCAAAATAAAAAAGGTAACCTTATAATAATAATAATATAGATATATAAATGAGAAGGTGTAGTTTATTTGTAACAGGTAAAGGTGGAAAATGGACGGGTTGGGTAAGGGGTCAAACTGTATATCACCTTTATTGTCCCTTTTTTACTGACTATTATAAATAACTAAATTGCTTTATAGAGTAAAATGTCGCTTTCGTCCCTGAGGTTTGGTCAGTTTTTCGACTTTCGTTCAAAGGTTTGATTTTCCGCATCTGGATCCGAAAGGTTTGAAATCTTGCCATTTTCAGCCGGCTCGTTAACTCCATCCATTTTTCTCCGTTGAGTCAAAGGTATCTCTGTCTTTTTTGTTAACTTAAAGGGCGATTCGGTCCTTTTCACTTTATATAAAAAGACCGAATACCCCTGAAAAATACCGAATTGTCATTAAAGTTAGGGGTGAGCAGAAAACCGAAATAACCGAACCGTAACCAAAATAACCGACAAACCGAACTGAAATAACCGACAAAACCGAACCCGACGGGGTTTTCGGATAACCATTTTCAGTAATCGAAAAAAAACCGAATCGAACCGATAAGTTACAATCCACATATTTTTATGTTTAAGTTTAAGTGTTTAACACAATGCTAGTAAAAATTATTAATTTTATTCTTGAATGTTAAGTGTTTATAATAAAAACATTACATGTTTATTTATAATTAAAATGATTTATCTATTACCTACAAGAAATAACAAAATTTAATATAAAAATTAAACGGTATTCGAATTATGATAAAAGAAAATGTCTTAATAAATACTGTGGAGAAACATAAAAATACATTAGAAAGTTAGGTTTATGTAAACAATATTAATTAAAGAGATTAACTATAATAACTTAAATGTAAACATATAAGAAAGATTCTTGTATTTTAAATTATACTTTTTTATTTTTTGAATCTTACGCAATTTTATTCCAAAAACCAAAATAATCGAAAAACCGAACCGGTGTAAAAACCGAAAAACTGAAACGAACGGTTAAAAAAAAACAAAAACCGACATTTCGGTTACGGTTTTGCCCAAAAACCGAACCGAACCGAACCGTACACACCGAAGGTTAACAAAAAAGATGGAAATACAACTTAACGGAGAAAAATGGATGGAGTTAACGAGCCAAATGAAAATGGCAAGATTTCAAACCTTTTGGATCCAGATGTGGAAAAACAAACCTTTGGACGAAAGTCGCAAAATTGACCAAAGCTCAGGGATGAAAATGATTATGAATACTATACTATTATGTTATGATTATTATCAATCAAGATTTAAAACATTTGGAGGCAGTACCACGATGTTTGGACTCAAACAGTTATGCCATCTATCTCTGCATTGCTTTGCGATCCTCAAAGGGAACTTTTCAGCAATGTGGGCCCAGTTTTTTTCTCCATGTTGCTCCACCAACGGCACCAGCAACCTGAAATATAGATCGTTAGAAACATAAATCTGGATTAAGGGGGTGTTTGGATCTTCGTTTCCAAAGTGGTTATGTAATACTGAGTGATCAGGGTAAGATAGTGTTTAGACTTTGGATGTGCTTTCGTTGTTTAAGATTGTGGTAATGAGTTGTTTGACTCATCGAGTATTTGACAAATTTTGATAATTTGAGATGCTAACATATTAACCAATAACCGATTATGTGACCCTAAATTATCACATAAGTACAAAAGAATTCGTTTATCCAAACTTTAAAAAAAACTAATATTGTGGTTTCATATCATAATAAGCCGTTTCAAAACGCGCATCCAAACACCCCAAAGAATTGAGAGAAAAAATTATCTAAAAAATGAATCCTAAAGTCTAAACATCTAGAAATTGGACCTGTCTTCGCATTTACTCCATCGGCGTCTGACGGCAACTTTTTCCCACTGGCGTTTGTTGACTTTACCTTTGGATTCCACATTCTTCTTATTCTTCCGGCCCGTTGTTTTTTTGTTATTTTCCGACACTAACACCGGCTGAGTAACTTCTGGTTGACGCATTGGAGGTTCCAACAAATCACTTCGGGATGCAGAATCTTGATATGCACCAGATGTATGAGGTTTGAAGAGCTTTTTGTTGAGCTATATTTGTCAATTCTGCTCTGAGCTTTTCACTAGCTTCATCTGTGTGATAGTCAACCATGTTTTTAATTCCCTCTTTGATGTGTTCAAACACTCTCTTGTCTTCTTCATCTATCTTTTCTTGCCTTTTTAATTGACTGAAGGCAAGGATGGAGGGGACAAATGATGAGATAGACTTTTTAGGGTGTTGAGCTTTATGAACATCATCTGATGGAGGGTAAACTGGTTTAGGAGGCATGTTTGGATCTTTCTTCCTCCTCTCTTCTAACATCTTATACGTATCAATCATCCTGACTTCACCCCACCTTGTCACTTGATTCCTTGAACCATAGTGATTTTGTATCAATTCTTCTTTCATCCTTTTGATCTTCAAAGCTCTGTCTGGCATATTTTTCTTGTATTTTTCCCAGTTAGAGGAGTTGGCTTCTTATGAGGATCTTTTAACATATCTTGCATTCTTTTAATTTCTTCTCTCAGCTCATCCATACTCCAATCCTTGAACTGTGCCTTTGTTGCCTTATATTGCTTGTTCTTCATGATATGTTCAATAAGTTCATGTTTGAGGCATTGATCTTCCCTTTCTGACAGCTTATTACTCGGATCTTTGACAAAATCTTGTAATGTTCTGGCTTTGCTTATCTGAAAAGACTTGATGGTCTGTATCTCTCTATCACTTTTACCAGCTGATTCTCTCTTTGCTATATCCTCTGCCTGCTTCAGTTTGAGTTCTATATAAGCATCAATATTTGCAGGTCATGGGTAACCATCAAGAGATAATATGATTCTTTTGTCAGGGTTTTCTTCAGAATAGAAGCTTAGAATTTCTGCCCTGACTGCTGGTAAATTAAGAGGATATTTCTTTGCTGCAGCTATAACTTCAAGAGGATCAGTTGTTTGAGTTGAAGATGGTGGAAGTATTGATGTGAAGGTCAATGGTTGTGATGATAAAGGAGTAGGAGCAGGAAAGATCTCTTCTTCATTTACAATCTGTGTAGTCCTTCTCCTCTTAAGTTTAACTTCTGGTGATGATGGATGAGTTGGAATTCTGGTTGGTGTTGGTAGAGGTTGGGTGGATGTATTAAATATGACCATGGCAGTGGATGAGATTGCATCTGCTGCAACCACTGCTGTATCAATAGATGTTGACACAATAGTTGTTGTAACATCTGCTGTGGTGGAAATGGGTATGGAAGTTGAAGTGAGTGTGCTTGATTTTTGGAGAGCATAGGTTTTAATGGTTGGATTTACAGCAGGCTCAGTTTTGGAAGGTGTGGATGTTGATTGCCTTACTTATCTAGCAGGTCTCCTCTTTGCTGAGGTACCAACCTATTCCTTTTCTTTTTGCTGCTTAATCTTTTGCTCAACCAATACCTTGCCATCAAGATACACTTTTCTCTTCTGCTTCTCATTTTCTCTGGCCAAGATATCATCTGTTAGATCCTTTTTCTTTGAACCATCTGGCCTGGGTATATCCACTGTTGGCTTTGCCATTTGATCATCAATTTTAAGCTTCTTCTGTCCCAAAGGTTTCTCCCCCTTTTTGGCATCATCTTCAGTGTTTACAAAAATTACTGTAGGAGGAGCAGTGCCAGTGGTTTGGAGAAGATGAACATTTATAGCTTTAATGTCTGCCCTTGTATCCATGAATCTAGCTTCAACCATGTTTCTTACTTCCTGCATTTGATGTTTGTGTTGTTGATCAGAGAAGTGCTTTTGTTGTTGAAACAGCGGGTCTAGGGCTTCTTTAAGATCAGCAGTGGCTAAGACAGAGGGTTATCTCTTTGTAGCTAACAACTGCTTTACAAGATTTTTGATCTCATCAACAGAAGTTTCAAGCATTGACACTCTCTCCGTCAAATCTTTGTATTTTAGATCATCACGTAATTTAATAGGATCATATGAACTCCTACCTGAGGTGGTAGTTATATCTAAGGGATCATGAACATGTGTTTTGACACCACCCTTAGATACCCCTTTTTTCTTGGTACTGGGGACTTCCCACAATATCAGAGGTTACCGTGGTAGCCTCAGTAGTGGTTGCCTGCAACAGAGACTTAGCAATGTAACCACTGTCCAAAGGGAGTTTTGCAATTGTAGTGGCTGCTCTAGTTGAACTATCACAAAGGTTACATGTAACCCAAGGGATGTAGCCTCTTCATTTGCTGATGGGGTAGCAGAGAATAGAGAATCAGACCCAGCATCACGTTGAAGTATATTCTCAGTGATAGATTGTTGAGAAGTGCTGGATAATGTCTGCTCTAGTTCTATTGCATTCAGCAAGGGTATAAAGGTTTGTGGTAGTGATTTAATTGGAGAAGGGATAGGTACAGAAAGAGACATTGCCCTGGGAGATGGGCTGTGGAAGATAGAACCAAGTGGTCTTAGAGCTTCATAATTTGGTGTCCCTGTGTTTACAACATGATCCTTTGTGAGGATGCTCCTAGGAGTTGTATAGCCAGGTGGAGATCTCTCAACCATTTGTTGTGAAGAAGTAACAACAGTGGTTTGTGACATTGGTGTTGTAACAGGGTTTATCTCTGGGATCTCATCTTCCAGATGACCCTTTTTGGGTTTGGTGGGTTTTCTGGATATTTTTGTTGGTTTCTTTTTGGTGATTTTAGGTGTGGGTTTCAGAGCAGTGGTTGCAATGCTTTGATCACCTAGAGCAGTGGGCTTAGTAGCAGGAGGAAGAGATTGAACATTTTGTTCTTGTAAAACTGGCTCAACCTCCTCTACTTCTGTTTTAGAAACCTTTTCTTGATTTGTTAGACGTGTAAAAAGTTCATGAGTTAGGCAGCCAGGTTTGGTCACTGCACTTTGTTTACTTGCTTTAGATCTGATCTGGTCTTGCAAGTAAACACTCAAGAAACAAGGATGTATCAAGAAATCTTTTCTCTTTGATATATTTTTAAAATTATTTACCAAATCATTGAACAATACCTGGGAATAGTTCAAATCAGATTCAGTCAAAATTGCATATCCCAGATATTGCATGTTCAATGGAATTTCATTGAAAGCAGTAGATTTTGCAGAGAGACATGTTAAAAGAGTATGGAAAAAGAATTTCATCTCTGCTGGAAAGTTGGGTTTAAAGATTATCATACCTTTCAATTGGCCAGTCTAACCCCTTTCCATAAACTCTGCTTGCATCTCTCGTAAAGAAAATGACACAGGATATGTCATATCATTCAATTGAAAAACTTGAGAGATCGATTGTGGACTAATTTGCATAGGAGTACCCCCAACCTTTGAGATTATTGCGTAAGGAACACCATCAACGGATGTTTTGACCTTAGCATTTTTCCAGAAATCTCGAAGAGAATCGATGTAAATCTTGGTTTTGACTTCGAGCATATGTTTAAATTTTGTCTCTCTTAGAATCCGAATCATTGTGTGGTATCGTGTATTGACCTTAGTTTCTTCTAAAATTCCAGTGTAATTGTGTGGGGTTTTGATAATCAAGACGAATGGTGGTAATTCTTGCTTTGATTTTTTTAGGAGCCATGATTTGAGTGAAAACTGTTTTGAGATTTCTGAAATCAACACAGTTTGGTGAATCCTCTGTTCTGGATAGAACAGGGTTTTTATAGGGTTTTTGAAAAAGTGACGATGACGTGTCATCTGATGCAACGACTGTCGAATAACATCTGTCCATGTGTAACCTCTGATTGAAAATGGAAGACAGTTGTTTGGCTGAACACTGTTTGATATTTTTGAGCACTGGATAAGAACAATATTTGCAACTGTCAGAGAATACACTTTTTAACAGTGCATAGACTTTTCTAAACAACAGTGTTTTTGTGCTATTACTGCTTTGAACAGACTTTGAGGATTTATTGAAAAAAATCAATTTTAAACTATTTTTAAGGATGGATTTTGATTTTCTAAAAACATTTTATTGCTATTTACACATGGATCACAAAAAAAATTGTGTTTAATCCCAGTTTAGCATTCCAAGCCTAGAGATCAAACTGTCAAAAGTGTGAGCATCAAGTGCTTTTGTCAACACATCTGCCAGTTGATCCTTGGTATGGACATGTTGTAAAGAAATCAAACCTTTTTCATAGCAATCCCTCACAAAGTGATGTCTGATGTCAATGTGCTTGGTAGTGGAATGAGAGACAAGATTTTTGATGATATTTTCTGCTGCTTGACTATCAATTTTGAGTGGAGTCTTTAAAGCAGTGATACCAAAATCCAGCAATTGATTTTCAAGCCACATTAGTTGAGCAGTACAACTTGCAGCAGCTATATACTCTGCCTCATCAGTGGATGTAGAAACTGCAACTTGCTTTTTGCTTTGCCAAGACACTAAGCAATCACCTAGGAATTGGGCTCCTATAGATGTGGACTTCCTTGTTGTTTTACATCCAGCAAAGTCACTATCAGAATATCCTGCAAGCTCAATATTACCATTAGCTGGATACCAGATACCAAGTGTGGGAGCACCTTTTATGTATCTGAATATCCTTTTTACACAATAAGATCTGATTTTCTTGGTAATGACTGTGATCTAGCACAAACACATGTTGCAAACATGATGTCTGGCCTTGATGCAGTTAGGTACAGTAAAGACCCAATCATGCTTCGATACAATGTTTGATCAACAAGGTCATCTTTGCCATCAAATGTGACTAGCTTGGATGTTGCCATGGGTGTGTTGCAAGGTTTACAATCATCCATATCAAATTTCTTAAGTAGTTCTTTCACATACTTATTTTGATGGATGAAGTGCCATGTTGAATTTTTTTCACTTGTAAACCAAGAAAACAGTGCAACTCACCCATTGCACTCATCTCAAACTCTGCTGCCATGAGTTTCTGAACTCTTCACACATGGCAGTGCATGTGGATCCAAAAATGATGTCATCCACATAAATTTGGACAAGCATCAAATCTTTTCCTTTCCATTTAAAAATAGGGTTTTATCAATCCTACCTCTGGTGAAACCAATGGATAAGAGAAAAGTGGATAGAGTTTCATACCAGGCTCGGGGTGCTTGTTTTAGACCATATAGTGCTTTGTTTAACCTGTAAACATGATCAGGATGAAATGCATCTTCAAAACCAGGAGGTTGACACACATACACTTCTTCCTTGATCTTTCCATACAAGAATGCACTTTTGATGTCCATTTGATACACTTTGATGTTGTGGTTGGCAACAAAAGCTAAGAACAGTCTGATGGCCTCCAATCTTGCAACTGGAGCAAAAGTTTCATCATAGTCTATGCCTTCTTCCTATCTATAGCCTTGAACCACGAGCCTTGCTTTGTTCTTGACAACAATGCCCCTTTCATCTGTTTTGTTCTTGAAGACCCACTTTGTGCCAATAGGACTTACATCTTTTGGCAGTGGTACAAGTTCCCATACTTGTTGTCTTTTGAACTGTAGGAGCTCCTCTTGCATGGCTTCTACCCAACTGTTGTCTTTTAGTGCTTCTTGGTACTTGACAGGTTGTGTGAGTGATAGAAAACTAGCAAAAAGACAAATGTTTTGGGATTGACTCCTGGTGAGCACTCCCTCATTGATGTTGCCAATAACTTGATCCACAGGATGGCTTTTGAGGAAAATCAAATCACCTTGATATGGGACAATGGCATTCTGAGGTGAAGATTGCAAATGTGTATCATCTGAGCTATCCTTTGTTGGTGAATTTGATGGTCCAGCCTCTGATTGGAATGGTGGTGGAGGAATTGGTGGAATGGATGTGAAAGTACGTTGACTTTTGTCCATTTGTTGTGGACTTTTATCAACAGATGTTTGGTCTTAAGAGCTGGCAGAGGTTTGAGTATTAACCATTGTTGACCTGGCAGAGCTTTCACCATTGCTAATAACATCTGCTCCTCTGCCTGAAGGATTGATTTTGAAATTTGGAAGAATGCAATCATATCCTTGCTCTTGATTCAATGACTGTGGGGTACCTGCATGGTTAGTCTTGACAGACACATCTTCAAATGTAAATTTGGATAGGTCACACATTTCAGCAGGATTTGCTGGGATTTTCAAGGATGAGAGTTCATTGAACTTCACATTCAGAGTTTCTTCAACACACTTGGTCCTAGAGTTAAAAACTCTGTAGGCTTTGGCAGTGGTTGAGTATCGTTGAAAATAACCACAATCAACTTTGGCTGCAAACTTGGATAATGAATCCTTTAAATTTAAAATGAAGCATGAGCAGCCAAAGACTTTAAAATAAGAGATCAGAGGTTTGATTTTATAAAGCAATTCATAAGCAGTCTTTTGATGCCTGGAGTTTATCAAAACTCTGTTCTGAACATAGCAAGCAGCGTTTACAGCCTCTGCCCAAAAAGACAAGGGTAAACCAGAATCTGCTAGCATAGTTCTTGCTGATTCAATCAAATTCTGTTTTTCCTCTCAACAACCCCATTTTGTTCTGGAGTTCTAGGGATGCTATATTGCCTAACAATCCCTTTTGACTAACAGAAGGCATCCAACTCTTTGTTCTTAAACTCTGTCCCATTATCACTCCTAAAGACTTTTATAGGAAGATCAAATTGCTTTTCAACTTTTTTAACAAAGTTTTGCAAAATGTTTGCTGTTTCATCCTTAGAGTGTAAAAAGAATGTCCATGTGAACCTGGAAAAATCATCAACTATCACCAGGCAATACCTTTTGTTTTAAGCTCATGATTTTCACAGGTCCAAACAAGTCCATATGAAGTAACTGTAAGCACTGACTTGTTTTGGACTCTTCAATTGACTTGTAAGAACTTTTATGTTGTTTACCCTTTAAACAGGAAACACAATGTTCTTCACAAGTAAATTGTTTGTGAGGCAAACCTCTGACAAGATTTTGTTTTGAGAGAGTGGAGATGGTTTTTAGGTTTGTGTGACCTAGTCTTTTATGCCATAACTATGTTTCTTTGTTTGAAGCAACTGAGAACAAACATGCATTTGACATAGGATTATCTTTTACCATGTCAACCGCATACACATTTCCTACCCTATTAGCAGTAAGTTGTGCTTTGCTCTCTGCAATTATTTGATTAATCTTTTTAACAACCTTTAGGCCTACTATCTGACAAGTTTCCTTTGTGAAGAAGGGTCCATAACCCTTATCACTCATTTGTAAGACACTCAGAAGATTGAATTTGTAACCTCCGTAAAAAAAACGGATATAAAAAACCCGGTCCGTTTAAATTTTTTTTTTGAATTTATTTAAAAGATTCGCTACGCATTTTTTTATAAAAATATAATTTTCATAATTAATAAATATTGCAGAATTTAAAAACTACAATAAATAATGATAATAATAATAATAATAATAATAAGTAAATAAAAAAACGAAAATGAACTCTAAAAATAAAACAAACACTTGAAGGGAGTAGCCGGGTTTCGAACCCGGGTCTCCCGCATATTCATACACTGCCTTCACCACTGTACCACACACACAAGTGCGTATAAAACCGAAATCAAATAAGTATTATGTCGGATCAGTCAAAGACCTGCAAAAAAAAAAAACCAGAAAAATTCGAAACTGTCAAAGGCGGATTATGTGCAATCAAGCAAATTCCGTTTTTCTTTTTATTAGAACTTGAATTTTATAATAGATATAACCGAAATCATCAGTCAATCAATTTGAAACGGATCGAAATCATAGGTGTTTAATCTTGGATTGAAACCGAAAATCTCAGTCAAACTTGTTACTCTATAAATACAAACCCAATCTCTCACAAAGAGAACTCGCACACTCACTTCTTCATCACTCAAATCCTCGGACGCTCTGTTCAAACTTACTCGCCGGAATTCTCAGTTACTCGCCGGAAAACCGAAGAATCCATTCCATTATTGCCTTACTCTAAAATAAGACTTTTAGAGCTCAGACAGAAATCACCCACACTCACCTCAAGCTCCCTGAGGAGCCTCTGTCGCAAGTTAAACTTCGCCGGAATTTCTTTCAGTCGCTGGAGTTTCTGCACATTACCGGAATCCAACCGGAAACTTCCATCAGTATGAATTCTTAAACTTTTCTGTCAGTTCTATTCGATTCATTTGTTTAATCTAAAACAGTAGATCAGTAAAATCAAAATGTTTAACAAATCTGTTTTCAGTTCTGAGTTAATGAAGAAAATGAACATCGAGTCGTATATGAATATAATTAAAATCAGTATTTTAAACGGTTTAGACACACAGTCCAGTGGTGGACTGTGTGCATTTCATACTATCGATACCGAGTTCGATCCTTGACACAACCCCTATCCACTTTAATAAAATGTTCTTTTTAAAACCGAAACCATATTTACTTGCTGTAAGATGTTAAGTATAATAAAATTACAATATATAATGGGTTAGACACCCAGCCCAGTTGGTTGGGCTGGGTGCAACACAACACTGGAAACGCGGGTTCGAGTCCAGGCTCTCACACAGGTTCGACAGTTTAAATCCTTTTTAAAAATTGAATAATTTCTGAATAATCTAAATAGTATATAAATATAATTAAAATCAGAAATATTTCGGGTTAGACACGTAGCTCAGTTGGTAGAGCTGCGTGCACGTATACGAGAGGTCACGAGTTCGAACCTCACTCAGCGCATAGAAAACACAGTCTGACCGGTCAAGACCCGGTCAACGGTCAACGATTAAAAAGTCAACCTTTTTATTTCTTTTTTATTTATTTATTTAACTGAAAAATTAATTAAAAATACTTAAAAATAAGATTTTTAAAGTTAGAAAATTTCCTTAAACTCACAAAAATAAATATAACAATCCCATTAAGAGCACTAATTAAAAGTATTAATCTCAAATAAAATTTATTTATTTACCGAATCACTTCGTTATTATTTAGGTTAGTTTTTCCCTCGTCGGTTGAATCATAATATTCGTGCGCATTCATCGTCATCAAGGAACGCACCCACTGTGAGTGAATCCTTACAAATTCCCTTTTTTATTCATGTTTTGGGGTGTATCATGTGTCGCTTTAATTATTTCGTTTATTCAAACTTGTTCTATTACCATTATATGACCTAAACTTATGATGTAAATATTGTTTGTTGTGATGCGTGTTTACATTTTGTCAAGTTGCGTGCAAATCATTCATTAGGCCCATCAGTTCCTCGTGGGAGACGAATTGAACATCGCGTGCCTTATTAGATTGGCTCCGTTTGATTGAGCCTTGATCTCATTGTTCATCATTTGGTGTGTGTGCTTGTGCATTAATTGATATTATGTGTTTTGTGATTAAATTAAATTTACGTTTACTCATATGAGGTTATGCACCTTTTTATAACCAATATAACAAATTCGTTCAAATGTTTTCATAAGATTCACTCGCCAACTTATGTTGACCCAAAAACCCTATTTTTACACATGATACAGGGGATCCAGTTGAGAAAAGAAACACGTAGGATGGCCTAGAAGAATAAACAAGTTAATGCTTTGGAATGGACATTTAGTTTAGTTTTCCTTTTTAATTGTATGATTTTTGTTTAATGGATACTTTAGTTTGTAATTCAAATGAAAATGTATTTGAACAGGTTGTGCTTGTATGTTTATTGTAACTTCTTCTTTAAAGAGAAATAATAAATATGAAACTCTATAGTAAATGTCATGAGCTTTGATGATAACCCAATTATGCCCCGACTACCATTTCCGCTGCGGGTCGGGGTGTGACAGAATTTTAGATTATCAATGAGATTCACATTCTCAAACTTAAGTTTTCCAGCTGAGACACATCCTGAACCCAACACCTTCCCTTTTGAATTATTTCCAAAGGATATATCACCCCCTCCATGAGTTTTAAAGTCTCTGAGCAGGGCCTTACATCCTGTCATGTGCCTGGAGCCTTTACTATCTACATACCAAAGACTGTCAAGGCAAGTAGAAGCTCCCTGCACATGTTTTTTTTTTTAAATAATTAGTTTAGGTGAGTTTCCAAATCCAGAATGGCTTTGGATGGGGTATCAGATGAATCAGACTCAAGTTCAGATAAATGAGCAATGGTTAGATCAGGTTTTTGTAACCACTGCTGGGAGTTACTTCCTATCAACTGTTGGTAACCATGAGGATGCCTATTTACCCTTGGCTTAGAAGGCTTTTTGTAAGTCTCATAATCCATATGCACCTTTTGATATCTAGACTGGCTTTTACCTCTTGGAAACTGGTTTGATGGAGGTGCATCTGTCACTTGAATTTCTCTATGAACAGAGGTTTGATTTAAGGATTGTGACAAATGTTTCAATTGATTCAAAGTTCTATTTAGATTTGTTTTCAGGAAAGCTTGAAAGTTCTCTTTCAAGAGCCTTTGCTCTAATCTCTTTTACCTTTTGATGATAGATTTTGAGATAGGCACACTCTTGGGTCATGTGATTTGTTTTGTTGCAGATGGTGTATCTAGGAGATTTGGGTATAACACAAGTTTTGTTTATGTCATAGGCTTTTAAAAGAAAACAATCTGCAGCCACATGATTTCTCTTTTCACAAAATTCACAAAACAAGTATTTAACCTTTTCTTTCGGTTTCCTATCAGACTTTTTGAGAGCAGTGGTTGTAACCTCTGATGACAAGTCTTTGATAGGGATCACCAGTGCTTTTGGTGCTTTAATACCATCAGTGGTTGAAAAGTCCATTGGCTTGAAGTTTTCCAAAATATCACATTCATCTGACCAGGTTGGTTTAAACTGATATTTTTCAATTTCTTTATCTTTTGCTGAAACCTCTGGTTTTTCAAGAATGATTTTGTTTCCATGTTTATCTGTGATTTTAATTTCTTCACCAGCCAAGTTTGTTGGGACTATTTCAACCAGCCCAGAACCAATTTTTGCAACATTTTCACAAGTTTGCTCATAATCTCTAAAGCCTTTTCCAAACTTTATGTTGCTCTTGATTTGAGCATCAAGCATTAGCTCATAACCTTTATAAGACTCTACCCGTTTTTCATAAGTGATCTGGGTAGATTCAAGCTCCTGTTTGCAAACCTGGTATTTTTCTACCATGGTTTGGAGCTGGTCTTTGGTTATGCTTGATTCATGCCTTAGGTTACTCATTTCAGAATCTTTTTCACTTAACTTTGTTTTCAACTCTTTAACAAGTTTTTCAAAATTAAGTTCATCTTCTAAAATTTTGTTTCTCAGGTTTTCATCACCTGCTTTATGTTTGCAAAAGCAATAATGCATTTGTCAGAACATAGATCTTTAAGGATCTGAGGTGATACCTTCGAAGCAGCCATAAGAGCACAATCACACTCTTCTTCCTCACACACCTGCTCATCCCATGGGTCAGATAGAGGGTCTTTTTCAACATCAACAACATTCACTTCAACCACTGGTGTAACTTCTGGTATAACCACTGCTTCACAACAATCAAACACATCAGACTTTAACTCCTGCTCCATAGATTCATCACCTTCAACAATGGTCTCCAAAGCCATTAAACATATATTTTCATTTTCAAAATCATTTTTGGCTATGAGAGCAAAGTTTTCATCTGTTAATACCTCAGGCAAACTACTCCAATCAACAAAACCTTGTGTAAAAAAGCTTTGTTGAGTAACCTCTGCTGGTGTAGCAGTGGTTTGAGTAGGTTGTTGTGGCATTTGCTGCACATGTACTTGAGGTGGTGTTTGGACATATTGAATCTGTGGTGCAGGTGCTTGAACATAATGGACAGGAACTGTAGCAACAGGATGTGCAAAGTGAGCAATGTTTTGCATTTGAGGTGCAGGGGTATATTGGGAATATTGGATAGTGCTTTGAGGTCTGTTGCCAGGATGTCTTACAATTGGTCCTGCAAATTGTGATCTGCATTCTCTGGCAAAGTGACCCATCTTGTTACATTTGTAACACTTGATTTTAGACTTATCCAACCCAACTTTCAACCCCCATGCAGTCCTGGAAACCTTCTACCAGTTCTTTTGTAGAATATACTTGCTCTAACACTTAAAAGTGTCAGCTGATGCAAAATGTCCATCTCTTCAAGGTCAGTGGGTTCAAAATGTTGTAAGTCATTCATTTCGAAAGATAGATTGTTAGAGGTCTGGCTTTCACAATTTGCAACAAAAGCAAAATTGGGTGTTCAGGGATCAGAGTTGAAATTGTTTCCAGATATTATGTCAATGTAATAATCATAACTCTGATCCTTTCCACAGCTGGACCCCTCCTCATGACTATATAGAGTAGTGTTTCCTAAAGTATAATCATCAGTCATTTTCCCTGACTCTTGCAACTTCTTTTTCTGGTTCAACTCTCTCTCATAAGTGTGGAGTCGTCCATGAAGTTGTGTCAAGGTCATTTCCTTGTAACCAACATCTGTTCTAGTGACATAAGCTACAGTCTCCCATTTCTCAGGTAAAGATCTCAAGAAACGACTGTTGACAGTCGAATTTGGAAATTCCACATTTACCAATTTGAGCTCACTGATAAGACAGCTATATCGTTCGAACTGTTGGGTTAATAATTCACCCTTAACGTGGCAAAATGTTTCATACTGTTGATTTAAAACCTCTCTATTATTCTCTATCACCTCTTCAGTACCACCGAATTGCTCTTTAAGAGCATCCATAACTCTCTAGCACTATTACAATGAAGTAATCCCGCATAAATCTCATTGGGCAAAGCCGAAGCAACGATGCTAAAGGCCTTAGCATCCAATTCGATTTTAAGGAAATCATGTTCATAGTAATTTTCGAGTTTCTTAGGGACCTGGGTGTGAGGATCCTCTGTACTTGGAACCATGGGTACATGAGGTCCAAATAAAACGGATCTCTAGCATCCGGTGTTCTGTTGGGCGAGAATATGACCCATCCGACGTTGCCAAATAAAATATTCATTTAGTTTCAACATCGGTGGTTTGAACATGGATCCAATATTGGATTCCGGTGTGTTTTGTGCCATTTCTCTTGTTTACAACAGATTTGTGTTTTAAAATCTTTTGTAGTAATAAAACTCTGTATTCAAGTAAAACTATCGAACGAATTAGCACAAAGAGCTGATCTGTTCAAATCAATTTAACTGTTAAATCAAAATTGATTGACCAAGCTCTGATTCCAATTGTCAGGATCTAAGTTTGAATCACTTGTAGTTTTTGTTTCTAAATATGGAAAACGGATTGAATTATAAAGATATACAGCGGAATTAATGGAAAACTTTTACTACAAGCAATTGGTCGTTTGTTTTCATCACCATCATGCTGAAAAAGTTGATAAACTTTACATGTGATTCACAAACTCCCCCTTAGCCAATTATAATCGTTTGATAGTAAGAAATGAAGAAGACAAAGTGCGAATTGATCTTTTTCAGGAAGATGAGTTAACTGTTACAAGATTCACCTATTTATACTAAACTATCTAACCATTGAGCATCTTTTGTGACGTCATGGTTGATATGACAAATAACAAAATGTAACTAACTAAAACACTGCTATACTAATACTATCAGTGCATAGCACTGTTACATTGAATAAAGTAAAAACTAATCTAAGCACTGATCTCTATCCCCTGATCTTGTTTCTTCTAGCAGACCTTTGCTTCTTGATTCAATCAGATGATAGGAACAGTTTTTAAGGAAAGCAGTGTAAAGGTTGATCAGAGGTTGTAACCTCTGATAGTTGAACCAAAGCTCGGATAGTGAATTTGGCTTTGATATCATCTGTTCCTTTGTTAGGGTTCAATCCCAACATCCATAAGGCTCTAATGCCCTCTCCATCAGGCATTGCAAAAATGCGTTCCTCGATCACTAATAATGGCTTTTGGAATACGTTAACGTGTGAACAACTTCTTTAGGAATCTCCCCACCACTCGGGCATCATTTATAGCCAAAGCTTGAGCTTCTACCCACTTAGAAACGTAGTCGATCGCCACAAGGATGTACCTATTCCCACTAGAGACGGGAAATGGTCCCATGAAATCAATGCCCCATACATCAAAGATTTCGAGAACCTGAATAGGATTTTGGGGCATCTCATTCTTGGATGAGATATTGCCGGTACGTTGGCAAGCATCGCACTTCCTAACGAATCCCGTAGCATCCTCTACTACCGTGGGCCAATAGAAACTGCAATAAAAACTTTTTGCGCGGTAGTGTGTGCACAATGATGACCACCCATCAACCCTTCATGGACGTCCCCTAAGAATCTCTATACCTTCCTCCCTCGCTACACATCTCCTAAGAATACGATCCCCTCCTATCCTAAAAAGTAATGGATCATCCCAAATATACCTCCTCGCATCCTTATACAACTTCCGATTTTGTTGGGCATTCATATCCTTATCACATACCCATTAGCAAGATAATTCGCTAAGTCGCTAAACCAAGGCAACCCCTCTTTCTCCGCCTCAACAAAACCTGTGGACTCGTGAGGGAATCTATCCCCTATTGCCTCCTCACGAATCTCTTCCCTACTCGGATCCTCTAAACGCGAAAGATGATCAGAGGCTACGTTTTCGGCTCCCTTCTTGTCCCTAATCTCGATGTCGAACTCGGAAAGCAAAAGAATCCACAGAACGAATCAGGGTTTGGCGTCTTTCTTTTGTAAAAGAAATGCAATGCAGAATGATCGTTGAAGACGATGGTCTTGGAGAGCACGAGATATGAGCGGAACTTATCGAATGCGAATACTACGGCTAAGAGTTTTTCTCCGTGGCGGTGTAGTTCTCTTGAGCATCATTAAGCGTTTTGCTCGTGCAGTAAATCAGATGGAAGTGCTTATCCTTTCTTTGTCCTAGTACCGCTCCTACGGCATAGTCACTCGCATCACACATGAGCTCAAACGGTAAGCTCCAATCGGGCGAGATAAGAATAAGGGCACTCACAAGTTTCTCCTTAAAAAAGTTGAAGGCCTTTAGACACTCCTTGTCGAAGACGAATGGAACGTCTTTCTCCAAAAGCCGGGTCATGGGGCGAGTGATCTTAGAAAAGTCCCTAATGAAACGCCTATAGAAGCCGCATGACCAAGGAAACTCCGAATCGACTTAACACTAGTGGGTGGAGGCAATCGACTAATAGTATCTATCTTGGCCCTATCGACCTCTATCCCCACTCTCGAAATCTTGTGTCCTAACACAATCCTCTCCGTCACCATGAAGTGACATTTCTCCCAATTCAACATCAACTTCGTTTCTACGCACCTCTTCATCATCCTCTCAAGATTTCCTAGACATTGATCGAAAGAATTACCGTAGACTGAGAAATCATCCATAAAGACTTCCATGGAACTCTCAACCATGTCTTGAAAAATAGCAACCATGCACCGCTGAAAAGTAGTCGGAGCATTACATAATCCAAAAGGCATGCGTCGGTACGCGTATGTGCCGTATGGACATGTGAATGTCGTCTTCTCTTGGTCCTCCGGCGTGATTGGAATTTTGAAATAGCCGGAAAAACCATTGAGGAAACAATAGAATTGCCCCGCGAGACGCTCGAGCATCTGATCGATGAAGGGTAATGGAAAATGGTCCTTCTGGGTGGCGTCGTTAAGCTTGCGGTAACCGATACACACACGCCAACCGGTGACCATACAGGAAGGAATAAGATCGTTCTTAGCATTCATGACAACGACCATCCCTCCCTTCTTAGGGACGACTTGGGTAGGACTGACCCACGCGGAATCGGATATGGGATATATCAACCCCGCCTCCATCAACTTAATCACCTCTTTCCTAACCACTTCCTTCATATTAGGATTGAGGCTTCTTTGGGGTTGCACCACCGGCTTAAATTCGTCCTCCATGAGAATCCGGTGGGTGCAAAAAGTGGGGCTAATCCCCTTAATATCGGACAACTTCCACGCTATGGCCTCCTTGTGCTCTCGTAGCACCTCAATCAACTTTCTCTTCCCCTCCTCTGTCAATTTCAATGAGATAATAATGGGCAAACTAGACTCCTCTCCTAAAAGGGCATACTCTAGGTGGGAAGGAAGGACCTTGAGCTCTAAAGACGAAGTATCTATGGGTTTGCTCTCGCTCTTCCTTAACCTCACAAAGCTCTAATGTTCCCGGAATCCAATCCGGATCCTCTTCAACTCCCTCAACCTCACTCACTACCTCACTCTCGTCCTCACCAACTAGACCGGTTCAACTAATGTAACTAAGACATTGATCAACGCATGAAATGAATGAACCTAGGAAGTAAATGGAGTGACATGGACCACTATAATCATCACTACCACTAGGATGTTGCATGGCTCTATCTATCTCAAACTTGACAATCTTGTCACCCGCACGGAGTGAAATCTTACCGTCAAAGACATCAATGATTGCCTTAGCGGTTCGAAGGAATGGACGGCCTAGAAAGATGGGAACTTTCTCGTCGGCCTCCATGTCGAGGACAACAAAGTCAACGGGAAAAACAAACTTATCGACCTTGACTAGTAGATTCTCTACGATCCCCCTAGGTATTTAACCGAGCGGTCAGCCAATGACAATGATATGGACGTGGGTGTAAGCTCACCTAACCCCAACCTCTCGTAAAGGGAAAATGGCATCAAATTGATGCTGGCACCTTATTCGGCTAACGCACGAGCGGGGGCAACGACACCCTCGAAAAGACATGGAATAGTGAATGTGCCAGGGTCGATTAACTTCTCGGGTAGCTTATTCAAGACTACCACGGAACAACCTCCAGTCAATGGATTATTGGAAAGCTCACCTATCCTATCCTTACGTTTGAGAAGGTCCTTAAGGAATTTGGCATATTTTGGCATGGACTGTAAGGCTTCGATAAACGGAAGATTGATCTTTAATTGTTTAAACATCTCAAGAAAGTGTCTGTGTTCCTTAGCATTTTTGATGCTTAAAGCGGGCGGGGTATGGAACGCGGGAATGATCAACTAATGGTGACAGCCTAACCCCTATCGGTTGCTTATCTACCCTATTATCCACCTGAGGCGCCTCGGTGTGTGCGGTACTTGCTGGGTCTAGCCTAGATGCACCTTACCGGGAGCTTCCATCTCGATCTCCTCATCGACCTCTTCCTCCTCCTCTATCTCTACTCTCTCTCTCACTACCTCACCTAAACTCTTTCCACTACGAGTAGTAATAGCCTTAGCTGAATGGTTAAACGGGTTTGGGAAAGTATTACCTAAAAACTGACCAGGAGGATTCTCTTGTAACTGATTGGTTAAACCACCTACTGTTCTTTGAAGATCTAAGAGTGCGGATCCTTGGTTTTTAAATGAAGCTCTTGACTCTTATTAATTTGATCCTGATTTTTAGCGAAATTAGTAAACTTGGTTAAGGCTCTCTGGGTAACCTGATCTCTAGTCACTAACTGAGCAAGAAGCTCCTCAATCCTCCGACTACCCTCCGAACCTTTATCACTAACCTGAACCTCTTGATTCGACCCCCCCACTAGCGAACTACCCCATGAACCTGAACTACCAAACTGACCCTGCTGACCCGAACCTGAGTTCGTAAACAAACCCTGCCCCCTGCTTTGGTATTGACTGGATGGGAAACCAGGGGGATTACCGGAAGATCGAAAATTGTTATTATTATTACGCCAGTTTGAGTTATAATTGGAATTATTATTATTAAATGAAACCCTAGACTGACCGGCTATGTACTCTACCTGCTATAAGGTGATGGTGGGACAATCTATGTTATCATGGCGTCCCCTACAAACCTCACAACGATCTACCTTTTTCTTAATCTCATGTAACTCCTTAGTGAAGGTTTTCTGAATCATGTCTAAAGCAGCAGCAACCGATGAATCCAAGCCAACTTGGGGTACCCCTCGAGAAATAGAAGAGGTACTAGTCACAGGAATGGAAGTCCTGCTGGCAGCGCTATAGTCCATGTCAGAATGCGCGAAGCTCTCGAAAAGATCATTACACCCAGCTACTGATTTCTTACCCATGAGTTGCCCACCAACTGAAGTGTCAAACCGGGCTCTGATCTTGGGGTGAGTCCATTGTAGAACTTTTCTACAAGTGCCCAATCTGACAAACCATGTTGCGAACAATGAGAGAGTAGGGTTTGAAATCTCTCCCAGGCCAAGTGGTACGGCTCATTAGATTCCATCCGAAACGAATGGATCTGATCGCGTAGACGGGATGCTTTCATGGGTGGAAAGTATTTAGCTAAGAAAGCATCCCGTAAACGAGCCCATGTGGTATAAGTACCTGCTGGCTGCGAATTGAACCAGACGGCTGCACGGCCAGCAAGTGAAAAAGGAAATACCTGGAGATAGCGAGCATCAAGGTTGACACCTTCAATGGAGAAGGTGCCACACAAGCGGGTGATACGGTTGATATGAGCTGGCGCATCCTCATCCTCACGACCGTGAAACTGGCAAGAGTTGGTAATGGCGGTCATGACGTAGGATGGGATTTGCCAAGATTTTTCATTGGTGATGGCGGGTAAGGTGATGAGGGAGTTAGCACCGGTGAAACCGGTGGTGGCTTGTTGGTAAACAGTGCGGTTGGCCATTTGGACAATGGGTAGTGGACTTTGGGAATGGGAAGGCAGTGGGGAATTGTGGGGTGATGACTTCGGTGTGAAGTCAAAGTTCGGTGGTTTAGCTTGGTGGGTAGAGTCAGAAAGGGCAGAAGATGTAGGTGTAGAAGTACTTACCTTTAGTCAAAATTCACTGATGTACTAAAAGTAGTTCAATTATAAACAACTAAATTAACCTAAATCTAGACTCAAAGTAATACTCTAGACTCACTAAGACACACTAAACTACTAACCGGCAAGTGTACCGATCGACTCTAGTATAGCTAAAGTAAGTCTGGATATCGAACCCACGAGACTCTATTTATTACATTAACGACTCAATTTAGACTATGACGGACACGGACCAAATATTTGTTTGTTTGAGGGGGGGGTTCTAAAAATCCTAATAAAGCAATTAAAATTAAACTAAATTAACTAGGTGAACTAAAGATTACGAATTAATCTGGACTTTACTTAGATGGTGGAAACACTACCTAGACTAGAATCCTGATTGTTTTTAGTAATGATTTTATTCAGATACTGATTAATATGGAACGGGATCATAATATTCTCACCTCTCGGGATATCTAATAGGACCCCTAACCCTTCTCAAGAGCACGCTATAACCCCCTCGAGGTTGTTGCAATTACCGGTTATTAGACTCCTTTTCAAGACACCTAATGGGCTTATGAAAGTACCCTACAAGGCTCACTCCCTTTCGAGATCTAAACTAAGGGTAGACTTGTTTTCTCAATTAGACTTGCTAGACAATAGCCAACAGGTTTATTCCTAACGAAGCTCCTACCTTGCGGTTTAATGACTTAGACCTAACAATAACCTCGCACCTTTCAGCTTTTGACGATTAGTAGAACACTTGATTTTATAAGATTACCAATTATTACTTCTAAGGTCTATTACGTATTCAACCCTAAAGATTCAAGATTTATTACGTGATATAGACAGTCACCAAAATCTAGAACCTAACATGACTCTATTATGTGATATAGACCGTCACCAAGATTCAGGCAAAGCAATAAACAATAATCAAACACTATCAAGTATGCAAACACATCTAATCAATTGAACAAGTCTCTTACAATTCATAAACAATCCACAAAAATCAACTATCCATAATAAAAATCAAAACTTTAACAATCATTCTTCTAATCTAGGTAGTTTAAAGAACTTAGCCAATCAAAGTCATGGTAATAATCAAAAACAGAAAATAACCAAGAGAACAACACATGGTAAAGAGAAAGAAGCGAAAGTGAAGACACCCGAACGACACCAATGTGAACCGAATGCTTCCTTAACTTCAATCCCGAACCGGCAACTCCGAATGCTTGAAAATCATTCATTGCTCTAAAATCGCCCAGAGTCTTTGTTAGGGCTTGTTTTCTTTTATTTATGGATCAAGGATCCTCCCGAGTATCATGAATTCTGAGACACATGGAGGATACTGGAAGGATTAAGGATCCTTAGTACGTATTACAGTTACTAACAATTGTCTTCGATATGTTGTTCAAATTTAATGCAGGTATTCGTTGAAGACTAGGTCAAGCTGGAATATTGGAATATACTGAGAATTACGCATGTGCGTCGAGCTATATTGACGTTGTGGATGAACGTGGGTGATCCCCGATATTTCAGATAGTTAGTTGCTAGCTAAAAACTCTATCTTTTGAGGGGATATTGAGCTATTATTAGGGACACACACATCTTTTATCTCTACTCTCGGAGAACTCACTACAACACTCAAGATTTCGCTTGTAAACAGCTCAATATCTTCCAAAGTTGTAATCTTGTTCGTTGAATATAGTCGATAGTGATAGTTTTCACTATCCGAGGTTTTTATGCCAGCGATCTACTAGTGATCAAGGGATTTTCCTCGTATAAATCTCTATGTCCGACTTTGTTTGCATTTATAACTAGTTCATACAATCATTCATTTTCACAAGCACTCAACCTCACATTCAAAGTTTGGTTACATTATCCTTGATTAGATTTTTGACCAAAACAGTTTGGCGCCCACCTGGGCCAATTGATGCTTCAATTCTAAAAATCTCATTAATTTCCATTCATTTTCATCATCCTCATGGCTTCTCAAGGAAAATCTGCTTCAAGTGCCATGCCGGCGGTTACATCATCTCATACTAGTGCATCGTTGCCTCCTATTCCCCTGCACCATTGAGGAGTGCTGATAATGCTCAGAAGAAGCCAACACCCGTTTTCTCAAAGGCTTCTACTGTTTCATCATCTACACCTACTAACAATGATCTTTCTGCTTTGATTTTGCAGATGAAAGGATACATGGAACAGCAGGACAAGACTAACCAGAGGATCCTTCGTGAAATTGGTGAAATCAAGAAACAGAAGAGATCAATGGAGGATCACTCTCCATTGATGCCCAGATCGTTGGATTTTGCTACTCCTTTATCAACAATTCAGCATTCCAAAGCATCTGGTGTTGAGTATCAAGGATCCTCAGGATTGCAGCATGGATCACTGGCGATGAATCAGCCTGAAATATCTCACCACCATCCATATGATCCTCATCCTAGTCTTTAGGATCATCGTATCACTATCAAGGAGGCTATCTTAGTTCAGGAGGATATTTGAATACAGTTGCACTTAAGGAATCCTACTTCCAGCATCAAGGATCTTTTCTCAGGTTCAAGGATCCTCCTCTCAGGTTCAAGGATCGATGCAGTATCATCCAAGGCCGTTAGCACCCATGTATCCTGGACCCAGTATCTTTCAGGATCAAGGATCCTCGGGGAGTCAGATGTTCAAGGATTCTGAAGTTCACAAAGGGGACTTCATCCTATGCAGACTATTGCATCATCTGGTCCAACTGTTGCACCTGAAGTGTCCACCTTGGGATATACCTCTTCCAAACCAATAAGGAGGTAACAATTTCAATACGTCTTTTGGTACTAATTATGGTCCATGCAGGATATTGGTATCAATCAGGCTATGGCACGAGAGCTACAGAAGCTTAAGGATATGATATCCAGCGTCCCAGGAGTGGTTAAGCCCATTCCTGATATCCCAGATGGAAGTCACAGGGTGTCTCGTTTTGCACCTCCTATATGCAATGCCGAGATACCGAACGCTTTCAAACCCCCAACATGAAGCTATACGATGGTACAACTGATCCAGAGGAGCATGTAGCACAATACCGGGAAAGAATGGAGATCAACCCCATTCCAGAAAGGTTAAAGGAAGCCTGTCTTTGCAAGGGCTTTGGATCCACACTCACTGGATCAACATTAAAGTGGTTGCTAAGTCTTCCTCCTTACTCAATTACTTCATTTTCTCATTTGGTTAATTTGTTCAATAATCAAATCTCATGTAGTAGGACCTTTGAACGATTAACTAGTGATTTTTATAGAATAACCCAAGGCCGTGATGAATCATTAAGAGATTACATCACTAAGTTTAGCAGAGAATCCTTAGAAATCCCTAATTTAGATATTGCCACTGTTGTGGAGTCATTCAAAATGGGATTGCTAAATGATTCCTCCTTCTATGTTGATCTTGTTATGACACATTGCAGGAGTTTAGATCAAGTGAGAAACAGGGCCTTGAGGTACATTCGTTTAGAGGATGATAAAAGGATCCAGGAGAGGCTATCAGGATCCTCGAAGTAGGAGAAACAAGGATCATTCTTTAAGAATAATCGATCCAAACAGTACTCTAAGAATGACAATCACAATGTGCATGCAGTTGAACAAAAGGAAGACGATGAGGATTATCCTCCTATATCTGAATATTGTTTTTCTGTTGATAATCATGAGCTAATCCTTTCTATGCAGAATCTAGGTGACAAAGCTAGGTGGCCTCGAAAAAATGAGAAAGCCACAACCAATAAAGACAAGTCCAAATGGTGTGCTTATCATGAGGACTTTCGTCTCTTACAGATGACTGTATAGCATTGAGGAAGGAGATTGACTATCTTCTCAGTAAAGGATACCTGAAGGAATTGCTTGGAAGGAAACGATCAAGGAACCGGGATTCTGAGAAAGTTCCTGAAAGAGCTCCTCCCCCACCAGCAGACGCCCAAATCATTAATTTCATCTCCGGAGGCTCTGATATATTGGAACCTCGTTTTTCACAGCAAAAAGGCATGCAAAAGAAACAAAGATGGAAAATGGGGAAAGACCAGTTCGAACGACCACGTTAACTCAGCAGAAAGTGATATCCTTTGAGGAGGATGATCGTGTAGACATACAGGATCCTCATCACGATGGTTTGATTATTACCTTGTTATTTTCTAACCACTTTATTCGCAAGATCCTTATTGATGGAGGAATCTTAGTGAACATTATTTAGTTGGATGTCCTCAAGAAAATGAATATTCCTGAATCTAAAATTATCCCAAAATCATCGGTGCTCATGGGATTCAGTGGAGAAACAAAGAATACACCGGGGGACATCAAACTCCCAATTTACATAGCGGGAGTGAATTCTATCCAAAAATTTTGTGTAATAGTGTAACGCCCATATTTTTTTTGTACCGAACATTGTGGAAAATTGAGGTCCCAACCTTTGAAACTTTAACCTTTAAGGTATATATAGCGTAATACAAAGTAATCACTCATTAATTTAAAACCATACCATGGTTTTATATCATACGGTATCCTTAGCCCATTTTGTTTTGTTATAACAACACTTGATCAAAAGATTTATTCGATCTGTAGTCTTCAATACTTGATCAGTTCTGATCTCTGATGCCCATCATAAGACCTGAAATCATATAACAGAAGTTAGTCAACCAAACTAAGTGAGTAATCGTACCAAATACCCAAGAAAAACACCGCATCGTTTTCAACACCATGGTTGAAACACTTTCCCAATGTATAGTACGTCCGGACTCGGCCGTTTACTACATTGGATCCTTATCTTCGCCAGCGTAAGCCATCAGCATAAAAGAAGGCTTCTTGCGTACGTATATGGTCCAAAGCATGGTACGCTACATGGGTGTACCCTATGCTTCCTCCGGCACCTCATGACTAGTATACTCTTTTATTATTATCTAATGAGCATCCATTGATCTAGGCATAAACAACTCACGAAAAGTCAGTTAGTATATCTTAAATAAATAACCACCATTCAAAACTCCATTATTACGAGACAGAGAGCATCCCTTGGTAAACAAATTAAATTAGAATTATGTAAATATCACAATAACTAGTCATATGCCCCTATGACTTTCTTTTCAGCAACTTAGATGTCATATATTGTTACTCAAATTACACATCATACAGGTCAATAATAGTGTGAACCACCCTTAATTAATCCCATCTAAAACATGAACGTGTTAATACGTAATAGCAATATCATACACTTTTTCATATAACCAAGCATCCAACCTCACATTCAAAGTTTGGTTACATTATCCTTGTTGTGATTTTTTACCAAAACAGTTTGGCGCCCACCATGGGGCAATCGGTGCTTCAATTCTAAAAATTCCGTTCATTTCATTCATTTATATTCATTTCCATCAATCACATGGCTTCTTAGGGAAAATCTGCTTCAAGTGCCATGCCGGCGGTTACCTCATCTCAGACTTGTGCATCATTGCCTCCCATTCCCACTGCACCAGCGAGGAGTGTTGATAATGCTCAGAAGAAGCCAACACCAGTTTTCTCGAAGGCTTCTACTGTTTCATCCTCTACACCTACTAACAATGATCTGTCTACTTTGATTTTGCAGATGAAAGGATACATGGAACAACAGGACAAAACTAACCAGAGGATCCTTTGTGAAATTGATGAAATCAAGAAACAGAAGAGATCAACGGAGGATCATTCTCCATTAATGCCCAGGTCATTGGATTTCGCCACTCCAGCAGCAACCACTCAGCATTCCAAGGCGTCTGGGGTTCAGTATCAAGGATCCTCAGGATTACAGCATGGATCATTGGCAATGACGCAGCCACAAGCATCTCATTACCAACCTTATGGATCCTCAAATCAACATCAAGGAGGCTATCTCAGCTCAGGAGGATAATTGGAGACGGTTGCACCAAAGGAATCCTATTTCCAGCATCAAGGATCCTTCTCTAAGGATCAAGGATCCTACGTTTGGGATAAGGTTCAAGGATCCTCCTCTAAGGTTCAAGGATCCATGTAGTATCCTTCAAGGCTTTCAGCACCCATGTATCCTGGACCCAATGTCTTTCAGGATCAAGGATCCTCAGGGAGTCAGATATTCAAGGATTCTGAAGTTCACAAAGGGACTTCATCCCTATGCAGACTATTGCTTCATTTGGTCCAACTTTTACACATGAAGTGTCCACCTTTGGATATACTTCTGGCATACCACTTCCAAACTAATCAGGAGGTAACAATGTCAATACATCTTTTGGCACTAACTCTGGTTTTATGCAGGATACAGGTATCAATCAGGCTATGGCACAGGAGCTCCAGAAGCTTAAGGATATGATATCCAGTGTCCCAAGAGTGGTTAAGCCCATTCCCGAGATCTCGGACGGAAGTCATAGGGTGTCTCGCTTTGCACCTCCTATATGCAATGCTGAGATACCAAAACGATTTCAGACCCCCAATATGAAGCTGTACGAGGGTACAACTGATCCGGAAGAGCATGTGGCACATTACAGGGAAAGAATGGAGATCAATCCCATTCCAGAAAGATTAAAGGAAGCCTGTCTTTGAAAGGGCTTTGGATCCACACTCACTGGATCAGTACTCAAATGGCTGCAAAGTCTTCCTACTTACTCAATTACTTCGTTTTCTTATCTAGTTAATTTGTTCAATAACCAATTTTCATGTAGTAGAACTTTTGAACGATTAACTAGATTTGTATAGAATAACTCAAGGCCGTGATGAGTCATTAAGAGATTACATCACTAAGTTTAGTCGAGAATCCTTAGAAATTCCTAATTTGGATATTGCCACTGCTGTAGTGGCATTCAAAATGGGCTTGCTTAAGGATTCCTCGTTCTATGATGACCCTGTTATGACACCTTGCAGGAATTTAGATGAAGTGAGGAACAGGGCATTGAGGTTCATTTGTTTAGAAGATGACAAAAGGATCCAAGAGAGACTCTCAGGATCCTCAAAACAGGAAAAGCAAGGATCATTCTTTAAGAATAACTGACCCAAGTCATACTCTAAACATGACAGTCACAATGTGAATGCAGTTGAACAAGACGAGGACGATGAGGATTATCCTCCAATATCTGAGTATTGTTTTTCTGTAGATAATCATGAACTAATACTTGCTATGCAGAATTTAGGTGACAAGGCTAGATGGCCAAGGAAAACTGATAAACCTGGAGCTACTAAGGATAATCCAAATGGTGTGGTTATCATGAGGATTTTGGCCACCTTACTGATGAGTGTATGGTGTTGAGGAAAGAAATTGGCTATCTTCTTAGCAAAGGGTATTTGAAGGAATTGCTAGGAAGGAAACTGTTAGGGCATGGATTTTATGCCAAGGATCATCCATCCTGAGACTGAACCTGGATCACGGATCCTTAACGGAAATCGCAGGGAGTCTAAGGATCAAGGATCCTTACCTATATCTATGTTAGCTGATAATTGTTCCTTTGTGTTAGTTTATGTATGCAGGTAATCGTGGACTAAGTCATCGAGGGAATGTCAGAGGAATATGCCATTTCTAGCACGTGCAAGTGAAGCCATGACCGTTATATGTGAACGTGGGGAGGTTGCATGGATTTCGGAGAGTTAGTTAATGAGATTAGCTAGATATTTAGTGGGATAGAGCTTGATAGACACACAATCTGACCGAACACACACTCGCATACATATTGTTGCTACTCTCTCGAACACTTGATCAAGGGCTTTTTCCTCGTACAAATCATTGTGTTCATCGTCATTTACTTTTGATATTTGTTCATACATTTGTTCGTTTAACCAAGCACTAAACCTCACATTCAAAGTTTGGTTACATTATCCTTGTTGTGATTTTGGACCAAAATAGTTTGGCGCCCACCGTGGGGTAATCGGTGCTTCAATTCTAAAAATTCCGTTCGTTTCATGCATTTCTGTTCATCTCCATTAACTACATGGCTTCTCATGGAAAATCTGCTTCAAGTGCCATGTCGGCGGTCACCTCATCTCAGACTTGTGCATCATTACCTCCCATTCCCACTGCACCGGCGAGGAGTGCTGATAATGCCCGGGAGAAGCCAAACCAGTTTTCAAAATTCTATGATGATCTTGTTATGACACCTTGCAGGAATTTAGATGCAGTAAGGAACAGGGCATTGAGGTTCATTCGGTTAGAGGATGATAAGAGGACCCAAGAGAGACTGTTAGGATCCTCAAGACAGGAAAAACAAGGATCATTCTTTAAGAATAATTGATCCAAGTCATACTCTAAGAATGACAATCACCATGTGCATGCGGTCGAAGAGGAGGAAGATGATGAGGATTATCCTCCGATTTCTGAATATTGTTTTTCTGTTGATAATAATGAACTAATACTTGCTATGCAGAATTTAGGTGACAAGGCTAGATGGCCAAGGAAAACTGATAAACCTGGAGCCACTAGGATAACTCCAAATGGTGTGCTTATCATGAGGATTTTGGCCACCTTACTGACGAGTGTATAGCATTGAGGAAGGAAATTGGCTATCTTCTTAGCAAATGGTATTTGAAGGAGCTGCTAGGAAGGAAACGATCAAGGACTCAGGATACTGAGAAAGTTCCTGAAAGAGCTCCTCCACCGCCAGCAGATGCTCAGATCATTAACTTTATTTCCGGTGGTTCTGATATCTGTGGAACTTCGTTTTCATCGGCTAAAAGGTATGCTAAGGAGACGAAGATGGAGAATGGGGAGAGACCAGTTCGAGCATCTACCCTCACACAGCAAAAGTGATATCCTTTGATGAGGAGGATCGCGTAGACATTCAGGATCCTCATCATGATGGTCTTGTCATTACTTAATTTATTTCTAACCATTTTGTTCACAGGATTCTTATTGATGGAGGGAGTTCAGTGAACATAATCCAGTTGGATGTCCTCAAAAAGATGAACATTCCTGAATCTGAAATCATACCAAGATCATCGGTGCTCGTGGGATTCAGTGGGGAAACCAAGAATACCTTGGGGGACATCAAACTTCCAATTTACATAGAGGGGGTGAATTCTATCTAAAAATTTTGTGTAATAGATAGCTTATCTTGCTGTAATGTTATCCTTGGCAGGCCATAGATACATGACATGAAGGCGGTCCCATCAACATACCACCAATGTGTCAAGCTTCCAAGTGCATGGGGAATAGTCAAGATAGAAAGTGATCAGCAGGAAGCAAAGAATTGTTACACTTCCTCGATGAAACCTGCTTCCAAGTCTAGGGAAGCATAGCAATTAAAGCATCCTCCAAAAGACGTCATGGAGGCAAGAGAACAGGATGTCAAGGAAATACTCTTATAGCTTGAGGCTCCTGAATCCAAGGTGTATATAGGATCCGGGATCCAGGAGAGCATAGAGTGGGATCTAGTATCCTTTCTTAAACGAAGAAAATCTACCTTCGCCTGGAAGCACGAAGATATGACATGTATTTCAAAGGATATCATTACTCATAAGCTTGGTATTGACAGGTCTTTCTGGCCAATTCACCAAAAAAGGAGGAAGTTTGCACCTGAAAGAAATGCAATTATCCAAGAAGAGGTAGACAAATTACTAAAGGTAGGTATGATAAGAGAAGTCAAGTATCCAATATGGTTAGCCAATGTGGTTGTGTTCAAAAGTAAAATGGAAAGTGGAGGGTATGTGTCGATTTTACTGATTTGAACAAGGCATGCCCCAAGGATCCTTTCCCTTTACCCCACATTGACTCCATGGTGGATGCTACGGCGGGTCATGAATTATTAACCTTTATGGATGCTTCATCTGGATTTTAGCAAATACAGATGGAACTATCTGATCAAGAGGATATATCATTCATGACACCCACCGGCATATATTGTTATATTGCTATGCCCTTTGGTTTAAGAAATGCAGGTGGTACATACCAAAGGCTGGTGAATAAGATGTTCAAGGAGCAACTTGGACATACAATGGAAGTATACATAGATGATATGGTGGTCAAATCTAAAAGAGCCGAGGATCACCTGAAGGATCTTGAAGTAGCATTCAATATCCTTGACCAATACAACATGAAGTTAAACCCCTCTAAATGCCATTTCGGGGTCAAAGCTGGAAAGTTTTTTAGGATATATGGTGACCAAAAGAGGAATTGAAGCAAGTCCAGAACAAATCAAGGCTTTGGTGAATATCAAGTCTCCTGCCAATGCTAAGGATGTGCAAAGATTGACAGGAAGGATTGCCGCCTTTAATAGATTCATCTCAAAATCCTCAGAAAGATGCAAGGATTCTATGACATTTTGAGGAAGAATAAGAAATTCGAGTGGACTGAAACGCATGAAGCTGCTCTACAGGCTCTCAAGGATTACCTATCCTCAGCACTGGCTTTGATGAAACCAGAAAATGGAGAACCATTGTCTTTATACCTAGCTGTTTCAGGTAAAGCGGTAAGTGCGGTCCTGGTTAAGGATCACGAAGGCCAACAACATCCGGTATACTATGTAAGTAAAAGTCTACTTGATGCTGAGGCTAGGTATTCTCAGTTAGAGAAACTACATCTTGCTCTAATCATGGCTTCTACTAAATTAAACATTATTTTGAAACTCATATATTGTTGTTAAAACTAACTTTCCTATTAAGAATGTTCTCAGGAAACCAGAGATGTTGGGAAGAATGGCAAAATAGGCTGTTAAACTTAGTGCATATGACATTAAGTATGAGCCCAGAACTTCTATTAAATCCCAAGCTTTGGCTAACTTTGTGGCTGATTTCAGTAGTGATCTACAAAGAAAAGCTGAATTAGAAGTGCAACAACTTGAAGAGACCAAGGATCCTTGGACACTCTTCACAGATGGAGCTTCAAATGTCAAAGGAACTGGACTAGGCCTACTACTAAAATCGCCACAGGGGGACATTATACCCCAGTCTATAGCGTGTGAGTTTCAGACAACTAATAATGCGGCTGAATATGAAGCCTTGATAGCAGGTTTGCAATTAGCTAAGCATATGAGGATCATGTATCTCCAAGTGTTTGTGGATTCTATATTAATTACTAATCACTATAATGGTTCTTTTGCTGTTAAAGGTGAGAAACTAATCAAATATTTGGAGATAGTCAAGAAATTGGCAGATTCTTTTGCTTTTTTCAGCCTTACACAGGTATCTAGAGAAGAAAATGCAGAAGCAGATGCCTTGGCCAATCTAGGATCCTCAATGAAGATGCCGGAGGATGTAAAGATACCTATTATCCATGTTCTAACTCCTGCAATTGAGGAAAATGAAACAATGGAGATAGTGGGTGGTACGACGATTCTACCCAATGATAATCCGGAGTCGAATTCCGGATCCTGGATCCTTCCAATCTTGAAATACATTCAGAATGGAGAAATTCCAATTGGAGAGAATCCTAGAACCTTCAGGATTAAGGTAGCACAATTTACTATAATTAATGACATGTTGTATAAAAGATCTCTTGCAGGACCCTATCTACGATGCATTGAAGATCCTGAAATCCAAGAAGTCTTAAAATTTTTCATGAGGGAGATTGTGGAAATCACACTGGGGGCAGAGCGCTATTCTCCAGGATCCCCAGGACAGGATATTATTGGCCTACAATGAAGAAGGATGCTGTGGAGTATGCAAGGAAATGTGATGCCTGCCAAAGATACAGCAACATTCTTCATCAACCAGCAGAACCTCTGCATCCTATATCCTCTTCTTGGCCATTTATGAGATGGGGAATGGATATAGTTGGCAAGCTTCCTAAGGCACCAGGGGGAAAAGTATTCATGTTGGCTATGACTGACTATTTCTCCAAATGGATAGAAGCTGAAGCCTTTGCTCAAGTTAGAGAAAAGGAAGTTATATCCTTTATCAAAAGAAATATTATTACTAGATTTGGATATTCCTTCAGAGATAGTTTGTGACAATGGATCCTAGTATATTGGGAATCGAACTACTAACTTTTGTGATAACTGGGGGATTAGGATGATTACATCAACACCAGTCCATCCACAAGCTAAAGGCCAGGCGGAATCATCCAACAAGATCATCATCAACAATCTGAAGAAAAAGCTTGGATCAAAGAAAGGAAAGTGGGCTGAAGAACTACCATATGTCTTATGGGCAGATAGAACAACTCCCAAGAATGCTACGGGTCAAACTCCTTTTTCCTTAGTCTTTGGAGCTGAGGCAGTGATCCCTACAGAAATGGTAGTCCCTACAGCCAGAACAAGCCTCCGTGATCCTGAAGCAAATGCTAAGACTCTGGCTCAAGACCTAGATACCGTGGAAGAATTAAGAAACTTGGCAAGGATAAGGCTAGCTAGTTATCAACAAAGGATAGCTGGTGCTTATAATAAGAATATCAGAATAAGAAGATTTCAAGTTGGTGACATGGTGCTGAGGAAAGCATTTTAGAATACCACGAATCCTTCTGATGGCAAATTGGCACCAAAATGGGAAGGCCCCTATCTAATTGAAGCCGAGGCAGGAAAGGGGGCATATCGATTACTGACTATGGATGGTGACCTTCTTCCAAGAGCTTGGAATGCTATCCACCTAAAAAAGTATTTTATGTAAAGGATCAAGGATCCTTAAGTATCCTAATGATCAATTCAGATTGAAGGATCCTCAAAGGATATGAGATTCTTAATTCGGTAACGTTTTACTAATGCTTTCATTCTTATTGTACTTCTTATTATTTATTCTAAAGTAAGGATGTTGAATTTTCAACATTCAACCTTATCAAGTTTTAAGTTTTGCAGAAGTTATTACAAAGGATCAAGAGGTTGGCCACCTCTCTAAGACTTTGGGCATGTCGCCAGTTTAAGGTATCCAATACCTTCTAAGGTTTAAAGGTTTTCACCTTTCACATGAATTGGGTGTCAACACCCCGCCAGCAGCGCACGTTATCCAAGTATAGTTCAAGGCAATGGGACCAGTACCCGCTTTAGGGGCTGATAATTTCATTGCTGTTGGCTATATGTAGGATCCTAAGTATAATGATAGACGTACCATACATCAGTTCCTAAGGTTTCTAACGTTTTCACGTTAGCTAAGGTTTCGACATTTTCATCTCGCTCACGATTGGATAGATGCCAGTTTGGGTGATACTCCAGTTTACACCAGTTATTTGGGCTTGTTCCCAGTTACTGATGAGTCATTCAATTGATGTTTGACTTAGTCCCAAGTTGTATGTTATAACAGGTCCCTGAAGCTTAATAAATAAGGATCCTGGATCCTGCAGTTCTACTGATTTCTATTCCGTATTGTTTAGATTGTAAGCTTTAAGGATAAAGAATCCTAACTTGGATTCACTGGTATGATCTTTCTTTTGCATTTGCTTTATTTCTGGCTTATTTATGTTACCCTAATCCTTTGACAATAGGATATGTGATCCTTGATCATATGATGTCTATCTTTAAAGAATATATTTTGACAAACTCCTATAGATTTCTTAGCTAAATATTATGGAATTATTGACGTATACAATTATAAATGTATTCAAACTGAAGAGAAGTAACAACAAAGATAGTCAAAAGCTTAAAGTTTTATTTATTTATAAAAACCCTTTTTTAAAGGTTGTCAAAATTGCTAACCCAAGCTTCTACTAGCAAAGCGTGGCCCGTCCACTTGGGTTGGCAAAGGGTGTCCATACTAACGAGTCAATAAGTGCAGGAAAGTAAAGGCGGGGGGGGGGGGGGGGCATCAACGGCTTCATCCTCCACAAACAGAAGGACCCATCCACTTTTGCTACCCCCTATTGTTCAAAAAGGATCAGTGATCCTTAACCCTAAAAACTATTGTTCAAATACACACTAGAATTTTTCACCATAGAAACACCAACAACCAAAAAACATAAAAATGGGCTCCGGCCACGTCTAGAAATTTCCATAATTGCCCATTGATGTAGCCTACTCCTTCGTTGCTTCATCACCTGCACTGCTACCACCAGCCGCTACCTCCTCTGGATCCTTAGTGCCACTTGGGATAGCCTCCAGCGTGACTGCCTCCTCCAGCTCATCCTCATCCCCAAGCTCCTTCAGCCTTTGCCTCCAGCTAGCAATGTCCCATTCAGCCCTGTGAAGGAAGGATCCGTAACCTCCTTTGCCATATTGAGTTTGGCCTTTAGAATCACGATGGCAGCGGATAGTTTGGCCTCTTCTGTGACCTCCAACCGATCTTGTTGCATGGATTTCATCCACCAGGATCTGCTTCTCCAAGCGACCATTCTCCTTCTCCAGCTGGGCGATTTTCTTTCATGGCAGCACCGATGGCACGCAGATTGGCCACCGTTTCCTCAGCCTCGGCGAGACGCTTGCTCTGGATGGTCTGGATCTCAACAAGTTTCTGTTGAGAGCAAATTGTTAGAATTTATGATGATCAAGTATCTTTAAAAGAAGGATCCATGATCCTTACCTCGGAGATGAAGTCATGGATCTGCTGTTCAGTCCCGGGGACGTCACTGGATGGCGCATCTGGCTTCTTCCTCTTGGCTCCAGATTTAGCTTTGCTGGTGGTGCTCCTGGTCCCGACTTGGCTTGGGCCTGTGGCCAGCTCCTTCTTGATGGATCGGGGGGACATGATACCTTCGACATCTCCCATGCCAAACCTGGTGGCTGATTTTGTTGAGGATTTAGCAGCACCTACAGACACAAAACTCAGATAAGTATTCATTTTTTATTTCATACCAAATAACTAAATACATATATACATGCACACTTACTTGGCATTGTGTAGGAGGCTGATGTTGTTTCTTCTAAATCCTTGATCTTGGGATGGAATGTTCTGACAGTTGAATCTATACCCCAAAAAGCAGCAACTCTCTCAGAGGTGGTAGCAAAGTCTTTCGAAGTGTTGATATTGGTGACTGCACAAAAAATGAAGGATCAGATATCCTTAGATTTAAATATCAAATTTTCTATGAAGCAACTTTATAAATCCTACATCCTACCCTCTACGTTCCACTTCTTGGGAAGATGATCCCCGTTGGGAATAGAATCCCCCCTGACGAAGAAGAATTGACTTCTCCAGAGGGAATCATTTTTGGTAATTTTGAGTATGGGGTGGGGTTGTTGAGGCTTGGCTTTGAAGAGGAATCGGTGAGACCCGTGGCTAACCAGATTGTACAGGTGGTTGAGTTTAGCAAGACGAAGCTCTATACCCTCTCTAGCAATGATCTGCTCAAGGGTATAAAGAACCCTCCAGAGCATAGGCATGCCCTGGATGTAGCATAGGCCGGTAAAGGTGAAAAAGCTCTGGGTGAATGCTGGAAAAGGGTAAGTCAAACCTATTTGAAAAGGGGGTAGCAGGAAAACACACCCATGTGGATGATATGCAGTCACTCTTCATTGAAGAATCGAAGGGCCTAAAAATAGTACCCTCCGGAAAACAGGGTGCATTTGCTCAATCTCAGGATCAGTGAACCGGCAAAGTTCTTGCGAAGGCTCTTTCAAAAGGTCTTGGCTTTTGGGAGGACTGTTTCTCCCTTGATCCTTATGTGGTGAGGAACGGATCATGGTTTTGGTCATGATGCTCGAGGAAGAAAGGAGGAAAGAAAGAATTGCAGATAATAAAAGATGAGAGAGAGAGTGAATACCTGTTTGATCTTTGGTGTGAGGATTTAAGCAAAGGATATCGATATTAAATAGGAGATATCATCTATATCCCTACCCTATTTATAATCATGTTTGTTGCAGGGGGAGTCTTATCGATGATGTCATCTTTGTAACGGCTAGTTTGTTGGTAACGAGTCGTCCAGAATAAACGAGAAAATATGACTCACTTAGTTACAATTAATTCCTCATATTTTGGGGGCAATTGTTAGGGCATGGATTTTATGCCAAGGATCATCCATCCTGAGACTAAACCTGGATCATGGATCCTTAACGGAAATCGCAGGGAGTCTAAGGATCAAGGATCCTTACCTATATCTATGTTAGCTGATAATTATTCCTTTGTGTTAGTTTACGTATGCAGGTAATCGTGGACTAAGTCATCGAGGGAATGTCGGAGGAATATGCCATTTATAGCACGTGCAAGTGAAGCCATGACGTTATATGTGAACGTGGGGAGCTTGCATGGATTTCGGAGAGTTAGTTAATGAGATTAGCTAGATATTTAGTGGGATATTGAGCTTGACAGACACACAATCTGACCGAAACACACACTCGCATACATACTGTTGCTACTCTCTCGAACACTTGTTAGAATTCTTATTGTAACAAGCTCAATATTTCCAAAGTTGTAATCTTTCTTGTTCAATATAGTTGGTGATCGGTAGTTTCTATCACCCGAGGTTTTTTATGCCGGAGATCAACTCTTGATCAAGGGCTTTTTCCTCGTACAAATTATTGTGTTCATCGTCATTTACTTTTGATATCTGTTCATACATTTGTTCATTTAACTAAGCACTAAACCTCACATTCAAAGTTTGGTTACATTATCCTTGTTGTGATTTTTGACCAAAACAAAAACGTTCAAGGACTCAGGATACTGAGAAAGTTCCTGAGAGAGCTCCTCCACCGCCAGCAAATGTTCAGATCATTAACTTCATTTCCGGTGGTTCTGGTATCTGTGGAACTTCATTTTCAGCGGCTAAAAGGCATGCTAAGGAGACGAAGATGGAGAATAGGGAGAGACCAGTTCGAACATCTACCCTAACACAGCAAAAGTGATATCCTTTGATGAGGAGGATCGCGTAGACATTCAGGATCCTCATCATGATGGTCTTGTCATTACTTTGTTTATTTCTAACCATTTTGTTCGTGAGATCCTTATCGATGGGGGGAGTTCAGTGAACACAATCCAGTTGGATGTCCCTGAATCTGAGATCATACCAAGATCATCAGTGCTCGTGGGATTCAGTGGGGAAACCAAGAATACATTGGGGGAAATCAAACTTCCAATTTACATAGAGGGAGTGAATTCTATCCAAAAATTTTGTGTAATAGATAGCTTATCTTGCTGTAATGTTATCCTTGGAAGGCCATGGATACATGACATAAAGGTGGTCCCATCAACATACCACCAATGTGTCAAGCTTCCAAGTCCATGGGGAATAGTCAAGATAGATAGTGATCAGCAGGAGGCAAAGAATTGCTACACTTCCTCGATGAAACCTGCTTCCAAGTCTAGGGAAGCATAGCAATTAAAGCATCCTCCAAAAGACGTCATGGAGGCAAGAGAACAGGACGTCAAGGAAATACTCTTAGATCTTGAGGATCCTAAATCCAAGGTGTATATAGGGTCCGGGATCCAGGAGAGCATAGAGCAGGATCTAGTATCCTTCCTTAAACGAAGAAAATCTACCTTCGCCTGGAAGCACGAACATATGACAGGTATTTCGAAGGATATCATTACTTATAAGCTTGGTATTGACAGGTCTTTCAGGCCAATTCACCAAAAAAGGAGGAAGTTTGCACATGAAAGAAATGCAATTATCCAAGAAGAGGTAGACAAGTTACAAAAGGCAGGTATGATAAGAGAAGTCAAGTATCCAAGATGGTTAGCCAATGTGGTTATTGTTCAAAAGTAAAATGGAAAGTGGAGGGTATGTGTTGATTTTACTGATTTGAACAAGGCATGTCCCAAGGATCCTTTCCCTTTACCCCACATTGACTCCATGATGGATGCTACGGCGGGTCATGAATTGTTAACTTTTATGGATGCTTCATCTGGATTTCAGTAAATTCAGATGGAACCATCTGATCAAGAGGGTCTTGCATTCATGACACCCACCGGCATATATTATTATATTGCTATGCCCTTTGGTTTAAGAAATGCTGGTGCTACATACCAAAGGCTGGTGAATATGATGTTCAAGGAGCAACTTGGACACACGATGGAAGTGTAAATAGATGATATGGTGGTCAAATCTAAAAGAGCTGAGGATCACCTGAAGGATCTTGAAGTAGCATTCAATATCCTTGACCAATACAACATGAAGTTGACCCCGTCTAAATGCCATTTCGGGGTCAAAGCTAGAAATTTTTTTAGGATATATGGTAACCAAAAGAGGAATTGAAGCAAGTCCAGAACAAATCAAGGCTTTGGTGAATATCAAGTCTCCTGCCAATGCGAAGGATGTGCAAAGATTGACAGGAAGGATTGCCGCCTTGAATAGATTCATCTCAAAATCCTCAGAAAGATGCAAGGATTTCTATGACATCTTGAGGAAGAATAAGAAATTCGAGTGGACTGTAATGCATGAAGCTGCTCTACAGGCTCTCAAGGATTACCTATCCTCAGCACCGACTTTGATGAAACCAGAAAATGGAGAACCATTATCCTTATACCTAGTTGTTTCAGGTAAAGCGGAAACCAGAGATGTCCGGAAGAATGGCAAAATGGGTTGTTAAACTTAGCGCATATGACATTAAGTATGAGCCCAGAACTGCTATTAAATCCCAAGTTTTGGCTGACTTTGTGGCTGATATCAGTAGTGATCTACAAAGAGAAGCTGAATTAGAAGTGCAACAACTTGAGGAGTCCAAGGATCCTTGGACACTCTTCACAGATGGAGCTTCAAATGTCAAAGCAACTGGACTAGGCCTACTACTAAAATCGCCACAAGGGGACATTATACCCCAGTCTATAGCGTGTGAGTTTCAGACCACTAATAATGAGGCTGAATATGAAGCCTTGATAGCAGGTTTGCAATTAGCTAAACATATGAGGATCAGGTATCTCCAAGTGTTTGTGGATTCTCTATTAATTACTAATCATTATAATGTTTCTTATACTGTTAAAGGTGAAAAATTAATCAAATATTTAGAGATAGTCAAGAAATTGGCAGATTCTTTTGCTTTTTTCAGCCTTACACAGGTACCTAGAGAAGAAAATGCAGAAAGATGCCTTGGCCAATCTAGGATCCTCATTGAAGATGACCGAGGATGTAAAGATACCTATTATCCATGTTCTAACTCCTGCAATTGAGGAAAATGAAACAATGGAGATAGTGGGTGATACAACGATTCTACCCAGTGATGATCCGGAGTCGAATTCAGGATCCTGGATCCTTCCGATCTTGAAATACATTCAGAATGGAGAAATTCCTATTGGAGAGAATCCTAGAACCTTCAGGATTAAGGTAGCACAATTTACTATAATTAATGACATACTGTATAAAAGATCTCTTGCAGGACCCTATCTACGATGCATTGAAGATCCTAAAATCCAAGAAGTTTTAAAAGATTTTCATGAGGGAGATTGTGAAAATCACACTGGGGGCAGAGCGCTATTCTCCAGGATCCTCAGGACAGGATATTATTGGCCTACTATGAAGAAGGATGCTGTGGAGTATGCAAGGAAATGTGATGCCTGCCAAAGACACAGCAACATTCTTCATCAACCAGCAGAACCTCTGCATCCTATATCCTCTTCTTGGCCATTTATGAGTAGGGAATGGATATAGTTGGCAAGCTTCCTAAGGCAACAGGGGGAAAAGTATTCATGTTGGCTATGACAGACTACTTCTCCAAATGGATAGAAGCTCAAGCCTTTGCTCAAGTCAGAGAAAATGAAGTCATATCCTTTATTAAAAGAAATATCATAACTAGATTTTGAATTCCTTCTGAGATTATTTGTGATAATGGATCCAAGTTCATTGGGAATCGTACTACTAACTTTTGTGACAGCTGGGGGATTAGGATGATAACATCAACACCAGTCCACCCACTAGCTAATGGCCAGGCAGAATCATCTAACAAGATCATCATCAACAATCTGAAGAAGAAGCTTGGATCCAAGAAAGGCAAATGGGCTAAGGAATTACCTTATGTCTTATGGGCAGATAGGACAACTCCTAAGAATGCTACGGGTCAAACTCCCTTCTCCTTAGTCTTTGGGGCTGAAGTAGTGATCCCTACGGAAATGGTAGTCCCTACAGCCAGAACTAGCATCCGTGATCCTGAGAAGAATGTTGAGACTCTAGTTCAAGACTTGGATACTATGGAGGAACTTAGAGACTTGGCAACAATTAGGATGGCTAGCTATCAACAAAGGATGGCGGGAGCTTACAACAAGAATGTCAGAGTTAGAAGATTCCAAGTGGGCGACTTGGTATTAAGGAAAGCATTCCAAAATACCACGAACCCTGCTGATGGCAAGTTAGCACCAAAATGGGAAGGCCCCTATCTAATTGAAGCTGAGGCAGGAAAGGGGGCATATTGTTTACTGACAATGGATGGCGATCTTCTGCCAAGAGCTTGAAACGCTATCCACCTAAAAATGTATTTCATGTAAGGATCAAGGATCCTTAAGCACTCTGGTGTTCAATTCAGATTGAAGGATCCGCAAAGGATATATGATTCTTGATTCGGTAACATCTTACTAATGCTTTCATTCTTATTATACTTCTTATTATTTATTATAAAGTAAGGATGTTGAATTTTCAACATTCAACCTTATCAAGTTTTAAGTTTTGCAGAAGTTATTACAAAGGATCAAGAGGTTGGTCACCTCTCCAAGACTTTGGGCATGTCCCCAGTTTAAGGTATCCAATACCTTCTAAGGTTTAAAGGTTTTCACCTTTCACATGAATTGGGTTTTGACACCTCGCCAATAGCGATAGTTCGAGGCAATGGCACCAGTACCTACTTTAAGGGCTGACAATTTCATTGGTGTTGTCTATATGTAGGATCCTAAGTATAATGGTAGACGTACCATACATCCATTCCTAAGGTTTCCAACGTTTTCACGTTAGCTAAGGTTTTCGACATTTTCATGTCGCTTACGATTGGATAGATGCCAGTTTGGGCCATACTCCAATTTACACCAGTTATTTGGGCTTGTCCCCAGTTATTTGGGCTTATCCCCGGTTGTTTGGGCTTGTTGGGCTTGCCCCTAGTTACTAATGATTCTTTCATTTGATGTTGGCTTGTCCCAAGTTATATATTGTTACAGGTTTACGAATGTTTAACAATTAAGGATCCTGAATCCTAAAATTCTATTGTTTATTGAGCTTTGACTGATACAATTATAAGTGTTAAGGATATAGAATCCTAACTTGGATTCACTGGTATGATCATTCATTTATCTTTGCTTTATTTCTGGCTTATTTATATTACCCGCATTCTTTGACAACAGGATATGTGGTCCTTGATCATAAAACATTCAATTCTTGAGCAATATGTTTTTATAAATACTTAGTATTCTTTTTAACACCTTATGGATTATTCAGCTAAATATCCAGAAATTTTTCAACATGTATAGCAATAAACATACTCAAAAAGAAAAGAAACAACAACAGAAATAGGCAAAAGCTTAACATTTTATTTATTTATAAGAACCCCTTTTTTAAGAAGGTTGTCAAAATTGTCAACCCAAACTTCTACCAAAAAACGGCCTGTCCGTTTGGGTTGACAAAGGGTGTCCATACTAACGGGTCATACGTTGCAGAATTTAAAATGCAGGAAAGTAAAACGAGGGGTATCAAAGCTTCATCCTCCACAAACAGAAGGATCCATCCACCTTTGCTACCCCCCCATTGTTTGAAGGATCAGTGATTCTTGAACCTAAGAACTATTTTTTAGTTACAGACCATAAATTGTTCAACATAAAAACACCATCACTAAAAACCAACAATCCTAAAAAAATGGGCTCCGGCCACGTCTAGAAGCATCCATCATCGCCCATTCGTGCAACCTACTCCACGGCTTCTTCACCACATTCACCTCCTTCTCCCTTGCCACCAACCGCTGCCTCTGCCAGATCCATCACGCTGCTTGGCTCCGGCTCCGGGATGGGTGCCTGCTCAGCATTTTCTTCGTCACCCAGCTCGATCAACCTCTGCTTCCAAGCAGCCACATCCCACTCAGCCCTGTCAAAAGAAGGATTCATGGCCTCTTCAACCATTTTAATCCTATCTTTGAGGATGGACCTAACGGCAAAAACCTTCGCCTCGTCAGCAGCCTCCAATCTCTCTTTGTTAGCCCGGATCTGATCCACCAAGATCTCCTTCTCCAAGCGCTTGACCTCCTTTTCCAAGTTGGAGATCCTTTTGTCCTTGGCAGCAGCAATTGTGCGGAGCTCGTCAACCTGCTCTTCAGCTAGGAGTTTTCCTTGGAGGGCTTCGAGTTGGGCTATTTTCTACATAAGACAAAATTTTCAGGATCAGTGATCCTCAAGGTTCAAGTGGAATTCAAGAATAAGTGATCCTTACCTCAGCAATGAAGTCAGAGATTTGCTGCTTGATCTGGGAGGTATCCACGGTTGGCTCGCTTGGTTTCTTCCTTTTGCTCCCGGATTTGGCTCTGGAAGGCATGACCCTTGTTCCTTTCTTACTTTGGCCTAAGGCCAGTTCAGCCTTGATGGAGCGGGGGGAGATGATACTTTGAAGTTCCCCGAGATCAAACTTGGTGGCAAATTTGGATGTAGACTTGACAGCACCTATGCAAATCAAGCTCAGATAAGTATTTATAAGCTATCTATTTTGTTGAATATTTTCATATACTTATATACAAATACTTACTTGACATCGTGACAGAGGTAGAGGTATCTTCTTCTAAATCCTTGATCTTGAGGTAAAAGGTCCTCACAGATGAATCAAGTGCCCAAAAGGCAGCAATCCTTACTGGTGTGGCAGGTTATCAAATCAAATGACGTCACACTGTGCAACGGATATATGCAAGTGGCAACGGCTAGTTTCTTTCTAACGAAACATGACTAATTCTTAGAGCATTTAATTAATCATGTTTGGGGGCAATTGTTAGGGATAGAATTTTAAGGGGAATATGCCATTATTCAAGCACGTGCCAGGAGTTAGTGATCGTTGTTGGTGAACATGGGATATTGTCGCGATTTTCGGATAGTTAGTTAAGGATAGTTTTTAGCTGAATAAAAGGGATATTGAGCTTGAATAAGATAGAGATTCGAACACACACATCTGCGACCTACACTACTCTCTGATACGCACACTAGCAACATTGTAACAAGCTCAATATTTCTGAAGTTGTAATTGTTTTTGCTTAATACTAATTGGTGATCGGTATTTGCCATCACCCGAGGTTTTTTGTGCCGGAGATCATCTCTTGATCAAGGGTTTTTCCTCGTATAAATCAATGTGTTCATTGTCATTTACTTCTGATTTTTGTTCATACACTTGTTCATATAACCAAGCATCCAACCTCACATTCAAAGTTTGGTTACATTATCCTTGTTGTAATTTTTTACCAAAACAATACGATTTATCAAATCAGATTCATGCTATTTGTTGACATAGGATGACTGTACTTCTTGCATAATTAATTATACCTCTTATATAAGAACAATAGACCTCTTGTACACATTACTAACAAGAATCATTTAAGAAGTCTATAGCCCTTCATGACATCATATAATTTCTCATTGCTACAAATAATCTTCATATTCTTCACATAATATCAGTCTTGTCAAGTCCAATTATATAAACCATATATATTCTTTAGATTCAGGTGAGATCAAGTGTAAAACTAGTACCCACCACACAAAACCAAATATATATATTCTTTCACACAAGATTTAGCTCAGTTATTTACTTTTTTCCTTTAATTCTTTTTAATATACACATTTTGACCCATGCTAAACAAATAAGGTTGTCATCTAAAAACTTTGACCCCTTGCTTGTCTACATTAAACTTATTAGAGTAGCAATATGTAACATATTCATAACTAGCCATATACAAGTATTAGATCGTATTATATATCCCTAATAACATAGAGCTCGACTCTACAACTTCAATTATCATTTTCACATCTACCCTGTGACTTCAATATTAAGCCATAACCTTTTAACACCTGCTTTATGTTAATTATACTATCCCGTATTCTTATAAATTATAATACTCATTCACACCTAAGACTTAGGTTAAGCATTATATCTTAAAATAACACCACATATTAGGTTATTATATTTCACGGGTCATCACTTATGACTTACTTTTACTCCAGACATATAACATACATGGGTGCTACAAATATCCCAACAGTTTAAATACCAAACCCCCTTATACTTGTTTAATAAGTCTTATTATATAAAACTCATTATCCCTCCTCAACAAAAGTCGCTACATATATTTAGCCAAAATCCCAAAATACTCATTATATTAACATGTATACCCCCAAGAAAATATTCAAAAATCACACCACAAATGGGATGTTACAAATAGATTGCTTATCTTGTTGTAATGTTATCCTTGGCAGGCCATGGATACATAACATGAAGGCAGTCCCCTCGACATATCACCAATGTGTCAAGCTCCCAAGTCCATGGGAGTAGTCAAGATAGATAGTGATCAGCAGGAGACAAAGAACTGCTACACTTCTTCAATGAAACCGGCTTCCAAATCCAGGGAAGCATAGCAATTAAAGTATCCTCCGAGAGACGTCATGGAGGCTAGAGAACAGGACGTCAAGGATATTCTGTTAGACCCTGAGGATCCTGAATCCAAGGTGTATATAGGATCCGAGATCCAAGATAGCATAGAGCAGGATATAGTATCCTTCCTGAAACGAAGAAAGTCTACCTTTGCCTGGAAGCACGATGTAACACCTCGTGTTTTCACGTCCAATATTTTTCCGACACGTGTTCTGGTAATCCTGGTGTGCTATGCGCCAAAACGGGAAGGACCGAGGGTGTTGAATCGCTTATTTTATCCTCGTCATGCCATGAAACGTATTGAGGGGCCAATGTGTAAAAATGTCAAATTTTTCTTCTCTGGAAGGCGGTTACGGACCGCAAGCCATATTGGTTACGGTCCATAACCATTTTTAAAACAGTGGGCGCCTGAGGTCCTTACGGGCCGCAAGGCATGACCCATACGGTCTGTAAGGACCTGCCAGCGAACAGAAATGTGGCAGAACCCAGTTCTGCCACCTCTGGACGCATTTGTTGCTTTCCTTGCATGCTTGACACGTTGTTGGACACATGTATACGTCCCTTAACACCTGGTAACCCTCTGTGATCATTCCTTGGCCATTTAATTGATGAAAAAGTGAAGTTGCAACACACTTTCATCACCAACTTTCATCAAGTTCATCCTAGTGAAGCTCCTAGTCTCTCCCAAGCATTCCTTTCTGATCCTAGCACCCATTTGGACTTGTTGTAAGTGTTCAATTCGTGCTAAGTTGATTCCTTATAGTTTATAGCCTAGAACAAAGTCTCGTCGTAAAAACGCCTTGACTTTGATCTAAATCCGTGTTAGTCCAGCCAATAAGTGTAACGAAAGTGGCTACGTGATTGTAATGATGTAGGTGTTAATCCCTAAAAAGGGCACCTCCTGATTACCACGAATTCTTGATCAATTGACGAGTCAAACTAAAGGTCAAAGAAAGTCAAACTGTCCAGTTTTTATAAAAATTCATAATTTACAATTTAGATATTATAAAATATGTTTTGATGCACTAACAACAAAAAATAAGTTGTAACATTTGTCAAAAACGGGTTTCCAAAACCCGCTCCGTTTTGTAATCGAATATCAAGTTATAAATGTCACGTTGTATATTTATGGTTATTTTGATTTTTAATGATACATAATTAATAAACAAACTAAACTATAAAAATTATATTTGATAAAAGTGAAAATAAAATAAATAAAAATAAAAAGTTGCTGCCGGGACTCGAACCCGGGTCAGCCGGTTTACAACTTCAAAGACTTAATACACACACACATCACCACTCCGCCACTTGTTTGTTTTCTGTCATCTCTAGGAAACAAATAGATTTTATGGACTAAGGTAAATCAATCGATTTCACCAATTGTAAATGAAATCGGTTATCAAACACCCAAAGTCGATCTGGATACTCGCGATTCAACTAGTATAACCGATAAACTGATGATTCCAATCAATGCTGCCGTGAATGGAACTTGAATTCGGAAGTGGATCGGTTTAATAACCGAAAGTTTTCAATTCTCGGATTACTTCAATCTTAGACCCCTCCTGCGACTCAAAACACTCTGCAAGACTTTCAATTACATTTCCGCAACCTTACAGTCCACGGAGAAGCTTAAATCAACTCGCCGGAAAAATTCTGCAAGTCGCCGGAAAACCGAGACTCACATCCACACGGTAATTCCTTCGACTCTTTCTGTTTCAATCATGTGATTAATCGGTCACTAACACAACTCCACCATCAGAATCAATCCTAGTCAACGTTTGTCGAAAATCCTACCTTCGCCGGAAAACTTCTGAAACTTCCGGAAACCCACTGAGAACTGGTATGACCTATCAAACTTCTGTTAAACGTTGATTAAGTGCCTCAACTTCTCAAATAATCGAACAAACCTGTTAATTGATTTTAACAGCCAGAGTTCACTTCCAGAACCGACGGACCTCTGCCGGAATTCGGTGAACAAACTGATCGGTACATCTTTCTCCCCAAACTCTCTCAATTCTTTACCTTTAAATTACTTATAATGTTTAAAAATCAAAAATGACATGAATCAGTTAAAATCAGTTAGACTTGGTTTTCTGGGTAAAATTAACGAAGAAGACGAAGACGCAGTATAACATAAGTATAATAAAAATCGATATAATGAACGGGTTAGACACACAGTCCAGCGGTGGACTGTGTGCAAACATATACGCATACGGCGCGAGTTCGAATCCTGTCCCAGCCTTACTCTCTATGTAATAAAATGCCTTTTTGTTTAAAACTGAACCGGGTTAATCTTTGTTAGTTGTTAAGTATAATAAAAACCGAGATATTAACCAGGTTAGACACACAGTCCAGCGGTGGACTGTGTGCAACGCTAAGTCGCACGTCACGCGTTCGAAACCTGTTACTGGCACCGGGTTGTTGAATTAAAATGTTTTTGAAATTAAAAGAATTTTGGTTAAATCGAATTAGTATATAAATATAATTAAAAACAAGATTATTTCGGGTTAGACATGTAGCTCAGTTGGTAGAGCTGCGTGCACGCGTACGGGAGGTCTCGGGTTCGAGTCTCACCCAGCGCATCCTTGCACACTGACCGAACCGGTCAACAAGTCAACGGTCAACGGTCAACGCAAAATAAACAGTTTTTTTATATATTTTTATTTATTTAATTTAATTTAAAAATCAATTAAAAATACTTAAAAATAACATTTTTAAAGATAGAAAATAGCCTTAAACTCACAATAATATATCTAAAAATTCCATTAAAATCCTTAATAAAATCGACTCATTTACTATATTTTTTCGCCATTATTTAGGTTAGAAATTCTCGTTGTTCATCTCTCCCGACTCGTGCGCATCTTATCATCTCCATTCAAACGCATCCAATGTGAGTGAATCTTTACAAATTCCCCGTTTTTATCACGTTTTGGGGTGTATCATGTGTCTTGTTATATATATTATATTTAAACCATGGTGCATACATCATATCATGAACATGTGTATTCAGTTTGTTTCAACTGTTGTGTAGTTATTGTTAGATGCAATTTATTATTTTCAGTACATGCAATTTCATAGGCCGCCGCTCCCCATTACATTATGAGCGTTGAGCATGTTCCCCATTTCATTATGAGCGTGAACCTGGCGTGCCCACATACGATCGGCTCCGTTTGATTGAGCCTTGATCGCACAGACATTTTCATTTTCAGTACATGCAATACGATCGGCTCCGTTTGATTGAGCCTTGATCGCACAGTTTCATTTATGTTATTTATCGTATGATGTTGGTATGTTCATGTATGCTATCATATGTTATTGTATGTTATAGTTGTGATTGCTATTTGCCACTGCTTGATTATTTACATTTGCTCATTTATGATTATGCACAATTTTTCATTGATAAACTAACAAGTAAATCATTAATAAATGTTTATCTAATAAGGTTCACTCGCCAACTTATGTTGACCCAAAAACCCCCATTTTTACACATGATACAGGTGAACCAGCAGCAGCCAGAAACACATAGGATTGGACTAGAAGAATAAAATGATTTAGAGTTTGGGATTGTTATGTTTGGCTTATTTTCTTTGTATTGTATGGACATGTTTGGATATTTGGAAATGTAACTTTGACTTTAATAAATAAGAAACATATTAGTAAATATCATGAGCTTTGGTGATAACCCAATTATGCCCCGACTCTTATTCCGCTGCGGGTCGGGGTGTGACAGATTGGTATCAGAGCCATGACTATAGGGATATAGGATAGGTTATTAGACCCTTAGAGCCTATACTATAGTTGATTAGAAACTTATAAGATTCTTGTGTGTTACATGCCAAATTTCATGATCTTTATATGTTTTATGTTAAATGTTACATTCAATGTTATGCAAGCATGTTCATAAGTATATATTATCATATAATGCCTATTATGAATCATATACTCATAACATATCACATCCATGGAAGCACACACCACATCATGATTACTTTTACAATGATTTTTGTGTTTTCAAATCTCATCAAAGTGAGTTCTCATGACGGGTATGTAGTAACTGGAAGGGTACCAGTACCGGTAGTAGGAACGTCCTGTCTAGGCTGGCATTCGTATAAATCCAAAATAAAGGACCAGTTTGCCTACCTGGGGACTAACGATGAGAGTACGAAGTACCTATTAGGCCAAAGCATGCTATACCAAACGTCGTGTGAGCTAACCCCACTTTGAGTTGTCATTGTGTCTACACTTGGACACATTCCGACCATACATCTCGTAAACATATTTTGTGGTTTGCATTCGGGTGATGCAAGTGTTAAATCGCCAATACTAATGTGAATCCTACCAAGCCAATAGCCATGGGGCCCACATGACTATATAGGTGAAGGTATGGGGGACATTTGAAGCCCAACATGAGCGAACCCAAGACATCCTATGGATGTAGTTGCATTATTGATATTTATGTTATTTTCATTTTCTTAAAGACACATGACACCTAAAAAGACACCATAAACTCGCAATCTTCTTATGTATGTTCCTGTAGATGTCGTCCAGACAACAACGAAGGGGTAAAAGATCAGGGAGGTCTCAGGAACGCTTGGCCACACAAATCGCAAAACAAATGGCCACGATACTGCCTGACATTGTGGTCCAAGTACAACAAGCCCTCGCTACAAATCCTACTAACCCTCCCCAACAACATGACCAGAACATCGACAACCCTCCTACCAGCAAGTGCTCATACAAACATTTCAAATCTTGTGATCCTCCTAAATTTGAGGGGACCGAAGGTGTCACTGCTCTCCTCCACTGGTTCGAGGAGATGGAAAACACTTTTCTCAACTGCGATTGTCCTGAGGATCGCAAGGTTCGATACGCCACCGGGAGACTATTTGGGGTAGCTCTCACTTGGTGGAATATTGAAAAAGGGAAGAGGGGAACTGAAGATGCAATGGCCTTAACTTGGGAGGAGTTAAGGGAAATCATGACTAGGCGTTTCTGTCCTAGGAATGAAATTAAAAAGTTGGAGGACGAATTTCATTCTTTAAAGCAAAAGGAGGGTGATCATACCACCTATAACAAGAGGTTCTTGGAGTTGAGCCAAATGGTTCCAAATTTGTTCACCCCAACTTATTGTCTGATCGAGCATTATATTCGAGGACTTCCCTCGAAAATCCAAGATTCAGTTCTCAGCGTTTCACCAGTAACACTTGAAGCTGCTATGGAGCTAGCAACTAAACTGACCGAGAACCGAATTCGCAACGGGAAGTTAAAAGAAGAGAAAAAGAAAGCCCCTGTTGAGGGTCAAACTTCAAACCATCCCATCTCTTCCTCTAAGTTTGCCAACAAGAGGAAGCGCAACACCAGAAACTTCGCTGTTACTCAAACCAACTCCCCTATCCCTGCTGCACCCATTACCCAGGTTGCCCCTTCACCCGCACCATACAGAAGACCTTACACTGGCCCGTTACCAAAATGCAACCGTTGCCAATATCACCATTCTCCTGATCATCCTTGCCAATATTGCACCGGCTGTGGTCGCGCAGGCCATACTGTTCAAACCTGCCGCATGCCTCAACGAACGAACCGCCACCAGCCTTCAACCCAAACCCACCAACCAATAATGGGTCAAGCCCAACAACCCCTACTATTACCACCCACCCAACATTTAGCCCAAACATATTACCAACCCAATTATCCTATGGGTCAACCAATGCGGGCTTGCTACAATTGCGGAGACCCAAGCCATTTCAGAAACACTTGTCCAAGGTTGGTAAACATTATTCATGCTCAGGCCCAAGCCAACCGGTGAATCAAGCGAACCAAGCTCCTCCACCTGCAAGAGGAAGAGCTTTCAATATTAACGCTAATCAGGCTAGAGCTGACGGCAATGTGGTTAACGGTACGTTCCTTATAAATGGTAGATATGCATCTATGTTATTTGATACTGGTGCGGATAGAAGTTTTGTGTCTTTAGAATTTGAACCTATCTTAAACAAAAATCGGGATAAGCTCACGGAATCCATAACGGTAGAAGTTGCTGACGGGAAACCAGTTTCATTAAACTCTATTATACGCAACTGTACCCTCACCCTAAACGACCACGAATTCTCAGTCGACCTTATTCCTATGAAGCTGGGAAGTTTTGATATCATAATTGGTATGGACTGGCTCAGTCAACATCAGGCAGAAGTTGTATGTCGCGAAAAATTTATACGTATTCCTCTTTCAAACGGTCAGACTCTTCGAATCCTTGGAGAAACCTCGTCGAAAGAACTCAGCTTAATGTCTTGTCTTCAAGCTCAAAAATATCTTCGCAAGAATTATGACGCGTTTTTAGCTCATATCATCAAAAAGGGAACCAAGGAGAAGAAACTTGAAGACATTCCTGTAGTAAAAGATTTCCCACAAGTTTTTCCTCACGACATTTCAGGACTTCCTCCAGTTAGAGAAGTCGAATTCCGTATTGATCTTATACCTGGTGCTACACCAGTTGCAAAGTCTCCTTATAGGTTAGCCCCCTCTGAAATGCAAGAGCTAGCCAGTCAATTACAAGAGTTGACTGACAAGGGATTCATACGTCCTAGTTCATCGCCTTGGGGTGCACCTGTTCTTTTCGTAAAGAAGAAAGATGGATCGTTTCGTATGTGCATCGACTACAGAGAGCTCAACAAGTTAACAATCAAGAATCGCTATCCTTTACCTCGCATTGATGATCTTCTTGACCAACTTCAAGGTGCCAACTGCTTTTCAAAAATCGACCTTCGATCTGGCTATCATCAACTTAGAGTACATGAAGAAGACGTCCCAAAGACTGCTTTCCGAACTCGTTATGGCCATTATGAATTCATGGTCATGCCATTTGGTTTAACCAACGCACCAGCTATCTTCATGGACCTAATGAACAGAGTCTGCAAACCTTATCTTGATCGGTTTGTGATAGTCTTCATCGACGACATTCTTATTTATTCAAAGTCTAAATCTGATCATGAGCGTCATCTTCGACTCATCCTTACACTTCTAGAGAATGAAAAGCTTTACGCTAAATTCTCCAAATGCGAATTTTGGTTAAAAGAGGTGCAATTCCTCGGACATGTAGTCAATGACAAGGGAATACATGTCGACCCCTCAAAGATCAAAGCGGTACAAGAATGGCAAGCTCCACGTACACCAACTGAAGTAAGATCTTTTCTTGGTCTAGCTGGCTATTATCGTCGTTTCATTTCAAACTTCTCTCGCATTGCTGTACCACTCACGGCTTTAACTCATAAGGGAAAACCTTTCATATGGGGACCCAAGCAAGAAGAAGCCTTCCAAACCCTTAAACAAAAACTTTGTGATGCACCAATCCTCACTCTTCCTGAAGGTTGTGATGATTTTGTGGTCTATTGCGATGTGTCAGGGCAAGGATTGGGCTGCGTTCTAATGCAAAGAGGGAAAAGTTATAGCTTATGCTTCGAGACAACTCAAGACGCATGAAAAGAACTACACCACCCATGACCTAGAACTTGGAGCCGTTGTGTTCGCTCTTAAGATATGGAGACATTATCTCTATGGTACTAAGTGTGAAATATACACTGGGCCACAAGAGTCTTCAACATATCTTCAATCAAAAGGAGTTAAACATGAGGCAACGAAGATGGGTCGAACTTCTAAATGACTACGACTGTGAAATTAGATACCACCCTGGCAAAGCAAATGTGGTGGCTGATGCACTTAGTCGAAAGGGTTATGCGAACTCCATTCGTCTTCTATGTTCGCAAATCTATAACTGACATTAAAGATCAAATTCGAGAAGCCCAACACGTTTCAATAACGGAAGATGATGTACGAAAGGAGATGTCCTGTGGAGCTGAGCTAAAAATTGAAACTAAATCTGACGGTATTCTGTACTACCTAGATCGTATCTGGATTCCTAACCACAACAATCTTCGTGAAATTCTTATGAATGAAGCTCACAAAACGCGATACTCTATACACCCAGGAGCCGATAAGATGTATCAAGACCTACGATATACCTATTGGTGGCCTGGAATGAAGAAGGATATTGCTGTTTTTGTTTCTAAGTGCCTTACATGTTCCAAGGTGAAAGCTGAACACCAAAGACCCTCAGGACTCCTGGTCCAACCTGAAATACCTGTATGGAAGTGGGAAAATATAACCATGGACTTCATTACCGGGTTACCTCGCACTTCTGGTGGGTATGACACTGTATGGGTAATAATTGACCGACTTACAAAATCAGCTCACTTTATTCCTATCCACGAAGATTTCAAGAACGAAAAGCTTGCTCGTATTTATATCAGCGAAATCGTAAGCCGACATGGGGTACCGTTAAGTATTATTTCTGATCGTGATGGTCGTTTCACTTCACGAACATGGCAAGCAGTACAATCCGCTATGGGTACGCGACTAGATCTCAGTACCGCCTATCATCCTCAAACTGATGGACAATCTGAGCGCACCATTCAAACTCTTGAAGATATGCTTCGAGCATGTGTCATAGACTTCAAGGGAATTGGGACGCCCACCTACCATTAGCTGAATTTTCGTACAACAACAGCTATCATTCGAGTATCGGCAGGGCACCTTTCGAAGCCTTATATGGTCGTAAGTGCCGATCTCCTGTATGTTGGCACGAAATTGGGGAAGCTCAAATCACTGGTCCAGAATTGATCCAAGAAACCACAGACAAGATCCATCAAATCCGAAACAATCTTTTAGCGGCCCAAAGTCGTCAAAAGAGTTATGCAGATAAACGACGGAAGCCTTTAGAGTTTAACATTGGGGATCATGTACTTCTAAAAGTATCACCGTGGAAGGGAGTAGTTCGTTTTGGTCAAAAGGGCAAGCTAGCACCACGCTACGTAGGACCTTTCAAGATACTCGAAAGAGTAGGACCTGTAGCATACAAGCTGGATCTACCAGAAGAACTCAACAGGATTCATCCCACATTCCACGTATCAAACTTGAAGAAGTGCCTCGCTGATGAAAACCTCCACATTCCTCTGGAAGATATTCAGATTGATGAATCTATGCATTTTATTGAAAGACCAGTAGAAATCATGGACTTCGGGGAGAAACGTTTACGACGAAGTCGCATCCCAATTGTTAGGGTAAGCTGGGAGTCGAAACGGGGACCTGAGTTTACTTGGGAACGTGAAGACTCAATGCGCGAAAAATACCCGCATCTTTTTCCTACTGCTTCTACTACTTAAATTTCGGGACGAAATTCCTAAAGTAGGGGATACTGTAACATTTGTCAAAAACGGGTTTCCAAAACCCGCTCCGTTTTGTAATCGAATATCAAGTTATAAATGTCACGTTGTATATTTATGGTTATTTTGATTTTTAATGATACATAATTAATAAACAAACTAAAATATAAAAATTATATTTGATAAAAAGTGAAAACAAAATAAATAAAAATAAAAAGTTGCTGCCGGGACTCGAACCCGGGTCAGCCGGTTTACAACTTCAAAGACTTAACACACACACACACATCACCACTCCGCCACTTGTTTGTTTTCTGTCATCTCTAGGAAACAAATAGATTTTATGGACTAAGGTAAATCAATCGATTTCACCAATTGTAACTGAAATCGGTTATCAAACACCCAAAGTCGATCTGGATACTCGCGATTCAACTAGTATAACCGATAAACTGATGATTCCAATCAATGCTGCCGTGAATGGGACTTGAATTCGGAAGTGGATCGGTTTAATAACCGAAAGTTTTCAATTCTCGGATTACTTCAATCTTAGACCCCTCCTGCGACTCAAAACACTCTGCAAGACTTTCAATTACATTTCCGCAACCTTACAGTCCACCGGAGAAGCTTAAATCAACTCGCCGGAAGAATTCTGCAAGTCGCCGGAAAACCGAGACTCACATCCACACGGTAATTCCTTCGACTCTTTCTGTTTCAATCATGTGATTAATCGGTCACTAACACAACTCCACCATCAGAATCAATCCTAGTCAACGTTTGTCGAAAATCCTACCTTCGCCGGAAAACTTCTGAAACTTCCGGAAACCCACCAAGAACTGGTATGACCTTTCAAACTTCTGTTAAACGTTGATTAAGTGCCTCAACTTCTCAAATAATCGAACAAACCTGGTAATTGATTTTAACAGCCAGAGTTCACTTCCAGAACCGACGGACCTCTGCCGAATTCGGTGAACAAACTGATCGGTACATCTTTCTCCCAAACTCTCTCAATTCTTTACCTTTAAATTACTTATAATGTTTAAAAATCGAAAATGACATGAATCAGTTAAAATCAGTTAGACTTGGTTTTCTGGGTAAAATTAACGAAGAAGACGAAGACCAGTATAACATAAGTATAATAAAAATCGATATAATGAACGGGTTAGACACACAGTCCAGCGGTGGACTGTGTGCAAACATATACGCATACGGCGCGAGTTCGAATCCTGTCCCACCCTTATTCTCTATGTAATAAAATGCCCTTTTGTTTAAAACTGAACCGGGTTAATCTTTGTTAGTTGTTAAGTATAATAAAAACCGAGATATTAACCAGGTTAGACACACAGTCCAGCGGTGGACTGTGTGCAACGCTAAGTCGCACGTCACGCGTTCGAAACCTGTTACTGGCACCGGGTTGTTGAATTAAAATGTTTTTGAAATTAAAAGAATTTTGGTTAAATCGAATTAGTATATAAATATAATTAAAAACAAGATTATTTCGGGTTAGACACGTAGCTCAGTTGGTAGAGCTGCGTGCACGCGTACGGGAGGTCTCGGGTTCGAGTCTCATCCAGCGCATCCTTGCACACTGACCGAACCGGTCAACAGGTCAACGGTCAACGGTCAACGCAAAATAAACAATTTTTTATATTTTTATTTATTTAATTTAATTTAAAAATCAATTAAAAATACTTAAAAATAACATTTTTAAAGATAGAAAATAGCCTTAAACTCACAATAATATATCTAAAAATTCCATTAAAATCCTTAATAAAATCCACTCATTTACTATATTTTTTCGCCATTATTTAGGTTAGAAATTCTCGTGGTTCATCTCTCCCGACTCGTGCGCATCTTATCATCTCCATTCAAACGCACCCAATGTGAGTGAATCTTTACAAATTCCCCGTTTTAATCACGTTTTGGGGTGTATCACGTGTCTTGTTATATATATTATATTTAAACCATGGTGCATACATCATATCATGAACATGTGTATTCAGTTTGTTTCAACTGTTGTGTAGTTATTGTTAGATGCAATTTATTATTTTCAGTACATGCAATTTCATAGGCCGCCGCTCCCCATTACATTATGAGCGTTGAGCATGTTCCCCATTTCATTATGAGCGTGAACCTGGCGTGCCCACATACGATCGGCTCCGTTTGATTGAGCCTTGATCGCACAGACATTTTCATTTTCAGTACATGCAATACGATCGGCTCCGTTTGATTGAGCCTTGATCGCACAGTTTCATTTATGTTATTTATCGTATGACGTTGCTATGTTCATGTATGCTATCATATGTTATTGTATGTTATAGTTGTGATTGCTATTTGCCACTGCTTGATTATTTACATTTGCTCATTTATGATTATGCACAATTTTTCATTGATAAACTAACAAGTAAATCATTAATAAATGTTTATCTAATAAGGTTCACTCGCCAACTTATGTTGACCCAAAAACCCCCATTTTTACACATGATACAGGTGAACCAGCAGCAGCCAGAAACACATAGGATTGGACTAGAAGAATAAAATGATTTAGAGTTTGGGATTGTTATGTTTGGTTTATTTTCTTTGTATTGTATGGACATGTTTGGATATTTGGAAATGTAACTTTGACTTTAATAAATAAGAAACATATTAGTAAATATCATGAGCTTTGGTGATAACTCAATTATGCCCCGACTCTTATTCCGCTGCGGGTCGGGGTATGACATAAGTATTAGAACTTATGCCAACTGATTTGGCTCGTCAAGTTTTGGTCTAGGGTCGGTTTGCAACCGAAAGTCGCTATATATGACTTTTCATTGGCCTTTCGGTTCTAACCCGATTTAGCCATTTTGGCTAATGACTTTTGGTCACTTCAAGACCATATTTAAGTATAGGATGATCTCCTAAAGTTTCATCACTCGATTCATTAGAAATCTAAGTTTCTATATAAGTTCCATAATTATTTATTAAAACTTTACAAAAAGGTCCATTTCATACAAATTAAGGTTTTAAACATACATGCATATAAAAATATGTTATAAACTGATTCATAATCATAATTTGATTATATTGATGTCAAGAATCTGATTCAAACCTGAGTTTTCACAAAAGATGCGTTTATGGCATTAAAATGACTAAAATGCCCTTTTCGGCATTTTAGAAACACTTAACACAATTTTATGATCAAGATGATATATTTACTGATGTAATATGATAAGTAGGACCATTTGGGATGTTCATTCAGATATAACCTGAATGAAGGCTTAAGATTCGTGAATTGCTGATAAATGACTAAATTACCTTTTTTCACGCAAAATGATTTAATCAATCTTTTTATGACTAAAACTTAAACCTACTGATGTAATAAGTTAAATGACATATTATTGGTATATAAAATAGGTGATAACTTCTGTTTAACTTAAACATCGATTTAAACGTCATTTTAGCGACTTTTACGCCTTTTCGGCACATAGTATGGTTTAAAACCATAACTATGAGCTAAGACTTGATACCTACTGATTTATAAACTTATTTTTAACATATTAATAGTAAGTACAAGTCTCGAACTCAGAATCCCAATTTTGGCTTCAAAGCTATGTGTGAAATTACTAAAATGCCCTTAAGGGACATAGATTATTACAAATTCGTCAAACACACATATATTTGATATCCTACTGTTACAACATCATAAAATAAGTATTTTTACAGAATATTAGCAACTTTGACATCAGAGTCATTTTAAACATCTTTTATAAACACTGAAATGACCAAAATGCCCTTATAAGGCATAATTCGGTTTTAAATATACATCGGGCCTATCTTTTGCAAAGTTACTGATTTTATAACATATTTTAAACATATCTTCATATGGAACTTGTATATGACTCTCTGGGTTACCCGGTTTCTCTTATACGCTTACGAATAAGCATGCGTAACTAGTTTACGTAAAATACCGTAACGGGTTTAACTTTGTCATTTCTCTATCAAAATCCAAAATGTTGTTGGTTTACCCATATTAGATAAGTTTAGATACTTGTCGGGTCCAACTAACATCCTATTCCGGTCATCGCTTAATCTAGCGTATCGTACCGTATTATTTTAGCGTAAGACTAACCGGTTCAAGTCTAAGACTTAACTGAGGATCCGTTAGCATTCTATTATTGGTTAATAATTACCATCACTCTAGACTGAACGCCTTCCAGTAAATTGTGCCTGCGGCTGAGTTTTGGGCTTCAAGGAGACTTAACCTCAGGTAAATACTCTTAACCTATTTTCCCTATACGGGCTTGGGATACGGTAAACTATTACTGCTTGGTCGGGTATGGAAATTATGTTTTATCCAGTTGTGATAATTAACTAAAATTACATAACCCGGTTTTGATCTGTTTTGTCTGAAACTCAAACATTGGGGGTGGGCTTAACCTTGTCCAGGATATCCTTGGCTCACTAAAGTGTTAGTGGCCACGACTAAAGCATGGCGTGTAGGCATACACTGGGTAATTGCTAACTGCTTTCTTTGTGAAAGTTCAGAGTGGTGTGTCAGTCGATCATGTCTTGGTTTCTGTACCGGGCCCTATATGTAAAAGCCTGACATGTAAATCTGTATACAAGGTCATTTGTACTGTCCTAAGTTATTTTACAAAATGTGCTAGTGCACCTAAAATCATTTTCGAAAGGGTTTCAAAATGAGTCGGTTGACAGTATTTACCAGTGTAAACTAACGTATTTTCAAAGATTAAAATACAGGTACAAGTACGCAATAGGCTAGAAGTTGCATGGCGTTGACATTAAGGAGTTGCGACCTTAGAGTTGAGCCTGTAGAGTCTGTTTTCATTTTCTATGTTATCTGATCCACCTGTGGATCTTATTACAAACCTTGTCTGTATATATTTATGTTTCGAACTCTGGACACTTTATGGTTTGTAATAGTTTATATTTTACTCCCAGCCTTCCGCTGTTTTGCTCTGTGTTGTAATCGGTTATGATGATATCAATTGTACGTCACGATACTCCCCATCTGGCCCACCGGAATACACGTGGAAATCGGGTGTGACACACGAAGACATGACAGGTATTTCAAAAGACGTTATTACTCATAAGCTTGGTATTGACAGATCTTTCAGGCCAATTCACCAAAAGAGGAGAAAGTTTGCACCTAAAAGAAATGTCATCATCCAAGAAGAGGTAGACAAGTTACTAAGGGCAGGTATGATTTGAGAGGTCAAGTATCCAAGATGGCTAGCCAATGTGGTTGTTGTCCAAAAGAAAAATGGAAAGTGGAGGGTATGTGTCGATTTTACTGATTTAAACAAGGCATGTCCCAAGGATCTTTTCCCATTACCCCACATTGACTCCATGGTGGATGCTACGGCGAGTCATGAGTTGTTAACTTTTATGGATGCTTCATCTGGATTTTAGCAAATTCAGATGGAACCATCTGACCAAGAGGACACCGGGTTCATGACACCTACCGGCATATATTGTTATATTGCAATGCCCTTTGGTTTAAGAAATGCATGTGCTACATACCAAAGGCTGGTGAATATGATGTTCAAGGAGCAGCTTGGACACACAATGGAAGTATACATAGATGATATGGTGGTCAAGTCTAAAAGAGCTGAGGATCACCTGAAGGATCTTGAAGAAGCATTCAATATCCTTGACCAGTACAACATGAAATTGAACCCTTCCAAATGCCATTTCGGGGTTAAAGCTAGAAAGTTTTTAGGATATATGGTGACCAAGAGAGGGATCGAAGCAAGTCCGGGGCAGATCAAAGCCATAGTCAACATCAAATCTCCTGCCAATGCTAAGGATGTGTAAAGATTAACAGGAAGAATTGCAGCATTGAACAAATTCATCTCAAAATCCTCATAAAAATGCAAGGAATTTTATGATATCCTAAGGAAGAACAAGAAGTTCGAATGGACTGAAAAACTTGAAGCTGCTCTACAAGCCCTCAAGGATTACTTATCCTCTGCACTAGCTTTGATGAAACCTGAAGATGGAGAACCATTATCCTTATACCTAGTTGACTCAGGTAAAGCGGTAAGTGTGGTCCTAGTTACGGATCATGAAGGCCAACAACATTCGGTATACTATGTAAGTAAAAGTCTACTTGGTGCCGAGGCCATGTATTCTCATTTAGAGAAACTTATTCTTGCTTTAATCATGGCTTCTACTAAACTTAGACATTATTTTGAAACTCACACTATAATTTTAAGACTAACTTTCCTATCAAGAATGTCCTCAGGAAACCTGAGATGTCAGGCAGGTTGGCAAAATGGGCAGTTAAACTTAGTGCATACAACGTCAAATATGAACCAAGGACTGCCATCAAGTCTCAGGCTTTGGCTGACTTTGTGGTTGATTTCAGTAGTGACCTACAAAGGGAAGCTGAGTTGGAAGTAGAACAACTTGAGGAAACCAAGGATCCTTGGACACTCTTCACAGATGCAGCCTCAAATGTCAAGGGAACTAGACTTCTCTTACTACTAAAATCGACACAATGGGACATTATACCCCAATCTATAGCATGTGAATTTCAAACCACTAATAATGAGTCAGAGTATGAGGCCTTGATAGCAGGTTTGCAATTAGATAAGCATATGAGGGTCATGTATCTTCAAGTATTTGTGGATTCTCTGTTAATTACTAATCATTATAATGGTTCCTATGTTGTAAAAAGGGACAAGCTAATCAAGTATTAGGAGATAGTCAGAAAATTGGCAGATTCTTTTGCTTTTTTTCATTTTAACACGGGTACCCAGGGAAGAAAATGCAGAAGCGGATGCCTTAGCCAATCTAGGATCCTCACTGAAGATGCCAAAGGATGTGAAGATACCCATCATCCATATTCCGACTCCCGCAATTGAGGAAGATGAAGCAATGGAGATAGTGGAAGATGCTTCAATTGTACCTAGTGATAATACACAATCAATTCCAGGATCATGGATCCTTCCAATCCTGAATTATATTCAGAACAGGGAATTTCCATTGGGGAAAATCCTAGAGTCTACAAGATCAAGGTATCCCAATTCACTATAATTAATAACTTGCTATATAAAAGATCTCTTGCATGCCCCTATCTATGGTGCATTGAGGATCCTGATGTCCACGAAGTCTTGAAGGACTTTCATGAAGGAGACTGTGGAAATCACACTGGAGGCAGAGCACTATTGTTAAGGATCCTTAGAACATGATATTATTGGCCCAACAATAAAGAAAGATGCTCTGGAATACGCAAAGAAATGTGATGCTTGCCAAAGACATAGTAACATTCTTCATCAACCGGCAGAACCTTTGCATCCTATATCCTCTTCCTGGCCAATCATGAGGTGGGGAATGGATATAGTAGGCAAGCTTCCCAAGGCACCAGGAGGAAAAGTGTTTATGTTGGCCATGACAGACTACTTCTCCAAGTGGATAGAAGCTGAAGCCTTTGCTCAAGTCAGAGAAAAGGAAGTCATATCCTTTATTAAAATAAATCTTATTACTAGATTTGGAATTCCTTCCGAAATTGTTTGTGATAACGGATCCCAGTTTATTGGGAGTCGTACTACTAACTTTGTGACAGCTGGGGGATTAGAATGATAACATCAACACCAGTCCACCCACAAGCTAATGGCCAGGCAGAATCATCCAATAAGATCATCATCAATTAAAAAAAGAAGCTTGGATCCAAGAAGGGAAAATGGGCTGAAGAGTTGTCATACGTCCTATGGGCTGATAGAATAACCCCTAAGAATGCTACGGGTCAAACTCACTTTTCCTTAGTCTTTGGAGCTGAAGCAGTGATCCCTACAGAGATAGTAGTCCTTACGGCCAGAACAAGCATCCGTGATCCTGAAGCAAATGCTGAGACTCTGACTCAAGACTTGGATACCGTGGAAGAACTTAGAGAAAAGGATAAGGCTGGCTAGCAATCAACAAAGAATGGCTGGAGCTTATAACAAGAATGTCAGGGTAAGAAGATTTCAAGCTGGTGATATGGTATTGAGGAAGACATTTCAGAATACCACGAATCCTTCTGATGGCAAGTTAGCACCGAAATGGAAGGCCCCTACCTTATCGAAGTTGAAGTTGGAAAGGGGGTATATCGTTTGCTAACTATGGATGGTGATCTTCTGCCAAGAGCTTGGAATGTTATACACCTAAAGCATTATTTTATGTAAGGATCAAGGATCCTAAAGCACTCTAATGTTCAGTTCAGATTGAAGGATCCTCAAAGGATATATCATCCTTTCTTTGGTAACATTTTACTAATTCTTTCATATCATATTTATTGTTTATTATAAGGAAAGGGTGTTAAATTCTTAGCATCCAAGTTTATCTAGTTTTAAGCTTTTGCAGAATTTACTTAAAGGATCTAGAGGTTGGCCACCTCTGCAAGACTTTGGGCATGTCCCCAGCTTAAGGTATCCAATACCTTCTAAGGTTTAAAGGTTTTCACCTTTCACATGAATTGGGTTTCGACACCCCGCCAGTAGCGCTCGTTATCCAAGTTAGTTCGAGACAATGGGACCAATACCCGCTTTAGGGGCTGACAATTTCATTGTTGTTGGCTATATGAAGGATCCTAAGTATAATGGTAGACGTACCATACATCCGTTCCTAAGGTTTCTAGCGTTTTCACGTTAGCTAAGGTTTTGGCATTTTCATGTCACAAAAGATTGGTTAGTCGCGAGTATGGGCCAGACACCAGTATCCTAAGGTTTCTAACGTTTTCACGTTAGCTCAAGTTTAATATTTTCATATTACCTATGATGATTGGGCTTGTCCCTAGCTTAACGGGCTTGTCCCCAGTTTATTGGGCTTGTCCCCAGTTATCATTGGTTTGTTCCCAGTTCTTTTGGGCTTGTCCCCAGTTTATTTGGGCTTGTCCAGTTATTTGGCTCGTCCTAATTTATTTGGGCTTGTCCCCAGTTTGTTTTGTTTGGCTAAGTCCCAAGTTGATTTCAACAGGTTTTGAAGCTTTGGAGACTCATAAGTTGATTTAGAAAGGATCATGGATCCTCGAAGTTTATCTAACGGTGACTTGTTTGTTAGTACAAAGTTAGTTCCTAAGGGTATAAAATCCTAACTTGTATTTTCCGATATGCTTTATTCTCATACTTGTTTATCTTATTGACTTCATCCTGAACCTTGCAATTAAGGGTATATGACTTATTTACTTGTATCTAATTAGATTTTATCTATGATTATTATTTACAAGAATTGGCAAATTTTTAACAACATGATTTTTTCTAAATTCTTATAAGGTCAAACTTATGATTTTTCACAAAAAATCTATTTAAATATGGAAACACAAGTATATCAAGTAAACTTTACCAAACAAATGAACAACACCGGAGATAGTAAAAAGTCTAATATTATTAGGCCCATTAATATTTACCAAAAGTATCCGGCCTGGACTTCACCAGCAAAATGTGGACCATCCATCCAGGCCGGATCGGGTTTGTCTAACAGTTAATGTTCATGCAGAAAAGTAAAATGCAGGAAATAAAGAGCATGATAACAAAGGCTTCATCCCCCAAACAAAGGATCCCTCCACCTTTGTCATCCTACCTATTGTCTGAAGGATCAGTGATCCTTAATCCTAGAAACTATTGTTCAGAGTTACAAACCCAAATGGTTCAAAACAACCAGCAAAAACCACAAATCCTAAAAAGTGGGCTCCGGCCTCGTCTAAATTATCCTTCATCGCCCACAGATGCAGCTTACACCGTAGCTGCCTCACCACCTTCACCTTCAGCACCCTCAACCACCATCTCTTCAACCTCCTTCTGCACCCGGCTGGATCCTGCTTCACCTGTTGTTGCCACTGTCATCTCTGGTTCACAGCCACCAAAGTTGCTCAATGCTACTTCCCAGGAAGCCACGTCCCACGAAGATCTGTCAAAACTAGGATAGCTAGCCTCTTTGGCCATTTTTATCATGGATTGAAGAACCGTTTTGGAAGCGTAAACCTTGGCCTCTTCAATAGCATTCATGGAAGCTTCATGAGCCCCCACTTCAGCGTTCAGCAGCAGTTCTTCCAGGCCCAGCTTCTCCTTCTTCGGTGCCCTTTTCTCCTTTTCAAGCTTGGATATATCTTTATCTTTAGCGGCCGCAATAGAGCGCATCCCAGTCAAGGTGTCTTCATATTCAGCCATCTTCCTCTCGTAAAAGATCTTCATATGGCTGAACTCCTGTGAAAAAGCAAGCAAACGTAATGATATAAGAACCTCATAAACAGGTAAAGTAAAATGATGGGATCAAGGATCCTTACCTCGGTCAAGGTATCATGGAGCCGTTTCTCAATGGCGGAGAGATCACTTTCTGGATCAGAGGGCTTCTTCCTTTTTGAAGCAGACTTGGCTCTGGTGGAAACTGGGTGAGGCTCAACAGCAGGGACGTTCTTCATCGAACCCTTTTTCACAACTTTGGAAGTGATGATGTTGTTGATATCGTCAAAGGCGAAGGATCCAGACTAAGAAGTAGACTTTTGAACACCTGTCATCATACATCAAAAAGATAAGTTTTCGATTCAAACCATATTATTTCATTTATACAGTATATTGTATGATTACTTACTTGACATGCTGCAGGATGAGGAGGCATGTAATTCTTCAATAGGATCCTGAATCCTTATCTTAAATGTTCTGTCTATAGGATAAACTTGCAGGAAGGCTTTAGCTAGATCAGCAGTTCCCGGTTCTTCTAATAAACTTGCAAAGTTTTGCACAGAGAAATCAAAAGAAACAAACTTGGTGAGAAATCAGAATGTAAACAGATCAATACAACAACCCTATCTCCTACCCTTCGAGATCCACCGAAGAGGCAAAGTGTCCCCTTCAGGATGGAATCTCTCCTTATAAAGAAAAATTGATTCTTCCAAAGAGAATCATTTCTGGTGGTTTTAAGAACAGAGATAGGCTGGCGTGGCTTGGATTTGAAAACATAACGGTTGGAACCATGGGTGGTAAGCACATAGAGGTAAGCTAGTTCGCTGAGGCCAAACTGCAACCCTTTTTCCTTGATAACCTGCTCAATGGTAAACAAAGTTCTCCATAACATCGGCATAGCCTGGCTATAACTGATACCGGTGTGTTTGAAGAAGTTCTGGGTTAAAGCAGGGAAGGGGTATGAAAACCCTAATAGGAAGGGGAGTGCAGGAAAGCATACCCAGACTCCCGACACGGCGTCGCTTTGCACGGAGGGGTCAAATGGTCGGAAAATGGTAGTGGAAGGAAAACAGGATTTTAGGTTCTTGATTACCGGATCTATAAATTTACAGATCTTGGAGGAAGGGTCTTTTATCAGGTTTTGTGATCTGGGTGACTCATTGGGTTTATTGGAATCGGATTGCGGTTAGGATCTGGTATGCATTTTTGCCGAAGTCCGATAAGAACGAAAGGAAGGAGAGAGAGAAGTACCTAGATAGAGGAACCGTGTGAAGGATTTAAGAAGAAGTTATGCGGATTTAGAGAAATAGGGAGTTATCTTTTCCCCAAAAAATCGTAATGATGGTTTAATAGACTGTGCAAGTCCCATCAATTATCCTGCAACGACTAGTTTGAATTGAAAATATGACAGTTGTGATCCATTATCACAACCGCCATATTGGGGGCAATTGTTAGGGCTGGTTTTCTTTTATTTATGGATCAAGGATCCTCTTGAGTATCATGAATGATTCTTTCTGAGACACATGGAGGATACTAGAATGATTAAGGATCCTTAGTACGTATTACAGTTACTAACAATTGTCTTTGATATGTTGTTCAAATTTAATGCAGGTATTCGTTGAAGACTAGATCAAGCTGGAATATTGGAATATACTGAGAATTACGTACGTGCATCGAGCTATATGGACGTTGTGGATGAACGTGGGTGATCCCGATATTTCAGATAGTTAGTTGCTAGCTAAAAACTCTATCTTTTGAGGGGATATTGAGCTATTATTAGGGACACACACATCTTTTATCACAACTCTCGGAAAACTCACTACAACACTCAAGATTTCGCTTGTAAACAGCTCAATATATTCCAAAGTTGTAATCTTGTTTGTTGATATAGTCGATAGTGATAGTTTTCACTATCCGAGGTTTTTATGTCGGCGATCTACTAGTGATCAAGGGTTTTTCCTCGTATAAATCTATGTGTCCGACATTGTTTGCATTTATAACTAGTTCATACAATCATTCATTTTTCACAAGCACTCAACCTCACATTCAAAGTTTGGTTACATTATCCTTGATCAGATTTTTGACTAAAACAGTCTTGCTAATTCGTCACTTAGGGTTTAGGGGATGATTAAAGTGTTTATATATGATATCCTCTAAAAAAACATGCCCAGCTCACAATATTCTGACGAAAGCACCCTCCCGCGGGGCGCGAGAGGGTTTGATGTAGGGAGTCGCGGCCTGCAACCATGTTCATGACGTCAGTGAATTTATGGCCTCTCGCCGAGCGCGAGGTGCATTACCAAGACCCGTCGCGGCCCGCCAGAAGGTGAAAACTCAGTATTTTCGACCCGTTTCAGCTCCCGAGCCTTCCAATCCATTCTAGGACTTGACTTTTTCGTATTCTAACTTGTTTTCCTCACTTTTCAGCTGAAAACGAAATTAAAACTAACGAAAACTATACAAACTGAACATGATAAAATGATGTATTTTGCAATACATCAAATATCCCCACACTTACTCTTTTTTCGTCCTCGAAAAAGAATCTATGCAAACAGAATCAGAGACAGATAAATATTTGGGTCAAAAGTATAAATCACTTATTAGAATCAAAACTTGTGTTAGCGTGATTGCAAGTATACTTGTCCTCTTAAACCCAAACCCGGTTCCAAGCCTTTATCATGCAATTTAGTTCATGTGCGGTCAATCTACCTAGGGTCTCACGCTAGAAGCCACAGTACATCTAATCCCGCCTCAAGCGGGGAGGATCTTTACCACAAGGGAGCACGATCCCTCCATGTGCATTAAATGAACAAAACCCTGAATTAACGACCAAGTTGTAGAAGATATTCAACATCTCAAACGACAACACCAGATTATGAGCCTGGCCGATAAACTCGAAGAGGGTAATGTGAGTCATCCCCATAGGACTCACTTGGGACACATGAATCTCGTAACTTGTCAGAATTTCCCCAACAAACTTAGTCATCAGAAGCTGGAAGTTTCCTTCTTGAAAAAACGTCACGTGATGTATCTGACTGGTGGTCAGCTGTTATACTTCCCAGAGATAGGAATGTCGCATCCCAGTTGGCCGGAAACCGAATGTGATGACATAGCTTTCAGAACTCCTCTTCTTTCCAATCCGCGTTCAAAGGAGCTTTGGATTTTTTTCCCTTCTTTGATCCCTCAGGTCTAGACGATGAAGACATTGTGATATAAGAAAAAAAAACGCATGAGAGCAATGGAGATAGTAAGAAAAATGGTGAAGATCTAAAGAAATCTTGAAGATTTTCAAGAGGTTTTTGGAGAGAAAGTGAAGTAAGAAGTGAAGAATGATGGTCTAATCTCCTATCTATACCCGTCGCATTTAATGCGATGGTAATTGTTTCTGCAAGTGGGAATAAAGTCGCCAATAAGGACATGACACATTAGGTAGAAGGTCCGAATTGACGGCAAACGTGGGCGAGTGGGCGTCACGCGCTTGATGTAGCCGAAAAGCATGGTGATTAGACCGACCTCACCACCCTGTTGTGTCTGCTTCCCCGACTCCGAGGTGACATACACCCTGTCAGTTAGACGTCACCATCAATTTCACCAACCAAATGGACCAAGTGCATTTTCCCAACACTTTAAAAACTTATCCAAGAAGAAACATGCCTCACTTCCCTGTACGCATGCGTCATTTTGGCTCAAACATGTACGCCTACTACCTCCCGGAACAAATGTGCCATTTTGGCTCAATTTTGCACGCATGTTACCTTCCGATACGCATGCGCAATTTTAGCTCAATCCAGCACGCATGTTACCTTCCGGAACGCATGCGACGTTTCAGCTCAATCCAGCACGCCTGCTACCCTATAGTGAACAAAGACAAACTTTTGCGATTCGACAAGATAACTCGCTCTTTTAGTCCAGAGTTCCACCCGCTTGATTCTCTCTCATGGAAGCAACACTAGACTGGGGGACTTGAAGGGGTATATTCCAAACGCCGCACACATCCATGCGCATACGCGACTAAACCCACGATAAGACAAACAACTCAGCAATCCTTAGAGCCTTCCTGGATGGGAGCACCCGTGCAGATACACGATGAAAACTAACATAAATGACATGCAATACCCACGGATAGTAGCATGCAACCAATTAGGTTGCAGCAGGCCTTGCCAGTACACCCCACGATGACTGAATCATACAGGGACAACAAGTACAAAAGGACGAATACGTGGCACCAATCACCGTCGCCAAACGCTACCACACGATCTCCACTAACGGCTAATGACAGACCCGACATAAAGTACATTTGGACAATGACATACGGCCAACCATGTTGCACCACGTCACCAATATCTCTGCAGGCACTAACTCTCCTGCCAGAGGGAACCAAATGGATATTCTTTAACAGTGACAGTTGTGCCAATGCCTATCAGCCCATCTCCTCCTCCATACTCTTCGGCTATAAATACCAACCTTCAACCACAGGTTTAAGGATCGGCTATTTTGCTCTCTCACAATTAACATACACTCCTTTAGTCTCTTTAAACGAATACTTATTCTCACGCAGAGGGTGATTACAAGGAGAACCCCCCACCTTTCCTCCTTGTAACGAGGTTCACAGTGTTCTTGTTTTGCAGATCCTTTCTCATATCAAGATCAATTGCTGATCAAGAAGAAATCAAAGATTAACCATCATGTCGAGACCATATCACCCTTAATCCTGAACCCTACGGTTTAGACTTAGTGTTCCTTCAAGTCCTCTTTTGAAGTTTTGAACAGTGTTGGTGTTACGCCACCACGAGACTTATGTAACCTTTTGACTTCTTAGCATGATGTTGTGTGTGTTTGATACCTTTAGTATATCTTGTCTTACTTGTTTTGGTCAAAAATCACACTAAGGATAATGTAACCAAATCTGATTTGTGAGGTTGAGTGCTTGAATTATGAACAAGTGTGTGAACAAAAAATCAAAAGTAAATGACAATGAACACAATGATTTGTATGAGAAAAAAGCCCTTGGTCAAGAGTTGATCTCCGGCATAAAAAACCTCGGGTGACGGCAAATATCGATCACCAATTTGTATTAAGCAAAAACAATTACAACTTCGGAAATATTGAGCTTGTTACAATGTTGCTAGTGTGCGTATCAGAGAGCAGTGTAGGTCGCAGATGTGTGTGTTCGAATCTCCATCTTATTCAAGCTCAATATCCCTTTTATTTAGCTAAAAACTATCCTTAACTAACTATCCGAAAATCGCGGCAATATCTCACGTTCACCAACAACGGTCACGAACTCCTGGCACGTGCTGGAATAATGGCATATTCCCCTTGATTCTCGGTTAGTAGGTCATCTTCGAAAAGCTCCTACAAAACCATGCCATAATACATTGGAAACAATTGTTAGCTAATTAGAACAATAATGAGGATCAATGATCCTTAGCCTTCCTGCACCGTGTCTTGAGGATCTATGATCCAGACATATAGAAGGATATATGATCCATAAACATTAAAATTCTACCCCTACAATTGCCCCCAAACATGACTAATTAAATGCCCTAACGATTAGTCATGTTTCCGTTATAAAGAAACTAACCATTGCCATTTGCATATATCCGTTGCACAGTATGACGTCACTTGATTTGATGACCTGCAACAAACATCATTATTTATAGCATAGGGATAGAGATTAAGTCTCTTATTTAAGCCTGATCTCTGCCTTTTTATACGCATATCCAGAGCATCAAACAGGTATCCTCTTTCTCTCTCTATTCAATCCTCTGTTTTTCCATTATTTTGATCCACGGGAAAAATGGTAACCCGATCCTCTCCTCTCAAAGATCAACCACAAGATCACACTCCCAAGAGCCAAAATCTTCTGAAAAATCTTTCGAAGGAGCTTTTCCGTTTTACCGATCCCAAAATTGATCAGATACGCCCCTGTTTCCGGAGGAAACAGTTTTCAGACCCTTTGATTCATCACTGAGAAGTGATTGCGAATCAGGCTTCTGGATCTGTTTTCCTGCCGCTCCATTCTTGATCGGCTATACATATCCTTTCCCAGCGTTTACTCAAACCTTCTTTGTCACACCCTCAATTTCCACTTACGGAGTTTTACCGTGAGACGTGTGAACAAACCAGAATCTAAGACACTAGTACGTCGAACGACTCTATATGATTTGATAATACGTTTTCCAAAATCATTTGTTGTAAATTTTAGATTACCAATATTTAGCATGGGTATCAGTTTTAAATTTGAGCGGAAGCATAAATAAGTAATGATGCGGGCGCCAACACAAACGCCAAAACAAATGAAAAATCCCAAAACAATATTAATAAATGAGACTCGATAAAGATGTCTTGTTCAATGCATGTGCGTGCACCTAGAGCTCCTAGCGTCCTGAGATGTAAAGAAACAAGTGTCAACATTAAAGATGAGTGAGTTCACAGGTTTTTATAAAATATTTTGTTCGGTTATAGTTTGTTACTCCGTTATCCCCAACCCGGGATAACTAATCAGTTCCATTATTCCAATCCCGGAATAATAAGTTGTTGCTTCCAATATTCCCAAACCGGAATATTAAGTTGTTGTTTCCATTATCCCCAACCCGGGATAATAAGTTGATGTTCCAATATTCCAAACCCGGAATATTAAGTTGTTCCGTAATTAAGTTCAATATTAATGTATATAGGTAGCTAGCCTAAAGTCATGTCACTAAGTGTTCGCGATCGAAGCTGACTGTGTGCCTCCGTTTTGCCAGGCCTATCACATGACCATGGCGGTGTTAGGCCAATTATACACCCGTTGACCATACCCGGTCGGCTAGCGCGACTAGCTCGGATGGGGCTCGTCAGACCCAGTAGTACTACTTATAATTCCCCCGCTATTTAACCCAAATACTAACGATCCGAGGAGATTGTCGAGGACTTAAGTGATAAAGCTGCATAGTGACCATAACATTACATTAACATTAACTTAGTTACCGTATAGTTATATGACGTTAAATTCGTATAACGTAAAGAGTTTGAGTTTGAGAGTGTATACATGTTTCTCCCCCTGTTGTTTAAAAACCGGATAAAGTTAGGGGCCGTGAACTCACCTTTGTTTGCTCGGTTAGTGTAGCAAAGATGTTATAAGAGATGGGACCGCTAGTTGCGTCCTAACAACCAATTAATTCCACGTCAGTGTGAAATCACACCAATACAAATTCCACACGCAATTTTACTCACAAAGTGATACACACAAACAACATATCTAACACTCAAACATGCATGCAAGTATTCTCATATGATCATAGTAATCAAACAACTTATCATGAACACATTCCTAATTCATGCAACACTTTAATGCATAAAATCACAAGTTAACAACTTTCTGCTTAACACTCAATTATTCAGCTGTTTTCTAGGATTTTTATAAAATAGTTCCAGCATTCTAAAAATTCCCATATTTTTACAGTAGGTGACATTTATACCATAGAAATTTATATAATTTTTCCAAGTCCTAAATCTTTACTAATTAGCCATAAATATTAATTCATTAAGCTGCAGTCAGATTTACCGCTTTCTGACTGCAGTCCACGGAAGAATTTATTTAAAAATCACTGATTGTCCGATTAACAAAATTCCAATTGGAGTTGCCCGGAAATTTCTATACCTAGTTGCTGTACAAAAATCATGACTCGACTCTCTACTGATTTTAAAATCTAGCTTGATAAACAACCAACAAAATTCCAGAATTTTAACAGCTTTACCTGCTGAACTTGTTTAGCCCTTTAAAAATATCAAACGATTTCAGAAAATTATGAATCCAGTGCCATTAGATTCCTTATTCAAATCTCTACGTTCTAGACATCAGAAAATCCGTTTTTCGACAACTAACGACCAAGTTACAGCCAGATGAAGTCGGCTGTAACTAGTATTCAGCAGGCTGTTTCAGCATTGTTGTTATCACAACTTACCTACATCGTTTCTATTGATCGACCTAATCCGGCAAAGACCAATTTTTTTTTATCCTAGTTTACTACTAACTACTTATCCATGCAAACCCTACTCAATAACTATAATCTTTATAAACAATTCATAGTTGTAAGCTATTGATTCCGAAAACAGTCATGTATACCCACACTATCAATTCAGCCGATTACTTGCAAGCACATATGATCCGAAGACAATAAAATCAATTCATTCAAGCACTTAGGGTTTCCGCAAACAATTATTCACAAGCACATGATCAAAACAGCCTATTACTTATCCAACACATAAGACCCGAAACAACTAGACATTCAAACATGCATATTTATCCGAAACAACTAGACATTCAATTCGGTTTAAACACTCCGAAATCATACAATCATCTAACGCAAACATCATTAACAATTCAGCTAGTCTAACATTCGTTCAATCATGCTTGGCAAGCCTATATCTTCCGAAAACAACCCTACTTGTAACTATGATACATAAGCCGATTAAAACATGTATATTCCGAAAACTACACCATTGTTTCATTAAATCAATCACTCCGGAACAAGCAACCAAAATCAACACACATATAACCGGACATTATCTTGTAACATATGTTGAATTCTCACCTTTGATCACTAGGTAAACAAGCCGAGATTGCGGACAAGAGTAACCCGGCTGTTCCAGCAAACCGCGACTGAAAGGACTGAAAAGGAAGGCTGTTCGGGATCGACAAGGAGTGCAAGGGCTGTTTGCGTCAAGACAAGGATGATGATGGCTGCTGCTGCTGCGACCGAGAGGGTGGAGAGGGTAAGGCAGCCGACGGCAGCTTTTCTTGTTAGGGTTTGTGTTTGTGTTTGACACATGCATGGTATGTGTATATATATAGCGCCAAGAGGTGAGGGTTTCGGTTTTGGTTAGTACATGTGGCCGAGGGACTTGGGTTGGGTTGGTTTGGGTTTTGCGGCCTAGAGATTAAGGTTACGGTTGGGCTCGTGTATTGTGGCCGAATAGTTAGAGTGCCGAGAGACTAGGGTGAGTTAATTTGATTTGGGTTTTGATCTTGTGGTTTCGAGACATGCTTGGTTTAGGGTTTAGGCTTTCGATGTGTGTTGGATTTGATCTTGACCGAGAACTTGACTTGAACTAGAGTTTAGAACTTGTTACTCCTAGAGTCGTAATGAACCAAGGTTTAGAACGTGTCGCGGTTCGGTTAAGTTCGTGCACTATTAAATCTAAATATTCAATCACTAAAACAATCACACAAACACAGTATTCATTTAATTCGTACACGTTCGTACACATAGCACGTAATTAGATTGACACGTATTACGTTTAAGTTATCCGAAAAACCCGGGATATCACATTATCCCCATGTTGAAAGAATTTTCGTCCCGAAAATTGAGTAAACGCGGTTTAGCATGTAACGTACATGTTTAGAGTGCCACGCACAAGGAGTTAGTTCGTTTATAATGGTACGCAACGTTACAAGAAATTTCCAAGTGTCATACACAAAGATTTCCAAGTGTCATGCACAAGAATTTAGTCAACAATTAGTACACGAAAGTATGAGAAAATTTCCAGGTTGTCACATCATCCCCTTGTTGAAAGAATTTTCGTCCCGAAAATTTAGTTACTGGTATCGTTAGTTTGCTGCTCAGTTGCAAAGAGGTGTGGTATTTGCTTTTCATTTGGTCCTCTCTTTCCCACGTGAACTCCGGTCCACGCTTAGAGTCCCAACGAACTTTAACGATTGGAATCTTGCTGTGCCTCCGAGTCTTGATCTCACGATCCATGATCTCGATAGGCTTTTCCATGAAGTGTAGTTGTTCATCCACTTGGATCTCATCCAATGGAATAACTAAAGTTTCATCTGATAGACACTTCTTCAGATTTGACACGTGAAATACGTTGTGAACTCCACTGAGTTCGGCAGGAAGGTCTAATTGGTATGCTACGGGTCCAATTCGTTTCAAGATTTCAAACGGGCCTACGTACCGTGGGTTAAGTTTGCCCCGTTTTCCAAAGCGGATTACACCCTTCCAGGGTGACACCTTTAGTAGGACGCGATCGCCTACTTGAAATTCGAGCGGTTTGCGTCGTTGATCAGCGTAGATTTTCTGTGTGATAGCTGTTGTTATATGAGAATTCTACTAGAGGCAGGTGAATTTCCCAATTTATTTCCGAAGTCCACTACGCATGCCCTAAGCATGTCTTCCAAGGTTTGTATGGTCCTTTCGCTTTGACCCTCAGTCTGAGGGTGATAAGCTGTGCTCATATCCAAGCGTGTTCCCAATGCTTTCTGGAGTGACTGCCAGAAGTTTGACGTGAAACGAGCATCTCTATCTGAGATGATGGACGTTGGCACTCCGTGCCGAGAAACTACTTCCTTGATGTAAATGCGAGTCAACTTCTCCATCTTATCTGTTTCTTTAATAGCTAGGAAGTGTGCGGACTTAGTTAAACGATCCACAATCACCCAGATGGTGTCGCAACCACCCAAGGTTCGCGGAAGTTTAGTGATGAAATCCATTGAGATCTGATCCCACTTCCACACTGGGATCTCAGGTTGTTGGAGTAGCCCCGATGGCTTTTGATACTCCACCTTGACTTTTGCACAAGTCAAACATTTACTCACGTAGGTGGCTATATCGGCTTTCATGTTGGGCCACCAATACGCAGCTTTAAGGTCTTGATACATCTTATCCGAACCCGGATGGACAGAGTATCGAGATTTGTGAGCTTCATCCATGACTAGCTCTCTGAGGTTCCCGTAGAGAGGTACCCATATGCGATTCATGAAATACCGGGCTCCATTGGGCTTTACCTCCCAATCGCGTTTCATTTTTCCCACTGATTCGGCTTTGATGTTTTCCTCCTTAACTGCTTCTAACTGGGCGTCGCGTATTTGATCGGGTAGCCCCGAATGAATAGTGAGTTGTAGGGCTCGTACGCGACGAAGGTTTCAAGTGTTCCTTCCTGCTGAGGGCATCGGCTACCACGTTAGCTTTACCCGGGTGATACCGAATGGCACACTCATAATCGTTCAAGAGTTCGACCCAGCGACGCTGTCGCATGTTCAACTCCTTCTGATCAAAGATGTGCTGGAGGCTTTTGTGGTCAGTGAAGATTGTGCACTTCGTTCCATAAAGGTAGTGTCTCCAAATCTTAAGTGCAAACACTACTGCTCCCAATTCTAGGTCATGCTCGTGTAGTTCTTCTCGTGAACTTTCAGCTGTCGCGACGCATACGCGATGACCTTATCGCGTTGCATGAGTACGCATCCCAATCCTTGAATGGAAGCATCACAATACACTACAAAGTCATCTGTCCCTTCCGGCAAGGACAGAATGGGTGCACTGCAAAGTTTCTGCTTCAGCAGTTGAAATGCTGCTTCTTGTTTTTCACCCCAAGCATACTTGATGCCTTTCTGGGTGAGGGTAGTGAGCGGTTGTGCATTCTTTGAGAACCCCTCGATGAAGCGTCTGTAGTAACCAGCCAATCCTAAGAATTGGCGGATTTCCGTCGGTGTCTTAGGTGCTTCCCAGTTTTTGATGGCTTCAATCTTGGCAGGGTCTACGTGGATACCCTTTTCATTCACGACGTGCCCGAGAAACTGAACTTCCCGGATCCAGAAATCACACTTCGAGAGCTTGGCATATAGCTTTTCCTGTTGAAGTAATCCTAGCAGTAATCGTAGGTGCTCAGCATGCTCTTCTTTACTTTTGGAGTAGATGAGTATGTCATCGATGAACACAATGACAAATTTGTCGAGGTATGGTTTACACACGCGGTTCATGAGGTCCATGAACACTGCAGGTGCGTTAGTGAGGCCGAATGGCATGACCAAGAACTCGTAATGGCCATACCGAGTGCGAAATGCTGTCTTAGCGATATCCTCCTCTCTGACGCGTAGCTGATGATAACCAGACCGTAAATCAATCTTAGAGTAGTAACTTGACCCTTGCAGTTGGTCGAATAGATCGTCGATGCGAGGTAACGGGTATCGGTTCTTGATGTAACCTTGTTGAGTTCCCTATAGTCGATGCACATGCGGAAAGTCCCGTCCTTTTTCTTGACAAACAGGACTGGAGCTCCCCATGGTGAAACGCTTGGTCGGATAAATCCTTTTTCTAGCAGCTCTTGAAGTTGGGTAGACAGCTCCTGCAGCTCGGCTGGAGCTAAGCGGTATGGAGCCTTGGCGATGGGAGTTGCATTGCTTGCCAATTCGATTTCAAACTCCAATTGTCGATGTGGTGGAAGACCAGGTAGTTCTTCTGGGAATACATCGGAAAAATCACGGACGACAGGGATGTCTTCTATACGTTTCTCGTCCTTAGGCGGTTCGGTAATTAGTGCGAGTAAAGCGAAGGAATTCTTTTTCCGAAGATACTTCTGCGCTTGCCTAAATGAGATAATGTTGGTAACGGCGCTTGCCTTGTCGCCTTGTACCGTCAGGATTTCGTCGTTCGTGAGTGGAATACGGATAGACTTTTCGGAGCAGAGAACTTCAGCCCGGACGTCGGATAGCCAGTCCATTCCGACTACCACGTCAAAACTACCCAAGGTAGTTGTCATCAGATCAATGGTAAAAGTGTGGCCCGCGAGTTTGAGTTGACAGCCGGATACGATTTGGCTCACATCTACCTATTTACCATTGGCTAATTCTATCACATAAGGGGTCTCTAATGGTTTGAGCGTGAGATTTAGGTTCTTCCTAAAAGACTCAGATATAAAGCTCCTATCCGCACCCGTATCAAAAAGCACAGAAGCAAAATGTTCATTAAGGGGAAACTTACCGGTGACCACGTTCGTGTCGTTTCTGGCCTCTCCGCGGCCCAATGTAAATGCACGACCTTTGGCACCTCCTGTGCCACCGTTCCCATTGTTGTTGTTGTTATTATTGTTGTGGTTGTTGTGGTTGTGGTTGTTTCCACCATTATTGTTGTTGTTGCGCACCTGTGGGCAGTCTTTTCTGAAATAAGCGGTGCTACCACACTGATAGCATCCCCGGTTTATACCCTGCTGCTGACCTTGAGGCTGATTCTGATTTTGTCGAGACATGATTTCCCCACGACAATCCTTTGCCGCATGTCCCATCTTGCCACATCTTTGGCAGCGAATTCCGGCACAAGGGCCGTTATGATGGAGATTACAGCGGTTGCACTGCGGCTTTCGACCTACATAACCGCCTGCATTCTGGTTGTTGTTGTTGTTTGTAGTTGTTGTTGTAGTTGCTGTTGTTGTTGTTTGGAACGATTTTGATGACCCCGGTGGTTGTGGTAGTGATTGAACCGTTTCTGGTTCCCTTGCTGTGGATGTGATGACGAAGACTGTCGAATGGTGGAGTCTTCAAACTTTCTTTTGTTATCTGAGGCAACTTCAGTGGTACTCCGTGCTGGCAGTTTCTTCTGTTCCACCGCTTTATCGGTGAGTTTGTGAGCCAATCGGATAGCTTGATGTTCTGTTACAGGGTTACTAGACATCACCATACCCTGAATTTCCGGAACCAGACCCCCGAGATAGAACTCGAGTCTTTTCTCCACCGTGTTTGCCAAATCAGGACACAGAAATACCAAGTCATGGTGTTTTGCAGTGTAAGCCTCAATTTCCGATCCCACCATCTTGTGGTTCCATAGAGCTTGCTCTAACTGTTGCACTCTGTCTCGTGGACAGTACTCCTCTTTAATCAGGGTCTTGAACTCAGTCCATGCCATTGCATTTGCAGCTAACAGTCCACGTGTTTGGACTTGGGCATTCCACCATGTCAGTGCCCCCTCTTCCAGCGTTGAGGCTGCGTATTTGACCTTGTTGGCCTCTAAACAGTTGCACATTTCAAAAACAGATTCCGACTTTTCGATCCAGCGGACCAATCCAATGGGTCCTTCCGCCCCCGAGAACTTGCTAGGCTTTGCGTCAAGGAACATCTTATAGGGATTAAAGCCCCCTCCTGCTGCTGGTGGGTTTTGAACATCTGCTAGAGCAGCATTCACGTGTTCTTGGATCGTTGCGGCCAATTCTTCGTTGACATGTTGAAGTTTCCGCGACGTCCAGTTGCCATCTCAAATAAACTAAAGAAAACAAAGCGGAGATTGGCGAGACGAGTTAGTCCTCCACGTCTCCATCTCCCAAGTTGCTATCGTTGCCGTCATCCTCCGCGGCGTTTCCAGCTTCTACAGCCGGGTCTTTCTCCAGATCCTCCTCTGGATCCTCTTCTGGATCCTCCTATGGATCCTCTTCTGGATCCTCCTCTACCGGTACTGGAGGGGCAGGTGCTGGTGCAAGTGCTTGGTTTTGCAGTTCCTGAATGTTCCAACTATTTTCCAGGACTTTGTCCTCAAGCCAGTTAGCTCTTATCTGCTCAGTACGCAGATCTCTGTCTATGGTGTTACGAAGCTATCTTACTCGTATGATGCTCTTCCTCGAGCGAGTCGGTTTTACCAGTCAGTTGGCGTATCATCCATCCCTGCGCTAGGGTGGTTTCATGCATTCTTTCTAGTTGTTCTTGTTGCGTTCTTATCATATCTCTAAGTAGGTCGTTCCCTACTTCTAACGAGTTAACCGGTTTGACCGTCACGGCGATGGTTGGGCGTAATGACGACTCCTCCCCCAGAGCGAGCCTTTTCCTCGCAGCTGAGCGCGTTTCCACGCCATAAGATGGTAAGGGTTCCACCATAAGTGCCTTTCCTGACGCCCTTGGTTGCGTAAGTTTGTCGGATGATGATGAGGATGATGATGACATGGCCTTTAGGTTGTGTAGTTAGTTACGAGTTGCATTCGCTTCAATTATGCATTCATATTTCACATAGCATAGTAGTGGTACATCGCATAACAAGATATAATAATTCAGTGCCAAACTAAGTCTAATGTCGTGATATCAGCTATAGTTTAGGTCTACTTCTAATGCAAACCTGGTTCTCTATAGCTAGTGGCTCTGATACCAATCTGTCACACCCTCAATTTCCACTTACGGAGTTTTACCGTGAGACGTGTGAACAAACCAGAATCTAAGACACTAGTACGTCGAACGACTCTATATGATTTGATAATACGTTTTCCAAAATCATTTGTTGTAAATTTTAGATTACCAATATTTAGCATGGGTATCAGTTTTAAATTTGAGCGGAAGCATAAATAAGTAATGATGCGGGCGCCAACACAAACGCCAAAACAAATGAAAAATCCCAAAACAATATTAATAAATGAGACTCGATAAAGATGTCTTGTTCAATGCATGTGCGTGCACCTAGAGCTCCTAGCGTCCTGAGATGTAAAGAAACAAGTGTCAACATTAAAGATGAGTGAGTTCACAGGTTTTTATAAAATCGTTTGTTCGGTTATAGTTTGTTACTCCGTTATCCCCAACCCGGGATAACTAATCAGTTCCATTATTCCAATCCCGGAATAATAAGTTGTTGCTTCCAATATTCCCAAACCGGAATATTAAGTTGTTGTTTCCATTATCCCCAACCCGGGATAATAAGTTGATGTTCCAATATTCCAAACCCGGAATATTAAGTTGTTCCGTAATTAAGTTCAATATTAATGTATATAGGTAGCTAGCCTAAAGTCATGTCACTAAGTGTTCGCGATCGAAGCTGACTGTGTGCCTCCGTTTTGCCAGGCCTATCACATGACCATGGCGGTGTTAGGCCAATTATACACCCGTTGACCATACCCGGTCGGCTAGCGCGACTAGCTCGGATGGGGCTCGTCAGACCCAGTAGTACTACTTATAATTCCCCCGCTATTTAACCCAAATACTAACGATCCGAGGAGATTGTCGAGGACTTAAGTGATAAAGCTGCATAGTGACCATAACATTACATTAACATTAACTTAGTTACCGTATAGTTATATGACGTTAAATTCGTATAACGTAAAGAGTTTGAGTTTGAGAGTGTATACATGTTTCTCCCCCTGTTGTTTAAAAACCGGATAAAGTTAGGGGCCGTGAACTCACCTTTGTTTGCTCGGTTAGTGTAGCAAAGATGTTATAAGAGATGGGACCGCTAGTTGCGTCCTAACAACCAATTAATTCCACGTCAGTGTGAAATCACACCAATACAAATTCCACACGCAATTTTACTCACAAAGTGATACACACAAACAACATATCTAACACTCAAACATGCATGCAAGTATTCTCATATGATCATAGTAATCAAACAACTTATCATGAACACATTCCTAATTCATGCAACACTTTAATGCATAAAATCACAAGTTAACAACTTTCTGCTTAACACTCAATTATTCAGCTGTTTTCTAGGATTTTTATAAAATAGTTCCAGCATTCTAAAAATTCCCATATTTTTACAGTAGGTGACATTTATACCATAGAAATTTATATAATTTTTCCAAGTCCTAAATCTTTACTAATTAGCCATAAATATTAATTCATTAAGCTGCAGTCAGATTTACCGCTTTCTGACTGCAGTCCACGGAAGAATTTATTTAAAAATCACTGATTGTCCGATTAACAAAATTCCAATTGGAGTTGCCCGGAAATTTCTATACCTAGTTGCTGTACAAAAATCATGACTCGATCTCTACTGATTTTAAAATCTAGCTTGATAAACAACCAACAAAATTCCAGAATTTTAACAGCTTTACCTGCTGAACTTGTTTAGCCCTTTAAAAATATCAAACGATTTCAGAAAATTATGAATCCAGTGCCATTAGATTCCTTATTCAAATCTCTACGTTCTAGACATCAGAAAATCCGTTTTTCGACAACTAACGACCAAGTTACAGCCAGATGAAGTCGGCTGTAACTAGTATTCAGCAGGCTGTTTCAGCATTGTTGTTATCACAACTTACCTACATCGTTTCTATTGATCGACCTAATCCGGCAAAGACCAATTTTTTTTTATCCTAGTTTACTACTAACTACTTATCCATGCAAACCCTACTCAATAACTATAATCTTTATAAACAATTCATAGTTGTAAGCTATTGATTCCGAAAACAGTCATGTATACCCACACTATCAATTCAGCCGATTACTTGCAAGCACATATGATCCGAAGACAATAAAATCAATTCATTCAAGCACTTAGGGTTTCCGCAAACAATTATTCACAAGCACATGATCAAAACAGCCTATTACTTATCCAACACATAAGACCCGAAACAACTAGACATTCAAACATGCATATTTATCCGAAACAACTAGACATTCAATTCGGTTTAAACACTCCGAAATCATACAATCATCTAACGCAAACATCATTAACAATTCAGCTAGTCTAACATTCGTTCAATCATGCTTGGCAAGCCTATATCTTCCGAAAACAACCCTACTTGTAACTATGATACATAAGCCGATTAAAACATGTATATTCCGAAAACTACACCATTGTTTCATTAAATCAATCACTCCGGAACAAGCAACCAAAATCAACACACATATAACCGGACATTATCTTGTAACATATGTTGAATTCTCACCTTTGATCACTAGGTAAACAAGCCGAGATTGCGGACAAGAGTAACCCGGCTGTTCCAGCAAACCGCGACTGAAAGGACTGAAAAGGAAGGCTGTTCGGGATCGACAAGGAGTGCAAGGGCTGTTTGCGGTCAAGACAAGGATGATGATGGCTGCTGCTGCTGCGACCGAGAGGGTGGAGAGGGTAAGGCAGCCGACGGCAGCTTTTCTTGTTAGGGTTTGTGTTTGTGTTTGACACATGCATGGGTATGTGTATATATATAGCGCCAAGAGGTGAGGGTTTCGGTTTTGGTTAGTACATGTGGCCGAGGGACTTGGGTTGGGTTGGTTTGGGTTTTGCGGCCTAGAGATTAAAGTTACGGTTGGGCTCGTGTATTGTGGCCGAATAGTTAGAGTGCCGAGAGACTAGGGTGAGTTAATTTGATTTGGGTTTTGATCTTGTGGTTTCGAGACATGCTTGGTTTAGGGTTTAGGCTTTCGATGTGTGTTGGATTTGATCTTGACCGAGAACTTGACTTGAACTAGAGTTTAGAACTTGTTACTCCTAGAGTCGTAATGAACCAAGGTTTAGAACGTGTCGCGGTTCGGTTAAGTTCGTGCACGTATTAAATCTAAATATTCAATCACTAAAACAATCACACAACACACAACACGTATTCATTTAATTCGTACACGTTCGTACACATAGCACGTAATTAGATTGACACGTATTACATTTAAGTTATCCGAAAAACCCGGGATATCACATTCTTCTCCCATACCGGCATGTGCTACAACCTGGCCATGCCTATGCTGTGGAGGGTATTGTATACTCTGGAACAGTTGATCAAGAACGAGGGTCTAAGCTTTGGTATCACTGAACTCCCCAACCTGTACAGTCTTGTGACTCATCTTTTCAAATCCAAATCCAAAATTCACCTCCCACTGCTCAAAATCACCAAGAATGACACCAACTAGAAAACCCAGTTCTTCTTTGTGAGAAGAGACTCCATTCCTCAGGGGGAGTATCTTCCCAAAAGTGGAACTTGAAGGTAGGATTTAGGATATGTTACTTTTTTTATACTGAGGATAACTGATCCTGTTTCTTGTGCATGTAGTAACCAGCTACGCTGCCTTGAGAGATTTACCTGCCACGCCAATAAGGATTGCTGCCTTTTGGGCACTTGATTCATCTGTGAGGACCTTTTTCCCCAAGATCAAGGATTTAGAAGAAGATACCTCTACTTCTGTCACGATGTCAAGTAAGTATTTGTATATAAGTATATGAAAATATTCAACAAAATAGATAGCTTATATATACTTATCTGAGTTTTATCTGTACAGGTGCTGCCAAGTCTACATCCAAATCTGCCACCAAGTTTGATCTCGGGGAACTTCAAAGTATCATCTCCCCCCGCTCCATCAAGGCTGAACTGGCCTCAGGCCAAAGTAAGCCAGGAACAAGGGCCATGCCTTCCAGAGCCAAATCCGGGAGCAAAAGGAAGAAACCGAGCGAGTCCACCGAGGACACCTCCCAGGTCAAGAAGCAAATCTCTGACTTCATTGTTGAGGTAAGGATCACTTATTCTTGAATTACACTTGAACCCTGAGGATCACTGATCCTGAAAATTTTGACTTATGCAGAAAATAGCCCAACTCGAAGCCCTCCAAGGAAAACTCCTAACTGAAGCTGAAGAGCACATCGACGAGCTCCGCACCATTGCTGCTGGCAAGGATAAAAGGATCTCCAACTTGGAAAAGGAGGTCAAGCACTTGGAGAAGGAGATCTTAGTGGAGCAGATCCGGGCTAACAAAGAGAGATTGGAGGCTGCTGACGAGGCGAAGGTTTCTGCCGTTAGGTCTATCCTCAAAGATAGGATAAAAATGGTTGAAGAGGCCATGAATCCTTCTTTTGACAGGGCTGAGTGGGATGTGGCTGCTTGGAAGCAGAGGTTGATAAAGCTGGGTGACGAAGAAAATCCTGAGCAGGCACCCATCCCGGAAGCGGAACCAAACAGCGTGATGGATCTGGCAGAGGCAGCGGTTGGTGGCAAGGGAGAAGGAGGTGAAGGTGGTGAAGCAGCCGTGGAATAGGTTGCATGAATGGGCGATGATGGATAATTCTAGACGTGGCCGGAGCCCATTCTTTAGGATTGTTGGTTTTTAATGGTGGTGTATTTATGGTGAACAATTTGGTCTGTAACTAAACAATAGTTTTAGGGTTCAGGATCCTTTTTGAACAATAAGGGGTAGCAAAGGTGGATGGGTCCTTCTATTTGTGGAGGATGAAGCCTTTGATGCCCCCCGCCTTTACTTTCCTGCACTTATTGACTCGTTAGTATGGACACCCTTTGCCAACCCAAGTGGACGGGCCACGCTTTGCTGGTAGAAGCTTGGTTAGCAATTTTGACAACCTTTAAAAAAAGGGTTTTTATAAATAAATAAAACTTTAAGCTTTTGACTATCTTTGTTGTTACTTCTCTTCAGTTTGAATATATTTATGATTGTATACGTCAATAATTCCATAATATTTAGCTAAGAAATCTATAGGAGTTTGTCAAAATATACTCTTTAAAGATAGACATCATATGATCAAGGATCACATATCCTGTTGTCAAAGGATTAGGGTAACATAAGTAAGCCAGAAATAAAACAAAGGCAAATGAAGGATCGTACCAATGAATCCAAGTTAGGATTCTATATTCTTCACACTCACAGTTGTGTAAACCAAAGCATAACAATCAATAGGACTTTAGGATTCAGGATCCTTAGCTGTTAAACTTCGTAAACCTGTAGCAGTATTTAACTTGGGACTAAGCCAAACATCAAATGAAAGAATCATTAGTTACTGGGGACAACCCAAATAGCTGGGGACAAGCCCAAATAACTAAGGACAAGCCCAAATAAACTGGTGTAAACTGGAGTATGGACCAAACTGGCATCTATCCAATCGTGAGCGACATGAAAATGTCGAAACCTTAGCTAACGTGAAAACATTAGAAACCTTAGGAACGGATGTATGGTACGTCTACCATTATACTTAGGATCCTACATATAGCCAACAACAATGAAATTGTCAGCCCCTAAAGCGGGTACTGGTCCCATTGCCTCGAACTATACTTGGATAACGTGCGCAACTGGAGAGGGTGTCAGAACCCAATTCGTGTGAAAGGTGAAAACCTTTAAACCTTAGAAGGTATTGGATACCTTAAACTGGGGACATGCCCAAAATCTTGGAGAGGTTGCCAACCTCTTGATCCTTTGTAATAACTTCTGCAAAACTTAAAACTTGATAAGGTTGAATGTTGAAAATTCAACATCCTTACTTTAGAATAAATAATAAGAAGTACAATAAGAATGAAAGCATTAGTAAAACGTTACCGAATGAAGAATCTCATATCCTTTGAGGATCCTTCAATCTAAATTGATCACTAGGATACTTAAGGATCCCTGTTCCTTTACATAAAGTACTTTTTTTAGGTGGATAGCATTCCAGGCTCTTGGCAGAAGGTCACCATCCATAGTTAACAAACGATATGCCCCCTTTCCTGCCTCAGCTTCAATTAGATAGGGGCCTTCCCATTTTGTTGCTAACTAGCCATCAACAGGTTTTGTGGTATTTTGGAATGCTTTCCTCAATACCAAGTCACCTACTTGGAATCTTCCGACCTTGACATTCTTGTTGTAAGCTCCAGCCATCCTTTGTTGATAGCTAGCCAACCTAATTCTCGCCATATCTCTAAGCTCTTCCACAGTATCCAAGTCTTGAATCAGAGTCTTGACATTTGCTTCAGGATCACGGATGCTTGTTCTAGCTGTTGGTACTACTATTTCTGTAGGGATCACTGCTTCAGCTCCAAAGACTAAGGAGAAGGGAGTTTGACCCGTAGCATTCTTGGGAGTTGTTCTATCTGCCCATAAGACATACGGTAGTTCTTCAGCCCACTTTCCTTTCTTTGATCCAAGCTTCTTCTTCAAGTTGTTGATGATGATCTTGTTGGATGATTCTGCCTGGCCATTAGCTTGTGGGTGGACTGGTGTTGATGTAATCATCCTAATCCCCCAGCTGTCACAAAAGTTAGTAGTTCGATTCCCAATAAACTGGGATCCATTGTCACAAACTATCTCTGAAGGAATACCAAATCTAGTAATTATATTTCTTTTAATAAAGGATATAACTTCCTTTTCCCTGACTTGAGCAAACGCTTCAACTTCTGTCCACTTGGAGAAATAGTCGATCATAGCTAGCATGAACACTTTTCCTCCTGGTGCCTTGGGAAGCTTGCCTACTAGATCCTTCCCCATCTCATGAATTGACAAGAAGAGGATATAGGATGCAGAGGTTCTGCTGGTTGATGAAGAATATTACTGTGCCTTTGGCAAGCATCACATTTCCTTGCATACTCCACAGCATCCTTCTTCATTGTAGGCCAATAATATCTTGTTCTGCGGATCCTTGAAAATAGTGCTCTGCCCTTGTATGATTTCCACAATCTCCTTCATGAAAATCCTTCAAGACTTCCTGGATCTCAGGATCCTCAATGCATCGTAGATAGGGTCCTGCAAGAGATCTCTTATATAACATGTTATTAATGATAGTGAATTGGGATACCTTTATCTTGAAGGCTCTAGGATTTTCCCCAATGGGAACTTCCCCATTTTGGATATAATTCAGGATTGGAAGGATCCATGATCCTGGAGTTGATTGTGCATCATCCCTAGGTACGATTGCAGCATCGTCCACTATTTCCATTGTCTCACTCTCCTCGATTGCAGGAGTTAGAACATGGATAATGGGTATCTTCACATCATCAGGCATCTTCAATGAGGATCCTAGATTAGCCAAGGCATCTGCTTCTGCATTTTCTTCTCTGGGTACCTGTGTTAGACTGAAAAAAGCAAAAGAACCCGCCAATTTCTTGACTATCTCCAAATATTTAATTAGCTTTTCACCTTTAACAGCATAGGATCCGTTATAATGATTAGTGATAAATAAAGAATCTACAAATACTTGAAGATACCTGATCCTCATGTGCTTAGCTAATTGCAAACCTGCAATTAAGGCCTCGTACTCTGCCTCATTATTAGTGGTTTGGAATTCACATGTTATTGATTGGGGTATAATGTCCCCTGTGGCGATTTTAGTAGTAGGCCTAGTCCAGTTCCTTTGACATTTGAGGCTCCATCTGTGAAGAGTGTCCAAGGATCCTTGGTCTCCTCAAGTTGTTGTACCTCCAATTCAGCTTCTTTTTGTAGATCACTACTGAAATCAGCCACAAAGTCAGGCCAAAACTTAGGATTTAATAGCAGTTCTAGGCTCATACTTAATGTCGTATGCACTAAGTTTAACAGACCATTTTGCTATTCTTCCGACATCTTTGGTTTCCTGAGAACATTCTTAATAGGAAAGTTAGTTTTAACAACAATAGTATGAGTTTCAAAATAATGTCTTAATTTAGTAGAAGCCATGATTAGAGCAAGAATAAGTTTTTTTCTAAATGAGAATACCTGGCCTCAGCATCAAGTAAACTTTTACTTACATAATATACCGGATGTTGTTGGCCTTCATGATCCTTAACAAGGACCGCAATTACTGCTTTACCTGAAACAGCTAGGTATAAGGATAATGGTTCCCCATTTTCAGGTTTCATTAAAGCCGTGCTGAGGATAGGTAATCCTTGAGAGCCTGTAGAGCACCTTCATGTTTCTCCGTCCACTCGAACTTCTTATTCTTCCTTAGAATATCATAGAAATCCTTGCATCTTTCTGAGGATTTTGAGATGAATCTGTTCAGGGCGGCGATTCTTCCTGTCAATCTTTGCACATCCTTAGCGTTGGCAGGAGACTTGATGTTGATTATAGCCTTTATCTGCTCAGGACTTGCTTCGATCCCTCTCTTGGTTACCATGTATCCTAAGAACTTTCCAGCTTTGACTCCGAAATGGCATTTGGAAGGATTCAATTTCATATTGTATTGGTCAAGGATATTGAATGCTTCTTCGAGATCCTTAAGGTGATCCTCAGCTCTTTTAGACTTGACTACCATATCATCTATGTATACCTCCATCGTGTGTCCAAGTTGTTCTTTGAACATCATATTCACCAGCCTTTGGTATGTAGCACATGCATTTCTTAAACCAAAGTGCATAGCAATATATGCCGGTGGGTGTCATGAATGTTGTATCCTCTTGATCAGATGGTTCCATCTGAATTTGCTGAAATCCAGATGAAGCATCCAAAAAAGTTAACAACTCATGACCCGCCGTAGCATCCACCATGGAGTCAATGTGGGGTGAAGGGAAAGGATCCTTGGGACATGCCTTGTTCAAGTCAGTAAAATCGACACATACCCTCCACTTTCCATTTTTCTTTTGAACAACAACCACATTGGCTAACCATCTTGGATACTGGACTTCTCTAATCATACCTGCCCTTAGTAACTTATCTACCTCCTCTTGGATGATTGCATTTCTTTCAAGAGCAAACTTTCTCCTTTTTTGGTGAATTGTCCTGAAAGACCTGTCAATACCAAGCTTATGAGTAATGATATCCTTTGAAATACCTGTCATATCTTCGTGCTTCTAGGCGAAGGTAGATTTTCTATGTTTCAGGAAGGATACTAGATCCTTCTCTATGTTATCCTGGATCCCGGACCTTATATACACCTTAGATTCAGGATCCTCAGGATCTAAGAGTATTTCCCTGACGTCCTGTTCTCTTGCCTCCATGACGTCTTATGGAGGATGCTTTAATTGCTATGTTTCCCCAGACTTGGAAGCAGGTTTCATCGAGGAAGTGTAGCAATTCTATGCCTCCTGCTGATCACTTTCTATCTTGACTATTCCCCATGGACTTGGAAGCTTGACACATTGGTGATATGTTGATGGGACCGCCTTCATGTCATGTATCCATAGCCTGCCAAGGATAACATTACAACAAGATAAGCTATCTATTACACAAAGTTTTTGGATAGAATTCATTCCTCTATGTAAATTTGAAGCTTGATGTCCCCCAATGTATTCTTGGTTTCCCCGCTGAATCCCACGAGCACCGATGATCTTGGTAAGATCTCAGATTCAGGGATGTTCATCTTTTTTAGGACATCCAACTGGATTATGTTCACTGAGCTCCCTCCATCGATAAGGATCCTGCGAACAAAATGATTATAGATAAACAAAGTAATGACAAGACCATCATGATGAGGATCCTGAATGTCTATGCGATCCTCCTCATCAAAAGATATCACTTTTTGCTGTGTTAGGGTAGATGTTCGAACTGGTCTCTCCCCATTCTCCATCTTCGTCTCCTTAGCATTCCTTTTAGCCGCTGAAAACTAAGTTCCACAGATATCAGAACCACCGGAAATGAAGTTTATGATTTGAGCGTCTGCTGGTGGAGGAGGAGCCCTTTCAGGAATTTTTTCAGGATCTTGAATCCTTGATTTTTTTTCCTTCCGAGCAACTCCTTCAGGTATCCCTTGCTCAAAAGATAGCCTATTTCCTTCCTCAACGCTATCCACTCGTCAGTGAGATGACCGAAATCCACATGATAAGCACACCACTTAGATTTATCTTTAGTAGCTCCGTGCTTGTCAGTTTTCCTTGGCCATCTAACCTTGTCACCTAAATTCTGCATAGCAAGTATTAGTTCATGATTATCCACAGAAAAACAATATTCAGATATTGGAGGATAATCCACATCGTCTTCGTCTTGTTCAACTGCATTCACATTGTGATTGTCTTGTTTAGAGTATGACTTGGATCGATTATTCTTAAAGAATGATCCTTGCTTTTCCTGTTTTGAGGATCCTGAGAGTCTCTCCTGGATCCTTTTGTCATCTTCTAAACGAATAAACCTCAATGCCATGTTCCTTACTTCATCTAAATTCCTGCAAGGTGTCATAACAAGGTCATCATAGAATGAGGAGTCTTTAAGCAAGCCCATTTTGAATGCCTCTACAGCAGTGGCAATGTCCAAATTAGGAATTTCTAAGGATTCTCGACTAAACTTAGTGATGTAATCTCTTAATGATTCACCACCACCCTGTGTTATCCTATATAAATCACTAGTTAATCGTTCAAAGGTTTTACTACATGAAAACTGATTATTGAACAAATTAACCAAATGAGAAAATGAAGTAATTGAGTAGGGAGGAAGACTTAGCAGCCATTTCACTGCTGATCCAGTGAGTGTGGATCCGAAGCCCTTACAAAGACAGGCTTCCTTTAACCTTTCTGGAATGGGGTTGATCTCCATTCTTTCCCGGTATTGTGCCACATGCTCCCCCGGATCGGTTGTACCATCGTATAGCTTCATGTTGGGGGTTTGAAAGCGTTTTGGTATCTCAGCATTGCATATAGGAGGTGCAAAACGAGACACCCTGTGACTTCCATCTGGGATCTCAGGAATGGGCTTAACCACTCTTGGGATGCTGGATATCATATCCTTAAGCTTCTAAAGTTCTCGTGCCATAGCCTGATTGATACCTGTATCCTGCATGGAACCGTAATTAGTACCAAAAGATGTATTGAAATTGTTACCTCCTGATTGGTTTGGAAGTGGTATGCCAGAAGTATATCCAAAGGTGGACACTTCGGGTGCAACAGTTGGACCAGATGAAGCAATAGTCTGCATAGGGATGAAGTCCCCTTTGTGAACTTCAGAATCCTTGAATATCTGACTTCCTGAGGATCCTTGATCCTGAAAGACACTGGATCCAGGATACATGGGTGCTGAAGGTCTCGGAAGATACTCCATGGATCCTTGGACCTGGGATGAGGATCCTTGATGCTGATATGAGGATCCCTAAGGCTGGAATGGGGATCCATAAGGTTGGTAATGAGATGCTTGTGGCTGCGTCATTGCCAATGATTGTAATCCTGAGGATCCTTGATACTGAACACCAGACGCCTTGGAATGCTGAGTGGTTACTGCTGGAGTGGCGAAATCTAATGACCTGGGCATCAATGGAGAATGATCCTCCGCTGATCTCTTCTTTTTCTTGATTTCATTGATTTCACGAAGGATCCTCTGGTTAGTTTTGTCCTGCTGTTCCATGTATCCTTTCATCTGCAAAATCAAAGTAGACAGATCATTGTTAGTAGGTGTAGAGGATGAAACAGGAGAAGCCTTCGAGAAAACTAGTGTTGGCTTCTTCTGAGCATTATCAGCACTCTTGGCCGGTGCAGTGGGAATGGGAGGCAATGATGCACAAGTCTGAGATGAGGTAACCGCCGGCATGGCACTCGAAGCAGATTTTCCCTGAGAAGCCATGTGATTGATGGAAGTGAACAAAGGTGAATGAAATGAATGAGATTTTTAGAATTGAAGCACCGATTGCCCCACGGTGGGCGCCAAACTGTTTTGGTCAAAAATCACACTAAGGATAATGTAACCAAATCTGATTTGTGAGGTTGAGTGCTTGAATTATGAACAAGTGTGTGAACAAAAAATCAGAAGTAAATGACAATGAACACAATGATTTGTACGAGGAAAAAGCCCTTGATCAAGAGTTGATCTCCGGCATAAAAAACCTCGGGTGATGGCAAATACCGATCACCAATTTGTATTAAGCAAAAACAATTACAACTTCGGAAATATTGAGCTTGTTACAATGTTGCTAGTGTGCGTATCAGAGAGCAGTGTAGGTCGCAGATGTGTGTGTTCGAATCTCCTCTTATTCAAGCTCAATATCCCTTTTATTTAGCTAAAAACTACCTTAACTAACTATCCGAAAATCGCGGCAATATCCCACGTTCACCAACAACAGTCACAAACTCCTGGCACGTGCTGGAATAATGGCATATTCCCTTTGATTCTCGGTTGGTAGGTCATCTTCGAAAAGCTCCTGCAAAACCATGCCATAATACATTGATCTCGGTTGGTAGATCAATGATCCTTAGCCTTCCTGCACCGTGTCTTGAGGATCCATGATCCAGACATATAGAAGGATATATGATCCATAAACATTAAAATTCTACCCCTAACATTACTTACATTGCATGTCTGAAACTATTATTGATCTGTCACGCTATGCTCCACATACTTCCCAGGCCCACCGAGATACATGGTGTGACAGTTATATTTAAAAATATTATAGTATAACTTTTTATAGGAGAATCCCTATGAACCACTACTCACTCTCCCAACAAATTTTGGCAATGTATGTACTCGATCAAATATGGAAAACCAAACTGTTTGTCACCTCTTTACATTGACCCATAAATATACACATAAACACTAGATTTGCTAATATCTCCTTTTTAGTGAAACAATACACTTAGTTTATGAGGAAGTAAAATCCTAAGGTTTAAAGGTGGGCAATTAAATCTGATACGTGCTTCAATCTTGGTCAACCCACATTCACCATGCACACCCACAACTCTTTAGATATTACTGTGAAGTAGTTTTAATTCCAAGTAGTGGCATAGTGGTTGGTTAATTTATTCTCTTTCTGCTATTCGTATGTAAGGCTATTTGTGACAACCGGTACTTTTCGGCATTTAATTACGCGATTAACAAACGTTTAAGGCGAGAATAAATAGTGTTTAAGACATGTATTAACTTATTTAGGCTTTTGAAATGCCTAGGAACGCCTATCTAAATTCGCAGTGCACGTATGGTGATTTGCGGAAAAACTGCATAACGATAAACGGTAATGAACTGATACCGTTCAAAATACTGGCAACGCCAACAAATACGAATTTTATACGCGTAATTTATTCATATGAATTTAGTTCTGCGAATTTATGGTGCCTTCTAATGATACAAAGCGAATATGGGAACGAAAGCGCAACTACAAGAACGCACCGGCAACGAAACGGAAGCACCAGACTTAAGTTATGCTTAGATATGGATATATTATGGAATATTTAGCGTCGTTTTCGAGTTTTAGTAATAGAAGTTGAAAACAGATCGAAAAACGGATAGAGACAACGACCGTAGTGCTTTACGCGATTTTTAACGCAACTGACAGAATACGTGTCAAACGCTGACCTTCGATATAATTTAATGAACTTTCGACCCTAATTAAGCGTTATACGACGTATGGTGAAACTCAGGAACGAAAACGGGCTCCATAAACATTAACGGGCCGCACGGAAGTTCAAGACACGAGCTAATGGGCCTATGGCCCAAGCCCACTCACAAACCCTAAGTATTTAAACACTTTAAGCCCCCATCTTCGTCTTTATTCCCCAAACCCTAGCACACACACACCTCTGCTCTCTCTCCCTCGTGAAGTCCTGCGGCCGGACTTGACCGGCGGAGCCGGTGACGAGCCGGCGGTACCTGCGAAAGGCGGCAGCAGCCAGCGACGGCTGGCGAAGGAGCACAGCAGCGGCGCCGTCGCTACAGCGGCGGTGGTGGTGGATTTTGACGACTATTGAACGGTGAACACCCCTAAACCGAACCCTCTGAGCACATTCTCGGTGTCTGTTTTACGATTTGAGCCACGGAGATGGCAGTAACAAGCACCGGCAGCCGCTTTGGGGTTTTCTTCTCCGGTAACGCCCTTAACTCTCCCCTATTTTCGTTTCTTCTGCTTCAGATCTGTAAAGATCCAAGTTTTCTCCGGCCGTTTTGGTGGTTGTTTCAGGTATAGAAGGAATGTGGTTGTGACGGCAGTGGTGAACTCGGTTAGATGACGGCAGCGGTGAAGAAGGCGGTAGAGAGAAGAGGTGACGACGGTCACCGTCGACGGACAAACAAAGCCGCCGTTCGGCAGTGGCGGTGGTAACGCCACGGTTCGGCGGTTCAGCCGGTTCACTCGTTTCAAGTTTCGGCTCGGTTCATTTTTTGTTGTGTTTTGGGTCAACTCGGTCACGGTTCGAGTCTCGGGTCTCAACTGGGTTCAACTCGATGCAATCGTTTCAACCGGGTTAGCGAGTCAACTCATTCAACACCGGATCAAACGGGTCAACTCGATCAAACCGAGTCAACCGGTCAAAGCAGCCAACGGAAGTCAAACCTGGTCAACTCAGCCTGGCAACTCAGTTAGCACGTCGACACGAGGATTTGGTAAAGATTAGCGACGCGTTTAATACTTACGTTTTTATATGGTTTTAACTATTCCCGTGAAAACAAGCTTGAACAGACACCACTGGTAAAATTAGTAAACTTGTGCATTTCGTGTTATTAAAGTTTGCATGTGCTAAGCTAAAAGTTGAACCGGCACCGCTATCTACGTTTTGTGTATAATGCATTAGTTGTATATGTTTTATTGAACTAAACTGTTGTGTTTTGAAAAATATATCGACAACTTGTATTGTCGGGATCGTCCAAAAACAGAGAAACTCTGCACGGGCTTTGAGAAAATCCATAAAACGAAACACGTTTTAATACAAGAACATAACCGATCCACAACAAACGACTTTCATAGAATTAAAAACATGTATATAATATTTTCGATAACACTTTACAACATACAAAAAGAATGATTCGGATATCAATTACAACAATAATATAGTTATTATATTTATTCTAAACTTTGAAATCTCGACATTTCCGCTATAAAAATAAATATAGTTTATATATTTTTTTCGAATAACAAACAACAAGACTTCTTTTTATAAAAATAGATATAGCTTATTTATTTATTTCGAATAACAAACAACAAGATTTTGTTTTATAAAATAAATATAATTTATATATTTATTTCAATTATCGTACAATATGAATTCTTTTATAAAAATAGATATAGTTTATCTATTTATTTCAAACATCCAACAACTCGATGATTCTTCGATAAAATAAAGAGTAAATCGCACAAAACGTCCTTTATGTTTTCTCAAACTTGCAGGTTCCAGCCTTAATGTTTAAAATTGCCAAAAACAACCTTTACGTTTATTTTTTTTGCCGGTTGAGTCCTTTATTACTAACCAAGTTAATTATCTCAGTTTATTTCCCTCACATGCCTAACATGTGAGGGTATATTCGTCATTTTGTTTCCTCTTCTTATAAAACCCTCAAAAAACACATCATCAAAACTAAAAACCCATTGTTCACCGACCTGTACACAACCTCCTTCGATGACTTATCCCGTAATCTCTGACTACAATGTATTGAACCCATATTTGAACCAACAGCCAAGCGGACCGACCACCATCTTCAATCCAGACAAACCCATCACCATCTGAACCACCAACCAACATGCCACCATCAGAACCTAGTTGTCGTCGTCATCAAAACAAGCTGCTAGAGGCCACCACCTCCACCTCTGAAACCACCTCCTCTGCACCACCTCCACCTCCGACACCACCTCCTCCGCCACCACCTTCACCCCCACATCTCCGCCACCACCTCCACAGACCTGCATAAGAGGGAAAGAAGAAAGAGAGTGAAAGAAGAGAGAGATCGGCGGTGGTGGGTTTGATGTCCTTCATCTTCAAACAAAACCCCCAAATCGAACGACGACGGCGATGGTGGGTTTGATGTTCTTCATCTCCGCCACCACCTCACACAAGACCTGCATAAGAGGGAAAGAAGAGAGAGAGAGTGAAAGAAGAGAGAGATCGGCGGTGGTGGATTTGATGTTCTTCATCTTCAAATAAACCCCCCAAATCGAACGACGACGGCGGTGGTGGGTTTTGATGTTCTTGGCGGTGGTGGAACGACGAAGGCGGTGGTGGTGGTTGCGACGGGGGTGGGTTCTTGGAGTGGGGGCTAGGGTTTGCGGTGGTGCTTGGCTTTGCGGCAGGAGACAGGGGGCGGTGGTGCTTGACGGTGGTTGTTGGTTGTGGTGGTGGCAGGTGGACGGTGGTAGATGAGGTGGTGGCGGTGTGTGGTGGTGGTGGTAGATGAAGGCAGAGAGAGAGAGATGAATGGTCTGTGTGTGTTTGTGTGTGAGTAGAGAAGAGAAGGGTTTTTGTAGAAAAAAAAAACAAATCCTAAAATGACAAATATACCTTCACATGTTAGGCATGTGAGGGAATTAAACTAGGATAATTAACTTGGTTAGTCAGAAAGGACTGAACCGGCAACAAAAATAAATGTAAAGGTTTTTTTTGTAAGTTTTAAACATTAAGGCTGGAACCTGCAAGTCTGAGGAAACATAAAGGATGTTTTGTGCGACTTACTCTTAAAAATACAACTATGCAAACTTCTTTAAAATATACACCAACGTAAATAAAAAACGTTTCTTTGATTTAACCTACTTTTTGTTTGATGTCTTTCTCCAAAATTAATTTTACAAAGAGTCGTCATTTACAATTTTAGATGATTAAGAATGTTATTCAGTTATTTATTCTAAAAAATTACATAAATTTTATGAAATTAGTTTTTTTTTATATAGTAACTCCAAATTAGAATAAATGAATATATGAATAAAGTTAGACCAAATCAGTCTACAAAGTAAATCAAAATAAAATAAATAAATAATCAGTCTACCAAAATCTGTTGCACAAAAATGTGTCATGTGCATGAGGCGCTGCACTAAATAAAGAGTTATGCGCCTCGCGCCTATGCTAGCCTCAGGCAACTTTTTAAAACCAAGGGACAATGACATATGAACAGGGACGCAACTTAAGAGGGGTCGGAACTTTTCGCTCAGTAGTGTCATATATGTAGCTTTCGTATATAATTTTTGAGTATATACTTTTTCGACCCCCCGGTTCTATAGAAATTTTTGGGTATATATGTTTTCGACCTCCCTTCGAAAACGCCATGCTTCACGACTGCATATGAATATACAAAATATGACCATTTTGTCTTAATTTAATGAGTTAAAAGACAAACTATAAGCAGACAATAAAGGTATAAACAAAGTGTGATATCAACCTCATGTATCAAGTATTTTGATCAATTCACTCCGATTGCCAAAGAGTAAAAGTAAACACGAAACCACATATGAAGAAAATAATATGAAACCAGAAGAATAATGTTAAGAGAAAACATCACAATATAGAATTTTGAAACTCACTGCATTTGCAGCTGAACTTCATTATAAGCATCCAATACAAATTCTAGATAAAAAACACTTCTAATTTAAGTTATTTCCTCGAAAAGGTAAGGTTCCAACTTTTGACGAATCTAATCGAAAAAGTCAAACAAAAGTCAAAGAGACGTCCGGCAGATCTAGTCATCAAACCAAGTCTAGTCCTTATTTCAGAAAGGAATCATTCTTTATTATTCATAATATCCTTGACTAGATCCATGATACGAAAATAATCAAAAAACAATGACGACTGTTCACCTTCAAGTCCATCTCGGCTAACCCTGTTGCTGCCTGCAAGATTGTTACATGGGCTGCCACCGACAATAAGATCGAACCCGCCAAACGAACGCATCAGTCGCTGCAGCAGGTGCCCGTCCACTTGCTGAACATCGGAATAGTGAATCAGGTTGCCTTTTTGGTTCGTTTGTTCCCACCAACTCCTAACTATGTCTCGGTTAGCTTCCGAGATTTCAACCGACACTACGTTTTTCAAACGGATCCCGAGCCTGTGGAGCGCCACCTCAGCACCACCAATGCCCGAGAAAAGCGACAGCATGTTTATACCGTTTGGAAATATATCCTTCAGGACAGAGAGATGATACGCTACAGTATCTACCTACAAAATGGAATTACAATGTGACATGAGGTTAATGTGCAATTGTTAGTCATTTTGGGTTATAGTATCAACTAGATTGTTGCCATAAGCCGGGCGTTGCGGCGACGACACCTTAGTTTATAGTTGGCGGCACATTATATGATGCGTTAACCATATGAAAACGCGTGTTTCGACGTATCTGATCTAACACAAGGGTAACCTATACAAGCATTGCGGTTACAAAAGAAACGGAATCGAAACCGGTTTCCACCTATGCATCATGACCTAGCAACATCAGAACGTACAGTAACTCGAATTCATACCGTTGAAGGAAAACGTATTATATTTGACCTAACTCGTTTCCGAACATAGTTTACGTCAAAACGTAGACCAACCAAAAACGTACACAAAAATAAGCATGAAAACGTATTATCTTTGACATAACTCATTTCCAAAACAAAATTATGTTGAAACGGACATGAATTTATACCGACATATATATCAAAAGAAGCACGTGGGAAAATATTGTTGTTTTAGTTTACTTCAAAACATTGACCAACTAAAAACGCACATAAAAATAAGCATGAAAACGCATTCTATTTGACCTGACTCGTTTCTGAAAAATTTACGTCGAAACGTGAAATTATACCAACACGTACATAAAAAATAACCACGTGAGAAAGTAGTTTTTGTCATTTTAAGATGAATGAAAATACGAGGTAAAATTGAAAAGTTAGAACTCAAGTGGGGTGAAAATGACATTTTATAAAAAGTTTTTAGAAAGTATAAGGTGTGTAAATGTCAATTGTTAAACTTTCGAGGCCGTTTGTCAATTATGAAAAGATTGAGGGCTGTTTGTGTCTGTGGCATAGGCCACCGACCTTGTAAATAAGATAGTTATAACTAACAAGAACTATAAATATACAGCAATATGAAAACAAGAATATATAATTACCTGAAACGAGTTGCCGAGTGATTTGTATCGGTCCGTTCTGCTAATCCCGCCACCTCTCGTATGATTTCTCGGAAATCCCAACAACATTTCCACCTCATCAGGCTCTAACGGCGCCAGCTTGTTTTTCCCGACCCACACGAGATTCCACTTTCGGCATTCATCCATAACATACTTCTGCACATGCTCAGGTGGATTATCACCACACCTTTCTAGAGCCTTCCGGATCCGATCCGTCAGCTTAGCACTACCGATAACTGTTTGCAAACAGTTCAACTTAGTTCTCTTATCCCATTCGGGCCACCACGTTTTGTCAATGGTAACGCATCGCTAATAGTTCGGGGAGGAAGAGGTAAAAGCGGGAAACGGTTAGTTATCGGAAGATTATGAATGTAACCTCGTTTTCTTGCGGCAGCACAAAAGTACTTGGAATCAACGAATTCGGGCTCCACGTGATGTAAGAATCGGGAAATTGTGTCCCAAACGCCCTTTGGAGCTAGTGCGACGTTTTCGTAGTAGAAATATGGTGGCGCCTTGGCGGCATCGGGTAACGTTCGGTTAGTTATTACGTTACCGTGTGTTGGAGTTCCAAAACCGATCATCGGGTTTGGAAGACGGATCATTTCTTCGTCTTCGGGTACCGCCCCGTTACGCCTTTTTCTTTTCCTCATCTCGAGCTCGTACAATTTTCTTTTTTTGAGGGACCCGTTAAATGAGATTTTCGGTTTCTAAAATTAGACGAAGAAAAAAAATGTTTATTAAAAAATTGTTATTATTATTGTAGCAATATAGGTTTGTTAAACATATTTAAAACATTCATTGTTTATAAAAGGTACCTCTTCTTCAAAAAATACGTCTTCTGTCTTTGCCATTTGGGCAGCACAAATAAAATCAGTTAGTTCTGCAATTGAAGCTTCGGGTCCTGCAAAAAAAAGGTTAAGTGGTAACGCTAACTTAAAGAGCTCAAAGCAAAAAAGAATAACAAAGTACATAATGTTATTATATATTATTTATTTTAGCATTATTTACACATAAAAAACAATTACTTTCATAATTGTCCCAAACATATTGTTTAGTCAGCAAACCTGATGAGTTGGCAAAGATAACGTTATTTTTTTAATTATATGGCCTTTTTAATATTTAATAATGGTATATTGGTAATTATAAGTAGTATCAGTAAAAAAGCAAACCAAACATATTGTTGGGAATCTTTAATCCAATTATCTCCTAAAGAATTTATAATTATATTAAAAAAAACTATTGAAAGAAACAAAAAACATGCTAAAATACGAGACAGTTTCAAACATAAAATTTAATAAAGACCTTCTCCGTCGTCTTAAAGAAATTTAATTACTTCAACAATTTATGTTAGAAAAGCAGGGAAGCTCTTCGGTTTTATGCCATATATACCATAAGTTTTGTAAAACCTTTAAACATATAGTTAGTTACTTACCACATCTATCAATGGCTGCTGAAGCCTCTTCTACGGTATACCCCATATTTGCTAAGGATAATATCGCTTTCTCATGTTTAGGTAAAGAATTGCTAGTTTCCTGCAAAACGAAATACATTTCGAATACCAAGTGTCAATATTCACATAGAAATAAAAATAAAAATAAAAATAAAAGGAAAAGGCAGGATAAAATACAAGAATTTACTTACAGCTATTTCACTACCAGACCAACTGTCATCAGAATCAGAGAGATCAGCAAGAAGACTCTCATCATAGTCAGAAGACAACTGATCGTTATCTACAAATTGTTGTTGCTGAGGTGAGTTGAGATGACATGAGTTCAGTTCATCAGGAGACTCCTCAGAAGCAAGAGCCTGTATAAATCAATACACCATTAATACAAACAAAAAAACAGGAGATTTTTTCAAGTAACTTTACTTACCCCGTACGTAAGTAGAGATTCAAGTATTGATTCTGTGTTGGCCTCCCCTACACATATTCAAGAACAAGTTTGTAAGTGAGTTATGTAGGTTAAACTAGGAATGAGCATTTGGTACTTGATACCGGTACCAAATTTCCGGTACTGATTTTTTTCGGTACCGAATTTCCCATACTGATTTTTTTGGTACCGAATAGCTATCCACTTTTTGGCGTTTTCGGTACCGCTACTTTAGGGTTTGGTATGGTACCGATATTTTACCGAAATTTTACCTTCAAATACTGGTATTGTACCGAACATTTCAGTACCAGTACCCATATTTGGCGAATTTCGGTACCGGTACCGAGCTCATCCCTGGGTTAAACTACAATTTAAGTAATTAGTAACATATATATACCATTTTCTTTAATTGCTTTCGCAATCATTTCTTCAGAAAATCCCATCCCTAAGAAATGCTGAACCAACTTGGAGTTTGAAGTGCCTGCTGATGAGCTTGCCTTAAGATGAAAATTTTAGATGCAAGTCAAGTTTTATAACAAAATATTGCAGCAAAATTTACAATAATCGGAAGCATAATATGTTTATACAAACACTCTATGCTGGTTATTACAACGTCAAGTTGTAATTGTCTATTAGTAATCCAGATCTTTACCTCCCCATTACTAACAATAGCCGCACCATTACTAACAATAGCTTGGACATTCCGAGCTACCCCATTCGAACAAGACGAAGGAGTTATGTTCTCAATCTCAAGTTCATCTTCAGTATCCCAATCAATATTCTCGTAGTCCTCACCAGAAGCATTTCCGTCCTATACAAGTGAAATAACATAAAATTAAAAAAAAAACAAAGATTATGAAATTAAGTAATGAAAGTATAAAGTGTAACGCATAGCAAGCACTGTGTAAGATGGGATCTAAAAAAAGTACCATTTTACTAAAACCTTTAGTCCGGCAGGAGTAAAGATCTCAATCTGTTCAACAGAAAGATCCCGCACAACAATTAATACAGCCTATGCAATAGCCAAAAGCGATCATTTTTAAGAACATTAGATGCAAATATTACAATCGGATAATCGGGTAAAATTTAGCCACAAGAAAAAATAATTGCTGAGAACACACAAAATCAGGTAACCAGACTTTCAAGAATTAGATCAGTTCTAAAATTCCCGATTTACGCGCAATAAGATCAAATGCATTATTAAACAATGATAAAAAGTTGTGCCTGCAGCACACAACAACCACAACCGCACAGTTTCATTTTATGAACCCAAAGACACAAATTCACACAATCAAAACCTTAGTCAGCCTCAAGTCATCTGCTTTAATCCCACCAACAAACTATCAACACTCATTATTATAAAAAAAACAACAAAAAAAACGCCACAGGTTCAAATCTGCACACTATCGGTCATCATGTACATCCCGCAGTATTTAATTAGCTTTTTAAAGTTGTTAAACCCTTATAAATATACCACATTTTTGGTTCATATTCAACCAAACATACCTCTTGCAGCCTTTCAAGAATCAAATCAGTTCTTAAATATCCGGATTTACGTTTAATAAAATCAATGCATCATCAAACAATGAAAAAAAACTGTGCCTTTGGCATGCAACAACCGCAAAGTTTCATCTTATGAACCCAAAAACACATGAATTTACACAATCAAAACCCTAGTCAGCTTAAAGTCATCTGCTTTAACCCACCCACAAACCATCAACACTAAATAAATAAATTAAAAAAAACAACAAAAACTCCACAGGATGAAATTCAAACAGCTTACAGTTTTTAATTAGCCTTTTGAAGCTGTTAAACCCGAAAAAAAGATACAACATTTTGGTTCACAAGCAACCAAACATGCCTCTTGCAGACTTTGAAGAATTATATTAGTTCTAAAATTCATATAATCAATACATTATCAAACAATAGAAAGAAATATTATGCCTTTAAAACACAACCACACAAATTCATCTTAAGAACCCAAAAACACATAAATTCACACAATCAAAACCCTAGTCAGCTAAAAGTCATCAACTTTAACAATCTAACCCCACCGACAAACTAATCAACACTCAAATTCCAAAAAAAACAACAAAATCTCCACAAGATCAAAAATTCACATGCTATCCGTACGGAACAACAACCTAGAATAAATATCACCAAACACATAAAACCAAACAAATTTCACCAAAATTTACCACAAACAGTCTACAATCCCAGCTAATTTGAACCAGATATCCAAAATGCAGTTCCTTTAGCACAAACTGCATAAAAATTCACAAAAAAAAACATCAAAACGAGTGAGAAATAAAAAATTGGGGGAAAATCAACAACGATTGGCGAAACTGCATATATAGAATAAAAACTCTGAAATTGGTGAAATTGATTGAATCAATAGAAGTGAAAAGGTGAATTACACATGTTACGGAGTTTTGATTCCTGCAAATTTCGCCGATTAGAGAGAGAAAGAGAGATTCGAAAGGGGTGTTTGTGACGAACCCCTTTGACGAAATATTTGTCACGGGGAAAGTATATATTAATACTTGTGTTTTAACCAACAGATTTAAAGAGCGTGTGCTCCACGCGCTGGTGAAGATGATACAGTGCACGCGCCTATGGTAAATATATATATATGTTTGTATCGAATGATTAATTTATTGATTTTTATGGCAGGGGATATATTTTTTACGTAATTGTTTGATATTTTGATTTTTGGAAAAGTTAAATGTTTGGTTGATTTATGTGGTTTGCAAAAATTACAGATTTGTTCTTAAAGGTTTGCTAATTACACACTTGGTCTCGATGGTTGTAATTTTTAAAGCTGGATGATCCTTAACACTAACCTTTGTTAAATTTTCTAGTCAAGTCTTTATAAAATGACTAAATTGTCCCTTAAACAATTAAAAACAAGATAGACTCACCCTCATCTTCTTCACCCTCATCTCTCTCTCTAACCCATCACCACCTTCACCTTCAACCCACCATCACCACCACCACCATTCTAGCATGCCAGTAAAATTCAAAATTACAATCTTATATTAGCAAATAGTATTAACGCTTATACATCATAATAATCTTCAAACTTATCCTCAATCTGTAACATTTATGTAAATCGGGTTTCGAAAACCCGCCTTAATTTATCAATCAAAGTATATTTATTTTACGTCGTTCGATAATTCTTTTTATTTATTTATTTAATGTTATAAAATTTATTAAATACTTCTAATATGTGGATAATAAATAAAATTTAAAATTTATAAAATAATAAGAAATCAATTAAATAATAATATACTTAGGAAATAATTATTGGTTGTAAGAATAATAAAAAAATTCTGAAATAAAAAAATGGGTGAACCGGGATCGAACCTGGGTTCCCCGGATACACGCACACCACAAACACCGCTGAGGCACACACACAATTTGATTAGAAATTAAGATCAACTTTTATATATAAGCGAAACCGAATGTCTGCCTTCAAGAACCAAATCAGCGAACCGCCGATCTCGTCCCTGTTCTAGCATCTGGATATTCCAGCTATCCATCCGCGTCAACCTTTCCAAAATCAAGCGCCAATCTACTTCAATTGTGTGAAATCAATCAAATTTATTTCTAAAAACCGAAATCAATCACTCTACATGGTTTCCAAAACCGAAAATCGATCACCCCTTTTGCCATCTATAAATACTGATCGAATTTACTCAATCCAACTCGCTCCTTCTTTGAAATCATTACTCCCCTCTCCTCAAACACCCCTGTCGCCGGAAAGCTCTGTGTCACCGGCCGCCGAAAATCGTGGTTCTCCACTTCTGTCTTACGGTAGACCCTTGTTCTTTTCCTTTAAGTTTTATTTAACTAACATAATGTACAGATCGTTAATAGAAAAACAGAAGTGACACAGATTAAATCGGGCGGGTATAAAGTTTGGTTCAAATTCAAAATGAAGAAGACGAAGTGGGTGAAGTGTTTTATATAATTAAAACGGTTGTTTCAAACGGGTTAGACACACAGTCCAGTGGTTGACTGTGTGCAAACACACGTACACGTCCCTGGTTCGAATCCGACTCTCTACCGTACCACTGTTATATAAACAGTTTTGTTTTTGTTAATTTATATCAAGCAGTAGTATGTATATAAATATAATTAAAAAGCGAGTCTTATCGGGTTAGACACCCAGCCCAGTTGGTCGGTCTAGGTGCAAAACACTTAAGAGGTCACGGGTTCGAAACCTATGCCACCCACCGGTTCAACTCTGTAAATCTTTTTAAATATAAATTAATTTCTGGAATGAACTAAATAGTGTATTAATATAATTAAAATCATGATTCTTTCGGGTTAGACACGTAGCTCAGTTGGAAGAGTTGCGTGCACGCAACCGAGAAGTCACGGGTTCGAGCCTCACCACACGCATGCCAACAGTGCTATTGAACCGGTCTGACAAGCTGACAGGCTGACAAGATTTAAAAAAAAATATTATTTTTATTTTTATTTTTATTTTTCTAACATTTTATTTTAAGGCCTTATGTTTGATATAAAATCAATTAAAATGTTTAAAAATATATATTCTAAGGGTATAAAATATCAATAAAACCCATCAAAAATAACCTAGGATCTAAACAAAAGTTTAACCTAAATGTTAATTTATTTACCGATTTATCGCGTTATTATTTCTAGGTTAGTACTTTCTCGTTGATTAAATTCCCAACTCGTACGCTCTCCTTACCATTCAAGAATACGCACCCAAGGTGAGTGAATCTCTACAAATTCCCCATTTTAATCACGTTTTGGGGTGTATCATGTGTCGTATCGTTTCTTTATTTTATTTAAATACTTGTGCTTATATCATTTCATGATCAAATGTGTATTGCTTGTAGTGTGGTTTATATGTGGATACATTTTATCATTTCAGTGCACTCATTTCATTAGGCCCATCAGTTCCTCGTGAGATACGGGTTGAGCATTAGGTGCCTCATTAGATCGGCTCCGTTCGATTGAGCCTTGATCTCAGATACATCATCATTCATGTCATATATTCATTCAATGTGGTTTGTGATTTGTTACATTATACATTTGTTCACATGTGATTATGCACAATCTTATTTAAACAACGATAAAATTGATTTACTTAAATGTTTTATCAAGGTTCACTCGCCAACTTTTATTGACCCAAAATTCCTTCTGTTTTACGCATGATACAGGTGATCAAGTTGAGGAAAGAAACACCTAGGATGGCCTTAGAAGAATAATCAAGTTATTTCATTGGAACAATCATTTGGTTTATTATTTGTGTTTGTATGAAATTTTGTGTTGGATAATTGAATTTTAATTTGAATTTAACAAATATGAAACTTGATGGTAAATATCATGAGCTTTGGTGATAACCCAATCATGCCCCGATTTTTATTCCGCTGCGGGTCGGGGTGTGACAGATTGGTATCAGAGCTTGTGACTATAGGGATATATGATAGGTTATTAGACCTTTAGAGCCTATACTATAGTTGATTAGATTTAAATTGTTTACGTGTTACATGCAAAAATTCATGATGTTTATATGTTTCATGTTTATATTCACACACAACATTATGCAAACATTCTCACAAGTACATGTTAATATGCAATGCTCATCATAGATCATACCCTCATATCATATCATATCTATGAAAGCACACACCTCACAATTTCACAATTTCCGTTATTTCTTTTCAAAGATTTTTGCAATGTTTTCATATTTTTCAAATCACATCAAAGTGAGTTTTCACGACGGGCATGTAGTAACTGGAAGGGTACGAGTACCGGTAGTTGGAACGTCCTGTCTAGGCTTGGCATTCGTATAAATCCAAAATAAAGGACCAGTTTGCCTACCTGGGGACTAACGATGAGAGTACGAAGGACCTATTAGGCCAAAGCATGCTATACCAAACGTCGTGTGAACTAACCCCCCTTTGAGTTGTCATTGTGTCCACACCTGGACACCCTCCGACCATACATCTCGCAATCATGTTTTATGATTTTCATTCGGGTGGTGCGAGTGTTAACCCGCCGACACCAATGTGAATCCTACCAAGCCCAATAGTCATGGGGGCCCACATGACTACACAGGCAATGGTATGGGGACATTTGGAGGCCCAAACATGAGCAACCCAAGACACCATATGGATGTAGTTAAATTATTTTCAGTTATGTTGTTTTCATTCTTTTTACGACACATGACACCTAGGAAATTCTTGAACTCAGCGTATATTCCTGTAGATGTCTGCTAGACAATTACGTGGAGGTAGAAGGTCAGGAAAGTCAAACGAACGCTTGGCCACGCAAATTGCTAAACAAATGGCCGCAGTGCTTCCTGACATCGTGCTACAAGTTCAGCAAGCCCTCACCGCTAATCCCATTAACCCTCCCAACCAAGAAGACCAAAGCGTCGCCAACCCTCCTCCCAAAACCCCTAAATACACCTACAAACACTTCAAGTCTTGCGATCCCCCAAAATATGAAGGGACTGAAGGTGTCACCGCTCTCCTCCACTGTTTGAGGAGATGGAAAACACCTTTCTCAATTGTGATTGTCCTGAGGACCGTAAGGTACGTTACGCGACTAGAAGATTATTTGGGGTAGCCTTTACCTGGTGGAACACGGAAAAAGAAAAGCGAGGTGTAGACGATGCCATGGCCTTATCATGGAAAGAATTAAGAAAGGTCATGACAAGACGTTTTTGCCCTAGAAGCGAGATCAAGAAGCTTGAAGATGAATTCTATGCTCTAAAGCAAAAAGAAGGGGATCACACCTCCTACAACAAGAGGTTTCTTGAGTTGAACCAAATGGTTCCCAATTTGTTCACCCCATTATACCGCTTAATTGAACACTACATTCGAGGCCTCCCCTCAAAAATCCAAGATTCGATTTTAAGCACTTCGCCTGCAACACTCAAAGCGGCAATGGAGTTAGCTACGGAACTCACTGAAAATTGCATTCGAAATGGCAATTTTAAAGATGAGAAGAAGGAAACACCCATTGAGACCCCAATTCCAAACCACTCAGGTTCATCCTCGAAGTTTGCTGGTAAGAGGAAGCGAAATGGCAAGAACTTTGCTGTCACCCAAACCAACCCTCCATCACTGCTGCTCCAATCACCCAAGTTGCCCCTCCAGCCGCACCATTCAAAAGGCCATACATTGGCCCACACCCAAAGTGTAACCGTTGCCAATACCATCACCCTCCTGAAAACCCTTGCCAACATTGCACAAGTTGTGGCCTGTGCGGGTCACACTATCCAAACCTGCCGTACCCTTCAGCGATCGAATCGCAGTCAACCTCCAACCCAAACCCAAAATCAAATGGTGGGCCAAGCCCAACAACCCTTACTTCTACCACCTGCACAACTCACAGCCCAACCTTACTACCAACCAACTACCCCATGATGCAATCCATACGAGCCTGTTTTAATTGTGGGGACCCAAACCACTTCAGGAATACTTGCCCACGCCTGGTGAACATCATCCATGCCCAAGCTCAAGCAAACCCGGTAAACCAAGCTAACCAAGCTCCTCCACCTGCTAGAGGAAGAGCTTTCAATATCAACGCCAACCAAGCCAGGGCTGACAACAATGTGGTTAACGGTACGTTTCTCGTAAATGGTAGTTATGCATCCATGTTATTCGATACGGGTGCGGATAAGAGCTTTGTGTCTTTAGAATTTGAAATTCTCGACCAACCTCGTGATAATCTCGTTGAATCTCTGACGGTGGAAGTTGCTGACGGAAAACCCACTTCATTAAATTCTATTATACGCGATTGTACTCTCACCCTAAATGATCATGATTTCTCAATTGATCTCATTCCTATGAAATTGGGAAGTTTGATGTTATCATCGGCATGGACTGGCTCAGCTAGCATCACGCTGAAGTGGTGTGCCATGAAAAGTTTATTCGTATTCCTCTCGCCGACGGTTAGACACTACGTATCTTTGGGGAAACTCCTTCAAAAGGGCTCAAATTGATGCCCTGCCTTCAAGCCCGAAGTTATCTTCGAAAGAATTACGTCGCATTTCTAGCTCACGTCGTCAAGAAGGAAGGCAAGGAGAGGAAGCTCGAAGATATTCAAATTGTGAAAGAATTCCCGCAAGTTTTTCCCAACGACGTTTCAGGACTTCCCCTGTGAGAGAAGTCGAATTTTGAATCGATCTTGTGCCTGGCGCTACACCAGTCGCAAAATCTCCCTATAGGTTAGCCCCATCCGAGATGCAAGAGTTGGCCAGTCAACTGCAAGAGCTGACTGACAAAGGATTCATACGTCCTAGCTCATCGCCTTGGGGTGCGCCCGTTCTTTTTGTGAGGAAGAAAGATGGAACGTTTTGCATTGCATTGATTATAGAGAACTCAACAAGTTGACGGTTAAGAATCGCTATCCACTGCCTCGTATTGATGATCTTCTAGACCAACTTCAAGGCGCCACCTGTTTTTCCAAAATCGACATTCGTTCTGGTTATCATCAGCTTAGAGTGCGCGAAGAAGATATTCCAAAAACTGCCTTCCGAACTCGTTATGGTCATTACGAGTTCATGGTTATGCCCTTCGGTTTAACCAACGCCCCCGCTGTCTTCATGGATTTGATGAATAGGAACCCTATCTCGACCGTTTCGTCATAGTCTTCATCGACAACATTCTTATCTACTCCAAGTCAAAATCCGATCATGAGCGACACCTTCGACTCATTCTTACCCTCTTAAGGACTGAAAAGCTTTACGCTAAGTTCTCAAAATGCGAATTCTGGTTAAGAGAAGTACAATTCCTTGGTCATGTCGTCAATGACAAAGGGATTCATGTCGATCCTTCGAAAATCAAAGCAGTAAAGAATGGCAAGCGCCACGCACCCCTACCGAAGTTAGGTCATTTCTTGGCTTGGCTGGTTACTACCGACGCTTCATTGCCAATTTTTCCCGTATCGCCGTTCCGCTCACGGCCTTGACTCACAAGGGAAAACACTTCATTTGGGGACTAAAGCAAGAGGAGGCCTTCCAAACTTTAAAGCAAAGGCTTTGTGACGCACCTATCCTTACACTCCCTGAGGGTTGCGATGACTTTGTGGTTTATTGCGACGCATCAGGTCAAGGACTAGGCTGTGTATTGATGCAAAGAGGAAAGGTGATAGCCTATGCCTCTAGGCAACTCAAAGTTCATGAGAAAGTTTACACCACCCACGACCTGGAACTTGGAGCCGTTGTGTTCGCTCTCAAGATATAGAGACATTATCTTTACGATACCAAGTGTGAAATATACACTGACCACAAGAGTCTCCAGCATATCTTAACCAAAAAGAGTTGAATATGAGGCAACGAAGATGGGTCAAACTGCTCAACGATTACGACTGCGAGATTCGGTATCATCCTGGCAAGGCAAACGTGGTGGCCGATGCGCTCAGTCGAAAGGGATATGCAAACTCTATTCGTCTTCTATGTTCGCAAATCATAACCGATATCAAGGATCGAATCCGGGCAGCTCAACATATCTCTGTAACGGAAAATGACGTACGCGATGAGCTGTCATGTGGAGCTGAACTCAAAATTGAAACCAAATCCGACGGTATTCTATATTATTTAAACCGCATATGGATTCCCGATCGCGACAACCTTCGTGATTTCCTCATGAATGAGGCACACAAAACACGATACTCTGTACACCCAGGAGCCGATAAGATGTATCAAGACCTACGATACACCTACTGGTGGCCTGGCATGAAAAAGGATATCGTTGTTTTTGTTTCCAAGTGCCTTACATGTTCCAAAGTGAAAGCGGAACATCAAAGACCTTCAGGACTTCTAGTCCAACCCGAAATACCTGTATGGAAGTGGGAAAACATAACCATGGACTTCATTACCGGGTTACCTCGCACCTCCAGTGGGTATGAAACCATATGGGTAATCATTGATCGTCTTACAAAATCAGCTCACTTCATTCCGATTCGCAAGGACTTCAAGAACGAGAAGTTAGCTCGTATCTACATCAACGAGATCGTAAGCCGTCATGGTGTACCGTTAAGCATCATTTCAGACCATGATGGTCGTTTCACTTTACGAACATGGCGAGCCGTACAAACCGCTTTGGGTACACGGTTAGACCTTAGCACCGCCTTTCACCCTCAAACTGATGGTCAATCTGAACGCACCATCCAAACCCTTGAAGACATGCTTCGAGCATGTGTCATAGACTTCAAAGGGAACTGGGACGCTCATCTACCGTTAGTCGAGTTTTCGTACAACAATAGCTATCATTCAAGTATCGGCATGACTCCTTTCGAAGCTTTATATGGTCGTAAGTGCCGATCTCCAGTATGTTGGCACGAGATTGGCGAAGCACAAATCACCGGACCTGAATTGATTCAAGAAACAACCGACAAATCCTTCAAATTCAAAATAGCCTTCTAGCGGCTCAAAGTCGTCAAAAGAGTTATGCTGACAAACGACAAAGCCCTTGGAGTTTTGTGTTGGTGATCAAGTACTTTTGAAAGTATCATCGTGGAAGGGAGTGGTTCATTTTGGCCAAAAGGGCAAGCTAGCACCATGCTACGTAGGACCTTTCAAGATACTCGAAAGAGTAGGACCTGTAGCCTACAAGCTTGACCTACCAGAAGAACTCAACAGGATACATCCCACGTTCCACGTATCAAACTTGAAAAAGTGCCTCGCCGATGAAAACCTCCATATCCCTCTGGAAGACATTCAAGTCGATGAATCAATGCACTTCGTTGAAAGACCAGTGGAAATCATGGATTTCGGTGAGAAGCGTTTAAGGCGAAGTCGTATTCCAATCGTCAGGGTGCGTTGGGAGTCAAAACAAGGACCCGAGTTTACTTGGGAACGTGAAGACTCAATGCGCGAAAAGTACCCGCATCTCTTTCCGGTTACCACTACTACTTAAATTTCGGGACGAAATTTCTAAAAGTAGGGGATACTGTAACATTTGTGTAAATCGGGTTTCGAAAACCGGCCCAATTTATCAATCAAAGTATATTTATTTTACGTCGTTCGATAATTCTTTTTATTTATTTATTTAATGTTATAAAATTTATTAAATACTTCTCATATGTGGATAATAAATAAAATTTAAAATTTATAAAATAATAAGTAATCAATTAAATAATAATATACTTAGGAAATAATTATTGGTTGTAAGAATAATAAAAAAATTCTGAAATAAAAAAAATGGGTGAACCGGGATCGAACCCGGGTTCCACGGATACACGCACACCACAAACACCGCTGAGGCACACACACAATTTGGTTAGAAACTAAGATCAACTTTTATATATAAGCGAAACCGATGTCTGCCTTCAAGAACCAAATCAGCGAACCGCCGATCTCGTCCCTGTTCTGGCATCTGGATATTCTAGCTATCCATCCACGTCAACCTTTCCAAAATCAAGTGCCAATCTACTTCAATTGTGTGAAATCAATCAAATTGATTTCTAAAAACCGAAATGAATCACTCTACATGGTTTCCAAAACCGAAAATCGATCACCCCTTTTGCCATCTATAAATACTGATCGAATTTACTCAATCCAACTCGCTCCTTCTTTGAAATCACTACTCCCCTCTCCTCAAACACCCTGTGCCGGAAAGCTCTGTGTCACCGGCCGCCGGAAATCGTGGTTTCCACTTCTGTCTTACGGTAGACCCTTGTTCTTTTCCTTTAAGTTTTATTTAACTAACATAATGTACAGATCGTTAATAGAAAAACAGAAGTGAAACAGATTAAATCGGGCGGGTATAAAGTTTGGTTCAAATTCAAAATGAAGAAGGACGAAGTGGGTGAAGTGTTTTATATAATTAAAACGGTTGTTTCAAACGGGTTAGACACACAGTCCAGTGGTTGACTGTGTGCAAACACACGTACACGTCCCTGGTTCGAATCCGACTCTCTACCGTACCACTGTTATATAAACAGTTTTGTTTTTGTTAATTTATATCAAGCAGTAGTATGTATATAAATATAATTAAAAAGCGAGTCTTTCGGGTTAGACACCCAGCCCAGTTGGTCGGTCTGGGTGAAAACACTTAAGAGGTCACGGGTTGAAACCTATGCCACCCACCGGTTCAACTCTGTAAATCTTTTTAAATATAAATTAATTTCTGGAATGAACTAAATAGTGTATTAATATAATTAAAATCATGATTCTTTCGGGTTAGACACGTAGCTCAGTTGGAAGAGTTGCGTGCACGCAACCGAGAGGTCACGGGTTCGAGCCTCACCACACGCATGCCAACAGTGCCATTGGACCCAAGCTGACAGGCTGACAAGATTTAAAAAAAATATTATTTTTTATTTTTATTTTTATTTTTATAACATTTATTTTAAGGCCTTATGTTTGATATAAAATCAATTAAAATGTTTAAAAATATATATTCTAAGGTATAAAATATCAATAAAACCCACCAAAAATAACCTAGGATCTAAACAAAAGTTTAACCTAAATGTTAATTTATTTACCGAGTTATCGCGTTATTATTTGTAGGTTAGTACTTTCTCGTTGTTAAATTCCCAACTTGTACGCTCTCCTTACCATTCAAGAATAGCACCCAAGGTGAGTGAATCTCTACAAATTCCCCGTTTTAATCACGTTTTGGGGTGTATCATGTGTCGTATCGTTTCTTTATTTTATTTAAACACTTGTGCTTATATCATTTCGTGATCAAATGTGTATTGTTTGTAGTGTGGTTTATATGTGGATACATTTTATCATTTCAGTGCACTCATTTCATTAGACCCATCAGTTCCTCATGGGATACGGGTTGAGCATCAGGTGGTCATCAGATCGGCTCCGTTCGATTGAGCCTTGATCTCAGATACATCATCATTCATGTCATATATTCATTCAATGTGGTTTGTGATTTGTTATTTATACATTTGTTCACATGTGATTATGCACAATCTTATTTAAACAACGATAAAATTGATTTACTTAAATGTTTTATCAAGGTTCACTCGCCAACTTTTATTGACCCAAAATTCTTCTGTTTTACGCATGATACAGGTGATAAAGTTGAGGAAAGAAACACCTAGGATGCCTTAGAAGAATAATCAAGTTATTTCGTTGGAACAATCATTTGGTTTATTATTTGTGTTTGTATGAAATTTTGTGTTGGATAATTGAATTTTAATTTGAATTTAATAAATATGAAACTTGATAGTAAATATCATGAGCTTTGGTGATAACCCAATCATGCCCTAATTTTTATTCCGCTGCGGGTCGGGGTGTGACACAATCAGCATAGCGATCTAAAAAAAAGTAGAATCCTCAAATTCACATCAATTCCTTAGCAAAGCCAAATAAAATTCAAAATTCCGTCAATGTTAATCCTTTTCAATGATCAAATCAATCAAACTATTATTCCAGTCAATGTAATCCTTTTCAATAATCTTTGAGGTCTGTACAACTCTTTCATGATGAAGGGTATTTTCCGCGAAGTTTGAAGGTGTTCTCAACTTTAATCCGTTATGCAATCTTTTCTGGAGATTACTTTATCTGTTTTAGTTTTTACTTTCTGGTGCTTGTATTTTCTTCTCCGCCGACTATAGAAATTGTTTTGAAGAAATATTCCGGTACAGTTTGCAGGGTTTCGTTTTCCGATCAATTTCACCGGACGATGATGATTATCGGAGGATATGGAGATGCAGCGGCGAAACAGTGGCGGTAATTACACGAATCAAGCGTTAGATCGGATGGAATCACCGTCGGTTTCGAAGGTATTTTCCAATGGTTTATCTTCTTCTTCGTTGAGGAATCCTGTTTCTGATAGTTTATCATCTGGCGGCGGTGGTGTTTGGGGTACATTGAACATACGGTTACGAAATCCGGTTGCTGGTGTTGCAATGGTGTTGAGGTATTAATTTTATTATTTCTTTTTTCATTGACTAGAATTTGAATTTGAAAAAACATATAAAAATGTATAAATTTTAAGTAATGATCAGACATATAAGAATTTGAATTTGATATAATGATCGGACAGGGTCGTTGACTAGTCAGACGGTGGAGGTGGAGGTGGAGGTGGTGGCGGGTTGAAGGTGAAGGTGGTGGTGATGGTGGGTTGAAGGTGGAAGTGGTGGTGGGTTAGAGAGAGAAAGAGAGAGAGATGAGGGAGAAGAAGATGGGTGTCCCATCTCTTTTTGTTTTTTTAATTGTTCAGGGATAATTTAGTCATTTCATAAAGACTTAACTGGAAAATTTAACAAAGGTTAGTGTTAAGGACCACCCGAGTTTAAAAATTGCAACCACTGGGACCAAGTGTGTAATTAGTAAACCCTTAGGACCACGTCTGCAATTTTCGCAAACCACAGGACCAACCAAGCATTTAACTCTTTTTGGAATGTTTGATGCGTTATTTTGAAAATTTTAGTATTTTGGTTTTGTTGGGTTATTACTCACTCAAGTTCAATCTTTCATTTTGTTATGTTAGTGAAATAGTATATAAATTTATTTTATTCTTTCCTCATCAAAATTTGTTGGTAAAATAATAAAAAAAAACTTGTGGAATTCCTCAATCGTTATTGGTTTGTTACAAAGTCAATACGGTACTGATATTCGGTATAGTTTATGATGCTAAATTTAATACAACTATGTTTTCAATAAAATTTATATTAAAATACAATAGCGTATTAAGCTTTTTTTTAATGTTGACGAATGCATCGTAACACAATATTCGAAACTTTATAAAACATTGTATATTCACGAAGGAAAAACAAAATTGTATTGAAAAGCAAATAACAAAAAAAATCAATTATATCCGGTCCATGCGGTTTTGAATAAAACTTTTATCTAAACATCGGTACGAATAAATGCGTCGCAATGTTATATGCAAGATTTCCTAAAGCATTATATTATATTATTAAAATAACCAATAGGGAAATCAACGTAAAAACTAAACCGTAATGTAGCGTTGATAACATGTACGTTTATGTTTTAATTACTTGTACACTGTTATTTGTGACTTGGTTTAAAGAAAAGTTATATCAAGATGTATATAAAAATAAACACGTTGCAACAGCATCTTAAAATTTTATAAAAAGCATAATTTAAAAGTTCGAAAAAAGAAAAACAAAATGTGTTCAAAATTAATTATAACAATGACATAATAAAAATAAAAAATAGTAATATGATATTAAATTGACTAATGACAACACGTAAAGTACTTGATTTTTGAAAATTTCAAGAAACCCTAAACATTTACCAAGTGGTGCAACACAAGGGTATTGCAACCCTATTGGTAAATGTTGGTGGTAGAGTAGGTACGAAATATTTATATTTATATTATATTTATTATTAACTTTTATTTTAAGGTTAATTACTATTCGGTCTTTTTACAAGATATGAAAACTTAGTTAGAAGTTGTTAAATCACACCATTTCTCAACTCCTAATTTTTTTTCATTTCCTAGACTTTATTTGTTTACCATTTAAATTTTTTACAAGGAGTAAAAGCTTATTTTAATTTTGTAATGCACACCATTTCTCATCTATTTTTATTTTTATTTTCATTTTCATTCTCTTTCTCTAGAATTTAATAGTTTTTTTTTCATTTTACTTTCTTAAAGTATTAATAAGTTTTACTTTTATAAGTTTATAAACCACGTACTTTATAAGTTATTTCGATTTAAATGTTCTTTTTGACGAGTATGTTTTACGTTTTTGTATAAATTTTGTGAGTTAACACGCTACAACGCGCGCGTGAAGTTCAATGTTTTATGTATATTTGTTTTAGTTTAACGGCTCTGTTGCAACGCGCGTGTCGTGTGTCGAGTTAGCTACTCTCTTATATGTTTTAGTTTTGGTTCAATTTACGCAACTTAACACTTCATAACGAGTGTGTGTGGTTCAACATTTTTATGTCTTTGATATAATGTTCCCGTCGTTACGCACGTGTGCTAAAAATTAGTTATTTATATCAACCAATGAACTAGGTTGTGTAATATCGTATATTATGATGTTGTATCAATATATATATATATATATATATATAAGAGACGGATCCGTTAGGAACCACTTTTTATTGCGAGAACCATTTTGAACACAACCAAAAATACCTAAAAGAATAAAAAACTTAAAAAACTTTTTTTTTTAAATTAAAAATCGCTACTTCTCGTAAAAAAACGGGGGACGACAAGTAGCGATTTATTTTTTTTACGAAAAGTAGCGATTTTTAATTTTTTAGCATTTAGTTGTGGGGTTTAGCTTTATGATATAATTTTTAGGGTTTTTTTCGTGGGGGGTGGTAGAGGGGGTTTATTTTGTTGTGTTCACATTGGTAATGGTTCTTGCAATAAGTGGTTATCAACTGAACTTACCAAGATCAAGAGAAAATCCTATTGAGTGGTGAGAACATAGAGAACTCCAACTTTTCGTGTGAGTTTTGCGCCTAATTTTTTCACACACATAAATTAAAATGTTACAAACACGGTTGTAAAAAAAATTCGAAGCAGAGTTTTCAGCCTTTTTATACAACCGTAAAAAGTGCTAAGATTAGTATTTGAAAAATCAACAAAAACTTTTTTACGAATGTGTAAATCAACAAAAACTTTTAAAGTTGGATTTGTTTATGATTTTCGGTAAAAAAAATATTTGAAAAATCCTTTTGTAAAACCGAGTTATCTAAGTTCTCACATCTCGTAGGATTTTTCATTTTACCCTAACTATATATATATATACCTCACCAGAAACCCCAAAAAAACCTAACCCCCCCCCCCCCCACCCCAAAAACCTAAAAAAAACTAACCCCCCACCCCCACCCTACCCAAGCTAAATACTAAAACTAAACCACAAAGCTAAACCCCACAACTAAATGCTAAAAAAATACTTAAAATCGTTACTTTTCATCCAAAAATAAATGGTCGAAAAGTAGCGATTTTTAAGTTAATTTTTTTGTGTGCTTTTTATTTTTTTAGGTATCATTGGTTGTGTTCACATGGTTCTCGTGGTTCTCGCAATAAAGGATGGTTTCTAACGAATCATTATCTTATATATATATATATATATATATATATATATATATATGTTGGTGGCGTGGCTATGCCACCAACACTTTTTAATTGAAAAAAACTTGACTTTCTAGATTTACATAAAAACCCTTAAACTTTTGAAAACTTTCTAAAAACTTTATAAACATTAAATTTACTCCCTAGTTCTAATCATTCGAATTTACCCTCTGTGTTTTTATTTTTTAGCTTAAAATTAATAAAATAATTTTCTTATGTGGTTATTTTAATGTACATATCGGTATAATATTTATGTTTCGATGTAATTTTTTCTCGAAAACGAGTATGGCCAAATATAATGTGTTTTCATGTTTTTTTATGTATGTTTTCAATTGATCGACGTTTTGACATTTGAATGAAAAAAAAGAACTATACCTCACCAGAAACCCCAAAAAAACCTAACCCCCCCCCCCCTCCAAAAACCTAAAAAAAACTAACCCCCACCCCACCCTACCCAAGCTAAATGCTAAAACTAAACCACAAAGCTAAACCCCACAACTAAATGCTAAAAAAATACTTAAAATCGTTACTTTTCATCCAAAAATAAATGGTCGAAAAGTAGCGATTTTTAAGTTAATTTTTTTGTGTGCTTTTTATTTTTTTAGGTATCATTGGTTGTGTTTACATGGTTCTCGTGGTTCTCGTAATAAAGGATGGTTTCTAACGAATCATTATCTTTTATATATATATATATATATATATATATATATATATATATATGCTGGTGGCTATGCCACCGACACTTTCTAATTGAAAAAAACTTGACTTTCTAGATTTACATAAAAACCCTTAAACTTTTGAAAACTTTCTAAAAACTTTATAAACATTAAATTTACTCCCTAGTTCTAATCATTGTTTTTATTTTTTAGCTTAAAATTAATAAAATAATTTTCTTATGTGGTTATTTTTATGTACATATCGGTATAAATTTATGTTTCGATGTAATTTTTTCTCGAAAACGAGTATGGTCAAATATAATGTGTTTTCATTCTTTTTTTATGTATGTTTTCAATTGATCGACGTTTTGACATTTTAATGTACATGTCGATATAAATTAACGTTTAAATGTAAAAATTACAAATTCATGTTTTGACATAAAAAAAAAATCGGAAACGATTTTGATCAAATATGATACATTTTCATGCTTGTTTTTGTGTATGTTTACGGTTGGTCTATGTTTTGACATAAGCTGCGTTTATAAATGAGTCGGGTCAAATATATAGGTTTTCTTTGACGATAAAAAATTGAGTTATAGTACATTGTGACGCCGCTTAGTCTTGATGTAAGGTAAGGGTGGTATAGTGGTTAGGAGGAACACTCGCTAAACTAATGAACTCAGGTTCAAATTTTTATCTTTTGTACCCTAAATAAGTCTACGTTTTGACGTAAACTATGTCAGGAAACGAGTCGGGTCTAATATAATATGTGTTCAATCGACGGTAGAAATTCGAGTCTTGTACATTTTAACGTCGCTTAGTCGGTGGCGGACCCAAAAAAAATTTCATGGGGGTGCGGAATGTTTTTAAAGATTTTAGGCCGCTAGGTATATAAAAAAAATTCGCTTCATATTGGGTCGGATCAGGTCGGGTCATGTAAAACGAAAGAACATCAAACTAAAATTTATATAATCATCAAAACACGTCAAACGTCGTCACAATACCCTTGAAACGTTGATTGTGGAATTTCAATACTTGTTGGTTGATATGGTCCTCTTTGTAGGTATGACCTTCTAATATCATTTCTTTGATTCACGTTATATGATATAATCGGCTTGCGATCATGAGGAATGTCGAAGGAAGAGTATCCATATCGACGAATTCGGAAGATGGTTCAACCCCTTTCCTCTTGAGAAATCGCTTCATGACTTCCCTACTCATGGTTCCTATTACATATAAATCACTCAAACGAGATGAGCGGGAGAAAGACTGAAACAAAATAGGAAGGGGCGGTTTGGGTTGGGTTATTTTATTATGCTTCAAATTTTGTTGGGTTAAGTTAAAAACTTATAAATTAGGTTATATTTTTTTTACAAAAATCAGTGTTTAGGTTATATTTTTTAAAAATCAATGTTTATTACAAATTTTTATAAATTAAAAATATGATATTTTTTCAAGGGGGCGGTTGAAATTTCCACGGGGTGCGGGTGGAAATTTCCAAGGGGTGCAGTCAGAATTTTACCGGAAAATTAACACTAGAAATATTTTTTCCAAGGGGTGCGGGTGTGGGTAGGTCCGCCCATGCGCTTAGTCTTGATGCAAAGGTAAGGGTGATGTAGTGGTTAGGTGAAACCCTCACTGAACAAACCAACATGGTTTGATTCTGTTTTTATTTTTTTGTAACCACAATGCTTTTGATCGGATACATTGAAATACGCGTTTCATATGATTAAAGCATCACATAACGTGTTGTCAGCTATATATAACTAAGAAGTCGCCGCCCTGACGCGCGGCCTATTGTAACTCTTTCTCACATGCTACAAATTTCTATGCCTCATTTATAAGTCTTTAATTAAATAGGTAAAACATGTCAACCTGAATATGACCTATTTATTGAACGGGTTATAATATAACAATTCCAAACCTGAATATGACATGCTGGTGAAGATGATACAGTGCACGCGCCTCCGGGAAATATATGTATCGAATGATTAATTTATTGATTTTATGGCAGGGGATATTTTTTTTCATAAATTGTTGGATACTTTGATTTTTGGAATGTTTGATGCGTTATATTGAAAATAGTTTAAGAACTCGTGTGTTATACGGGTGAATTAACACGAAAATTTATTACTTAACCGTGTTAAAATAATCATTTGAATGAAATAAACGTTCAAGTACTAACGTAATTATTAAATTACAATAAATTGAAATACATAAATAACACAAAAATCACAACTCGTTAAAGACTTCTTTATACACCACATTTAATGTTTAAAAATTGTAGGTTTGCCGTCTTTGTCTAATATTTGTAGTTTAAATATTACGCGGCATTTACATATATCCCCCTACAAACCTCATTAATTACATATATTCCCGATCCAAAATATAAATTACATACACCCCATCCTTAAACTTAAAAATATCAAATTTACAGGACAATTACAACAAAATATTGATTACTTTTGTTAAAAGTAAATTTTAAAATAAGTATTTTGCCATCTGCTTGCTTACTGAAACTTTAAATTTACCCAATCTGATGTCTATGACATTGCGTCCAATATAATCTCTATAAAGCAATATAATAAGAATCTCAACAGAAGTATTTCTTTTAGCTATTCTAGTGATGTCCATTAGTTTGTTGAACAAAAAAACATGTTATCTTTTCAATAGTTGATTGCAGTAATGTGCTACACGCATTAACAAAGGAACTTGGGTTGCCTTTAAAATCTAATTTGCAGCTCTATGCTTCAATTCAGTTCATCATAGAGGCATAACCATTCATCTCTAAAATACAAAAAGAATTACTATGTCAACATAATGGCTTTAATTAAGATTCAAAAGGAAGAAAATTCAACAAAATTATCGAGGGTAATACAAATTAATATTCTTAGTTTTTATAGAGTATAGTGTTTAACTATTTATCATCAAGAATCAATAGAACGATCACCACTTACAAATTACAACAAATTCAACAATTTAAATTTAAAATGATTACATATCAGAGATTTTGAATAGTTGTTGGTTGGATGTTGGCTTGAATCCAAAAACTTGAATCGAATCTGAATCACTTTGTATCAAACCTGAATCACCTTGAATCAAACCGGTTGTCATCTTCGATCACTGTACTTCGCCGGTAGTGTATGTCAATGGTTGGTCGCCGGCCACCTCCTGTTCTCTTCCCCGGTTAGTATTGGTGGCCGAGGAAAATGAAAAGTCGGGATTGAGAAGTTCGTAGGTTTTTGTTTATGATTAAAAGGGTAGTTTTGTCATTTTGTTAGAGTTGGGGAAATATGTAATTCAATTTTATGTTGGGTAAATATGTAATAAAGGTTTTAAATAGAGGGATATATCTAATAATCCCAAATATTTAAACTAAGCAATCACATTGTTAAAACTTGTGTGCACCAACATGCCTTCCAAGACAACAATATCTGCAACAAAAAAAAAAAAAAAAAACTAAACATCATTCATTTTTAATCATGCTCAATTATACGAAGAGTAATAGCGCATCAAACAAAAAAACAGTTCTTTTTTCAATTTAAATTTCAGTAAGGTCTCATGGTTCCATTTAAGCTCGACGGCTCAGAACTAAACCGACTCTAACATAGAACCAAAAACTTCTGCTCCGCGATTTTGGAGGTTCAGGTCAAAGGTTCTCGTGGGTCGGAACCACGAAAAGCTCACCCCTAGACTCGTTCATTCAACCTAAAATCAATATAAGACAAATAGAGTAGAGTGTGAGGTTGGTTAAATAAAACAACTGATTAAATGAGCTGGAATGAAATGATATGTTCAACTGTCATACCTTCTCCACTTTTTCTTGGTATAGATCTGTTCAGTAATGTGCAGTCGAAAACAACAAATTTGGATTAAATAAGCTGAAAAGACCCTCAAAAAAAAAAAAAAGAGAGAGAAATTAACTATTCAGCATACATGCTCTGAGATCATACTTACATCAGAATCCAAGTGATGTAAATAGGATTTCTCCCCTTTCATGTTATTTCCAATAAGCCAAAACACCAAGAACATGGAGGAAAAAGGAAGAACAATCAGCATTGTTATTAATACTCAGTAAAAATAAGAACCAGGTTTGTTTTAATATAAACGTGACATGTTTCTTTAGTAGCAGCATGATTGAAAAACATAAAAAATAAGAAAGATGCAGAGTATAGTTCCTATGAGTTAGAGATGTAGGCTATCCCGAAAGTCCAAAAATATAAATATTTTTCTCTCAAAAAAAGTGTGACTAAAGAAAACAACTCTCCACCCTTCGGTAACTTTAACGTATACCAGAACGTCTTTGGGTTGCTTTGATCAGTTCATATCAGCAAACCCCATCTATTTAGGACTTTTTAAAATTCCTTAACTCTTTGCCTATAGAAAAGGTTGATATTTTCCTGAACAGTGAAAACTAAGCATTTCGCCTAAAGACGTAAGAAGTCTTACAAAAACGTTGGAAAAACAGTTCGAGGCTATCCAAACCAGACCAGCAAGAGACAACTCTCCTTATTGATTTTACCTCTGTGCACAAAAAAAATACATGATTATCAGACTCTAAATTCATGGGAAAAGGGCAACAATAACTTGATTCCAGCCAAAGACATGATTATAAACAAATAATAGTTGATCCTAGCATAACAAAGGAAAAAATGCAGTCTGTTATACTTTCTATACTTCTTTTGTTGATGTTTTCCCCTACGCAAGAAGATAATCTAAATTACCGCTTTGTACACGAAGCGTCTACAACGGCTATTTGAAACACCCACCTCTTACTTAGATATTTGTTCTGCTAAAAAAACTCACAAATGTTCAAAAGATTCTTGAATAAACATAAAAAATCTAAACTTCGCGTGTAATTGCAACTTTTATACTTAACAGGATATTTACCTTGAATAAGTACATGGAATCAGTGTTTAAGAAAAACTTGCCGACCATTCTTCTTGTTTCAAAGGATCAACTGATTATATACTCCACCTACTACACTTTACAAAGGATCAACTGATGATTATATACTCCACCTACTACACTTTACAAAGGATCAACTGATTATATACTCCACCTACTACACTTTATAAGCATATAATTAGGGTTCTTCCTACAATGGCAAAATTCATATAAATTATATGTTTTCATAATTCAACACGAATCATCAAAAATACTTACGTGGAGAACATTAGATTGATGGTGAAATCAGCTTTGATTAGGGTTTTTTATTGGAATTAAGATGGAAAGAAAACTGATTTCATATTTATGGAAAGTGTGTATCGTATACATCTCTCAGATCACTTGTTTGTGAGCAAAAAGAGCTCAAATTCTTGCAAGAAAGATTAATACAATGCCATGTGCCAATTATTGGTGTAAGTGAAACTAAAGTGTTTTGTTTTAGTATACATTAAAGATTAAAGATTTTAGTATTTTGGTTTTCTTGGGTTAATGTACTACTCACTCATGTTTAATCCTTCGTTTTTTTATGTTAAGTGAAATAGTATATAAATTTATTTTATTCTTCTCCTCATCAAAATGTGATGGTAAAATAATAATAATAATAATAAAAAACTTGTGGAATTTCTCCATTGTTATTGGTTTGTTACAAACACAATACGGTACTGATATTTGATATAGTTTATGATGTTAAATTTAAACAAAACTATGATTTTAATAAAATTTATATTGAAATACAACGGCGTATTAAGTTTTTTTAAAGTTTATGAACGCATCGTAACACAAATTATATTTGAAACTTTATAAAACATTATATATATACGAAGGAAACACAAAATTGTATTGAAAAGCAAATAACAAAAAAAAATCAATTATATCTGGCCCATTCGGTTTTGAACAAAACTTTTATCTAAACATTGATAAAAATAAACGTGTCGCAATGTTATATGCAAGATTTCCTAAAGCATTATATTATATTATTAAAATAACTAAAAAGGAAATCAACGTAAAAAGCTAAAACCAAATGTAGCTTTAATAACATGTACGTTTATGTTTTTAATTACTTGTACACTGTTATTCGTGACTTGATTTAAAGAAAAGTTGAATCAAGACGTATATAAAAATAAACACTTGCAACAACGTCTTAAAATTTTATAAAAAGCATAATTTAAAGAGTAAATTGCACAAAACATCCTTTATGTTTCCTCAAACTTGCAGGTTCCAGCCTTAATGTTTAAAAATTGCTAAAAACAGCCTTTAACTTTATTTTTGTTGCGGGTTCAATCCTTTACAGCTAACCACGTTATTTTCTTCAGTTAAGTTCCCTCACATGCATAACATGTGTGGGTATATTCGTCATTTTGGTCGATCATGTGAGGGAACTTAACTGAAGAAAATAACGTGGTTAGCTGTAAAGGATTGAACCCGCAATAAAAATAAACTTAAAGGTTTGTTTTTAGCAACTTTTAAACATTAAGGCTGGAACCTGTAAGTTTGAGGAAACATAAAGGATGTTTTGTGCAATTTACTCTAATTTAAAAGTTAGGAAAAAAATATTTTCAAAATTAATTATAATAATGACATGATAAAAATAAAAAAAAATAATATTATATTACATTAACAATGACAACACATGAAGTACTAGGTTTTTGAAAATTTCAAGAAATCCTAAACATTTATCAAGTGGTGCAACACACAGGAATTGTAGCCCTATTGGTATGTTGGTGGCATAGTAGGTACGAAAATTTTATAATATATTAATTATAACTTTTCTAATTTTGATGTGTAATTACTATTCAGTTTTTTTACAAGTAATAAAAACTTAGTTAGAAGTTGGTGATGCACACTATTTCTTAACTCCTTTTTTTTTTCGTTCCCTGGATTTATGTGTTTTTTTTTTCATTTTAGTTTTTTACAAGGAGTGAAAGCTTTCTTTATAAGTTTGTAATGGACACCATTTCTCATCTTTTTATTTTCATTATCTTTCTCTTGAATGTTTTTTTAATTTATTAATAAGTTTTACTTTTAATTCATTAGTAACACTAAAAATACAATATTTTGTTTGAATTTTAATAAACCACATACTTTATAAGTTTATTTCGACTTATATATATTTTTTTGACGAGTATGTTGTACGTTTTCGTATAATTTTTTGAGTTAACACCCTGCAACACACGCGCATAGTCAATGTTTTATATCTATTTGTTTTGGTTTTGTGGCTTTGTTGCAATGCGCGTGTCGTAAATAGAGTTAGCTATTTTCTTATATGTTTTATGTTTCGATTCAATTTATGCGACTTAACACACCATAACGAGTGTGTGGTTCAACTATTTATGTCCACTTTTTGTTTGATTTAACGTTCCCGTCATAACGCACGTGTGCTAAAAACTAGTTATTTATATCAACCAACGAACTAGATTGTGTCATATTGTATATTGTCATGTTGTATCATATATATATAGACACGCACACACACATATAGATTAATGATCCTGTAAAAAGTGGCAAGTGCTTGAGAAGTGTAAGAAATAATATATTAGAACCTATAACATAATGTATAAAAACCCACCCAGTTGAAAAATACAATAATCAGAACCAATAACACAATATATAGAAAACCCAAAGTTAACACCATCTTCATTATGTCATACATTGTGTTATAGGTTCTGATAATAACACAATGGACAAAACCCAACTTAACATTCTGTTATAAGCTTTGATAATAACACAATGTATATAAACCCTAGTAAAAACGTAATGACCAAAACTCAGTTGAAAGACACAATGACTAGAACCTTTAACACAATGCAAATAAAACGCAATAAAAATGATTTTTTATTTAATTTTTATATAACAATATCATACTCATAGTAAAGATAAAAAACGCTTATGTTGATTTAAAAAATTGACTTATGAAAAAATTATGGACGTTTTAAATTGATTAGGGGAATTGACATGTGACTTAAATGTGGAGAGAGAAAATCAATAAACGTATGATTAATGGATTAAAATCATTCTTATTTATTTTGCACTTTATATTTGATCCTAATACGGATAAACATATACCTCACGCACCCGGGTCACTTGGTCGTGGAAAAACTCAATTACTCACAATAGTTTGATGACACTAGTATCACCAACATTTCTAATTGTATATGGATATAGACATTTAAGTTATGATATCAAAATGATCAAACCCTAAAACTAAAAAAATATCAATGTCACTTAGTCGTTAAAAAATCTCAACTTCCCACATACATTTACTATATGTTTCGAATGCTACTAAATTTATAACTCTTAGATTTAGAAGCTTATCTTAGCCTTAAAAGTGGTAACTTGCCCATAACTTTATAGTCAAGTGGCATTATAGGGTAGGATAAGCCTTTAGGACCAATAGGTTTGGGTTAGATTCCCACAAAGAGGGTTTTTCTATATTTATTGGGTTTCCTCCTGAATTGGTGTATATGCATTATGCATAGTGGAGATGGATATGATCTGGTGATTCCGTTGATGGCACGATGATACTCAGTGATCCGTCAGTGATCCTAATTTGCCGTTTAAAAAAAGTGGTAACTTTACATAATAGTAATCAATTTTCTCATTTGTTTTAAAATCATTTGATTTTAATTTAATTTTTTTTTCTAAAATTATTGAAGTTTCATTTATTGTTCCAATATTGCGTAGTTTTCAGGTTTTCCGCCTTACTTACACGTCTTGTCATGTCACATCTTTTAAAAATTTTTAATGTTTGTGTGGATTATATAAATAATGACGTGATTGTTTATGTTAAAAAGGTAAGTTAGAAAAAGACATTTTTTTATTTATTAAATTTTAAAATATTTTCATTAAGCTTTAAATTTAGTTAGTATTTTATTGTATAAATTTAAAAAGCTACTATTAAAGTCTATTTGTCAAATAAATAGTAAAAACATTTATACTTTTAAGGTTAATAATAAGTAAAAATTACTTTAGAAAAAAAAAGTAAACCAACATATACATCATCACAAAAAAAGAAAACCAAAAAATGTAAATCAACATTTTCATCGTCTCAAAAGAAGTAAACCGACGTGAAAAAAAAACCAAAAATTGTAAATCAACGTTTTCATCGTCTCAAAAGAAGTAAACCGATGTATCTACTATAAAAAAAACAACCAATACTTTGGTCAACATAAAGTGAAGTAAGAGCATTCACATCCTGTAAATTAAAATTTGTGTGTGGTGTTTTTAAAATATAAAAAGTATAAAAAGTGGTTGTAAGTGGAGGGAGAGAAAATGTTACTGTTCATCTGTCTATTTAGAGGGACATTGTTTACCCTCTGTACTTTTTTAATATATATTGAAAGTGGTTGTGAGTGAATGAGAGAGAAAATGTAATGATAAAGGTATAAAAATATTATTTAATTAAAAAGAATAAAGAAAAAGTATTTGTTTTTAGTGAAAATATATTGATATAGAGTTGTTTTTTAATGGAATATATGTATATTTTTAGGGAGCTGGATGTGAATGCTCTACGGTGAGGATAAACATTTGGTATTGGGTATGTTAACATATGATCATATTCGGTACTAGTGTCGGTACCTATTTTATTTCATTTTTCAGGACCGATATCGGTATATTAGTTATACAGGCATCGTCCTGTTCCCAATATTCGATACAGGTACTGGTATCCATTATTACTATTTTTCATTACCAATACTTTTTGTATCGTTACAGATTTGATACCCACCCTCATCCCTAAAATAAGGTATTCTTAAATACCATTCTCATCAACGACCACACTTTTTTCATCTCAAATGATGTATTTTTCTCTTTACACTTGGTTTAGCTCGGCATTCATATCTCTCCTTCGAGGGTAGAGGTTTGATATCATATGTTTTTTTACCAATATGAACTTTCCCCCATTTGGTTTGAAACACTATGGTCAATCAAACTCTTTTATTATGATTAAATATATTTGAATATTAAATACATTGCGTTTATATATTTCACCATGGCCGGCCTTGAAGGTGGGCGGGGAGGACCATCGGCCAGGCCCGATATCTTGAAGAGCACGCTATTTTTTTAAAAACTACGATATATATATATGTAAAAATGAATAAATTAATAGGGTATACCAATACAAACACCAACATAGGCGCACTTACAAAACTATTTTTATGGTCCAGGTTAGTTATTAGCTCATTGGCATTAGGTTTAGACCTTTAGTGAGCCAAATACCCAATTTCGTTAAGACCTAAGGGCACGTTTTTTCGAGCTCGAACAGGGTACATGAATTCTCAGGGCCAGCCCTGTATTTCACAGTAATAAAATATGATTAAATATATTTGCATTTTATATGATGCGTGCTTGGATTTTAAAAGTTTAGGGAGAAAATGTGATCATTGCATGGTTTTAAAAATTAAAATAATAAACTTGATAAAACATAACTAAACATTACATAGATTTTTAGCATAGTTTTAAAAATTAAAATTATAAACTTGATAAAAACATAACAAAACATTACATAGATTTTTAAGGGATTATTACGTATATCCCCTATTTGAAACCTCAATTACATATTTAACCAAGTCAAAAATTAAATTACTTATTTCCCCTTGTTTATCTGAAAAGACAAATCTACCCTTTTCAATATAAAAATAACCTACTTACAACTCCCCTCCTCCCCCTTTGACGTTTCATCATCCGTGCCTCTGTCAAGTTCTCTACCGGCGACCACAAACCGCCGACGAGAAACGGACACGACGACAAACGACGAAAAATAAAATACGATCAACCACGAGAAATAGAAATGTACGATGGGGAACAAAATTCCACGATTCAAAACCCTACCGGACCGCCGAGAAACAAAAAGGTGACGAGGGACAAAAATGGCGACACCAGAATACAATTAAGTAGGATTTGTACTTTGTTAAATTGAACTTTGTTTCTTTTCCAAGGGTGAAAGTTGCTAGATAAAGATGCGGTAATGATGAATGTCAATAGTTAGATTCATGGTGTAATGCTCCACAATTTGGATATTTATATAATATAAAAAAATAGAATTATTAAGTTATATTTGAAATGGACAGTCAAATTATCTTATGGGTAAGTTCAATATAATATTAAAGTAAGATTGTATAGATAGAAGGTATGTCATGTGGTCTGGGGGTTAAAAAAATGATATAGTAAATAACCAAGTCATATGCTGCCACCTTTTCTATTGGCCGCTCACCCACTTTAACATACCGTTTCTTGTTGGTTGTGTCCGATTAGGCTCCGATTCACTACATGGAAAATATACCGTTTAGTTTTCGCTGGATTTGTTCTGCAATTTAGTTGAGGTAAGAGATCTGACTACTCGTTAATGACTTGAGCACAGCTTCCGTGATTGTTGATTTCCGGCGATTGAAACAGTTTTGAACTAAACGTATAATACCATAAATTCACATTTGTATATTATTCTTGAGGTCGCTAGAATTCTGATTTGCATATTTTAAGTTTGTGTTAAGGTTTTAGAACCTATATGTGTTCTTACTTAGACTGGACTCCATGCCCATGGCATGGCATGGCATGTTGGTTTTGTTGAAAATCCATGCTGTGACCATGTAAATATTTCCATATAGGTTTATAAAAGTGACTAAGTAACATGATAAAAAGGTAGTCCACAACAACGATATGCTAATCTTTTGATAGGATCAGGGCCATTTTCTTGTCACTAATTGAAAAGATGATATCCATGGGTTGGGTCGCAAGTTTTTATTTATTTAGTTTTGTACACCTAATCGGTTATTTCAAACTTTATTACTATAGAGTATACGACTATTTTAACTTAGTTTTGCAACTCATGTAAATAGTATTAATTGGATAAATGTCTTTGAAATAATTATGTAAATCACATCTAGTGTGGCCTATAAACCGACTTTGAAGCATGTATACAAATAATACATTTTACAAATTTGCTAGTAATCAAAAGGTTATGTATTGTATATGTCACCCGAATAAAAATACGAGTGTTATTGTGGTCCTAAACTTCTTTTGAGATGTATACAATTTTATATAATAAAAATTCAAACCTGTTCTAAACCATTTAAGATAATTAGTCAAGCGTCCTAAAAGTCTTCGTCTCCGGAAAATCGATGAGTCAACGAATCTGATGACCATCATGGTGTTCGTAAGTTAATCCAACATAATAAAATATAGGTCCATGTAGTACTGGTGGACGGCTTGATTTGGTGTTGTTTTGTTTGCTAACAAGGTAAGGATTCTGTTTTCTTTTCATCATATTATACTTTTATTTTCCGTTACTCGTTGGTACGGGTTCATGTTCTTGACATCGTTGTATTGCTATTCTATTGTTATTCAAGTCCATTACTTTGTAGTACGGATGTTTTTGTCAATAGTTTCTGTTTCGTATCATTATATGACGAGTATATATTGTAGCATGCAATAGACCTTATACCTTGTGCTCGTTATTGCATGTTCCCTTTAGACTTATGTCAAGATACTTTTATTTATGATACGCTTTGTACTCTGTCACCCGAGCAATTATATGTTTAGACTTGTTGTTGGGGCGTCAACGACATGGCACTCATCGTGACGGTGCGTAACTAAAGTTCACGACGTCTCTAGTTTGTGCTTGTGTAGCACCTGGCCCCTAGAGGCGAATAGATCGATCTTAGCTCTGACTCCTGACTCCTGTTGAGATGGAATAATGTGTATACGCCTACACGTACCGTCTCGGTGCATGGACTAGCTAGCTGTGTACCCCTCTGTTTAGGCTCGGGGGTGCTTCCATATTAAGTGACTTATTTTATTGTTATATGCTGTCACGTATGTCTTGTATCTGTTATGATGTGCTTCCATATTACATGACTTATCTTATTGTTAAGTATAGTCACATATGTCTTGTATCTGTTACGATATGTTTGATATGTTTATATGCATCTTATTGTGTTCAATACCTGTTTTGTATAAGTATTGGGATTCAAGTTGCATAAGTATCTCTTTCAGTGCCAGAAGTGCATAATTTCAGTCTCTGTTTTCAACATTTGTCCGGTGTCCGCCTCAGTATTTGTTTTTAGAACTGTTTTATTTTCGGTATCGGTTTACGTAATTTTTACAAGTATAAGATTAATATGTTTTCAAAACTCAGGTTATCTAAATTATTTTATTAATTAAATATATATATTTTTCAAATTAGAAATATAGTTGTTTTGACTAAATAATGATTTATTACGAAATTCGAGTTATCATTGGATTTCGATTTACATCTAAATGTTTATTTATAATATAGTAGTTTCGTCAATTCTTTTGTTTTAAAGGAAGTGAGATTTTTTTTAAACAATATTATATTTCAAGTAAAGTTATTTGAGAGAAGGAAATTTTGTTTAGATTTAATGGTTAACGTTTATTAAAATGTGATACTTTTGGGATTTCAATATAACAATGAAAAGTTACTGATTTTAAATTCGAGGGATTACTAAATGGTGTCTAAGAGAAAATTGTTTATGAATTAAAAAATTTTTCCGATTTATTAATATGAATGGTGTATCTGTCTCTGTGCTAATTTATGTATTGGCTTCAATAACAATCTAGCCTCTGTCTGACTTCTGTTTTGTATCGGTTCCGTATTAGTTTTCAGATCAGTTCCCATATCAGTTTCACCTTCCGTTTCGTTCTATTTTGTCTGTCTTTATATGTCACACCCAACCGATGGCGGAAACATCGGGGTTAGTGGCACTAGGCGACCAGATTGTCTCACGAGAAATTCCGTAACAATTATCTAACAACATTACTTAACGTTTAACATCTCATACTATTAAACATAAAATTTCAAACAACCATTACAGAAATTTTGATTTTCTCATAAAAGCAACATGGTTCGATTTCCCCTAGATTTTTATTACAACCGTTCTAAACAAGATAAGCAAAATACTAAATAAAACTACTCCAAAGCAATCCAAGCTAAATCCTCAACCTGTTACATACGTTAAAATACAAGTCAATACAATTAAGTAAAGGTGAGCATACGAGTTTGAATAATACTAGCATAGTCGAGAAAGTGTTTGCGAAACAATCTAATTACATACCATGATACACCAAAACACTTAACATAACATAGACTCATTTCTCATGCTAACTACCGTGAAAAGGCTTGCGCGACCATCCTAACTAGACCCCGTCGGGTGTTAGCCAAACTATAGTACCATACTAGCTAAGGAGGCAAGTTAACAAAATAAGTCCTAGTCACATGTTTCTAGTATCACGTATCGAGCATATACAATCAGATTATTCGCGTGCGATAAACAGTTTTGATTTGTGAAGTGATTTTGATATAGGAACGTATGTAACACCCAAAAAGTGCGTTAAAGCGAAATAGGTCAAGTATACTCACTGCGGATGCGTTTAGGTAAGATTAGAGATTTGAGGAGAGTTGTGAAGAGCGTCGAATCAGCATGCATACGTGAACGGAAGTGCATCAGTCTCCGAAAAGCTAAAATGGTTAAGTTTTGGTTGGGCAGTAGACAAGTTCGGGCGAACTTGTATGTAAACATACAAGTTCGAGCGAACTTGTAAGGTGTTGGTGAGATTTGAGCCAAGTTCGGTCGAACTTGGTAGATTCTAGGAATCTTGTCAAGTTCGGCGAACTTAAGGAAGTCTTACTAAGATGACAAGTTCGGCGAACTGCTTAGTTTCTTAGGAACTAGGCAAGTTCGGCGAACTTACAAGGAAAATTGATGAAAATGACCCAAGTTCGGTCGAACTTTACCCATATGGGTACAAGTTCGGTCAACTTGACCTGTTGAGCTGGTGATTCTTGAGCGAACTTGATGTTTTCGGGTCCAAAATCTTGCGTTTCCGCGTCGTTTGCTGAGTAAATCGAGTGTTCATCCCTTCCAACTCTGTGCTACTCAGCAAACTCAGGTCGGAGAAGTCTTTTAGAGCGGTTTTAGCCGTTTTACAAAAGTGTGGGCTAATCCGGACGAACTCGGGGTTCGTTCGGGTTAGTCCGGCTTGTGTAAACCAACATAAACGTCCTTGTGCTTCCAGATCTGGGATCTTGAATGACAAATGCTTCGTTTCATATCAGAAATGAACAAAACATCATCAAAAGTCCGTAATTTTGTGTAGAAATCAAGTCTTTAAAAGGTTTTACTCAGATCTAAGCATAGATCTGAGTGAAAAACAGAAGTTTTATGGAAAAATATGAAGATTTCTCGTAAATAGAAAAGTTTTGATGAAAACGAAGGCTATGCCTTGTGCCAAAATCGTTGTAAACCTTTGTAAATCGTTGATAAACGTTGTTGTAGCTGAAATCGGGTTGATTCTTACTTAGAACACAAAAGTTTCGGGTTTGAGAGCTCTGGGCGAAGTTGCAACAAGTTCAAATGAGAGAATGGAGCTGATTATTTATAGGTGAAGGCAAGTTGAGAGCTGATGGGAGTCAAGTTCGGCCGAACTTGCATGCTTTCATGCAAGTTCGCGTGAACTTGTGTGATTCTGAGAGAAAGAGAGCCAAGTTCGACCGAACTTCACTTCCTGAGGTTAGTTCGAGCGAACTTGACGTTTCTGAGGAGTTTAATTGGCCAGTCAAGTTCGGCCGAACTTGGTATCACCAAGTTCGAGCGACTTGACAATATTGGGTTTTCTTCGTTTATTTCGCGTTAAGAGTTCGTTTGGCGATTCGGTTCGTATTGGTTGGTTATATTAAACGTTATAATTGATGTAATAGTGCGACTTAGCGATTCGAGTGTGCGAGAGCGAGGCGATTGCGATTGTATCATAACCACACACACACAAACACGTAATTATCATATAGACACGTAACTAATATTACCACATAATTCCAATAAACCAAACAAGTAATTGCGTTGCGATTGCGATGAGATAGCGATGAGATTTAATAAGCGATTAGATGCGATACTAACGTACAATACCATAATTAATTAACATAAACTTTATTATCAACCGAATCTTGGGATTACAAAAGATAGGTACATCGGAAAGACAAATGAAAAGATAACAACGAATTTTCGAGTTGTTACAGTCTCCCCTACTTTAGGGAATTTCGTCCCGAAATTCAATTAGTAGCTGTACAAATAGATGGGGGTACTTGGCCTTCATGTCATTTCCAATTCCCAAGTAAACTCGGCGCCGCATTTGCCTTCCCATCGGACCTTCACGATAGGGATGCGAGAGCGTCGGAGTTTCTTGGTTTCTCGGTCCATGATCTCAACAGGCTTTTCCACGAAATGGATAGTCTCGTTGATTTGCAGATCTTCGAGAGGTACATGGAGATTTTCTTCGGCGAGGCATTTCTTGAGGTAGACACGTGGAAAGTCGGATGTACATTATTAAGTTCCTCCGTTAGTTCAAGCCGGTAAGCCACTTTTCCAATTCTTTCCAGAATCTTAAAGGGTCCTACGTATCGTGGCACTAGCTTTCCTTTCTTCCCGAAGCGGACCACTCCCTTCCAAGGTGCAACCTTTAGGAGAACGTGATCTCCCACTTCGAACTGCAGGGGCTTGCGGCGTTTATCGGCGTAACTCTTTTGACGACTCCGAGTTTTCAAGAGATTGTCTCTGGTCTTGAGGATCTTGTCCTTGTTTCTTGAATTAGCTCGGGACCGGTGATTTGTGCTTCTCTGATCTCGTGCCATGCAATAGGCGATTGACATTTTCTTCCATACAGTGCCTCAAAATGAGCCATTTGAATGTTGGCATGATAACTATTATTGTACGATAATTCGATTAAAGGTAAATGCGTATCCCAGTTACCACCAAAATTCTATGATGCACGCACGAAGCATGTCTTCGAGGATGCGGATCGTTCGTTCAGTCTGACCGTCGGTTTGAGGGTGAAAAGCGGTACTGAGATTGAGAGTAGTACCGAGAGCGGATTGAAAAGTCTCCCAGAGACGTGAAGTAAAGCGGGCGTCGCGGTCAGAGATGATGTCACGAGGCGTCCCGTGTCGACATATAACTTCGTCGATATAGATTCGGGCTAACCGTTCGACCTTAAAGTCTTCTCGTATAGCAATAAAGTGCGGGATTTGGTAAGACGATCAACGATAACCCAAATGCTATCGTGACTAAATGAAGTGCGGGGAAGTTTCGTAACAAAGTCCATAGCTATACTCTCCCATTTCCACATCGGGATTTCGGGTTGTTCGAGTAAGCCAGAGGGCCTTTGATGTTCGGCTTTAACTTTCAAACTAGTTAAGCACTTTGAGACGTACAAGGCGATATCCTTCTTCATGCCCGGCCACCAATACTTAGGACGAAGGTCCTGGTACATTTTGTCGGCACCGGGGTGAATGGAGTATCGAGATTTATGAGCTTCGGTCATTAGCAATTCGCGAAGATTGTCACGACTGGGAATCCAAATGCGATCGAGATAATAATAGATACCATTATGCTTAGATACGAGCTGAGTTTCGGCACCACATTTCATTTCTTCTTCCAAAGTATTCTCGTTAAAACAAGCGAATTGGGCGGAGCGAATCATGATTGCGAAATCATTCAAAGTTTTAGAGTCACGAACACTATACACATAGCTTCATCGACTTAGAGCATCGGTGACGACGTTTGCTTTGCCGGGATGGTAGCGTATCTCACAATCTTAATCGTTGAGAAGTTCAACCCATCTGCGTTGTCGCATGTTTAGTTCTTTTTGATTAAAGATATGTTGTAAGCTCTTATGGTCGGTGAAGACCGTACACTTAGTACCGTAAAGGTAGTGTCGCCATATCTTTAATGCAAAAAACAACTGCACCGAGTTCGAGATCGTGGGTAGTGTAGTTCTTCTCGTGGATCTTGAGTTGTCGAGACGCATACGCGATAACCTTGTCTCGTTGCATAAGAACACAACCAAGACCAAGATTAGAGGCATCGTCAATAAACAACGAAATCGTCGTTTCCGTCGGGTAAAGCGAGAATGGGAGCGTTGCATAGCATACGCTTGAGAGTTTGAAAAGCTTCCTCTTGTTTAGAATCCCTAACAAAAGGTTTGTCTTTATGGTCAAAGTGGTAAGCGGAACGGCGCTTTTCGAAAAGTCGGCGATGAATCGACGGTAGTAACCCGCCAATCCAAGAAATGAACGGATTTCGGAAGCATTCTTCGGTGTAATCCAACTCTTGACGGCTTCAATCTTTGCAGGGTCGACGTGAATTCCTTGACTATTAACTATGTGGCCGAGAAATTGGACTTCTTCGAGCCAGAAACACATTTGGAGAACTTAGCATAAAGGCGATTTCCATGAAGAAGTTCGAGGACTAAACGGAGATGACGCGTGTGCTCGTCTCTCGACTTCGAATAGATAAGGATATCATCGATGAAAACAATGACGAAATGATCTAAGAAGGCTTACACACACGGTCATCAAATCCATGAAGACCGCGGGCGTATTTGTAAGACCAAAAGGCATGACCATGAATTCAAAATGGCCATACCGAGTACGAAAGGCGGTTTTCAGAATGTCTTCTTCCAACAAGCGTAACTGATGATAACCGGAACGAAGGTCGATCTTAGAAAAACAAGTAGCACCTTGAAGCTGATCAAATAAGTCGTTGATATGAGGAAGAGGGTAACGGTTCTTTATCGTGAGTTTGTTAAGTTCACGATAATCGATGCACATTCGGAACAATCCATCATTCTTTTTCATGAAAAGGACGGGTGCGCCCCAAGTCGAAGTGCTCGGGCGTATGAAACCTTTATCAAGAAGCTCTTGAAGTTGGCTTGATAGCTCGCGCCTTTTGGATGGTGCGAGACGATAAGGAGCTTTAGCAACTGGAGTAGCACCTGGAATCAAATCGATACGGAATTCAACATCTCGAGTAGGGGGTAAAACCGGGTAAATCGTCGGGAAAGACCTTAGGAAATTCACAAACAACGGGAACATCTTTATAAGTCTTCTTTTGTTTCTCCGGATTCACGATATGGGCGAGGAAAGCAACACATCGCTTTTGCAAGCATTTGTGTGCTCGAGTACATGACAAAAGCATCAACTTCTTTGAGGGAGTTTCACTATATACATGAAGTTGATCACCGTTTAGGAGAGGGAAACGAATCATTTTATCGAAGCATACAACTTCAGCATGATTCTCACGAAGAAAATCCATGGCTACTATGGTATCGAAACTACCTAACTGCATAGGTATGAGATTGATCGAGAAGACATGGTTGTTGAGATCGAGAGAACAACCACGTAAGACGGAATTCACTGTAATGGTTCTTCCGGTGGCGACTTACAAATCGAAAGTCTTTGGGAGTTTAGCGCGCTTACTTTTAAAACCTTTTCGAATTCTAACGATACAAAACAATTATCGGCACCGGTATCAAATAAACATGAAGCATAAATACCATTTACGAGAAATGTACCATTGACAACATTGTCGTCATTCTGGGCCTGGCGGTGGTTGAGATTGAAGGCTCTGCCACGCGCAGCTTGTGGTTGCTGCTGCGGCGGCTGAGGCTGCTGCTGAGGCTGCGGTGCTGGCTGCTCTTGCTTGACAGGACGATTCGGACAGACATTGGCGAAATGATTCAGATCACCACACACATAGCACACACGTGTTTTTGGAGCTTGCTGCTGATTGGCTTGAGGAGGAGCGGGTAAAGCTGGAGCTGCTGGAGCCTGAGGGGCTGGCTGGCGAGGACCTGATCGGCAACTCACAGTAAAATGGCCGTAGATATTGCAGTTTGTGCAAAAACGGCAGTTGCCACCAACGGCATGATGATAAGTGCACTTAGGGCATAGAGGGTGAGGTTCGGTATACGCACGCTTAGCTGGGGGTGCGTTCGGAGCGGCTGAGGGTTTGCTGGAGCGGCGAGAGCATAGTTCTTACTCGGGTTTCCTCTTTTGCGTCCCCGACGTTTTCCCTTCGGGCCACTGGATGGTTCGATAGCGGCGGTTGGTTCGACGACGGCTTGATTGGCGACTTTAGTAGAGTTCTTGAAATAACCATCCTGAACTCGTTGATCGTTGATCTCAGCGGTGAGCATGTAGGTTTCCTCAATGGTTGTAGTACGAGCAACTTTCATGAAACTTGCAACACACTCGGGTAAACCACAGATGTACTTGTTGATACCTTTCTCCGTCGTATCAACCTGGCTGGGACAGATGATGCTAAAAATCTTAAACCGAGCAGTAAAACCAGCATTGTCGGGACCATCCTGCTTGATACCCCAAAACTCATTCTCAAGCTTTTGCATTTCATGCGGAGGACAGAACTCTTCATCATTACTTCCTTGAGTTCCTCCCAAGATAGATTGTAGGCTTCATCATTTCCACGCTTGTTTCTTTTAGCTGCCCACCAGTCGAGAGCACGAGACTGGAAGACTCCGGTAGCGTTCACGGTGCGGAGGTCATCAGGGCATCCACTTTGCCTAAAAGTGACCTCAATAGTATCGAACCAGTGAAATATAGAAGTCGGTCCGTCATTGCCCGTGAAGGCGAGAGGTGCACAAGCCTTGAAGTTCTTGAAGCTGAATCGCGGCTTGGGATTCTCAGTTTTCGAGTCGACTGATGAGTTACTACTCACAGCATGAATTTTCGAGACGATTTGCGGATTGACTTTAGCTATCACCTTGGCTACCATTGTAGCGATACGCTTGTCGGCGTTGCTGCGCTGGAGATTTCTTCGGGTGTGCGATCCCATTGAAGACATCTACACGAAGGATATTGATTAGATGAGATTCGATTATAATAGAGTTATGTTTAAATATTTATTATCATTATCATTCATTCAAGGCACAAAATCACAGAAACATGTAAGCACATAAGCAAGTAAGCACATAAGCACGTATTTCACGTAAGCATATACTTTGCACATATCCACCTTCTTATAAGTAAAGCGTAGCGCATTGGAGATGTGATATAATAGCGAGATATAAGCGGTATGTATATACATAAGCGAGATAAGCGAGATAGTACCACGAATGAAAACATACGCGTAAGAGAGATGAGCGTTTTAGTTTGTTTGGTGCATTATTTAGCGTTTTAGATTTCGAGAACTGTGCGAGTAGTGCATGCATTCTATGAAGCGTAAATCGATAAAGCGAGAAATCGATAATGCGAGAAATAAATAAATAAAGCGAGAAATCGAATAAAGAAAAAATTCTCAAAATTTTAAACATATAAATAATAATAAACTCGATGATGCGTAAATCGACGATACAAGCTTAAATCAATTGGGAGTGTCCGGGGTTTTGAGACGTTGACTATCCAAAGTGATTCGACTACCCTTTGCATTTGGACCCACGCTTTGGCCTAATAGATAAACGTTCTCACCGCAAGCGGCTAACGACGTTTACCCTTCCAGTTAATACGTGTTCCAAACCATTGGCATAACTAAGACTTTGGTGAGATTGAAAATCGAAGCACGGAATTAGTTATTAAGATGCGGGTTTCACCCCTAACTTAACATCATTCCTAGTTGTGGCCACGCTCACCGATCATATCGGGCGTTCCACTAGATAGAAAAGGAGATGTTCGTCAAGGTTTGGATGCCACTCCTAACTCAACGAAGGTATCTCGTGATGAGTAATACGCAGAATGAGCGATCTTATTGAGAGTTCTTGGTTATCACACCTAATCTCAACTTGATCCTCGTTTCTGGGATATGAGCGTTTCATAATTGTGTATATTGTATTAACCTTAGGAAAGGCATATTTAAGCATTTATGGCAAGTAGATTAGCATTTAATTCAAAGATTGGTCAATCGGGTACTTAAACATGTTACTAGGTCAAACATGGCAATTCTACATATTATCCTAAGGAATTCGCTCTGATACCAATATGTCACACCCCAACCGATGGCGGAAACATCGGGGTTAGTGGCACTAGGCGACCAGATTGTCTCATGAGAAATTCCGTAACAATTATCCAACAACATTACTTAACGTTTAACATCCCATACTATTAAACATAATATTTCAAACAACCATTATAGAAATTCTGATTTTCTCATAAAAACAACATGGTTCGATTTCCCCTAGATTTTTATTACAACCGTTCTAAACAAGATAAGCAAAATACTAAATAAAACTACTCCAAAGCAATCCAAGCTAAATCCTCAACCTGTTACATACGTTAAAATACAAGTCAATACAATTAAGTAAATGTGAGCATACGAGTTTGAATAATACTAGCATAGTCGAGAAAGCGTTTGCGAAACAATCTAATTACATATCATGGTCACCAAAACACTTAACATAACATAGGCTCATTTCTCATGCTAACTACCGTGAAAAGGCTTGCGCGACCATCCTAACTAGACCCCGCCGGGTGTTAGCCAAACTATAGTACCATACTAGCTAAGGAGGCAAGTTAACAAAAATAAGTCCTAGTCACATGTTTCTAGTATCACGTATCGAGCATATACAATCAGATTATTCGCGTGCGATAAACAGTTTTGATTTGTGAAGTGATTTTGATATAGGAATGTATGTAACACCCAAAAAGTGCATTAAAGCGAAAATGGGTCAAGTATACTCACTGCGGGTGCGTTTAGGTAAGATTAGAGATTTGAGTAGAGTTGTGAAGAGCGTCGAATCAGCCTGCATACGTGAACGGAAGTGCATCAGTCTCCGAAAAGCTGAAACGGTTAAGTTTTGGTTGGGCAGTAAACATACAAGTTCGAACGAATTTGTAAGGTGTTGGTGAGATTTGAGCCAAGTTCGGTCGAACTTGGTAAGATTCTTAGGAATCTTGTCAAGTTCTGCGAACTTGTTAGGAAGTCTTACTGAGATGACAAGTTCGGGCGAACTTGCTTAGTTTCTTAGGAAACTAGGCAAGTTCGGGCGAACTTGCAAGGAAAATTGGTGAAAATGACCCAAGTTCGGTCGAACTTGACCCATATGGGTACAAGTTCGGTCGAACTTGACTTGGTGAGCTGGTGATTCTTGAGCGAACTTGATGTTTTCGGGTCCAAAATCTTGCGTTTCCGCGTCGTTTGCTGAGTAAATCGAGTGTTCATCCCTCCAACTCTGTGCTACTGAGCAAACTCAGGTCGGAGAGGTCTTTTAGAGCGGTTTTAGCCGTTTTACAAAAGCGTGGGCTAATCCGGACGAACTCGGGGTTCGTTCGGGTTAGTCCGGCTTGTGTAAACCAAAATAAACGTCATTGTGCTTCCAGATCTGGGATCTTGAATGACAAATGCTTCGTTTCATATCAGAAATGAACAAAACATCATCAAAAGTCCGTAATTTTGTGTAATTTAAAAGGTTTTACTCAGATCTAAGCATAGATCTGAGTGAAAAACAGAAGTTTTATGGAAAAAGATGAAGATTTTCGTAAATAGAAGAGTTTTGATGAAAACGAAGGCTATGCCTTGTGCCAAAATCGTTGTAAACCTTTGTAAATCGTTGATAAACGTTGTTGTAGCTGAAATCGGGTTGATTCTTACTTAGAACACAAAAGTTTCGGGTTTGAGAGCTCTGGGCGAAGTTGCAGCAAGTTCAAATGAGAGAATGGAGCTGAGTATTTATAGGTGAAGGCAAGCTGAGAGCTGATGGGAGTCAAGTTCGGCCGAACTTGCATGCTTTCATGCAAGTTCGCGCGAACTTGTGAGATTCTGAGAGAAAGAGAGCCAAGTTCGACCGAACTTGACCTCCCTAAGGTTAAGTTCGAGCGAACTTGACGTTTCTGAGGAGTTTAATTGGCCAGTCATGTTCGGCCGAACTTGGTATCACCAAGTTCGAGCGAACTTGACCCAATTATTGGGTTTTCTTTGTTTATTTCGCGTTAAGAGTTCGTTTGGCGATTCGGTTCGTATTAGTTAGTTATATTAAACGTTATAATTGATTTAATAGTGCGATTTAGCGATTCGAGTGTGCGAGCGCGAGGCGATAGCGATTGTAATCATAACTACACACACACAAACACTTAATTATCATATAGACACGTAACTAATATTACCACATAATTCCAATAAACCAAATAAGTAATTGCGTTGCGATTGCGATGAGATAGCTATGAGAATTTAATAAGCGATTAGATGCGATAATAACGTACAATACCATAATTAATTAACATAAACTTTATTATCAACCGAATCTCGGGATTTCAAAAGATAGGTACATCGAAAAGACAAATGAAAAGATAACAACGAATTTTCGAGTTTTTACATTATATGTACTATTGATTTCTCCGTTACTGAGCAACTTGTTGGCTCAGCCGTGGTTTTCTTTTTGTGTTTGTCTTGTTTGTTTGACAGGTAATTTGGGAAACGTGGGGAATAAGAGGAGTGACGTGAAGATAAAGATTTATTTTATTTCGGTAAAGTAATGAAAATGTAATTAAGATCTTTTGTTTCCAACGTTATGGATTGGTTTTAGTTTTGATATCTGTATGAGTGACCGTCAGCCCAAGCCGGGTTTTGTTTTGATATCATCGGGATTGCAAAGGTGGTTTTGGCAAGAGTTTGTGATCGCTTAGTCTCGCCATGGTCATAAGATTGTGATTGTAATGACCATAGAGATTGATAAAGATGGTGATGACTGATAAATGGTGGTTTTAATCGATAATTAAAAGCAAAATTTAGAAACGGAAAAAAGCTCAATTTTTTTTATTTTTGTTGTGCTTGAATATATAATGGGTAAAATCTCATTCTCTAATCTATTTTTAATGAATTGGATATAATTTTAGTTTTTAGTAAGGGAAATATGTAATTTAGTTTTTGACTTAAGTTTGTAGGGGATATTAGTAATTGCCCAGATTTAACTAGTACAAAACATGAATACAATTACTCAAGATTCCAAACATGTTCCACCAAATCATGTTGAAGTTGATGATGAATTGACTTATCGCGTAGATCATCAAACCTTTTAAGGTAATGTTCAAATTCAATTGTGGCTCCCCGTACATAATTTGGTGGATCTTCATCTTCGTCGTCGTCGCCATCATCATCACCACTCGACCAATCTATTATGGAGGGTCCTTCGTCCTCTACAATCATATTATGTATTATAATACATGCAAGCATTATATCGCTTATTACTGTCACACTCCAAACTTTTGCTGAACCTCGTACAATTGCCCATCGAGCTTGGAGTACTTCGAAAGCTCTATCGACATCCTTTCTTGCAGACTCATGTCTTTGTGTAAACTTTATACTCTTTGGGTCTTGTGGATGTGTAAAACTTTTTACTAGCGTAGCACATTCAGGATTTACGTTATCTGCAAGGTAGTATGCTCGTGTATATTCTCTCCCATTTGCCGTAAAATGATATAAAGGCACACTACCATGTAAAACATAATTGAATACTATCGATTGATTTAGCACGTTAGTATCATTGTCACACCCCTTTATGCCGAAATAAGAGTGCCAAATCCAAAGATCTTGTGATGCAACTACCTCTAGCATAACCGTTGGATATCCATGTGCGCCGCCTTGTGTATGGCCTGTGTAATTTTTCCAAGCACATGCTACAACCATGCTTCCCAACATTCCTGGAAACCCGTGTTTGGTTAAATGCCTTTCTAGTAACCGTTTGATATCACTAGGGTTTGGCTTTCTTAAATATTGCTCAGAAAAAACTTCAATAACACTTCTACAAAAATTTTGAAGACAGTCATTTGCAGTTCTTTCACCAATCCGTATGTATTCATCGATTTGATCACCTAATGTGCCATATGCCAACTGACGTATAGCACATACGCATTTTTGTAACGGGGAAACACCCTTTTTATCCCGCCCATCGTATCTTTGTTTAAAGTACGCAGAATGGTTTGATATACCTTCAAAAATCCGATTGAACAGTTGTCTGCTCATCCGAAAGCGTTGTCTAAATGAATCATCATCAAAATTCGGATCCGGACAAAAATAGTCATTCCAAAGACGTATGTCTCCATCTTTACGACCCATATCTATAAACTTGCGTTTCCTTTCATGACGGCTAGAACTTGACCCCTCTTCGGCTTTATCCTCTTGTGATATCAGTTTCATAAAATCGAGACACAATTCATCAAACTCATCATCGAATAACAGTTGCAACTGCATCATCACTAAACACATGAATGTACTATCACTTGAGAGACGCATAAGTGAAGTTTCGACATTGCTGTGATCTGTAAACGAAATTAGATTCATGGTGGGAAATATTGAAAGAAATAAAATAAGTATCCAAGGTGTGAAAAACTGTTAAAGTATTTAAATTGCTACATTAAACGTAAAGCATTGACAGACAAAATTTTAAAATGATGTGGTAAAAATAATTACAAGTTTTACAAATTCTTAAAAGGATTAGCCATAACTTAACTAAAAAAAATTAAGTTAAAACGAATTCTATAACTTTAAAAAAGAGATGAACAAAGAAATTCTCCAACAAACTACTTGAGAAAATTTGTTTTATCCAATTCCGGATATACCATTACGACGCGCTTATTTTTATCTATGGTTGGATAAAAGTTTTGCTCAAAATAAAAGAAAACGCGTCAAATATAATTCATTTTTTGTTTTTCAGCGTGACGAACCAAATCGATCCGGTCCAACCAACATCGGTACTATCCAAACGATTACTCATCATCATCAAACATACTCAGTAAATCCCACCCATAGCAAAGCTAAGGTTGAGTCTGATGAGGGTAAGATGTAGACAACCTTACCTCTACCCCGTAGGAATAGAGAGGCTGCTTCCAGTGAGACCCCCAGCTCGATAGTAGTTTTGCATCAAGCCTTGGACATAAGGCACAACACTCAGCAATTGAGACAAATGCGAATAGGGCATGGCTATCCACGCCACCACATGATACATGATTAACCATCCCACTCTTTGAACGTTATTTTCACGAAATTCGTAAAATAACGTTAAAATTAGTGCACTTTCACTTTCCCCCCGAGTGCCCACACATATATACATTATATGCGCATACCGCAAGCGGCGCGATATTCAAACGATTACTAATATTCATATTTTAATGTTTTCGATTAATGCAAAACACAGATCGATATCATTTTGGGCATATTACTGACTTTATTTGTTGATTTTTCTCTTCCGGTTGCTATATTGAGTGTCAACCTAAACCAAACCAAACCGATACCATTCAAATTCCCACAATTCCACTAGTTCTTAGATAAAATACAAAGCCAAAAACATCCGGAATAACAACCATTTGAATCTTTGAAGCAATCTATGAACATCTTCTAAATAAACATTTATTATTGATTATAACAAAAAGTTTAACTTGAATCACATTCACTAGTTTTACACATGAAAAACACCGAAGACATTTTCTAACAACAACAATCCGTTTGAATTACAAAGAAAAAACAACTAAAATGGAGAAATGCAGATGAAAAATTACCGGGTTGATTGCTGGCACAGTCCGACTGGTTGCCCGGGGGGTCCGAGTCGTCGGTTGCAGTGTCCGACACGTTGCTCACACCGTCCGATTCCATATTGTGGCAGTTACCAGAAAGGTGTAGGGTGGGTTACATAGTTGCACGATTTCAAATTAAAGGGCGAAAAAGTAAGGGGGAATTTGGGGATTGGAAATTTAGGGCAAGGAGTAAAAGGGACGAATGAAGGCACGAGTGAGTTTTAGCTTCTTTTCGGTTTAAAAGTTATAAATTTGGATTCGGGTTAATAGTCGAATGAAAATTTTGGTTCGGATTCTAACTTGGTGCCTTCGGTTCGATTCAATTTAAATTTCGGGTGTCTCTGCTCCCGAGTTTACGTAAAGAGGGAAAAAAAAAGAAATAAAAACATGTTTTTGTTTCTGAGTTTCATTTAAGGAAGGAAAAGAAAGGAAAATAAAAAATGTTGTGTTCCCGAGTTTCATTTAAGGAATGAAAGGAAAGGGAAGGAAAACTAGGCTAAATTCTTTAGTTTTTCTTTCCTTCCGATTTGGAAAGAAACGGAAGGAAATGCGTCTTTTTCTTTGCTTTTCTCTTCCTTTCCCGTCTTCCCTTTACTTTCTTTTCTTTTCTCTCCTTAAGTGAACTCGGGAACACAATAAGGGAAAAGAAAAGAGAGTAAAGGGAAGACGGGAAAGGAAGAGAAAAGAAAAGGAAAATATGTCTTTCCTTCCCTTACTTTTCTTTTCCTTCCTTAAATGAAATTCGAAGAACATAACATAAATGACAAGTGCGTTTGGTTCTTTAGTAGATAAACTAAAGGCCTAAAGCTAATAAATGGACAAATCTTATGGTTTTTTTTGTCACACATAATGAATCGGAGGAAACTGTGGCATATGTGGAGGAAAGATGAGTGTACAAAGATATTGAAGCTTGAGTTTATGTGATTTTAAGGGTCCAATCAACAAGAAGTCATCAAATCAAAGGAGTGTTCTTACATAACTAATGGAGTTTGTTAGTTGTAATCACTCAAAATGTTGAAAATAAACATAAGTGATAAGTTGGTATGGTGATTTACTGATTTTTGCTAAAATACTAAGTTGGTGAGTGGTTGGGTTTAATAAACTAATATTACATCTTTTGGAGTATTGAAATTATCTACGTTAATTTATATTTACCTATAGTAAAGTCAAAATATTTTTAGGTGAAGGATTGTCTCGCACCACCACTCATTAGAAAATTTTCAAAAGGTTATATGAATGTTGAGAAAAAGGCGTAACGCACTATTCAACAAGTACACGAATGTTAAATTAAACACCTTTACTATCTACCTATGTAGAAAGAGGCGTAACACACTATTCAAAGGTTCAAGAATATCAAATTGGATACCTTTGAAAATAACAACACACCGTTGATATTCATATCAAAGCATATGGTTAATAGTTGATACACAAGTTAGAAATGGACTTCATGAGATCTACCAGTAAATGTCACCTCTCTTACGTTACCTCTTAGTAGTAGGGAATTACTTGACCAAATGGGTGGATGTGAATTGTAAGGAACTTTTAATAGTTGACATGGAGGAGAAGTATCATTTGTTGTTCGATAGAGATAATGAGACCTAATTTCTTGATGTTGGAGCATTTGGGATGTTTATTTTAGTGTAATTTGATTGACTTGTTGATCAAAGTGTTTCATGATATACAACAAGCAAGTTAGGAGAGTGTAGAGTGCACACTTAATTGGATTTATTATAATTTTATGTGTTTAGAACCTAATTGGTTCTTAGGTGGGAAACCCCTAAGCCATGGGGGTTTCAAGGGGTCAATCGGCCATAGGCAGTCTGCAGCTTTGAAACCTTACATTCACATTCTTTCTTTTTGGTCAAACACTGGTTCACGAATTTATCACACATAGACATACTTGTTCTTGTAGAATTGAAATTTTGAGTTTTATCAGGTTGAAAGATTCAAGCGAACCATCGAATTGTTCAATCTAAAAGTGATACCATGACCCTTAGATTCATCCACACGTTTATTCCAGAAGTTCCTCAACACGAGGCTCAACTACTCGAGTATAACGTTAACAACCAACTTAATATATGCTTTTAATCTGTTGAATGTAAAAAAAACACATTGCTTACTATAAACATTCATGTGCCAATAAATTTTACATAAGGGTATGTTAGAAATCGGACCACACCCACAAAGCAAGTGAGGTCTAGGAGGAGTGGTTTGTGATTTGGAATATTCGTCACGTTTGAGCATTGTGAATGCTCAAAAAGATAAAGAGATTTCAAAATCCAAGTTGAAAGGAAGCTTAGTAAATTTTAAATTATTGAAAGGAAGGGTTATGAATTGACTACTGGGGCTACCAATTATAACGTTCTCTGATTCCTGGCTGTCACATCATCATCATCTCCTTCCATCCCTTGACTTGTATTATACTCATCCCACACCCCTTTTTATATTATTTTTAACATTTAATTACTAAAACATTTATTAATTAAATAAAAGGTTTTTTATTGATAATAAAAAAACTACATGATAAAAAAAACTAGATAAAACCAAGGTGCTGTTTGTTTTTTCAGAGGTAAAACGTCTGCAATATACGGACCACATCTACAGACATCGGATAGCAAAAGAGACGGGCCAAACCTCTGCGGTCTGCAAGAAGAAGACTGTTTGTTTTTTTTACTTCTGCAAACTGCTGAAATAAACTGAAATATAAATAAACTGGTTTATTAAACTTAAAAGAGTTTTTCAACATTCAAACTTAAATAACAGTTATACAATACTAAATAATATTCATAAAAAAGATAATAACATTTAAAAAAAATCATTTAATCCATGCTATGATTAACTGCTTAGCTATCTCATCTCGTAACTAAGTCATATATTCCTGATTCGATGCAGTACCATGTGTTTCAACCTCGTCTTCATGAGCATCAACTAGCGCTTGTCTATTTATGCAACAAAACATTGGGTTGGATCGTATTCTGTAAACAATCATCGCTTAAACCCTCTTTCCTTATAAAATTATGTAGCGCGAAACATGCAATGGTATGTTCCTTTGTGTAACCAATGGAAATGGTGCCATCCTCTTCAAAATGGGGAATCTTGCTTTCAAGACACCAAAATCACGCTCATTTACGTTCCGAAGTCTTGCATAAGCATGGTTAATGTTTGGGCATAGATTTTTATAGTTATGGATCATGTATCCTGAAGCATTGCCTGGATCACTTATCCTTAGCGGATGGTGCAGGAACTCGGAGGATCAAGGATCCTTAACATTACTTATGATTTCTAACAATTATCCACGTTTTTAATGCTTATACGCAGGTAATGGACGTAGTGGACTAAATCTCAGCTAGAATCTCGGGAATATTCCATTTAAGATGCTACTTGGTGGCCAAGTAACGGTCATGTGAACATGGGCATGATCTTCATAGAAAATAGGATTGTAGTTAGCTTATTTAAATGGGGTTGATCAAGTGTTTTAGGCTGATTATCAACATTCACAAACACACACTTCTGCTATCATCGCAAACCAGAGCTCTCACAACACACATTTAGCAAACAATCGTTGTACCAACTTGATCAACATCCAAAGTTGTAACTTTTCTTTGTAATATAGTCGATAGTGATAGTTTTCACTATCCGAGGTTTTTATGCCGCGATCTGCTAGCGATCAAGGGCTTTTCCTCGTACAAATCGTCGTGTTCATCATTTCATTCATCAAGCTTACATATTTTTCATTGTTCATCATTCAAGCACTCAACCTCACAAAATCAGATTTGGTTACATTATCCTTATTGTGATTTTTGACCAAAACAGTTAAATTTCTCTTTATTAGTCAATGCACGTTTTTGGCGAAAATCTCCTAGCAATACCTAACATTACAATACCTCATATTACGATATGGAACCATAAATCCTCGATATGTGTATACCGGGCATCACAAAGATAATACTTGTCCGTAAAGATATAAATTAATTAGAAAAGTAAATCAAGTTATAAATTTTTAACAAGACATAAACATACCTTGTGATGGAAACGGGAATGGGGCATGTAGGTTTGATAATGCCTCTGATAGTATTCTTGCATCATGTGCTACACCTTCCCAACCGGTCACGACGAACGTAAAAATCATGTTGAAGTCACAAATTGCTAATACGTTTTGAAAACAATCCCCATTTCCTCTATATAAATCTTGTTTACTAGTAGGGACAATATGTATTTAAGTTCCATCTAGTGCACCACCGCTCCTTTAAAAACCAGTTGTAGCCTCTTGTTATGTCCCGGTATATTTGGATTACGATTGAAAGAAGTTGGTACTATCATTTCTTTGGCAAAAAGCATTATTTTATCCAAGACTTCATAAAAATATTTATGAATTGTTTGCTTTAAGTGTTGAAATCTACGCTTGATAACTACATATCGTGGATTATGACCGATTATCATAAAAAACATAGCCATCTTCTCTTCAACCGATACATGTTTACTATCCTCTAACGAATAATTTACTCTAAAATGTGCACATAGTCAGACAAATGATTCACGAGACATACGTAGAAGTCCAATGCATTGTTTGGGATTTCCTGTCAATAACTCTAACGTGTATTTATGTCCCATCATACCGAACCATTGTCTCACTTTCGTTTTAAACCACTTCCAAAAAAACCGGACATACAAGTACATAAGAATAACGAGAAGTAATTTCTTATTATAATCCATTATGATCCTGTTTAACAATTATAAACAACCAAAAGCGTAAGCATAAAATGTCTTTAACATAAACCAAAAGCATACAATCATAAACCAAAAGCATACAATGTCTAAAACATAAAACAAAAGCATACAATGTCAAACATAAATCAAAAGCGTAAATGTCTTCAAACATAAATCAAAAGCGTAAATGTCTCAACATAACCAAAAGCATCAACTCTCAAACATAAACCTAATAGTCGTGTCAAGCAGATAAGATTCTTCACGTCTTTATTAGGCCAAAACTTTTAGCCGTCATCCCGATCCACCCTCTTAAGACCTCGGGAATTTCTGGCAATGCGACCACGCCTCTCTCATGTCGGAGGACACTCCAAAAATATAAAAAGCAGCTAAGAATATAGGATCTACCGGGTCTAACCCAACCAACTTTAACTTCTCAGAACACTCACGAACTGTTGGCCCTTCTTTGCCTTTAATCAAAACCTGTAGAGCTTTCTGCATATCACGTGCTAAATCATCATGGTTAATAGATGGTTTTGAAGTTTTGGCCCTTTTGTTTGGATTAGGCTCAGGAGTAGGCTCAGAAATGGGCTCAGAAGTAGGCTCTTGAGTAGGTTCAGAAGTGCCGACATCATCTTGTGTGTCATGATAATGGGTGTCCATAATCATAAGTGATTGGACATGATGACAAGAAGATCCAACCTGGGATGTTTGGGTTGAGGTCCACCTGGAATTTCCAGTGGCAGTATTACCATCAAACAATTCTGCACAAAGTTCTGGAAAAAACAATGGAACTATTTTCAGTGACGCAGCCTTTGTAAGCGAAATCATCAAGTTGAACAAACAAAAACTCTAATCACAAAATCCTTAATTAAACGATTCATCAAATTGAACAACTATTTTCCATAACATAATCATTGTGCGAAATCAGAATATAAACACCAATAATTAACTTTATGAACTAACATTAACAAAATAACAATTATAAACTAACACTAAACAAAAATCATAATTGAAAGAACAGTTACAATATAAATTTAACGTAAAAATAACAATGCTTAAACTAACAACAAACAATAAAAAAGAACATTTTTTGACAAAAATTAAAACTTAAGAACATACCCTGTGTTAGGTGTCTGTTGTGGAGGCAGATGGTGGAGTTCGATGATGGAGGCAGCAGGACGGTGGTGTCGGCTGGGGAAGGTTAGACGACAGAGGAGGTGTCGGCTAGAGAAGGTTAGACGGCGGAGGCAACAGTTGATGGGGGTGGAGGGTCGACGGCAGAGGTGGAGGCAACAGTTGGTGGGGGTGGGGGTGTCGACGGTGAACGTGGGGGCGGCAGAGGTGGAGGTGGTGGCGGAGGAGGTAGAGGTGTCGGTTGGAGAAGTGGAGGTGTCGACAGGAGATGGGTGCTAGGGTTTTGAGACCAGATGTGGAGGTGTTTTGAAAGAAAGGGGAGTCTTGAAGAGGTTTGAAGATGTGAGTCTAGTGCGAGGAAGAGGCCTAGAAGACCCCTTTTAATGAAATCTCTTCATAAAAGCAAACACGCTGCAGACTTAAACATCTGCACGTGGTCTGGGGCAGGCATAAGAGGTTATGAAGTGCTTTTCACAAAAAACAAACACCCTCCAAGTCTTCTTACACTGTCTTGCTTCAAGTTTTCCGCCACTTTACGTATCATAGGCAGAAGAATGTCGGTATTCGTCATTAAGAAAAATTGTGTTTTAAATGATAATAGCTAATTACGTAATAAGTCCATGTGTTTCGCAAAAATAACAAAGTTAGGTACAAAGATATGAAATATAAATTATTTTTAGTTAGTTAGTTTTTAACTCATGTTAGTCTTAACGCCCTAGAATGTTACAAAATCAAAAGCTAACATCCATAAATTCTTTCCAAAAAACATCCATAATATAACATCCACAAAATCCTATTAAAAACATCCACAAAATCCTATTAATCACACATATAATCAAAACAATCCATACTTCGCTCCCGCATTCTTAACCCATAGCTCACAACTGCGCGGCCGAAGTCGTAACCACACTTTCCTAATATCTCACTGAAAAGCAAAAGTGCCGTTTGATATTTCGCATCAAATTCTCCCCATCCCAATGTCTCAAACTTCTCCATGCATGCATCTATATCATTAGAAAGAGTATGCTTCTCAATCAATATCTTTGCCACCTTGATAATATAGTCCCGAACTTCTATTAGCATTGAACTAATGTTTCCTCGTCTTTTCGTTTCTCCCTTTCATTTTTAGATCGAACGGATGACTCCTCACTAACACCTTGAGTCGGGGGTAATTTTTCAACACCTTCTTGCTTCCGATTAATCCTAATCCTTTTTTTGTGGCATTTCTTTATAATATTCATGAAATAGAAGGAAAAATTATTAACAACGCATACAAATCTGTATGGATACGGGTTCATAGTCGATACACACGAGCAACAAACGATCTAGCAACAAACAAACAAACAAAACGTACCTAGTAATATACACGCCCTGGTCTAGCGAAATGATCTTATGAACATACTAATACACAGACTGCACACTCATCAATCACAATTTCAAATGGATACACAAATGTAAAAAAAAAAAAATACACAGATTGGAATATACTTATACACATATTGCACACTCATTGTCTCATCATGCAAAGCATCTTAATATGAATAAAAAATTTACTATAACAATTAGAAACGTAACACTATAGTTGATACACAATTTAAAAACAAAATGTTTACACAGATTGGAATATGCTTGATACACATATTGCACACTCATCATGCAAAGTACCTTGATATGATAAAAATTTACTATATAACAGTTAGAAACGTAACACTATAAATATATATATTTTTTCCAACTTTCATTTTCATCCATTATACTATATACAGTGATTTAAAAAAAGAGAAACTGTTTTATTAATTTTTTTTTGAGATTTCGGCATAAACTGTGTGAAAAACGAAGTTGTATAAAAGATAGAGTATTTTTTTATCCTAAACTATATGAATCGACTCCGACCGAACAACATTGATACTGGGATCGGACCAATTGGATTTTTATGGTTTCCAATCGCGTAAAACACATGCGTCGGTACAGTAACAAGCCAGTTGATATCAACCGAGGGTAGTGAGCGGAAAATCCCACTAGTTGATACACAATTTCAAAAGAGAAAACGTACACAACCAGAACTTAGGTAGTGTTCGTTTCACAGAATGGAATTGATTGAGAGAATTGGAATGTTGATTTCACTGCTTATTTTGTTGGTTTCAACAAGAAATGAATTGGAATTGAACACCATAAGGATGGGATTCTACATTCTAATATCATCCGAATTTCATTCCATTTTTCAAAACAAACAACCTAAATTACAAATCAAATTTCAATTTCTGCGCGAATTCATGTTCCATTACAATCCATGAAACGAAACTACCGTTAACATCACCATGCCAAATTTGCAGCATACATGAGCAAATAAAACAGGAAATTCATAAGGGGTTTCTCACAAACTCGAACACAGGCAGCTAGCAATAATCCATTTCAATTACAAAAAAAAAAAAACACACCCCTAAAATGGAGAAAATCAAACACAGCAAGAAACTTACCCGGCTCGTTGCTCGCACAGTCCGACTCGTCACTCGCACGGTTTGAGTCGTCGCGCGCAGACTTCATATTCGGTGAGCGACGAATGAAAATTTGGGGTAAAAGAGTAAGGCCGAAATTGCTATTTGAAAATTTAGGGAAAGGCACGAATGGGAGATTGCACGAGTTAGTTTTAGCTATTTGCACTTCCCTTTAGATAGAGGTGTAAAAAAAACCGGTTTGGGCCCAATGAACTGCTTCTCAACCTGGCCGGATCCCAAAATAAACCCGATTTGGGCCTTGACTCAACCCGGTAGTTTGCATAGGTTTGGGACTTTTTTATTGGCAATAAGTTCCAACCCGAATCAATTTGGACCTGAAAAAAAAAAGCTGGTTGCAATCAGTTCCAACCCGAATCAATTTGGATCTGAAAAAAAAACCGGTGTTAATGCTCCCGATTCGTTTGAACCTGATCCAAATTGGTTTGAGTGAGTTGGGTTTTTCAACACTAAAATCGGTTTATAACCCGAAATGGTTTGGCTCATTAAGAAAAACCGGTTCGGTTTAGGCCCAAGCTGGTTTTTGTATGTACACCTCCACTTGAACAAGAGTTAAAGCCTAGATGTGAGATGACTATAGGAGTTATTGCGCAGGTTGCACGCTTCATCAAGGCCCAAAGAACATTATGTATTATTGTATTGTATAGCAAGAAAATTAAAGAATATATTATTTGAATTTGAAATTTCGGGTCGGTTTGGTTTAAAATTTGTAAATTTGGATTCATTTAATAGTCGAATGAAAATTTTTCGTTCGGGTTATTACTAGTGCCTCTAGTTTACGAATTTCGGCTAGCTCAAGTCTGGTTTAAATAATGAGCATCCCTAGTATATAAAGGAAGATGACTAAAAAAAATTGAAGCTTGAGTTTATGTAAGATGAATTCGTTGATGGGGTTCTTACAACTATTTGTTGTCCAAAGAAAATACAGGGGAACTTATGGAAAATTAGAGAAGATGATTAGAATAATATTTTCATTCATAATGATAAGTCAAAGTCTATAAATAAAGCAACAAGGAATCAACTACCCATAACTTCCTATAGACGCATAAAAACTACTTACTACTAATATTGCAACAATTACCCAATACTATAATTTTTAACATGTTTAGGCATACGAGAGTGCTGTAACTTATGCTTTGAGGGTTTTTTTTTTAAATAATTTTTTTTTCTTTTAACCTAAAGGCTAAAACCATTTGATTCTGTACTTTTAAGCCAAAACTCTTTGATTTTTTACTTTTAACCTTAAAACTTTTCATCTTTACTTTTAACCCAAAACTAATTTATTTTTACTTTTAACACAAAACTTTTCATTTTTTGCAATTTAACCTCACAACTTTTTTACTTTTAACTTTGGTCCTCTATACCTTTCATTTTTCACAATATTTTCGTTTTACGCTCAGTTCTAAATTTTGCGAGTTAACACGGCGCAACGTGCGTGTGTGGCTAAATGTTTGTACATCATCTATTTTCCCGTTTGACAGGTTCATCGTAACTCGCGGGTCCTAGATCGACTTAGTTATTTTTATATGTTTTACGTTTCGGTTTAGTTTATTCGCATTAACACTCCGCAATTTTAGTGTTGGTAGTCGCTGACATAGTGTGGCATTAGTGTTCGCCCCCGCCCAATGCGGGGTTGGTTAATACTAGTTAATATTAGTTACCAAGTTCTAAGTCTTGAGGTGGGGTTTATGAAGAAAAAAAGTCGATTTTTATGGATAGGAACATTTTGTATAGCTTTAAGCATGTGAGGATTATAGAAACTGGACAATGTGGAGGGAGATATCTAGGAATTTCTACAAAGTCTCCAACTGTAATGTGCATTTACCAAATCAATTTTACAAACTTGGATTACTAATGGAGTTTGTTGGTGGTAATCACTTAGAAAATTACACATAATACTTGTATATTTTAGACAGAGAAGTGTGCTAATACAAATTTAAGTACCCTGTTGAGATTCCATAGCATACACAATATACATACAACAAATGAATTTATTTGTTTTATGTTATAACTTTATACTGGTATACTTGTATGGCGGAATTTGCTCAGTGTACAAGTTCAATTCATGTCTTTGTAATGTCTACTATACTTGATTGAGTTATTTCAAAATGGGACGAGTCCATCCCTACTGAGGTGTGAGTAACCACATCTATCTACTATACTAAAAGAATACATCTTTGTCACATAATTTGATGATGTGGCATAGCTCTTAATCAAGATAACTAACAAAAAAGGAGGGATTGCAATTCTCTTATTCTCCCTTCTCCTTGAAACCACGGTTTATATTTTAGGAAATCACAAATTTTCTCTCCATCAGTTTCAATCTTTCCATAGTTATGAAATCCTTCCCTTGCAAGCTGTATATTCAAATTATAAACCTCAATCTTTCCCATGTTTTGTTTTCTCCATGCTACAATCTTTGTATCTACTTTATCTTTCAAAATTGATTCAGCCCTAAACATGAGAGAATCACAACATCTTCCGATGAAAAAAACCCTAAATCTTCATATGAGTTTAATCAACGCCGCCATAAAAATGGAGGTCTTTTGTTAACTAAAGTTTTTTATTATATTTTATCATTTGAATCTTAAAAAAATTACCCATTCTCATTTAGATTGTAAAATGAGTATCACGTGGTCATTTTTTATATAAACATCACCAGTTATATAAACATCACCAGTTGACTAGGGATCTTGCCATTCCAATTCCGTGGACCCAGTTAAGTATTGCTAACACAATCTTAATATATTCAGTATGGCCTTAAATACAATCCTTACTTTTAATATGAATTGCTTTCAGAACGTACTATACTGAAGCACCTCTCGAGAATGATCAAGACATTTAAGAAGAACCTGCTTTCCAATTTCATATATAAATATTCTATGTGTAATTTAATATTTACTAAGTAATGGAACGTTTATTTTATTTAAAAGTTAATGTTAACACTATTAAATAATATAATTTATTGTAAGATCACACTCTTAAAGTGTGGATATTGGCAACGAATGATAAGAATGGAGTGTTTATTTCATTCCAAGTTTTTTTATCAACATTGTTAAATATAATATAATATAATATAATTTACTTTGGGTAAGTCGGGTAATACACGGGTACTTGAAACAACCCGTCTTCTCTCATGATCAATTGTATGTTGCTTTATCAAGGGTAAAAACACGAGATGGAGTCAAACTACTAATATTTGACAATAACGGCAAACCTACAGATAATAAAAGAACTAATGTGGTTTATAAAGAGATTTTCAACGAATTGTGATTATTGCATATTCATGTATTTTAATTTGTCGTTGTACTTCAATACATTCGTTTGTGTTTTAACGTGTATAAAATCATAATATTAATGTCAACGGCGATAATGAAGATATTTTCTTTTAGCAGCCTGTGAAATTCACGGGATGTTTTTAATATGTGAGATGAGTTTCTTCTCTGAATGGTGATATATGATGATCCATGGATTTATGTTTGGGTGAACTTTTTTTAATCCAAAATATGAGAATGAGTCTAATATTTGTAAAATGCCAATTTAGTGACTTTTCTTTATTGCAAGGACTTGGTTACATAAACTACTTGAATTATGTTGTCTGACAAGGTCGGGTTCATATTGTGAACATGATTGACTTTTGCTAAAACATTGTATTTTGTTGAAACGATTCTTATATTCAAGATAAAGACACTTTTTAGTTATGCTTACATCCCTTACCCTAAAGCATAAGATGGATAATTTGACTTTCCACGTGTGTCACACTTGGTTTATGATGCCCGTAAAAACCAATATATTGGCACCGTATGCAGGGCCGGCCCATGGGCCATTTAAGTAACGTAAGGGCTCTGAGCCTTCACATTTAGAGAAAAGATATATATAAAACTTTAATATGGATATTAATATATAATTTGATGCCATTTACTAATAATGTTGTTGCATTGAAGTGGTAAGGAATCTCAAATGTCACTCCTAAGACTCAGGTTCTAGTCCGTGCAACAGAGTTTTTCAATCAGGGGCATATCTACCCTATGACAATGGGTAGCCTCCGCTATTGCTTGGCGGTTTTTTTTTTTTGACGAGAGAAGAATGTAATAAAACACCACAAACATTTGACATCGCATTAAGCATATAGCCTATAAACAAGTCAACAATCAGGAACAATAGACCTCATGAGGAAGTTTCACATCTACTTCTTAACTGTAGAAAATTACTTCACCAAGTGGACGAAGACGAAAATGATAGTAAATTATAACTATATAAAAAACATTACTTATTACAATCGCTCATCTACCAACAACTTTTTCATAAAGGTTTGTTTTCTTTTTTGTTTCAGTGACGATTTACCAAGTAAAATCAAACCAAACGGATTTGAAAATCTCTGACTTGTATTATATCTATATATAAAAGAAAGGAAGTTGAATAACGTCAATATGCTAATATAACCGTTGGAGGCTTTGCTAACTTGAGCCCCTTTTTTGAGTTTATTGATTTGCTAACTTGCACCTATCATTTTTTGTTGCTTTTTAGTTTTATGAGTTTATAAATAAAGACTTTGAAAATTCAAAATATGACACTTCTAATGGGACGGAGGGAAAAAAATATCATATTTCGTACTTGTTACAAAATGGGTCAATTGTTATCACTAATTACTTTGTACACATAAGCTTCTTTTTCTCCCTGTTGCTCAACACTTTCTTGTTTCGCAGATTCGACCATTGTGGAGGCACCAAAACACACAGGGGCTTATCTTTGTGGTCGATAGCAATGACAGAGATCGTGTTGTCGAGGCAAGGGATGAATTGCATAGGATGTTGAATGAGGTATGATTATACAACTTCTGAATGTTTAAAAAGTATTATTACCATATCTTTATATCTGTCTCGCTATCTACTAGGATGAACTTAGAGACGCTGTTTTGCTGGTTTTTGCTAACAAACAAGATCTGCCTAATGCCATGAATGCTGCTGAAATCACTGATAAGCTTTGCCTTCATTCACTCCGTCAACGCCATTGGTAAATTATTCCACATAATCTTTAGAGATTCACTATTTTTTTTTTTGTGAATTTGAATCTATACTACAGATTCAATTGTAACGATGATAATAGACAGACGATAAGATTTAAGTTGGAATCTTTCCGCGAAAATAAATGACGTGTGCATGAGCCTTTCTTTGTGGTCACAACAAGAAAAGAATAATGTATAATATTTGGTCAAATACACAAATACAAATCAGGGTTTTGATTGGTTTTTTTTTTTTTTTTTAATAATCTTTAGGTACATTCAGAGCACATGTGCAACATCTGGTGAGGGCCTTTATGAAGGGCTGGATTGGCTCTCTAACAACATTGCTAACAAGGCAAGTTTAACCGAAAGCATGATATTTTAAAGTCGATCCATTCATAAGTAAATATAGATATCATTTTGTCAGTTTAAATCATTTTCTGGTGATTATTGTTTTATTGACTTTTAGTTATATCTTTCTTCTGTTTTGTGATGTCTTTCTGCAGGCATGAGGGTACAAAAGGCTTTTGTAGGTTGTATAAGTTGATGGTAGATATTGTTTGTGGATTTTATCAAGACAATCTTCTCAGTATTCATACATCTTTAGGAGGGTGACATTATTACTATTACAGAATTCAAAGACAATGTATAATTGTTTAAGTAATCAAGGTTACATATATAATAACAGTAACAGGGGACATTATTCTTCTAATTGTTATAATGGGTCTAATATGTTTTTTTTTTATAACCGCGGGAACCCACTTACACGGTAAACCCCCGGGTCCACCCCCAATACCTGACTAACCGAGGGGAACAAGTAAAGCGCCGGGTCGGTGGCCTTTAGAGAAACGGTGGAAGCAAGTATCGAACTCAAGACCTCTATGATATTTGAAACACTCTTGACCACTCCACCACATCTCTAAAGGTTGTTTTCTTAATCATAACTATATTGGAACACGCAGTAATGGGTATCATCAACTAATTCTTTTCGCATATATCGCAGAATCAAAAATCAAATTCTAGGGTTTATGTAAAGAGTATAGACAATCACAAGATCCTTTAGTTTGTTATATTTTTGATAATATTGAGGTTCATGCATGATTTGTGAGCTATTTTCAAAATAACAAGGTTCTTTTGGAGGTAAAGAAACCATTCTTGTTCTAGATTGAAGATTTGATTCACATGCTATCGAATATATCATATAACCTAATCATTTCATAGATGCAATACATCTCACTGCTCGAATATATTAGAAAGTAAAACCTTTGATTCTCACGAATATAGAAAAAACAAAATGATACAATTACAAAAGAAAGTATACCTCAAAACGAATAAGCAGAGACCGGTCCCGAAGGCTTCAAAACCATATAGTAAGAATATACTAAGCCGAGTTACGACATTCGATATGGTTGCATATATCTAAGTTGTACTACAAGAGAAAGACATGAGAAGTGGTAACGAAGAGCATGTGAGTTGGCAGCAAGCAGCATTTGAAGAATTTTACCAAGTGAGAAGAGACAAAGAGTAATCTTCTCCATGTGAGAGATTGTGGAGTATTAGTGAAAGCCTAATGCCACTTTTTTTTTTTTTTTAATAATGTGGGCTCACATACAGTTCTGAAAACCACTCAAATTAAGTTCTAAATTTGTGGTTGCAAACCATAATCAATAAAGGGTGTTTTTAGTCACCAATACCACTTGTGGTTAGGGTTGGTTTCTCTTGTCTACTTGTAGTTAATGTATAAGACAAAATACAACTAAACACAATTAGTATGGGTTAGTTTGGATTTGCTTAGATGATCAAGATTTCTCCATGGTCCCCAAAAGATTGTAAATTCATATCTAGTATGTGCTTGTTACAAGTGAACATGTTAAATGGATGCACGATACAAGTTTCATTTCATGTTTAAAAAAAACAGTTTGTTAGAGAGAATTTACTCTCTTAGGTCTTAGTGATCATTTCACTATTAACATCAATCAAGTAAATCATGTAAACCGTAAATAAGAGCCACTGCCCATAATCAAAGTTGACAATTTTGTATTACGGTACAAGTTCATGACCTACGCCCCCCGTTTGAGGTATGTGCATATAATGTATATATGTGTGGACGCGCGGGGGGCAAAAGTGAAAGTGCACTAATTTTAACGTTTTTTAATAATTTCATGAAAAAATAACGTTAAAAGAGGGGGACGGTTAATCATGCATCATGTGGTGGCGTAGATAGTAGAAAGACAAGGGAGTACATGCACTAATCGGCATTTGTCTTAATTGTTGAGTGTTATGTGCCTTATGTCCAATGCTTGATGCAAAACTACTATCTATTCAGGGTCTCACTAGAAGCAACCTCTCTATTCGCATGGGGTAGAGGTAATGTTGTCTACATCTTACCCTCCTAAGATCCTATCTTAGATTTGCTATTGGTGAGATTTAGTGAGTATGATGATGATGGTATAAGTCCATGACCGTTAAACTACCATCGTATGGATGAAAAGTTGCTAATTCGATATTAGTATTAAATCAACTTATTATTATTATTATTATTATTATTATTATTATTATTATTATTATTATTATTATTATTATTATTATTATTTATTATTAATAACAATAATCAAATAGAAGCAGTGGATAGTGGATAACATGATGATATGATTGGCCAATTGGCCATAAGCTATTGTCACTTGGTGAAGATTGTCAAGTTTAGCAAGAAAACAAAGAGCTCAAAGGTTACTCAAAAGGAGGATGATGCTTCTATGCTATGTAGGTTGACAACTCATATCAATATTTCTTTGTCTTTGACAAAACTACTAATCAATTTTGTTTGTGATTTAACCCACACTTAATCTAGCTTTTTAGTGAATGTACATGTGCATTTGGGCCCTAAATGCTTGGACATGTACCTTTTTAAGTACAAAACCCTATCCAACCACGTTATTACAAAGTTAAATCAAGATATCTTTGTCCTAGCATGCTATAGCCTAATGCTAATTATTAACTAATCACATTTATTACGTCAATAATATTTACAATGTCCCAAAACTAACCTCACATATCCTCTAACAATCTTTAATTAAATTAAATTTTTGTAAATACAAATTTATAAGTCACCAGGACCCTAACCGGTCTAATGATTGGCCAATCTTTATTATAGGTTGTAACTCGGAATCTAAACATGAGTTTTTTTTTTGAATTCACATATGCCACACATTATGATGTAGGGAGAGGTATTCGGTTCAAGTCCTACAGACGACAAGGATTAAAAGAATTTTTCATTGACCTTTTATTCAACCTATATCGATGTCATTTTTTGATTTAGTGTTTTCATTTCTCCAGTTTCTAATAAAATACGTTATAGTCGTCACCGTTAGAAATATATAAATATAAGCGGTTGAAATCAAATCACTGAAAAACATGCTTGAGTTGGATTTATCTGCTTTAAGATCTTTAATATGATTCACCTCAAGCTTGTAGACAACATAAAATTCCAGCCTCGGATTTTGCATTTGCACATTAGAACCTTGATATATGGAATCCCTATTATTCTTTTAACACATAAACGAAGTCACATATATTTTATACTCTTATTACAAAATTATTAAATCTCCAGATAACTAGTCCAAAACCTGTTATTTTTCTAACACAAAACAAGTTCAGACGAAGTCACGTATATTGAACTCTTATTAGTTATTACATTACAAAATTATTAAATCTCCTTATCTTAAATAGTCCAAAACAAAACAAAACAAAAAAAATATTCGTCTTCTAATAAGTTCGGCCTAAAAACAATAATTTTATAAAGTCGGGGCCTAATCTAAAATTAGACTTGTGGTAATGCATCCATATTACTTAGATATTAATAGTTCACTCTTGCCCTAGAAGTAATGCATCCATATTGTATAGTTATTAATATTGTCCACTAGTGAGTGAAAGAAGACAAATTAGGGCTTCTTTCTTAGTTAAGAACATCAAATAAAATAAATAAACTTGAAGAAGGAGCATGAGTGGTTGATAACAAAATCTTGATTGAAATTAAAGAGACCCATGTTAGGAATTAGTCCTTTTAACCTTAGATTTATTAGTGTTTTAGTCTAAACCAAAGATCATGGCCTTGTTGATGCAATTTTGTCCTTTCTTGTCCTTTATTATGCTTTAGGTTTGGTGTGGATAAGAAGTTGCTTAAGCCTAACTTAACATGCTCTTGTCTTTACACCGTTCTTAAAGTTTTCATCATCTCTTTTGTTGGTTTGTGTAGAAACAAAACATACCAAGTTTTAAACTCGAATTTATCGTAGAAAGTGTAACTATTGCATCGTGAAGCGTTTTAGATAGTTGTAAAGTTGTTGAGTTTTGTTACATTAGAGGATAAAAGCCTTTTAGGATGATGGGATGTTAATTTTTTAGATGGCCAAATGTTGATATGACATTGTATCGTATCACTTTTGAATTTTTTTTTTTAAAGAAATGGTTTCTTTGTCCATTGGTAGAATTCTTATAATTATAAGAAAAATTAAAGAGATTGATTGTGTTAAAGTTTCTTGATGATGTTGAAAAGAAAATGACACAATACTAATATGCTATAACGTTTATTTAATAGTTTGTTTTATTAATATCTTTAATGGCTATGTTATTTCACTAGTTTTTTTTTTCTTTTGAATACTAAAGTGTGAGGATGCTAGTACTACCTTCTCAACTACATACACATACAAGCATAACTAATATATAAATATAGATCATTTAAATTATATTAAAAATATGAACTTGGTCAGAATGAGATGAATGACACAAACAAGTAACAGATTGTCAAATCAAAATACATTTTGTAGGAAAGTTGGTATAATAGAAAAATAGGTGATACAAGTTTTGTTCATATGTGTATACACCACAAGTCATCTTCCCTTTTCTCACCCAATAAACCTTTTTCTCTCGACAATGATAATGACTATTCTTATAACCAGCAAGAACCAACAATAACGAGAAATCTCCAAGAAATCTCGATTTGAACATCTCTTCCGCCAACCTCCAATCTACTTTACTTTTTCCTTTGCGTGTTTGGCTGTTAGTGCCTTCCTCGTCTTCGACAATACAATCCTCACAAAATTGAATTTCGTTTTACCTCATGTATCTTTCTTGGATACAGTCCCAAACATCATTGCTACAAATGTCTAGATGCAACAACTGACCACATCTATATTGCTCGACATGTTTGATTTCTTGAGGATAACTTTCCTTTTTTAAACTCCTATATCATCTACTCCTTGAAGCTTTCCAACCAACACTTACACATCCTAATCTAATTTCACCTTCTCACAACTTGACCTCCCTATCCTCCACAGTCTTCTCCCTCACAACCAAACGCTCCGCCAGATGCCTAATACAATGTTATCAGTCTACTCTTACCCGTTTACATTTTCTATTATGAAAGACATATGGTCGCAATGGTTAACTAAAATCACTGAGCATATATGATTGAGAACAAATTTTACCTTTATAACCATTGTTATGGTTTTGAAGGAGATGAAGATATAATTATTCTTACATGTCCATTAAGGTCTATTGGGTTGTCAGTCTGACAACCAACACACAACACATGGTAACCACAAGTTCTTTTTGTCTTATGGAAAATATATTTTCAAAATTTACGGATCTCAAAATATATCAATGATGGTTATTATATTCACTATTATTCAATGGTCCATTTATAATATGATTATATCATAATACGTAGTTATGTAAAAAAGAAAGTTACATGCTGCAACTTCATAACTAACTTCATGTTACAACCTCTTTAAAATTAAAAAAAATATTTTTTTACTTAAATTTACTTACTGTAAAAATTAGTTTATATACACAAGTACTATATATTTACCATTTTAAGATTGTTATTTAGTCGAAATATTTAATAAATGTGGAAGTGTTTGGCTACTTAAACGATAATTCATTTTATGTAGTATACCCTAAGACAATAATTCTAATCAAAGCTACATTCATTTATAAAATCATTTATTCAGTTTAGATATAAGTTTGGTTAAAATTACTTGTGTGTGTGTATATATATATATATATATATATACATTCATATATCAAATAATATTTTTACAAAAGTCCCCAAATCAGGAATTCGAATCACTTGTCCCGTTATACCGTTTCCTTTTTATTGAGAATATATTCGTTATATCTATTTTAGGATGATTTGGTCATTTGATATATCTTGGATACTTGTGCGGTATTTCTCGTGGATTCGTTCTTCGCAACCAGTGAGTAGATTCAACCATTTTCCCCCTTTTTGCCATTAACTCTTTTTGGGGTGTATCTCGTGCTTGATTTCAAATTTATTATTTAAGTTCATAACATGCTATCCGATGTGTTTCTATGTGTCACTTGTTGCTAATTTCTATTTTTTCTCGATACGTGCATATATGTGTTACTCGCTTTGTGTCACAGGTTTCGCGTGGATCCACCTGGCTGACCGGTTCCCCACGGCCATGGGTCGAACTTGGTATCGCCATCATTGTTTTGCAGATTCGTCTTTCGGGGCTTGAATCTCAATGTGTCTATGGTTACTAATATTGTTATGTTTGTGTTGCTTATGAGATATGTGTTGAAAACTTGTTATATTGAAGGACCTAGTTTCACATTTGATAATGCATGTTATAAAATAAGGTTTTCTAAAATAATAAATAAAAACATTTTTAAATAAAAACCGAATCTATTCACCAACATGTTTGTTGACCCAAAACTCTTTTACGCGTGATACAGGTACACAAGGGTGGGCTGATATTGAGTTGAAGACATGTAGGATTGCCTTAGTAATAAATCGGCTATGATATGTTATCTTTATCTATTTGATTTTGCAACTTAGTATGAATATTTGGATTCTATGTTATGTGTGACAATTTAATATTGATACTTTAAGTACATTAAACTTATAATAGTGTCATGAGCTATGGGCAATCAGTCTACCTGTTTGGTGTTTTACGAATAATTAGAAACAAGTTTGAAACGAAACGGGTGAGTTTCGAGAAAGTTACGAAGTTTTTACGAATAAAATGGAAAAGAAATGAAATATGTAGCATGGGCAAGCCGCAGCCTACGGCTGAGTGTCGTAAGCTACGGTTGGTGTTAAGTGATCAAACCAGGGAGAGTAAGCTTACGGCGGGTTTTCTCAAAAAAAATGTTTGTTTTGTTGTTTGGGCCTTCGGGTTCAACATGTACGTTATAAACCGTTTATAATTTATAATTTATGAAATATAGGTAATGATTTGAAGCTCCGGATGACGATCAAGCTCAACGAAGAATCGAACACGATCAAAGTTCAAGCTTCCGTACCATGATTAGACATTTACGAAACTAATCAAAGATAATTTATTGAAATGATTTAAATTTGTATTAAGTTTTATTTAAACTCGATATCTTAAGGACGTGAATTGTAGATATTGTATAAAAAATGTGTCAATGAGCTTAGGGCCTTACATTAACTCCTCGAATTGCAATATTGGAATCGAAATATAATGTAAGGTTTCTAAAAATAGGATACGAATACGAACCTTCTAAAAATAGAAATACGGAAATACGAGGCATTACAATTATATTATATTGTCACATGACTTTTGAATTTTGATGATATTTTGTATTTTTTTTTCATTTTACATCGAAACCTAAGAACCAAACAACCCGACCCGAACTAAACCACACTCGAACAACCCAAATGCAACCAAGTGACCGACCAAAACTTTAAATGGGTCGGTTATCGGGTCACCTCCCCCACCCCTCGAGCAGGAAAACATCCCTACTTATAAGAGCATTCACATCCCATTCCTTATAATCATTCTAACCATAACATTTAACAAAACTATCTAAAAAACATCACTCTAAATGTGATACAAAATCCAAAGCGCAGGGACCATTCGGGTACTTTACTCAAAATAATAAATTTCGGGTAAACGGTATGTGATTCGGGTAATCGAGCCGAGTAACCAGATCCCATACCTATCCCTCACCTGTGATTTTTTTTAACTAATCCCATGCCCGGTGTATGTTCAAGTATACCCATCGGGGTTGGGTTCTTTGCCCATAATAAATAAAATTAGTGTTAAGCCCACAACGTTGCGGTGCAGGGTATGAAACTGTGCTATCAACGTTTTGGGAGAGGGGGCGTAAAACCTTGCTAAATAGTTACCGAATAATGAACAAAACCGGGAAAACGTGAAATAAAAAGACGAATTTGTAGTATCAAGTGACTCACGTGACGTAAAACGTAGACAAAGTCGGAATATATACCAACACGCAATAAAGAGTCGAGAGGGTAAAAAACCCGAGGGACCAAATTAGACCACCAAATATCGTACTAAATAGCAACCAAATAATGACCAAATAAAAAAAACTAAAGCAAAAATCTAATAAAAAATCATACTTATTTAACTACTGTAAAAAAAATATAAAAAAAACTATGTTTTATTACAATAAACCCTAAAGTAGTATGAAAATAAAAAACACAAAAAAAAAATATCACAAAAAACAAAAATGTTACTATGAATTGATATGTTATGTTATGAGCCAATGATCCGCAGACCATTGGTTTGGAGTGAGGTGGGAAGTTACCCATTTATATAGGGTTTTCTGTCTGGGAGGTCTTAAAGTCGAATCTTGCAGGTAGCGAATCGTGACACCGATTTAACCTGACAGTAATATGCCAATCGCAAGATTTCTATTCGTGACTTGAGTGATCAAAGGCCAAACGCCTAACCAGGTGACGTAGCCGTCCAAAAAAAATTGATACGTTATGAATTAATATATTTAGATAATTGTATAACTTACTTACTGAAAAAAAGAAGTTTAATGACTAGAATATAAAAATATTTTTAATTTATTTTCAGAAACAAAAATAATTTTAAGCCTTCTTTTTAGTTTTAGTGATTTTTTTAACAATTTTCGATTAATAAAATAACTTAATTTTTTTAACAAATTCTATTACAAATAATTTTAAAAAGTGGTTAGTAAGAATTTGTATTTTATAGAGGTAGAGAGAAAATAAGAGTTATTAATATTTATGAAGATCTGATGTGTTAGCTGATTAGGTGCGTTTGTAGTGGTATTTAACATCTTATATGGGTGAATGAATGATGCTATTAAGTAGTAACATTTTTGAGAGTTGAAAATGATAGGAATCTTTTCTAAAAGTTTTTACATCACGTTATAGATCACGAGCCGATGCTCCATAGTCGTGACAAGTGAAACAGAGAAGATTCTCATCCACAGAAGATGGGAAATTTGGACAAGATTCATACTAGCCACGTGTACCCTATTTCGTCCAAAAACATTTTCTTTTTTACGAAATAAACAAAATATACTAATTGAAATCTATAGTTATTTCAAAGTTTTTTATTACCATTTTAATTAAGTTTACATAAATTATAGTAATTCCTTAAAAATATAAATAATATAATTTATAGCAAGTAGAGGTATTCACAATTCGGTTAAGTCAATTTTGATAAAATTTCAAGACAAACCGCTAGCTGCATTTTTTAAGAATGATCAGCCAAAATCGGACAACTTGGGTTGTCTACACATAACTTTTTACTTTTTTCCCGTAATTTGCTAGCTTATATTAAAATTCCTCAAACGATAAAAAAGATGATTCATGAACGTATATTGTTTTACAAATAATTTTAGCTAGGGCCGTTCAAACCGTACGGTTTGTAAAGGAGTCAAGCTTGAGCATAGGTCGGTTCGACTCGAATAATTATTTTTAATTAGTATACATATACATATACATATACACATACACATACATATATACATATATATAAATTAAATTTATAGTTTTATATATACAACTCTATTACATTTTGGTTCACCATATACAAACTTACAGCTATATCTATACGTACCAGCATAATCACGCCAATAAAAAACTTAACAACGAATCTAAAAGTTAAACCAAACCCTAAACCACTAAACGATAGTCTGCCCATCGCTTCAATGTCTCATGTTGTTACCTTAAGTCAATCATCTTTTGCCCTAAACGTCATTGTTAGTGCAATATGAACATCGCATCCTCGGCAACAACATTGTTATTTGTAAGAAAAATACTATGCCATGAAATGTGTCTATTTATAAAGACATAAAAACTTTACATCCAACATTGTCACTATCTCTTTCCGAAAATTTAAATCGCGCGACACAATTGTCAAAGTCGCCCGAAGCTCGCTCGGAATAATAACTGCTCGGAAAGTGCTCACTTGATTTGAGGTTCGGTTTTAAATAAGACGCTCCGCTTTGCTCGTTTTGTAAAGGAGCCAAGCATGAGTAAAGGTCCACTCGATTCGGTTCGACTCATGAACAACCATACACTTCTAACGACCACTTCAATTTACATAACATGTTCAGAATAAAACGCGAACCAAACCACATCGATCTCAAACTCATCGACTTGGTTTACATCGAATCATTGGTCAGTTTTAACGATTTATAAACATCTTAATTGTATCAACGAATATAATTTATTTATCGCAATAGATATAATTTTCTTTTCCTTGAAAATCTCATCTATCCGAAAATAAAAGCAGTATAATTTTCTTTTCCTTGAAAAATCTCATCTATCCGAAAATAAAAGCAGCGCGTGCCTCCAAAACAACACTCTTCTTCAACATCCAAAAACACAAGGTGTAAGTTACTCCCCGGCTCGCACAACAATATAAGAAACTTAACAATTGCCGATGACCCACAGACCAATTGGTTTGTGGAGAGGTGGGAAGGTTTTCCCTTTGGGTTCCTGCTCGGGTGACGCCGGTTCGAATCACGAGGCATGCAAATTTATGCAAAGCCTCCGGGCGAAGGGTCGAAACAGCCCACACGCGCGTGGATTCGAACTCGGGGGCAAGGTCGTTGGCTGCGGTGCTAGCCAAGTGAGTTGTTTGCCGTCAAAAAAAAAAGTTACTCCACCGGTAGCTCTCATCGATAACAACCAAATGCCTTACTATTATTACTCCTAAACCGCTAATGCCAACAAACCCTAGACCCTTCCCGCCATTCAATCTGCTATCTTCTCCTATCTCTCTGTCTCCTCTCGCTTTCACTCCACCTGTATCAGTAGTATGGCCGCCCTACCGGAGAACGGAACCGTTGACGCTCCGCCGCTCAACGACAATGTCAAAATCGGATTCCAACGCCCGGAGATGTACTCCGAGAAACTTTCCGGCACCGCTATTGCATACGACCGTCACGTAATCCTCTGTTATAAGACTCATGAACAGTGGCCGTCGCGAGTTCAATCGTCTGACGCTCATCCGTTGCCGAAGGTGCTCGCCGGAGCTCTTAAAGCTCGTAAGAACGACATTCCTGTAAAGGTTAGGTTAAACTTTGTTTAATTTTATGTATCTGTGGTTTGTTTCGGTCATGGTTGCAAAATCGGTTGACCGGGAGTTGAGAGTACTTGTTGTAGGCGCAGAGTCACGGGAGTACTCGTAACTGTTAAATTATAAAAAATTTACTTTTAGCGATTAAATATATGTCAAATAACATAAAATTACTATTTTTTAACATAAAATTACTAATTTTTATAACAAAATACGTGAAAATGATATTCATTCTTTAATATTCTTTAATATGATAGGCATACAAATTATGTTTTTATTATTATTGAAGTCAAACTAGGCTCGAGTTGACCTGCTAGATTTGATTCTGGCTGAGGTTGACCGACTCTGAGTAATTAGGCGGAGTCGAAGAAAGTCGCCTCGGCAGCATACCTTGTATCGACTACTCGGGGAGTAGTCGGCCTTGGAAACCTTGTTTTACAACCATGGTTTCGATTGTGAAGTGTTTGTGATTTTGATTTTGATTTTGTAGACTTTGTTGACGATATGCGAGGTACGTGAAGGTACGGAGTTATCGGATGGAGATGTGTTGCTTTTTCCTGAAATGATTAAGTACAGGTAATGTTATGATGTCCTAGGGTTTTGATTTTGTATTTTGTTAGTTGTGACCTAATTGTTAGGTTTATGCATATGAGCTTTTGGTTTTGTTGATATATATAGGATTTAGGATTAAAAGTTGTTTAGATATGTGTTTTGAGAGGTTCTGCTGTGCTATATTTATGCCTGATCAATATTTATCATTACGCTTGAAGCGATTAAAAGTTTGAATTGTGGCTTCTGATAGGAACTACTTCTTAATATTTGCTTTTACAAGCTTGTATCTGTTATGATGTTCATGTGTAAGAGGATATTCAATTATTTGTATTGGAAAATTGCTGTTAGTCCAGTTTGTAGACCATGCCTGATCATGTTATATTTTGCTAGTTCATGATATATTGATATTTTTAGGTCTATATTTGGTATGCAATAATCCAAAAACTGTATTGCTATGTCTCAATCAGACAAGTGGATATGGTTGTGCACTATGTGGGCATTGGATCTAATAATTCCAAAATGAGGATGATGGTAAATTGGTAATTTTAAAAGAGTATGCCAAATTTTAACAATATATTTTGTCTCATGAAACTTGTTACACATGACTTCCTGTATGACTGATTATAAGGAAGTGTTTGACTATTCTGTAGTTTAAAGAAATAATTGACTTTTTTTGGAAAATATACAAAAGTACTCTTTGATGAACACATTCAATTATTAGTCATGGTTCCCATGAAACAAAATAAAAAGAAGTTTATGTGACATCCTAAAAGGAAACTTATGATTTTTGTGGGACAGAGTAATTATGTTAATGAAACATGAAAGACACGACGGGGCATCCAAAAATAGGTTGGCCCAAAACTATAAAGTGGTACGATATATAAAAACAAACGCTAACAAACATCTTCTCCAAGCTTTAAAAAGAGAGATAAAAAGTATCAGTTGGATTATTCAGTATTATATGATATATACAACATGTTTTTTAGGAAGCGAAAACGTCTGGCATGTGATATTGTGACTGTTCTGTAATTTAAAGTGATTTAGTAGTTTACTTACCGAATTTTCCGTGATTGAAGAGGATTGAAAGAACCGGACATTAATAGCTTTGTGGACGAAGTGGTTGTGAATAGAAAACTATGGTCTGCAGGAGTTCAGGAGACAATGACGGGTTCACACGTATTTGTATGTTCACATAGTAGTCGAGATAAAAGGTGTGGATTTTGTGGGCCAATTCTAATAAAAAAGTTCAAAGAGGAGGCTGAATTGAGGGGATTGGATAACGTGTCTGTGACTGCTTGTTCACATGTTGGTGGCCACAAGTATGCAGGGAACTTGATAATTTATAGTGTTCAAGATAAAAAAGTTTGTGGCCATTGGTAAGATAATTTGTTTGTTATACTCATTTAAAGTTTTCTTTTTTTAAATTCGTTATCCTTCATGTTTTAATGGTTGTACTGTTCGTGTGCTTCAGGTACGGTTATGTTACCCCGAGTGATGTGCCTGAATTGCTTGATAATCACATTGGAAAGGTGTAATCATTGATAGGATTTGGAGGTTACAATTTTACTGCATTTGTTTTTTCATTTAGCAAGTTATTGTTTGTAGATTTTAGTGTGATCTATCCTATGCAGTTGATATTGGTGATATATCGGTTATCCGTCCCCATGTAAAATATCGGTGTCAAATATTGGTACGATATTACCAGCGATAGCGACCAATATATCACCGATATTCCCGATATCAATACTTTTCTTCTTAGTTCTACCCTTCGTCTTTCTTCTTATTGCTGCTATTATTGTTCTAAGTCTTAATTGTTAATTGCTAGTGTTAAATGTAGGTGTTTTAAGCCTTAACCAGTTCCTAGTGTTTTGCAAGTTGCAAAAGGTTTAGGGTTAATTGCTATATATATCATAGTTGTTAAAAGCCATCACCTCTTGCGCCTAGGCCCATTTTTAGGCGAGGCGAGGCAATTGCACCTTGAGTCAAGGCATTGAGCTTTAATTCTCCAAGTGATGATTCCGGCTAGATTCCGACGTGATTCTAGGAATTTATGTTAACACAAATGCCCTAAAAAATGCAAAATGACATAAATACACATGATGGGATGTTAACATGTTAAACAAACTATTGTTTGGTCACTTTATTTAGAACTTAGAAGTAAGGGCAGTCTTGTTATTTTACGGTTTTTTGGCAATATTTTAGCTGTTGAAGTGGCATTAACAAATTGATACTCGGGTGACCGGAAATGCTGTTTAGAAATGTGGGGTGGCCTTAATGTAACCTTTAATACTTGATAACCATAAAAATAATCTAAGACAAATATTACTCGTACAAACATACCAATTTTGACCGGGTTAGCCAACCCGCCATATTGCCAAAAGTCTTTAATTTACAGTCACGTGAATCCATTGCCAGGGGTCAAATGGGAGTTCCTGTGGTCAAGAAAGCTGAAAAAGCAATTGAACAGTCTCTCCCAAACGGAAATGACGTAAAAGCCTCTGAAGCGGACCACCACGCAAGCAGCACCATAGAAGAGAAAGAAAACAATGGAGGGTGTTGTCAAGGTGCCAATGGGTTCTCATGTTGCAGAGACGAAACACCCGAAACCGGAACAGAAAAAGAAGTAAATAAAGCAGTCAGTAAATTTGACATGTTGAGAAAAAAATGGGAAAAACATGAGGTTTTTACAGCCGCAGTTGTCGTTGGTGCTGTGGTAACTGTTGCTGTGGCCTATAGCTTTTATAGAAGGTTAAGATGAAATTGGTTTTGAGTCTTTGTTGATTTGATTATATATGTGATTGATTACAAGGGTAAAAAAATCTTTAAAGCAACTTACTGTTGGAAGAATGTACCTACTACCACATGCCATGTATTTTCAGTTGTGTATAAAGTGTTTAATATACTTTTACCAATTATTATGATATTTTCTTAATGCACTTGCCTAAGTTCATTTGGCTGTCCCAAATTATACACACACAAGCAATGCGTAACTATTGAAATTATTTATCATATTGTTCGAAATGAACTCGTTCATTCATGATGCATGCTCGAACTTGCGAAGATTTGAGCTTCATTCGAGAGTTCAAACAAATCAAAATATTCGTCAGAAACTATGTTAAGGAAGCTTGGTTGACCTCCATTTCAAGTTGATAATTATTCAACTGGGCAACTCGATTAAAGTTTCCCAGTCACTCAAGTTCCGTCTTGATTACATATCACTAGAGATGGGCATAAAAACCGGTTCCGAACCCGAACCGGTAGAACCGAACTGGACCGGTTCCAGTTCCTACCGACATTAAGTAGAACCGGTTCCGGGTTCAATACCCGTTGGTTCCAACCCGGTTCCACAATTTTACCATTTGAATCGGGTTCGTACCCGGTTCCTACCCGTACCTGGTTTCACTAGTACCCGGTTCCACCAGTACCCGGAAATGCAGTTCTAGAAGGAACCGGTTATACCCGTTATAATGTTACCGTTGGAACCGGTTAAGCCGTTAAAATGTTACCGTTGGAACCGGTTCCTGACCGTTGGAACCGATTCTATATATATTGTTTAGAAATCTATTGTTTAGCACACAATTTCTCATATTATTCTTCTTGTTACATTTTTTCTTGTTCTTTTTCACATTCTAATCAACAAATGGCCTCAAAGAGTTCCAAAAACGCAAATTCCCAATCCGTTAACAATGTTCCTCAAGATCAATCGGTTCCATATGTGGTTGGAATTCGCAGTAAGGAAGTTTGGAGCAATTGGGAGTTGGTCGAGATGAGTGACGGCTCGAAAAAGCTCAATGTAAACATTGTGGATCGTTATTAGCCAAGGAATCAAACTCAACGTTAACGAAACATATTAATAAGTATTGCAAAGCTTTAAAGGAAATGACATCCGGTCAAGTTCCACTATCCAAAGATGGTACCATTTTTCGTTATGAGCAAAAATTAGCTCGCGATCGGATGGCGAAGTTGGTGATACAAAAAGCGTTGCCGTTTGGACACTTCGACGACCCCGATCTTACTAATCTTATTCGGGAGACGCTAAACCTCGCTATAAACATGTAAGTCGTCGCACTTTAAAAGTCTTTGTTTAAGTTTTGGGAAAATGCAAAAAAAGATTTAATTGTTTTTTTAAGAATTTAAAAACTAGTGTAAACCTAACTAGTGATGTGTGGTCGGCTCCACATGGTTTACCGGAATCGTACATATGTGTCACCGCTCATTAGGTTGATCCCGATACATGGCAAATGATGAAGCGTACGATTGCGTTTGACGAGTTTCCTTCTCCTCATACGGGAGAAAATATTTATAAAATTATAAATGACAATAATTAAATATGGTTTAGAAGATAAAATTTTTCAATATCCTTTGATAACGCTTCAAACAACACAACGGCGATTGAAAAATTAAAGTTGAAGTACAAACCAATACTTGATGGTGTTTTTTTCCACACACGATGTGTTGCACATATTATTAACTTAGTAGTGCAAACCGGTTTAAAAGATCAATTTGTATCGGATTTTATTATAGCATTTAGAGCTATGCTCCAAGATGTTTTCAAAAGTGGAAAAGAAAGATATCAAGAATATAAAAAACTTTGTAAAGATGTCAACCAAAAAATTATTGGACCGAATTGGAATATACCGACTCGTTGGAATTCAACTTGTCATATGTTTGAAATGGCTATAAAGCAAATGAGCACTTTAAAATCTTTTCATACAACTTTAAGTGATGAGTACCTAGTCGTCCCTTTTCCCGACACGGCTTGGGAAAATATTAATAACCTAAGTACTTTTTTACAAGTTTTTAAAACTACAACGACTTTGATTTCCGGTGTTTATTATCCTACTAGTTCTAAAGTTGTGGAACAATTGTATTGATAACAACTAATTTTAAAAAAATTGAAAATTCTAGTGACATTGTTAAGGAATATGACGAGACCAATGATTCAAAAATTTTAAAAATATTTTTAGAATTACCACCCCTTTTTCTATGTGCCGCTGCTTTAAATCCAGCTTTAAACGTACCGGGTGTTGAAGCTTTAATTGATGAAATTTATGACAAGTTGGATATGCATGAGGAGGATCCAACTTTAAAAGCAAAAACAAAAAAAATATTCAATGAGTGTATGGCCAAACTTTATGATCATTATTTTAAAAAATATGATGAAAAAAATCATACAAATTTGTTTAAGTCTCGGTCCACGGCCTCTAACGATGAAACAAGCGGGGATCCACTTATAACAATGTTGAATGTCGTTAGAGACGAGACCGCTAGACAACAAAGGGGTAGTGAACCAACAAGTGAACTTGGGAGATATAAAAAAAATCAGTATTCGCTTACTATGACCACCGAGGAGTATAGGAAATTTGATGTTTTGGCATGGTGGAAATCGAAAGAATCCGAATACCCGATTCTAGCCACCATGGCTCGTGATATACTAACGGTCCAAGCTTCCACGGTAGCTTCGGAAAGTGTGTTTTCTCTTAGTGGCAGGGTTTTGTCAATTAGAAGAACAAGACTAACTCCGGAATCGCTAGAGATGGCAATATGCTTAAAGGACCATTTGGATGCCGTTGATCGTGTTCAACATAAAACTAGTCTAGAAGATGAAGTTGAGTTAGAGCATAAAATTGTTGACGAAGAGGAGGACGAAGAAGTGGAGACTAACGATTCGGACGACGATTGTATCGAGGTACCCGCATCTAAGTGAAACTCATCGGAAAGTGTTGCACCTGCCGCTAGTAAACGATCAAAGAAATAAAATCTTACTGGAACCGGTTCTGAGCAATTTTTTATTTTTTTTTGTAACCGGTTAATTTTTTTATATATTGTAACCGATTAATTTGTTTTTTAATTTTAACCGATTATTGTTACTATTTTTATTTATCAATGTAACTAATAATAATAATCAAACATAACAAACACAATAGAAAGAAACATTACACAAACTTTATTAAAAACACCAAACCAAACGGGTTACATCAAACATTTGAAGAACCGGTGCCGAGAACCTTCTCCCGTCTCATTTTTCTTTGCCTTCGTCACTGGGCAATGCCGCTCAGTGTGTTTCTTAAGGGTTGAGTTGGCTGCGGCCTTCATAAATTTTTCACAATCTTTGCATCTAGCCATCTCGTGGCTGTCGGACATTAAACAGAGATCAAAATTCTTCCATATAGCTGGGTTTCTTTTCGTCTCTAAGACCGTAACAACTTCATCGTTGCATGCCATAGGTATTTTGCAAGAACTTAGAAGTTGATTGATTTTGTAAGTTGATGATGGTGAGTGTTAAGTTTAGAAATGGTAAGTAGGAAGTGGTTTATATACAAACAAAAAAAACCGATTTTTTAATCAGGAACCGGTTTCCAACGGTAACATTTATCAGGAACCGGTTCCAACGGTAACATTTATCAGGAACCGGTTCTGAACAGTAAATGGCAGGTGTTGACGTTCAGGAACCGCGTTTCTGGAACAGTAAATGGCAGGTTTGACTGTCAGGAACCGGTTCCCAACACTATCAGAAACCGGTTCCGCACCATACCCGGTTCCACACCATACCCGGTTCCATAATACCCGTACCCGGTTCTACACGGTTCCATATTCTTGGGTGTGAACCCGGGTAGGAACTGGAACCGGTTCCACACCATACCGGTTCCAAGGACATCCAAGCAGAACCGGGTCCGGGTTAGAACCGGTTCCGGGTAATAATAAAACCCGATTATGCCCATCTCTACATATCACTTGAGTATTGGAATCTTCCATAAGAGTTGGAGTCGCGTTCTTGTAAGGCAGTTATTGACTTGTGATATATCTCGAGTTTTTATACACCAAAAAAATTGTTGATGTTTGATAAGAAACCCGAGGCGAGCTTGAGTACATGGATAAAAACTGTCATTTTGCAACCTTATATATGAGGTGACGAGAAAATGGATGAAATGACACTGGTGAAAATCGGTATCACGTATCACATGGAACACCGCCACCCTGCGGTGTCAGGTGCCTGGTGTTTTTGCAGGCTTGGCATACCAGAGACGAAAAAGAAAATCTTAACCGCGGAATTTGGGTGCAGCATCATGCTGATGTGGCAGCAGTGCCACACGTGGATGATGCGCTTTCACCCCACCCCATAAAAGATCCTGCCAAATGGTAAATTAAACAATGACGTGGAAGGAGCACGTGTAGGGCACAAGCAGAAATTGAAGTTTGAGTAGACCCGACCCGAACCCACTCGATAAGAACCGTAGATCCGGTCCAGTGTGCATCTACTAAAAAACAAAAATAAAAATACAAGCCGCACTGGCAAAATATTAATAGTTGGTGGGCTGTAAGCTGTTCTCCAAACACGAAGCTGATCGACTCTCTTTATAAATTAAAATATGTAAACAAATAATAAATAAAATTAAGCGTAAGATTAGATTGTAATTAACTGTTATCGATAATGACATCTTTTGTTTTGTTTCCATATTTATTTTTGTTTTATTCCGCATCAAACTCTTCATATTTTATCAAATCGATAGATGAAATCATGAAATACGCGGTGTTAGATACATAATCTGTATCTATATATACCTCATTCCATGTCTTCAAATTCCTCATTTTCATCAATTTACCCGTTCGTATTCCGTTGCATTCCTCGTTTTCTGTGCAGGTTTGTTTGTTGCTGATACTGTGATCGATCTCACATGGCGGTTAATATCATCAACGACGGAGATCGATCGCCTCGAATTCTGTTACGTGAGCCTACCGGATCAACGACGGAGGTTCGTTCTTGTTTCGGTTTTGATAATGCATTTTTTTCCATTTGTTTGTTAGTTTATGGCGTGATTTCATATGTTCAGTTGTTTGTTACGTTATTGTTCAACTTTTGTTGTAAACTTCAATTGGAATAATCGTTTGAGAAGCTTTTTTTGTTGATCACATGCTGCGGCAGCATTGTTGTTGGAGAATTTGAGTTGTGATTTCGGTTTGAATGAATGATCTTCAGTTAATGATCTCTTAACTATGGTGAAGTTATTAAACCTGCAAAATTTTGTGATCAATTACAGTTTTGTTGTATCTATAGAATAAGTATATGGATCTGGTATTTGTATAAATGTATAATTTGCAATGGCATTGTGTTTGTGTGTTTGTTTAACTCGAAATTCTAAGGTATCGAGTGTAATTATGAAAGCCGGATGCCTTTACTTTCTGTTTACTTCTTTAGATGTGATATACCGGTCTTATACTCAATTGTAGAATAAGTGTTTGCAAAGCATCATCATAGTTTGTTTTTTTAGGTGAAATTCGAAGGGAGTGTATTGGTTAATGATTTGGATTTTTTAATTTTTTTAATTGGTTTAGGTGCTCTTGTATGGGGGTCAGGTTGTCTCGTGGAAGAATCAACGGCGAGAAGAGCTGCTTTTTATGAGTAGTAAGGTGAATTATATATGTAGCTTGTTTTCGTGACGGTTGAATGGCGTACTAGTGATCGATTTGATCTATGTTTAAGTAGTGTGTTATGACTTATGATCATGTGAGAATGTTCTGTTTGCAGGCTGTTACGAAACCACCAAAACCGATAAGAGGGGGCATACCCATTTGCTTTCCTCAGGTTTGCATTTAACCAGACATTAACCATTTTTAACGCTAAACATCTAGTTCTTAACTTTAATTCACATCTACATAGGTTGCAAATTTTGGTACACAGAGCAGCATGGATTTGCAAGAAACAGGTTATGGTCATTAGATGAAGATCCTTCGCCTTTGCCTCCAGCTAACAATCAATCAATGGTAGATCTTGTACTGAAATCAACAGAAGAAGATTTGCATACATGGCCATACAGGTACGTTACATGATTTATTTGAAATATTTTATTAATTTTGGGCCTGATTACACTGAATTGGGATGCCAATACTTGTTTGTACATGGATTTCTTTTAGATTTGAGTTGCGGCTTCGTGTTTGTGTTGGTGCTGACAAGCTCACTATGATCCCTCGTGTGAGAAACGTTGACAACAAGGCGTTTTCATTTACTATTGCACTGCGTAATTATTTTCTGTATCAGATGTCAGGTTTGACTAATTCAACTTGATAGCTATGCTAGAAGATGTTTTATCTTGTTATTCTTTTCAAATAGGTTTCTTAACGCAATTTAATTTGCAGTGAAGTACGTGTTGAGGGCTTGGAGACACTCGACTATTTTGACAATTTGTTAAAAAGAGAAAGGTACACAGAGCAGGCAGATGCCATTACCTTTGATGGTGAGGTAAGATATTTTTGCATTTATACAAATGGGTCGGTTTGAGTGTTTGACTTATTTAAATCTTTCACGGGTCAAATGGTTTGCATTTTCTACTTTTAGATTGATCGCGTGTACTTGAGCACACCCACTAAGATTGCTGTAATCGACCATGAGAGAAAGCGAACGATTGTGCTACGTAAAGAAGGCATGGTGAATGCAGGTTCTAATCATATCCTAATTCCATTATTCTGTAAACCTAATTTAAAAAGATAACCAATCTTCGTCGAATTTCGTCTTAGAGTAAAATGCCATTTTCGTCCCTGAGGTTTGGCCAGTTTTGCAACATTCGTCCAAATGTTTTTTCTTTCGCATCTGGATCCAAAAGGTTTGAAAGCTTTCCGTTTTCATCCGGCTCGTTAACTCCATCCGTTTTTCTCCATTAAGTCAGGGGTTTTCGTCTTTTTACCTACTTGTTTTTGTTTTTTGTTTAGTAAGGGTATTTTGAATACTTGTACATTATGCTAAATGCTTATACATAAAGTGAAAAAGACCAAATTGTCCTTTAAGTTAACAAAAAAGACAGGAATACCTCTGACTTAACGGAGAAAAATGGATGGAGTTAACGAGCTGAAAGAAAATGGCAAGATTTCAAACCTTTTGGATCTAGATGCGAAAAAACAAACCTTTGGGACGAAAGTTGCAAAACTGGCCAAACCTAAGGGACGAAAATGTCATTTTACTCTTCTTTTTAGAATGTGACAATATGTTTTGCATATTTGATCAGTTGTGTGGAATCCTTGGGGCAAAAAGGCAAAGGCTATAGTGGATTTGGGTGATGAAGACTACAAAAGCATGTTAGCTTGGATGCTGCATCAATCGAAAATGCAATAATCTTGAAACCGTGTGAAGAATGGAAAGGTCGACAAGAACTTTCTATTGTGTCCTCTAGTTATTTCAGCGGCCAGCTGGATCCGCAAAAGGTTCTTAATGGCTTACGCTAATTTCATCTTCAAATGGACTTGGTGTTAGTTAGAGGAAGATTATATCTTTATTTTTCTGGTTAATATATATGGGATGAATGTTGCATTTTTTTCTGCAGCTGTTTATTAGATCATCTTATTATTGTTCTTGTGCAATATGTTCATGATTTTAACCTCAACTGCTTCAATTCGTATTTTGTTCATAATCTACTTAACCTTCGTCTTGGCGACAACTGCATCAGAAGTTGTGTTCTTGTTGCAGTCTCTTGTTCCGGACTCTTTTGATGTTTGATGGTTCGGTTGCCATTAGTCGTGCCACTAGGTTAGACCTCATGATTAAACTCAGACGTGAGTATGATAAAATGATGAATGGCAATGTTTTGAAAAATGAACTTATTGAATGATGTCATAGTTAGAAAAATATAGAAAATATAAAAGAATTATACTAAGACTAAATTGGGCATGTATGGTTTTGTTACCTTTTAAGCCAAATAATAATTGACTAGTCATGTGATATATACATGTACTGATAGTGAATACAAGTATTAGTAATTCAACAAACAAATGTATATATTGTATTCAAGTTATATAGAAATATAAATATAAATTAATAAAAAAATACAAAATATAAATAAAAATCTAATAAAAAATACAAATTTAACTAAACAGGATAGATCACTTGGTACAATCTCTAAATTTCTACAAATTTAATACGGTGGATCAGATTTAACACATATGGGTGGTGGATTACTTGTATTTAGCAGAATTTCTTTTTTGCACTTAAACCACCCGTCAACCTACATATGTCGAGATTTGAACTCACATCATATTTGTGGGAAGCAATCACCAATGCCGCTAGACCATGGACGATGGATTACTTGATACAAGCTATGATAAACCAATGGTCATGAGTTTAATTCTCATGACTAAAATATTTAATTTTACCTAAAATTACATAACTTTTGAAATTGGTGGATGTAGTTGGAACCTCTCTTAAGTCTCTCCATCACTTTGCTCTAAAAGACCTGGAGCTTGCCTTCTACTTCTACTATTGAATTAACTTATGTAACAATTTAAATTTTGGACACGTTCACTATAATCTTTTTTTTTTCTCAAATTCATATTTAATTATACATCAACTTTCTAGAAAAATGTCAAACTTGTTGATTGCATACATAACAGATAGTAAATAATCCACGTATTTTAAATTTCCAAAAATCATTACATTATATGTGAAATAGCTAGTTATGTATAACATGTGTTGGGATATTAATGAAAAATAATATTATATTAATTATTAATATAATATTAATTTAGTGATTAAAGCAAATGAATGAGAGATCATAAGCTTTAATTGTGTGTGGAACTTTAATGTGTAAGAAGTTGTATTTGTCCCACATTGGTGGAGAGATAAATCTTTTGTGGATTTATAATTGAATTCTCTACACAAATGTATTCTTGTGTGACAACTCACACCCAGTGGCAGCTAGGAGGGTGCGAAGCACCCGACACGCACACTTCAAACGAATTCCCCAACTTCGCATCTCTATGCACTCTTGTTTTAGGTATACTTTCAGGTGCTAGGCTAATCCCGCAGTACAATCTGCTTAGGCTGTTGTACCCTGGGAAACAGACGGGTTCACCTGGGTGGCCCGAAATCTGTTTTAAGGGAAGCGTGATCTTCACGTGCCTCAGTCACCTTTGTTTGTTTTTCGTCTTATTTATCTTTGTAATCAGTTCTTAGTTTAGTTTACATATTTGTATTGTACTTTTCTTCCAGTTTGATTTATTTATTCTTTATGTATTGTAATCAAAATATTGATTAATAAAAGTGTTATTTTATTTATTTTGTGAACGGTTGTCCTACAAGCTTAAAACATATTATAAAAAATCCGTTCACTGTTTTGGTTTTTTAAAAGTTTTTTATAAACTGTTACTTTTGTTTATTAGCAAACTTTTGTAGTTTGCATTGGTTTTATGTAAACTAATTTTTTGTATCTTGTTTCAGAAATGGTTACTGTTCCAACAACCACATCAATCACTGTTGGATCCACATCAACCACCATGGGACCATTAGTTGGTACCCAAGCAGCCCAAGCTGTGGCAAATCATGTTGAGAAGCTAGAAAAGTTCACTGGCTTGAACTTTAAAAGGTGGCAACAGAAAATGTTGTTTTATCTGACCATCTTGAACCTTGCGAGGTTCTTAACTGAGACCCCTCCTGTTCTTGCAGAAGGGACTAGTGATGCCACTTGGATATTGATGGATATTTAAGAAAAAGATGAAAGCTGATGGCTCTGTAGACAAGTTAAGGCAAGGCTTGTGATCAAAGGGTTTAGACAAAAGGAAGGTCTTGACTATTTTGACACAAACTCGCCTGTGACTAGAATAACCTCTATTAGATTGGTGCTTGCAATTGCAGCCTTGAGAAACTTGGAAATACATCAAATGGATGTAAAACCCGCATTTCTCAATGGGGAATTAGAGGAAGAGATTTACATGGAGCAGCCAGAGGGTTTCTCTGCTCCTGGCCAAGAGGGCAAAGTGTGTAAACTCGTCAAGTCATTATATGGCTTGAAGCAAGCTCCAAAACAATGACATTAAAAGTTTGACCAAGTTATGCTTAACAATGGTTTCAAAATAAATGAATGCGATAAATGTGTCTATGTAAAAGACACTTCTAAAGGTTATGTGATTTTGTGTCCTTATGTAGATGATATGCTTATCATGGGAGTGATGACAAGATGATCATCTCTACTAAAGACATGTTGAAAGCGAGATTTGACATGAAGGATATGGGTCTAGTTGATGTGATTCTTGGAGTAAAGATCATTAGAACCCAAACTGGTTTGGTGCTAGTCAATATCATTATGTTGATAAGATCCTTCAGAAGTTCAATCCAGAGGACACGAGTGTAGCTCAAACTCCAATTGATACCTCTCAACATTTGTCTAAAAATAGAGGCGAGAGTATTGCTCAATTGGAATACTCAAGGATCATTGGCAGTTTTATGTATCTCATGTCATGTATTCGACCAGACTTAGCATATGCTGTGAGTAGGCTAAGTAGATATACTAGTAATCCTAGTTCAGAGCACTGGAAGAGTATGACAAGATTATTAAGGTATTTGAGATACACGAAAAAACTATAGACTGCATTATGGCCAACATCCAGCTGTTGTGGAAGATTCAGTGATGCAAACTGGATATCCGATATGAAAGATTCTAGATCTACAAGTGGTTACGTGTTTACCCTTGGAGGAGCAGCTATATCTTAGAAGTCGTCCAAACAAACTCTTATAGCTAGATCCACAATGGAATCTGAGTTTATCGCGTTAGATAAAGCTGGAGAAGAGGCAGAATGGTTACGACAATTTTTGGAATATGTTCCAAGATGGCCTAAGCCTGTGTCGGCCATTTGCATACATTGTGATTGTCAATCGGCTATTGGTAGAGCTCAAAATGCAATGTATAATGGCACATCAAGGCACATACGACGTCGGCATAACACGATACGACAACTACTCTCAACTGGAGTTATCACATTTGATTATGTCAGGTCAAATGAGAACATTGCGGATCTGCTTACAAAAGGCTTAAGCAGAGAGGTAGTACATAAGTCGTCGATGTGAATGGGACTAAAACCCTTGGAATAAGTTTGTACAACGGAAAACCTATCCTGGAAGATTGGAGACCCCATGATCTAGGCTCAATAGGACCACCTAACTGTACGAGCTGAGGTCACTGTGGGGGAGTACCTCAACATACAAAGGGAGTCACAAACTTCCTAGTCCATTCCTACATGAAATCAGTGATATCAAGAGAGGTTAAGCATATGGCTTTTAATGATTTGTAAATCACCTATTTTAGAGAGAAGTGGGGTCGCTTCGAATGGAATTGGGGGCACAATTCCTAGAGTTCTCGTAGAACCAGGATGGTGTTCCATGACCATAACGGACACAACTATGAGGGGTTAGCCAGACCAGGAAAAGTAATGTGTGATGTGTAATAACGTCTACGTAAAAAGGGGTTGGTTCAAGGACATTGCGTCTACTAACCGCTATGAGACTAAGTATACGTCACAAAGGAGGATTCAAAGGGAAACCTACCTATCCTGCATTACTTAACCGCTGAAATTTTATCGTGACACTTGAGTGTGTGGGATTATCTCCATTCATGTGGGGATGATCTCCATTCATGTGGGGATTGTTGGATATTAATGAAAAATAATATTATATTAATTATTAATATAATATTTATTTAGTGATTAAAGCAAATGAATGAGAGATCATAAACTTTAATTGTGTGTTGGAACTTTAATGTGTGGGAAGTTGTGTTTGTCCCACATTGGTGGAGAGGTAAATCTTTTGTGGATTTATAATTAGAATTTTCTACACGAATGTATTCTTGTGTGACAACTCACACCCAGTGGCAGCCAGGAGGGTGCGAAGCACCCGACACGCGCACGCGCACACGCCCGGGCCCGGGCACGGGACGAGGGCGATGGGCATAATGTGGCGCTTTGATGGCGCACTTTGCACTCCGCACGCTCGCATTGCCGCTTGGAGCCGCCTTTAGTATTTTTAGATGGATCTTGGTGTGGTCAGCTAGAGACTATTCAAGTTCCTAATTGACAAATGATTAAGTCTCAGAATTCATTGTAATTGAATTCTAGAAGTTATTTTTATTGAATTTTGTATTCAATAGGGACTTATCACTTCGAATTCTAAACTGGTTATATACAAAGCACTTCGAATTCTAAACTGGTTATATACAAAGCTTTGTGCTTTGTTTTAGATACAGAATACAGAAATCGTATGGTTCATACAACACACACTTCAAACGAATTCCCCAACTTCGCATCTCTACGCACTCTTGTTTCAGGTATACTTTCAAGTGCTAGGCTAATCCCGGCAGTACAATCTGCTTAGGCTGTTGTACCCTGGAAAACAGACGGGTTCACCTGGGTGGCCCGAAATCTGTTTTAAGGGAAGCGTGATCTTCACGTGCCTCAGTCACCTTTGTTTGTTTTTCGTCTTATTTATCTTTGTAATCAGTTCTTAGTTTAGTTTACATATTTGTATTGTCCTTTTCTTCCAGTTTGATTTATTTCTTCTTTAGAGCATTCATAATGAATTCCCTATCTATATCCATATATTTTCACTAAAAACAACTACTTTTTCTCTCTCTTTTTCAATTAAATAATATTTTTATACATTTATCATTACTTTTTCTCTCTTCGTCACTCACAACCATTCCTAAAAATATTAAAAAATTTATACAGTTTTCTCTGTCCAGATTTTTTTCCCATATATTTACAGATAAACAGTAACTTTCCCATATATTTTCTCTGTCCTCCACTCACAACCACTCAAAAACGCTAACAACCATTCTTTATAATATAACTAAATTCACTCACATAGTTTTAAAGATTTCAATGTGAATGCTCTTCTTTATTGTAATTAAAATATTAATTAATAAAAGTGTTATTTTATTTTGTCCTACAACATGTTCTATGAAATAATATTATTGCTTAGAATGTGAGACGACTATGTCTAAAGAAATACATAATCAAATATCTACCAAAACTCATATCTTTATATAGTCATGTCCTACCTTTTTCTCGAAATACTAACACATAATCAAATATTTAGCAAAACTCAAATCTTTATATTGTAACTTCCAATCATTCATTCTCGGTTCAAAGCCATTTACTCATCTTAAACACGTATAGTTATGGTTTCAACATTTTGGCTCAAAACTAAGTCAAATTTCATATTTCAAACCATTTGACCGATTTGGTCACTTTTAACTTCTAAACAAAAGCATGCTATTGCAACCCATCGAATTAATTTCAACTCATTGGATCCTATTTTAAATATATAAACACTTAAGTTACACTTAGATAACCAATATATATCTCAATTCTCACAAGCTTTAAGGCAAATATGTCTAGTCCTTGTTACTCTTATTGTTACAAGTCTGGGCTTAACACACTTTACATAAACACTTAATTACATACACACTTAGATAACCAATAATTTCATCAATAACATGTCATATGCCCTTTTCAACCTAAAAAACAATTTGCACAAGTTACATGTATTTCACCAATTTGAGATTATATATATTTTGGTTACTTATCAACAAATAATACATCTATCTTTCCAGTGGCGAAGCTTGAGATTTCTGGCCGGAGGGTCGAAAACGTATATACCTAAAAAAATTAAAAAACCGGGGGATCGAAAACGTATATACCTAACAAATTCTACACGAAAACTACATACCGAAAAGTTCGGGGGTCGGGCGCCCCTCCCCGCCCCCGCTATGGTGTGCCAACGCATCTTTCACCAACCCAACATAGTAGTCTTTAGGTTACTTAACAACAAACAATCTATTTATGTTTCGTCACTAAGCATATCTACCTTTGATTACATTCAATAACTAATCATTTTATGTTTCATCACTAAGCTTATTTTAGGTCTATGGTTACTTAGACAATGCACATACAAATGCTTGCATGTGTGTGTTTAACCCATTTCCTATATATTTTTTTAAAGATATAATGACCTTTTTTTAGAATGTATGTTTCTTTATAAAATATTTCTTGTTGAGATCTTTGTTGGCTGAAAACAATATGTAAACATTTAAAAGGGAAAAATTCAACACATGAAACACAAAGATTATGTAGTGGTTTAGGTGAGTGTTACCTAGCTCACATTGCACACCCTCATGACTCATTCATGCCCATCAATAGTTTGTTCCCCTAAGAATTTCTCTCTAAAAAGGCAGAGTTCACCTTAAAAACTTCTTACTAATAAGGTAGTGATCATCTCTTTTATTCTAATGCAGTGATCACCTTTATAAATTTTCATTAATTTGGTAGGGATCACCAGTCACATACACAGCATGAGTCTCACAACAAAGCTGATCACTTCTTTTCTATACAGTCAATAGCGTGCTATAACGGTTAGCGGACCTCAGGGTGTGTAGCAGTCCAAATATCGGTGGCCTATAGCGGTTCCGCTATTGGCGGCGCTAAATACCGGTATTTGGCCGCTATTTGGAAACCTATATAGTGGTTATAGCAGTAATGCAGTAGAACGAGGCAACACAGTAACGCAGGTAGGTGTTTGATTGTGTTAATTCTTAAATTAAATACTCCAAAGTTACTATTATGTTAGATTTACAACATGTTTCTGATAATGAATGATATTACTATGAATTTTGATATTACTATTAATATTTTTCAAATGTATATATATATATATATATATATATATATGAGAAAACTAGTTTAAATGAGAAAACCAAAAAACTAACTAAAAAATCCAAAAACATATCAATTTTTTTTATTTTTTATATAAAAATTCGCTATATATATTATATAAAAAAACTTTAAAAAAAATAAAAAAGCATATAATGCACATGTGCAACATATACATATAATGCACATGTGTAGTACACATATAGTGCACATATGCAGTACAAGTTTCTTTTGTTTTTTTTTGAAAAAAAGTTTTTTTATATTTAATATGCAGCGATTTTTTATAAAAAATATTGTAAAAAAAGAAAATTGTATATTTTTTATGCTTTTTTTGGCTTTTTTTAGTTAGTTTTCTGGTTTTCTCATTTATATCTAGTTTTCTCATGATCCTCTCCCTATATATATATATAGATATAGGGTAAGGTTCATGCGAGAACCACCTTTATTGTGAGAACCGCGAGAACCACCTTTATTGCAAAATAAAATCTAAAAAAACAAAAAAACACTCAAATTTTTTTTTATTTTTTTAATATATTTTTTTAATAAAAGTCGTTATATTTCGTTACAAATTTTTTTTTTTTCGAGTAACAGTTATCAATGCACATGTGCATATGTATCATAACTTCGACAAATTCAGTAATACGTTATCACTAGTAGACAATTGCACTTTAATTTACAATACCATCCATAATACACTCAATTTTACATTAAATGCACATGTGCATTATTATGTATAACAATTATATACCGTGTTTTGGTACAAAAAGTTTGTGATTTTGAATGATGAAGTAGGCTCATATATATGTTTTTTGGTTAGTTATATCTAGTGGTTGATGGGTTCATTATAGTTGTCACTTTATGATTTAATATGTTGATTGGATGGTATAAACGGTGTTGATATACATGTAATAAAGTGAAAATATTGGTATTGGTATTGTATTATAAATAGTAGGAGGTAATGGTATTGTATTATGGATGGTATGAGGTAATGAAAATGTATTATGGATGGTATGATAGATGAAAGAGAAAGTGTATTCAAAGTAGTGTACCAAAACACCTTATTTCATGTTGATACATATAGATGCACATGTGCATTTCTTATATTGGTAACGTAAAAAGTAGTGTATTACACATGGTAGTGTAAATGAAAGTACAATTGTCTAATGTTTGTAATGTATTACGGAATTTGTCAAAGAAATGATGAAAATGCACATGTGCATGGTAGTGTATTATGGATGGTATAATAGATAAAGAGAAAATGTATTCAAATTAGTGTATCAAAACACCTTATTTCATGTTGATATATATAGATACACATGTGCATTGCTAATATTGGTAACTAAAAAGTAGTGTGTTACACATGGTAGTGTAAATGAAAGTACAATTGTCTAATGTTTGTAATGTATTATGGAATTTGTCAAAGAAATAACGAAATGCACATGTGCATGGTATTTTTTTTGGATTTTTTTAGGTATTACTGTTTGTGTTCACACTGGTTCTCGCGGTTCTCGCAATAAAGGGTGGTCCTAACAGATCCTTGTCCTATATATATATATATATGGTTAGGATCATGTGAGAAACACTAGGCTAATTGAGAAACTTAAGAAGCATTCTGGACCACACATTTTCCCAAAGCTTTCCGTAATATACACATATGTATAGTTTAAAATCGACTATATACATATATGTGTAATTCAATATACATGTGTGTATATAGTCGATTTTAAATTATACATATGTGTATATTACGAAATGCTTAGAGAAATGTGTGGTCCAGAATGCTTCTCAAGTTTCTCAAATAGGGTGCACTTCTCTTAGGATCTCTACCATATATATATATATATAGGGGATGGGTAAAATGAGAACCACCTTGAGTAGTAAGAACTGTAGGAACCAATATAAGTCATTGATCAAAAGTGTTTTAATGGATGAGATTAAAAACAATAAATTAGTTGTAATCATTATGCTTTAATTAATGAGTTTTTGTTTTTAGAGGGATAAAGGTAAATTGGTATTTTTACTAAGCTCTTTAATGATTGGTAATTAATGTTGTAATCATTGTGCTTTAATTAATTTTTGTGATTTAATTAATGTGATTTAATTAATGTTATTTTTGAATCATGCAGTAAGAAAATTATTTTACGTAGGGGTTCAAAATTTTTTTGCACGCCGGTTTTAAAAATTTTAATGCGCGGGTTTAGACTTTTTTAAGCGCGGTTTCAAACATTTTTACGCGCGGTTTTAAATTTTTTACGCGCCGGTTTTAAACTTTTTTTACGCGCATGTTTTAAAATTTTTTTACGCGCGGTTTTAAACTTTTTTTACGCGCCGGTTTAGAACTTCTCTTTGCGCGCGGTTTCAAAACTTTTTAACGTGCGGTTTTAAACTTTTTTACGTGCGGTTTTAAAAATTTTTTACGCATCGGTTTTAAACTTTTTTACGCGTCGGTTTTAAACTTTTTTACGCTCCGGTTTTCAACTTTTTTACGCGCGGTTTTAAACTTTTTTTACGCGATGGTTTAAAAAAAAATTTACGCGCCGTTTTAGAACTTTTTTTACGCGCCGGGTTTAAACTTTTTTATGCGTGGTTTTAAACTTTAAAACACATTTTTTTTACAAAAAATTTTTTTTTTACAGGTTTAAATTTTTTTCAAAAAATATTTTACGCCAAACAAAAATATTTTATTTTTACAAAAAACTTTTTTACAATTTTTTTACGCCAAACATCTTTTTACGCCCCGATTTCTTGTTTACAAAATTTGAGGATCTTACCAAACGAACTCACCCAAAAATCACGACTCAATAGATGTCTAATGTTGAATTTTAAATAGAAGAGAGAGAGAAAAGATGTGACATTGGATGTAAAAGACTAAAATCCACTTTTGATTTAATTTGGTTATGGGTGATGTGTAAATATACTATTGGATGATAGGAGTTCTCATGGTTCTCGCAACTGGGATTGGTTCTCTCTTGAACAGAATCCTATTTATATATATATATATATATATATATAACTCACACATACATAAATAATGCATGGTATAAAAATTATCGTCATATCACCGCTATACCACCGCTATAACCTATATATCATATAGCAGACCTTGACCGCTAGGGCTGTAAACAAACTGAACGTTCAGCGAACAGTTCGTGACTGTTCGGCGGGAAGTTCGTTTATGTTCGTTCGATTAGCTTAACGAACGAACACGAACAAAAAATTTTGTTCGGTTAGCTTAGCGAACGAACACGAACATAGGTCTCGTTCGTTCGACTGCGTTCGTGAACGTTCGGTAATATGTTCGGTTTGTTCGTTCGTTAACGTTCGTTTGATTTTATTAAAAAAATAATAAATAATAAACATTTTATGTAAACATGTTGAAAGTTAGAAACCCTATAATTTATAAGTTAGCTAAAATTTGGATATTCTAAGATATTTTTAAACATTATAAGACATTTTCTTGGAATAATTATGTCTAAGTTAGTTAAACTTGATTTATCGTTTGGTGGTGTCGTATTCTTGTGTTTTGATTTATCATTTGATGATTATATTTAACTACTAATATCGAATGTTTATGGATAACAATGTTTTTATTTTTTATATTTCAAGTTAAATGTTCGTTTGCGGTTGTTTTTATTTGCTTGTGTTCGAGACTAGTGTTCACGAACTGTTCTTGAACAAATGAATTTCCTTAACGAACGAACACGAACATTGTCACACCCTGACCCGCAACGGAAATGGTAGTCGGGGCATGATTGGGTTTTCATCAAAGCTCATGACATTTACTATAAAGTTTCATATTTATTATTTCTCTTTAAAGAAGAAGTTACAATAAACGTACAAATACATCATGCTCAAATACATTTTCATTCAAATTACAAACTAGAGTACAATTACAAAGGAAAACAAAACTAAACATTCATTCCAAGGCATTTAACTTGTTTATTCTTCTAGGCCATCCTATGTGTTTCTTTTCTCAACCGGATCACCTGTATCATGTGTAAAATAGGGTTTTGGGTCAACAAAAGTTGGCGAGTGAATCTTATTTAAACATTTGAAAAGATTAGTTATGTTGGTTATTTGAATAAAATTGTGCATAACCAAATATGAATAAACGTAAATGTAAATTTAATCACAAAACACATAATATCAATAAATGCACAAGCACACACACACAATGATGAACAATGAGATCAAGGCTCAATCAAACGGAGCCGATCGAATGAGGCACCTGATGCTCAACTCGTCTCCCACGAGGAACTGATGGGCCTAATGCATGATTTGCACACAACTTGACAAGAATGTAAACACGTATCACAACAAACAACATAATCACATAATCTCAATTAATGCACAAGCACACACAAAATGATAAACAATGAGGCACCTGATGCTCAACCCGTCTCCAACGAGGAACTGATGGGCCTAATGAATGATTTGCACGCAACTTGACAAAATGTAAACACACATCACAACAAACAATATTTACATCTCGAGTTTAGATCATATAATGGTAATAGCACGAGTTTGAATAAATGAAATAATTAAAGCGACACATGATACACCCCAAAACATGAATAAAAAGGGGAATTTGTAAGAATTCACTCACTGTGGGTGCGTTTCCTGGATGGCGATGAATGCGCACGAATTTTAGGATTTGATCGACGAGGAAAACTAACCTAAAATAATAACGAAATGGTTCGGTAAATAAATGGATTTTATTTGAGATTAATAATTTTAATTCATAACCTTAATAGGATTTTTAGATTTATTTTTGTGAGTTTAATGACATTTTCTAAATTTAAAAATATTATTTTTAAGTATTTTTAAATAATTTTCTGATTAAATAAAATAGATAAAAAAATATATAAAAAAAATGTTGACTTTTTTTGACTCTGACCGTTGACCGGTCGGATTGTTTGTAGTTATGCGCTGAGTGAGGTTCGAACTCGGGACCTCTCGTACGCGTGCACGCAGCTCTACAAACTGAGCTACGTGTCTAACCCGAAATATTCTCTGTTTTAATTATATATATATACTGATTAACTTTTAACTAATTTAGTTTATTTCAAAAATGATTTAAAATGGACGACCCGCCTTCAGTGTCCCGGAGTCGAACTCGAGACGTTCGATTCGAGTACGCACAGCCCAACCAGTTGGGTTGTGTGTCATATCTGTTTAACTTATGGATTTAATTATACTTATTAACATTCGGTGACCTGATCCGATTCAGTTGTAAAAATGTTGGTTTTAATTCTGAAATTAGGTAACGTATGCGATTCGAACCCGGGACGTGTGCATTGTTTGCGCACACAGTCCACCGCTGGACTGTATGTCTAACCCGGTTAAATATTCAGTTTTAATTAAACTTATACACATGCTTGACTTCGTCTTCTTCGTTTCCAAAGACACAGAACAGAGATGCCCGACTGTTCTTGTTTAATTCGATTATCAAAACTTATAATTGGTTGGAATGTAATAGTTAACGAGATTAAAGAGCAGAATTGTACCAAACAGTGCGTTTACTTCAGATGACCGGCAGGAGTCGTTGGCTCTGATTTGTGACTCTCGGCTGAGTGAAATGTTTGACAGTTTAGTTTCTTGTGTTATGAAATTAAGTTACTGAGTAAGAGGTAACAAGAGTTTTTAGATGATTATACCGATCGACAGTGAGACTTTGATGTTTCCGTGAAATTCCGGCGAGTGTGGGATTTTCCGGCAGCGTAGTTTGGGACAGATTCTGGTTGGAGGATTGAAGTTAATACATGTCGAATAATGGATTACAAACAAAAGAGTCAAGAATTTTACCGATTTGAAGTAAGTCTCGGTTTTCCGGTGAAAGTCCGGCGAATGCAGAATAACTCCGGCGAGTGCTAAAGCTTCGAGAGATTGAGCGATTTTGAGCGAAAAGGTTACCAGAGGTTTGGGTGGGTATTTATAGGGAAGAAACAGAATGTATTGAGTCCGAATTTGGTCTTGATTCGTGGTCAAGGTTTCTCCGGCGGTTATGACTAAAATCAAGGGTCAGACATCGGTTATAACCGATGTCTTAGTCGGTTAGCGTGTTTTGGTTAAAAGGAAATTGGCCAAAATCGCGGATTGCCGGATTTCCCGGTGACTGCGAGTTCTGAGCGCGGTGACACTCCGGTTTTGAATTCGGATTTCATCTTAAGTATTATTTGTTTCGTAATATTCACAAAGAAGGCAAGTGGCGGAGCGGTGTGTTGTGTGATTGATCTTATGGGCGACCCGGGTTGGAAACCCGGCAGCCGCATTTTATCTTTTATTCACTATTTATTATTAATTATCAATTATAGTTTTTTTTAATTCTAATATATTTATTAATTATGTATCGTTTAAAATTAATTTGAGCAATAAATATGCAACGAAAATTTTTAACTGGATATTCGATTAATAAACGAAGCGGGTTTTGGAGACCCGTTTTTCGACGGATGTTACAAACATAAACTTATGTTCGGTATGCGTTCGTGAACAGTTCGCGAACATGTTAATTTCCTTAACGAACAAACACGAACATGACCTTGTTCGTGTTCATTCAGTTCGTTTACAGCCCTATTGACCGCCATTCAATTTTGAACCGCTATAACTGCTTAGCTTCTTTTACAATTATTGTCAAATATTTTACATTTTTTTAAAGTAAAAAAAAAATATGTGAATATCCATTTGGTGAGGTCTTGCATCAAAAATAAACTATCTTTATTCATGAAGTTTTTTTGTATGTTATATATGAATGTCTAAAGGTATATACTGGTCAACCACCAAATACATGGATCAAAACGAAGATACGAAAATATTTGGAACAAGTGAAATGTCAAAAGTGGGAGGCCAACACTTTCATCCACCCTCACCGTCAAAAAGTGTGTACACATTTAAGGCCACAAAGTGTGGGGTCGGCCCGGCTTGGCTCGGCGCCGCCCCCAACACCATTTCGCCCCACCCCGGCACCGGCATGCCCGGCCTCCCCAAGCCGGAGAAGACGGGAAGAAAAGGACAAAATCCCTCTCACACATACATATACATACAACACACACACACATACACACACACACATATATATATATATATATATATATGTATATGTTTTAGGCCCATCACCCATTTTCCCCCTCCATCCTCTTTGCCCCATCGTCACACCCGATCTACGTGGCGCTTACGTGACGGGTCATCCTCTGAGGACCATACCGCATAGCCTAATATTGCAAGAATATAAAATTTTCTATTTATTTATAGAAAAATCCAAGACAAAATTTGGATGTTACAATTTTCGTACTTAATTTAAAAAATGTATATTTTGAGTTTTATATTCTAGGGTTGATTAATAGAGTTTAAAGGAATGACTCAAGTCATTCAAATTTGTGCTTAACAACTCTTAGATTGGTCTAGTTAATATTGCAAATACATCCAAACAGAATTTGTGACTTAACCCATTGTTTTAACACCAACAAACCTTAAATAAATAAATAAATAAATACAGTTGACGATAGAAGATTTTCTAAAAAAAATTGATTACTCGGTTAAATATAAATTATTATAAAAACATATAGAGATGTAGCGTGCGAGGAGACAAATAACCCTACAAATTTGAAAGTTTTTTTTTTTTAAATGTGCATGATCTTGGGTTGAAAATGAGAAAGTCTCTTTTAAAACCACGGTGGGTACTTTGTTTTATATACATATTTTTATGATATATAAATAGGGTACCATAATGTTACGCACAAGGAAAACTTGTTTTTGTTGATTATTGGATAATAGGTTTACAATTAATTCCCTCTATTTATAAACTTGGTCAACGATAAGCCTATTTGATTTAAACGGGAATTAAAAAAACTATCTTAAAAAACCCTTAAGGGACGTTTGGTTCGCTAAATTCGTTAGAATTGGAAATTGGAACTTAAAGAATTCTTTTAAAAATACAAAATATGTTTGATTACTACATTTGTTATGGAATTGAAATGTAAAATAATTTGGATGATGGTGTGGCGAAGGCGGTCGGTGGTGGGTAGTAGCGGTGGTTGGTGACGAGTGGTGGAGGCAGCAATTGGTGGCGGGTGGTGGCGAAGGTGAGTGGCTTCGTCCGATAGCGCGGTCGGGGGTGGTTGGCGGTGAAGGCAGATGATAGCGGCTGGTGGCGGCTGGCGACGTTAGGTGGTAGGTTGTGACAAAGGTGACAGGTGGTAGATGTTAGGGTTATATGTGGTCTTGAAAACATTCCTATGAAATCCTTTAATATGCTGAAGGATTCTCAATTCCATTTAATGGGGGATTTCATTGGTATCAAACTCAATTTCAATTTCTTTGCTTGACTAACCAACCATGATAAAAGATTGAAATTTAAATTCATTAAAATGCCATGAAATCCACGAACCAAACAAACCCAAAATTTACAACTCGAGCAGTTACAAGTTGTCGCTTTTTACCCGAAGTTACGTAAGATTGGTCATTACCTCATCAATTTGGGATAACCAATTCTTTTTAAATTATTTGAGGAAATGGATTACATTGTTTTCTTTATTATAAAAAGACCTAAATTTAAAACTTTGACTTAGAAATGGTTAAGTGGCGGTGGTTCTATCACTCCCGATAAGTTCGATCATTTGACTCCTAACAAAACCGGTGATTCTCGCTTTGACCCTTAGGACTGGTTAGTTTTCGAAACATTATGTAAGTCACTGATTGGAGCTACTGCTCGAAATTGAAAAAGTCAGAAAAGGCCAAACATAAATAAACATAGGTATCGTTAGTGTGAAAAGAGAAATATAAATTGATTTAATAAGCACCGACATGCCTTTTCAAACCAACCCGTTTTGTTTTATCGAACAACTTGTTTTTTTTTCCATTCACTAAGATAAAAGGTCATTTAATTTGACTTTAATAATTTTTCTAAGACACAAAAATGTGTGTATATCGTGTGTGTGTGTAATGAAGTATAAAGTAATTTTTCTTAAAAAAACGCAAAGTATCTGAGACATTTGATTTTAATTCGTTAAGAATTACGATTGCGATTATAACAGAATTGTAAAAATTCTCTTGTACGATTTTCCACTCTATATAGTATTAAATTATTGTGTAATAACTAAAATCTAATTTGCAAATATTATATTTGTTTGATATATAAAGAAAAGTAGGAAGTCAAATTCATTAATGTCAACTTTAATCAGGGACAATATACCCCGTCAATGTTGTTATTAGTTGAACAAAATCCATATAACCCTTAAACAAATAATATTTTATTATCATCTAACCGACCTTTGTATATTCGGGTCTTGAGGGATTCGAATTGTGTCAAGATTACCCACGGTGCTTTGTCTACGTAGCAAATCATGTACGTTGGGGAGATTGTAAAACAACGGATAATTTGAGAGCATGATCTTACTTTTAGATCAAATTATTTTATTGGTTCTTTCGAATAATTCAATCGACTACAACTCAGATTGAGAAATGGAACTCTAGTATATGTGCATTTGAAAATCGTATGAACCAGAACAAGCGGCCAAAGAACAAATTCAAAATTTGGAGATTAGGGTCTAGTAACTGCCATGAGGTAGCTAGACCCCAGCCAGGGGCTCTGCCTTTGGACCCCGCTAGGGGCTGCCCCCTCTTGGACCTTGCTCTTAGGAACGTTGCTCCCGGACCCCCGCCAAAGAGGCGTTGCCCTCTTGAAACCCCTTCGATTACGAGCTTCGCCTGAACTCTTTGAATTATAACAACTGAAACAACCGTGCACTCTTGCACCTCCTAATTTGCTTGATGCGTGTTACAATTCACTTTGGTCTCCAAGTCGGTCTCGATTACACTAAAATATCTAACAATGTAGAGTGTATGTTTTGGCGATCAACAATTAGAGTAAAGATATCAATATCAATATCCATATGGTTATACTTATGATCAGGGGAGGAGCTTAGGGGAAACCAGGGGTGCATCCCCCTCCCCCTCTCCTAATGTTTGGATTAGAAGTGTAAAATTTCTGATTTTTCGTCCGAAAATTTTAAAATTATAAAGAATCGTCCCCTTTTACCTAAATATTTATACAATATATAAATTGGGTCTCATGATTTTCTACTCCTCAAAACTTTTGATCAAGCTTCGCCGGTTTTCATGATAATAATAAGTGATACCTAGCATATATTGCATATGACCTCTCATCATTCACTTTCTCAACACTCTTTTTTACATAATATGTGTAAAACAAAAGCAATCCGTTCTATGAGATAAAACTCCTTACACTTTCTATTCACTATTTTGCTTTCAGGTTTATTTCCTGTAAACGATAAATATATTTTAATAACTACTTAAGGTTTTAACATTGTGTAAACAAGTATGATATAATTAAGAATAAAAATATTATTTAATATTTTTATGAGGAATTAAATTTTAACAATCTTAACTTTCACGTGTTGAACCACAATAATCCAACTTAATAATTCTCCTTGAGAGTCTAACTTGTAAGCATTTTTCCTCCATGAGCTTTTTTCTAACTAAGGTTTAACCGAATTAGTTCTTTTACTGACGTACTTTAGCTGCGGCTTATATAGGTGAATCCCCGGAGGGCCACCATTGACTAGTTTTCTAATTGAACTCAATGCAATCTATATAAGCATTGCGATTGGATCAAAACGTAAAGTAAATTGAGTTTATCCCGTACCATTATAACATATTATATGTGATTCGACTCGTACATAGAAAACGTAACGGGTACAAATAAAAAACTGACACATGTATGTGACCCGGTCGTACATAGAAAACGTAACAGGTATAAAAGAAAAACTGATACTTGTAATCAAAAGAGAGAAATTAGAGCTTTTGAAAAAGAAAAAAAAAGAAACCACGATTTGACTCCACTCGGTTTGAAACAAAATTTCGAAATATCCATAAAATAAGCACGAAACATATTATATTTGACCTGACTCGTTTCCCAAAAAAGTTTACTTCGAATCGTAGACTAACTCTAATATATACCAAAACGTAACTAGTTTATTTTGCTGCCTTCACCGCCAAAACCACCCACCACCACCATCAACCACCACCACCCACCCACCCCACTTGCTACCACCACCCACCACCATCAGCCATTCCACCTGCTACTACCACCAACATCCACCATTCTGCCACCCCTGTTCACCCTGCAGTATTTGCCTAGTGATGAATATACTTCCCGCCGGTAATATTTGCCCTTTGGGGTCCTGTTTTGAAAATGGGCATGATGTCAATTGAAGCTCCATACCGAGGTTTTGAGTTTAGGATCCGGTAATTATGGTCATGGTAGCAAAATGTGTGGCGAGTCGGGTTCAAAATCGAGGTGGCATGTAACACCCCAAAAATCGAATTTTAAATTCGAGTAACTCGTTCCTATATGAGTATATTATGAAATAAAAAATACTCAGCTAACATCCCATTTCAGATGAAGTTATAAATATTATTTTATAATTTGTTGGGAATTATTAGTGATGGAAAATAACTTGTTGGGTAGCAACATATTGTAATGGAATGTATTCTAGTATATATGTCGATAAATATGATGGGTTCAGTTCCGGGAAATACGGCTACCTCATATTGTGACTCGCCCGAACTTGAAGGGCCATTGTTATAAAAATCAAACATGAGGGGAGTATTATGTAAATAACCAAAGTCTAATGTATAAAACCCCTTTTTTTGGCTCATTTGGGCAGAATTCTCTCTCAAGTTAGAGAGAGAAATAAGAGAGAGAGAGAGAACTAGAGAAAGAGGGGTGGCCGGTGGTGGCGTTTGGCGGTGATTCGCGGTGGCCGGTGGTGGCCGAAGGTGGTCGTAGTTGTGAGATTCAACCTGGGACCAATTATCGATACTACGAACGCAATGGTAAGCTCTGATTCCCCTAAATCACTGCTTAAAGTTGTTAGAATTGTATGAATAAAATTTGTCCAGAATGTTATTCTATAACCCAGTTATAAAGAATCGGACGATCCGCGAAATCTAACCGTTGAAACATCTTGATTTTTTTATATAAGGTTCACAACACTTAGATGATTATTTTGAACGATGGAAATGAGAAATAGAGCTGTTTAAGCCCGATTTTGGAACTCATTTTCAAAGATGTTCGTATTCCCGTTTTTGTTAAAATACAGCCCAGTAAAATTGATTTTACCAAAGATCTGACCGTTGGATTGAGCTAAAATTTTGTCTGTAGCTTTCTGGAATAAGGATCTTTAATACCTCCGAAGGAGATTCCGATCAGAGGTAGGGAACTATAGTTTTGAAATTGAACTGTTTGTAACGAAATTCTTGTACGAAAATAAGGAAGGTGAGGGTGTTGTGTGGATGGTTTACTGGTATTGCATGTGCAATCCATGACTAGAGAAATGTTAATAATGCTTGATGTTATGAACTAGGAAGGTAGGCAAAAGATACTTGCACAATGTGCTTAGAGAATAGTATGCACATCAAGTATTTGAGGAAATGTCTAAGTGAAGTTAGAAGGTGAATTTGTATGCAAGAACTTGGTGAATGGGTATAAAATGTGATAATGATATATAATTGTTATTAAACTTACATGATGAAGGTGTAACGGATTGAACTCATGTGGGTAATCTTGTTGATTTCATGATTGTGCAGAAATGTGCATTAGTAGTCGTACTATATGCTTTGAAGGTGTAATGCAGACCATATGTGGGATTATTTGGTTGATTATGATTAGTAAATGACCAAGTACTAACTATGAAATGTGTGGACTTACTAGTAAGTAAAGATGGTAGAATTATGTTAAATTGAATAACTTTCAATGTAGTTGTCGATTGTAGGATCATGAACGTATTAGTATGTGTAGAATCGACTATGTATTTATATGTGCATATAACTAGGTGATCGTATAGTCGTATGTGCTACACAACATGAATATGAAAAGTGCATGACGTTGTTATTATGGTCTACCATATCGATATGAGTGTGTGTTCATAAGTTGGAAGTCATATGCTAAGAAGGTTGACTTTCTAAAAGTCAACAATGTATACATAACATGGTTAGGAATTTTGACACAAATGTAAGATTTGGGGGATCATACGACATGTGTTAGTCTGATTATGTCTTATGTATGATGACGTATTGGAATTCGTAGATGTTGAATATGTGATTATCGGTCCATGCCTTATGCATATTAATGATTGACTAATAAACGTCAATGTAACTAAGGATTGATATGAAGTATTATGAATGAATATGCATGCTAACTATGTTGTGCATATGATAGCATGAAAGGATATGAGTCACATTAGCATTGACTCAAGCGCGGAAGGCTACGGGTCAAGAAGAGGCAATGAAACAAACACGAATACGGATGCTTGAGGTAAGTGATTACCGAACTCACTTATTAATTTATTTAAATGAAGTTAGATATACTTATTATTGGGAATCATAAAAGGATGAGAATGTAGTAGTTGTATGAAGGTAAGAATGACGGAATTTGATCATATGTAATTAAATATGTTTGAAATCTTATAGAATAAGCGAACGGGTCACAAATACGAAAGTGATTAACCAAGTTGTGAAAATTTGATGTTGGGAAATAAGAATTAGAATAGGAATGATTTGGGACTTAGGAAAATGTCAATTTATGTTTCGGGACCCTCGGGGTGTGCGCGAAAAAAGGGGTCGAAACGTTCAAAGAAACGAAATTCAGCGTCGGACCTGTAGGTCACATCGCTGACGCCCCTGCAGGCCGTTGCCGACGCCATGCCCTTGTTCAACTGACGCCTTAAGTTGCTGTCTACGCGGGTCCGATGCCGGAAACTAGTTTTTCGTATTTTCTCGTTTTTCTTTGTTTCCAAGGCCCGTTAAGCTTCATAAAGGTACCCCAAGCCTACGATAGAGTTTCGCGGGGTACAAGTAAGGACGGAACCCGTACGAGAGCTTGCGCGAATATGTAGCATGAATGTTGGTGTGTGTAAATGTGGATTTCATTATGTGAGTGTGTGATTCTCGCAGGAATGATTATACTTGAATATAACACATATGTGAATGGACAGAACTAGTACATAAGTATGTTTATATACTAAAAATGGTATGCCTAATAAATTATGGTGCTTGAAGAAATTAAATGGATGTGATTGTATGTGTGTATATAAATAAGAATTTATAGTAAGTGTATGTAGTACGAACTTATAGGTGTGTACGTGTGTATGAGAAACGTAAGTATGTGCTCGAATATATGTACGTGTACGTATGTGGTGTAATCTAATGAATGTAGATTAATAGAATGCGCTAATGTGAATTCGTGGGTTTTCAATATGTTTAAACGTACACGTTGCTAATCTGCTAATCATGTTATTGTTGAGAATGAAATGAAAAGTGCAGGTATGATAACGTTGGGTCCAAGTGAGTTGATGTCGGGAACTAGTGGATGAGTTTGGAAGGATGATCGAATAAGATATCTTGCGTCGTTAGAATGCAATATGGTCATTAAGCTATATGTTTACAATATAAGTATAATGTCACCATTACTAATGTGTCGGTTGTTTATGGTGACCGCAGGTTACACGGATCATTATCATTTATCACGAAGGATAAGGGGGCAAAGATCAAGTTATAGAACATGGATTGTACGGAAAGGTGGTCACTTAGTTTGTATTCACATGTTATATTTGGTTCATTAATTAAAGATGAATGATGTAATTCTTTTAAAGGAACCGTTTTAAATGGTTTTCAAGTATGTTAAAATATTTAAAAAGAAAGAAATTTTGAGGTCCGTATTTCCCACTGCGACTTTTGGTTAAAATGTATTAGGGTCTAACATGGCAGAAGGTGGATGTTGGTGGTGGTAGCAGCTGGGTTGGGTGGTTGATGATGGTGATGGGGTGGTGGTGGTCTTAGTGGTGATGGGTGGTGTTGGCAGTGGTGGTGGATGTTAGTGGTAGTAGCAGGTGGTGGGTGGTGGAGTTGGTGATGGTGCCACATAACACCCACGTCAGCAAAATAACCAAGTTTTTTTTATCGTAAAAGTTACTACGTTAGCAAAAAAAGAAAAAAAAACTAATTGAGTTAGACCTCAGTTAGAAAAAGGCTCAGTAGAGGAAAAGAATTTGCAATTTTAGACTGTCAGGGTGAATTTCTTAAGTTGAGATTATTGCCGACCAACGAGTGAAACTTAAGATTATTAAAATTCAACTCCTCTATTTTTAAATATTATATAATATTTTTAGACTATATATTACATAAATGAAGCAAAAAATTAAAAATCTAGAAAGACGACAAAATAGGCTAGGAGTTGGCTATACAAAGTCCAAATTTCCTAAAAAGTCATAAAAACCATAATGTCAACCATAAAACACACCTAAAACCCATAAATAACATAATGAATATTACTAAAACACCATATCTGTGGGTTTTGTTTTGTTTTTCGGATGATAAGGCTCAGATTATTGAATGACTAACATTATTGATGATTACCTTGTTGTGTTTTATTCATGGTTCTATGAGGATGTATTTTATGTTTTTATGGGCTGATAGGGTTTGAATATGGTGTTTTAGTAATCCTCACTCTGTTTTTTGTGGGGTTTCGCTGTGTTTTATGGCTGAAATTATGGTGTTTTATGACTTTGTTCACTTTTTAGGAAATTTGAAAGTCCAGGAAACGGCGGTTTTAGACGGAAGTTTGGACGGGATATCACTAATTTGGTAGAATATTATTAAAAACGGAGTAGAAATCAGAGTCAAATAATTCATTCATACTGAAAGAGCATACATCTTTTACAAGCTGGAGCTCCAGCATTTCCCCTCTAGGAATTCCAAAACTTAACAAATGACGAACACACAATGTGACACCCCAAAAACGGTTTGGTAGCAAAACTAAATTAACTAATAATGAGAAGGTAATATACCGTTAGTGGTAAAAGTGAACCCGTAAACAAAATAACTAGGAACAAATTAACCTAGTTAATAACATATATATAAGTAACAGACAATGAGTTGTAATCTTATTTATAATCAAAACCAAACTTGAGGGACCAAAGCTTCCAAAGGGGAAACTTGTTTTATTAAAACATGACACACACTTAGTGTGTGCATATGTCGAGCATCAGGAGAAGAAACAAGGGAAACCCTTGTTCAACCTTAATCCATCAAATTGGAGAGCAAATTAAACCCCGAATCGATGCATGAATGCAAATTATCGATCACCTAAACTAGGGGATCATAAGGTATGTTGTAAAACTTGATTTCATCAATTTTGTGTGAAGAAGAGCTTGAAGGTGATAACTGTAACATTTGTAAAAATCGGGTCTCCAAAACCCGCTCCGTTTTGTAATCTTGTACCAAGTTATAAAAGTTTCGTTAATTATTTATGATTATTTTGAGTTTAAACGTTACATAATTAATAAATAAACTAAACTATAAAAATTATATTTGATAAAAAGTTAAAATAAAATAAATAAAAAACATTTGAAGCTGCCGGGACTCGAACCCGGGTCAGCTAAGTTTCTAAACGACTTAACATCTATTCCCTAAACCACTCCGCCACAACGTATTTTCTGTTAACACTAGGAAAGCAAAAGGAACTTATACACAAACTCGATTTAACCGATGATGCCATCTGAAAACCGATAATCGGCAAACCAATCGTTAAATCGATTGTTTACCTCACAATTTCAGTTATAACCGATGTGCGACGGTTTTCAATTAAGTCAGAATTGATTTAACTTAAAGCTTCATCATTTCGGCTTTTGAAACCGAAAATTTATCAAGTTCTGATTTAATTCAAGTTTCCGATCATTTGCACGATTCAAAACTATCGCAACAACATTCAATTTCATTTTCGTCGCATTCCTGAACCATAATATCTTCTGAATCAGATCGCCGGAATTTTTCTGCAAATCACCAGAAAAACGGGACTCACATTCTCACGGTAATTCCTTCGACTCTTTTTGTTTAAAACATGTGATTAGTCAATCTCTAACACAACTCCATCATCAGAATCAATCTTAGCCAACGTTTATCGGAAATCTTATATTCGCCGGAAAGTTTCTGAGACTGCCGGAATCCAACTGTGAACTGGTATGATATCCAAAACTTCTTTTAAACCTTGTTTAAGTGACACAACTTTATGAGTAATCGATCAACGCTGTTAATTGGTTCAACAGTCGGAGTTCATTTCCAATACCGACGAACCTTCGCCGGATTTCTGTGAATATCTTCAATCGGTAAATTCTGTTCCTTAAACTCTCTCCATTCCTTACCCTTGAATTACTGTTAATGACTAAGAACTTTGTAAATCACAAATCAATCTTAACCAGTCGAATTATGCTGACCGTGTAATCCGACGAAGAAGATGAAGTTATATCAGAATATAAGAGTAATTAAAATCCGGATTATAAACGGGTTAGACACACAGTCCAGCGGTGGACTGTGTGCAAATTTCATATTCACGTCCCGAGTTCGATCCTTGCTATGCGCACGCCTTACGTAATAACATTCCTTTTTAATCATGAACTAACCCGGGTTAAAACAGGTAGTTGTTAAGTATAATAAAAACCAAGAATATAACCGGGTTAGACACACAGTCCAGCGGTGGACTGTGTGCAAAATAAACTTCACGTCGCGCGTTCGAATCCTGTCACGAGCACCGGTCCAATGGAATTAAAACGTTTTTGCAAAATAAAGGAATTTTCGGTTAATTCAAATAAGTATATAAGTATAATTAAAACCGAGTTTATAACGGGTTAGTCACGTAGCTCAGTTGGTAGAGCTACGTGCACGCGAACGGAAGGTCGCTGGTTCGAATCCCACCCGGCGCAGGAATATCCGCTGACCGAACCGGTCAACGGTCAACGGTAAAAAAAAATAAATAATATTTTTTTTATATATTTATTTATTTAATTTAATTTAAAAATCAATTAAAAATACTTAAAAATAACATTTTTAAAGATAGAAAATAGCCATAAACTCATAAAAATATATCTAAAAATTTCATTAAAATCCTTAATAACATTCATCTACTTAATATATTTTTCCATTATTATTTAGGTTAGTATTCCTCGTCGACTCGATGATCTAAATCGTGCGCATCTCACCATCTCAAATTCAATGCACCCAATGTGAGTGAACCCTTCAAATTCCCCGTTTTAATCACGTTTTTGGGGTGTATCATGTGTCTTTGTTTATTTACATATTATAACGAAACTATTGTGCATACATCATATCATGACATGTGTATTAGTTTGTTGCTGTTAAGTAGTTATTATTAGATGCAAATTATTATTTCAGTACATGCATTTGCCGAGGCCGCAGCTCCCCATCCATGAGGTTGAGCTTGATCCCCATTTTATTATGCGGTTGATCTGTGGCGTGCCCGCATGATCGGCTCCGTTTGATTGAGCCTTGATCGGTCATTTCATTTTACATTTCAATACATGCAATACGCTCGGCTCCGTTTGATTGAGCCTTGAGCGCACAGTTCAATTTACATTTCCAGTTCATGCAATACGATCGGCTCCGTTTGATTGAGCCTTGATCGCACAGTTCAATTTACATTTCCAGTTCATGCAATACGATCGGCTCCGTTTGATTGAGCCTTGATCGCACAGTTCATTTATGTTAGTTATCGTATGATATTGGTATATTCATGTATGCTACCAAGTGTTATTGTATGTTATAATTGTAACTGCTATTTGCCAATGTTTAATTACTTACATTTGCTCTTTTATGATTATGCACAATATTTTATTGATAAACTAACCATAAAATCATTATCAAATGTTTATCTAATAAGGTTCACTCGCCAACTTATGTTGACCCAAAACCTCCCATTTTACACATGATACAGGTGAACCAGCAGCAGCTAGGAACACATAGGACCTGGATTAGAAGAATAAAACGATTTAGTATTTGGGTTGTTATGTTTGGTTACTTTCCCTTGTATTGAATGAACATGTTTGGATGTTTGAAAATGTAACTTTGACTTCATTAATTATGAAACATAATAGTAAATGTCATGTGCTTTGGTGATAACCCAATTATGCCCCGACTCTTATTTCCGCTGCGGGTCGGGGTGTGACAATAACCTTGAGTTCGAAATTATTGTTAGTTTGATGAAATTGATGATGTATTTGTGTTGATGATCACTATACTTGCTAGTATAGATGAAATACTTGAACAATCTAGAGACTAGGTCAAGAGTTCATACATGACATAAAGTGGTTTTGATGGTAGAATGAAATTGATTTTCTAAAGATGTCAAAAACATGCATATAGTCTTCATAAATATGAGATACTTGGCTAAATTGATGTTTGGATTAAAGTCCATGTATGTGGTGTAATGGGTTCTTAAGATAATGATAAAATCCTCAAATTCTAGTATAATAATTTGAGGGATTAGCTATGATGATTGAAAGTCTTGCTAACTTGATGTTAATAAATGTGTAAACTTGATGAATTGAAAGAAATAGGTAAATTTGATTAAGGAAGTTAGCCAAATTGGTGGCCTAAAAATGATGCCCACCAAGTGTTAGATAAAATGCCTAATGATTTTTTATTGGACTTACTAGTGCATTTATATGCAAAACGACAGTTCGAGTTTTAAAAGTCAAACCGCCCTATAATTGAATCGAATACGAAATATGGTAGAAAAGTCCATGAGGGTGATGGTCGTGGTATTGATGACTAATCTAACTATCTTATGGATATTGTATTATAGTTTGACTCTTGATGAGCTAGGTGGAAGCTTGAGAAGAAGCGGGTCAAACGGATCGAATTCGCGTGGAAAACATAATTGGATTTTAAGTAGAACATTTACTTATGTATTGAAAAAGAATAAAGTTGTCTAGTACATGAAACGGGTCTTTGAAATACGGCGTTCCGATGCGACTCGATACGGGTCGTAACAACTGAAAATGATAAGAAACCATACCGATGGTAAAAGGGTAAAAATGATAATTTGGTCAAGTATTGACGAATAAACAAAGAATTTTGAAAAGACAATTTATGGTGTAAGCCATAATGGGTCAAACGAATAAAGAAACTATTTTTAAGTAATACGACCTTATGGTGTGAATCATAACGAGTCGAACTGAATAATTAGTAAAGTAAACGTCCTTTTTACAAAAATAAGGTTTGGTTACATCGATATATAAAAGGGTGAACGAAGAAATAAGTCGAACGGACAAAGGGGTCAAAAGGTGATGTTATCACCATTTGAAAATGATATATTTAATATTTCGTTTGTTAAGTTTTATGCTTACACGTAAGCATGATTTGTGGGCATGCATTGCCATAAATTAGTACATAGAATCGCAAAGCATTGCTAACGACTCAATACTTAGACCCTCGCCAGGTATGTGTAATGGTCATACTCTCCATGAGGGTTTGCGGAATGACTAAAGTTAGTCGAATTAAAGGTGGACACTAAATCACCACAAGTGAGGTATATCTAGTGTTTGACGTAAAACGACCATTAGAGCCGAAAACATGTTTTTAAGTAAAAAGTGTATTTAAGTGAGTTTAAAACATTGAACGATGGAATACTTTATGTTTTTAAGAACATAATAAATTTTAAAATGGAATACGGGCTAAAGGGGATTGCTTGGTCAAAAATATGCTTTTAAAGGTCCTCCATCATAAAAAGGACTAAAGGTTGACCAAAACACCCTTTAATTTGCAAACCGGACAAACGACACTTAAGGGTAGTTTAAATGAGTTTTATAAGTAAGTATAACCTTTCGGTAGTATAAAATCAAATGGCACAAGTTATTTTGGTTTAATGCCTCATGACGGGTCTTTTTCGTAAATTGTCAAAACGAAGGGTAGAATTCGGAATTATATGATTTTCTATAACAAACCCACCACCAATATAGTTGTGGCGGAAAAATAAATAGATGTCTTCGTGTGGAAATAAGAAGTAAGGATAGAGGAAGTGAGATTTAAGCCTAAGTGCTTAAATCTCTTAACGGGTCAAAATGACTATGTGCATAAACCGGGTAATGGTTGCGTAATTCATAAAAGTTATGAATCCGGGTTAAGGATTTTTAGTTAAATATGTAGGTAAACATTTTACGAACATTTAGAAACAAGTTTCAAGTGAAATGGATGAAATCGAATAAATGATGAAAGTTTTCGTAACAAAAACGACAAATGGGAAAATGTTGCAGCAGCCCACCGTAAGCTACGGTGGCCTACCGTAGCTTACGGTAGGCGCCTACTGGTTGAATCAGAAAGCATGTACCGTAAGCTATGGTTCAGAACCATAGCTTACGGCGGGGTACTTATAAAATTATTGTTTTTAGCTTTCGGGCCTGAATAGATTAGTTATAAACTTCATATGACTAATGCATTTCACAATGTATGAAATGTAGGTGATGATCGAGCACAGGAGGACGATCAAGCTCAATGAAGAACCAAACACGATCAAACTTAAAGCTTCCGCAAATTTGTTTAGTCGTTATGAAACTATTCATCATTAATGTATTAAAATGTTATAAATATTTAGAAGTTTTATGAAACTAGTAATATCGTACGGACGTGTAATCGTATATAAATCCTTTTATATGCGAAATTATCATAAAATCTTGATTTATAGTATAAGGGTCTTGCACACAACACTATATATAGACAGTTTTCGTGCGAACTAGAGCACATTTACCTTCGTATAGAGTGATACTTCGTACGAAGTAACATATACACACCTCTCTCGTTCACTCTTAAGTCATGTGTTCGTATCTCATCTATACACTATCCAACACACGCTCTATCTATCCTATTCTTACAGTGACAGACATAATATGCACCAACAATTTCTCCATTAGACGTCACTGTCGAAGCTTGATCTTGACTTGAAATATGAGAGCCGTGTTTGAATATTCTTCAACTTCAATCAGGCATCTTGATATCTTCAGATAATTCCCCTTTGATTGATGATTCAGGCTTTCAAATTCCCCCTAGAATAAATCTTCAGGTCTTTGTTTGCACGGTTCCCGACCTCATCTGATTTGCTAAACTGTAATTTTCACGAATAATCACTAACTCGAAACTAATCAATGCGGCTTCTCAGTTTCTACGTTAACCACATCCGCGTTCGGTATTAGCGCACCCCATTGCTTTATCCTCTGATCTTCAAAAACCCAACCGGCAATTGAAAGAAACTTCGAATCACCAGACCAGTGAACTTCAAGTCTATGAATACCCACAAAAATATGAAATCCCTTTTTACGCAATCACATTTAAGCATACTCCTGAAAGATAGATCAGCAAAACGGTAATCTCCTCAATTAGCAAATCTTCATCGGATAAACAAATCATCTGTTAACACATTCAGATATGAGAAACATTCTTCCACGATCAGAATCACATTCTTTCTCTTCAGTCACGATAACTGAGGTATAGTCTTCTCGTTTGTTCGGAAGCAACTTAATCATATTGCAATAGAACAAATTTGAATTTAAAAAAAAATTTGGAAGTCGTTTTTTTATGCTAAGTTGTATGAATCCATTTAATCTAATCTTCTGTACTAATAAAAGAAAATCTTTTTGTACACGTGTGGTTAAATGCATATAACTAATATAAATGTATCAAATAATGCATTTTACATGGTTTTTTTTTATATTTTACATCAATCGGATATGGTTATGTTACTTATGTATGATATAGTTATAAAATTTGACGACGACATGTTTGATATGCACAAATTTGAATAAAGTCTATATTTAAAACAATGCCTGAACATATATACTTGGATTAAGAGAAAACCCCATTGAGTTGTGGAACTTAGTGAACTCCGACTTTTCATGCGATTTTTAATTTGAATATTTAAATGTCGACTACTAATTAAAGAGGTTGTTATTGACACTCAAAATTATAGTTTAAAAAATTTTAGTCCTGTTCTTTTAAACGTATACTTTATTACCCTATTGAGTTGTAAGAACTTAGAGAACTCCGACTCTTCCAACGAATTTTAATTTAAATTAATAAATGTCGACTACTAATTAAAGAGGTTGTTGTAGACGCTCAATATTATAGTTTAAAAAAATTTAGTCTTATTTTTCTAAACGTATACTTTCTTTGTAGTATGATTTTATTTTAATATGTAATATTTAATATAATGATATTCATATCTCGTCTCAGGATCCATATATCAAAACATAGTATTTATTATATCATTTATATACATAGTAGAATTTAATTACAATTCATTTACCATAACCTCATAACTTATAAATATTTTTAAAAATACTTACAATTTTGTGAGCATTATTTTTTATTTTTTAGTGTTACTTCTTTTAAGTCATACAATAAGATGGATTGTAGTATCTTAAGAGAGAAGTAAAAAACTTAGAAAATTATTTTGAATAGCTGAATAACTAGTATGTGTATATATATATATATATATATATATATATTGTAACAACTCGTATTTTCGTTGTTAACTTTTTCCGTTTAATTTCATTTGTATCCGTCATTGTATTCTGAGATTTGATTAAGGAAGTGGTTTATGTTAATTAAACGTATTTTTGTCACAACTATGTTACATCTAAACGCTTGTTAAACACTAATTCAACGCAATCACAAGTAGGTACATTACTTAAAGAGCCGAGTGTGTTATTATTTAATAAACACTTGTCCCTTCGTCATCGCTTATCGCATCACATCGCAGCGCATTTGATTATGTTACTTTATGTTATTATGAGTTATGTGTGTTGTATGATTCATGATCAAACTCGCTACCGCAACGCTCTAACTCGCACGAATCACTTAATCGCATTATTTTAATTATTCAAATGCCTAACGTTTCTCGCTGAAACACTTAACATAACTATCTAATACGAACCGAGTCGCCAAACGAGCACCTAACGTGAAATTATCGAACAAAACTTAGCCACCAGGCCAAGTTCGGCCGAAGTTGGGCATCCCAACTTCGCCCGAACTTGTTCAGGCCTCCAGCAGCCTCATTATTCAGCAAGTTCGCTCGAACTTGCATAAGTTCAAGCAAACTGGCCAAGTTCGCCCGAACTTGTGCAAGTTCGGCCGAACTTGGTCTCCATCAGCCCCATTTCTCTTCACCTATAAATACCCAGCACCTCCATTCGTGCTCTCCTTGCTGCAAGTTCGCCCGAAAGCTCCCAAAACCGAAAACCCTTGATTTCCAAGTAAGAATCAACCCGTTTTTATGCAAACAACAATGCTTTAACTACGATTTTGCACACCTTCGTTTTCATCACATCTCTTTTGTTTATGAAAATCTACATCTTTTTCTACAAAACTTCTACTTTTCACTTAGATCTACACTAAACGAGTGTATTTGGGCTTAGCTTCGCCTCCCAGGCTAGAAATCTCTATGATTTCGACTCACCAAGTGTTAGATCTAAGTAAAACCTTTCAAAACATTGATTTTTACACAAATTACGGACTAATGATGTATGTTTCGTTCACTATGAAGTGGAACGAGGCGTTGTCAAGCAAGATCTCAGATCCGGAAGCACAAGGACGATGTTGTCACCTTGCACGAATTGGACTAACCCGTACGGACCATCAAGTTTTCCCGGATTAGCCCGAGTTCCTGTAAAGTGGCTAAAACTTGCTCCAAAAGACCTCTCCAGCCTATGTTTTGCTTAGTAGCTTAAGGTTGGAGGGATGGACACTCCATTTCCTTAGCAAACGACGCGAAAACGCACGATTTGGTGACCAAAACAGTCAAGTTCGCTCCAAAAAGAGAAAGTTTGCCCGAAGTTGTCACCAGGTTGGTGACTAACTTCGGCCGAACTTGTCCAATCCTCAAGAAAATCAACCAAGTTCGCCCGAACTTGTATAGTTTCCAAGGAAACCAGAAAAGTTTGCCCGAACTTTTTATCAACTACAAGAATTTCAGTCAAGTTCGCCCGAACTTGTACCTTTTTCTAAGAAAAGGTACCAAGTTCGCCCGAACTTGTACCAAATCCAGGAGATTTGGTTCAACTTCGCCCGAACTTGTCCTCTGCTCCTTCACGTTTCGACCGTTTCAGCATTTCGGAAGACTGATGCACTTCTGTTCGCTTGCAGGCTATACCGGCGCTCTCTTCAATCCACATCAGATCCCATCTCTCTCTCTTAACGCACCAACTGTGAGTATACTTGAACCTTTTTTACGCTTAAACACACTTTTGGGTGTTACTTACGTTCATATATAAAATCACATCACACGACTCTCAAACGCTTACTCTCAACCCGCTGATACATGACTATACGTGAAATCTGCTGAATTGTATGTGTTACTTGATTGCTAATACCCCACTCTTAACATGATAGCTTGCTAGAGGTTGACCCGCCACCCGGAGGCCCGGGGTTGTTGGTTTATTTTCTCTTTTACGTGGACACTTGTCTGCGTGCCTCGCACTCGCGGTTTGTTGGTTTACTTGAATCTAAGTACTTATATAGTTCACATCTCTTTCGTATGTCATGCGGTGTATGCTAAACGCTTTTATATCTATTATGTACGTAAACCTGTATGCTCACCTTTACTTAATTGTATTGACTTTAATTTTAACGTATGTGACAGGTTGAGGATCTCCTACTGCTGCAATTGGATTAGGTTTATCTTAGAAACTCATGTAATAAAATCTAGGGTAGATCGGATTGGAATTTGTTTTAGAGATTATGTATTCTGTTGACTATTTACGGAATGCTTGTTGAATTGTATGGGAAATTTGACCTTTTAAATATTGTCGCTTAAATAGTGTTATGGAATTCTCTTGAAACAATCTGATTCGCCTAGTGCCACGCCCCGATGTTTCCGCCATCGGTTGGGGTGTGACAGATTGGTATCAGAGCCATAACTATAGGGAAAATTAGGTAGAACTTCATGTTTGACCTAGTCTATAGTTAGGATACCAAATCAGACCGTTACGCATCGATTAAACACCCGAAACTGATACGATCTGACAACTTCGCCCGAAGTTGGGGCAAGTTCGCTCGAAATTGGCCAAGTTTGCCCGAACTTGACCAAGTTCCCTCGAAGTCACCTCAGTTCCCCTCAAAACATAACAAGTTCGCTTGAAAACAATCAAGTTCGCCCGAAGTTAGACAACTTCGCCCGAACTTGATCATGTACCTTGAAACGGACTTTTAAACTACGTATGCTTTTCCTAAAACTACCACAATACACGTGAAGAACGCTCGTATCACACAAAACGAGTGATCAAGTCAAGATTATGTGTGAAAACCAAGAACTCTCGATAAGATCATTCACTCCGCGTATCCTCCATCGCACGAGCTACCTTCGTTGAGTTAGTGATGATATCCAAACCTCGACGAATATCTCCATTTCTATCTGGTGGAACTCCTGATTTGATCGGTGAGCATAACCACAACTAGGAATGAAGTCGTTAAGTTAGGGGTGAAACCCGCATCTTAATAACTAGTTCCACTCCTCGATTTTCAATCACACCAAAGTCTCGACTATTTCAATGACTCGGAATACGACGTAACTGGAAGGATAAATGCCGTTAACCGTTGTACGGCGAGAGCATTTGTCTATTAGGCCAAATCGTGTGTCCGAACTCAGAGAATTTTCAAACCACTTTGGGTAGTCGCTGTCTCAAAACCCAGGACACTCCAAAATTGATTGAGCCGCGATCACCGATTTTCACATCATCGAGTTTTATTATTATTTATGTATTTGAATTTTGTGGATTTCTTGCTTTATTGATTTCTCGATTTATTGCTTTTACTCTCTACCGATATATGCACTACCACACAGCTCTCGAAATCTAAAACGCTAATAAATCACAAACTAAACTAAAACGCTCAACTCTCTTACGCATATGGCTGCGTATGCAGCCTTACTCGCTTATTACGCCTATCTCATACGCGCTACGCATGTTCGAATAAGATTTGGACTCTACTGATGAGTCTATATGAAACTTGTGAATACGTGCAAAATACGTGCTTACGTGATTTATGTGACTGCGTGCTTACGTGCTATGTGCTTATATGCCTACGTGTTTACTTGCCTACGTGAATATGTGATTTTGTGCCTTATTTGCATAATAATAATAATAGTAATGAAACGCTAAACTTTTGAACATAAACCTACTATAATCAAATCTCACCCAATCAAATCTTTCATGTAGATGTCTTCCATGGGATCTCATACTAGGAGGAACATCCAGTGCAACAATGCTGACAAGCGTATTGCCTCGCTAGTAGCCAAGCAGATGGCTAAGGTCATTCCCCAGATTGTTAGCGAAATTCAGGCTGTCAGCAGCAATTCATCCGTTGATTCCAAAACCGACGCGCCAAAGTCCTCGTTCAGCTTCAAACAATTCAAAGCATGCGGACCTCTCACTTTCACCGTCACAGACGGACCAAGCGTGATGTTCCATTGGTTCGATTCCATTGAGGTCACCTTCCTCTAGAGCGGATGCCCCGAAAATCTCCGCACCATCAATGCTACCGGTGTGTTCCAATCAAGGGCACTTGATTGGTGGACTGCAGAGCGCAACAGGCGTGGAAATGATGAGGCTTACGGGCTCACGTGGGAGGAAGTCAAGGCAGTTATGGTGACAGAATTCTGTCCTCCCCACGAAATTCAGAAACTGGAGAATGAATTTTGGGATATCAAACAAGATGGACCCGACAGCGCAGGTCTCGCTGCTCGCTTCAAGCAACTAAGTATCATTTGTCCCGGTCAGGTGGACACCACAGAAAAACGATCAAAAAGTACCTTCATGCTTTACCTGACTGCGTTGCTGATTTCGTCCAAGCAGCGCGTACTACTACCATCGAAGAGACTTTTCAGCTTGCAGGCGAGATTAATGACAAACGTGTCCAGACTAGATACTTCAAAAGCAGGAAAGTCGCGAATCAAGCTACCACCTAACCTAGTGTTACTACCGAGCCGTCTCAAGAATCAAAGTCCAATCTCCGAGGTCGCAAAAGAGGGAACCCAAGCAAGAATTGTGCAATGGTTGCACCGTTTTAACTCTTAGCGACTTCAAGCTGCCACACCAAACGCACCACCTGCAAAGCGTGCGTACACAGGTCCTCACCCGCTATGCTCAAAGTGTACCTACCATCATCTTATTAGAGGCAACTGCCGTTTCTGTACCAACTGCACTATCTACGGCCATTTCACTGTCAGCTGCCGTACTGGTCCTCGTCAGCTAGCTCCTCAAGCACCTGCAGCACTACCAGCTCCACCTCGTGCTCCTCAAACCAACCAGCAGCAGCCACAGCAGCAAGCACTAGTCCCAAAAGCACGTGCTTGTTTCACTTGCGGTGATCCGAACCACTTTAGTAATGTCTGCCCAAACAAAGTCGTGAAGCAAGAGCCGCAACAGCAGCAACCACAAGCTGTGCGCGGGAGAGCCATCAATGTTAATCACCGCCAGGCTCTGAACGACAACAATGTTGTCAATGGTACATTCCTGTTAATGGTATTTATGCTTCTTGTTTATTTGAGACTGGTGCCGATAATTGTTTTGTATTGTTAGAATTCGAAAAGCTTTTAAAATGTAAACGCTAAACTACCAAAGACTTTCGATGTTGAAGTCGCCACCGGAAGAACCGTTATTGTTAACTCCGTCTTACGTGGTTGTACTCTCGATCTCAACAACCACATCTTCTCGATCCATCTCATACCTATGCAATTAGGTAGCTTCGATATCATAGTAGGCATGGATTTTCTTCGTGAAAATCGTGCTGAAGTTGTTTGTTTCGATAAAATGATTCGTTTTCCTCTTCCTAACGGTGATCAACTATACGTTTACGGTTGAAACACCCTCAAAGAAGTTGATGCTTCTTTCATGTACCCAAGCGAGCAAGTGTTTGCGAAAGCAATGCGTTGCTTTCCTAGCCCACATCGTGAACCCGTAGAAAGAAAAGAAAACCTGGAAAGACGTACCCGTTGTTTGTGAATTTCCTAAAGTTTTTCCCGACGATTTACCTGGTTTACCCCTACTCGCGATGTTGAATTTCGTATCAATTTAATTCCCAGTTCTACTCCTGTCGCTAATGCTCCCTATCGCCTTGCAGCATCCGAAATGCGCGTGCTATCTAGCCAATTTCAAGAGTTACTTGATAAAGGTTTCATATGCCTGAGTACTTCGCCATGGGGCGCACCCGTTCTTTTGTGAAAAAGAAAGATAGGACGTTCCGAATGTGCATCGATTATCGTGAACTTAACAAACTCACGATAAAGAACCGCTACTCTCTTACCCGAATCGATGATTTGTTTGATCAACTTCAAGGTGCTACTTGTTTCTCTAAGATCGACCTACGTTCTGGCTATCATCAGTTACGCATGTTAGAAGAAGATATTATGAAAACCGGCTTTCGTACTCGTTATGGCCATTTTGAATTCGTGGTCATGCCTTTCGGTCTCACAAATGCACCCGCGGTCTTCATGGATTTGATGAACCGTGTGTGTAAAGCCTTCTTGGATCGTTTCGTCATTGTGTTTATCGATGACATCCTTATCTACTCGAAGTCGAGAGCCGAACACGCGCGACATCTTCGTTTAGTTCTCGAACTCCTTCAAGGAAATCGCCTCTATGCCAAGTTCTCTAAGTGTGAATTCTGGCTCGAAGAAGTCCAATTCCTTGGTCATATCGTTAATAATTAAGGAATTCACGTCGACCCTGCAAAGATAGAAGCTGTAAAGAGTTGGATTACGCCGAGGAATGCATCTCAAATCCGTTCTTTTCTTGGATTGGTGGGTTACTACCGTCGATTCAGCGCCGACTTTTCAAAAATCGTCGTTCCTCTTACCGCTTTAATTCATAAGGACAAGCCTTTCGTTTGGGATTCCAAACATGAGGAAGCCTTTCAAACCCTCAAGCGTATCCTATGCAACGCTCCTGTACTCGTCCTACCCAACAGAAACGACAATTTCGTTGTTTATTGCGATGCCTCTAACCTAGGTCTTGGTTGTGTTTTCATGCAACGAGACAAAGTTATCGCGTATGCGTCTCGACAGCTCAAAATTCACGAGAAGAACTACACTACCCACGATCTCGAACTCGGTGGAGGTGTTTTTGCATTAAAGATATGGCGACACTACCTTTCGGTACCAAGTGTACGTCTTCACCGACCATGAGAGTTTACAACATATCTTTAATCAAAAGGAGCTGAACATGCGCCAACGCAGATGGGTTGAACTTCTCAATGATTACGATTGTGAGATACGCTACCCTCCTGGCAAAGCAAACGTCGTAGCCGATGCTCTCAGTCGACAAAGCTATGTGTATAGTGTTCATGACTCTCAAGCTTTGAATAATCTCGAAATTTTGATTCGCGCCGCCCAGTTTGCTTGTTTTAATGAGAATACCCTGCAAGAAGAAATGAAATGTGGTGTCGAAACCCAAATCATAGTTAAACCTAATGGCATTTATTATTATCTCGACCGTATTTGGATTCCTAGCCGTGACAATCTTCGTGAGTTGCTAATGACCGAAGCTCATAAATCCCAATACTCCATTCACCCCGGAGCCGACAAGATGTACCAGGACCTTCGTCCTAAGTATTGGTGGCCGGGCATGAAAAAGGATATCGCTTTATCGTCTCAAAGTGCTTAACTTGTTCGAAAGTTAAAGCCGAACATCAAAGGCCCTCTGGTTTACTCGAACAACCCGAAATCCCGATGTGGAAGTGGGAGAGTATAGCCATGGACTTCGTTACGAAATTCTCTCGCACCTCCTCTGGTCACGATAGCATTTGGGTTATCGTTGATCGTCTTACGAAATCCGCTCACTTTATTGACATACGAGAAGACTTTAAGGTAGAACGATTAGCACAAATCTATACTGACGAAGTCATTTGTCGACAGGGGACGCCTCGTGACATCATCTCTGACTGCGATGGTCGCTTTACCTCACGTCTCTAGGAGACTTTTCAATCCGCTATCGGTACTACGCTTAACCTCAGTACCGCTTTTCACCCTCAAACTGATGGTCAGACTGAGCGCACGATCCGCACCCTCGAAGACATGCTTCGTGCATGCATTATAGATTTCGGTGGTAATTGGGATACGCATTTACCTTTAATAGAGTTCTCGTACAATAATAGTTATCATACTAGTATTCAAATGGCACCTTTTGAGGCGCTGTATGGAAGAAAATGTCGATCGCCTATTGCTTGGCACGAGATCGGAGAAGCACAAATCACCGGTCCCGAGTTAATACAAGAAACGATAGACAAGATCCTCCAAATCAGAGACGATCTCTTGAAAGCTAGGAGTCGCCAAAAGAGTTATGCGATAAACGCCATAAGCCCCTACAGTTCGAAATTGGAGATCATGTACCTTTAAAGGTTGCGCCCTGGAAAGGAGTGATCCGATTTGGAAAGAAAGGGAAACTAGCGCCATGATACGTGGGTCCCTTTAAGATTCTGGAAAGAACTGGCAAAGTGGCCTACCAAATCGAACTACCAGCAGAACTCAACAATGTACATCCAACTTTCCACGTCTCAAACCTCAAGAAATGCCTAGCCGAAGAAAATCTTCATGTTCCGCTCGAGGATTTGCAAATAATCTAGACTCTTTACTTCGTGGAAAAGCCAGTATAAATCATGGACCGAGAAACCAAGAAACTTCGACGCTCTCGCATTCCTATTGTGAAAGTCCGATGGGAAGTCAAACGCGGTGCCGAGTTCACTTGGGAATTGAAAAGTGACATGAAAGCTAAATATCCACATCTCTTTGTTACGACCACTACTTAAATTTCGGGACGAAATTTCCTAAAGTATGGGAGACTGTAACAACTCGTATTTCCGTTGTTAACTTTTTCGTTTAATTTCATTTGTATCCATCATTGTAATCTGAGATTTGATTAAGGAAGTGGTTTATGTTAATTAAATGTATTTTTGTCACAACTATATTACATCTGAAGAAACCCTAGATCAACTAGACCGGAATCTACGTAGATCTATGGAATGGGCTCTGCATAAAAAGGGGTTAATCCTTCGTATGGTTTCACGATGATGAAGAATGAAACAGTACTCCGGTTGATCCTGCAAAACAGAATACCGTTAGCTCGCCACGGGGAGAAGGGGGTTACTCTCCGTGACCACCCTTCGGCGTGAGAATAAGTATAGGTAGCCGGAAGTAAAGTATTGTAAGAGAGAGAGTGGTTGAGAGTGAGTACCTTTCCTTGAACTCCAAGTCACTTATTTATAGCGGTGTTTGGCGCCAAAAAGAGAGATGTTAACATTAACGGATCTTCTGCTATTCCGTTAATGTTTGTGGTAATCCATTAGTACACACGGATCGTGAGCTCATCAGCGGTTAGGGAGGTGCCACATGTCAACATGAGATCACTATATTTTATAAGTGTGAGCATGCCATCACCGTGATCTTCCTCAGCCGTCCAGATGCTGCCATGTGGCAATTGGTTATAACCGAAAAGATGCTTGCACGATTGGGTGTTAGTGGCTTCTAGAAGATTTCACAGCTGTTACCCATCTGTTGTTCGCCACGTGTACATTCTGTTACAACAAAAAAGATTCCCTTTGCTTCTACACTAAGTCAAAGGTTTTGCTAAGGGGAAGTTTCTCAGGATTAACTGTTTCCTTGTGCGAGAAGCGTAAGCTAGTTAAAAGATCTTCTTTCTTCTCCCTGCTTTTTAGCGCAACGTTTGGTGAATGCTTGCTCTGATATAAATATCCGGCAAGGTTTGTGTGTGAAGAATTATCCAAAGACTGTTCAGGTTTAACTTTGAACCTTGCGAGCCGTGCAAGGTAGTTAAATGAAGTATTTATCCAAAGAGATTGTTCAGGCTTTAATTTTTAACCTTGCGTGAGCCCGCGCAAGGTAGTTAAATGATCCTTTCCTTCCTTAGAAATTTGGCGCAGAGTTCTAATAAATCCTATTTTGGCAGAGAAGTCTGCGCGAGGTCTCCTTAGTAGTTAATAATGGGTATGGTTTCCTTGATTGGCGTAAGGTTTTGGGACCATACCCCTTCATGGGTCCTTCGCTTCGCTTGTGTTAACAAACATGATGCACAGTACCTGATTAGGGAGGTTCATGAGGGGCTATGTGGTATACATTCTGGGCCGCGCATGGGAGTAGCCAAAGAGAAAAGCGCAGGGTATTATTGGCCATGAATGTACGTTGACGCTGTGGAGATCTTGCGCAAATGCATGTCCTGCCAAAGGCATGCCCCTAAAACGTTGCGCCCAAAGAATCCTTTGGTACCCGTCACAACAGCTTGGCCTTTTCAACAATGGGCCATTGATTTAGTTGGACCATTTCCAGATGCGCCCGGCGCAGTCAAGTTCATCATTGTTGCGGTCGATTATTTCACCAAATGGGTTGAAGCTAAACCCTTAGCTTCTACTACAGCGATGGTAATTCGAAAATTCATCTGGGAATACATTATTTGCCGGTTTGGTCTGCCCATGCCATTATTACAGACAACGGTCCAAATTTAATGGTTGAAGAGTTGCAAACGTGGATGACAGAAATGGGAATCTAGCATGTCTTTGCTTCTGTTGCGCATCCACAAGCAAATGGTCAAGTTGAAAGCATAACAAACAGTTGGTCGACGGTATCAAAGCCCGCCTTGGCATGGCACGGTGAGGGTGGGTTGATGAATTGCCTAGCATCTTGTGGGCACACCGAACTATGCCCAAGACTAGCACTGGAGAAACTCCTTTTAGCCTTGTGTACGACACGGAGGCTGTGATTCCTGCCGAAATTGGGTTGCCATCTCCAAGGATGCTAGCTTTGAAAAACAAGATAACGAAGAACAAAGGCGCATCGATCTAGACTTATTGGAAGAACGACGAGAGAACGTAGCGATTCGCGAAGCTAAATACAAGTCTCAGCTTGAAAAGTATTACAACAAAAGGGTACGCATCTGCTCCTTTTTGCCTGGTGACTTTGTTCTTCGCGATAATGAAGCGTCGAATACCAAAAAACCGGTGAAGTTAGCGCCACGATGGGAAGGTCCATACATGATAAATGAAGTATTGGGAAAAGGCGCATACACTCTGAAGCGTATGGACGGATCCAGTGTTCCTCGAACCTGGAACGCCCAACAACTACGCATATGTTATATGTAATCTCAGTCCTCTAAGCAACTTCTGGGCGTTGCGTAACGAGACTGCTTACTATATTTCTTATGTAATCTTAGTGGCAGCCATAGCTTTACGCTTTATCAGTATGAATAAAATACTCTGTCACTACTTACAGTCTTGTATATGTTTATTTACAAATGCATGCAATTCCTTTGGATAAACAAAAACACAAACTCATGAGCCACTAGATAACTTAATACTTATGCTCACACATGAGGTAAGAAATTGTTCATTTATCTATCCTACACAAGTAATTGGTCACATGCAAACATTGTAAAGCTAAAATATATCATATTCACATCAAAAGTACTTGCGCAGCAGCGCAACGTTACAAGTAATTACAAAATAAAGAGTTACAAATTTCCTACTCTATGGATTTCTTGCCCGCCTGCTTTTCTGTTGTTGTGAAGATTTCCTTTAGTCTATCGACAAAGTCATCTTGCTGCAGCGCGGCATCCACAAGGTCCATAATAGGAATCTGCAACTGATCATATTTTTCCTTAGCAGCAGAATAAATAGCAGCAGTATTAACCCATGCGTGGTAGCCCAGCTTGTATCCCATTTGGTCTTCAGCGCATGTGCCACATGCAATGTACACTCTTTGTAGCCCTCGGCATGCACGTCGCTGTGCGCAGCCATCATCAATTCCGCCACTCTCTCATCCAACTCCGTGGAGTTAAGGATGGCATTTGCGATCTGTATACAAATTCAATCAGTATATGTTATGATGATCGAAATAGACATGTACAAAGAAAAGGGAATATTACCTCCACAATCCCATACTCCCGCAACCAGGTAAGCTGGTTCATCAGCGATTCTGTCAAGCCCTCAGCTGTAGCACGAGCGACCTCCGTCTCATGAAGTTTTTCTTCACCTTCGGTCAAGCGGCGCGTCAACTCGGCTTTCTCGGTTAAGTGAAGCTTGATATCCCTTTTCAAGGAATCTGCTTCCGCTTGAAGTAGCTCCTGGTCAAATAAATAGAAGTTAGATCATCGATTTCTTTGTTCTGAAGGAGGAGAGTCATTTTAATCACTACCTCATTCTGCTCACTCCTCTCGCGGTGAGAACGCGCCTCTTCTGCAGCAGCAACCGCATCAGCTTTCTCTTTTTTAAGTTTCTCAATTTAAACTCCGAAGAGAGATTTTTTCATTATTATCCCATGTACAAGCCTCTACAAAGCGCTTGCGGTCATCTTCGTGTTGTGCAGCTGCAGCATCATATTTGTGCTTCCACGAGAGCGCAGACCTCTCCTTTGTCTTCTTATCAGCTTCAAACTTGGCTTTCGCAGCCTCAAAATCAAATACCATCTTCAAGAGATTCTCCCTCTCAATCTTGGCTTTCGCCTTATCACTCTCCACCTCGTCATGCTCCTTGTTCATGCTGCGCCATTCGCGCACAATTCTGTTAATAGTGGAGGTAGCGAAGGCAGATTCTTGTAAGTAGGCTTCATATGTGGCCTCATGATTTATATCTTCTTGGCGCTTCACCTCCGCCGGAGGGAAAATACCTTTATACCATTCTCTGCAAGAGCGCTAGTCAGTGAAGACATCACCTTGTTTCACTTTCCATATAGGCTGATGGATTTCATCTGCCCTTTTTTTGGTGTAAGATCGATAATAGAAATCCCCGGGCGTCTCCTCCGGGCGGATGGGCGATTCCTCATCCGAATCACCATCAACAGACACAAATCCTTCGCTTTGTGTTGATGGGCCAACTCCCTTAGATACAAACGAGGAAGGCTTGGTGATAAGGGGTGGATGGTTTCTCTTGCTCCGCAGTTGCGGTCTCTTTCACCCCAACATCTGAAACAGTATCTTTAACCTGCTCTTCAGCAGGATTCCTTGTAGCATCTGTAGCAGTATCTTTAACCTGCTTGCCATCAGGACTCTCAGCATCAAATTTTTTAGGCTCTTCTTCTGGAGTCACCTTCTCAATATTTTCTGGGATGATGGGGTCAGAGTAAAAAATGGGTGCCTCTTGCTCCGCATCTCCCTCTTCAACATTTTCAGGCCTGCGCAGCGATGGTATAGCAGCTGAGGTAGCCGGCGCAGCCTTCACCATTTTCTCTGCAAGCATATTAACAAATACCAAGTATAAGATTCTGCACAAAATTTCTGACAGAAATGCGCAACAAACTGAACATACCAGGTGAGAACTTCTTTGCAAAGGCATCCATATTGCCCTTCTTGCCAAAGCGCGGGCGCGCAACCTTTGTTGGTACAGAAGGTTTAGTTTCAGACTCATTCCTCTTCTTGGAAGTGCGCTTCAACGCCTCTTCCGGGCTTGAAGGAATTTCCAAAGGATCGTCTGGGTTCGAGGCGGGAAGAGAGGAGGTGTCAATGGGTTCTTGCTTTGGTTTCCTCAAACCTACAGGCGCAAGACCCTCTAGTAAGTCTGACACCACCACATAATCACACCAAGAGTCAGATACGAGACGCGTACCTTTCTTGCCCTCAGCTTTCGCAGCAGCTGATGGCTTAGTTTCTTGATCTGGTTTGGAAAGAGGAGGTGCAGCAGCTGCAGCAGCAGTTGGCTTCTTTTTCTTCTTCGAGTCAGGGCCTACGCCCAAGTTTAGCAAATCACCTACATAATCAATAATATTGAACAAGGGTTGCGCCATTAGTTATATTGCAATATTACTTAGAAAATATGTTTAAGAGTAATATTGCAATATTAACTTAGGCCTTGTAAGAATTTAATTACCAGTCGCAGAAGACGGTTGCGCCTCCAGATCCTCCTTCTTGGGCAGCTCAAAGTTCCCCAGGATTTGCGAGAACCAGGTATCCTCACCCTCAGCAATGGGCACGACGGCCATTTTCCCTTTTTCTCTCTTGAAGGATATCAAGTAGAGCGGTGCAACTATATCACAAATATTTTTGCATCAGTACATATCTATTAAAATATATTGCAAGGAAGTTAAACGGTCACGTACCAGTTTCGTCTTCGGTGTACACCGGTTTTTCCCTGGCGTTCTTTCTTCTAGAAAATACTCATCCCAGCAACGATGAGGGCCCTCTCCGGCAAAACAACGTTGGGCACATCTTTAATGTCCTGGTACCACACCTCGTCGGCAGGTATGGGGAGGGTTTCCAGCTCTATATCATCACCGGCCCGGAAAGTCATCTTCATCGGGATTACTGCCGCCTTTATGAAGAAAAATTTATGTTTCCAGTCATGGTAAGATTTGGGTGACACTAACAACAACGGTTTCGCTTGTACACGTTGTTGAAAAGAGTAGAAGCCTAATGCACAGTGGAGTTGATAGAAAACTCAAAACTTCTCCACTGTCGGAACCATACCCATCGACCGGCATATGAACTCAAAGTGTCGGATCCTCACCATCCCCATCGGATTCAGTTGGGAAATATGAAACTTATAATAATCAAGGATCTCCAACATGAAGTGGGTCACCGGAAGCCGGAAATTGCCCTCGGCAAAGTAATCATAGAATAGAGTAATATAACCGGCCGGAGCATCAGCCGCCGTGGTATTCGCTGCTGGAAAAACGCCTTCCAAGACGGAGCGAATAGAAAGTTGGTAGCAACATTGTCAAAATCCTCCTTCTTCCACTTTAATGGTGGTAAACTTAACGTCGTTGGCATATCAGCAGAGCTTGAACCGGTGGCCATAACTCAAACTTCGAATAATAATCAGAAAACTTTGAAGGTCGCCGGAATATATGAACACTAGATTTTCTTTCTCTAGATATGATCTGGTGAAGAAGCAAATGGATCGTTGATCCCTTTTTATACTAATCACAACTAATGCGAGATTTGACTGCAGCGACTTTTGCGACAGTCACGTATCCCCAGGTAACTGCAGGGACGAGTGGGGAACAGTAACCGCCCCACGCGCGCGAGTGTCGCTGAAATAGCCTTAAATGCTGTAAGAATTGTACTGTTGACAGCCTGTCAACAGTACCACCACGTCTCAAGAACGTGCATCTTCACCAACTACATCATCCGGATAGGTGACACGTGTCCAAGTATATTTGAAATTCAAATACTTTTTCAAAATTCACTTACGACACGTCCCCAAGATGCATAAAACAACAAAAGGCCAATACTTACCTAGCGCAGCACATTTATCTCAAGTCCAGTGCTCCACCTACTTTTTATTCTTACATAGGAGCAACACTGGACTGGGGGGACTTGAAGGGGTATGGTCCCAAAAACCTTTCGCCAATCAAGGAAACCATACCCATTATTAACTACTAAGGAGACCTCGTGCAGACTTCTCTGCCAAAATAGGATTTATTAGAACTCTGCGCCAAATGTCTAAGGGAGGAAATGATCATTTAACTACCTTGCGCGGGCTCGCGCAAGGTTAAAAATTAAAGCCTGAACAATCTCTTTGGATAAATACTTCATTTAACTACCTTGCGCGGGCTCGCGCAAGGTTCAAAGTTAAACCTAAACAGTCTTTGGATAATTCTTCACACACAAACCTTGCGCGGATATTTATATCAGAGCAAGTATTCACCAAACGTTGCGCTAAGCAGCATGGAGAAGAAAGAAGATCAGTTAACTAGCTTACGCTTCTCGCGCAAGGAAACAGTTAATCCTGAGAAACTTTCCCTTAGCAAAACCTTTGACTTAGTGCAGAAGCAAAGGGAATCTTTTCTGTTGTAACAGAATGTACACGTGGCGAACCACAGATGGGTAACAGCTGTAAAATCTTCTAAAAGCCACTAACACCCAATCGTGCAAGCATCTTTTCGGTTATAACCAATTGCCACATGGCAGCATCTGGACGGCTGAGGAAGATCACAGTGATGGCATGCTCACACTTATAAAATATAGTGATCTCATGTTGACACGTGGCACCTCCCTAACCACTGATGAGCTCACGATCCGTGTGCACTAACGGATTGCCACAAACATTAACGGAATAACAGAAGATTCCGTTAATGTTAACATCTCTCTTTTTGGCGCCAAACACCGGCTATAAATAAGTGACTTGGAGTTCAAGGAACGATATTCACTCTCAACCACTCTCTCTCTTACAATACTTTACTTCCGACTACCTGTACTTATTCTCACGCCGGAGGGTGGTCACGGAGAGAAACCCCCTTCTCCCCGTGGCGAGCTAACGGTGTTCTGTTTTGCAGGATCAGCCGGAGTACTGTTTCATTCTTCATCATCGTGAAACCATACGAAGGATTAACCCCTTTTTATGCAGAGCCCATTCCATAGATCTACGTAGATTCCGGTCTAGTTGATCTAGGGTTTCTTCACATCTAAACGCTTGTTAAACGCTAATTCAACATAATCACAAGTAGCTATGTTACTTAAAGAGCCGAGTGTGTTATTATTTAATAAACACTTGTGCCTTCGTCATCGCTTATCGCATCACATCGTAACGCAGTTGATTATGTTACTTTATGTTATTATGTGTTATGTGTGTTGTATGATTCATGGTCAAACTCGCTACCGCAACGCTCTCACTCGCACGAATCACTTAATCGCATTATTTTAATTATTCAAATGCCTAACGCTTCGCTAAAACGCTTAACATAACTATCTAATACGAACCGAGTCGCCAAACGAGCACCTAACGCGAAATTATCGAACAAAACTTCGCCACCAGGCCAAGTTCGGCCGAAGTTGGGCATCCCAACTTCGCCCGAACTTGTTCAGGCCTCCAGCAGCCTCATTATTCAGCAAGTTCGCGCGAACTTACATAAGTTCAAGCAAACTGGCCAAGTTCGCCCGAACTTGTGCAAGTTCGGCCGAACTTGGTCTCCATCAGCCCCATTTCTCTTCACCTATAAATACCCAGCACCTCCATTCGTGCTCTCCTTGCTGCAAGTTCGCCTGAAAGCTCCCAAAACCGAAAACCCTTGATTTCCAAGTAAGAATCAACCCGTTTTATGTGAACAACAACGCTTTTACTACGATTTTGCACAAGGATTACCTTCGTTTTCATCACATCTCTTTTGTTTATGAAAATCTACATCTTTTTCTACAAAACTTCTACTTTTCACTTAGATCTACACTAAACAAGTGTATTTGGGCTTAGCTTCGCCTCCCAAGCTAGAAATCTCTATGATTTCGACTCACCAAGTATTAGATCTAAGTAAAACCTTTCAAAACATTGATTTTTACACAAATTACGGACTAATGACGTATGTTTCATTGACTATGAAGTGGAACGAGGCGTTGTCAAGCAAGATCTCAGATCCGGAAGCACAAGGACGATGTTGTCACCTTGCACGAACTGGACTAACCCGTACGAACCATCAAGTTCGCCCGGATTAGCCCGAGTTCCTGTAAAGTGGCTAAAACTCGCTCCAAAAGACCTCTCCAACCTATGTTTTGCTCAGTAGCTTAAGGTTGGAGGGATGGACACTCGATTTCCTCAGCAAACGACGCGAAAACTGTAACATCCGTCGAAAAACGGGTTTCCAAAACCCGCTTCGTTTATTAATCGAATAGTCTGTTATAATTTTCGTTGCGTATATATTGTACTTTTTAATTTTAAATAATACATAATTAATAAACATTGTTAGAATTTTAAACCATAATTAATAAATAATAAAATTAGAGAATAAAAAAATAAATGAGGCTGCCGGGTTTCGAACCCGGGTCAGCCGCTTCAACAAACAAACACTACACCACTCTGCCACATGACACCTTTGTGTATTTACTGGAACAAATAATACTTAAATTAAATCTCCAATTCAAAACCGGACTTCAGCGCGGTAGAACTTGCAATCACCGGAAAATCCGACAATCCGCGAGTTCAGCCATTATTCCTTTTGACTATAACGTTAAAACCGACTTCGACATCGGTTATAACCGACTTCTAACAGTCAGTCGCGGTCGTAACCACCGGAGAAACTTTGACCACGAATCAAGACCAAATTCGGACTCAATTCATACTGTTTCTTCCCTAAAAATACCCACCCAAACCTCTGGTAATCTTTTCGCTCAAAATCGCACAAACTCTCGAAGCTTTAGCGCTCGCCGGAGATATTTTACAGTCGCCGGACTTTCACCGGAAAACCGAGACTTACTTCAAATCGGTAAAATTCTCGACTTTCTTGTTTTCAATCCGTTATTAGACAAGTATTAACATAAATCGTTCAACCAGAATCCGTCTCAGACAACGTTGCCGGGAATTCCTACACTCGCCGGAAAATCACTGAAAATTCCGAAGTCTCGCTGTGAATCGGTACAATCATCTAAACCCCCTGATATCCCTTGTTTAGTACCTTAATTGCACAACTCATTGATCAAAACTTTGATTGATTCACTCAGACGGAGATCACCAATCAGAGCCGACGCCCCTTGCCGGAAATCTGAGAAAAAGCAACTGTTCGGTACAATAACCTTAAATCCTTTTCTGTTTAAGTTATTTTCGTTATCAGTAATAATCAATCAACTAATTCAATAAGAATGATTGATTAAACAGTCGGGTTGATCCTCTGGTTTCATAAATTGAAGAAGATGAAGTTTGGAATGTATTTAAAGGAAATTAAAACCGGTAAATATACCGGGTTAGACACACAGTCCAGTGGTGGACTGTGTGCAAATTTAAATCATGGTCCCGAGTTCGAGTCTTAACACGCTGCCCGATTCTTACAAATTTCCAACCATTTTTAATACTTATATATATTAAGACGCAGATAGTATATAAATGTAATTAAAATCGCATATCATTCGGGTTAGTCACATAGCCCAGTTGGTCGGGCTGTGTGCAATACAAGGCTATGGGCGCGGGTTCGAGTCCAGGCTCTCACACCGGTTCAATGATTTTAAAAACCTTTTTAATTAAATAGAATTCTGAATAATCTAAATAGTATATAAATATAATTAAAATCAGAAATATTTCGGGTTAGACACGTAGCTCAGTTGGTAGAGCTGCGTGCACGTATACGAGAGGTCTCGGGTTCGAACCTCATTCAGCGCATGAATAAACTGAATCCGACCGGTCAACGGTCAACGGTCAAAGTCAAAAAGTCAACATTTTTTATATTTTTTATCTATTTATTTAATCAGAAAATTATTTAAAAATACTTAAAAATAATATATTTAAAGTTAGAAAATGTCCTTAAACTCACAAAAATAAATCTAAAAATCCTATTAAGATTATGAATTAAAAGAATTAATCTCAAATAAAATCCATTTATTTACCGAACCATTTCGTTATTATGTTAGTTTAGTTTTCCTCGTCGATCAAATCCCAAAACTCGTGCGCATCCAACGTCATCAAAAGAACGCACCCAATGTGAGTGAATCTCTACAAATTCCCCGTTTTAATCACATTTTGGGATGTATCATGTGTCGTTTAATTCCTTATTATATTTAAACACTTGTGCATCTATCATATCCGTGATCAAATGTGTATATATCAATTGTTGTGTGAATTATGTTAGATTGAAGTTATCATTTTCAGTACACGCATTTCATTAGGCCCATCAGCTCCCCGTGGGATACGGGTTGAGTATCAGGTGCCTCATTCGATCGGCTCCGTTTGATTGAGCCTTGATCTCACATACATCATCATTCATGTCATTCGATCGGCTCCGTTTGATTGAGCCTTGATCTCAAATACATCATCATTTATGTCATTTACTCATCCAATGTGGTTTGTGTATTGTTTATTTATATATGTTTGCTCACATGTGATTATTGCACAAATTTTCAATATTAAATACAACAAGCAATTAATAACAATGTTTTATCAAGGTTCACTCGCCAACTTTTGTTGACCCAAAATATCCCCCGTTTTACACATGATACAGGTGATCCAGTTGAGGCAAGAAACACATAGGAAGACTTAGAAGAATAAATCAGCTTAAGCTTTCGATTGTTTTACTTAGTTTCATTTTCCTTGTAATTGTATGGATTTGATTTGAACAGTTAAGTTGTAATTTGAATTTAATAAATATGAAACATTTTAGTAAACATCATGAGCTTTGGTGATAACCCAATTATGCCCCGACTCTTATTCCGCTGCGGGTCGGGGTGTGACAGATTGGTATCAGAGCCATGACTATAGGGATATAGGATAGGTTATTAGACCCTTAGAGCCTATACTATAGTTGATTAAAATTTAAGATTGTTTATGCGTTACATACAAAATTCATGATGTTAATATGCTTTATGTTTATTGTTATTTATGTTTATTGTTACATTCAATGTTATGCAAGCATGTTCATAAGTACATATTATTATACAATGCTCATCATGAATCATATCTCCATAACATATCATATCCATGAGAGCACACACCTCACAATTCCCATGATTTTTGCAATGATTTTTGTATTTTTCAACTCACATCAAAGTGAGTTCTCATGAGGGGCATGTAGTAACTGGAAGGGTACGAGTACCGGTAGTCGGAACGTCCTGTCTAGGCTTGGCATTCGTATAAATCCAAAATAAAGGACCAGTTTGCCTACCTGGGGACTAACGATGAGAGTACGAAGGACCTATTAGGCCAAAGCATGCTATACCAAACGTCGTGTGAGCTAACCCCACTTTGAGTTGTCATTGTGTCTACACCTGGACACCCTCCTACCATACATCTCGCAATCATATTTCATGGTTTTCATTCGGGTGATGCGAGTGTTGAACCGCCAATACCAATGTGAATCCTACTAAGCCAATAGTCATGGGGCCCACATGACTATACAGGCGATGGTATGGGGGACATTGGAGGCCCAAACATGAGCAAACCCAAGACATCCTATGGATGTAGTTGCATTATTGATAGTTATGTTATTTTTATTCTTTTAACAACACATGACACCTAAAAACTTCCTAAACTCACAATCTTCCTATGTATGTTCCTGTAGATGTCGGCTAGGCAACTACGTGGAGGTAGAAAGTCATGAAGATCCAATGAACGCTTGGCCACTCAAATTGCAAAACAAATGGCCGCAGTGCTTCCTGACATCGTAATTCAAGTCCAACAAGCTCTCACCGCGAATTCCATCAACCCTCCCAATCAAGAAGACCAGAACGTCGACAACCCTCCCTCCAAAAAGTGCTTCTACAAACACTTCAAATCTTGCGATCCCCCAAAGTATGAAGGGACCGAAGGTGTTACAGCTCTCCTCCACTGGTTTGAAGAAATGGAGAACACTTTCCTCAATTGCGATTGTCCCGAGGATCGCAAGGTACGTTACGCAACTGGGAGACTGTTTAGGATAGCCCTTACCTGGTGGAACACAGAAAAGGGTAAGAGAGGAGTCGAAGATGCCATGGCCTTAACATGGGAAGAGTTAAGGGAAATCATGACAAGACTCTTCTGTCCAAGAAGCGAAATCAAAAAGTTGGAAGATGAATTCCACTCGTTAAAACAAAAGGAAGGAGATCATACTTCCTACAACATAAGATTTCTCGAACTGAACCAAATGATCCCTAATCTGTTCACCCCTGTGTACCACCTGGTTGAACACTACATTCGAGGCCTCCCCTCGAAAATTCAAGACTCGGTTCTAAGCACTTCGCCTGCAACACTTGAAGCCGCAAGGAAACCAGACAAGTTTGCCCGAACTTTTTATCAACTCCAAGAATTCCAGTCAAGTTCGCCCGAACTTGTACCTTTTTCTAAGAAAAGGTACCAAGTTCGCCCAAACTTGTACAATCCTATGGTATTTCAAGCAAATTCGCCCGAACTTGTACCAAATCCAGGAGATTTGGTACAACTTCGCCCGAACTTGTCCTCTGCTCCTTCACGTTTGACCGTTTCAGCATTTCGGAAGACTGATGCACTTCTGTTCGCTTACAGGCTGAACTGGTGCTCTCTTCAATCCACATCAGATCCCATCTCTCTCTCTCTTAACGCACCAACTGTGAGTATACTTGAACCCTTTTTACGCTTAAACGCTCTTTTGGGTGTTACATACGTTCATATATCAAATCACATCACACGACTCTCAAACGCTCACTCGCAACCCGCTGATACATGACTATACGTGAAATCTGCCGAATTGTATGTGTTACTTGATTGCTACTACGCCACCCTTAACATGATAGCTTGCTAGAGGTTGACCAGCCACCCGGAGACCCGAGGTTGTTAAGGCTTGCATTTTTATTTCGCATTTATTTTCTCTTTAGGATGTGGACACTTGTCTGCGTGCCTCGCAGTCGCGGTTTGTTGGTTTACTTGAATCTAAGTAGTTATATAATTCACATCTCTTTCGTATGTCATGCGGTGTATGCTAAACGCTTTTATGTATATTATGTACGCAAACATGTATGCTCACCTTTACTTAATTGTATTGACTTTAAATTTAACGTATGTGACAGGTTGAGGATCTCCTACTGCTGCAATTGGATTAGGTTTATCTTAGAAACTCATGTAATAAAATCTAGGGTAGATCGGATTGGAATTTGTTTAAGAGATTATGTATTCTGTTGACTTTTTACGGAATGTTTGTTGATTTGTATGAGAAATTTGACCTTTTAAATATTGTCGCTTAAATAGTGTTATGGAATTCTCTTGAACAATCTGATTCGCCTAGTGTCACGCCCCGATATTTCCGCCATCTGTTGGGGTGTGACATATATATATATATGAGAAATAAGGTTGGATCAATTAAAAAAGTTATTTTTTTCTAAATTTGATAAGAAAGGTCTTAACGTTTTATTTTTCAAATCAAAATCTAAGACCATTTGATGTGAAGAGGCATGGAAATAAGGAGTTATATGGCATGTAGCAGCCACGCCAGCACGCATCAGGAAAGTAGCATGATGCAAAAACGGTGGAGTGGAACGGGGCGTGAAATGGTGGTGTTTTTATCATGTGGCACACTTTTAAAATGTGGGAAATTGAGGAGTGCAAAGACATTCTTGGAAAAGCCTATTTGTTAACTTTTCTCTCTACACAAGTAAGGCAAATGCATATTCTCCAATTTTTTAAGTGTCCATAACTTTTTATACAACATTATTTAAAAAAATTGCACCATATAAAAGCGAACATGTTTTTATCTTTAATTTGAGTACCCTATTGCTAAATAAAATACGAAAACTAAAAAAACTCAAAATTGTGTTGTATTTCTATGTTGTATAACATTTTTGTGTTGTTTTTTTTACTATATTTTTGTGCAATATTTTTTTTCTGGATTTTTTTGCACTGGATTGTTTTACTAGATTTTTGTGTTGTATGTTTAAGTAAACAAAAGGGCGAGGTTTGTATTTTATGACCAAAATTCCCTTTCATTCTATGTTGTATAACATTTTTGTGTTGTTTTTTTACTAGATTTTTTGTGCAATATTTTTTAGATTTTTGTGCTAGATTTTTTTGCGGTGGATTTTTTTTACTAGATTATTGTTTTGTATGCTTAGGTAAACAAAAGGGCGAGAGTTTGTATTTTATGACGAATATAACCTTTCATCGAATATAACCTTTCATCCTACTTATAAAGAGTGTCACATGTTATCTCTATAATCCATTTTAAGCTACTTGGACAAAACTCACTTTTTAGTGGAACTTCACCCGCAAAATATATATTCGAAATAGAGGTGGATTTTGTGAGAAGGTTTAACAAATATAATCTAACAAAAATATTAGTCAAAGATAAAGATATTTGGGAGAATATTAAGTTGATGATTTTGAAATAAGCTCTTTTATTATTATTATTTGAATTTAGTATGATTTAAAAATAATAAAGAATCACTTCTAATTAAAAACGATAATTTTGAGGGATGATATTATGTTTTACATATGAGATAACTAGGTTAGAACCCCGTATATTACACGGGTTGAATAAATATAGTTTTATATACTAAATAATAAAACAATACATCTTTAAAAACTCCGTTTATTACGCGTGTTAAATAAATGTAATTTTATATATTAAATAAAAAATATCTTTAAAAAACCACGTGTATTACATGGGTTGAATAAATGTAATTTTGTATATTAAATAATAAAAAAGTTATATCTTTAAAAAATCTTGTATATTACACAGGTTGAATAAATTTAATTTTATATAGCAAATAATAAAAAAAATTAAAAAACAAACAGATATACTCGATACCCAATGGATATGATGATTAAGGAGATGGTTCTTCAAAGAACATACAATGGTCAAACACGTTATTCAAAAATCAAAGCAGCAACCATTTGAGTGATAAAATGTAAGTTATATTTAAAAAACCTGTATATTACATGGGTTGAATACATCTAATTTATATATCAAATAATATTGAAAGTTATACAATTTGATTTATAAATTATGTAATAAAGATATAATATTTTCTTAATAATGAAAAAAATATTGTTATTATTATTATTATATTATTATTATATTTTCTGATAGAAATTTTTAATATTTTTGTTATAATAATCTAAATATATTAAGGGTTTGTTTGGTTTGGGGTAATGGAATGAACGGGGGAATGAAATGGATGAGGTAATGGAATTGATCATTACCATTTTATGTCTTGTTTGGTTACTATGTGAGAATGGAATGAACCATTACTTTTTGTTGTTTGGTATGCGAGAAAAGACGAAGGAATAAAATCGGATGGCGGTAGTCAATGATAGGTGGTGATGGCGGGTGGTGACAGCGGTGGTGGTAGTGGGTGACGACGAAGGTGGGTGACGGCGGTGGTCGGAGATGGTAGTACGGCGACGGTGGTGGTAGGTGGTAGCAGCGGTGGCGGAGGTGGGTGGCGACGACGGCGGTGATCGGAGGTGGCAGCGGCGAGGATCGGCGGTGGGGGTGGTGGTGGTGATCAGAGGTGGGTGGTGGTGGTGATCGGAGGTGGGTGGCGAGTGGCGGTGGAGGCGGGTGACGACGGTGGCGGGTGGCGGCGGTGTGTTGGGTCAACGGTAGCGGGTTGTGGTGTTGTTAATGAAGGGTGAAAAGGGGATGCAATAGTAAAAAAACAGGGGGATGGAGGGAATGATTTTGATGGAATGAAATGCATTTTGGAATGAGCGATTTCATTCCGTTGGCCAACCAAACACTCTTTTCTTCATTCCCTTACAATGGTCCATTCCATTACGCCTCTTATTCCTACATACCAAACACTACCTAATAGACTATCTATTTATTTATTATGATAAGATTGTAAAAGAACATATGTATTAATTGTTGAACTTTGGTTTTCAAAGTGATTTTCCTAATTTGAAATTATAATATTATCTTTTACTATAAAATATCTAATTTATAAACATAAAATTCTACATTTTTAATAAAATAAAGTATGCCATATCTTTTTATCTTATTAATTGTTAACAATTTAAATTTAAGGATAATATTTAGGAAAGAAAAGGGAAAAAATCTAAAATTAGATGACTTCAATGAATGACACGTGTCATATATTGATTTAATTTATAATAATAATAATAATAATAATAGCATAGAAGATTTTGAGAGAAGGTATTATATTGACACGTGAGATTGTTTAAAATTATTTATTAGAAGTATTAAATAATTGGATTGGGTATATGATGGCAAATTGGAAATAAATAATTCCACTTAACTTAATTTGGCTGATAATAATCCTAAATCAGTTATGGACCTATAATAATCCGAACTGGTCAATTTTTTTTTTGTAAAATAATATATGCCGTTAAAATAGTTTAATGGAGTTAATTTTTTTTTTCCGAATTACAAAACGATTTTTAGGGCTTTTGATCAGAACGAGGATACAAGTCGATTGAGGTAAAACTTACCTCGAAATTATGCTCGAAATGGCTTGATGTTTGTTAATTGGAAGTTTAAACACCCGAATTGAAGCACCGTTTTGTGGGTTGGGGCAGTATTTTCGAGGTAGGTTTTATATCAATCGACCCGTATCCTCATTCTGATCAAAAGCCCTAAAACATCGGTTCGTAATTCAGAAAAAAACTTAACCCCGGTAAGCTATTTTAACGGCGGACTATTTTACAAAAAAAATTGACCAGTTCGGATTATTGTAAGCCAATAACTGACTTGGATTATTATCGGCCAAATTGAGTTACGTGGGATTTTTTATTTCCAATTTGCCGTATATGATTACGTAAATTTACATATTTTTAATAATTCCTAAAATTAACAAATCTTAGATATAACATTCTTAAAATACAACGTGTATCAATTGAAATAGTCACATCTTTTTTTTCTACAAACATTAATACATTTTAATAAATCACTTTTAAGTTTTATAATACATATGTTACCCTTTACCCTTTCAGTATTCATCAACATCAACAATATTTAAACAATATAAATAAAATAATAATTGAGGAGGATAGTCCACCTATAAAACCTGCATCTCCCACAAAATCAAATACATCTAACCCAAATATCTCTAGTTTACGCATCTCATAAATATTTTTTAATCACTTAAAAATTAATGCACACACGATTCTCCCCGACACACTTTGCTCAATCCCTTTCCTATCTTTGCAGATCAACCCAACTCCAATAACCTTAAATTTATATATATCCTCCATCAATTACTCAAAAAGTTTCAATCTTGACAACAACCCATTAATCTTGCTTGCAGCTTCTGTAATGGGTCTTCAAGATTTATTAAAATTGTGGGGTTAGTTTGTTGTCTTGGTGAACATGGGGGTTCTATCTTTTTGTCCCCCAAACTGTGCACCTTTTTAATTGTGTGTGTTTGAGATCTTGCAGTACGGGTCTCTGCCACTAAAGCTGAAGTCAAGTTTTTTTATGTTGCTGAGTTGATCTTGTTTGTGGCTTGGTTTATTTATGTTTGGAATGTGTTGATTGAGTTTTGCCTGTAAGGTGTTTGATAAAAGTCCTCAGAGAGTATGGGATCTGGAAATGAGTTTTTTTCAACTGGTGAGTTTTGTCTGGAAGCTAAGTGGTTGATTGATCCTAAACTTCTGTTTGTTGGTCCAAAGATTGGAGAGGGTGCACATGCTAAAGTATATGAGGGCAATTAAGTTGTTTGGATTTAAAAAAAATAAATACCAATAATCCTATTTTGGTTTGTAATTAATTAGTGAAATGGATCTCAATTTTGGGTTCCTTTTTGGAGATAATCAATTACATAAGAATAATTATGTTTTTTTATTGATTGTTTGTATTAATTCAGATATAAAAACAAGATTGTTGCCATTAAACTTGTGAATAAAGGCGATAAGCCTGAGGAGATAACGAAGACAGAAGGGCGTTTCGTGCGAGAAGTAGCAATGTTATCGAAAGTGCAACACAAGAATTTAGTAAAGGTTGTTTTCTTATCATCAAATGGATAATGTTGTATACGTTTATAACGTATACTGAACAATTATATATATATATATATATATATATTTTTCATATCAGTTTATCGGATCCTGCAAGGACCCTGTGATGGTCATAGTAACCGAGCTTCTTACCGGTGGAACTTTAAGTAAATACTTGGTGAATATGAGGCCAAATGGGTTGGATACACATGTTGCTATAGGGTTTGCACTTGATATTGCGCGTGCAATGGAGTGTTTACACTCACACGGAATTCTTCACCGGGACTTAAAACCAGGTAAGTTTCCGCTTTTGAATTATGTAAATAATTCTTGTAATAAATCATCGCAAACTTATGAGTGATGATCCTTTATGTTTAAATCTTTATGGTCGATTAATGTGTTACATTCGCTATGATTTGTTTTTTTTTTTTTTTTGCAGAAAATTTGCTGCTTACAGCCGATCATAAATCAGTGAAACTTGCTGATTTCGGTTTGGCAAGAGAAGAATCGTTAACAGAGATGATGACTGCAGAAACCGGAACCTATCGATGGATGGCTCCTGAGGTAACTAGTTACTGCAGTTGACTTGTCAAAATAAAGTTTGGGTCAAAACGGGTCGATTGGGTTGGCCCCGAAACTTTTTTTATTGTATATTTCTATAGAATTATATAAATGGGTTATGTACTAACTATGATTGTAGAAGCTATAGTGGAAAAATATGTAAGAATCTTTTTAAATAAAACGATATGTAAGAATTTATATACATTTTGGTTGATTTTTAACACGTTCAATTAATTTGATACGTATCATATTTAGCTACTTTTTTATTTATCAGTTTATCCCATTCATCATAAATTTATAAAAATATAACCCAAATTAAACACATTTTGGTCAAAGGAGTTGAAATTCTGCATTAGAAACTAAAAAAAGTAATGGTGTTTATGAAGCTTTACAGCACGGTAACACTCAGGCAAGGAGAAAAAAAGCATTACAACCACAAAGTCGATGCCTATAGCTTTCCAATTGTATTGTGGGAGCTCATACACAAGAAGTTACCATTCGAAGGCATGTCAAACCTACAGGCTGCCTATGCAGCCGCTTTCAAGGTATTTTTCCTCTCGAAAAATGGGCGGGTCGGGTCGGACATGTTCAGTAACGGGTCAAACAGGTTGGGTCAGATTGGGTCGACTCAACACTTGAGTATACTTGAAGCGACTTTTAAACCATTTGACATCGTTCTTTTTACTTAGAGTATACAAGACCCTTTATAAAAATAGGAAGATGTTGTAGTCGAAAACGACTGCAACTAAAATAAGATTTTGTTACTCATTGATAGAAGGAATATAAGCATCCTCACTCAAATTTCTAATCTTAAAACTCACTCATCATATATAATCATTGAATTAGAAGATATTTATGCAAAAAAAGGTTGAATTCGGATCCGGAAACATTTCAGCCGACTAAAACTACCTTCCATGATGATGACCACATGAAAATGGGCCAATAACATCATTGAAAAAGTCAATGTGTGGGCCTGGCCCATGTTTTACTGCTCAGATATGGGCCCCTTGTGCTAGAATACAACCAACCCTCTTTTAGAAACATTTAATTGCATTAAAAACTAACATTCTTTATAATCCATTGATCATAATGTGAATGTAAACAGTATGATTATCCTCATTATCGTGTTTTGCTCGACAGAATGTGAGACCGAGTGCTGATGACCTTCCGGAAGATTTGGCTCGAATAGTGACATCATGTTGGCAAGAGGATCCAAACGCGCGGCCAAATTTTACTCAAATTATACAAATGCTTCTGCATTACCTATCAACTAACGCACCCGCGGCCCCCACAGCTATCCCACCTCGGATTTTCACTACCCAAAATGCTGTTTTTTTACCACCGTCTCCTGGTACAAGCACGTTGATTGAAGACAGAGATGAAACGCCGAAAACGCCCATGGAAAATAGGCCCAGAGGTCTGTTCTCTTGCTTTTATCAGTGCTGTGGATGAAAGTAGCAAGAACTGGAGGTCAATATGGGAATTTAGGATGTGCTTTTTTGTTAGCTCTTATTGGAGAAATATGAATATTACTCATATGAATTTGAATTTGTTTAAAAATGTAGATTAGGAAAGGGGTAGGGTTGATGTGATGTTGTAGTTGTAAAAAATGAGGTGGGATCCCAAGCCTCTTTTACTGGCCCCTAAGTTGTAATGTACCAACCTTCTTTTTTTTTTCCTTTTTTTTTTGAAAAACCACATTAATAAATATTTGAGTAAACTGCCATTTTGGTCCCTGAGGTTTGGGCAGTTTTGCTACTTTAGTCTAAATCTCAAACTTTTTGCATCTAGGTCCCTGTGGTTTCAGTTTTATTGTCATTTTGGTCCAAAAGTGATATTTGTCTTCTAAAATCCTACTATTTTGTCCTTTTCCTTAGGCGGAAAATGGTCATTTTAAGCATTAATATATATTATATATATAAATAAACCTCAAACTCTGCTTAAAATGACCATTTTGCCTCTGAGAAAAAAGACAAAATAGCAGGATTTTAGAAGACAAAAATCACTTTTGGACCAAAATGGCAATAAAACAGAAACCACAGGGACCCAGATGCAAAAAGTTTGAAATTTGGACTAAAGTGGCAAAACTGCCCAAACCTCAGGAACCAAAATGGCAGTTTACTCTAAATATTTTAACTTGTTGGAAATTTTAGTGAAAATGAGGTTTTCACTAATTATTTTGTACACCAATAATGTTTATATGTGTTGTGTATATAACTATTTTGTGAGTTTCTGTTCCAAGTTGTGAGAGCATCTAAATGGTGCAAGATAATAAAATATCAATGCTTGGAATTGTATGGTTGGGAAAACCAAAGATTCTGGGGATGGTCGGGTAAAAAGAAAAAACAACCAATGATGATAAACAATTAACAAATAAAATTTGACATTAAACAAACAAATAATCTAATAAATAAATACAATTAAACACTAGAAAATTAGAGAAATAGTTAAATAATGATAATTTTGTAACAATACAACTTATATTGTTATTGAACATGTATTAAACTGAGTTTTTTTTTGTTGTTTGGCAAGTTCCAACAGGGGCTCTGTTAGGCTGGCCGTTGTGGAATAACAGGACATATTACCTCCGCCCAATAACTGCTAAACCATCGCGTCAATTAGTTATTAGGGGCGTCCATGACGTGAAGTCCCTTTCGACGCTAGCACCTTAACAGGGAAGGGGCTCTTTATTGTGGGCCACTAGTCCACCACCTTCTCCAACAAATCGCATGACTTTTCAAAAATTTTATTTTCTTTTAGCTATTGGTGTTTAGTTATTCCACTACACCTAGTTATTGAATATTTAATTATTGCTCCAATTTCTACGTAACTACACCTAGTTATTGAATATTTAATTATTGCTCAAATTTCTACGTAAGAGTGATGTGACAATGACTTAGTTATTTCACAAAACATAGTTTTAATGATTAAAGTGCCCCAAGTTATAGTTAGATGACCAAAGTGCCTATAACTTAGTTACATTACCAAAGCGCCCTTGCCCATAACTTAGTCTTAGTTTCATGCCCAGTGCCCAAAGTGAATGGTTACATGACAAAATTACCCACATTTTGTCTAATTCTTAAACAACTTAGGAAAAAAGTAAGGAATTTCTAATTTTCTACAGACTTAAAAAAACCGGTTTTAGAACCGAAACCGGGAAAAAAAACCAAAACCGGTTTTTTTTAACCGGTTTTAGAACCGAACCGGCGGTTGTAGACTGGTTAGGGATCTTGAGCTTTGAAACCGGTTTTAAAACCGAAACCAGTTATAAAAAACCGGTAGAAAACCGGTTTTTTTTGGAATAAACCGGTTAAGAACCGATCCAAACCGGTTACACCGGTTACTGTTTTGGGTTTGAAAAACCGGTTATCGAAAAAAAAACCTATTTGTACACCTCTCACTTGCCCACCGTCCTTTCATTTCAAGATGAATCCACTCCTAGGCGGGATGATAAAACTTATTAACTTAAAGTGATATATAACAAGAAGCACTTCTTGTAAATTGATTCCGTGGGAACCCCAAATGGGTGAGGTGCCAAAACACCTAACCTTGCACACGTGTGCGCACGAGGCGGTGGGCACAATATGTCGCACGCTCGCAACACCGCAAACCGTTTGAAAGGTGCCTTAGTATTTTTAAAGGCTGGTTGGAATGCATGGTCAAGTACGACTGACCATGGTGCGTAGGTCGGGTCAGAAACAACTAGTGACCTCCTCTTCGCCATTCTCACTCAAACTTGGCAGCTCTGCAATTAAAGCTTCTCTCCCACACATACTTAGCAGTGCTTTTCATTATGTATTTCCTAGCTATATATTATTGGGTTTTTTTTATTAGGTTTTGTGGCAAAATATACATGTGTGTCAGCAGTTGGTGATGGTGTAATGGGCTGCTACACATGTAAGAAGATTTGTTTCTTCTTTCCCTTTGAAACTTTTAGTATAAGTATTTCCAATTAAGTGTTTTGAAGGTGATAGTTATTATGTTACATTGACTAATTAGAATAAGATAATTAGTTGTAATAAACCGGTTTGTCAAAGATAGCGTTGGTTACTTTTGTTGGCGTGGGCCCGATTAAGACAACATAGTTCTTGGCAATGAGTGGGGTGGAGGGCCTGCGATTTGTCTGTGTGAATTAGCCGTCTGTTGTAAAGTTCGCCTATCAAAATGAAAAAAAATGTAGTCATTTTTTAATGTTTAGCAAATATGATAGCTTTACATGATACACTTTTAATGCTTAATTGTTACTCATATGAATTTTGAATCTCAAAATTCATCAATTGGTAGTTAGATTAGTTATTAGGTGAGCAACAGTGGTAGTGCGATCAAAATTGAAATCCAAATCTACCTGGAGAACTAAAGTGGTGCTGCATGTAAAAATTAAATGTTCCCAGTTGCAAGACTAAATGTAAAATGTTATAGATTTTTTTAGTTTCTGATGAATTACAGTGATGATACAGGTTTTTATTATGAAAATGCAGATGATTCAAATGGTCAATTTGGATATATTTGTAGATGAGATTGATGCCACAACTATTAGCATGAAAATGCAGGAATTAACAAATGATTCAAATGGGTCAATTTGGTATAAAAAATCACAGCAGGTAACTCTTTTTTTATAACGATACATGGTGTCACATCACGGTTGGGTCTGCCATCAGTGGCCCTATTTCGTTTGTTTGAAAGTTCACAATACATTTTTGCACATAGTTACTTAAAGAATACGGTTGTTATTCTTGGTATGGATGGAAGGTTAGTTAACAACCAACACACTATTTTTAGAGAATATTTTTGTAACTACATCATTTTGGTAAATACCACTCCCTGATATATTGGATGTAGGATATTTGATTGTTGTATGCAAAGAAAAGGTGGATGTGAATGATATATTGAGTTTTAGGCAATAGAATGCTTACATCCAATTCAAGTATGTTATGCCAGTAGAGCTACCTTTTTATACTCTATTGGTTTATTTTAAACTATCAAAAAATATTATTTTATTACTTTAAATCACAACCACAAGATTAATTCAATCAATAGTGAAGATTGGTTCCTATTGTTCCTAGTGCAACATATGCTTAGATTTAAGAACTAATTAGTTGATGAATCGGTATCATGCAATAGGATTAGGAGTAAGAAACTAGAAAGTTATATTTTCCTTAGATTTGACAAGTAAGACACAATTTTAATAAATATTTTTTACCTACATTTTTTATAGATAAGTTTTCTAACTACAACAATCTGAAAATAATTTTATCAGATAAAGGATAAAGGATGTGATGTTTGATTGGTAATAAGAAGGTGGATGTGATATATTGACTTTTTGGCTGAACTTTTAAAATGTAAACTAGTGTAATTGTTTAAACTATTATTTTATACTTTGTTGGTTGATTTTAATTTATTTTAAACTATCTAAAATTGTTATTATATTAATTTAATTTAAATCACAACAATAAGATTAACTAATCAACGGTGAAGATTGGTTGCTATTATTCTCTTAGCTCAACCTAGTTTTTTTTTCATAAATATGTATATTCACACAGACACACACGAAAATGATATCTAGAAAACTATATTAAGTTATGAAAACTTTAAAAACTATGTATTAGCCATTAATTACTTGTGATCTATGGTTGTCATTTGATGAAGACCAAATATTTCATTTTTTACATAATTAAAAAAATCTGGGAATTGCTAAACACTACAAAAGGGTATTTTGGGAAATTATATCACTTGAAAATACTTGGGAAACATGTATAGCTCCATCCATCACAACACCTCATTCTATTTTTTACTACTTTCTTAATACTTTTTATTCTCTCTCCTCTTTCTAACTTTTTTTCCTACTTTCTTTATACTTTTTATTTCTTTTTATCAACTATTTCAAAATTTTGATCTAAAACAGAAAAATATTACATGTTCTAATAAAAAAGGTAAAGTCAATAATTATACATGTAAACTGACGTAATAAAGTTACATAAATGGTTTACACCAAAAAGTTACATATCTCACTTGTGTAACAACAACAACAATAAAACCCACTTTTTACACGATCAAAGGAAAGTCTAAATATGTAACAAACACACTTTATTTTTGTAACAGGTCAGGTCACATAAAAATATAACATATATTTTTTTAAGAAGTGGGTTCAGATCTGAACAAATCATAACACTTTATATATCATTTATGTTACATAAAAATGTAATGTATAGTTTTGGAATAGGCCATCGTATATGTAACAACAACACTTTATTTCTGTAGGGAAAGGTTCATTTGAGATGAAGATTTTATTGAGAAGAAAAAGAACAAAATGGTACGGTTGTAAAACATTAAATAATTTTTTTCTCATCTTATTTATTATTATGTTTGACTAATTAATTAGTTATAAAGACTATCATCCTCCACACTAATTTTTTTTGCGTACATATATCAAAAGTTATCTTACACATTTCGAAATTTATCATACACATATTGAAATTTATCCTACACAACTTGTAATTTATCCTACACTATAAATGAATTTTTATTTTTAGTTTTTTGAGAAAAATATATACCTTAAAAATAAGTTACAAATTTAATATAGTTAGTTATTAAAGATGAAACTACCAATTAGTGATGTATGTAAGTCTACCAGTATACCCTTATAGTTACATTAAGAAGTCTAATACATCATTCCTATTAGTTGAAATTTCTTTTTTTTTTCTTCTTTCAAAGAATTTCTTCTATTTGAACCATCCACCATTTCTATAACATGCTATGTGGTTTTGTGACAACAACAAACCTCACCTTTTGCATAATTAAAAATATAACATGCAACTACAAAAATATTTTATGGTTCTGTAATGAAAAAAATACTTCAAACAATAAAAATAATCTAACAACAAAACCCAATCTACTTTTATATAACCAAAAAAAGATTTATTGTTCTGTCAAAAAAATATCAAATAATAACAAAAAATATAACAATAAAACAAAGAAAAAAACGTCCATTTATTCCAATAAACACAAACTTGCATCAACATGGTGGCTGACCACTCACTCCGACGGCAAACACCACCACCATCTCCACCCGATTTGTTCAGAGCTGAACCCAACAAACACGAACTTGCATCAAAATGGATGTGTTCCGATTTGTTCAGATCTGAATTGAGTTGTTAAGAATTTTTCGATTTGGTCAGATCTAAAAACCATATGTTCCGATTTGTTCATATCGTTGACCACCACCACCACCGAATCATTCCTCAGACAGCGGATTTGATAGCCAAGCTGCAACAGTAATGGGTGTTCTTTTTTATCAGGAACAAATAGATGGTGGTGGGTGTTTTGGTTGAGGAGAGATAAATAGGAAAGAGGTAGTTGAGATGAGAGAAGTAGTGGGTAAATATAATTTTTTTTCCTTGATTCTATCTTTGGAATTAAAATAGCAAAAGTAACAAATTACAAATAAGTGGCAGGTAAACGGGCAACAAGCTGCGCTGCAACCCCTTTTTGAATTGCAAAACCAATCCTACTAAAGACGAAACGGCCCTTAAAGGTTGAAAGATTACTATTCACAACATGTTGGACCCTGTTTAGAAATTCCACAGCCTCTGGGGCTAGGGATCCAAATGTATCAAAAGCGAATGGGATAAACACGTGTTGATTCTCTAAACAAGCCTTCTCGTGTTTAGCGACCTTGCCTGATTCCGCCTTTAACGCAGCCTGGCCAGCAACAAACCCATTATCCCTGAGTCCAACAAGAGGGGACACTCCTGTAAGGTCCACACAAGTGTGTTTTCCCCTAGCCCACCCAAACACAAGAATATCAGCTGGCTGAAGAGTAGACCTCCCGTCGAGCGGATCCGTCAGAAAGTTCACCGGAGCCTCCTTTTTCGCCGAAATCCCTGCCCGCTTTAGAACATCATAGAGAATATCCCTTACCAAATCATGTCGGTATTTAAAACCAGGTAACTCCTAACAATGGACCGCATGTTCGCCGAAAGTATCTAAACAAGCCTTGCGACAAACTGGGCAGGGCTCATCAACCGGAAACAGAGGGATCATTAGCCGGTACTTAAGAATTGCCCAGTATTCCACTGCTGACATGTGTTGGCCTAGTCCTTCAATGGGATAACTGTCAGAAAATCCTGAAAATGAGGTGCCCGGAGACAATCAAACACAGCTTTCTGACGATGGGATAGACTAAACTTCTCTCCCAAACACTGGACAGTTCTACTAAATAGGGCACTCGCCAAAGCATTCTGGGCTTTAGGGGGGCGGTGTCCTTATTTGAGAAACCACCAAGATCAAAATCCGGAAGAGACATGTGCATGCAATCCAACGCGCACACATAATCAGAATCTAACCCAACAATACCACAGTCTCGAAGAATGTGGTCCTGTAAACTCCAAGATTGCGCCCTCGAGGCCACAAAAGCATACGTGGATACATCCTCAGCCGAACATAAACCCAAACCCCAAAACGGGTCGGGAGGGATGCAAGCCTCCATTGAAGATCCCCAAAAAACGGACCCCCACAAACCACGATATCCTCGATAGCTCTTCGAAGGCCTTTGTCAAAAACCAAAACAGCCTCCCCAACAAATGTGGGTTGGCACGTTCTGAGGCCAAACAACAACTTAGCAACACCCATGCAAGAGCGCAGCAAGAGAAGCTCGCATTGAGGGTCCCGCAGATGTGGAAGATAGCTCATCAGATCCACTGCACAAGATGCCCTTTTCACGGCCAACCTACTGATGAAACCCGCATCGCGACTAACAGCACCCCCGAGGAGTTTGACACCCGACACCGGCCTCCCAATCCCACTAGGAAACAAACCCTTTTGCTTCTTAACTCCATTGCACGATGGCCAAAAAACTTCTGTTTACTTAACGTTAAGTTGAAGCCCCAAACATAGCCCAAGGGCCTGATGATTTCTAAAGCTTTAGCCACCTCTTTAGCATCACCTATAATTGTACCATCATCCAAGTACCAAGCATGGAAAAGTAGCTTGCATTATCTCGTATCTGATGAATGAGGGGATGCAAAACTAAGGCAAAGAGAAGAGGCCCCAAGGGGTCTCCCTGTTGAACCCCAGTGGTGGACCAAATATGATCGTTTCCGACATATAATCTAGCCGGCTGTCCATATAGAAAATCCACCCATAAGGAAATGGAGGGCATCGGGTTCGAACTTCCGACAAAAGGGCGGTTCTATCCACTAAGTTGAAAGCATTAGAGAAATCAACAGTAATCATAGCTAACGACCCATCCGAGTGGAACACATTTAAAAACCTGTTCGCACTATGGAGCACAGCCTCCGCCTCGCTAGGAATACCCACCCCAAATTGAAAATCACCGAGATATTTAGCCATCTCTTTCCCGACCCCCCTCATAGCCTCCTTAGAAACTAACCTCCTCCAAATTGCGCCCACGGCAATAGGCCTAATCCCGTTGTCCGGTTTAAGTAAATGCGTGAGGGGTGCAGAAGCAACAAACTCTGACAAGACCCTAAGGCACCTCCCCCCAAGCACAAGTTGACTACCTCAGAAATGGCCCTAAGCACCCCGCATGCGATCACCGACCCCTCCCCACAAAGAGCATCCAAAATGTGTTGAGCCCTTAACCCATCCCTCCACAAGAGGTCCCTTTGGGGAAAGATTTAAGGGGTGGCTCCGATAGTAAGTGTCACACCCCGACCCGCAGCGGAATAAGAGTCGGGGCATAATTGGGTTATCACCAAAGCTCATGATGTTTACTAATATGTTTCATATTTATTAAATCCAAATTACATTTCAATGTTCCAAGTCAAATTCATACAATACAAGGAAAGGAAAAATTAACTAAAACAAATCCATAATCTAAACTGGTTTATTCTTCTAAGCCGCCTTATATGTTTCTTGCTTCAACTTGATCACCTGTATCATGTGTAAAAATGGGAAATTTTGGGTCAACAAAAGTTGGCGAGTGAACCTTGTTAAAAACATTTGTTATCAATTCATTATTGTAATTTATTTAGGAAAATTGTGCAATAATCATATATGAACAAATGTAGGTAAACATAACGATCACAAACCACCTTGCTTAAACATGAAATAAGAATGACAATGTATATGTTGGCAACGTCCCGTTCACTCTCATAGGTAATGGGGAACGGACGGCCTATGCTAATGTATGTGAGATCAAGGCTCAATCAAACGGAGCCGATCTTATGTTGGCAACGCCTGGTTCACGCTCATAGGTAATGGGGAACAGCTCACGCTCATAGGTAATGGGGAGCGGCGGCCTATGAAATGTATGTACTGAAATGATAAAATTAATCTAAACTTCAACCACACAAACAATGGATACACATTGAATACACATTTGATCATGAACATGATGGATGCACAAATGTTTAATTATAATAAATAAATAACGACACATGATACACCCCAAAATGTGATTAAAACGGGGAATTGGTAGAGATTCACTCACGTTGGGTGCGTTTGTTTGAAGATGTTGAATGCGCACAAGTTCAGGGGATTGATCGACGAGAGATAACTAACCAAATAAATAACGAAAAGGTACGGTAAGTATGTGGATTTTATTAACTATTTTAATAGGATTTTTGGGTATAATTTTGTGAGCTTAAGGCTACTTTCTAACTTTGAAAACGTTATTTTTAAGTATTTTTAATTGATTTTTAAGTTAAATAAATAAATAAAAAATGTTGACTTTGACCGTTGACCGAGACTGTTGACCGTTGACCGTTGACCGGTTCGGTCAGTTCTGTTGTTGCACTGAGTGAGGTTCGAACTGGTGACCTCCCGTACGCGTGCACGCAGCTCTACCAACTGAGCTACGTGTCTAACCCGAAATAATTATGTTTTTAATTATACTTATATACTATTTAGTTTAATCCGAAAATCATTTATTTTTAAAAAGATTTTAAACGTATCGGACCGGTGCTGACCACAGGTCTCAAACCCGGGACCTGTGAGTTAGCGTACACACAGTTCACCGCTGGACTGTGTGTCTCACCTGGTTATTAACTCGGTTTTTATTATACTTAACATGGTCTGTGAGTCAACCCGGTTCAGTTAAAAAGGCAAATTTTTATTTCGAGAGAGTAAAGCTGGGATAGGATTCGAACTCGCGTCGCATGTGTGTTTGTTGCACACAGTCCACCGCTGGACTGTGTGTCTAACCCGTTCATTAAACCGATTTTAATTAATCTTATATTATACATCACTTCATCTTCTTCGTTCAAAACACAGACATCGACCAATTGACTGTTATTTGTTAAATTAGCTTAATGAATGTTATGAGCCATCGTAAAGTAATGAACGGAAAAAGGTTGAAGGGTTGATTGTACCAAACTGTTCGTTTTCTTCAGATGTCCGGCAAGGTCGTCGGCTCCGTCTTGGTGAGCTTCGGCTAATAGGATTTACCAACAATTTGGAGGGATTAGATGTGAAATGGAATTACTGGGTAACGACTATCAGTAAGTTAGAAGAATCATACCGGTTAACAGCAGTTTCTTGAAAGTTCAGAATTTCTCCGGCGAAAACAGATAATCCGGCAACGTCATTTGGAAAGGATTCTGGGTGAGGGATTGATATTAGAATTTTGTCTAATAAAGGAATGAACCAGAAAAATCGAAGTAATTACCGTGTAGGTGGAAGTCTCGGTTTTCCGGCGACTTGCAGATGTTTTCCGGCGAGTAAATTTTCGTCGAGAAGAGGTGCGATTTGTGAGCGAAAAGGTTTCCAGTGGATTGTGGGTGAATTTATAGGGAAGAACCGAGATGTATGGGGTCTGAATTCGGTCTCAATTCAAGGTTAGCCGTTCTCCGGCGGTTACGACTGATGTCGCGGGTTCAGACGTCGGTTATAACCGTCGTTAGAGTTAATTCTTCGGTAACATTGGATGGAAACGTTAACTATCGGCGAAGTCGTCGGGATTTCCGACGACTGTTGATTGGGCGCGATTTGACTGGATTTAACTTCCGAGATTTATCTTTTTAATTAATTGCTTTGGTATTTTAACAAAGAATCAAAGTGGCGGAGCGGTTGATGGTGTGAAGGTTAAGTCTTTGGTGATTTCCGACTGACCCGGGTTCGACTCCCGGCAGCCGGTTTTCCTTTTTAATTAATTTATTTTTTATTTTTTTACAATTATAATTTATATCATCTAATTTGTTTATTAATTATGTATCGTTTAAAATTAAAATAAGCCATAAATGAACAACAAAAATTTAAAACTGATTGTTCGGTTATTAAACGAAGCGGGTTTCGAAAACCCGTTTTTCGACAAATGTTACAGTATCCCCTACTTTTAGAAATTTTGTCCCGAAATTTAAGTAGTGGTAGTTACAGGAAAAAGGTGTGGGTATTTCTCGCGCATTGAGTCTTCACGTTCCCAAGTAAACTCAGGTCCTCGTTTCGACTCCAGCGTACCCTGACAATTGGGATGCGGCTTCTTCTTAAACGTTTTTCCCCGAAGTCCATAATTTCTACTGGTCTTTCAATAAAATGCATAGATTCATCGACTTGAATGTCTTCTAGAGGAATATGGAGATTTTCATCGGCGAGGCACTTCTTCAAGTTCGATACGTGGAATGTGGGATGAATTCTGTTAAGTTCCTCCGGTAGGTCAAGCTTGTAGGCTACAGGTCCTACCCTTTCGAGTATCTTGAAAGGACCTACGTAACGTGGTGCTAGCTTGCCTTTTTGGCCAAAACGAACTACTCCCTTCCACGGCGATACTTTTAAAAGTACTTGATCGCCAACGTTAAACTCCAAGGGCTTTCGTCGCTTGTCAGCATAGCTCTTTTGACGACTTTGTGCCGCTAACAGGTTGTTTCGGATTTGATGAATCTTGTCAGTTGTTTTTTTGTATTAATTATGGACCGGTGATTTGAGCTTCTCCAATTTCGTGCCAACATATTGGTGATCGGCACTTACGACCATATAATGCTTCGAAAGGTGCCATGCCGATACTTGAATGAAAGCTGTTGTTGTACGAAAATTCAACTAATGGTAGGTGAGCGTCCCAATTCCCTTTGAAGTCTATGACACATGCCCGAAGCATGTCTTCAAGAGTTTGAATGGTGCGTTCAGATTGACCATCAGTTTGGGGATGATAAGCGGTGCTAAGATCTAATCGTGTACCCAAAGCGGCTTGTACAGCTTGTCATGTTCGTGAAGTGAAACGACCATCACGATCTGATATAATGCTTAACGGTACACCATGACGGCTTACGATTTCACTGATGTAGATGCGAGCTAGCTTCTCATTTTGAAGTCTTCGCGAATCGGAATGAAGTGAGCTGATTTTGTAAGACGATCAATGATTACCCATATTGTGTCGTACCCACCAGGAGTGCGAGGTAACCCGGTAATGAAGTCCATGGTTATATTTTCCCACTTCCATATGGGTATTTCAGGTTGGACCAGAAGTCCTGAGGGTCTTTGGTGTTCAGCTTTCACTTTTGAACAGGTAAGGCACTTGGAAACAAAAACAGCAATATCCTTCTTCATGCCAGGCCACCAGTAGGTGTATCGAAGGTCCTGATACATCTTGTCGGCTCCTGGATGTACGGAGTATCGTGTTTTGTGAGTCTCTTTCATAAGAGTATCGCGAAGGTTAATGTGATCAGGAATCCATATGCGATCTTGATAATACAGAATGCCGTTAGATTTTGTTTCGAGTTTAAGTTCTGCTCCACAAGATAACTCATTGCGTATGTCGTATTCTGTTATGGAAACATGTTGAGCTTCTCGGATTTGGTCTTTGATGTTGGTCATGATTTGCGAACATAGAAGACGAATGGAGTTCGCATAACCCTTTCGACTGAGTGCATCGGCCACCACATTTGCTTTGCCAGGATGATACCGAATTTCACAGTCGTAGTCATTAAGAAGTTCGACCCATCTTCGTTGCCTCATGTTCAGCTCCTTTTGGTTAAAGATATGTTGGAGGCTCTTGTGATCAGTGTAAATTTCACACTTGGTACCATAGAGGTAATGTCTCCATATCTAAGAGCGAACACAACGGCTCCAAGTTCTAGGTCGTGAGTAGTGTAGTTCTTCTCATGAGTTTTGAGCTGCCTAGAAGCATAGGCTATCACTTTTCCCCTTTGCATTAAAACACAGCCTAATCCCTGTCCTGATGCGTCGCAATACACTACAAAGTCATCGCAACCTTCGGGGAGTGTGAGGATAGGAGCGTCACAAAGCTTTTGCTTAAGGGTTTGGAAGGCTTCTTCTTGTTTAAGTCCCCATGCGAAGGGTTTTCCTTTATGTGTCAAAGCCGTGAGTGGTACAGCGATACGAGAGAAATTTGATATGAAACGACGATAGTAACCAGCCAAACCAAGGAAAGATCGTACTTCGGTTGGGGTACGTGGCGCTTGCCATTCTTGTACTGCTTTGATCTTTGCGGGTCGACATGAATTCCCTTGTCATTGACGACATGACCAAGGAACTGTACTTCTTTTAACCAAAATTCGCATTTGGAGAATTTAGCGTAAAGCTTTTCGGTCTTCAAGAGTGTGAGGATGAGTCGAAGGTGTCGTTCATGATCAGTCTTAGACTTTGAGTAAATGAGAATATCGTCGATGAAGACTATAACAAAGCGATCAAGATAGGGTTTGCAAACTCTGTTCATTAAGTCCATGAAGACGGCTGGAGCGTTGGTTAGACCAAATGGCATAACCATGAATTCATAGTGACCATATCGAGTTCGGAAGGCGGTCTTTGGGACGTCTTCTTCATGTACTCTGAGTTGGTGATAGCCGGAACGAAGGTCGATCTTTGAAAAACAAGTGGCACCCCGGAGTTGGTCTAGAAGATCATCGATGCGAGGTAAAGGATAGCGATTTTTGATTGTATCGATGCGAGGTAAAGGATAGCGATTTTTTATTGTTAATTTGTTGAGTTCCCTGTAATCGATACACATGCGAAAGGTCCCATCTTTCTTCTTTACAAACAGGACAGGTGCACCCCCAGGCGATGAGCTAGGACGTATGAATCCTTTGTCGGTCAGTTCTTGCAATTGACTGGCCAGCTCTTGCATCTCGGATGGGGCTAACCTATAAGGAGATTTCGCGACGGTTGTAGCGCCAGGTATAAGGTCGATGCAGAATTCGACTTCTCTCTTGGGAGGAAGTCCTGCGATGTCGTCGGGAAAAACTTGTGGGAATTCTTTCACTACGGGTATATCTTCGAGTTTCTTCTCTTTGTCTCCCTTCTTGACAACGTGGGTTAGAAATGCTACATAATTCTTGCGGAGATATTTTCGGGCTTGAAGACAGGACATCAGCTTGAGTCCTTTCGAAGGGGTTTCTCCCAAATATTCGTAGAGTTTGACCGTCTGCAAGAGGAATGCGAATGAACTTCTCACGGCATACTACTTCAGCCTGATGTTGGCTGAGCCAGTCCATGCCGATTATAATGTCAAAACTTCCCAACTTCATAGGAATGAGGTCAACAGGAAAATCGTGATCGTTTAGAGCGAAGGTGCAGTTTCGGATAATGGAGTTTAATGAGACCGGTTTTCTGTCAGCAACTTCTACCGTTATGGATTCCATAAGTTTGTCACGAGTTTGATTGAGGATGGGTTCAAATTCTAAGGACACAAAACTCTTATCCGCGCCAGTATCAAATAACACGGATGCATAACTACCATTGACGAGAAACGTACCGTTAACCACGTTGTTGTCGGCCCTAGCTTGGTTGGCGTTGATGTTAAATGCTCTTCCTCTAGCAGGTGGAGGAGCTTGGTTAGCTTGATTCACCGGATTCGCTTGAGCTTGAGCATGTATGATGTTCACCAAGCGTGGACACGTGTTTCTAAAGTGGTTTGGGTCTCCACAATTGTAGCAAGCCCGCATGGGTTGCATCATGGGGTAGTTGGGTTGATAGTAGGTTTGGGTTGTATGTTGTGTAGGTGGTGGTAGTAGGGGTTGTTGGGTTTGACCCATTATTTGATGGTGGGTTTGAGTTGTGTGTTGGTTGCGGTTCATTCGTTGCAGTGAGCGGCAGGCTTGGATGGTGTGACCTGCACGGCCACAGCCGGTGCAATATTGACAGGGGTATTCGGGGGAGTGATGGTATTGACAACGGGTGCACTTTGGGTAAGGGCCAGAGTATTGCCTTTTGTATGGTGCGGGTGAAGGAGTAACTTGTGTGATGGGTGCAGCAGGGATAGGGAAATTTGTTTGAGTGACGGCAAAATTTCTGGTATTTCGCTTCCTCTTGTTTGAAAATTTTGAGGATGAGGTGGGGTGGTTGGAAGTTTGGCCCTCAACGGGGGCTTTCTTTTTCTCCTCTTTGAACTTACCGTTTCTGATGCGGTTCTCGGTAAGTTCGGTGGCTAATTCCATGGCGGCTTCGAGGGTTGCAGGCGAAGTGCTGAGGACTGAGTCTTGAATCTTCGAGGGAAGGCCTCGAATATAGTGTTCCACCAAACGGTACACGGGGGTGAACAAGTTAGGAACCATCTGGTTCAGCTCAAGAAATCTTTTGTTGTAGGAAGTGTGATCCCCTTCCTTTTGCTTCAGCGAGTGGAATTCGTCTTCCAACTTCTTGAGTTCGCTTCTTGGGCAGAAGCGTTTTGTCATCATTTCCCTTAACTCTTCCCAGGTTAAGGCCATGGCGTCTTCAACTCCTCTTTTACCCTTTTCGATGTTCCACCAGGTCAAGGCTACCCCAAATAATCTCCCGGTTGCGTAACGTACCTTGCGATCCTCGGGACAATCGCAATTTAGGAAAGTGTTTTCCATTTCCTCAAACCAGTGGAGGAGAGCGGTGACACCTTCGGTCCCTTCGAACTTTGGGGGATCGCAAGACTTGAAGTGCTTGTAGGAGCACTTCTTGGAGGAAGGGTTGTCGATGATTTGATCCTCTTGATTTGGTGGGTTGACAGGATTTGCAGTGAGAGCTTGCTGGACTTGAATTACAATATCAGGAAGTACTGCGGCCATTTGTTTTGCAATTTGAGTGGCCAAGCGTTCGTTTGACCTTCCTGACTTTCGTCCTCCACGTAGCTGCCTACCCGACATCTACAGGAATATACATAGGAAGATGGTGAGTTTATGGAGTGTTTAGGGGTCATGTGTCTTAAAAAAAATGAAATTAACATAAACATCAATAATGTAACTACATCCATAGGATGTCTTGGGTTTGCTCATGTTGGGCCTCAAATGTCCCCCATACCTTCACCTGTATAGTCATGTGGGCCCCATGACTATTGGCTTGGTAGGATTCACATTAGTATTGGCGATTTAACACTCGCATGACCCGAATGAAAACCACAAAATATGTTTACAAGATGTATGGTCGGAATGTGTCCAGGTGTAGACACAATGACAACTCAAAGTGGGGTTAGCTCACACGACGTTTGGTATAGCATGCTTTGGCCTAATAGGTACTTCGTACTCTCATCGTTAGTCCCCAGGTAGGCAAACTGGTCCTTTATTTTGGATTTATACTAATGCCAAGCCTAGACAGGACGTTCCGACTACCGGTACTTGTACCCTTCCAGTTACTACATGCCCGTCATGAGAACTCACTTTGGATGAGATTTGAAAATACAAAAATCATTGTAGAAGCAATCATGAAAATAATGTGGTGTGTGCTTTCATGGGTATGATATGTTATGAGAATATGATTTATGATAGACATTGTATAATAATATGTACTTATTACATGCTTGCATAACATTGAATGTAACAATAAACATAAAGCATATAAGCATCATGAATTTTGCATGTAACACACAAAAATTTAAAATTTCTAAACAACTATAGTATAGGCTCTAAGGGTCTAATAACCTATCCTATATCCCTATAGTCATGGCTCTGATACCAATCTGTCACACCCCGACCCGCAGCGGAATAAGAGTCGGGGCATAATTGGGTTATCACCAAAGCTCATGATGTTTACTAATATGTTTCATATTTATTAAATCCAAATTACATTTCAATGTTCCAAGTCAAATTCATACAATACAAGGAAAGGAAAAATTAACTAAAACAAATCCATAATCTAAACTGGTTTATTCTTCTAAGCCGCCCTATATGTTTCTTGCTTCAACTTGATCACCTGTATCATGTGTAAAAATGGGAAATTTTGGGTCAACAAAAGTTGGCGAGTGAACCTTGTTAAAAACATTTGTTATCAATTCATTATTGTAATTTATTTAGGAAAATTGTGCAATAATCATATATGAACAAATGTAGGTAAACATAACGATCACAAACCACCTTGCTTAAACATGAATAAGAATGACAATGTATATGTTGGCAACGTCCCGTTCACTCTCATAGGTAATGGGGAACGGACGGCCTATGCTAATGTATGTGAGATCAAGGCTCAATCAAACGGAGCCGATCTTATGTTGGCAACGCCTGGTTCACGCTCATAGGTAATGGGGAACAGCTCACGCTCATAGGTAATGGGGAGCGGCGGCCTATGAAATGTACGTACTGAAATGATAAAATTAATCTAAACTTCAACCACACAAACAATGGATACACATTGAATACACATTTGATCATGAACATGATGGATGCACAAATGTTTAATTATAATAAATAAATAACGACACATGATACACCCCAAAATGTGATTAAAACGGGGAATTGGTAGAGATTCACTCACGTTGGGTGCGTTTGTTTGAAGATGTTGAATGCGCATAAGTTCAGGGGATTGATCGACGAGAGATAACTAACCAAATAAATAACGAAAAGGTACGGTAAGTATGTGGATTTTATTAACTATTTTAATAGGATTTTTGGGTATAATTTTGTGAGCTTAAGGCTACTTTCTAACTTTGAAAACGTTATTTTTAAGTATTTTTAATTGATTTTTAAGTTAAATAAATAAATAAAAAAAATGTTGACTTTGACCGTTGACCGAGACTGTTGACCGTTGACCGTTGACCTGTTCGGTCAGTTCTGTTGTTGCACTGAGTGAGGTTCGAACTGGTGACCTCCCGTACGTGTGCACGCAGCTCTACCAACTGAGCTACGTGTCTAACCCGAAATAATTATGTTTTTAATTATACTTATATACTATTTAGTTTAATCCGAAAATCATTTATTTTTAAAAAGATTTTAAACGTATCGGACCGGTGCTGACCACAGGTCTCGAACCCGGGACCTGTGAGTTAGCGTACACACAGTCCACCGCTGGACTGTGTGTCTCACCTGGTTATTAACTCGGTTTTTATTATACTTAACATGGTCTGTGAGTCAACCCGGTTCAGTTAAAAAGGCAAAATTTTATTTCGAGAGAGTAAAGCTGGGACAGGATTCGAACTCGCGTCGTATGTGTGTTTGTTGCACACAGTCCACCGCTGGACTGTGTGTCTAACCCGTTCATTAAACCGATTTTAATTAATCTTATATTATACATCACTTCATCTTCTTCGTTCAAAACACAGACATCGACCAATTGACTGTTATTTGTTAAATTAGCTTAATGAATGTTATGAGCCATCGTAAAGTAATGAACGGAAAAAGGTTGAAGGGTTGATTGTACCAAACTGTTCGTTTTTCTTCAGATGTCCGGCAAGGTTGTCGGCTCCGTCTTGGTGAGCTTCGGCTAATAGGATTTACCAACAATTTGGAGGGATTAGATGTGAAATGGAACTACTGGGTAACGACTATCAGTAAGTTAGAACAATCATACCGGTTAACAGCAGTTTCTTGAAAGTTCAGAATTTCTCCAGCGAAAACAGATAATCCGGCAACGTCGTTTGGAAAGGATTCTGGGTGAGGGATTGATATTAGAATTTTGTCTAATAAAGGAATGAACCAGAAAAATCGAAGTAATTACCGTGTAGGTGGAAGTCTCGGTTTTCAGGCGACTTGCAGATGTTTTCCGGCGAGTAAATTTTCGTCGAGAAGAGGTGCGATTTGTGAGCGAAAAGGTTTCCAGTGGATTGTGGGTGAATTTATAGGGAAGAACCGAGATGTATGGGGTCTGAATTCGGTCTCAATTCAAGGTTAGCCGTTCTCCGGCGGTTACGACTGATGTCGCGGGTTCAGACGTCGGTTATAACCGTCGTTAGAGTTAATTCTTCGGTAACATTGGATGGAAACGTTAACTATCGGCGGCGCGATTTGACTGGATTTAACTTCCGAGATTTATCTTTTTAATTAATTGCTTTGGTATTTTAACAAAGAATTAAAGTGGCGGAGCGGTTGATGGTGTGAAGGTTAAGTCTTTGGTGATTTCCGACTGACCCGGTTTCGACTCCAGGCAGCCGGTTTTCCTTTTTAATTAATTTATTTTTTATTTTTTTACAATTATAATTTATATCATCTAATTTGTTTATTAATTATGTATCGTTTAAAATTAAAATAAGCCATAAATGAACAACAAAAATTTAAAACTGATTGTTCGGTTATTAAACGAAGCGGGTTTCGAAAACCCGTTTTTTCGACAAATGTTACAGTAAGGACTCAGGCATAGCCGGAGGAGGTAGTGGGTGTGTGTGTGAATAAATGAGATTCACACTCTTATGTGGGGAAATTACGAGAATAGCCAAGAATTGGTCAACTTTTCCAAAATAGCCAACGGAAACGTCTCAACGAGTCGTTTCCATGTGTCGAAACGTCTTAACCAAACCCTTTCAAGTTCAACCAATCAGTAGCTGACACGTGTTCGACAAACGCCGAAACGTCTCAAAGACATTTCAGGAGCTGTCAAATCATTGGAAAGTTCTCAATCGAGAACTTCCACACACTTGTCCCATGAGCCGGTAAGTTTGTGGCTTTTCATCCCGAGCCGATTGAAAGTTTTCAGCTGAGATCTTTTCACACAGCTTAAGCTGTTTCCACCGGGACCAAAGGTTCAACCGGAAAATGGTGAAACTTGACTTCAAATATGATCTGATATCCTACAAAATCTTCAATCGGAGCAAAACATGTGTTTTCTTTAAGAAAAGAGGGGTGGATTTTGTGTGCGACAGTAATGGAAGAGAAGACGGCAGCGATGTGAGGGTGAGGGTTTGTTTCTCAGATTGCTTTTTCTCGTCTTTGTGTTGTTTCTTCAAAAAAATTCAAGGTTTATTAGACCATTGGGTGTGGGGGTCGTCCCACCCCGGCGCCGCTCCAACTGGTCCGTCGCACACCGCCCCTCTCGGTCCGTCGCATCGCAAACGGCTCCTCCACGCCGTTGGAGACGAGCCTGAAAAGCTGGGCACCCCCCACAAGTTTCAGTTATTTCCACCGCCGGATTCCGGCGTCTTCTCCGGCGGTGTCGTCGGATTCCGGGTTAAGTTCTTTCAAGGCGTCTTCTCCGGCGGTGGTAATCTTCTCCGGCGATCTGCTAGTTTTTCCGGCGTACGGCGGCGGTGGTGAAACAGAGGTGTTTGTGAGAAAGTGTGAAGGTGAGTTGAGGGTGAGGGTGGAAACAATGAGGTGGTTTCTCCGGCGATCTGCTGGTCTTCTCCGGTTTCGGTTTATATAGGATGATCATAACTTGAATGTGTGAGGACCATCCTCCACACCTTGGATAGTCTCCAAGGGGATGATTCTCCACCCTCGGTGACGGATAGTGCTCAAAGAGACTCCCCTTCCCATACCCAATGGTCTTAATAACTATTAATAATTGTGTTCTCTCATACAGATATACAGCGCTCCGATTCCCATAAGACTTTTCAGCTTTCTTTATTTAATATTGTTTAACTTATTTAAAAAAAACCAGATCTTGTACTTTTTTAAAAGTATAAACCTACAAAATAAATAAAAGACCCATGTAATTAGTAACTTTTGTTACGTATCAAAAAAATATACCAATTAATAATATAATTTCAATTCTTGTTTATATATAATGTTTTTTATGTTTAATGTTTAAAAATTAATTGTTGTATTTTATATATTTATAAAGTTAAATATATAGAAAATTATTTGTACCGGCTTCACTTTCTAGCCGGCTAAAAAATTCTTTGTACCTGCTTCACCTTTCAAGCCGTTGAAAGGGCTCGAGCCATGTGGAAGGTACTCGGCTGATATGTTGAAAAGGCTCAAGCCAATGGAAAAGGTTACATGATATGTTGGACACGTGGCATACATTGATTGGTGGGAGGTTAAGCCGTTTCAGCACGTGGAAACGGCTCGTTGAGGCGTTTCCATTGACTATTTTGGAAAAGTTAACTAATTCTTGGCCATTCTCGTGATTTCCCCTTTGATGTGTGCTCTTGTAACTTGTAGAAAGAGAAAAGGTACACAAGTTGTCAGGCAACAATTTCTTGCAACTTGCATTCTCTAAATAATAAACTTTCGAAAATACCCTCCACCATCAATGTAACATGTGAGACGTGGCTTCACCTTGTCCACTTATAAAGTTTCTAAAGTTTTCTTAACTAGTTAGGGTTTTTCCTTTATAATTGGCATATATATATAATATATATATATATATATATAAGTAAAATAAACATACACAACGAGTAAAGTAAAGGGAAAGAGAAATTGAGGTGGTGGCAAAATTGAATTAAATTGAAATATTACTCTAGTTATAGTTGGTTACATAACTACTCTAATTATGAAAAAATTACTTTAGTTGTACAATACTTACGTTGATCGAGGTGTCGCGCCTCGGTCAAAGATAATATTTATAAACCCGAATTACCCTCAACTATCAGTTAATGGTAGTACGAGGTCGATCCACGAAGAGTCTGTGGTTTGCGTATGGACAAGACTGATTTACTAAGATTGTCACTTTTATGAAGCTTGCTAACTAAATTGATTAATTTGTTTGTTTGAAAGTGATGTCGGAATGAACCGACAAGTTTTGATTGAATTAAGTAATAACTAAAAACTGAGGATGATAACAACGAAAGTAACTATGATTGTAAAACAATTGTGAGAAAACAAGGTTCACACCCGGTTTAGTAATTGCACTCCTAGGGTTTCTACACGTTTTAGATTTGAATTAATTGCAAAAGTGATTAACGAATTTAGTGTCACGAGGCTTAGGTGCCAATAGCTATCAACGTTACAAAGAACGGACAAAGATGCACTTCATTACCAAGAACATGTAAATCCTAACCTAGATAAGGCATAAATGCACATAAACATTTCGTAAAGTCAAATTTAATCTTCACTTGACAATTTATGAATTCAATACAAATGCAAGACAATTGTTATAAGCTTCAAAATCAAATAGCAATTTGTCATAAATCAAACCAATAACAATGTTTAACCCTAGACTTACAAAAACCTACACCGGGGTAAAATCTCCGGGATTTAGCCGCTCATGGTGAACGGAACACGATCAACGGATGATTGAGCCTTGAAGTTGTTCATCTTGATGCTTGGAGATGGAGGTAAGGTATGATTAGGGTTAGGATGAATGATGATGGTGATTGGGTTAGTGATTGATGAAGGATGGTGCTGATAGTGATCTAGATTACGAATCGATATGGATGAATTGGATGGACTGGAAATGAATTGGATTGGAATGGTGGTGAATTGTGGCTCCAAGAACAAGTTTTTTCTCTCCAGGAACTCGTAACTCCCAAGAATAGGTCAAAAATCAAGTTTTAACCCGTCCCCAAATGCCAAATTCACAAAATTCGCGAAGCAAGAATCGACGAGTCGTCGCCGACGGCCTGATGACCCGTCGGCGACGGGCTGTGCTTTTTGATAATTCTCCAGACGGATTATCTTCCTGTCTACGATGAAACTCGGGCGACGGGTAAGATTACACAGGGCGTTGCCGACGGGCCGTCAGGCCGTTGGCGACGGCACCCCTAAACTCAAATTTCTGAATTTTTCGTTTCTTGATTCCGATTGATCCCGTTCGCGTCCCGGTGCTCCGTTTGGCTCCAAATTAGCTCCTTAAACTCCGTAAGACCTGTAAAACACAAACCTTATTAAAAGTAGGCTATCCGGAAATAAAAGTCATGTAAAAACGTTAACTTAAGCCATAACAAACACCGGTTTACACCCACGCATCACATCCCCACACTTGTCTTTTGCTTGCCCTTAAGCAAATCTGTTTTTCACTTTCACGTGGGTCAAACGAGAAATACACTCCCCATTCTTGAGACGTAAGTTAAGGTCTCAAGTCATACCCGGTTCAAGATGCTTTGCAATTTCAAGTTATTTAATACTCAATGGATTCATATGAAAATGGTTATTCAAGATTAACCCGCCTTTAAAACTCACAACATATGCATATCCCTCACAATGTTCACTCCACTCGGTTTACAATTTGGCTAATTTATATGGTATTAGCGCCTTTAAAAGTGATCATTCAAAACCGAATAGAACATATACCCGCATATGCTTGCAACTCAATCATTCTCCACCACCGAACACGAATACTAAGCACAAGTCAAAAGGTCTTTAGAGGGTTGTAACGGGGCTAGGCTAAGGGTATGGAATAGGATATTTAAAGTGGCTAAGGTGATGAAAATTCGATCTTTATTATGATTACACTAAACCGACTAAACCCAAGTCGATAAACTAATAGGCTAAAACGTTCGCCTTTTATTCACAACTACCGCACATCTTTTTGTGTTTTTCTTCAATCATTCTTCACTATTTTTCATAGTATTTCCTGAATTTTCTGGTTTTTTTTTTCACAAACTATATACACAACTAAAACTATGATCGAATTTCCATCACACGGGTTAGAAAGGTTTAAGGTTAAAGGCTAATTTGGGTGATCAAACGAAAGGATTAGGCTCAACGTTGGCTACTAGGGGATATGTTTGGGTGAGGCTAGATAAATGGTGTAAAACAAAAAAGGTTTACCTATTCCCTTAATCATTCTCGTGCTCGTATTCGGTCTATGGTCTCAAACGAAAGATGCAAGTTCTACAATACATGACTAACGGACCACTCAAACAAAGAAACGTGTATATGCATAATGTATACAAGTGGCTCAAAAACTCACATATTAAGGGTATGAAATGTGATATGCACAATTACAAGTTTCTTAGGCGAATTATTCCCAAATAACCACCCATTAAATACTTTTCATGCCTTTAACTTGAACTCGACCATGACAAAAGACCAAATGGTTCATGCCATCCCTCGCTAACTTAGTTACTTGTGCTTTTTAGATTGCTTCAAACAAAGACATTTTTGAAAATTTTTTGAAAATTTTCCCCCATCCCCACACTTGAGGTTAACATTGTCCTCAATGTGTAGTGTTTAAATGAACGGGTCAAAATCGAAAAACTTTTACTACCCCATCCCCACACTTGAGGTTAACATTGTCCTCAATGTTTTGGAATTAGGGCTCTTTATAATGCACAAGGGATGTGACACGGCTAACTTCCCAAAACTTTCACCCCGGAGACTAAAATACAATTTACACTCCACTTATTATCTAACTAAAAATCAAAGTAAAAAGAAACGTATGCACCTGATTCCCGAGCTCATTTTTCACTTGCTCCACATCTTTCAACAAAGTGGTCGTCTCATGAACATAATGTGCCTACAAATCTCAACCCTTGTGTAGAAGCATGCTTCTCACAACCATCTAAATTTGTTAGTAACCTAGTTCTACCACTTTTATGAAAATATCACCGCTCCATACGTTAATTTACTTTGACTTATGTGGAAAAAAATGTACAACAATAACAATCCTAACTCACTTTCGTAGGAATCACGGTTGCATTTAGCTTATGCAACAAGCCCTTTTAAACCTTCCGATAGCTCGGAAGGACGAGTAGGTCTCGTGAGGGTTATTTAGGGAACATACCCACAAAGTTCATTTAACTAGGAAAGCAATAAAATCTAACTAAAACAAAAACTAAAACAAAAAAAATACAACAATAACATAAAACATACCTCGCCTACCTTTGGTACTGTTCGTTTGGGTCTTTAGGCGGGTATGGATTATACGGGTACCCGGTTAGGGATGACATAATTTCCTTCCAATTATCAAACGGTCCCGATTCCCCTTCAGCTGGTGGTGGTGGCTGTATCGGGACGAAACTTGAGCCCGACATCTCGGGCCAATGCGGAGATGGGTCGGAGGGTCCTTGAGGTACGGGGAGATCCTCATAGTTAAACCATGGTGTGTGTTGCTGAAATGGCAACCCGGCTATCAAATTCCTATGATGCCTCTCCCGATCATGCAAGATCTTGGCGTTATTAATGGCCATTTGTTGATCCGTGGCGGTCGTCGTCCAACGCCTATCCTCATAGGCCTCTCGCTCAATACGGAGGCGATCTTGTTCCTCCTCCCATGCTCTTCGCTGAGCATTTTCTTGAACCCACTGCTCCAACTGTTCCAACCGGGATATCTGTTGAGCTTGGAACAATTGCTGCTCCTCCCAATATTGTTCAACTTTGGTTCTATGGGTCGCTTCCTCATTCCAATGATTCTGATACTGTGTTTGGAACCCTTGCTCCCATTGGCGCCTTTCCTGGTGGTATCCGCGGTTCTCCCCAATACCCGCGGATACTTGTCGTACACCCCTATTGTTCCCAATTATAATTGGTGTAATCCGACCTACGCCGGGAGACAACGATTTGAGCAACCTCATTTGAAATTTCCCGATGTTGTCGGGCATATCTCTGTCTCGGCCCCCTCGGACCGGCCTGTTCTTCTTCCTCTTCCACATCATGTATTTCCTCTTCTAGTACAGCCCCTCGGGCTGTGGTGGGATCCGTAAATGTGAATTGGCGACCCTGATCATCTTTCACCGTATATTGGTGACCATAAACCTCGACGCTAATCTTCCAATGCCGCCTTATTGAAGCAAAACAAACTTGATCAATTGGCTTGGTTACCCATAACGAATCGGCGGGTAAAGCGTTTTGCTGTAGGATCATTGCGCTTATCAACCTCACATACGGTATCATTTTTCTGGTGCATGATTCACGTGTGTCCCACGTGTTTATCATCACAATTTGGTGCCATGACAACTTTGGCGCACCAACCAACAATGAATGTAGCACCCTACAGTCGGGCGCCTTTACCTTCCCGCGGTCTCCAAACCGCACCATGACATTCTCCAGAGATATACCTTGGAGGATCAGTCCCTCCAACGACAGATCGTTTCTCGATCACCTAACCCCCGGACCTCGGTAACACAGTGGCTAACGTACCAGCGGGATCAGCAGGATTCACCTTGTTATCCAGAAATTGGTCCATGGTGTAGTAGTAATAAGCATCCGCACCCAATGAGTCAAAACGAGCAATACAATTCATGTGCTCGAATGACATGACCATCTGATTCTTCCCAATGTCACCAACCAATTGCCACGTGACCGGTGGTCATCCCTGTTCAAAAATCGTAATGTTGACAGCCACTCACAAACTGCTGCCAAATAAACCCTCGGTGTGATGTCTTCACACCAATCCAGAACTCTCTCCCAGCCAAGCCTTTCAAACATTTGGACAATTCCTATAGCCCTGAACTACTCCACGTTAACAGATCTTTCTGGAACAGATCGTTCCGGGACCGAAGTGGTGACGTTCCCGGAAACCATCTTCCATCTCCACATTTTTGCCTCCAGTTTTTTATTGTTATACCTCGACAACGGCTTCTTCTTGTTGTCGTTCCACTGTGAAGCTGTGCGGCTGTTTCTGAATTCATCCCAATCCCAATCCTGACGTTCCAACTGACCATCATCCTCTTCAACATTACTTAATTGTTCCCATTTCTTTTGGACATATCCTGAGCCCGAACCGGCTTGTGAAGATGACCCTTCACTAGACGTCTTACTTCTTTTTCTTGAAAACATGGCTACAATCAAACACAAGGAACCAATTAGTATAACCAAAACTTCAAACAATCCAACTTTTGAACATAAACAATGGTGTTGATTGAACTTTTGCTTTAGATATAAATTAGCTTGTTTAAACTTAAAAGTGGCAACTTTATAATCTAAAACTTAATATTCATCATGTTTATTCCAAAATCTATGGAAGTTCAGCAAAATTCAACACCATGTTCATGTTCAAGCATACAAACAACATGTGTAATCACATCACTAAACTTGTTGTAGGCTCAAATCCCACCCAAATCATCTATTCATGCTCAAATATAAACTATAATCATCATACATTGCAATAAACAACCTACTCTAAACCAAAAAGTTTAAAAATTTCGGAAGAAATTGACTAACCATATGATAACCATGCTTAAATCGGAGAAAAATCATACCTTTTATATATCTTAGGGAAGAAGAACTAAAGAAAGAAGAAAATCTTGAAGCTTGATGAACTTCTTCAAAAACCCAAAATTTCACGCCCAGAAATCTTGCAAACTAGCAAGAATTACTGAAAACAAAGTTGGGGGTTTTGTTCCTCTTGGAAAAATGCACAAAATCGGCTCAAGAATCACTGGATTTGGTGAAGATTTGAAGAAGTTATGAAGGATGGATAGTTAGGTTCTTATGAAGAAGATGGAAGATGGAATGAGATGTGGTGTTGATGAATGCAGAGATTTTGTGGTAGGATAGGGTTAGGAATCAGATATGGGGTCTACCGGGTCGGATGTATGGTTTAAAAAACTCTCGGGTCGACTTTGGTTAAGCAAAATAAGATAAAAACCCGAATTTTTACGTCAAACCAACATCACCGTCGGCTGACAAACCACGGCCCGTCGCCGACGGCCTCCCAAAAATGCGATTCTCGAAATTTTGATCATTCGCCTTAACCCGCTGTCTACGCGTAAACTTCACCCGATGGCCAACTTTTTGCAACCCGTCGGCGACAACCTGGTCCCCCGTCGCCGACGACACTCCTAAATCCCCTTTTTTGTTTTTTTTTACGAAACTATGGGCAAAAACATGAACTTTTTACAAAAGGAGCCTAGCTTAATTTAATTCCTAAAAATTATAAAAATCTTTTTGTGTGACGTTTTCGGTTTTAATATTCACTAACAACCTATCGTTAACGATCCTACCACCCCCAAAAAGTCGTGTATTGTCCCCAATACACATAAAAGAGTTCGAACACATACCTCATGTTATGGAGACTCGTTTATAGCTTCCGGAACTACACACATCTCAAGAGATTATTAGATCAAAACAATAAGTGTAACTAATCTAAAACAATGCATCCAAACAATTAAAAATAGTACATAACTCTACAAAATGTGTTACCGGTTCTCAAATGACCTTGTAATGTGGTACGCCACTACGAAGCTTACCACTTCCATGCTCTTCTCACCTTTATCATCATTACCATCAAGAAATGGCTTTAGACGATGACCGTTAACCGTTTGCCTTGACCCATCCTTCGGGTCCTCAATGGTGACACCACCTAATTTTCCGACCCGTGTGATCACGTATGGGCCCATCCACTTACTCTTGAGCTTCCCGGGAAAGAATTTAAGCCTTGAGTTGTAAAGCCAAACTTTTTGCCCTACCACAAACTCCTTTGGCTTCAACTTTGCGTTGTGTGCTCACTTCATTCCATCCTTGTATTTCGAAGCACACTCATACGCCTCCTCCCGAAGCTCTTCCAACTCACATAGCTTTAAATTTCGCTCCTTACCTGCATCGTCATATTTCATGTTAACCTCTTTAGTAGCCCAAAAAGCACGTGCACAAGCTCAACCGGCAAGTGACAATTTTTACCGTAAACCAAACGGTAAAGTGTGGTACCAATCGGTGTTTTATGTGCCGTTCGATAGGCCCATAAAACATCGTTCAACTTTGTCGACCAGTCCTTATGGTCCGGTCGAATAGTATTTTGCAAAATCTCTTTGATTTGCTTATTGGATACCTCTACCTGAGCGCTTGTTTGCGGATGATAGGGGGTAGCAATTCGATGGTCAACACCATACCGTTTCAATAGTTTGCCAAAGTTAAAATTTTTGAAGTGAGACCCTCCATCACTAATGATTACTCGGGGAATCCCAAATCTAGAAATTATATTCGTTTGAACAAAATTGCAAACCACGGTATGGTCATTTGTCTTGGTAGCAATCGCTTCAACCCATTTCGACACATAGTCGACCGCCACCAAGATATAAACGTTGCCATGCGAATTAGGAAAGGGGCCCCTGAAATCGATCCCCCACACATAAAAAATATATACAATAAGGATCGGTTGCATGGGCATCTCATCCCGTTTAGAGATACCCCCCAATTATTGACACTCAACGCAATTTTTAGCAAAAGTAAATGCGTCTTTGAAGATAGTTGGCCAATAAAGCCCACTATTGAGCACTTTGTGCCCAGTTTTATGACCACTAAAATGGCACCCACAAGCAAATGAATGCAAGTGCGTCAAAACACTTGGGATCTCCTCGTCCGGAATGCATTTTCGAACAACTTGATCCGGACATATTTTGAACAAGTCCGGTTCCTCCAACATGTAGTATTTGATTTGCGACATGAAGTGCAACCTTCTCTTCCGATCCCAATGAGCCGGTAAGTCACCCATAACCAAATAATTCATAATGTTAGCATACCAAGGTAAAGTAGTAACTTTCAAAATATGCTCATCTGGGAATGCATCATCAATCTCTACACGTGAAGAACTCTCTTCCACCATTAATCGGGACAAGTGGTCCGCCACCACGTTTTCACTACCCTTCTTGTCTCGTATCTCTAGGTCAAACTCTTGCAATAGAAGAACCCAACGGATCAATCTCGGCTTTACATCCTTTTTCTCCATGAGGTACCTGACAGCAGTGTGATCAGAATATATAACAACTTTGTTACCCCATATGTAAGCCCAAAATTTTTCCAACGCAAATACCACCGCAAGTAGCTCTTTTTCGGTAGTTGTATAATTCAATTGTGCATTCGAAAGAGTCTTACTTGCGTAGTAAATAGCAACGGGTTTCTTTTCTACCCTTTGACCAACACGGCCCCAACCGCATAATCGCTTGCATCGCACATGATTTCGAATGGTAAAGACCAATTCGGCGATTGCAATATTGGGGCCCCCACCAATTTCTCCTTCAAAATGTTAAAAGCGGTTTGACATTCTTTGTTAATATCAAACGGATGGTCCTTAAGCAACAATTTACATAAAGGTTTCGTAATGTCACTAAACCCCTTAATAAACCTTCTATAAAACCCAGCATGACCTAAAAATGAACCCCTTTAATACTTGTGGGATACGGTAAAGTAGAGATGACTTGCACCTTTGCACGGTCGACCTCTATCCCATGACTCGACACTACATGCCCCAACACAATCCCTTCCTGAACCATAAAATGGCTCTTCTCCCAACTTAAAACTAAATTTTTCTCAACACATCTTTTCAAAACTTTTTCGAGTTGGTCAAGGCATGCCTCAAATGATGACCCAAAAATTGAGAAGTCATCCATAAAGATCTCTAAGGACTCCCCCACCATGTCCGAGAATATACTCATCATACACCTTTGAAAGGTGGCGGGAGCATTACCATAGCCCAAACGGCATTCGCCTAAATGCAAAAGTACCGTAGGGGCAAGTAATGTGGTCTTAGCTTTATCCTCCGGATGGATGGCTATTTGGTTGTAACCCGAATACCCATCTAGAAAGCAATAAAATTTTTGACCCGCTAACTTCTCAACAATTTGGTCAATAAACGGTAAAGGAAATGGTCTTTGGAAGTTGCAGAATTTAACTTCCTATAATCAATATAAATTCGCCACCCGGTTACCGGCCGGGTGGCAACCTCTTCACCTGCGTCATTCGTGACGACTTGGATGCCTGCCTTTTTCGGGACCTTTTGCATTGGGCTCACCCACTGGCTATCAAAGATGGGGTAAATAATACCCGCATCTAGCCACTTCAACACCTCCTTCTTGACGACCTCTCGCATGTTTGGGTTTAATCGCCTTTGTGTGTCACGAGAAGGAGTGATACCATCTTCGGTGATGATTTTGTGCATCACCACTGAGGGACTATGGGTGACCAAGACCTCCATAAGCTTTTCCTCTTGCTCTCCGGTTAAATTAGCGCAATGATCACCGGAAGCGTGTTGCCCTCACCCACATAAGCATATTTCAAATGCTTGGGCAACACCTTCAATTCAACCACCGGAGGCTCCACTAGTGACGGCTTCAATTCCGTATCAATCTTTTCCGGAAGACTTTCCACTTAATGTGTCCAAGTGGGTCTTCCTTCCTTTGCCGCCATCACCTCCATTCTTTTCACCTCCTCATCCATGCTTCGATTTGTTCCACTTGCAACCTGTCAAACATGAAACATTCCTCTATTGTGTTTTCCTCTTCGACACTAATGTCACATAGAGGTATACACTCGTCAATGACATCCGCCATATAGCATTCGTCACCAACTAGAGAATTCGTCAATCCCGAAAAAACGTTCAACCGCAACCGACGGTTACCAAAAGTCATGTCGACCGTACCCGTTTTACAATTGATTTGGGCATTTGATGTTGCCAAAAATGGTTGACCGAGTATAACCGTTGGTTGTTTGGTTCGGTCCAAGGAAACATAATCAAGAACAAGAAAGTCCACCGGATAGTAAAAATCATCGACCTTTACTATCACATCGCTGACTATCCCACGGGGTAGTTTAGGAGTCAAATCCGCCAACACCACAGTGGTTTTAGATGAGTGAAGTGGACCAAAGTCATATTGGTCATACAAACTACCCGGTAGGATACTCACACTCGCCACAAGATCCAAAAGTGCCCGTGTCATTTTAAATTCACCAACTTGAATAGAAATAATGGGCACCCCCGGATCTTGTAGCTTTGGTGGAAGTGCACCCGAAAGAATCGAACTAACATTTTCAGTCAAATCAAGTTTCTTGGGAAACTTGTTAGTTCGTTTCTGGGTGCACAATTCCTTTAAGTACTTCGCATAAGAGGGCACTTGTTTGATCGCATCTAAGAGAGGTAGGTTGATTTTTACTTGTTTAAAAAATTTCCCACATCTCCTCTTGTTGTGGGCCACGTTTTGTAACCACCTTCTTAGATGGTCCCAATAAAGCTTCGGGATAAGGGGCAATGTTAACCTCCACACCCTTTTTCCTTAGCCTTTGGGACTGGGACGGTCACAACGGGGGTATTTTTACTTTTTTCAGAAACAATTTTATTTGCACCTGTTTGACCGTCAGCACTCTCTTCATCGCTGACATCTTCCACCACCCCTCCAACAAACTGAGGTGGTGGTGCTTCGACACCACTATCTATGACTCGACCACTACGTAAAGAAATTTTATTAATTGGTACCTCACGTGTGTTCTTTGAGTTGGACCCTTGATGCTTAGGGTTTATAGTGGTATCACTTGGAAGTCTTCCTCCACTTCCTCGCATCTGAGCTACCTCTTCAGCAAGTTGCCCCACTTGCTTTTCCAACACCTCATGAGATTTATCCTTCATCTCATTCGCCTTTTTCATTTCCTTGATGTCACTGCTCGATTCTTTCACAACATTGCATTCAAATCGTCACCACCACCTTGAGAGTTCGAATTACCTCCTATGTTACCACCTTGGTTGTAATCCCTTTGATAGTTTCCTTCATGGTTTTGATACGATTGATTACTACCTTGATTGTAGTTTCTTTGATAGCCCCCGTGATTACCACCTTGGCGGTTTTGGTATGACGATCCTCCTTGGATACCCGCATTAAAGTTCGGGTTCATTTGATTGTCGGCGTTCCCAAACGGAAATTAGGGTGATTCCTCAATCCGGGATGGTAAGTGTTCGAGTTCATATCATTATGTTTCCGATCACCAAACACTTGATTCACTTCCTCGGTGTCTTCAGCTTTTCCCATTTGACATTCCACGGTTCTATGATCAAGTCCCCCACACCCATCGCAACCCGCAAATTACACCGCGTTGACTTCCTTTTTCTTCATACGGGCCAATTCCCGTTCCAATGTAGAAATGCGGTCCCTTGAACTAGAGTCAAGGTCGGGTAGTGACTGGGATATAGGGTGCTTCTTAGCTTGGTTGGCCGACTCTTTAGCTTTTGATCTTTTGGCCATTCTCTCGAGAAACTCCCAATCATAATCTTCATGATTACTCAACAATGTTCCGTTACTCGTCGACTCCAAATGATTCCATGTCTCTCCGTCTAAGCCTCTCACAAAGCACTTCACCAATTCCCACTTTTCGATTTGATGATGACGACATTTTCGGATCAATTCTTTATACCTCATGAAAGCCTCATGTAACAGTTCACTCGAGAGTTGCTTAAATGCTCGAATCTCATCACGCGCGTCATCGGTCTTTGCCATCGAGTAATATTCATCAAGGAGAGCTTGTTGCATCTCCGCCCAAGTGTGAATGCTATTGGTGGGCAATGTTAAAAACCATTGGTTAGCCTTGTCCTTTAGTGAGAATTGAAAAAGGCGTAAGCGAACCTCGTCTTGAGTGAAATGACCACCCCAATAGTGATACATATGGCCGAGAACTCTTGCAAATGCGTGTATGGTTCATCATTCGACCGTCCGTTAAAATGAGGAAGTATGTTGATGTAGTTGGGTTTGCAATCGAACGCAACTCTTCCTCTTGGCGTGGTACAATTGGAGAATAATTTTCCGATATCATTGGTCGGAACCTATTGTCAACTCCTTGTGGTAGTGGGCGTCGATTGTTGTTGCGATTGTATCGACTATCCCTTGGTGGACCGTTCACCTCTTGGTCCCCCTTCTTCGATCCCCTCTTCTATCACCATCTCGATAACCCCCTTGGTTCCCGCCACCCATGTATTGTGGAATCCGATTACGATTGACATTTTGGTTGTTGTAATTGTTGTTACCATCGTTTCGGTTCTATTGTTGTTACGTGGTTGACGGTTGTTCCCATAACCGTCATCTCTACCTTGGTCATAACCATATCCATCATGATCTCCCAAAACATTCGCATATTGATACCCCATTCGTTATAACCAAAATTCCCACCGTCGTGGAAAGACCCTTCACTGTCATTTCCCCATCCATCGTCTTCAACTCGATCATCATAATATCCCCCATCTTCCGAGTATTCTGTGTGAACACTCACATGTTCCGGTGATTGATAACCAGGTATACTATATGGTGCATCATCCGGTATATTATTCCTCAATTCATCAAGATTGACGAATTGATCTTCATTCGCGGGATTGCCACGATTCACATTAACACCACGGTTGGCGTTAATGTTGTAACATTCGTCGAAAAACGGGTTTCCAAAACCCGCTTCGTTTATTAATCGAATATCCAGTTATAATTTTCGTTGCATATTTATTGCTCAAATTAATTTTAAAACGATACATAATTAATAAATATATTAGAATTTAAAAACCATAATTAAAAATTACTAATAAATAATGAATAAAAAAATTAATGTAGACGCCGGGTTTCGAACCCGGGTCTCGCCTATAACCAAACACACTTCACACCACTCCGCCACACGCATTTATCTGATAAGACTCTAAATTAAACAGAATTAATACAAGTCTCGAAACTTAATTCCTGAACACCCGCCCAAAGTGACGGCACCGAGTCAACCGGAAATCACCAAGATTTCCGTTTACTCTTCAATTGATCACGAAACCGACTCTCAATCATGCATCTAGACTCAAATCGAGTCAAACCGCGTTCAATCCGTTATGCAGACAACTTGCGCATACCCGATTTAAACCGAAGTTTCAAAAACTGAAATTCAACCTCTGCAATCCCTTTCCAGCTATAAATAAAGGGCTTAGGGAACCCATTCGACAGCACAAACACTCTCCCTAATATCATATCAACTTATATTCATCAGAAAGTTACGCCAGAAAAACTCGCAACTCGTCGGAACCTCGCCGGAAAACCGAATCTATCCTATTATTGCGTTACTCTAAAATAGGACTTCTAGAGCTTCGAAAGAAGTCACCCACACTCACCTCAAACTCCCTGTAGAGCATCTGTCGCAAGTTAAGCTTCGTCGGAAAAATTGGAACTCGCCGGAGTTGGTCACCGGAATCATCCAAGTTCTGTTCTCCAGTGGGTATGAACCTTTAAAACCTTTTTATGTTCATATTAATTCCGTTAGTTCGTAAACCAGTAACTAGAATTGATAAGATAGATAATAGTCGAGTTATGTTTCTGGGTATTAAGTCGATTGAAGAAGATGAAGCCAGTCTAAATATATATGTGTAATAAAACTTGGTATTTTAACTGGGTTAGACACACAGTCCAGCGGTGGACTGTGTGCAATTTCAAAAGCGTACATCCTGGGTTCGAGCCACACCTGTTTCGACTTTCTGAAATAAAATCCATTTTTTTAAAACCAAAACAGATTTGTCCCACAGTATGTTGTTAAATATAATTTAAGAACTCAAGTTAAGTCAATAGTCACGGGTTCGAAACATGTTCTGCGCGTCCGAGTCAAGCCAGTATAAACCTTTTTAATTAATTAAATTCCAGATTTAAACCAGTAAGTATATAAATATAATTAAAATCAGAAATATTTCGGGTTAGACACGTAGCTCAGTTGGTAGAGCTGCGTGCACGTATACGAGAGGTCACGAGTTCGAACCTCACTCAGCGCATAGAATAAACACATTTCGACCAGTCAACGGTCAACGGTCAACATGGTCAAAAGTCAACATTTTTTTTATTTTTTTTAATTTATTTAATCAGAAAATTATTTAAAAATACTTAAAAATAATATTTTTAAAGTTAGAAAATGTCCTTAAACTCACAAAAATAAATCTAAAAATCCTATTAAGGTTATGAATTAAAATTATTAATCTCAAATAAAATCCATTTATTTACCGAACCATTTCGTTATTATTCTAGGTTAGTTTTCCTCGTCGATCAAATCCTAAAATTCGTGCGCATTCATCGTCATCCAGGAAACGCACCCACTGTGAGTGAATCCTTACAAATTCCCCTTTTTATTCATGTTTTGGGGTGTATCATGTGTCGCTCTAAATATTTCGTTTATTCAAACTTGTGCCATTACCATTATATGACCTAAACTTATGATGTAAATATTGTTTGTTGTGATACGTGTTTACATTTTGTCAAGTTGCGTGCAAAACATTCATTAGGCCCATTAGTTCCTCGTGGAAGACGAGTTGAACATCGCGTGCCTCATTCGATCGGCTCCGTTTGATTGAGCCTTGATCTCATTGTTCATTCATTTGGTGTGTGTGCTTGTGCATTTATTGATATTATGTGTTTTGTGATTAAATTTACATTTACGTTTATTCATATTTGGTTATGCACAATTTTATTCAAATAACCAACATAACTAATCCTTTCAAATATTTAAATAAGATTCACTCGCCAACTTATGTTGACCCAAAAACCCTACTTTTACACATGATACAGGTGATCCGGTTGAGAAAAGAAACACATAGGATGGCCTAGAAGAATAAACAAGATAATGCCTTGGAATGAACGTTTAGTTTTGTTTTCCTTTGTAATTGTACTCTAGTTTGTAATTTGAATGAAAATGTATTTGAACATGTTATGTTTGTATGTTTATTGTAACTTTTCTTTAAAGAGAAATAATAAATATGAAACTTTATAGTAAATGTCATGAGCTTCGATAAAAACCCAATCATGCCCCGACTACCATTTTCCGTTGCGGGTCAGGGTGTGACAAATGTTGCGGTTGTTGACATTTGGTGGTAATGGGTTTTGTCGGTTTTGGTTTTGAGGTGGAGGTGTATGGGCTTGTTGGTTGAGGTTTTGATTAGGACCGCGATTTGGAAATGGTGGTGTAGGTGGTCTAGAGTTGTTACCACCCGATTGGTTGTTAGGGTTTTGAGGTGGGTGATTTGGGTATTGGTATTGATGTTGGTTAGCATTTTGGTTATCTATTGGAACGGTTCCAACGGATGAGGTGCTTGGTGTGTTGGGCTTTGGTGGATTAGTGACAACGGTTGCCTCTAATCGGTTGGCTAGATTTCGTCTAACAACCCGCTCAATCTCCGGTTCGAATACTAACGGTGAAGTTCTTTCGGAGTTCCGTGTATGCATGCACTACCTGTAGCCTGCACAAGTAACACACCCGCGTAACACAATAGCAGATATGCTAATACGAAAACAAGCGCTTAAACAGTTAATCACAAAAACTAATAAATCCAAACGCAAAGCGCACGAACTCCCCGGCAATGGCGCCAAAATTTGATCGATGAGTCGCGCCTCGTCCAAAGATAATATTTATAAACCGGAATTACCCTCAACTATGAGTTAGTGGTAGTACGAGGTCGTCCACAAAGAATCTGTGGTTTGCGTATGGACAAGACTGATTTTACTAAGATTGTCACTTTTATGAAGCTTGCTAACTAAATTGATTAATTTGTTTGTTTGAAAGTGATGTCGGAATGAACCGACAAGTTTTGATTGAATTAACTAATAACTAAAAACTGAGGATGATAACAACGAAAGTAACTATGATTGTAAAACAATTCTGAGAAAACAAGGTTCACACCCGGTTCAGTAATTGCACTCCTAGGGTTTCTACACGTTTTAGGTTTGAATTAATTGCAAAAGTGTTTAACGAATTTAGTGTCACGAGGCTTAGGTGCCAATAGCTATCAACGTTACAAAGAACGGACAAAGATGCACTTCATTACCAAGAACATGTAAGTCCTAACCTAGACAAGGCATAAATGCACATAAACATTTCATAAACTCAAATTTAATCTTGACTCGACAATTTATGAATTCATGTCATAAGCTTCAAAATCAAATAGCAATTTGTCACAAATCAAACCAATAACAATGTTTAACCCTAGACTTACAAAAACCTACACCGGGGTAAAACCTCCGGGAATTAGCCACTCATGGTGAACGGAACACGATCAACAGATGATTGAGCCTTGAAGTTGTTCATCTTGATGCTTGGAGATGGAGGTAAGGTATGATTAGGGTTAGGATGAATGATGATGGTGATTGGGTTAGTGATTGATGAAGGATGGTGATGATAGTGATCTAGGTTACGAATCGATATGGACGAATTGGATGGATTGGAAATGAATTGGATTGGAATGGTGGTGAATTGTGGCTCCAAGAACAAGTTTTTCTCTCCAGGAACTCGTAACTCCCAAGAATAGGTCAAAAATCAAGTTTTAACCCGTCCCCAAAAGCCAAATTCACAAAATTCGCGAAGCAAGAATCGACGAGCTGTCGCGGGATGACCCGTCGGCGACGGGCTGTGCTTTTTGATAATTCTCCCGACGGATTATCTTGCTGTCTACGACGAAACTTGGGCGACGGGTGAGATGGCCGTCGACGACGGCACCCCTAAACTCCAATTTGTGAATTTTTCGTTTCTTGATTCCGATTGATCCCATTCGCGTCCCAGTGCTCCATTTGGCTCCAAATTAGCTCCTTAAACTCCGTAAGAACTGTAAAACACAAACCTTATTAAAGTAGGCTATCTGGAATTAAAAGTCACGTAAAAACGTTAACTTAAACCATAACAAACACCGGTTTACACCCACGCATCATACGTATAACTTTATTAGATTCAAAACAGTTCATTCATAATAACCTTAGTTATGATAAAATAAATACTCTACTTATGTAGATAAGTAAGTTAGTTATGCTAATACAAACGCAAAGCTTCATAAGATTCAAAATATGTGATTTCATAGATAGTCCGCTTTATAAATAGTTAATTACTCTAGTTATGCATATAATGACTATAGTTATACAAAGTAATTACTATAGCTATACAAATACACACGCAAAGTTTCATTAGATTCATAGACACTAGCTATACAGATAACTACTATAGTTATAAGTAGAATAATCATTCTAAGTATATGTACCCTATTTGTTTTTATAACTATAGTAGTTACGTTGCTTATAACTAAAGTAGTTATGATAATTACTCTAGTTATACAAAGTTGACAATAATTACTATTTTGCCATTGTGTGATTTGTAAGTTTCATTCCATTCGTATTTTTTGCATATTTAGTTCATTTTATCGCAACCTGACTCTCTCTATATATACTTGATTTCGCAATAAAATACTAAAAGTGTCATTTAAGTTAAGATATATAAGTGGTTAGTTTCTAACACATAGTAATTGTTGGATTGTAGGTTCCTTGGGGAACAAGCCATATACTGACTCCACATCTCCAACAGTTCAACCTAGATTATACACCAGCATGACAATTGTGCATTCTCACACAGTTATCGAACCTTAGATTGTATGTTGAAAACCGAAGGCAAAATGAATAGTTCGACTCCAAATTTTGTGTTTCACCTAGGTGCACGTGTTGTCATTGTTTTTGTAAAACTGGGAGCTCTCTTCTTCTCTTTCGATTTCATTCCCTTTTCTTATGTGTGTGTCTTCATCATTTTCAGGTTTGTTTCATGACTACCATGCTTTCTAATTGATTTTCTCAATGATTGTGGGTCTGTGTTCTTTAAGTTGGTTACCTTTGTAACAACCATTTTTTTAGGTTTTGTTTAACGCATGTTTGTAACAATAGATTTATGAATAAATTACGGTTTGATATGTGGTCGAAACTCCGGTATTTTCTATAATTAAGTTTGTGTTTTTACGTGAATTTGAGTTCTGAATGATCTACTTTGATCTAGTTTGCGTTTTGCATGGTCTGACAGAGTTAATGGAGCATTTCAGGTGCTTTATATGTCATTGGATTGAGGCTAGGACCAAAGTCGCGTCACAGACGTCTTCGACGTTGAGGATCACTTCATAGACATAAGGTTTAGACGTAAACACCACTATGGCGGTTGATGAGTTTTTGACTTCAGGTGCTTTAGTGGCCAACACCGTAACACTAACAAGCAAAGTAGTGCAAGTCAACAGATGGCGGTTGATTGAGTTTTTGACTTGTTTTGAATGCCATTTTTTAGGAGTTACACATCTTTGAAGAGGACTAATCAGTAGGGAATCATTAGTAAATCATCATTATCGAAAAACAGAAATAACAACATCATCCGTCATATTCGATTTCACCAAGTTTCTTTGAGGAGACCATCCATCATAATATCACACACCATTATCACCATTATCACAATCCTAATCATTAAGGCATCATTACGCAATCATCCACAAGATCAAGATCCCATGGCTCGCTCATTGCAACTAAAAACCGATTTCCAAGTCTCGTGCACCATGAGCGTCTAGTCTCTTAGAGTTTCATTCCAGTGTAGATTTTATAAGATTTTTAGGGTTTGAACACTTGTTTTAGTTTTTTGATTTGTGATTAATTTGTAACGCTTCACTTTTTGTACCTTCCTTATTTAGAAAGTGTGTTCGTATTTTTATTTATGAAATTTGTAATCGTATCACATTCATATTTCAATTTCAACCTTGTAATCCGAGGCTTTGATCGTAATAAAATTCATACTTTATACATACTTGTCTTACATGCATTTCGGTCGTTAAATACATGTATACACACAAACCTATACTTGATATATGTACAAATACTCATACATACACTCTTGATACTTAAATTATACTTGCATACATGTTAAACACTTAAAAACATGCAAAAACACCAAGTTTTAGCTTGAAATAAGGAAAAAACCAAGTTCAGGGACCAAAATTGCAAATCTGCCTAAACTATTCTCTGGCAGGGCTCAAGAGATTTAACTCTGTCTTTCACGGGGCGCAAGAGACCTCAATCCGTAGAAAGTTGTTTCCAGCCTGCGGGTTGGCCTATTTTCCACCTCTTTTTACACCTAATCACCTCTAAACCTCATTTAACACTAACCCTAACTCACCCACTATGAAACCAAGCCTCCACACATCCATTTACACTTTCTTAACACTTCTACACTCTCAAACTACTCTCTAATTCTCTGGAATATCAAGTTTTGAGCAGAATCATCTAAGTTACAAAAGTAAGTTCCATTTTCTTCACTTCTTCTTCCTCTACAAAGCTTGGAACACCTCTAGGAGTGTTTTCACGGGTTTTCTATGGAAAACCAAGGTGGAACATCACCGTTTTGAGGTCCAAACTTTCTATTTTGGAATAAATCTTTATAAACTTTTATTAAACTGTCATTTTCTCATACAAAGTTGTGCCTCTTATGCACCTAATCAAGATTATGATTAGAGAGCTTGGCCAAGGTTGTTTCATACAAAATTGGAGGTGTTAATTACCTCCACACTTTCTGTTTTGTTAGGGTTATTAACCCACAAGTGTTGAAACCATCCAAGCATGTTCTTGTGACAAGACTTATGCTTTGGTATGAGTGTGATTACTTGGAAGCCTTGGCTATTCTACCTTCAATCCACCACCTCACTTGATGATTACCCCTTGCTATCCCAAGTGGTTTGCTAGACCCCAAAGTGACATAACCCAATCTAGCCTCTGACACTTAGTTAACTCTTTTTATGTCGGGAATGGCTCATCGGGTTAAAGATTGCTTGGCTACTTGGTATAGTAAGAAGAATGTACATTTCCTTTCCAATTTATTCATGACCATCCTAATTGTCCTTGTGACAATTTGTGTATTCGTGAATCTTACGAAAGAGGATAAGGACGGTTATCCTCCTACCTCCATGCATGACTTCTATGAAATCTATGATATATATGATGGACCTATTATACATTATATAATATATGTAAACTTATTCATAACCAAATCCCTGATAATAATCTATATGATTACTTGTCATGACAATAAGTTATATTATCTAAGCCTTAAACACACCGTTGCGATTCTAATGGGTAGTTTAACCCATGAAATCATATTCACTAATATGGGTCTTTATAGTGTCAAAAACGGGTGTTTTAAGACTAGATAATTACTTTTGAATACATACTTTGCATTCCGAATCCGAATCTTCCATTACCATTCCGCTTACTCACACACCTTCATTTACCCCATGTAGGGTAATCTCGGTGTTCCATTCACAAACTCTCCAACCTTCACGGAATTTCCAAAGGAAAGCTTTTCAAAACCGTAAGTATACTCGAACCCATTTTTCCGTTTATACACTTTGGGTGCAACATGTTTAGCTATACCAATCACGATTCACATTTAAACTTGTTATAATCACACTCTATATGTTTAAACATGAAACTTGTATTATTCTTGTTATCACATGCTATGTATACTTGTGCTTATGTGATCATTAACTTTGCTAGCCTCCCTTGACAATTATAGCGCTATAGGATTAACGCACCGCCCGTATTCTTGTGGTATTGTTAAGTAAACTATTTTACACTTTGTCATTTCGGTGACGATGGTAAGCACGATTGCATTAGACTTTGGTTTGACATATAGTTAACACATGTTAGTATGATAGTAACATAATATGCAAATGTCCATGTTGGATATGAGACAACTTTTCACTATTACGCTATGTAATAAAACTTGTATGCTCGCCAATGCTTTTGTGTTGAACTATACTTTTAAACATGTTGCAGGTTGATGATGTTGACTATGATGATATCTAGTAGGGACGACTCTAGAAACACATTTACAAATATTAGATTTTGTTATTTCGTTATGTTAAACTTTGTGGTACTTTGACTTTTCAAATGTTGTACTTTGTTTCCATGTATTGTACTTGACGATTATTATCAATGAAATAAAATCGATTTTGAATTAAACATTGTCACAATTAGTGTTATGATGTCTCGATCAATCTAGTTACGTCCGACCCGATGATTTTGCCATCGATTGAGGTGTGACAATTACATCTGAACATTTAAAGTTTATATTAACTGTATTGTATCTGGTTTGGATTCACAAATTGTCAAATATAATTGCAACTTTGACTTCGTGAAATGAATTCATATAATAATGCTTTGGTACAAAAAAGGGTTTACATGTTCTTGTGTAACGAATTGCATCTGTCCGTCTATTGTGACGTTGATAACTATCGGTACCTGAGCCTCGTAACACTAAACCCTCAGCAACCAAGTTGTGATAAAATTAATTCTAAAATGTGTAGGAACCCTAAGTTTTGCAATTTTGAACTGGGTCTGAACCTTGTTTTCTAAGTTATTGTTTTTAATCAATTGTTTAAGTTTTTGCGATCATAATCAACGAACCGTTTCATAGTTAGTAGTGATATATTTTCAACCAGACAAACAAATAAACATTTAAATAGCAAGCTTCATAATATTCATAACCAATAATCAATCGAGTTCTGAATGGTTCGACATCCTGACTACCACTTACTATTTGTTTGAGGTAATTAGGAATTATAGATGTATATTTGACCGGACCACGATACCCTGATCACAGTTAAAAAAGATGATTTTGGTTTTTTTTCATGAGTATAACAACAATTTAGGTAGTTTGGGGCGTTGATTGAAAACTAACAGGTTATTGTCGATTGGTTTCCTAATTTGGTGATCCGTTTACTAATGGTCAACCCTTGCCTAATCGTTAGAGAATTTATTATATATGGAGTAACAGGTGTTGTAATAATGTGGCGCATGAACGGTTTTGAATCTGATGTTTGTTTTTCTTTAGTTTAGTTATTGTACAATATGCAATGGGATTCATCAAGTTAATACACATTAAAAATTTTAACGAAACAAACTGATATATGATTAATTTGTAGAATTCAGATGTTACCTTTTGGCATGGTAGAATGTGTGAGAAAGTATAAATAGGAGGTTTTAGTTGATAGAATCAGTAGTTACTAAGATTGTCTGCTGGTGGTGTATCAGGGTGAAAGTTGGTAAGGGAACTTATGAATATGTTGTGGGAAATTCAAAATTAAGAGTGGAACGTGCTCCCAATAATAGTAGAAGGGCTTATTTTAGTAATAAAGATAAACTAGATACTTTAATTTATGGGGTAATAATTGAATGAAAATTAGTAACATATATAAAGGTGGAAGCTTTTTAGTTTCTAAGGTTTGGCTTTGGTCAAAGAATGGTCGTAGTCATAAAAAGTCAAATCTTTTCAAGTACTCTATATGGTTTATTCAGCTATTAATCTTAGTTTACCTTTGAGAAATGCAAATAGTAGTAATAGTTGACCAATTTTATAAGTCAGTGGTTCTTTTGAAGTTCTTTATTATTTTTTGAATTGTTGTTTCATTAGTTGAGTGTAGAGTTTTTTGATTGATTCTTATTTTCTTTTTCATGATTAACTTTATTGAAAATTACAACATGTACTTATAACTTTTACCCTTTTAATTTAGTATTATGACCTCTTATCTTCAAAGTCAAGTATATGGTTGGTAATATGGAGGTCTTTCACTTTAGATGTTTTTTGTTTGTGTTTTTTTGTCTCTTAATAAAGCATAAGCCCGTTTGATGACAGTCAATTCTTTCAATAAAATTAGAATCTAAATTTCACTTGCCACAATTTTTTGTTGGAAAATAGATTTTCTTTAGATTTAACAACTAAAACACTATTTTAGTAAATATTTTTACCTACATCTTTGGCATATTGGTTTTCAAACTACAACAATTTGGAGATAACTCCATTAGATACAAGATTAATATTTGATTGTTGCTAGTAAAAAAGAAGATGGATGTGATATATTGACTTTTTAGCTGATTTTGAAATATGTAATTGAATGTAATTGTCTAAACTACCCTTTTATATTTGTTTGTTTATTTTAATTTATTTTAAAATATCAAATTTTTTTATTATATTACTTTAAATCTCAATTAAGATTAACTGAATCAATGGTGAAGATTGGTTCCATCGTCCTCTTAGCTTAACCTAGTTTTAATTTAGTATATATATAATATATATATTATATATATAATTTAAGGATCAAATACAAGTAATATAAACACACATGTGTAAAGGAAAAGAGAAATTGAAGCGGTGGCAAATTTGTAAATAAGAGTGCATACTTAATTAAACTAAAAAATCACTCTAGTTATATTTGGTTACATAATTACTCTTATTATGCAAATAATTACTTTAGTTATACAAATACATACGTAAAATTTCATTACATTCAATACAGGTCATTCATAATTACCTTAGTCATGATTAAATAATTACTTATTTTGCAAATATGTACGTTAGTTATACAAATATATTCGCAAAACTTCATAATATTCATAATATGTGATTTCATAGATACTCTAGTTAAAATTATTTAATTGAAAAAAGATAGAAAATGTAGTGATTTTTATTATATTTATAGGGTAGAAATGGTGTAAGGGATGTGAATCCTCTAACAGATGTGATGTAAATGTGAGAGCTTTTCAATTCCTAAGTTTGGCTTTGGTTAAAGTAAGATCATAATCAAAAAGTCAAATCTTTTCACTATTAATCTTAGTTTACCTTTGAGAAATGCAAATGGTAGTCATAGTTGATAATGGTTCTGAGGTTTGATCTGAAATTACCTTGTCCGTGTTTATGTAAGCTGTTAAAGAGTCCGAATTTGTCATTTATGTCCGTATTTATTAAGGATCACACTTGATAATCCCCAGACCCCTGGATCGATGACGAACAACGTCCACTGCCTTCGAACAAGACGTGAAACATCAAAACATAAAAGATAGAAAGATGTAGAAGATGAATCTCTTTGAATCAATCAACACAGATTTACAACCGAAAGAGTATACATCATCTCTTACAAGCTGGTTTAGATCACTAAGATCTAAACCTAGCTCTTTCTCACTAACACATGGTCTTTCTCTCTCTAGAATGTGCACACATTGATGGAGGGTGGCTAGGGTTTCTGAGAGTTGCCCAAAAGGCTTGCTAATCTAACCTATACACACACATATATAGGCTAGGGCAACAAACTCTGACAAACATGGACACACAAGTCCTGACAAACACTTAGTCCGAATTTATATACATATTCGGACTCCCTTACAAACCCTGACAACACATATCCCTATATGAATTTAACTGATAAATTTGGACATATACAATACAAATTCGGAATGCTAACTTAGACCATTGACTTGGTTTACAAGAACTAATAAAGCACAGTTACCTAGCGAGAGCTGCACTTACAGACTCCCCCTTAACTGTTGCTATTAGTTCTGTATGGCATCGATAATCTTCAGTCTGTGCTTATAGACTACCCCTTGACTGGTGATATTATTCTTGCTTTCTACTTTGGCTGAGACTTGATCTTTCCAGCAGAGCACAGTGATCTTCAACCCTTCTAATCAAAGACTTGCTAAGGATCACTTAAATGGCCGCTTTGTGAAACCTAAAGAATCCAACATCAAACTCTGTAGATCCTCCCCCTCAAACTACTCCCGAATCAAGTTAACGCGAACCGACCTACAAACAAATGTAAGAACATTGCTTGATCCTTGATCTTCAAACTTAACCGACCGAAGAACGAAACGTCGGATTTCCAATAGCCAACATCGAACACTTCAAATTCTGCAAAGACATAAAGTTCTGTTTGATAAGTTAATAACAAACTGAACTTTGAAAAAGTACATCCACCATCTTGATCAAGAGTCTTCAACCCTTCATGTATGATCTCATCTCGTCACGTATATTCATGAATCAATCTCCTATCTTCACGAATCCACTAAATCCCGATAGCTTTCATCTCTGATCTTCCCCTCAAATAAAGAAGTACCATATTATTTCGAGAACAGACTAGCAACCGTCTTGGAAGAGGGACCAAGAAACCAGTCTTCTCTACTCTAAACAACAACTTAATAAGGCTCAATCTTTAATTAGTCGTCACCCGAGAAATCAACTTCATCATGTCAATACTTGATTAAAAACACGAACATACTTGACAAAATTCCATCACACACGAGCCTTTTTACGCACAAGCTGTCAAAGTCAAACTAAGTCACGATAATAGTCCAAGATTGTCCCAAAACTCAAGTAAGGACCAAATCTGAACTCCGAGAATCTTGAATAGAACACCGTGGACCACCATTTCCTCTTCTCATCCCCTCACTTGATCCAGACAACATAAGTACCCTGGAACTTTTCAATATCCGAAACCAACTTCAAGTTTACGAACTACGCAACATTCTAAATCTTAGCTAATTATCCGGTACCCCTGGTAACCCGGAATAACTAGAAAAACTTGAAACATGCACAATTCGAAACTTCCGAACTACACAAACTTCTAAACTCAGCTAAAAATCTGGTACCCCAGGTAACCCGGAATTCTAGAAAATTCAGAACTCGTAAAACCCGAAAGCTCTTGAAATCTGGATCAGATCTTTTGAATGGTACCTCTGAATACAAAGAAATTCAGAACAAGCAAAGAACTTCCGAACATAACCCATAAATTCGAACGCAAAGAAATTCGGACACTACAAACTAGAAATAAACTCTACCAAAATATGTACTAACACCAGAATAAGTTCTATCACCAAATAAGTTCACCACAAAATAAGTTCTATCACCTAATAACTTCACCACCAAAATAAGTTCTATCACCAAATAAGTTCTATCACCCAAATAAGTTCAACCAAAAATTAAATTCGGACAAGGAAGAACTCAATAAGTTCGGACAAGGAAGAACTCAATAAGTTCGGACAAGGAAGAACATAATAAGTTCGGACAAGGAAGAACCCAATAAGTTCGGACAAAGAAGAACTCAATAAGTTGGACAAGGAAAACTTAATAAGTTCGGATTTTTCAAAATTCCAATTAAGTTCAGACTCAATTAAGTTCGGACTCAAATAAGTTCAGACTTCAATTAAGTTCAAACTTCAATTAAGTTGGGAATAAAAAAAAATCGGACAAAGATGTAAGTTTGGCTTAATTAAGTTCAAACTTCAAACATGTTCAGACTTCAATTAATTTCGAACAAACAGACTTTTAAATACGGACACACAAGTTCGGATTATAAAATAAACATGATTTAAATCCAACAACCAAATTATCTCCCAAGCGTGACTTCACACTTGATCATCAATAAATTTGGAAGAACAAATACGGACAACCAAACTTCTAACACATAATTAAGTTCGGACAATAACTTTTTCAGATCAAAACACAGATCTGAAACAACTTGGAAAGAAGAAAACATCTCAGTCGACGAACAACTTCAATTTCTTCAAGTTTTATCCAGAAACTTCACGTCTCCATGATGTTTGGTGGAAACAAATATCAAATCAAGAGCAATGGTGATTCGGAAGGCGGTTAGACCATTCCGAATCGGTAACCATGCTCTGATACCACCTGAAAGTCCCTGGGACTCCCTGGATCGATGATGAATAACATCCACTGCACTCGAACAGACGTGAAATCAACAAAAACATGAAAGATAGAAAGATGTAGAAGATGATGATCACAAAGATCTAAACCTAGCTCTCTTTCACTAACACATAGTCTCTCTCCCTCTCTCTAGAATGTGCACACACTAATGGAGGGTGGCTAGGGTTTGTGAGAGTTGCCCAAAAGGCTTGTTTTTAATCTAACCTATACACACATATATATATAGGCTAGGGCAACAAACTCTGACAAACATGGACACACAAGTCCTGACAAACACTTAGTCCGAATTTATATACATATTCGGACTCCCTTAGAAACCCTGACAACACATATCCCTATCCGAATTTAACTGATAAATTCAGACACATACAATACAAATTCGGAATGCTAACTTGGACCATTGACTTGGTTTACTAGAACTGATAAAACACAGTTACCCAGCGAGAGCTGCACTTACAAGTTCTTTATTCATTCTTTGCATTATTGTTTCATTAGTTGAGTGTAGGGTTTTGTGATTGATTCTTATTTTCTTTTCATGATTCACTTTATTGAAGATCATAACATGTACTTATAACCTTTACCCTTTTAATTTAGTATTATGACTTCTTATTTTTAGTGTGAAGTATATGATTGTAATGTATAAGGTCAAAGTATGAGGTCTTTCACTTTAGATGTTGTTACATTTGTCGTAAAACGGGTTCCAAAACCCGCTACGTTAAAATTCTAGAATTTATTAAATGTTTCGCTACGCATGTATTCATTTTATAAATTATATTAGTTAATTTTTATAGTTAATAAATAAACTAGAATGTAAATATATTGAATAAATAAAAGAATAAAAATAATACTAATAAATAAAAGTTCAAAAATAAGAAAATAAAGGAAAAACGGCAACCGGGTTCGAACCCGGGTCCCCATCAAACACACAAACAACTTACACCACTGCGACACCTGCACAACATCTGATATACCCAAGTTAATTAATCCTTTATATTTACGTTTATCTTGATCTGAATTCAAAAGAGAAAACCCCCGCCTGTAACTGACTGTAACTTCCAAATCAGTAGCAATTTCCGTTTCAATCTTAAATTAAACCCAAGAAACTGATTTCCAATCATGTATTAAAACTAAATCATAATTCAATTCGGTTACAAAATCAATGTGGCAATCACTCCTTTGATCGAAACGGATAAAACCAAAATTTAACCCAATTCAGTACCTTCACCTATAAATACCGACCTTTGAACCTTTAGAAACTCGCTCACACTCGCACAAACACCTTGCAAACACACTGAAGATACTTTGGTTTTCAAATCGCATTTCGCCAGAAAATTGTTGTCGCCGGAAACATCACCAGAGTACACCCCTGATCGGTACAATCATCTTAATTCTTTTGCTATCACTTGTTTAGTGTTTTATTATCTCAAAACAATTAATCAAAACTGTATAAATGGTTAACAGTCGGGTTTACGATTGCTGGGTTTTTAAAAAGGAAGAAGATGATGTTTTCGTATATTATAAGAATAATTAAGAACGGGTATTTAACCGGGTTAGACACACAGTCCAGCGGTGGACTGTGTGCAAATACAAAGCACACGTCCCAGGTTCGAATCTCACACGTATCCAACTCTTTGAAATAAAAACCAATTTTTTTTAAAACATGTTCAGAACACCACTGAGTAAGTATTTATGACTAATATAATAGTGGGTTGATACGGGTTAGACACACAGCCCAACTGGTTGGGCTGTGTGCACATGAACCGTAGATCTCGAGATCGAGCCAGGTTAATTGTAACCGATTTTGGCCGTTAAAAAAATCTTTTTAAATAAAAACAAAATATAGTTAAGCTAGTTAGTGTATATATATAATTAAAATAGAGATTATTTCGGATTAGACACGTAGCTCAGTAGGTAGAGCTGCGTGCACGTATACGGGAGGTCACGAGTTCGAACCTCACACGATGCCTATAATACCAAAGTCAACGCGGTCCGACCGGTCAACCCTGTAAAAGGTATATTTTTTTATAATTATTTTCTTTATTATTTTATTTGAAAACATTTAAAAATACTTCAAAATATGACTTTTTAAGTTTAAAATTGTAATAAATACCACAAAAATAGATCTAAAAATCTAATAAAAGGCATTAATTAGAAATATTAATTTCAAATAGAAGATATATATTTATCGAATTATTACGTGATTATTTAGGTTAGTTTTCCCTCGTCGGTTGAATCATAAATTCGTGCGCATTCAGCATCATCAAGGAACGCACCCACTGTGAGTGAATTCTTACAAATTCCCCTTTTTATTCATGTTTTGGGGTGTATCATGTGTCATTTATACATTTCGTTTATTCAAACCCTTGTGCTATTACCATTATATGAACTATCGTGTGATGTAAATGTTGTTTGTTGTATTGCAAGTTTATATTTTTGTCAAGTTGCGTGCAAATCATTCATTAGGCCCTTTAGTTCCTCGTTGGAGACGAGTTGAGCATCAGGTGCCTCATTAGATCGGCTCCGTTTGATTGAGTCTGGATCTCATTGTTCATCATTTGGTATGTGTGTGTGTGCATTAAGTGATATTATGTGTTTTGTGTTTTAATTTACATATACGTATACTCATATTTGGTTATGCACCTTTTTATTCAAATAACCAATATAACTAATTCTTTTAAATATTTAAATAAGATTCACTCGCCAACTTTTGTTGACCCAAAACCCTATTTTTACACATGATACAGGTGGACAGAGCAAGGAACACATAGGAAATTGCCTTAGAAGAAAAATAAAGAAGTCAGAAAAATGTATTTGAACATGTTGTGCTTGTATGTTTATTGTAATTTCTTATTTAAATAGAAATAATAAATATGACACTTTATAGTAAATGTCATGAGCTTTGATAAAAAAAACCCAATCATGCCCCGACTACCATTTCCGCTGTGGGTCAGGGTGTGACAGATTGGTATCAAAGCTTTTGACTATAGAGATATAGGATAGGTTATTAGACCCTTAGAGCCTATACTATAGTTGATTAGATTTTAATTGTTTATGTGGTTACATGCAAACTCATGATGTTTATTTGTTTCGTATTTATTACACACACAAATGCATGTAAACACTTCTACTATCATTTTGCGTGATACTTAATTAGTTATACTTGTTGTCAAACATAACATGCTTACATATACATTCATTACGCATATTGCAATGTTCATGTAACATTTGTAAAAATCGGGTCTCCAAAACCCGCTCCGTTTTGTAATCAAGTACCAGATTATAAAAGTTACATTAAATATTTATGATTATTTTGAGTTAAAACGATAATAATTAATAAATAAACTAAACTATAAAAATTATATTTGATAAAAAGTTAAAATAAAATAAATAAATAAATAATGAAGCTGCCGGGAGTCGAACCCGGGTCAGCCAAGACGCTGCAACAACTTAACACTCATTCCCTAAACCACTCCGCCACAATGTGTTTTCTGTTAACTCTAGCAACACAAATGAAACTTATACACAAACTCAGTTAAACCGATGGCGCCATCTGAGAAACGGTAATCGGCAAACCAAGCGTCAAATCGATTGTTTACCTCACACATTCAGTTATAACCGATGCACGACGGTTTTTAATCAATCGGAAATTGATTAAACTTAAAGACTCATCATTGTTGATTTTAAAACCGAAAAAGGAACATCAAGTTCTGAATAACTCAAACTCCAGACACTCTCGCGATTCAGAGAGATCATACCAATACTCCAATTCTTTTTCGTCGCATTTTCAGACCATCAGAGCGCCTAAAACAGCTCGCCGGAATTCTCTGCAAAAGTCGCCGGAAAACCGTATTCAACTCAAACCGGTAAAATACTTCTACTTTACGGTTTCAATCTATTGTTAGAACCTTACTAACATTAACCCATCGCTCAAAATCAACCACAGACGACATTGCTGGACTTTCTGTGTTCGCCGGAAAATTCCTGGAATTGCCGGAAACTCGTTAATTACCGGTATGCACATTCCAACGTACTGATAATCAATACTCATTAGTTCAATTTCATATCTAATCCCTTAAACCTGTTAATAGATTCTCTCAGCCGAAGGTTTCAAAAACAGAGCCGACAAGTTTCGCCGGACTCTCTGAAGAAGACAACCTGTTCGGTATCTTCTTTCCCCAAACTGTTCGGTTCAATGCATTCAAACTAGACATCATGTTTATTAACTAGATTAATCACGAATCGGTTGTTTGATTGAGGTCTGTGTTCGTAATGAAGAAGACGAGTTCAGTAATGACTTAAGATTAATTAAAATCGGAAGTTTAAACGGGTTAGACACACAGTCCAGCGGTGGACTGTGTGCAAACAAAAACTATACACGTCCCGAGTTCGATCCCTGCTACACGCACGCCTTGTGTAATAACATGCCTTTTTGATCAAGAACTAAACCGGGTTAAAGCAGATAGTTGTTAAGTATAATAAAAACCGAGATAATAACCGGGTTAGACACACAGTCCAGCGGTGGACTGTGTGCAACATGAACTACACATCACGCGTTCGAAACCCGTCACGAGCACCGGTCCGATTGAATTAAAATGTTTTTGCAAATAAAGGAAATTCGGTTAATTCAAATAAGTGTATAAATATAATTAAAAACGAGTTTATTTCGGGTTAGACACGTAGCTCAGTTGGTAGAGCTGCGTGCACGCGAACGGGAGGTCGCCGGTTCGAATCCCACCCGGCGCAGATTTATTCGCTGACCGAACCGGTCAACGGTCAACGGTCAACGGTCAACGCTAAAAAAATATATTTTTTTTATATTTTTATTTATTTAATTTAATTTAAAAATCAATTAAAAATACTTAAAAATAACATTTTGAAAGATAGAAAATAGCCATAAACTCACAAAAATATATCTAAAAATTTCATTAAAATCCTTAATAAAATCCATCCATTTAATATATTTTTCCATTATTATTTAGGTTAGTATTCCTCGTTGATCCGCTCATCTAAATCGTGCGCATCTCACCATCTCCAATCCAACGCACCCAATGTGAGTGAATCTTACAAATTCCCCGTTTTAATCACGTTTTTGGGGTGTATCATGTGTCTTTGTTTATATACATATTATAACTAAACCATTGTGCATACATCATATCATGAACATGTGTATTTAGTTTGTTGCTGTTAAGTAGTTATTATTGGATGCAATTTATTATTTCAGTACATGCAATTGCCGAGGCCGCCGCTCCCCATTTATGAGCGTTGAGCATGTTCCCCATTTTATTATGCGGTTGAACCTGGCGTGCCCGCATACGATCGGCTCCGTTTGATTGAGCCTTGATCGCACAGTTCATTTTACATTTTCAGTACATGCAATACGATCGGCTCCGTTTGATTGAGCCTTGATCGCACAGTTCATTTTACATTTTCAGTACATGCAATACGATCGGCTCCGTTTGATTGAGCCTTGATCGCACAGTTCACTTATGTTATTTATCGTATGATATTGGTATGTTCATGTATGCAATCAAGTGTTATTGTATGTTATAATTGTAACTGTTTTTTGCCATTGCTTGATTACTTACATTTGCTCATTTATGATTATGCACAATTTTTCATTGATAAACTAACCATTAACTCATTAATAAATGTTTATCTAATAAGGTTCACTCGCCAACTTATGTTGACCCAAAAACTCCCATTTTACACATGATACAGGTGAACCAGCAGCAGTTAGGAACACATAGGACCTGGATTAGAAGAAATAAAACGATTTAGTATTGGGATTGTTATGTTTGGTTATTTCCTTTGTATTGAATGAACATGTTTGGATGTTTGAAAATGTAACTTTGACTTTATTAATTATGAAACATAATAGTAAATGTCATGTGCTTTGGTGATAACCCAATTATGCCCCGACTCTTATTTCCGCTGCAGGTCGGGGTGTGACAGTTCACATATTCAAATCATCCTCATATTTTCTTTATTCAAGATTTTGTGGAATTTTCGTTTTTCAATCTCCTCAAAGTAAGTTCTATGGCGGGCATGTAGTAACTGGAAGGGTACGAAAACCGGTAGTCGAAACGTCCTGTCTAGGTTGGCAATCGTATAAATCCAATATAACGGACTAGTTTGCCTACCTGGGGACCAACGATGAGAGTACGAAGGACCTATTAGGCCAAAGCATGCCACACCAAACGTCGCATTAACTAACCCCACTTTGAGTCGTCACTGTGTCTATACCAGGACACCCTCCGACCCTATACTTTGCAGTCATGTTTTACGATTTTCATTCGGTGGCGCAAGTGTTAACAGGCCAACACCAATGTGAACCCTACCAGAGCCCAGTATTCATGGGGGCCCACATGACTACCAAGGCCAAGTAAGGGGACATATGGGAGCCCAAACATGAGCAAAGCCCAAGACATCCGATGGATGTAGCAAATTTATTTTCTTCATTTGTTTTGTGAATGTTCATTTCTAAATACGACACATGACACCTAAAACGTCAAACTCATACTCTCGATACGTATTCCTAGTAGATGTCTTCTAGACACCCTCGTAGAGGTAGGAGATCAGGAAAATTCCGCGAGCGCATGGCTGCCCAAATCGCTCAACAAATGGCCATCGTAATACCCAACATCGTAGTTCAAGTCCAACAAGCCCTTGTCGCCAATCCTATCACCCCAACCAATCTAGAAGGACAAAATGTCGCCAACCCTCCTCTCAACACCACTAAATGCACCTTCAAGAATTTCAAATCCTACGATCCTCCAAAATATGAAGGGACTGAAGGTGTCACCGCTCTCATCCATTGGTTTGAGGAGATGGAAAACACTGTTCTCAATTGCGACTGCCCCGATGATTGCAAGGTGCGATATGCTACCGGTCGTTTGTTCAGAGTAGCACTTACATGGTGGAATACAGAGAAGGCCAAGCGAGGTGCTGAGGATGCTATGACTTTGACTTGGGAAGAGTTGAGGGAGATAATAACAAGACGTTTCTGTCCAAGAAGCGAAATCAAGAAATTAGAAGATGAGTTCTACTCTTTGAAACAAAAGGAGGGCGACCACACCACATACACCAAGAGATTCTTGAGTTGAATCAGATGGTCCCCAACTTGTTCACTCCCCTCTACCGTTTGATCGAGCACTACATTCGAGGTATTCCTTCAAAAATTCAAGACCCTGTAATAAGTACCACACCTGCAACTTTGGAAGCAGCAATGGAGTTAGCTACATAGCTCACCGAAAACCACATACAGAATAAAGACTTTAAGGAGGTGAAGAAGAAGGATAAAGCATCAACCGAAACCTCAAACTCAACCCAGACCGAATCCTCTTCTCAACCCACTTCTAAGAGAAAACGAGATGGGCAAAATCTCGCTGTCACCCAAGGCAATCAACCAGCTCCACAAGCTGTACCCCTCCAAGCTATCCCAATCACTCAAGTAGCACCCAACACTACTTACCCAAATAAGAAACCTTACATTGGACCTCACCCTCAATGCAACACCTGTTTTTTTATCACCATCCATCTACCGTACCTTGTCGACTGTGTGCTAATTGTGGGCGTTATGGTCATTTGAGCAAAACTTGTCGCACCCCTCGAAACCAAGCTTCACCCCCTACCTAAAACATGATCCAATCATATCAACAACCCCAATACCCCATGTTTCCACATGTTCGAGCTTGCTTTAATTGTGGGGACCCTACCCATTTTAGAAACACGTGCCCTCGATTGGTTAACATCATAAACGCCCAAGCTCAAGCAAACCCAGTTAACCAAGCAAATCAAGAAAACCCAGCACTACCACCTTAGCAAGAGGAAGAGCTTACAACATCAACGCCAATCCTGTTGAAGATAATAACGGCCCAAACGAACAACCCAACTAGCCTTCCCTCACCAAGAATCAAGACTCATCTCCAATCGTCTAGTTGTTAATATTTTTCTCAATCTTTACGTATCCCAGTTATAAATTGGGAATTTATGTATCCAAGAATTTTAATGCGAATTGATATTACAGTTTTGTTTTATATCTTTACTCATTGATTTAACTTTCATATCATCATACATCACGACGTATCTTGATCTCATCATTTAAAGAAGTTGGGTTGTGTCTCACTTTTTCATAGACTGACCCCTTCATCATAACAAACGAGAGAGGTACTGTCGTCATTCAGTCATGTATTCTTTCAGATTTGAGACTCAAGCTTTGGCTGTTGTGTTTGTTTTGTAGATTTTAGAATCACATAGAACTAATCATAACTTACTGACAAAGCCAATGAAAATTTGACAAGAATATGGTGGATACGCCGATGGTACTTCCTATATATAAGTATTCTTGTTAAAGGATCAAAAGCATTGTCAGGCGGTTATGAGAAGTTCCGTGTAGGTTTTAATATCGTCATGGTTGAAGTTTTGTTTTATGATATAACCTTATCTTTTCAAACGTATCAATTCTCTCAAAACTCTTATGCATGAGATCATACCTAGTCAATCAACTATGTTTATCCATGTTTCGCATTTTTATACTTTAGGCATCAAAAAGCGATTCCTATAGTAGGGTATTCAACCCCTACTAGGAACGTTACCGCCTCATTTAGAACTCAAAATTTCACACTCCTCTGGTTATGTAATCGTCAAATCCAAGCATCACACCTCCGTTTTCTATTAATAGATATTCAAATTTTTGTCAGAATTCAAAAGCGAGGATCTGAGTTTACTTGGGAACGTGAAGATTTAATGCTCGGAAAATACCCGTATCTTACCCTATTACAATTTCTACCTAAATTTCGGGACGAAATTTCTAAAAGTAGGGGATACTGTAACATTCTTCGTAAAACGGGTTCCAAAATCTGCGCCGTTAAAATTCTAGAATTTATTAAATGTTTCGCTACGCATGTATTCATTTTATAAATTATATTAGTTAATTTTTATAGTTAATAAATAAACTAGAATGTAAATATATTGAATAAATAAAAGAATAAAAATAATACTAATAAATAAAAGTTCAAAAATAAGAAAATAAAGGAAAAACGGCAACCGGGTTCGAACCCGGGTCCCCATCAAACACACAAACAACTTACACCACTGGGACACCTGCACAACATCTGATATACCCGAGTCAATTAATCCTTTATATTTACGTTTATCTTGATCTGAATTCAAAAGAGAAACCCCGCCTGTAACTGACTGTAACTTCCAAATCAGTAGCAATTTCCGTTTCAATCTTAAATTAAACCCAAGAAACTGATTTCCAATCATGTATTAAAACTAAATCATAATTCAATTTGGTTACAAAATCAATGTGGCAATCAATCCTTTGACCGAAACGGATAAAACCAAAATTTAACCCAATTCAGTACCTTCACCTATAAATACCGACCTTTGAACCTTTAGAAACTCGCTCACACTCGCACAAACACCTTGCAAACACACTGAAGATACTTTGATTTTCAAATCGCATTTCGCCGGAAAATTGTTGTCGCCGGAAACATCACCGGAGTACACCCCTGATCGGTACAATCATCTTAATTCTTTTGCTATCGCTTGTTTACTGTTTTATTATCTTAAAACAATTAATCAAACTGTATAAATGGTTAACAGTCGGGTTTACGATTGCTGGGTTTTTAAAAAGGAAGAAGATGATGTTTTCGTATATTATAAGAATAATTAAGAACGGGTATTTAACCGGGTTAGACACACAGTCCAGCGGTGGACTGTGTGCAAATACAAAGCACATGTCCCGGGTTCGAGTCTCACACGTATCCAACTCTTTGAAATAAAAACCAAATTTTTTTAAAACATATTCAGAACACCACTGAGTAAGTATTTATAACTAATATAATAGTGGTTGATACGGTTAGACACACAGCCCAACTGGTTGGGCTGTGTACACATGAACCGTAGGTCTCGAGATCGAGCCAAGTTAATTGTAACCGATTTTGCCATTAAAAATTTTTTTAAATAAAAACAAAATATAGTTAAGCTACTTAGTGTATATATATAATTAAAATAGAGATTATTTCGGGTTAGACACGTAGCTCAGTTGGTAGAGCTGTGTGCACGTATACGGGAGGTCACGAGTTCGAACCTCACACGATGCCTATAATACCAAAGTCAACGCGGTCGACCGGTCAACCCTGTAAAAGGGTATATTTTTTTATAATTATTTTCTTTATTATTTTATTTAAAAATCATTTTAAAATACTTCAAAAATATGACTTTTTAAGTTTAAAAATTGTAATAAATACCACAAAAATAGATCTAAAAATCTAATAAAAGGCATTAATTAGAAATATTAATTTCAAATAGAAGATATATATTTATCGAATTATTACGTGATTATTTAGGTTAGTTTTCCTCGTCGGTTGAATCATAAATTCGTGCGCATTCAGCATCATCAAGGAACGCACCCACTGTGAGTGAATTCTTACAAATTCCCCTTTTTATTCATGTTTTGGAGTGTATCATGTGTCATTTATACATTTCGTTTATTCAAACCCTTGTGCTATTACCATTATATGAACTATCGTGTGATGTAAATGTTGTTTGTTGTATTGCGAGTTTATATTTTTGTCAAGTTGCGTGCAAATCATTCATTAGGCCCTTTAGTTCCTCGTTGGAGACGAGTTGAGCATCAGGTGCCTCATTAGATCGGCTCCGTTTGATTGAGCTTTGATCTCATTGTTCATTATTTGGTATGTGTGCGTGTGCATTAATTGATATTATGTGTTTTGTGGTTTAATTTACATATACGTATACTCATATTTGGTTATGCACATTTTTATTCAAATAACCAATATAACTAATTCTTTCAAATATTTAAATAAGATTCACTCGCCAACTTTTGTTGACCCAAAACCCTATTTTTACACATGATACAGGTGGACAGGTTGAAGCAAGGAACACATAGGAAATTGCCTTAGAAGAAAAATAAAGAAGTCATGAAAAATGTATTTGAACATGTTGTGCTTGTATGTTTATTGTAATTTCTTCTTTAAATGAAATAATAAATATGAAACTTTATAGTAAATGTCATGAGCTTTGATAAAAAAAAACCCAATCATGCCCCGACTACCATTTCCGCTGCGGGTCAGGGTGTGACAGATTTCTTGTTGTAATTTTGTTTATTTTTTTTCGTTCTCTTAATAAAGCATAAGCGAAAGTTTGGTTCATACAATTCTCAAATTTTTAATAAAATTTGAATCAAAGTTTCATTTGTCACATTGTTTGGTTGGATAATCTATAAGTTGAAATTAAAGTTTCTTATTTTTTTTCTAGAATTTTTGGTACATGCTTCTACTAAAAAGTTCCTCAAATCAATGAGGTCGATCAACCACAACTACCACCGGTGTCTAGATCATTGCTATATCGACCTCCACTCAGTTGTTACTCTGATTTGTATTAGGTTTTCCATTATTTTTGCTTTGAAGTGAGTGTAATTTAGTTGAGTATAAATTTTGATTTGAATATATATATAATATATATATATATATATATATATATATATATATATTGTCAACATGTAAAGTCCATTGTATGTGAAGTATATAAAGTTTCAAAGACATCGCCCAATCACACATACAAGACGTTATCTCAAGGACTTGGTGTAAAATGTGAATCTGGGTTTAGCTGTATTTATAGGATATTGTTTTGTTTATGAACATATATCATTACAATAGTGAAACACTAAGTTAAAAATAGAGAAAATGATGTAAGTTGGTTTAGTGGTTTTGATAGTCGTCCACTTATGTTGTTAAATCACAAATAGAGACTTCATATGTTCATGTTGCCATTGAACAAAAATTAAAAAAAAAAACGAATCAGGAAACATAGCAAAACTATCAGTTGTTATGAAGTTGAAAATGACAAAGATGTTCTTGAATTATTTGTGATGAATGGTTGTATATGAATCTAGATGCCTTAACCCTAAACTATATTGTAACTGTGCATATACTTTTATAGTTTTGTATGAATCTTTTTTATGAGGCACTTTTTATGATTTATAATTGCTAAAACTATACATTTTTTAACTATGCAAGCCTTTTTTTCTGGAGATATGATTTGGTTGAGGCTGAATTTTCTAAGTGTCGTTTTGATGTAAAGCATGGACATATTGTTGGGTTTCAGGTTTGCAATTTCGATTTGCAATCTTGCTTTGTTTATTTTACTAATGGTCTTGAGATAGAATGTTAGATAATTGATACATACTATCTTTGGTCATCAGGGATCCTACAAAAAATTGTTTGGTGTTAGTGAACCATGGTTCGTTATATGTTACAGCCAGGATAGGACTTATGCTAAAAGATAATAGATGCTTTATGTTGTGGAGCATGTCTGGGATAATTGGATTTGAGTGTTAAATGTGACTTTAAAAGGTTTGTGAATAACTAACAATTAAGCTCAAAACAATTTTGTATTATTAATAAAGATAAGTAATCACAAACGAGAAATCATCATCAATAACTATATTCAATGATAATCAAATGTACAAAAGTTTTACAGAATGTTGACTCTACAGACTCCCTTTCAGACTGATCACTTTATCAAAACTGTTCGTACACAAGAAAAAGTGAGGTGTAGTGATGAATAGATCTTTAACCGGTGAGATCTATTTATACCACGTACGAAAGCTATGTTCGTGATAGGTGACATCCCTGATAGTGACATCTAACATTCCTAACAGAAAAGATTCCACAGATGTTGCAAACAACTATGCTAAACAATAGAAAACAAGTATTATTACATTGGGAAACATATGTTTAGGCTATCTACTATTGCTTTGATCCAAACATCTGTTTGGTCAGATAGATATTTGGTCTTCTTCATTAAACTTTTGCTTCAATAGACTTTTGCTTCAACAGACTTTAGGCTTCAACAGACCTTGTTTCTTCATGAACAGTGGTTCCAAGATTTTAAACAGATGTTTGCTTGTTTCAAAGATACTCAGATTTAAAGTGTTCAAGATTCATTATCTTTGAAGAGAATCTGGTTCAAGCTTCTATTTCGGCTTTTGAATACCATATGTTCTTTCGTAGGTCCAATATTGAGGCAAAGCGGGGTCAAACATGATCAACTCGAGTCCATGAGTAGTCACCGTGGATTATTGTTAAGCAGATGCAAGAAGGGTATAAACCCATCCAAAACCGAAAACTTAGTTAATTAGTTAACATATTGATTTAGATTATTTTGTGTGACACGTGTGGTACGGAACGAGCATCATGAACCCGAACTATCTTTTGTCTCTCTGCTTTAAAAAGAACGAGACTTATTCCTCCATTATTTGTGCCCAAAAATCAGAATAGTCCTTCCGTTTTCAAATATCTTTTAAAACTATCTGATTTTAAGTTTGTGTTGCTTCACATGAGTTATCAAATCTGCTGCTAATTGACTTTTAGTTTACTTACCTTTCCTTTAGCTTGGGTGTTCTTAAAACTGTTATGACTTCATTTAGACAAAATTGTCGATAATTTTCTTAGTGTAGTAACCTTAAACCTTTGTGTAGTTTATTGAATTTACGTACGTTTTGACCTTTCTTAACTTTTAGTCATATGTATATTTTAGTTTATGGAAGCCTGCAACAAGAAGCAAAAAACAAAGGCGGAAAGCAATGAAATTTAGAAAACTTGGGTTAAAGAAACATCCTTTTTTTTTTAAACTAACCTAACGAACATCAACTACAAACCTTTTGTAATTACACATGTGGTAATTGTAATGTTTTTTAATCATGGTATAATTATCCTACTGATACCGAACCAAAGCGATATCTAACAATTTTTTGTTCTGCTCCCTCCGCAATGAGCGACTTGAATACCACTAGTTCTTCTTTAAATGATGAAAAAAAAAAAATTTTAAATTATATAAACAAACTTTCTTTTTCTTTTATCCATATTTAGTCACATATAATTTTTGTCATATATAATAATATATTACACTTCTGTAGAGCTAGTAATTTTGTTTTTTAAGCGTCAATTTCAGCACTTATGCTATAAGCAATACACATCGGTATTGAAATCGGTATTATCAAAACATGTATAGGTATTCGTTTTATGGTTTTTTATTGATTTAAAACATGTGTCATAAGCTATACCGACTACTGGTACTGTAACCAACCGGATTGATACAGACCGACAACATCAGTACAGGTACCAATATTATCAAAACCGGTATCATTATTTGTTTTCGATTGGTTCTGTAAGGACCGAACAAATACCGACCGAATAACATTTGTACCAATGTTGATATTGTCGCAACCAATATCGGTATTTGTTTGAATTAAGAGTTAACTTCGTTTTTGCTCCCTGTGGTTTGACCATTTTAACGCTTTTGCCCCAATAGTTTAAAAATAGTCATTTTCCTCCTGATGTTTCTATTTTATTGCCAATTTGCTCCACGCTCTAACTCAATTAAAAATATCAGTTAAAGTAAGGGTAATTCGTAATTTTATAAATAAGTATTCCATTTTATTAATTCTTTAAATTTGTTTTTGTCTTTTATTAATATTAAAAAGAAAAATATAAAATTTTAATTATTTATTATTAATAATATATATAACACCAGCATCTCCATCCAACATCGACATCACATCTCCATTGACCAGCAACACCACTTTCTGCTACCAGACCACTACCACCATCCTGACATTACTAGCCCGCCATCTCCACCAACCCACCACCATGCTCCACCATCCCGACATTACCATCCCGCCATCAACACCACCTTCTTCGGAGCTAACCAAACCGAAGTAAATCGGACCTAACCTCCGCCGCCGCTGGCACTTGAAGATCTTATAATCGGTCAAAGTTTGTTATGATATCCGATCAAATGTTTTTTAGGGTTTCAAATCACATTAGCATATCTCTGTGTCGCTGCCGCTTGAAGATTTTGTGGGGGTCGTTGGCGGTTCAGATCTGCAATGGTGTTAATGGGCTTTAGAGAGAGAGACAATTCAGAATATGTCGCGCGGAATGGTGGTGGTGGGGATGGTGCTTGTTTCAGATCTGTCAGTGTGGTGGTGGTGTGCCGTACAGGATGGTGGCACTTCAAATCTGCGATGTTGTGTGGTGGTGGTGTGTCGTACGGGATGGTGGCGGTTCAAATCCGCCGGTGTTGTGGTGGTGTGGGATGGTGGTTGATGCTGGTTGGGGTGATGGTAATGTCTGGTGGTAATGGAAGTGGTGGTTGCGGTGGAAGTGTGTGGTGGTTGCAGTGGATGGTGAGTAGGGGATGGTGATTGATGGTGGTGGTGTCTAATGGTAGTGGTGTTGATGGGTATAGAGAGAGAAGGCTCATGAATGATGAATTGAGGAATGAATTAGATTTTGGTAGGTAATAATAAATAAATAATAGATATTAATATGTAAAATTACTGAATTACCCTTCTTTGAACTGAAAAGACAAAAGTGTCCTTGCTTTTAACAAAAAATTGAACAGATTAAGGCCGGGAAGTATATTAGAGAACCAATAGAAACATCAGGGAGTAAAATAGCTATTTTTAAAGTACTAAGACAAAATTATTAAAACGACTAAACCACAGGAAGCAAAACGGAAGTTAACACTTGAATTAATTTTGGAAATTAATATATGCTAATCGTATTTAAGCAGAAAACACGAATGTAAACAACAAAAGAACAATTTGTTTACATATTCAGTGATAATATGATATGATGATTTATACAAATAAACGAAATACAATGTTTAGGTTCAAGACGTTAACAGTAGCCAAACTAAACTAAAACAAATAGTATAATCATTACAATAATTTTTCTAAAAAACGTTTTCTTGAGAATTGTTTCTCCTAAAATAATACGTAAATAATAAAAAACGTTTTCTTAGAATTGTTTCTCCTAAAATAATACGTAAATAAGAATATTAAACGTCAACCGAAAAATTAAGCTCCACAAGAACATTTGTTTCAAAAAAGATACGGAAAACGGAATTTATTTATGTTTTATTTTTTTTAAATTATTCGTGTATTATAAATGTTTTTTTAGAATAAGTTATAAAGAATTAGGGAGCTCGGTATAAACTGTACTCATGTAACCCCTGATTTTTCATACTTTCTATATTTAGAAAGCTAGACTTGTATTGCTATTTCCGAAACCTTTGTAATCTTGTATTCGTCCTATCGTTGCAATCGTAGTAATTCGAGACTTGAATCATAATGAAACTCGTAATTTTATTCAAATCATGTTATACATATTCATACATTCATGCACAGGATACTTGATACTTTGATACTTGAAAACTTGATAAACTTGCAAATACGTGACATTCACACTTCACACAAAACTTATACATGATGTATATACTTAATCAAATTCGTTTTATACTTATACAATCTTTGATACATGCCTCATATGCTTAAAGGTCCCAAAATGATCTTAAAACAATTAATATGTAACAACAAGGCAAGGCCCCAATCAATAAATCAAAAGAATAGAATTTTGTGACTCTGACCCGGGCCTTGCAGACCGCATGGACATCCCCATACGGTCCGCATGGGGTCTGGCGGGCAGCTGGTCAACCAGCCGCGCAAATCACGAAATCCCAACACTTAATTCCACCCAATCATCTCTAAACCACCTTTAATTACCTCCCAACCAACCCTAACTCAATCCCCTATAAAACCCATGCCCTCTCCACACATTTTACACTTTGCAAACTCACTTAAATCCTTTCAAACACATCAAAATCTCTTAAATATCAAGAAACATTGGTAGATTCACCCTACTTCACAAAATGAGCATAACTTGCTCATTTCTTAGTCTTTTTGCTTGATTCTTTCTTCTAATTACTTTGATAAACCTTAGTTTGATTCCACGGATTCTCCTTAGAGAATCCAGATCTGGAAGTTCACCTAAAGGGCTCCAAACTTTCTGTTTTGAACAAAACTTCTTCAAACTTATGTTTTACCTCAAACAAACTTGTGTACTTGTGCTCCTAATCAATTTTATGGTTAGTGAGCCTAATCAAGATTGTTCTACATGAAATATGGAGTGTTCTAACACTCTAAACTTTCTGTTTTAATGAGCTTTAAGCTCATAAGTGATGCCAAGTCTTCAACTTGAAGATAGTGTGACTACAAGGTTAGCTTGGGCTATCCTACATCCAAGTCCACACATCACTTGATGGTTTCTCATTTCCATCCAAAGTAGCTTGCTAGATTGAAAGTAACACAACCCCGTCTAGCCTTCGACTTGTGTCGACGTCAGCTCACCGGTTGTAGATTACTTGGCTACTTAGTATAGTGATAACATGTAATTTCATTTCCTTTATTATCCTTGTTCTTGACCCTCCTTATTGTCTATGACAACTTGTGTAGTAGTGAACTTACGTGAGATTCCTAAATGGAAGATTCATCTTCCTACCTCCTACATGACTTCTATGACATCCTTGATTGGACTTATGATATAACATATGTAAATAAGCTATATAATATACTTAAAACGAAACCTTGATAATGACTAAATAATCATATGTCAAGTTACTAAGTTTAATCACTAAAGTGTTTAGTTCCTCGTTACGATTCTAATAGGTGTTACAACCTATGAAATCACATAAACCCTAATGGGTTCTCATAGTGTCAAAACGAGTGCTAGACCTTGGTGAATATTTTCGTATACGTTATTTTGTTATGCTTGTTCCAAATTCCGAATCTTCCATCAACATCCAATACTCACACCTATGTTTTCCTCTTGTAGGATAACTCGGTTTTCCTCCCACAACCAAACAACTCTTCATGGATTCAACAAGTTGGAAAGCTTGCAAAACCGTGAGTACACTCGACCCATTTTCTTTAGGTGTAACATGTTTACCTTATACAAAACTCACTAAACTTATGCTTTATACTTTGCACGAAACAATCCAAATACATAAACACTTTGATACATTACTTGATACTTATATTTGGAATATTCTTATGTAATACCATAGTCATTAGCTTATTACGAGCCTCCATTTGACATGTATAGCGCTATAGGAGTAATGCACCACCCGTGAACGAGAGGTCATGTTAAATTATCTTTATTTTGCGTATGCAAGAGGGTTGACTAGAAATATTGCATGCCATGTATAATGCTCTTGTATAAAACTTAGTAAACCTTATGCTTTTATGTATGCTTCTACCTAAACTTGTGTACTCGCCTTTGCTTTGCATTGAACTTTATTTTAAACATGTTACAGGTTGACGAAGATGATGCTATGAAATTGAAGTAGCGTTGATGCTAGATACACATTTAGACGCCTTAGGTTTATTAATGTTGTATCAATTTTGTCTTTGTTATTGTTGTTATTTGAAAATTTCATGTATTGTAATGACAATTTATCATGAAATGAAATTCGGATTTAATTAACTATTGTCACGTTAGCGTTGTGAGCAATGAGTAATCTTTTTTCGTCTCGCCTCGATGTTTCCGCCATCGGTTGAGGTGTGACAACTGAAAATCCCAAAAAAGGGTATTGGTACCGGTACCGAAAACACCCAATATGATACGGTTCGGTACTGGTACGGACCGGTATTTGATGGTAAAATTCGGTAAATACCGGTAGCAAATTGGTATCGAAAACGGTAAATGTCGGTACCCAAAATCAACTCAGTTCAGGAAATTTGGTACTGGTACCCGGTACCATTTGCTCATCCCTAGAAGGAATACAATACTTATGATATCTTTACAAATAAATAATTAAGGGTCTGTTTGGTATGTGGTAATAAAATTGATGATAGAATGGAATGAGCGAGGTAATAGAATTGACAACGGAATGAAATAGATCATTTTATTCCATTGTGATATTTGATTAATCATATGTAAATAAAATGAATCATTACTTTGTACAATTTGTTGGACAAAAAAAACGAAGTAACCAAACACAATTGTATTAAAAACGATAAAAATATAATTGCCTCAGTAATGATAATAATAATATATTAATGGTAAAAAAATTAATAATAACAAATTGATAAATATTAGTATTAGTATTAATAATAATATATTTCTTTCGTTCCTCAAGGAATTAAACGAAAACACCCCCTTATCGAGAAATGTAAATTATTATATTTGGAGTTCTATTCATTTGAAATGCTCCATTCCATTACCACATAATAACTAAACATGTTTTTTCTCATTCTATTAGAATAATCCATCCCATTCTACCTTCTATTCCTTCAACCAAACCTACATAAATGAATAAGTAGTCGATGAAATGGTATCATGTAATAAAATTTGGAGTGAGAAACTTATAAATTAGATTTTCTCTAGATATAACATTAAAACACTATTTAACGAGTAAAAACATTAATCGACACACGAATGTTGTGTCGTATTAACTCACAAAACTTAGAACGAAACGTAAAATGAAATGTAAAAACATTGAACCACACACACACACGTTGCGCCATGTTAACTTCAAAATTTAGAACGAAGCGTAAAAGAAAAATCTATGAAAGATGAAAAGTATAGGAGACCAAAGTTGAAAAGTAAGAAAGTCGTGAGGTTAAATTGTAAAATATAAAAAGTTTTGAGTTAAAAGTAAAAATTCAAATAGTTTTAGGTTAAATGTATTTTATCAAATACCTTTGTACTAAAAGTAAAAAAAATATTTAAAAAAAAACTCCCTAAGCAATAAATACAACACCTATATGCATATATAACTTGCTAATTTATAGTATTTAAATTAAATTAAATTTAAATAATATTTTTTTAACTACAACAATTTGGAAATAACAATTTGGATGTGATATATTAACTTTTGAATGATCTTGCAAAATGTAAAGGAAGTTAATTGTCTAAACTACCCTTTTAAAGCATTCACATCACTCTCATAAAATCTACTATATAATTATATTAAAAATAATATATTTTCTCTTTCATTTCAATTAACTAATTTTTTATAAATTTATTATTACCTTCTCTTTTATCACTAACAAACACTTTCAAAAATATTAATAAATTATAAAGGATGAACAATATCCTTTCAAGTATACAGATGAATAAAACATTTTCTCTCTTCTTCACTTACAACTACTTATAACAATTTTTTTAATATAAAAATCTTACTCATAGAATTTGATTATCGAATTGTTGATGCTCTGACACTTTGTTGGTTTATATTAATTTGTTTTAAACTATTAAAAATTGTTATTTTATTATCTTAAATCACAACTATAAGATTAATTGAATCAGTGGTGATGATTGGTTCGTATTGTTATCTCAATGCAACCTAGTTTTATTTTATTCTTTTCATATGTACACATATACACACCCACATACACATAGTTTAAGTATCAAATACAAATAAAATAAATACAAAACACGCAAAGTAAAGGAAAAAAGAAATTATTACCATAAACCACAACTATAAGATTAATTGAATCACTGGTGATGATTGGTTCGTATTGTTCTCTCAATGCAACCCAGTTTTTATTTTATTCTTTTCATATGTACACATATACACACCCACATACACATAGTTTAAGGATCAAATACAAATAAAATAAATATACAAAACACGTGAAGTAAAGGAAAAGAGAAAGACGTAGCGACAAAGTTGTAAATAAGAGAGTATGTAGAATTGAATAGAAAAATTACTCTAATTATACAAATAGTTAATCTAGTTATACCAACACATATGCAAAACTTCATCAAATTCAAAATAGGTCATTTATAATTACCTTAGTTATGATTAGATAATCACTCTAGTTATGCCAATAATTACATTTATTATACAAATACATACGCAAAACTTCATAAGATTTAAAATAGGTAATTTCATAGATACTCTAGTTATGATAAATAATTACTCTAGTTATGCAAATAATGAGTATAGTTATACAAAGTAATAACTCTAGCTATACAAATGCATGCGCAAAACTTTATTAGATTCAAAAGTACTCTAGTTATGCAAATAATTACACTTGTTATAAGTAGAGTAATTACTCTAGTTATATATATCATAAATGATTTTATAACTAGAGTAGTTACGTTAGTTATAACTAGAGTAATTATCATTAACCTTAAAACTAGGTAATTGCGATTTGTAAGTTTAGTTCATTTGTGAACTTGAAAGAATCACTATCAACCAAGTAATTTTTTTTGTAAATTTATTCTTACTTTTATTTATATGTTACTAATATTTACCTAAATAAAGAAAAAGTGAAAAAATATATGTAGATTGACGGGTTACATATAGGTAATCGTAAACTACATATGTACATCTACACGTATGTACGTTCGCATGCTACATATGTCTATCCTCAATCTATATATATATATTTTTTTTTTGATTTTTTTTATATTTTTACAATAATAATCAATTAATAAAAATGGTTGACAAAACAATTAAAAAAATAATAAAAATACTTGATTGATATTGTTTCTCTCAAGTTCTCAAATAACAAGTGGTTCGCTCAGAATCCTCACTCTATATATATATATATATATATATATATATATATATATATGGTAAAATTAAAACTCATACGAATTGTGAGAACTTAGAGAACTCGGCGTTACGAAAGGGTTTTTCAAAAAAATGTTTTTACCAAAAATCATAAAAAATAACTTTTTCCTAAAAAATCCTAATTTTTTTATTGACAGCAGCCTAAATGTTGTAATAAGTTGATGTCATCAGCTTTTTACAACAGTTGTGAGGGTTCGAAAACCACTTTGAATGATGGGGGCAAAACTCGCACAGAAAGTGTCACACCCCTAATTTTCACGTGTACCCGGTGGGCCCGGTTGGGGGATATCGTGACGTACATGATAACATCATAATCAAACAAACACAGCACAACGGAAGTCTTGGATTTAAATTACTATTACAAACCGAGTGTTCAAAGTTCAAAATAAATTATAAGGCTTGTAATGAAAAGATCCACATGCGGATCGGAATAAATTTATACAAAATAATTGTTCAACAGACTTTAAGCAACCTAGGGACTTGCAAAATCCTCTACCGTCACTATAGCGTAGCACCTGATCTATTGCGTGTTGCCACCTGTAACTTGGTCTTTTAAAAATACGTCAGTTTTCACTGGTAAATATAAAACGATCTTTTGAAATATTTTCTGAAATGGTTTAGGCTTGCACATTTTATAAATAACTCGGGATAGTTCAAAATGACATTGTTTACAGTTTTACATGTTTGTCAATACATATGGGGTCTGGTGCAAAAACCGAATAATCTGATTAACCGACACGCCACTTAAATAATCCACCAATGAGATTTAATATTTATTTAGCATTAGCATCTTTCAGGTGTATGCCTACACCTCGCGCTTAAGGTCGTGGCCATTAATAACTTAAATGAGCAAGGATATCCCAGACACGGTCGTGTTAACCCCCATTGTTTAAGTTATCAAACAATACAGAATAAAACGGGTTATGAAGATTTAGTAAATCACAATCCGATAACATGATCCCATACCCGACCAAGCGGTATTATTATACCGTATCCCAAGCCTGTATAGGGAAAATAAGTTAAAAGTGTTTACCTGAGCTAATTCTTCAAATAATTACTAACTCAAACTGAACAATCAAAAGTAAGCTTAGTTGGCAATCTACCGAGAGGCTCTTAGTGTGGAAATGATGGTGTTTATAACCAATTAGAATGCTAACGGGTCCTATCTACTTTGTAGACTCGAACCGGGTAGCTTAAAGATAATAACGGTACTAAACGCGAGATTAGACGATGACCGGAATAGAACGTAGTTTAAACCCGACAAGTATGGAGACTTGTTTAATATGGGTAAACATTCTACATTATGGATTTTGAAAATAAAATGATAAGGTTAAACCCGTTTCGGTTAAATTACGTAAACTAGTTATGTAGGCTGAACCGTACGCATATAAGAGAAATCGGGTAACCGGGTGAGTCCTATACAAGTTCCATATGCCATTATACCTTAAACATGTTGTAACATCAGTAAGTTGTCAACATGTTAGTTCGTTACGGTTTTAAAATCAATTTATGCCTTAAAAGGGTATTTTGGTCATTTTACGGCTTATAAAAGACCTTATGAGCAAACTAATGTAATGGTCATAATCTTACTGTAAAAATAGTTTATTTATGAGGTTATCAGTAGGATATCAAGTATACGTGTGGTTTATAGTTTAAGACCAAACTATGCCTCGAAAGGGCATTTTGGTCAATTCACGTATTACTTGACGAATTATTTAGGAATCTGTGTTTAGATCATGTACCTACTTTAAATATTTATAAAATAGATTTTGAAATCAGTAGGTATCAAGTCTTGGTGTTTAGATATGGTTTTAAACCATACTATGCCCCTAAACGGCGATAAAGTTGTTAAATGACGATTAAATCAATGTTTAAGGAAAACTGATGTTATGATCAGGTTTATATAACCAAAATAAGTTATTTAATATATTATAACAGTAGGTAGAAGATTTGGTTATGAAAAATATCTTTAAAACCATTTTATGCATCATAAGGGTAATATCGTCATTAATCGGCATTGTACAAAGACTTGTGTATAACTTGGTTTACAATCTGATTAGATATCACAAATAATCCTAGTTATGATATTACATCAGTGGGTAAAGAGTTTTGGTGTCAAAATTTATGTTTAAATCATTTTATATGCCGAAAGGGCATTTTAGTCCTTTTAAAAGCATGATTTGCGTTAATTAAACAAAACTCAGGTTATGGCCAGATTATTGTTATCAAAATAAGTTAGTCATGTTTATATATCAGTACATAATTCATTTGTATGCTCATTTGTATTTAAAACATTATTTTTGAACAAAATGGGCATTTTAGTCAAGTTTGGCATAATTAACAGATACTTGTATAAAAGCTCGGATTACTATGTAACCATTTAACATAAATCCAGAAGGTTATACTATAACTAAACATGGTCACAATGCAACTTAGAATCAGTAGCTAAGGTTAGTAAATTGGGTCAGAACCGGAAGTCAAAGCAGAAGTCAACTTTTACGACTTTCGGTTGCGAACCAACCTTAAACCTGGACTTGACGGGCCGAACATGTTTATACATGTTCTAATACTTATTACCAAGTTATTAAAGCATTGAAACTGATTTTATAACACCTGTATTGCTAGATATGAATTTATTTAAAAAACTTACCCGTTTGACTTTTTATTAATATAACTTTGACCCGTCAATTGACCAAGCAAACGTGGTAATCAGGAGGTGCCCTCTTGAGGTATTTACACCTACCTAATTACGATCACATAGCCACGTTCGTTACGAACATTGGCTGGACCGTAATGGTCTTAGCCGAAAGTCGAAGCATTTTTACGTCAACACTTTGACTTTGGCTTAAAGCCTAATAAAACTTAACAAGGGGAGTTTAGGACACTTACTCAATGTCCTAGCACGAAAATAGAACTAAGTGGAGTCTCCTTATGTTCAGGAATCTCCAAGAAAGCAAGAGCAAGAGAGGAGAGATGAGTTTTTGAAATGAACAAGGATTCAAGACACACAAGGTCCCTATAAATACTTGAAGAGCTTGAACCAGATCATTCCAGGTGTTGGTGATCAGTTTAGGATGAGTACAAGTGTTAAGGGACGTGTCTTGTAACATTTGTCAAAAACGGGTTTTTCCAAACCCGCTCCGTTTGTAATCGAATATCAAGTTATAAATGTTTCGTTGAGTATTTGTGTCAATTTTAATTTTTAATGATGCATAATTAATAAACAAACTAGAATATAAAAGTTATAATTGATAAAAAGTAAAAATAAAATAAATAAAATGAAAAATAGGCTGCCGGGACTCGAACCCGGGTCAGCTAAAAAGACTCAAAGACTTAACACGCGCACTCATAACCACTCCGCCACTTGATGTTTTCTGTTAGTTCTAGGAATCAATTAAATCTTATGTTCAACCATAAATCAACCGGTTTACGCTAACTGAAACCGTTATCGGCTTCCAAACGTCCTGGACGTTTGAGTGATCACGGAATTCTGATTATAACTGATAAACCGACACCTTCAATCAATTTGATCTTGAATGGACTTGAATTCATAAGTTGATCGGTTTTAATAACCGAAAAATCTGCACTTCCTGATTTACTCCAACCTTAGTCTCCTCTCGCGACTCAAACTCATCTGCAGACCTTCAATTTCATTTTCGCACTACTTTCAGTTCGTCGGAGCAGCTTTTTGAACTCGCCGGACTTTCGCCGGAAAACCGTGTCTTCCATCAAATCAGTAAGTCTCTCAATTCTTTCATCGTCTATCAGTTGTTAAGCTGTTGCTAACTCAAACCCTTCAATCAGAGTCAGTTTCAGACGTCGATATCGGATAATTCACTCTCGCCGGAAAACTTCTGAAAGTTCCCAATTCTCGCTGTGAAAAGGTATAGCCTTCTAAACCTTCTGGTAATTCTTGTTCAGTGCTTCAATTTCGCATTTAGCTAATAAAAGTTGTTAATCTGTCCGCTCAGACGAAATCCGTAAAAACAGAGCCGACGACTTCGCCGGAATTCTGAGATAAATCGTTTCTCTGGTATGTTACTTCCAAAATCGTCTCTGCCATTTCATTTTAGTCATTTGAATGTTTGTCAATCGAATTAAACAAGAAACAATAGAGTAATCGTAGTCTGTGATTCTGTAACGAAGAAGACGAAGTTAGGTTGTTTATAAGTTTAATATAATTTGGATATTATCTCGGGTTAGACACACAGTCCAGCGGTGGACTGTGTGCACACATATATCACACGCCGCGAGTTCGATCCTTGACACACACGTATGCTCTGTAATAAAGATGTTTTATTTTTCTAACTGAACCGGATTAATTCACGGTAGTTGTTAAGTATAATAAAAATCGGTATATTAACCAGGTTAGACACACAGTCCAGCGGTGGACTGTGTGCAACACTAACCCACAGGTCCCGGGTTCGAGACCTGTTGCACACTCCGGTTCGACGATTAAAAACCCTTTTTGAAAATAAAAGAATTTTGAATAAACTAAATAGTATATAAATATAAATTATAACAGAATTATTTCGGGTTAGACACGTAGCTCAGTTGGTAGAGCTGCGTGCACGCGTACGGGAGGTCTCGGGTTTGAGTCCTGCCCGGCGTATACATGCACACAATAGAACCGGTCAAACAGTCAACAGTCACAGTCAAACAGTCAATGGTCAACGCAAAAGTCAACATTTTTTTATATTTTTATTTATTTAATTTAATTTAAAAATCAATTAAAAATACTTAAAAATAATGTTTTTAAAGATAGGAAATAGCCTTAAACTCACAAAAATATATCTAAAAATCCTATTAAAATTATTAATAAAATCCACTCATTTACTATACCTTCCGTTATTATTTAGGTTAGTTAATCCTCGTTGATCAATCCTTCAAACTCGTGCGCATTTCATCATCTTCAACCGAACGCATCCAATGTGAGTGAATCTCTACAAATTCCCCGTTTTAATCACGTTTTTGGGGTGTATCATGTGTCTTACCATTTATTATATTTAAATCATTGTGCATACATCATATCCATGAACAAATGTGTATTCAGCTTGTATCAACTGTTTGTGTGGTTATTGTTTAGATTTAATTTATTATTTTCAGTACATGCAATATCATAGGCCGCCGCTCCCCATTACATTATGAGCGTTGAGCAGTTCCCCATTACATTATGAGCGTGAACCGGGCGTTGCCAACATACGATCGGCTCCGTTTGATTGAGCCTTGATCGCACAGACATTCATCATAGGCCATCCGTTCCCCATTACATTATGAGCGTGAACGTGACGTTGCCAACATATACAGATTCATTCATGTTATATATTCATGCAAGTTAATATGTTATTGTATGTTATTGATTGTGGATTGTTATTGTTATTGTATGATTATTTACATTTGCTCACATATGACTATTGCACAATTTTTCCTTAATAATGATAGCAAGAAATCAATAATAAATGTTTATCTAACAAGGTTCACTCGCCAACTTATGTTGACCCAAAAACCCCCATTTTTACACATGATACAGGTGATCCAGCTGCAGCAAGAAACACATAGGATTGGCTTAGAAGAATAAACTGGTTTAGAGCTTGGATTGTTTAGTTGATTATTTATCTTTGTATTTGTATGAACATGTTTGGATTATTGAGAATGTAACTTTGACTTTAATAAATATGAAACATATTAGTAAATATCATGAGCTTTGGTGATAACCCAATTATGCCCCGACTCTTATTCCGCTGCGGGTCGGGTGTGTGACATGTCTTGAGCTGCTAGAGGGTGGCAAACTCGCGTATTTGTGCTAAACATGCAGGCTGCCACGACTTTACAGCACAGGCTGTTACTGGCACCCTCTCGCTACCCGCGAGAGGGGTGGCTAGTCCAGTCGCGGCCCGCGAGCCGGCTCTGGGTCAGCCAAACATGTTTTATTCTTGTCAAGTTTAGTCCTTCAACCTTATATCTTCATTTAGCTTCCATGATGCTAAGCACCTTTGGCCCCTCAAGTTAGGTTTCGGGTATTCTTGAACGTATAACCGAACACCGTTAAGCTCTAGTTTCGATAAAAGGTCACTCAGAGGTATAATTAAACATGTTTTTGCTTTTGGTCCCTCTCGGCCAATGCGTGGCAACGAGGATCAGCGGGACATGTGTTGAAATTTTACGGGACGGGTTACGAGGTGTTACAGAAAGACTGAGTTCTGTAAAACTCTTATAACTGATAAGGGTTTTTCCTTGATCTGAATCATCTATATATATATATATATATATATATATATATAGATGATTCTCCCAATAAAATACTATTTACTAAGTGTCATTTTAGTTAAGATAAGTAGTTAATTTCTAATACATCCTTTAGTGTTGCATGGTAGGTTTCTTAGGAGCAAGCCATACACCGGCTCCGCATCTCCAGCTGTTCAACCTAGATTATACAACATTGACAATTATGGATTCCCATACAATTACCGAACCTCTAGCTCGGTTAACTAACATACCATTTTATATGGAATGTGGCTTCATCTCGTATACATAATTTTATTTAGTCCTGCATTTCACACACACACACCCTCTCTATCACTCTGGTTAACTTACTTATGTAGAGAAACATGGAGAAGCTATCGTCTGTTGAATGATCATTCATGACGAAGTTCATACTTGTTATTGTTCGGCTACAGAGTTTATTTTTCCTACAAAGTGTACAAAGTCATTAAACACCACAATTTCAGCCATAAAACACATTCAAAATCCACAAATAACAGAGTGAATATCACAAAAACACAATATCCAAACCCTAACAGTTCATAAAAACTTCAAACACACCATCATAGAACTATGAATATAAAATACAACATGATAATCAACATAAAACATAGTATTATTAGCCATTCGATAATCAAAGCCTTATCGTTCAAAACACAACAAAAAACCCACAAATATGGCGTTTTAGTAATCTTCTTTTTGTTATTTGTGGGTGTTGAGTGTGTTATATGGTTGACATTATGGTGTTTTATGACTTTTTACACTTTGTAGGAAAAATAGACTTTTTAGCCAACTCCCACCCTATATATATATATATATATCCATACCTTTATAAGAGTTAGGTGAGTGATGAAGATGCTATACTCTATGACAATTGTGTAAAAAACCTACATCCTAATTACATTTACTATGATATTTAAATTTATTATCTTTCCATATCGTATGTTCATTAGCATGTTACTCCGGCGATAAAAGTTTTAAACCTTAATACTCTTAGTTGTCATATAATTTAAGTTACAATTGTCAAAATATCTTTCAAGTTTTTGAAGTCGGTTGGAGTTCCATGAACGTTGTGGTGTCCACCCATCATGGACATTAAACAACGATGGACAACAATAGGACCAATTTGGTTAAAATTCATATTGTGTATAAACTGTTTCGAAGCAAATGGTAGTTTCAAAAAAATGTAAATAAAAAACTTCTAAAGTTTTTGAAGTCGGTTGGAGTTCCATGAAAGTTGTGGTGTCCACCCATCATGGACACTAAACAACGGTGGACAACTTTAAGACCAATTCGGTAAAAACTCATATTGTGTATAAATTGTTTCGATGCAAATGGTAGTTTTCTAGCAACTTTGGTTAGGTCACGGTTAAAAGGTTCAACAAGCGGATGATTATGGTTCTTAGAAAACATTACCACGGTACAACTGGGACTCTCTTTGTCAAAGTAAACTAGTATGTGGGTTTTGCAATATGTGACAGTGAAATTGCATTACCTAACCTTGATTGATTCGCCATCTAGGGTATCAAAATTACGGTCAACTTGAGGTTTGGAAGCTCTGGTACACCTCAAATACTTGTGTGTGACGATACCATTCCATCGCTTACTCTGTCCTTCTTCGAATAGAAAGCCCAGAATCCTACGCGTATGTTTTGTACATGCTAGAAACTTTGTCCCATGTCCCGTACATCCTTCCAACAAATGGTTTTAACCCCAACGGATCAACGGGGCACCATAATTTAGTTCCGTTGGGTGTGTAGTGCACGAAAAATGGGCCGGCGTAAGCAATACCTACAAATATAGTTCGAGAAAAGGAAACAAGTAACAATTACTTCAGGAGACACTTAAAAGTGAGATTTTGTCACTTGAACATGTAATGATCTTCATGAAACTAACTAAAATGTACTTGTAAAAAAGGACTATGTGTAACATAAGAATGCATTAAACATGTTACTCAATAAATTATGTTACACCACAAACGTTACATATAAACATATAATAAAAAAGTTAAAACATATCACTCTAAAAAAATGGACCATGTGATGTTACATGTAACATAAGAATGCATTAAACATGTTACTCAATAAATTATGTTACACCACAAACGTTACATATAAACATATAATAAAAAAGTTAAAACATATCACTCTAAAAAAATGGACCATGTGATGTTACATGTAACATAAGAATGCAATAAACATGTTACTCAATAAATTATGTTACACCACAAACGGTACAACATGTCATGCAGAACCAAAAACATCATGAAAATTTTTTGCTTTCTCTTTGTAAGTAAACGACTTACAACTTATAAAGATAAACGTACATGTAACGACTGGTGGTAAAAACTGATTTTTTTCATTGACTAAAACATATATTATATGTTTATGTGTAACGATTTTCGTGTAACTAACTGACTAAATGTACTCAGAAACAGGGAAAGACATGTGTTTGTGTCACATGTAAAAAAAGTATAAAAATAAAATAAACATACAACTCTGATGAAGGGAAGGAGCATGCATTTTGTTACACGTTACATGTAAAAAAGTACAAAATTAAACATGTTAAAATGATAAACCAAACCACTTTGCAGCTTGTAATGATTAAACTATATTTAACGATAGATGGTAAGACATGATTTCCAACCTATGTCATCCACACAATCGGAAAAAATGTAAAACTACCTATATCGATAAATGAATTATTTACCTTAATATTTGAAAAAAAAATTCGTTGTTAACAACCTAGATAATCATTATACGAAAAAATCCAAAAAAGGGTGACGTCCATATAAACCTACCCAGATAATTAAAATGGTGATATATTTGTAAAACAAACTAACCTTGTGATAAAAGTTGCGTAAACCAAATTCTTCACTTCTGTTGTCGCCATTATCATTGACAACACGAACACGCGGTTCCAGATCTAGTTAAACAATGAAAAAATGCCATACTGTAAATTTGGACAAAAAACCTAATATCCTAAGCAGTAAAAAACATGTTGGTAATTTTAGTGTTAGCAACATATTTTAGCGGTATTGGATTAATTTGTCGACCAAGTTTAATCTTATTAAAATCTAAACGAGTTAGGAGATGTGGGAGTGCATGCTCATTTTAATTTAATAAGATATAGTTTATCGGTTTTATATATATAATTTACATCTAGTTTTGGGCCTGTTTTATTAATTGATTTTTAGCCTTTTATTTAATTGGGTTTTCATCAATCAAATGAATTGGCAATTTTAACTCTACATCAGTTGGGCCTCAAGACTAAATGAGATCAATATGTTCCTATAAGATGCGGTGGTTTATATGATCTGATGATCATTCAAAATATTATTCGCATGTTTTAAAAACTATTTCATGTTTTGGTTTTAATAATAAAAACCCATGTTTATTTGAATGGGTTTTGATTATTTGGGCCTAGATGAGACTAGATGGGGGAAGTTACACATGAATTCTGTTGTGTAAAAAAAGATATGCGTATATTCGAAAACTGGTCGAACAAGAAGCGTACGGTTACATCTCAACTCAAATCAAATTCGTTCTTGAACACTTAGACTTATCCGATTAAATCGTTGATTAGTACGATCAAAAGGTTTAATCTGAAAGTGATAACACGATTCTAAGTATAATCTAAGTTTTGATTTCAATCTCTATGTGGTTTGCGCAAACAGAGAAGAATCACGGTTCGAACAAATTAGTAAGTTTTCCAACAAAACATGATCTTTGAACCAACTATTTACATAAAATTATGGATTTAAGAATTGCAAAACTTCACTAACACCAAACACGAAGTCAAAAATACTACCCTTCTACCAGAATAAATGACTCATCGAAAAACTAACCAATTCAAAAAATCTTAACCCTAGCAACCTGATAAACTCTCAAAAATTTTGAGGGTTGACTGTGTTGTCTGAATAAATAACTCTAAAAAACACAGCCTGAACTTAACCTTAACCCTAACAATCTGAGTTTTGAGGGTTGACTGTGTTGTCTGAATAAAGAACTCTCAAAACACAAACCAAACCAAAAAAAAAACTTAACCCTAACAACATAATAAACTCTCAACATACAAGACAAAAACAAAAACAAACTAAGCCGAACAAACTTAATAAACTCTCAATATCTGGTTATAAGGTTAACCAACAACAACTAATATCCTAACCATTAAAAAACACATTCACTTTGATCCAACTATTTACATAAAAATCATGTATTTAAAAGAACTTCATACTTTATTAACACAACATACACAAAAACAATCTAAAAATACCCTATAAATACAACCCAAAAAATAAACAAAATAACCTGGGTTTAGTGGGTAGACTGTGTTGTCTGAACAAGCAGACAATGGCTGAATGTAGGGGTGTGAATTTCTGATACGACACGAAAACCCGACACGAACCTAACACGAAATTCGCGGGTTTAGGTTTCGTCTAAACGGGTTCGGGTCAGTTTCGGGTTGAACCCGCGAACCCGTTTAGGTTAACGGGTCAGGTTCGGGCCAACCTGGTCGGGTTGGTGGGTTGACCCGTTTAACACATTTATACTATATTGTATTTTTTATAATATATTTTATGTCATAAACTAAATGGGACGTGTATTTTTTGTCATGATTATAACTTACAAAGAGAAATTAACATAGATTTTATAATTTAAATATGATAATATTATATACATTTGTGTTTTTTAAGTAATTTTTAATTTTAATATATTAATTTCAGAATAAAAATTAAAAAATTCGGGTTAAACGGGTCGTGTTCGGGTCAACCCACGAAACTTCGGGTCGTGTTCGGTTCATATATATGATACGATTTTCGGGTTCGGGTCGGGTTCGGGCTCATGTAAAATTTTCGGGTTCGGGTCGGGTTGAACCTGCCAACCCGCGAACACGACCCGTTTAACACCCCTAGCTGAATGTTAACTTTGAAGTCAAGACTACGCGAAACAAGATGTGTGGGTGAGCCCATGTAAGATGGCTCGTCAATGGGATCAACATCGGGATGCGGGGAGTTGTGGTTGTGCATTGTTTTTGGTTTGGTGTGAGTAAATACAAAGCAGATTAAAGGCTAATTAAATGAAAAAGGGGGCTTTAAAGTTTTGAGAGGAACACAGGTTAAAAGCAAATGGCTGTATTTGTGAAACAAAACCTTTAAAGCCTTTTAATGTTTTGATTTTGTGTAGAATGAAAAACAATAATAAAAACCTAAAAAACATGTACATCCATTTGATGCAAGATGTTACATTTAGTCTTTCCACTCAACAAAACAAATCCATAGAAAAACATTTCTCATATCTTCGATAGTAGTACAACAACGTCAGCCAATAAAACTCTGCATGCAATATGACTTCTGTACACAAAAAAATGTTCCAAAAATGCCCTTTAGCGCAAATGTTACAATGGATACGTGGTGGTTGAATCTGGTGCACTCATCGAGTTTTCGATGGGGTTTTTTTTACATATAATTGACCTATATATATATATATATATATAATAAAATTGAGAAAAGAATAAAGATAGAGATAAAGATTAAAACACATTTAAAAAATATATAATTTTAAATAAGAGTTTGAAGAAGATAGTGGCACGTGGTATTAAGTATTTTTTTTATTATAACTTATATTACATACTTGAAAAGCTAGGATTTTTAGTGATTCAACCCTTAAATCCTTTCAAAACTTATAATTTACATTTATACTTAATTATACTTTATTAATTTTAGCTCTTATTTTATAGTAAAAGTTATCTTAAGAGTTAACTGCCATTTTCGTCTTATGGTTTGTTCAATTTTGTCATTTCAGTCCAATTTTTAAAAATGTACCAGTTTCCTCCGTGGCATACTAGAAACATGCCATTTCAGTCCAAAAATTAAAACCCAGTTAAGTCAGACAGGTTTAATGAAGAGTATTTTTGTCCTTTCATATTTCTTTTATTTTCACCTTATTTTATGTCTGACTATCGAAAGGACAAAAATACTCTTCATTAAACCTGTCTGACTTAACTGAGTTTTAATTTTTGGACTAAAAATGGCACGTTTCCAGTATGTCAGGGAGGAAACTGGTGTATTTTTAAATTTAAACTGAAATTGCAAAAATGAACAAACCACAGGGACGGAAATAACAGTTAACTCTTATCTTAAACATCATTCCACCATAATTTTGTTTCTGATATAAATTCAATATATTAGATTACCTTCAAGTTAATATAAACATAAATTATATAAATCTTTCATTTAATATAACTAGGGTTTCCCCACCATATGCATGACCGCGGGGAATCTTCGCATGAATCAAATTGTAAAGATCAGTGTAAAGTTGCAAGCTATAAATGTTAAAACAATTAAAAACTAAATAAAATGCAACAAACAGAAGAAAAGATGATGACGTGATGTACTGACCCGAATGAATGAACTAACAAAGGTGGTGGTGACGTGGTGTTGCCCCATTTTCAACAAAAATATAGCTTTTATTTAGTTTTTTTCTTTTCTAAAAAGCATCAACATACGGAAGCTATAAAGAAAAATAAAACTACTGGATTAAGACATATTATTTATAGTTTAAGGGTTAAATTTTAATATATATAAAAAAAGATAAAAACGTTGTAGCTTGTTATGATGGTTACTGTGTAAATTTTCCTCTATTGTTCATGCGGCTATGTGTGCAGGTGTGGAGTGGGTGCTTCAGCATCAAAGCCCCATTGTAAGGCTTATGTATATTGGGACACCCAAATTTCTTATTTTGACACCCTTTCATGCGGGTCGCATAGGCCCATGCGCCCCCGCATGGGGTTAGGGTTTCCCGATAAAGGCAGCAGACTGACATGTCTGCGTGGAAACACGCGAACCTCTTACCCATGCGCCCCGCAGAGGCCCATGCGGGTCGCATAGGGTACCAAGAATCAGAATATAACCTCGTCCAACCTGCGTGACCTAAAGTTGATGTGCATGTTTGAACTCAATGCGCCAGACTCATACGAGACCGCCATTTCTGATTCTTACGAATCTTCGTTTTAGCCCAACTATTACGAGGAAGTTGTCAACTGCGTCCCTTCTCATGTCGACATTCCGCCTCTTCCAGACCCGAACTACTCACCACACAGTTATTCCGGAGGTTATTCTAGATACAACTACGGAGGTGATAATTCGTATGCAGAGGGTAATTTCATCACGAATATGACGAGGAAGAAATCAAACGGGAAGATGAGGAGGAAAAAATACACCCTATCATAGTTTCCTATGCAACTAATCAGGGTTTTCCTCCCGTAAAGAGATGGAGGATTGGGTAGATAGGAGGGCTCGTAATCACGGCTGCATCGTTAAGTGTGGAAGATCGAAGAAGAAACATGGTGAATTCGTGAGGGTGTGGATACATTGTATCCTTAGTGGTGATCGTAAGAGTGTAGCCACTGTTCGAAAAATCGATAGCAAAAAAACTCGTTGCCTTTTTGCTCTTGAAAAATGTCCAATGTTCAAGTTCTTGCTTCAAAAGGTTTCCATTTTTGCTCTTGAAAAAATATACACAGAGCTAGAAGAACGGAAGACATCAGTTATGCGAACATATGGTCATACATGTGGTTGCCAACTTTTCACGAGTTGCGGTTTGCCATGTGCTTGTCGACTTGAAAAGTTAGAAAATTCAGGTGATTTTAATACTAGTTTGACAATATATCACACTGTTTTTAAATAATCGCAAATGATTGACAGTATTCATTACAGGGGAAGCAATCCCATTCACTTCCATTGACAAAATGTGGACAAAGCTTGATCTCAAACCAGTAACGAAAAAAGAGCTAGAATTTGACTTGAACGGCGAATTTGAGAAATTGAAAGAAATATTCAGGACACACCCTACCCAAGTCAAAAAAGTATGTTTGAGAAAATGATTTAAGCGATTACACAGGGAAAATCCCAAAAAAACCCTCCTGTCGTTAAACAAAATACCCGTGGTCGACCAACCTTGAAGGTCCAAGAACAAAGAAGACAGGAGGCTGCTCGTCATAGCTCATACGTGTCCTCCCAACAAAGCACTTACGGGTCTCCCTCCGAAGCTCCTCGTCATAGCTCGTACACACAATAAGAAGACTAAAAAACCGAGCGCCGTGACAAAGCCTGTAAAGCAATGTAGTCGTTCAACTCCCACGCAATGACAATATGACCCTGAGTTTCCCTTAATCCACGGGGGTACGGATCTTTACACAATTACCAAGTATAAGAATCACATTCCTAGAATGTTTCATCCGTACGTATCCGTAATAAAAAATGTAAATCCAGATGGTCATTGTGGATTTCGAGCTACAGCTTTGGGCTTAGGGTGGGAGGAAAAGGACTTCAGAGATGTAAGACGGCAGTTAGTAGATGAGATGGTAAAAAACCAGAGCATTTGGTTCCCAATTTTCGAGGCGATGGAGCGTGGAAAATGTAAGACCCTATTAGACAGCATAAATTTCGACTTGTTAGAAATGGCATCATCTGAACGTTGGATGGATATGCCTTATACAGGACTTCTTATTGCCGAGAGATTTGGTGTGATCGTTCATACTTTGGATACGAGGGGGTCTGATACTAATTTCCCAATTATGAAGGGTCCAGATGATGTCGTGTTCCCTCATCGATCTGTTACGGTTGTGTACCTTCGTGAATCCGAACATTTTATACATGTGAAGTTGGAAGGACAGTATCCGATGCCTACTCCGAACTTTTTATGGGCCGGGATTCATCAAAACGCCGCTTCGGGCTGGTTGACAACGTACGACAACCGACAAGATATGTATCGTAGTCGACTAAACCCTAAAATAGATCTTAACGCTATCGATATACCCGAGTCCTCACATGAGACCCTACATGAACATTTGTAGATTTATTATTAACATTTACACTTATCAATTTTTAATGTAAATTAACAATCTAATTTTTAAATAAAAAATAATTAAAAAAAACAACAACGCGCCCCGCAGAGGCCTATGCGCGGCGCATGGGATCAAAGAAACACAAAAGCACACGGATCGCTGATCAAAAAAAAAAACAACCAACGCGCCCCGAGCCACGTCAGCGATCCGTGTGCTTTTGTGTTTCTTTGACCCATGCGCCGCGCATAGGCCTCTGCGGGCGCATTGGGTTTCTTTACATGGGATTGATACCTATGCGCCCCGCAGAGGCCCAAGAGCATCGCATGAAATTGATATCCATGCGCCCCGCAGAGGCCTAAGCGGGTCGCATAGTGTTTATATAGAAAAAGTGGGTGTCCCAATAGACGGAGCTTAATTTATTCATTTATTGTATTTTTACATGTTAACTTATTTTTCTTCTTAAAAGGAAACGATTGGAGATGTGTAACAATATTTACAATACAGTAAAAGGAAACGATTGGAGATGTGTAACAATATTTACAATACAGTATTCAAAATAATGTTTTCCTTAGTGTTTTATCTAGTTTTTACTATAGTAGTTTGGTTTTTAGTATTTATTTTATTAAGTTATAATCTCGTATATTATACATGTTAAAGAAATGTAATGTCGTACACTTAATAATAGAAAAACAATTTTCGTAAAAAGGCCGGTGTATTGTATGACTGAGATAAATATATTTATTATATGAGTTCAAATAAAATATAAAATGTTAACACATACATTTGTTGTCAGGGTATATCTTTAAAAGCTGAACTTTGATGTAATAACTATGCATACTATTAAGTTAATTTTTAAAACATTTTTTTTAACTATGCACTATTTTTTATTTAACATATAAATGTTAATTTAATCAAAATGTAATTTGTCCTTTAAATATCATTTTAGCACAATTAAGTAAACCTAAGTTGTAATTATAAATATACACACACCTAGAAAAAATAGGAACTAAAATTTGGATTTTTTAATACGACGTATTTTTTTTCAACGGCTAATTTTCTCCCTCAAATACTTACGTCTCCCAAGGATTGAGCCGTGGTCTCCTCACAAGAGATAATTTCTCTTGACAACTAGGCTACTGCCTAAGTGTCAAAACCGTCTTGACCAGGGACTCGAACCCGGATCCCTACTGAAACCAAACACGCGCTTAACCTGCTGAGCTGCTGATCTCCTTTACGTATTTTTTTCTTTCAAAATTGATAAGTAAGTCGTAAATTATAACTATCCAAATTCATTTGGTTAATGATATAATAACTCTCTAAATAATGTGTGGGGTTCGGCTACAAATTCCATTTTTCCTACAAAGTGTACAAAGTCATAAAATACCACAATTTCAGGCATAAAGCACACTCAAAACCACAAATAAAAGAGTGAAGATCACTAAAACACAATATCAAACCCTAATAATCCATAAAACTTCAAAAAAACACCGTCGTAGAACTATGAATATAAAAACAACATGATACTCAACATAAAACATACTAATGTTAGTCATTCGATAGTCAAAGTCTTAACCATCCAAAACAAAATACAAAACCCACAAATACGCCGTTTTAGTAATCTTCACTTTGTTATTTGTGGTTTTGAGTGTGTTTTATAGTTGACATTATGGTGTTTTATAACGTTTTACACTTTTTAAGAAAAATAAACTTTATTTTAATATTATGAGAGAAATTTGAAAATAAAACTTTAGGTGGCTTATTTTAATATGATGATATATGTGTACAAAAGATTTTCATGATATCATTATCAATATCAAGAGAAAAAACTGGCTTATAATGATGTCATATGTCCCAAAGATTTTCATCTATTAAGCAGGTGATTCTATTTACATCAAACCTTTTGTTATTTGCACCAAGTGATGTGACATTAATAAATTTATATTTGTGTTTTTCTTTTATAATTCCGATAATGCTTTACTAAAAAAATACAGTTTTGTGATGTCTTTACTTTTATCTACGTTTTGATATAAATTTTATAAAAAAACAGAATATAAAATTTTACCATTATACAACATTATATTTGACACGACTCCATTTTTTATAAAATTTATATTAAAATATAGATAGAAATAAACACATCACAAAACCATGTATTTTTTTCAGTAAAATACTATTATATATTGGAAATTATAAAACAAAAACACAGGACACATATGCATTTTGATTTTCCCAATAAAATTTTCGTACTAAAAATGTCATTTTAGTTAAGATAAAGGGTTAATTTTAACACACGGATTGTTTGTAAGTTTCTTGGGGAGCAAGCCATACACAGAGGCTCCACATCTCCAGCTTAGTAGTATTTAGTATTTTTATCTCTGTCCAAAAGCAAACATCAGTTTATGTGTTCCAAACACTTAGCTTCGGATCAAGGTTCGACCAAGATTATATACATCATTAAAGACGAAAAAACGTCGAACCTCACACGCATATTGCGTAAGATTAAACGTACATGTAACCAAAGTTGAAAATAAAAAGATGTTGTGATTAACTTGTAAAAGTTGAAAAACTTTGTGTTAAAAGTAAGAAAATCAGGGTTAAAATTGAAAAATCAACTTTCTTTTTTGAAATACTCTCTGTCCATAAAGTACAATAATCTATAAGCAACAAAATGTTGCTAATTTATATTTGGAAATATTTGGATTATAAAAATTTATTATTTTAATAACATTATTTAGTATGAGAGAAATATGAAAATAAAACTTTGGGTGGCTTCTGATGATCACATGCGTCTTCGAAAGATTTTCATAATATCATTATTTAATTATTTAATAAGAGAGAGAAAAAGCTGGCTATAATGATGACATATGGTCAAAAGATTTTTATTTATTAAGCAGGTGATTTTATTTATATCAAACATTTTGTTATTTACACAAGTGATGTGATATTAATAAATTCATATTCGTGTTTTTCTTTTATAATTCCGGTAACATTTATTAAAAAATGAATATGGTTTTATGATGTCCTTATTTTTATCTACGTTTTGATATAAATTTAATAAAAAACAAAATATAAAATTTTACCATTATAAAACATTATATTTGATACAGGTCTGTTTTTTATAAAATTTGTATTAAAATGTAGATACATAAAAACACATCAAAAAACCATATTCCATTTTTAGTAAAAAATTATTATATATAAAAAATTATACAAGAAAAACACAAATATAAATTCATTAATGGCAGATCATTTGATAGGAAATAATAAAATGTTACGTGTAAATAGTAACCCCAGTCAAATAGTGTAAATAGATGGATATAGATAGAGTTATTTTGATTTACTCCATCTAGTTCCACTTTACCTCCTCCCATATATTAGGGTGAAAGGAGTGGGGCGGTAAACACCTTCCGTACCACACCCTCTCCAATGCCAACCATTTTGCCGATGCCATGTTAACTATTATATGGGCAAAATCGATGAAGGTTTACCGACTCGGGGAGAGGGAGGGAAGAGGAGAGAGATTGGTTTGTGGTGGAGTCTATTCCTTCTCAACCAATCACACATTTTTCTTTTTTTTTTAAAAAAGTTTACCAATTCATGAAGTGTCTAACCATTATCAACATTTTTCAACATCGTTTAAACTCTTAAGGTTGAATGACAAAGCACACTCTCATTGGTTGATTTTGAAGTTTACCACTTTCAAGTTTAAACCACTCCTTTCACCCTTAGATATGTATGGATACACATATGCTTTTTGATTTTCCCAATAAAATTTTAGTACTAAAAATGTCATTTTAGTAAAGATAAAGGGTTAATTTTAAACACGGTTTGTTTGTAAGTTCCTTGGGGCGCAAGGATATACAGAGGCTCCACATCTCCAGCTTATTTTTATCTCTGTCCAAAAGCAAACATCACTTTATGTGTTCCATACACTTAGCTTCGGACCTAGGTTCGACCAAGATTATACAACATTACCGAACCTCAGGCTCGGTTAACATACCTGTTGTAATAGAACGCGGCTTCATTGTGATATATATATATTTCTTTATTTACTCTCAGTTTTCACACACACACACACACTCTCTCACTGGTTAACTTACTCAGATGGAGAAACATGGAGAAGAAGCTATCATTCTTGAATGATCATTCATGGCGAAGTTAGTTACTCTTATCAGATCATCCTCTTGTTAAATATAGTTTTTGTGATGAATTTGATCATGGGTCATGCAGTAGATCTTGAATAGTTTATGTTATCATGATTTTAGGGCTTGAAGTTGGTATGTGTGTGTATATGAGTAGTATGTGTTTGTGTGAATTTGTCATCTTCGATCTACCAGTTTTGATGCTACTCGATCCAACAATATTTTTGTTAAACTTCTGCTTGTTGACTCATTCTTTGAGTTTCTTCTGTCATCATCTCAGATTCTCAACACTTTTTTCTTGAAGATTTTATCATATTGTACGCATTCTTTCTGGATTTGAAAGTGTGTAAAATGGCATGTTGCACCACTTGTTTATGTCATGGAAATTTCCAAACATTTTTCCATGAAAATGACTAGAAATTTGCAAGAAATTTCAGTTTTTGGAACATTTCCAGAAAAAGAAATACTTATTTAGTATTGTGTCAGATGGGTTAAATGAGATATTCAAACATTATTGTCCTTATGAAGTTTGATTGCATACAATTGATGGAAATAGAAAGATGTCTTTTTTTGGAGTTTGATCATGTGATGAAGAAGAAGAAAGTAGTTAACTTGTGATTTTAACTGAAAAGGGTCTACTCATGTTAACCTGCTTTTTCTCTTTATACAAAAGTGAAAACAATACATTTTGACCTAGCGCTAGTTCATCTAACAATCTTAAAATACTAATCTGAATTCTGACATCTAAATATTGCAGGTTCTGGCTTGTTGATGGTAGAACATTAGCAAAGAGAATAAAGACATCTGGTCTTTCTTCCCTACATGAAGCCAAGGACATTGGAACAAACTGGGAATGTCCACAATTGCAGTTGGAGAATAAATAAACTTGATGTAAGATATCAATCTTGAGTTCATTAGTGTAGAGTGATTTCATAAACAACACTATTAAATAAGGGCAAAGTGGATTTTATTAATCTCACATTCTGGTTGTTAACCAATAATAATCCCAACTCTGTGTCCCACCTTGAACTTTAATACATCCGCTAAAAAACATAACTTCGTTAGCATTTTCTTTTCGAATTTCAAACTGATGTTTTAGGGATTTTGATCAGACGGGAATACAAGCCAATTGATGTAAAACTTATCTTGAAACGGTGCTTCAAATAGCTTGATTTTTGTTAATTGAAAGTTTAAGCACCCAAATTGAAGTATCATTTCGTGTTTGGAGCACCGTTTCAAGGTAAGTTTTACTGCAATCGACTCGTATCCTCGTTCTGATCAAAAGCCCTAAAATGTCAATTTGAAATTCGAAAAAAGTTAACGGATTTAAGTTTTTTTAAAGGAGGTCCATTTGAGAAAAAAATAACATTCAAAAGGTGGAACTGCAAGTAGGGATTTATAGAGGTGAGATTATTATTGGCCAGCTAACAAAAGCTAAGATTGATAAAAATCCAAAGACTAATTTTTTTTTAACGACAAATTTGAATCACTGACGAACCTACTAGAGTATTATCGTACCACCAATGAAACCACCCACATATTCACTAGGCTATAAAAGCCATGGACCCAAAGACTAAATTAATTACATACGTAAAATTTCAATTTTAGAATTTTGCGGCCGTTAGAAAGTGTGGGACCCAAAGCCATAGCTTTATGATCACCCCTCCTTGAGCCACCTCTAAATGAGTCACATATGTTAATATTTTCAAATATTTAAATATAATTTATGTTTCTTTATGAAGGAGTGGCCTGGGCTTCCCAGTGGAGTGAAATTTGATCCAACTGATGCTGAGCTGTTGGATCATTTAGCAGCTAAATCTAGAGTTGGGAATGAACGACCACATGAATATATCGACGTGTTCATCCCTACAATTGATGTTGAGCAAGGAATATGTTACAAACATCCTGAAAATCTTCCTGGTTCGCCATTTTCATGCGTCTTTTTATCATTATAATTAATTTATCAATACTTTTAAAAAACCCAATTTGTTAAGAAGGTAAATTTGGCATCCAAATCATATCAATATGGCTAGTGAATATATAATCCATTTTTCAAGATCCCTATTTGCCACTAAACAAGGCTAAAGAGAACATTTGTCATCCAAAGCATATCAACAAGGTTAAGTTGCACCCATCCAATTTTATTGTTTTAGTGGCAAATAAGATATCTTTAAAAGATGGGCAAAAACTGACATGTTTTCGGTGACATTTCTAGGTACTTTTAGGAGGCGGGTGTCATGTTTAACGTTTACCCAACCCACATGATAAAATGAAATGCAAAACAAATAAACTTTAGCTAGCAAAACAACATGTAAATAGTTAAACATGTTAGCAAACTAGTTAAACACACTTTCAAATTAAATAATATTAAACCAAATCAGTTTTCAGTGACAAGTATTCACTCGTGTGATTTTGTAGGCGCAAGAAAGGATGGAAACAGTTTTCATTTCTTCTATCAGACCACAAACGCATACGCTAAAGGCCATCGAAAGCTTAGGAAAGTCTGCAATAGATCTAGTGTAGATAAGGATGTTCGTTGGCACAAGACTGGCAAGACTAAGGCTATATTTAAGAACGGTGTTCAAATTGGATCCAAAAAGATAATGGTACTTTATGGGAGTACTGCTGGGGGATCAAAACCTTGTAAAATGAACTGGGTTATGCATCAATATCACCTAGGAACCAATGAAGATGAAAAGGACGGTGAATATGTGGTTGCAAAGATATTCTATCAGGCTCAAAAGGAGCCTCATGAGAACAATAATATTTTTGTTGTAGATGAAGATTCGGATCCTAGAACTCCAATGATCAATGCTTCTGATCCACTGCGGCCAGGAAAGACTCCGCTATATGAAGATGTCACATGTGATTATGTTATCCAGTCACCGCACAGGTTAGTAACCGGATCTCTCTACCTAGATCTAATTAGTAGCCATATATCTAGGTAGTCAAAGTCGCAAGGCGAACTCAAGCCACAAAGGGTGAGCTTTGGACTAGGCGTAAGGCCCTAGATAAGCAAGACACATATCCTAAACATACCATTTTTAGTGGTTTTAGACATGTTCTAGGCTGGGTCAAGGCCATTTTTTGGATGTTTTAGATCGTCTGGATGGCTGCAAGGCTTCACCTGGGCCGCCTTTGGCTAGATAGAGAGATACACACACATAGATATATTTTGAAGTTCATCTTTATTATAGTTTATCATAATATAGATTCTATCAGTTATCTATTCCTTATTTTATTTTATAAACACTCATCGATTAGGAGTTTTATTTCTTCCTAGTTTATGAACACTTCACGGTTAGGACTTTTATATCTTCATTGTTTTAGGAACACTTATCGGTTACGAGTTTGTTAACATTTACCTTCTTGTATTCTTTCTATGAAGAGATGACTACTTAACTATAATTATCACAAAAACATTTTACACCAATAATGTGAAATATATTCTGTTTAAATTCTCCTTTCAATTTGATGCAGTTTCGCGTTCGATCAAATGACTCAAGAAACTATTGATAATCAAAGACGATAAACAACCCAAATGGTTCAAGAACAATGTTCTTTTCTATTAAAATTCAATCAAAAACTGATTAACAATAAGCTCTAGACCTTAATTTATAGACTAGGAAATAAAGAGATAAAATAGGAAATTTGAATTTTAAATAAATAAAAGATATGCATGCTAGTGCATCACAATTCTTCAAATTCTGATTGTTGTTTTTTTTCCATGTAAGGAATCGGAGTGCTATGAACAGAAATACCTTGTTTCTTTTCCTACTGCTGAACTCAAGGACGGTCTAAGCTTACCGGTTTTCGGGGATGATTCTAAAGCGACATATTCGGATGCATTTCATCACTCATTCTCCGGAGAAGGCAATACGGATACCCATTACCCTCTGGGGAGTTCAAGTTTCTCTACCAACGATGCTGCAGGGGCCGCTAGAGACGTATGTCCTAAAACAACGGCGCTTGAGAATCTAGACTTGGGTAGTCCACCTTATGTCAACCTTGCGGTAAGCTTAGCCTTTCATTCACATTCTGTGTAAAATATTGTGAGAAACATGAATTGTTGATCATTGGTTATAGGGTATAAGGTGAATCAGGTGATAATTACTAGGTAACATGATCATAACTATGTAGAGAAAAATACAAAAGGAGAAGATAAATACTAGAAGTACTAAATAAATATTTCCGTTAACTAAACATACCCCCATATAGGTTCCGGAATGCTCAAAGCCATGAAGATGATACTGCGCAGATAATAATTATAGGGTCATGTGGTCAAAGAGACTGCGCCAATGAGATGGGGGATGGTCGAGCCACATGGCCACGTTCAGGAAATATGGCGGGATATGGTCGTACCATGGGGTTGGGGACAAGGATGGGGTTTGGAGATAATGCGAAGGCGTTGGTCGCGCCACATGGCTAGGGTCAGAAGAAAAGTGTCTGCCAATGAGTAGTGGTGGAGTGGTTGGAGAAAGACTTGGTGTTCCTTGTGACCCAGGTTCGACTCCCACTCTCCCCATTATTTTCTGCAGCATCTAGGTAAAGGGCGAATACGGGTGGCGCCCGGTTCGTCTTGGATGGGAGGCGAGGTTTTACCTATTATTCCATTGTTATGCCTTCGGGCGGGTGGAGGTCGGGTTTCCGCGCATGTGGGAGAGCCAAGGGGTTGGCGGCGGTCGATTAGTCGACCTTGACCACAGCGCCAGGTGTCACGGTGGTTGGCACGTTATTCCTTGCCGTTCAAAAAAAAGAAGAAAAGTGTCTAGAGAGGATCGTTGGCGAGTCATTAAGTAGGTTCCTTTTGTGACCCAACTCGAGCGTGAGGGTAAAATGGTATTCTTTTATAATAGTTGGAACTCGTATCCATTTAATACAAAGTAGTTGAAAATAAATTGAGCCTTTGCCTTTCCAAGTGGTTCAATCTCTATGGTGGACAAAAAGGTGTATTTTAGTAGTAGAATTAGATAATGTGAGAGCTGCCGAGGATCCCGTGGTCATTATATTTTTGGTTAGTCATCATAGATAGGATACAAGCTGTAGTTTATAGACGTGTCAATTTCGAACATTGAGTAAAAGCCGAGTTAATAATTGCACCGGGTATCTACCATCACTAAAATTCTTCTGAAACTAAGTGTAGAACATCAAATATGGACCTTGTACATTCTGATTTAAAACTGAATTCTTTTGTATTTGTTCTTGTTTGATCCATGAAAGCTGATGCAATTGCTTCCATAATTTGGTGATGCAGGAGCGGTATTTTCCATGTGAAGATAGCATTTGTGGGTCGTTAGATTGGTAATGAAGATGAAGTTTTCAACTCTTAACCACAATTTTATTGGGATATCCATCACACCAGACAGACACTCCTTAGCAGCTTCCATAAGATTGGTTCATGGAACACCATCTTGTGGTTTCTGAGTTGGGACTCATGTATTTGGTAATATGATCAGTGACATGTTTTCCAAGTTATTCTGTTTCCATGTTGTGATAGAAACCAAGTGGACTATGGTTGTCTTTGTAATAATTAACTTGTGTGTTGTGTTTTAAATAGAATTTAAGCTTGTCAAACAATACATACATTTAGGAACAATTTCATTTACGTATTATAACATCTTCAGAGTAGTTCATGTTTGTAAGATATGGCTTAAGACACCCTGTCTATTGAAGTATCATACGGGCCATAACCGATGACAGGAGAAACATGCCATTTGGATCGTATGAGGGGACGGAAAATGGCCATATGGTCATATGAGGTGGTGGTTGTCAAATTATACAACATGCAAAATATGTTTGAGTGACAAAGGTATGACTGATGTGACAGCTGACAAAGTCATACAGCTCATATGACCATCTTTCATCCTAATCATACAACCTGTATGATGTGATTTAACAACATATGACTCGTATGATGTGATAGACACACTGATGCACAATATTGTTTATGAGGGGTGGTGTTAGCAACACCACTGGCCTAGACTATGATTATATTATAGAAATGAAAACGTCTAGGAAATCGAAACTATTATTCTTTTTTTCCGTCAACTATGGACTTTAACAACTCTAGCTTCATCAGTAATCATTTTTTATTCAAATGAAATTAAGGAACTTGAAGAATGTAACAAGGAAATGCTCTTAGATAGTGGACAAATCAGACCCTAATTAACGTTGGTTAAAAGGTGTTAATGGTTCGGTACTTCGGTTTCAACAATTGTTAGTTTAAATAACATTTAAAACTCTTTTAAGGAGCTAGGATTTCTAGTGATTCCACCCTTAAATCGGTTCAAAACTTATAAATTACATACGTAATTATGCTTCATTGATTTTAGCTCATGTTTTATAATAAAAATTATCTTAAACGTCATTCCACCTTAATTTTGTTTCTGGTAAAATTCAATATATTAGATTCCCTTCAACTTACTATAAACACAAATTATATAATCTTTCTTTTAATATAAGTACGATTTCCCCACCGCGTAATGTGACGGGAATCCTCTGTACAAACCAAACAGTAACAACCAGTATAAAGTTGCAAAATATAATTGTGTAAAACAAATAAAATAAAAATATAATGTAACATATAAAAGAAGAAAATGGTGACCTGATGCCTATACGACATGATGTAGTGACCCTAACGAATGAACGAAAAAATTGGTGACGGTGACATGGTGTTGCGTCATTTTCAAAAGAAACAATATTGCTTGTTTAGTTTTTCTAAAACATACTAACGATTTATGGGGGTGGTGTTGTAACGCCACTGGCCTAGACTATGATTATATTGTAGAAATGAAAACGTCTAGGAAATCGAAACTGTTATTCTTGTTTTCGTCAACTATGGACTTTAACAAACTCTAGCTTCATCAGTAATATTTTTTATTCAAATGAAATTAAAGGAACTTGAAGAAAGTAAAAAAGGAAATGCTCTTAGATATTATGTAGTGGACAAATCAGACTCTAATTAACGTTGATTAAAAGGTGTTAATGGTTCGGTACTTGAGTTTCAACAATTTTTAGTTTAATTAACACTCAAAACTCTTTTAAGGAGCTAGGATTTCTAGTGATTCCACCCTTAAATCGGTTCAAAACTAATAAATTACATTTATACGTAATTATACTTTATTGATTTTAGCTCATGTTTTATAATAAAAATTATCTTAAACGTCATTCCACCTTAATTTTGTTTCTGGTAAAATTTAATATATTAGATTCCCTTCAACTTACCATAAACACAAACTATATATAAATCTTTCTTTTAATATAACTATGATTTCCTCACCGCGTAATGTGATGTAGAATCTCTGTACAAACCAAACAGTAAAAACCGGTATAAAGTTGCAAAATATAAATGTGTAAAACAATAAAAACAAAATAAAATGTAACATAAAAGAAAAAAATAGTGACCGGATGCCTATATGACATAATGTAGTTACCCTAACGAATGAATGAAAAAATTGGTGATGGTGAAATGGTGTTGCGCCATTTTCAAAAGAAACAACATTGCTTATTTAGGGGTTGTTTGTTTACCTCTTAATGAGACTGTTAATGTTTCAGACATCTTACTTGTTCAGCACTTAATGGTTCAGACTGTTTGTTTCGTGAGCAAAATTGTCTGAATGGTTCATACATTTGCCTCTGAATGGTTAAGTATTATACTGAGTCTGAATGGTTAAGACCTCCAATCTGAATTGATCAGACATTTGCCTCTGAACGATTAAACATTATACTAGCTCTTAATGATTTAGACTCTTACTGTTTCAGCACTTAATGGTTCAGAACTCTTAGTGGTTCAGCACTTAATCACTCAGAAGTTACCAGACAGCCCCTTAGTTTTTCTAAAACATACCAACGAATAATAGTTATAAAAGAAAACTAGGCATATATTATTTATAGTGTAAATATTAATTTGAAATTTAAAAAAAGAAAATTAAATAAAAAACACGATTGTAGCTTAGTATGATGGATGCTTTGTAACTTTCTTGTATTGATCATGGCCATGCAGCGATGTGCCTCAAGTGTGGAGTGGGTGCTTCAGCATCAAGCCAGCTTGTGTTTATTATATACACTATGGCTATGGCATGTTTGGCTTAAATTTTTGAAACAACTTATTAACTTATTGGTTTTTTGAAAAGTCATAAGCTCTAAAACAAATGTTTAGGATTGAGGATGTATGTGAGCAGAAAAGTCATAAGCTCTAAAAAGTCACTTCAAACTAATTTTTCTAAAAATTCAATAAGAAGTTTGAAAATCTAAACCAAACCAAACATCCCCTGTATATTATGTTTTTATTTTTTCCTTTTATTTATTAAGTTATTTTTCTTCTTGAAAGATTGCAGATACCGGATACGTATACAATACTCATACTTTTAATGTGTTTCTTATTGTTTCTAGTTTTTACTACCGTAGTTTAGTTTTTGCAGTATATATTTTACTATGTTATAATTTTACCTATTATACGGATTAAATAAATGTAATGTTATATGAAGGGAATGATCTACTAAAAAGTAGATTTTGACTAAGTAGCCTAAAAAGATTGTGATAATGATATGTGACACTGCTTATAAGTAGGAAGGAAGAGTATTTTACTAAAACATTTTGTTCCTTATAAGTAGGAGTGTGAAGATGACATGTGACATCATTTTGTTTTCTAAAAAAAATATAACAAAAACAATCTTGTACAAAAAAATCCAGTACAAAAAGCATAGCACAAAAAAATCGAGTACAAAAGATATAGCACAAAAAAATATAGTACAAAAAATTCAGCACAAAAAATTCAAGAACAAATTTTAACACAAAAAAGTTAAGCACAAAAAAAATTAACACAAAAATCTAATACAAAAATGCTATACAACATTTACAACATATTTTTTTTGGATTTTTTAATTGTCATATTTTATATAGTAATATATTACTCAAATTAAAGATAAAATGACACTCGATTTTATGGTGAAGTTTTCATAAAAAAATGTAAAAAAATTATGAACGTTTAAAAAATGATGGTGAAATATGCATGTGACTTGCATGTAGAGAGAGAAAGTCAACAAATTAGCTATTACAAGAAATTTTCATACACTTTTATCTTAACCACTTATTTGAAAAATGAAAGATCAAGATTCCTTATCATCCTTCTTAGACAAAATCAATGTTTTATTTGATCCTACCCCTGTTATATAATTAGTAATAAAAACTACGTTCTTAAAAAGCTCGTGTGTTGGACTAATTGAATAGCCCGTTTATTACACATGTTAAATAAAATTTTATGTAATATTTTAACACATACAGTCATCAAAATTAATATTAAGTAAAAAATAAACTTTGACGTACCAACTATATATTCTGTTAAGTTATTTACTTTTTATGTAACAGATAAATGTTAATTTAATTAAAATGTAATAACTCCATTAAATATTATTTTAGCATAGTTAAGTTAACCTAAGTTGTAATTATAAATCTATACAATAAAGAGAAAAAAAAATTAAGAACTAAAACTTGGATTTTTTTAGTACCTACATATTTTTTTCTTTCCAAATAGATAAATAAAAACGTAAATTATAACCGTCCATAATTAAATTTATTTGGTTAATGATATAATAACTATATATAATTGTTATTTATAACTAAATTAATATTAAATGTTTAAAAATATCATTATTAAATATGAGAAAAACATGAAATAAAACTTTCGATGGCTTATGATGATGACTTGTGTTCATTTATCAAGTGGGTGATTCTATTTACATAAAACTATTTGCTATTTGTATCAAGTGATGTAACATTAATAAATTTATATTTGTGTTTCTCTTTTATAATTCTGATATATAATGTTTTATTAAAAAATGAATATGCTTTTGCGATATGCTTATTATTATATACGTTTTGATACAAATTTTATAAATAAACGGAATAATAAAATTTTATAACATTTATAAAACATTATACGGCTCCGTTTGTAAAATTTATATCAAAACGTAGATAAAAATAAGTACATCACAAAACCATATTCCTTTAACATTATATATAAGAAGTTATTAAAGAAAAACATAAATATAAATTTGTTAATGTCATACCACTTGTTAACAATAATAAAAGGTTTAGTGTAAATAGTAGTAAATAGATAGATATGGATAGATATGATTTGAATTACTCAATCTAGTTCCATTTTACCTCCCCCATATATATATATAGGATTCGGTTCAAGAGAGAACCAATCCTAGTTGCGAGAACCATGAGAACTCCTATAATCTAATAGCATATTTACATATCACCCATAACCAAATTAAATCAAAAGGGTATTTTAGTCTTTTACTTTACATGTCACATATTTTCTCTCTCTTCTATTTAAAAGTCAACATGTCATAACTTTTCTATCTCTTCTATTTAAAACCTAACATGTCACATCATTTCTCTCTCTCTCCTATTTAAAATTCAACATTAGACATCTATTGAGTCGAGATTTTTGGGTGAGTTCGTTTAGTAAGATCCTCAAATTTCGTAAACCCGAAATCGGGGCGTCGGGTGCGTAAAAAGATGTTTGGCGTAAAAAAAAATTGTAAAAAAGTTTTTGAAAAAAAAATAGTAAAAATGTTTTTTGTAAAAATAAAATATTTTTGTTTGACGTAAAAAAAATTTTAAAAAAAGTTTAAAACGAAAAAAAAACTTTTATACCGGCGTGTAAAAAAAATTAAAACCGCGCGCAAAAAAAAGTTTAAAACCGTCGCTTAAAAAAGTTTTAAACCGGCGCGTAAAAAAAGTTTTAAACCAGTAAAAAAAGTTTAAAACCGCGCGTAAAAAAAATTGAAACCGGCGCGTAAAAAAAGTTTAAAACCGGCACGTAAAAAAAGTTTAAAACCGACGTAAAAAAGGTTTAAAACTGTGCGTAAAAAAAGTTCCTAAAACGACGCGTAAAAAAAGTTTTAACCCGCGCGTAAAAAAGTTTAAAAGCGCGTAAATTTTTTTAACCGTGCGTAAAAACTGTTTAAAGCCGGCACGCAAAGAGAATTTTAAACCGGCACGTTAAAAGTTTAAAACCGCGCGTAAAAAATGTTCTAAAACGTCGCATAAAAAAGTTCTAAACCGGCGTGTAAAAAAAGTTTAAAACCGCGCGTAAGAAAGTTTAAAACCAGCGCGTAAAAAAAGTTTAAAAAATCGCGCGGAAAAAAAATTAAAAACAGTGCGTAAAATAAGTTTAAAATCGGGCGTAAAAAATTTTGAACCCGGGCGTAAAAATGTTTAAAACGGCGCGCAAAAAAGTTTGAACCTCTACATAAAATAATTTTCTTACTGCATGATTCAAAAATAACATTAGTTAAATCACAATGATTACAAACTTAATTACCAATTATTAAAGAGCTTAGTAAAAATACCAATTTACCCTTATCTCACTAAAAACAAAAACTCATTAATTAAAGCACAATGATTACAACTATTTTATTGTCTTTTAATCTCAACCATTAAAACACTTTTGATCAATGACTTATATTGGTTACTACGGTTCTCACAACTCAAGTTGGTTCTCATTTTACCCATCCCATAATATATATTATATATATATATATATATATATATATATATAGGGGATGGGTAAAATGAGAACTATCTCTAGTTGCGAGAATTGTAAGAACCATTTTTATTCATTGGATCTTGGATGATGAATTGATAAGATTAAAAGTAATTAAAAGTAATATTAAATCATTTTGTCTTATTTTTTTTATTTTAATGCTAAAAAGGTTATTTAGTAAATTCATTTTTTTGTCTTATTGTATTTAATGTTTTTTATTTTTTTTTGTTTTATTATATTAATTGTTTTTTATTAAAATCACAATTTTTTTATTAAAAAACATTTTGAAATCAGTTTTTTTTAAAAAAAACAATGTTTCGTTACGCGCCCGTTTTTTACGCCTCGTTTTTTACGCGCACGTTTTTTAGCGTCGTTTTTTTACGCTGCGTTTTTACGCGTCATTTTTTACTCCCCGTTTTTTACGCGCCATTTTTTACACCCGTTTTTTACGCGCCGTTTTTTACATACAGTTTTTTACGCCCGTTTTTTTTATACGTCGTTTTTATACTCCCCATTTTTTCGCCCGATTTTTTTACGCGCCATTTTTACGCACGTAAATTTTTTCAAAGTTATAATATTTATATGACCAACCCTGTTTTATTTACGAGCCGTATTTTTACGCCCTGTTTTTGCGTGCCGTTTTTTTACGCCTGGTTTTACGCGCTTTTTTTTAAAGCGCCGTTTTTTACGCCCCTTTTTTACGCGCAGTTTTAACGCCCCGTATTTACCCGACGTTTTATCACCCGGTTTTTTTAAACCAAACATTTTTTACGCCGAATTTTTTTACGTCAAAAAAATTTTACGGGTAGTTTTTTTACGCCGAATTTTTTTACGCCAAAACATTTTCATACACAGTTTTTTCGTGTATAGTTTTTTACGGGTAGCGTAAAACTTTTAAGTAAAATTTAAAAAAAATTATTTTTAACTTTTCATACACAGTTTTTTTACGGGTGTTCATACACAGAATCTTTTTACGGGTGTAAAAAACATTCACAAGCATAACAATCCGGAATTTACATGTGGTTTGCCAACAAGTTTTTTGGGCACGGTGTCGCGTGTTAACTTTTTACGTATGTAAACTTTTTACGCCAAACATTTGCATACACAGTTTTTTCGTGTATAGTTTTTTACGGGTAACGTAAAAATTTTAGGTAAGTTTTTAAAAACAGTTTTTTTAACTTTTCGTACACTATTTTTTACGCCAAAAACATTTTTTCGGCAAATTTTGTTTTTTTACGCCCCCACCCCGATTTCGGGTTTACGACATTTGAGAATCTTAAGAAACAAACTCACCCAAAATCACGAGTCATAGATGTCTTATCATCATCGACTGAAAATTAATAAAACCAACTACAAAAATAAAAACCGGCAAAATCCGGAATTTTACGTTTAACAAACCCACCCACATGTAGATTTTTTTTACGGTGCGGTTTTAAAAAAAAAACATTCACAAGGGTAAAAATCCGGAATTTTTACGTTTAACAAACCAAAAAAAACTTAAATCTGTTAATTCTACGCGTCGTTTTTTACGCCCCGTTTTTGCGCGACGTTATTTACGCGCCGTATTTACGCCATCGTTTTTACGCCAAAAATTTTCATACACAGTTTTTTCGTGTATATTTTTTTACGGGTAGCGTAAAATTTAAAGTTTTAAAAACAGTTTTTTTAACTCTTCGTACACAGTTTTTTACGCCGAAAACATTTTTCGAACCTACCCTCTGCCATCCTCGCCCGCCATCGTCATCAATTGTCGGAAAAATTGTTTCGAGCCATCACTGCCACCTCAACCCCCAAATATCAAAAACACAAATCAATCACCGGAGAATCCCATCAGATCTCGAAGCGATACGCTTCAATGCATCTTTATCAATTTCGAAATCTTCTTTGGTTGCAACTCGGGTCATGATCCGATTCTGCAAGATATTAAACACACCATTTTCTTCTCAAAATCTTGACATACAATACAATTCCCCCCAAATCTAACAAGTTTCAATAAAACCATTGAACACCCTTATAAACAAATCAACATTTAAATAACATAGACCCAATAAATACACACATTTCAAGAAAACCCAATTCAAGAACCATAAAAAACCAAACTTTAAGCTAACCCATCATCCAAAAACCAAAATTAACAAAACCCCATTTCAAAAAATACTTAAAAATGCAATCTTTAAAGCACCTAACACCTACCCACTCGAGAACAATAAACAAACGGTAAATTTGTGAACAAATTGAATTGGGTTTCACTTTATGACCAAAAATATATAAAACTAATAAACTTCACCTGAATTAGAGGCAAAAGTAGCAAGGGATACGTTTTCTTCATTAAATCTGATATCTTTTACATCAACTTCATGAGGGTTTTGGTTGACTAGCGGCACACAGTTGCAGCTGTCAATGTGCCAACAGAGAGTGAAGAATAATAAGATGGTGGCGGTGATGGTTCTAGAGAGAGAAAGTGAGGTTCCAGAGAGAGAGTAATATTGACTTACGCGATCCTTGTCGCCACCACAACAACCAGACAGCGGAGCTGCCTTAAGCGACGACCAGAAACGCCGTAATCGGCGGCGGCGCGTCAACAGTCTACAGGCGGCAGAGCCGCTTTTTCCGGCGACCAGAAACACCGGAATCGGGTGGTGGTGCGTGGCTCGAGCCTGAGGAACGGCGGCGATGGTGGTGGCTGCGTGGTTTCAATTCAAGCTCATTCTTGTTCAGTTTACCGCCGCAGATGGTGGGTGGTCGTTTGGTGGTTATGGTTGTGGTGGTCGGGTGGTGGTGATGGTTGTGGTCGGTCGGATGGTGGTGGTGATCGACGGTTGGAGTTAGAGAGGGAGTAGAGACAGAGAGAGTGATGTTCTAGATGGGGTGTGTGGATTGTGTTTAAGATAGATGAAGATGGTGGTGTGATTTTTGAAGGTCAGTGAATTTTGAAGAGAGGAGAGAGAGGGAGAGAAACAAAAATCTGCAATTGAAAGTGATGAAGAGAGAAAGTGAGAATTTAATAAAGAGATAGATTATACATATGTTGTAAATGACCAAAATACTCTTTAGGGTATAAAATAATATTGCATGTGTGGCATATTTTGATTGGTGGAGAGTGGTTTTTGCGGTTCTCGTAACTGAGAGTGATTCTCCCTTAAACCGAATCCTATATATATATATATGTATGGACACACATATGCGTTTTGATTTTCCCAATAAAATATTAGTACTAAAATGTCATTTTAGTTAAGATAAAAGGGTTAATTTTAACACACGGTTTATTTGTAAGTTCCTTGGGGAGCAAGCCATACACAGCGGCTCCACATCTCCAGCTTATTAGTATTCTCTGTCCCAAAGCAAACATGTGTTCCAAACACTTAGCTTCGGATCTAGGTTCGACCAAGATTATACAACATCGACGACTGTGCATTCTCAGACAGTTACCGAACCTCAGGCTCGGTTAACATACCTGTTTTTTTTATGGAACACGGCTTCACCTTGTATATATATATACACATTTTTCTTTATTTAGTCTCAGTTTTCACACACACACACTCTCTCTCACTGGTTAACTTACTCAGGTGGAGAAACATGGAAGAGAAACTATCAGTTCTTGAATGATCATTCATGGCGAAGTTAGTTCTTCTTTATTATCTCAAGTTCTCAATATTTTTTTGTTGAAGATTTTATCATATTTTATGTATGATTTCTGGATTAGAAAGTGTTTTAGTTGTGACATTGTGTAGTTATTTTACTTCACTTAGCTTGTTGAGTCCCTACAATAAATTGTTCAGTGTTAATTAAAATGGAAATTAAATTGCATCTTATGTTTTTTATTCGACGCCTGAAAATATTGCACCACTTGTTTATCATGGAGATATCCAAACATTTTCCCATGAAAATGACTAGAAATTTGCCAGAAATTTCAGTTTTTGAAACATTTTTCAAGATAAAGAAATACTTGTTAGTTTTGATTAATGGAAATGGAAAGATGTCTTTTTTGGAGTTTGATCATGTGATGAAGAAGAAGAAAGTAGTTAACTAGTGATTTTAACTGAAAAGAGTCTACTCATGCTGACCCATTCTTGTTTTTTAGAGTTAAATGTCATTTTAGTCCCTGTGGTTTGGGCCATTTTGCCAGTGTAGTCCAAAGGTTTTATTTTTTGTCTATGGATCCAAAAAGGTTTCACCGTGCATTTTAGTCCACTGGGTTAAATTCATTCATTTTTTTAGTTAACGAGAAGGACAATTCAGTCATTTTATATGTAATTCTGTTAACTAGAAGGGTAATTTGGCCATATAAAATGATCGAATTGTCCTTCTCGTTAACGGAAATAATGGATGAAGTTAACCCAGTGGACTAAAATGGCAACGATGAAACCTTTTCGGACCCACATGTGAAAAATGGAACCTTTGGACTAAACTGGCAAGATGGCTCAAACCACAGGGACTAAAATGTCATTTAACTCTTTTTTATAAATACAAAAGTAGAAAACAATACTTTTTGACCTGGAGCTAGTTGTCTAACAATCTAAAAATAGTAATCTGTAGCTATATTATTTGTGAAATTTTACACATTATAATCATCCTTACTAACACACACACATACATTATAATCATCTTCATTGATAGTCACTTTCATTACCAACTCTAGATTGACATCTAAATCTTGCAGGTTTTGGCTTTTTGATGGCAGAACATTAGCTAAGAAAATAAAGACATCTGGTCTTCCTTCAATACATGAAGTCAAGGACAGTACTGGAGCCAGCTGGGAATGTCCACAATGCAGTTACAGAATAGATAAATGTGATGTAAGATATGAATTTTAAGTTCATTAGTGTAGAGGGATGTTATGAACACAACATAAATGAGTCACATATATGCTTTTGACTTGTAAATACTAAATAGTATTCTTATTCAATTCAAGCATATAACTAAAACTGTAATTTGTATGTCTTTTTGAAGGATTGGCCTGGGCTCCCCAGTGGAGTGAAATTTAACCCAGGCGATGTTGAATTGTTGGATCATTTAGCAGCTAAATGTGAGTTGGGAATGAAAGGCCGCATGAATATATAGATGTGTTCGTTCCTACGATCGAGGTTGAGCAAGGAATATGTTACAAACATCCTGAAAGTCTTCCTGGTTAGCGGTTTTCATTTGCATTTTTATAGTTATAAGTTCTTTGGCACTACATTTATATAAACTCATTTGTTAATAGGATATATTTGTCATCCGAAACATATCAAGATGGCCACGAAAAAAAGCTAAAGGGAACATTTGTCATCCGAAGCATATCAACGCTAAAGGTTGCACCCATCCAATTTTATTGTTTTATGGCAAATAAGACATCTTTAAATGATGGGCGAAACTGATATGTTTTGGATGACCTTCCTTTGTACTTTTAAGCCGGTTCATGGCAAATAAGAATCTTTTAGAAGACAGGTGACAAATACAACATATAATTCTCTATAGATATTTGTTTGTTAAACATAATTACTTATCTTGAGAAATGATTCCGCCTTACATGAACAAATTAATATCAAACTTATCAATCCATCACAAAGTCTCAGCCTAAAATCCCTCTAGTCAATATTTCTCATTCAAATGTAATTATTAGGTAACTCCTTTTTTGTAAATGTGGAAGATTTCTCTCCACACATTTCTCTCATTCTTGTATATTTATGTACCTCTCATTGTGATTGTAATACACTTAAGAAATTGATTATATGGTATCAGCCATACCGTAAATCGATCCTTCCTTCCCTTCTTTTTTTTCACCAGCCACTTTTCTTCTTCCTCTCTGTTCTTTTTTTTTCCAATTCCTTTTGTCCCTATTCCAATCCCAGTTCGTTCACCACCATGTCCACCACCAGTGATCTCAGTGCCATTCCCCTTCACTCCTTCAGCAACCTCATAAACATCAAACTGAATTCCACTAACTACCTACCGTGGGAGAAGCAAGTTACTCCGGTGCTCGCTTGTCTAAATCTCCTAAACCACATCGACGGTTCTAAATCACCACCCTCCCAAACAATCACCACAAATGACCAAACAACAACAAATCCGGCCTACACAGCCTGGAAATTAGCCGACCAAAAGGTCCTCTTGCTGCTCAATTCGACCCTTTCTGAAAAAGCCATGGCCGAAACTATCGGTCACACCACGGCTCTTCAAGTTTGGAAGGCACTTGCTGATGCCTACAGTAATTCTTCAATTGAACGTGTTCACAACCTTCAAGACTCTCTTCGCAACATTCAAAAAGGCACTTCTTCCGTTTCTGAATTTGGTCGCAACATTCAAAAAGGCACTTCTTCCGTCTCTTGTTGCTGCTCTCTATGCTTCGCATCTTTGTGCTTCTTTCAATAAATGGCATAGTCGTCTTGGACATGTCTCCTTTGACACTATTTCAAATTTAAATAAAAGTGGTCATGTTTTTGTTACATCTTTGTTACCTAAACCGGGATTATGTAATTCGTGTGAAATGGCAAAAGCTAAACATTTACCTTTTCTTGAAAACCATAAACGGGCAAACCATGTTTTGGACCTAATTCATTGTGATCTTTGGGGACCCGCACCGGTCACATCCACCGATGGATACCGGTATTATGTCATTTTCATAGATGATTATTCACGCTTTACTTGGTTTTATCCTTTAAAAGCAAAATCGGAATTTCCTAACATTCTTAAAACTTTCTTAGCATTTGTTCAAAATTTTCTTCAAATGTTAAGGTTTTTCAAAGCGATGGAGGAACCGAATTCACAAACCACCAAGTACAAATGTGTTTTCAACAAAACGGCATTCATTATCGAGTTTCATGCCCTCACACTCCGGAACAAAACGGAAGGGCGGAATGAAAACATCGTCCAGAAACCGGGTTGGCCATAATGTTCAATACCCACGCACCACCAATTTTTTGGTTTGATGCTTTTACCACGGCCACGTATATCATCAATAGACTTCCAACAAAATTGTTAAACAATCTTTCACCCTTTGAAATATTGTTTAAACAGCCTCCCACATACTTCAATCTTCGTATTTTTGGATGTCGAGTTTATCCATACCTTATAGACTATGTCAAAAACAAACTTTTTCCTCAAAGTACTCCATGTATTTTCATTAGATATAGTCCTCGCTACAAAGGGTTTAGATGTCTAGATCCAACCACGGGTCGTATCTATACTACTCGACACGCAAAATTTGACAAAGACATTTTACCTTTCCAAACACCCTCTACATCTACAAATATCTCCTCACTACCTATTACAAACTTTGAAGACCAATTACCCACACCCACTACACCCACCCATTCTCACCCATCCACAACCCAAACTAACAACCCCATAAAACACAACAACCCTCTATTACCCACACCATTACTTTATCTAACTCCAAACCCATCCAACAACCAAACAAACCCACTGACCCCTCCATCCACAAACCAAGCACCTTCATCAACACAATCCTCATCCGCTCCATCCACCCAAACACCACCTTCACCCCCTACCTCGACATCGAACCAAATCTCCACTTCGACCCAAACATATCCCTCGGCCCAAACATCTCCCTCTGCCGATACATTACCTTCGGCCCAAACCGAAACCCAATCTTCATCCTCTTCTCAAACCGAAACCCAACCCACATACACACATTCCATGCAAACTCGATACAAAAATGGTATTTTAAAACCCAAGCATTTTGTAAATCTTGCTAATCATTCTCATCATGCTCTTTTCTCTAGCCATGTTCCCAAAGGAATCAAAACCGCTCTCAAAGACCCTAAATGGGTCAAAGCCATGCACAACGAACTTGATGCCTTACATGGTAACCACACTTGGACACTTGTTCCACGTCCAACCAACACCAACATCATTGGTTGCAAATGGATTTATCGAATCAAATTCAAAGCCGATGGTTCCATCGATCGCTACAAAGCAAGACTTGTAGCCCAAGGTTTCTCTCAAATACCGGGTCTCGATTTCTCACACATATTTAATCCGGTTGTAAAATCATCCACCATTCGAGTTGTTCTAAGTCTCGCGACCATTAATCAGTGGAAATTACGACAACTTGATGTCAATAATGCTTTCTTAAATGGTCATCTCAATGAAACAGTTTTTATAGAACAACTTTTGGGTTTTGAAGACCCCAAACAACCAACTCATGTGTGCAAACTAAATCGTGCTTTATACGGTCTAAAGCAAGCACCACAAGCTTGGTTTCAACGTCTCAACACCTTTCTCATTGCTCTTGGTTTCCAAAATAGTAAAGCTGATCCATCATTTTTTATTTACAATCATCACGGAGTTTTAATTTATCTTCTTGTCTATGTAGACGACATCGTTGTGACAGGAAACAACGAAAAATTCATTAACCGGTTTACATCTCGTCTACACAAGGAGTTCAAAATAAAGGATCTTGGCCTACTCAATTTATTCCTCGGCTTGGAAGTTACTCATACTTCTTTCGGTCTCTTTCTAAACCAATCCAAATATGCTTACGACATTTTATCACGTGCGGGTCTTCTTGACTCAAAACCCATTTCCACTCCTCTAACATCAAAAGATGTTTTCACCACCCAAGGACAACCATTTCATGATCCTACCCTATACCGATCTCTCGTAGGCGCACTCCAATATCTCACAATCACTCGCCCCGACCTCTCATACGCCGTTAATCAAGCTAGTCAATTTCTTCAACAACCCACCACTACCCACTTTCAATTCGTCAAAAGAATTCTTCGATATGTCAAAGGCACATTATCTCATGGTTTAACTTTTGATCGATCACCTAACACGGTTTTGCTAGGTTTTTCTGATGCCGATTGGGCACGATGCCTAGACACAAGAAGATCCACCTATGGCTACTGCATTTACTTGGGAGGAAACTTAGTCTCTTGGAGTGCAAAGAAACAACCCACCGTTTCTCGCTCAAGTTGTGAATCCGAATACAGGGCGATGGCTAACAGCGCTGCAGAAATAATTTGGTTAACAAATCTACTACGTGAGCTTCATGCCTTGCCTCAAACTCGGCCAACCTTATTATGCGATAATAAGAGTGCTTTGTTTCTAAGCCAAAATCCAATCTCACACAAACGAGCAAAACACATTGATATCGACTATCACTTTGTTCGTTAATTGGTTACTTCCGGACGACTCGACACTAAATTCATCTCCACCGATCAACAAGTTGCAGATATTTTCACAAAAAGTCTCCCACAACCGTTGTTCGACAAGTTTCGTTCAATGCTTCGTCTCGGACCACCTCCATCCTTGCATTAACGGGGGGTATCAATCCATCACAAAGTCTCAGCCTAAAATCCCGCTAGTCAATATTTCTCATTCAAATGTAATTATTAGGTAACTCCTTCTTTGTAAATGTGGAAGATTTCTCTCCACATATTTCTCTCATTCTTGTATATTTATGTACCTTTCATTGTGATTGTAATACACTGAAGAAATTGATTATAAAACTAATTAAGTAATCACTGAAAAGTATTTGATCTTGTGATTTTGTAGGCGCAAGAAAAGATGGCAATAGTTTTCATTTCTTCTATTAGAACACAAACGCATACGCTAAAGGCCAACGAAAGCGTAGGAAAGTCTGCAATAGATCTAGTGTAGAAACAGATGTCTGTTGGCACAAGACTGACAAGACTAAGGCCATATTTAAAAATGGCGTACAAATTGGATGCAAAAAGATAATGGTACTTTATGGGAGTACTGTTGGGGGATCAAAAAAATGTAAAACAAACTGGGTTATGCATCAATATCATCTAGGAACAAATGAAGATGAGAAGGACGGTCAATATGTGGTTTCAAAGATATTTTATCAGGCACAAAAGGAGACTCATGAGAACACTACCGTTTGTGTTGTAGATGAAGATTCGGATCCTAGAACTCCAATGATCAATGCTTCTGATCCGTTGCGGCCAGGAAAGACTCCCCTATATGAAGATGTCATATGTGATGATGTTTGTCACACCCCAACCGATGGCGGAAACATCGGGATGAGACGAAAACTAGATTGCAAGAGGCTTCATAACGCTAATTGTGTCAAGTGTTTAATAATTACCTTTTTACATAGTTCAAATCAAATAATACAAAATTTAGATCCCGACACGTAACAAATATAATTTCATTTCATTGATAACGACTGAATACAAGATATTGAAACGAAATACATGTTTGAAACAAATACAATACAATAAGTATTTAAAGTTTAAATGCGTTTCTAGGCAATCCTACTAGATTCCATGTGTCATCAAAATTCCTGCAACATGTATTAAAAGCATAGATCAATACAAAAGTATTGGCGAGCATACAAGTTTGAAATTAGTTATAAGTATAAAAGTTTGTTTTGATTGTGACAAGTATATATTCAAGTCGAATCGCACGAATATGTAAACCATTTCGCATAACAATAGCATATAATCGAATTCCTTAACTAGCATGCATAGTATTCTAAGCAGAACGATATCATGAGAATACAAGTCAAAACTAATAAGCATAAACAAACTCAAGCATAACAAGTAGCATGTATAGACGAGTTTAAACTAACACATATAACTCATATAAGCGTAACTGATGGCACATTTGGTATTGTGAACACATTTAATTTTGTTTAAAATAAATTTTGTAATTTATACATGTTGCACCCCAAAATGCATTAAAGTGTAAAAAGGGGGTCGAGTATGCTCACAGTTTTGCAAAGTTTCCTTTGGTGATTCCATGAAGAGTTGGAGGTTGGAGCTTCAAAGCTTCCTTTAAAACACTTTGTTTTATTTTAGAACTCTTAGAGTTCTCTTCCTTGCTTGGAAGATTTGAGAGAAGTAGAGAGGTTTAGAGAAGAATGGTTGGAACACTTAGTATCCTTTTAGAATTCTTAGAATTCTTGATTTAGAGATATTGAGAGAATTAGAGAGATGGAGAGAAGAATTGTGTGAATAAAATGGTAGAAGGAGGTTGGTATTTATAAGTAGAGAAAGTGGAAAAGGGTGAAATATGATTGGTTAAAAAAGATGAAAAAGGATTGAAAAGATGATTGGTGGAGAAAGGAGGTGGAAAAGGGTGAAATATGATTAGTTAAAAAAAGTGGAAGAGAATTGAAAAGATGATTGGTGGAGAAAGGAGGTGGAAAATGGTGAAATATGATTGGTTAAAGAAGGTGAAAGAGGATTGATGAGGTGGAAAGATGATTGGTATATTTCTTGGTATTTCTTTAGTATATATTATGTAATTGAGTATATATAAAAAAGTATAAAAGTATAATTCAAGTATTGAGGATGTGCGTTTAAGTATTTATACGTATAATTGTGTCGGTTTGCGTTTAAATACGTATTTAAATAATCGGTCGTGTGATTAATGAATATGTAATAAGAGATATATGCATATATATATATATATTATTGATTAACGCCTCGAATTACGATATATATAAAAAAATAAGGATACTAAATACGAGGCGTTACAGTCTCTCCTACTTTAGAAAATTTCGTCCCGAAATTTATTCAAGAGGAAGTCTTTAGAAAAAAAAGAAGATGGTATTTCGTAGTATGTGTGGGTAGTAGACGAGTATTAGGTCTTGAGCGATCGAAGTTTGTATTCAATAGTAGAGAACCACCGAATTTCTCATGGCACGTTTTTACAAAAGTTCAGTAATATGGTAGGAACACTTATATATAGGAAGTACCAGCGGCGTATCCACCATGTTCATACCATATTTCGTTCGTTTCGCTAATCGATGCCATGTTACGTTCCGTGTCACGATCAGGGTTTATTAGCATATTACGAGTGAGAATGATAGCGTATATAGAGTCTCAAGTATATAAGTATATTTGCATTTAAGTATGAGAGAGGGTATAGTGTATAAGTATGAGTATAAGTGTAAGTGTACGTATATGCGCATTCGTGTACAATACAAATGATATATTTTAGTTAACCAAGATTAACGGATTACTGGCATGTGAATAAACGGGTCAAACCATCGTGTACCGCAATGTAGACTACCCATCATCGTTAAAACGAAGAGGGTGTAAAATAGTTTACTTAACATGACCTCAAGAATACGGGCGGGCGTCACTCCTATAGCACTACACAAGCGCTATACATGTTAAGGTGTGGCTTGATCAAAGTTAATGACGAGTCTACCTCATAAACATGTGAATAAACAAGTCAAACCATCGTGTACGCAATGTTGACTAGTCAATATTGTCGAAACATAGTGTAAAATAGTTTACTTAGTATGAAATAGTTTACTTAACATGACCCCAAGTCTCAAGGGCGGTGCGCTACTCCTATAGCACTACGCATCGTGCTATACATGTTAAGGTGTGGTTTTATAACGAGTTTATCACATATAATGTTCCAGTAATCCCAAATCAAGTATGATGTTTAGTATGCACCTATAGAATTGTTGTGTAATAGATTTAGTATAAATGCGAAGTTTGTCGTACATAAATTCGATTTTAGTATAGTGTGACATTGAAAAAAAATGAAGGAATAAGAATTATATAGCATAAAATGTAAGATAGCATAAAAGAGAGGCTTGTTAAAATGTTGGAGTGTTTCAGTTTTAGAAACTTCGACTATTCCAAAGTGACTCGTAAGTCCTTTCGAATTAAGGAGACATGATTTGGCCTAATAGGTATAATACTCTTGTCGCCAAGCGATTAACGGTACTTTACCCTTCCAGTTAGTACATGTCCCTAATTTGATCGAAAGATACGAAACTTTGGCGAGATTGAAAATTGAGGAGCGGGACCAGTCATCAAGGTGTGGATGTCAATCCTGACTTGACAATTTCATCCCCAAATTGTGGTTTATTGAACGTATCAAGATATAATCTCGAATCGTCAATAAGGATCCACTAGATTATGAAATGAAACTCCCATCAAGATATGGATATCACTCCTGATTTGATGGTGAATTTCGCACAAAATAACATGTAGAGTGGATTGAAACTCGTCACCAATGGCGGGAATCACCCCTGTATTGATGAGTTATTTCGATTGTGGAACAAGAATATACTCAAAAGCGTGTGTTGTGTTTCATGTCTTAGGAAAGACACATTGTAAGTTTTACGATCAAAAGGGGGAGAAACATGATTGAAAGAATAACATTTTAGACAAGTATCACAAATGGTCAAGAGTATGGTACTTAAACTATAGACTAGGTCGAACATGGCAATTCTACCTAATTCCCTATAGTTATGGCTCTGATACCAATCTGTCACACCCCAACATATGGCGGAAACATCGGGATGAGACGAAAACTAGATTGCAAGAGGCTTCATAACGCTAATTGTGTCAAGTGTTTAATAATTACCTTTTTACATAGTTCAAATCAAATAATACAAAATTTAGATCCCGACACGTAACAAATATAATTTCATTTCATTGATAACGACTGAATACAAGATATTGAAACGAAATACATGTTTGAAACAAATACAATACAATAAGTATTTAAAGTTTAAATGCGTTTCTAGGCAATCCTACTAGATTCCATGTGTCATCAAAATTCCTGCAACATGTATTAAAAGCATAGATCAATACAAAAGTATTGGCGAGCATACAAGTTTGAAATTAGTTATAAGTATAAAAGTTTGTTTTGATTGTGACAAGTATATATTCAAGTCGAATCGCACGAATATGTAAACCATTTTCGCATAACAATAGCATATAATCGAATTCCTTAACTAGCATGCATAGTATTCTAAGCAGAACGATATCATGAGAATACAAGTCAAAACTAATAAGCATAAACAAACTCAAGCATAACAAGTAGCATGTATAGACGAGTTTAAACTAACACATATAACTCATATAAGCGTAACTGATGGCACATTTGGTATTGTGAACACATTTAATTTTGTTTAAAATAAATTTTGTAATTTATACATGTTGCACCCCAAAATGCATTAAAGTGTAAAAAGGGGGTCGAGTATGCTCACAGTTTTGCAAAGTTTCCTTTTGTGATTCCGTGAAGAGTTGGAGGTTGGAGCTTCAAAGCTTCCTTTAAAACACTTAGTGTTTTATTTTAGAACTCTTAGAGTTCTCTTCCTTGCTTGGAAGATTTGAGAGAAGTGGAGAGGTTTAGAGAAGAATGGTTGGAACACTTAGTATCCTTTTAGAATTCTTGATTTAGAGATATTGAGAGAATTAGAGAGATGGAGAGAAGAATGGTGTGAATAAAATGGTAGAAGGAGGTTGGTATTTATAGGTAGAGAAAGTGGAAAAGGGTGAATATGATTGGTTAAAAAAGATGGAAGAGGATTGAAAAGATGATTGGTGGAGAAAGGATGTGGAAAAGGGTGAAATATGATTGGTTGAAAAAAGTGGAAGAGGATTGAAAAGATGATTGGTGGAGAAAGGAGGTGGAAAAGGGTGAAATATGATTGGTTAAAGAAGGTGAAACAGGATTGATAAGGTGGAAAGATGATTGGTATATTTCTTGGTATTTCTTGAGTATATATTGAGTATATATAAAAAAGTATAAAAATTCAAGTATTGAGGATGTGCGCATAAGTATTTATACGTATAATTGTGTCGGTTTGCGTATAAATACGTATTTAAATGATCGGTCATGTGATTAATGAATATGTAATAAGAGATATATGCATATATATATATATATAATGATTAACGACTCGAGTTACGATATATAAAAAAATAAGGATACTAAAATACGAAGCGTTACAATGTTATCCAGTCACCAGCACAGGTTGGTAACCGGATCTTTTAGTCTTAAGATCTCTACCTAGATCTAATTCGTAGCGATATCTTGGTAGTCAAAGTCAAGGCACAAAGAGTGAGCCTTGGACTAGGCGTAAGGTGCTTAAAAAGCGAGGGCCCCAGATAAGCAAGACGCATATCATAAACATACCATTTTTAGTGGTTTTAGGCATGTTGTAGGCTTGGTCAAGGCCATTTTTGGATGTTTTAGACCAGTTTGGCCAGAATTTGGAGAATTTTACCGCAATCACAGGATTTCGCCTCAGCTTCTAGATGGTTGCAAGGCGTATTGCCTGCGCCCCCGGCCCTGGGCTTTGGCTAGATATAGAAACACACACACACATAGATATTTTTTGGTGTTTATCCATGTTATAGCATATCATAATAGAGATCTTATCTCTTGTTTTATGAACACTTACCGATTAGGAGTTTTATTCCTTCCTAGTTTTAGCCTTTTAGGAACACTTTTCAGTTAGGACTTTCTATTTCTTCATTGTTTTAACACTTACGGTTATGAGTTTGTTAACATTTATTTTTTTGTCTTTTCGCTATTATATGAAGAGATACCTACTTACTTATAATTAACACAAAAACATTCAACACCAATATTAAATATATTCTGTTTAAATGCTCCTTTCTATTTTTTCAAATACTGATTTTTGTTTTTTTTTTCCATGAAAGGAGTCAGATGCTATGAACAGAAATGCCTTGTTTCTTTTCCTACTGCTGAACTCAAAGATAATCTAAGCTTACCGGTTTGCGGGGATGACTCTAACGCTATAAATTCGGATGCATTTCATCACTCATTCTCTGGAGAAGGCAATATGGATGCCCATTACCCTCTGTCAGGTTCGAGTTTCTCTACCAACAATGCTGCAAGGACCGCTAGAGACATATGTCCTGGAACCGCAGAGCTTGAGAATCTGGACTTGGGTAGTCCACCTTATGTCAACCTTGCGGTAAGCTTAGCCTTTCATTCACATTCTGTGTAAAATCTTGTGACAAACATGAATTATTGATCATTAGTTATAGGGTATAAGATGATAGTTACTAGGTAACATGATCATAACTATGTAGAGACTAGATATAAATACAAAATGAATAGATAAATACTAAAAGTACTAAATAAGTAATAAATCTTTCCCTTAACTAAACATACCCCCATATAGGTTCCGAAATGCTCAAAGATGAAGACGAGACTGCATAGACGATATATATAGGGTTATTGTGATCTAAGAGACTCACCAATGAGATGCGGGAGGGTCAAGTCACGAGACCATGTTCAGGAGATTGGGGGGATGTAGTCGAACCATGGGGTGGCCAATTGGGGACAAGGATGGGGTTTGGAGATAATGCGAAGGATTTGGTCGAGACAGATGGCTAGGGTCAGAAGAAAGTGTCACTCCGGACAAGAGAGGATCGTTGGCGAGTCACTGAGGAGGTTCCCTCCATGACCCAACTCGGGGCATGAGGCTAAAATGGTATTCTTTTATAATAGTTGGAACTCGTGTGCGTTTAATATGAAGTAGTTGAAAATAAATTGAATGAATGACTTCTCTCAAAGAGAGAGGGGGTATAAGCCTTTGCCTTTCCAAGGGGTTCAATCCCATTGGTGGACAAAAACGGGTAGTTTAGCAGTAGAATTAGAAAGTGTGTGAGTTGCCGAGGATCTATTCAAACGTTGATTAAAGCCTAGTTAATAACTGCACTGGTTATCTTCCATACATTATATTACCATCACCAAAATTCTGCTGAAACTAAGTGTAGAACATCAAATTTGGACCTTGTACTTTCTGATTTAAAACTGAAATCTTGTAATTGTTCTTGTTTGATCCTTGAAAGCTGATGCAATTGCTTCATTAATTTGTTGATGCAGGAGTTGTATTTTCCATGTGAAGATAGCATTAGTGGGTGGTTAGATTGGTCATGAAGATGAAGTTTTCAACTATTAACTACAGTTTCATAGGGATATCCATCACACTAGACAGACACACTCCTTAGCAACTTCCATAAGATTGGTTCATGTAACACCATCTTGTGGTTTCTGAGTTGGGATTCATGTATTTGGTGATCAGTGACTTGTTTTCAGTGGACTATGGTTGTCTTTGTAATTATTAACTTATGTGTTGTGTTTTTTAAGCCTGTCTAACAATACATTTAGGTACAATGTTTTTTTGTCGTTTACATAGTATAACATCTCCAAAGTAGTTCATGTTTGTAAGTTATGGCTATCGGTCAAAGCTATACAAACACTACTGACATATTGTCTGGACACTATTTGCGTGCCATATGGACCGTAAACGTATGACAGGTGAAATTAGTCATATGGGTCATATGAGAGGACGAAAAAATAGCCATATGGGTCGTATGAGGTGATGATCAATTTATACAATCTGCATAATGTGTTTGACTAACAAACATATGATTTATATGACTGATGTGACAAATGACAAAATCATACAGCCCGTATGACCATATGTCGTCCCAATTATACGACCTGTATGATGTGATACGCCCTGTTGTGCAATCTTGATTTAACATGTGACTCGTAAAAATTATATATCGAAAAACTAAATTGTTTGTTTATAAAAGAATAAATTGAACTCATAGTAAGGGACTACAAATTCTACTTTAGACTAACCTAGTGTTTGGTATGCAGAAATGAGAGGCGCAACGGAATGGACTATTGCAAGGGAATGAAAAGCCATGTGTTTGGTTAGTCAAGGTAATGGAATCATCCATTATATAAGACATTACATTCCCTCAAATTCATTTCATCCACAACCTCTGTTTTTTCCATTCCATTCCCTCACACCCTTCATCATCAACACTACCAACCACCATCACCACGCACCACTACTGCCACCGCCAACACTCGTTGGAGACAACCGCCACCGCTACCCCGGGTCGCCGCCACCGTCACCCTCCGCAACCGGCCAAAGCCAACCACCGCCACCGCCGACCTCAGCCACTGCTCGCTACAGCCACTGATCACCGCTGCCTCCGCCACCGCCGCTGCCACCCGCCACTGCCGACAACACCCACTGCCGACAACTGCCACTACCGCCATTACCCTCCACCACTTACCACTGGGCCACTGCCAGCCAATATCACCGACCACCAATACCCACCAACGGCGCCTCCACCACTGCTGACCACCGGAGCCAACGCTAAACTCCTCCCGCCACCGCCACCCACCGTCACCGTCACCCTCTACCACTTACCACCCCCGACGATGGCTAACACCCACCGCCACCACCTTCCGTCGCTGCCACCACAGCACCGCCGACAAACCCCCACTATTGTCGCCACCCACCACTACCGCTACCCATCCACTATTTTATTCCTTCATGTTGTTTTCCTGGCTACTAAACAAGTGATGCAGGCCCAAGTGTAGAAGATCAAGCCATGGCATTTTTGGAGGCCCATGATTGAGCTACCAATGATGATTTACGAAAATGAGCATAACTTTGGCTATGCCAGTCAAGTCGAAGCTTGAAAGGAGGAGCACGTCGTGGTAAGGCCCCAAAGTGGGAGTTGCCTTTTTAAGTTTTTTTTTCATGTTTTATTTATTTTGTTTTAGGGCTTGTGTTTGGCCCTTGGACTTTTTAAGACCCATTTTGAATTCAATTCTTATTTATGTTTTTGAGATGTAATTTGGATGGTCATTCATAAATTTTGGCAATATTCATTTTTCACTTCAAATTCTCTACCTTTTGGGTTGAATTTGGGGGCTTGGGAAGATTATCACGGGTATTCACAGAATAAACGTGATCAATCCTCGTTATCGTATCACACACTACATCAACAACACAAGGTATTCATTCATTCCATTTCCACATGGTAACCAAACAATGACATAAAATGGTAATGACCAATATCATTCCTTTGTCCATTCCATTACTTCGTCAATCCATTCCCTCATCCATTCCATTACCATATACAATATAGACCCTAAGTGTTATGGTGTGTGAAGATGAGGGGTAATGTCACACCCCAACCGATGGCGGAAACATCGAGGCGGACGAAAACGAGATTGCACAAAACGTCATAACACTACTTTGCGACAATAAATTAAACATGGGCATTTTCATTGATAACAAATTCGAGATACATTGTTCAAATATGAAATACGACAATTCCAAATAACATAACAACTTGAACTAAATACAAAAGTTTAAATTTAGGCGTGTATTTAATCCACCCTAAGTATGATTCTTCCACGGCGTCAACTAGTTTCCTGCAACATGTATTAAAATAATATATATCAACAAAAAGTTGGCGAGCATACAAGTTTGGTACATAGCATAATAGTGCATAAAATTTGCCTCATATCCAACATGGTAACATTGCATACAATTGTTATAAACATACTAAACAAGTGTTCTTATATGTCAATCCAAAGTCTAACGCAATCATGATTACCCAACATCGTCGAGACGAAGAGGGTGTAATATAGTTTACTTAACAATACCACAAGTTTACAGGCGGTGCGTTACTCCTATAGCGCTATATTTGTTAAGGTAGGCTAGCAAAGTTAATGAGCATATAACACAAGTCTAACATAGCATGCGATAACAAGGATATAAACAAGTCTCATGTTATTAACAGATAGAGTAAGTGTCTAAACAATTTTTATTGTGATTGGTGATTTGTACATGTTGCACCCAAAGTGTTTAAAAAAGAAAATGAGATCGAGTATACTCACGGTTTTGCAAAGCTTTCCTTTGTTATTCCGTGAAGATTGGAGAGTTGAGGATGGAACACCGAGATTACCCTAGATGGGGTAAACTGTCACACCCTCAATTTCCACTTGCGGAGTTTTACCGCGAGGCGTGTGAACAAACCAGAATCTGAGACACTAGGAACGTCGAACGACTCTATATGATTTGTTAATACGTTTTCCAAAATCATTTGTTTAACCATTCGTAGTAAATTTTAGGTCGTTTGGTTTCAATGTTTAGCGAAAGCATTAGTTTTTAAAGTTGAGCGGAAGCATAAAGATAAAGTAAAGGAACGGGCGCCAACACAAACGCCAAAACTAAAGAAAAACCCAAAACAATGTTTGTAAATGAGACTCGATAAAAAGATGTCTTGATCAATGCAAGTGAGTGCACCTAGAGCTCCTAGCGTCCTGAGAAACATGTAAAGAAACAAGTGTCAACATTAAAGAAGAGTGAGTTCACAGGTTTTCATAAGTTCATTTGTTCGGTTAAATAAGTTTGTTTCCCCCTTATCCCTAACCCGGATAAACGTTTAGTTCCATTATTCCCAACCCGAATAATACTGATGGTTCCATATTCCTCACCCGAACACCCACGCCGACAACTGCCACTACATACCCGCCGTTACCCTCCACCACTTACCACTGGGCCACTGCCATCCAATACCACCGACCACCAATACCCACCAACGGCGCCTCCACCACTGCTGACCATCGGAGCCAACGCTAAACACCTCCCGCCACCACGCCACCCACCGTCACCGTCACCCTCTACCACTTACCACCCCCGACGATGGCTAACACCCACCGCCACCACCTTCCGTCGCTGCCACCCACAGCACCGCCGACAAACCCCCACTATTGTCGCCACCCACCACTACCGCTACCCATCCACTATTTTATTCCTTCATGTTGTTTTCCTGGCTACTAAACAAGTGATGCAGGCCCAAGTGTAGAAGATCAAGCCATGGCATTTTTGGAGGCCCATGATTGAGCTACCAATGATGATTTACGAAAATGAGCATAACTTTGGCTATGCCAGTCAAGTCGAAGCTTGAAAGGAGGAGCACGTCGTGGTAAGGCCCCAAAGTGGGAGTTGCCTTTTTAAGTTTTTTTTTCATGTTTTATTATATTTTGTTTTAGGGCTTGTGTTTGGCCCTTGGACTTTTTAAGACCCATTTTGAATTCAATTCTTATTTATGTTTTTGAGATGTAATTTGGATGGTCATTCATAAATTTTGGCAATATTCATTTTTCACTTCAAATTCTCTACCTTTTGGGTTGAATTTGGGGGCTTGGGAAGATTATCACGGGTATTCACAGAATAAACGTGATCAATCCTCGTTATCGTATCACACACTACATCAACAACACAAGGTATTCATTCATTCCATTTCCACATGGTAACCAAACAATGACATAAAATGGTAATGACCAATATCATTCCTTTGTCCATTCCATTACTTCGTCAATCCATTCCCTCATCCATTCCATTACCATATACAATATAGACCCTAAGTGTTATGGTGTGTGAAGATGAGGGGTAATGTCACACCCCAACCGATGGCGGAAACATCGAGGCGGACGAAAACGAGATTGCACAAAACGTCATAACACTACTTTGCGACAATAAATTAAACATGGGCATTTTCATTGATAACAAATTCGAGATACATTGTTCAAATATGAAATACGACAATTCCAAATAACATAACAACTTGAACTAAATACAAAAGTTTAAATTTAGGCGTGTATTTAATCCACCCTAAGTATGATTCTTCCACGGCGTCAACTAGTTTCCTGCAACATGTATTAAAATAATATATATCAACAAAAAGTTGGCGAGCATACAAGTTTGGTACATAGCATAATAGTGCATAAAATTTGCCTCATATCCAACATGGTAACATTGCATACAATTGTTATAAACATACTAAACAAGTGTTCTTATATGTCAATCCAAAGTCTAACGCAATCATGATTACCCAACATCGTCGAGACGAAGAGGGGTAATATAGTTTACTTAACAATACCACAAGTTTACAGGCGGTGCGTTACTCCTATAGCGCTATATTTGTTAAGGTAGGCTAGCAAAGTTAATGAGCATATAACACAAGTCTAACATAGCATGCGATAACAAGGATATAAACAAGTCTCATGTTATTAACGGATAGAGTAAGTGTCTAAACAATTTTTATTGTGATTGGTGATTTGTACATGTTGCACCCAAAGTGTTTAAAAAAGAAAATGAGATCGAGTATACTCACGGTTTTGCAAAGCTTTCCTTTGTTATTCCGTGAAGATTGGAGAGTTGAGGATGGAACACCGAGATTACCCTAGATGGGGTAAACTGTCACACCCTCAATTTCCACTTGCGGAGTTTTACCGCGAGGCGTGTGAACAAACCAGAATCTGAGACACTAGGAACGTCGAACGACTCTATATGATTTGTTAATACGTTTTCCAAAATCATTTGTTTAACCATTCGTAGTAAATTTTAGGTCGTTTGGTTTCAATGTTTAGCGAAAGCATTAGTTTTTAAAGTTGAGCGGAAGCATAAAGATAAAGTAAAGGAACGGGCGCCAACACAAACGCCAAAACTAAAGAAAAACCCAAAACAATGTTTGTAAATGAGACTCGATAAAAAGATGTCTTGATCAATGCAAGTGAGTGCACCTAGAGCTCCTAGCGTCCTGAGAAACATGTAAAGAAACAAGTGTCAACATTAAAGAAGAGTGAGTTCACAGGTTTTCATAAGTTCATTTGTTCGGTTATAAGTTTGTTTCCCCCGTTATCCCTAACCCGGATAACGGTTTAGTTCCATTATTCCCAACCCGGAATAATACTGATGGTTCCATTATTCCTCACCCGGAACACCCACTGCCGACAACTGCCACTACCCGCCGTTACCCTCCACCACTTACCACTGGGCCACTGCCATCCAATACCACCGACCACCAATACCCACCAACGGCGCCTCCACCACTGCTGACCATCGGAGCCAACGCTAAACACCTCCCGCCACCGCCACCCACCGTCACCGTCACCCTCTACCACTTACCACCCCCGACGATGGCTAACACCCACCGCCACCACCTTCCGTCGCTGCCACCACAGCACCGCCGACAAACCCCCACTATTGTCGCCACCCACCACTACCGCTACCCATCCACTATTTTATTCCTTCATGTTGTTTTCCTGGCTACTAAACAAGTGATGCAGGCCCAAGTGTAGAAGATCAAGCCATGGCATTTTTGGAGGCCCATGATTGAGCTACCAATGATGATTTACGAAAATGAGCATAACTTTGGCTATGCCAGTCAAGTCGAAGCTTGAAAGGAGGAGCACGTCGTGGTAAGGCCCCAAAGTGGGAGTTGCCTTTTTAAGTTTTTTTTTCATGTTTTATTTATTTTGTTTTAGGGCTTGTGTTTGGCCCTTGGACTTTTTAAGACCCATTTTGAATTCAATTCTTATTTATGTTTTTGAGATGTAATTTGGATGGTCATTCATAAATTTTGGCAATATTCATTTTTCACTTCAAATTCTCTACCTTTTGGGTTGAATTTGGGGGCTTGGGAAGATTATCACGGGTATTCACAGAATAAACGTGATCAATCCTCGTTATCGTATCACACACTACATCAACAACACAAGGTATTCATTCATTCCATTTCCACATGGTAACCAAACAATGACATAAAATGGTAATGACCAATATCATTCCTTTGTCCATTCCATTACTTCGTCAATCCATTCCCTCATCCATTCCATTACCATATACAATATAGACCCTAAGTGTTATGGTGTGTGAAGATGAGGGGTAATGTCACACCCCAACCGATGGCGGAAACATCGAGGCGGACGAAACGAGATTGCACAAAACGTCATAACACTACTTTGCGACAATAAATTAAACATGGGCATTTTCATTGATAACAAATTCGAGATACATTGTTCAAATATGAAATACGACAATTCCAAATAACATAACAACTTGAACTAAATACAAAAGTTTAAATTTAGGCGTGTATTTAATCCACCCTAAGTATGATTCTTCCACGGCGTCAACTAGTTTCCTGCAACATGTATTAAAATAATATATATCAACAAAAAGTTGGCGAGCATACAAGTTTGGTACATAGCATAATAGTGCATAAAATTTGCCTCATATCCAACATGGTAACATTGCATACAATTGCTATAAACATACTAAACATGTGTTCTTATATGTCAATCCAAAGTCTAACGCAATCATGATTACCCAACATCGTCGAGACGAAGAGGGTGTAATATAGTTTACTTAACAATACCACAAGTTTACAGGCGGTGCGTTACTCCTATAGCGCTATATTTGTTAAGGTAGGCTAGCAAAGTTAATGAGCATATAACACAAGTCTAACATAGCATGCGATAACAAGGATATAAACAAGTCTCATGTTATTAACGGATAGAGTAAGTGTCTAAACAATTTTTATTGTGATTGGTGATTTGTACATGTTGCACCCAAAGTGTTTAAAAAAGAAAATGAGATCGAGTATACTCACGGTTTTGCAAAGCTTTCCTTTGTTATTCCGTGAAGATTGGAGAGTTGAGGATGGAACACCGAGATTACCCTAGATGGGGTAAACTGTCACACCCTCAATTTCCACTTGCGGAGTTTTACCGCGAGGCGTGTGAACAAACCAGAATCTGAGACACTAGTAACGTCGAACGACTCTATATGATTTGTTAATACGTTTTCCAAAATCATTTGTTTAACCATTCGTAGTAAATTTTAGGTCGTTTGGTTTCAATGTTTAGCGAAAGCATTAGTTTTTAAAGTTGAGCGGAAGCATAAAGATAAAGTAAAGGAACGGGCGCCAACACAAACACCAAAACTAAAGAAAAACCCAAAACAATGTTTGTAAATGAGACTCGATAAAAAGATGTCTTGATCAATGCAAGTGAGTGCACCTAGAGCTCCTAGCGTCCTGAGAAACATGTAAAGAAACAAGTGTCAACATTAAAGAAGAGTGAGTTCACAGGTTTTCATAAGTTCATTTGTTCGGTTATAAGTTTGTTTTCCCCGTTATCCCTAACCCGGGATAACGGTTTAGTTCCATTATTCCCAACCTAGAATAATACTGATGGTTCCATTATTCCTCACCCGGAATAATAATGATGTTCCATTATTCCTAACCCGGAATAATAACGTTGTTGGTTCCATTATCCCTAACCCGGGATAATATTGTTGATTCGTAATTAAGTTCAATGTTAATATATATAGGTAGCTAGCCTAAAGTTATGTCACGTAAATGTTCGCGATCGAAGCTGACTGTTGTGCCTCCGTGTTGCCAGGCCTATCACTGACCATGGCGAAGTTAGGCCAAATTATTCACCCGTTGACCATACCCGGTCGGCTAGCGCGACTAGCTCGGGTGGGCTTGTCGGGCCCCGTAGTACTACTTATAATTTCCCCGCTATCTAACCCAATACTAACGATCCGAGAGATTGTCGAGGACTTGTGTGATATAGCTGCTTAGTGACCATAACATACATTAACATTAACTTAGTTACCGAATAGTTTAATGACGTTAATTTCGTATAACGTAAAGAGATAGAGTTGTAGAGTGTATACATGTTTCTCCCCCTGTTGTTTAAAACCGGATAAAATTAGGGCCGTGAACTCACCTTTAGTTGCTCGGTTAGTGTAACACAGATGTAGCAAATGATGGGACCGCTAATTGCGTCCTAACAAGTCAATTGATTTAGAGTTAGTGTGGCGATCACACTGATACAAGTCCTACACATACTAACACACAATGCGGTATATACAATGACAATTCCTAAGACTCAAATCATGCATGCAAGTATCATCATGCCAATATAGTGATCAAAACAATTTATCATGAACACAATCAATCCATACAACACTTTGGTACATACATTCGCAAGTTATCAAGTTTCAGCTTATATACTCATAATTAGGCTGTTTTCAAGGATTTTTATAAAATAGTTCCAACATTCCAAAAAATCCAATTATTTTACAGAAGGTGTCAACTATACTGTAGAATTTTATATAAATTTTTCAAGTCCTAATACTTTACCAATTATTCATAAATATTAATATACTAGGCTGCAGTCAGATTCGTCACTTTCTGACTGCAGTCCACGGGAGAATTTATTTAAAAATCACCGTTCGTCCAATTAACAAAATTCCAGTGGGAGTTTCCCGTAAATTTCCGTATCTAGTTGCTGTACAAATTTCATGATTCGACTCCCTACAGATTATTAGATCCGACTCGATAAACAACTAAGAAATTTTCAGAATTTTCACAGCTTCAGTTACTGAACTTAATTGGCCACTTAAAAATATCAAACGACTTCAGAAAAATATGAATCTAGCGCCATTAGAAGAGTTTTTCAAAACTCTACGTTTTAGACTTCAGAAAATCCGTTTTTCGATAAATAATAACCAAGTTACAGCCAGTTGAAGTTGGCTGTAAACACCATTCAGCATCCTGTTTCAGCACTTTATCACAATCTAACCCGCTTAAACCATCGATACATTGAACATAAGGGGTCAAGAACAGAATTACCAATCATATATCATCATATATATCATACCCATGCAAACCCTAATCATGACATATAGTTTTTATTACACAAAACGCAGCCTAATGTTTCTGGATTCCGCTAATCATCTTAACCGCAACTAGCATAAATAAATCGGCTAACAACATAACACTACATTCAAACATGATCAAGAGTTTATAATCCTAGTATAACTTTGCAAATAATGATAAACTCTAACCTTTTACACCGAAGATTAATGAACCGTGAGTGAGATGGGGAGCCGATGATCAAAGAGAATCGCGACCGAGAAGGAGAATGGCGAGGGGAGGGCTGCCGCGATCAAGAGGGATGTAGCAAGGCTGTTTTGCGATCGAGAGGCTGAATGGAGAGCTGCCGTCGGCTGTTTAGCTCATTAGGGTTTGTGTGTTTTGTTTGTGAAGCAATGCACATGCATGTATGTGTATATATAGCGCAAGGGGTAAGGAGAAAAGGGAAGGGTTTGCGGTTTGGGTACTCACGGCCGCAAGGGGTTCGGGTGGGTCGGTTTGGGTCCACAACTTGGTCCTCAAATTTCGATTAACTACTTCAGTCGCAAGGAAGTGAGGTCTATTCGTTTCGCGGCTCGGCTCGGTTCGGTTCGATTCATTTATCTATTTATTATATCTACATTTTTCAACTAAAACAAATCACGAAGTCGGAACATCACATAATAACGCACCAACTTATAAACGTTTAAGACGTAGCACGTTATTCATTTGACAAGTACACGAAATTATCGTAATTATTTCGAACGTGCAATTTAAGTCTCCGAATCAATTTAGTGTAAGAACGAATAACCGTGAAGTAGTGCGTTTAAGATGTCTGAAAAACCGGGATGTCACATTATCCCCATGTTGAAAGAATTTTCGTCCCGAAAATTGATTAAACGCGGTTTAGAATGCAGCGTACATGTTTAGAGTGCCACGCACAAAGATTTAGTTCGTTAACAATGGTACGCGAAATTACAAGAAATTCCCAGGTTGTCACATCATCCCATATTAAAAGAATTTTCGTCCCGAAAATTTAATTGCTGGTATCGTTAGTTTGCTGCTCAGCTGCAAAGAGGGGTGGGTATTTGCTTTTCATTTGGTCCTCTCTTTCCCACGTGAACTCCGGTCCACACTTAGAATCCCAACGGACCTTGGCGATTGGAATCTTGCTGTGCCTTCGAGTCTTGATCTCACGATCCATGATCTCGATAGGTTGTTCCACAAAGTGCAGTTGTTCATCCACTTGGATCTCATCCAATGGAATGACTAGGGTTTCATCTGATAGACACTTCTTCAGATTTGACACGTGAAAAACGTTGTGAACTCCACTGAGTTCGGCAGGAAGGTCTAATTGATAAGCTACGGGTCCAATACGTTTCAAGATCACAAACGGGCCTACGTACCGTGGGTTTTGTTTGCCTCGTTTTCCAAAGCGGATTACACCCTTCCAGGGTGACACCTTCAGTAGGACGCGGTCGCCTACTTGAAATTCGAGCGGTTTGCGTCGTTGATCAGCGTAGCTTTTCTGTCGATCTCGTGCCGCCGCCATGCGGTTTCTGATTTGTACAATCTTTTCAGTAGCCTCTAGTATCAACTCAGGGCCTGTGAGTTGACTGTCACCGACTTCTGCCCAACAGACCGGTGATCTACATTTACAACCGTATAATGCCTCAAACGGTGCTGCCGATATACTCGTATGGTAACTGTTGTTATACGAGAATTCCACTAAAGGCAGGTGGATTTCCCAACTATTCCGAAGTCTACTACGCATGCCCTAAGCATGTCTTCCAAGGTCTGTATGGTCCTTTCGCTTTGACCATCAGTCTGAGGGTGATAAGCTGTGCTCATATCTAAGCATGTGCCCAACGCTTTCTGAAGTGACTGCCAAAAGTTGGACGTGAAGCGAGCATCTCTGTCTGAGATGATGGACGTTGGCACTCCGTGCCGAGAAACTACTTCCTTAATGTAGATGCGAGTCAACTTCTCCATCTTATCTGTTTCTTTAATAGCTAGGAAGTGTGCGGACTTAGTTAAACGATCCACGATTACCCAGATGGTATCGCAACCACTCAAAGTTCGCGGGAGTTTAGTGATGAAATCCATCGAGATCTGATCCCATTTCCACACTGGGATCTCAGGTTGTTGAAGTAGCCCCGATGGCTTTTGATATTCTACCTTGACTTTTGCACAAGTCAAACACTTGCTCACGTAGGTGGCTATATCAGCTTTCATGTTGGGCCACCAATACGCAGCTTTAAGGTCTTGATACATCTTATCCGAACCAGGATGGACAGAGTATCGGGATTTGTGAGCTTCATCCATGACTAGCTTTCTGAGGTCTCCGTAGAGAGGTACCCATATGCGATTCATGAAATACCGGGCTCCATTGGGTTTTACTTCCCAATCGCGTTCCATTTTTCCTACCGATTCGGCCTTGATGTTTTCTTCCTTAACTGCTTCTAACTGCGCGTCGCGTATCTGTTCGGGTAACCCCGAATGAATAGTGAGCTGTAGTGCTCGTACCCGACGAGGTTTCAAGTGTTCCTTCCTACTAAGGGCATCAGCTACCACGTTAGCTTTACCCGGGTGATACCGAATGGCACATTCATAATCGTTCAAGAGTTCGACCCAGCGACGCTGTCGCATGTTCAACTCCTTCTGATCAAAGATGTGTTGGAGGCTCTTGTGGTCTGTAAAGATTGTGCACTTCGTTCCATAGAGGTAGTGTCTCCAAATCTTAAGTGCAAACACTACTGCTCCCAATTCCAGGTCATGTGTTGTGTAGTTTTTCTCGTGAACCTTCAATTGTTGGGACGCATACGCGATGACCTTATCGCGTTGCATGAGTACGCATCCCAATCCCTGAATGGAAGCATCACAATATACTACAAAATCATCTGTCCCTTCCGGAAAGGATAGAATGGGTGCACTGCAAAGTTTCTGTTTCAGCAATTGAAATGCTGCTTCCTGCTATGTCACCCCAAGCATACTTGATGCCTTTCTGGGTGAGGGCAGTAAGCGGTTGCGCGATCTTTGAAAATCCCTCGATGAAACGTTGTAGTAACCAGCCAAACCCAAAAATTGGCGGATCTCCGTCGGTGTCATGGGTGCTTCCCAGTTTTTGATAGCTTCAATCTTGGCAGGGTCGACGTGGATACCCTTTTCATTTACGATATGCCCGAGGAACTGAACTTCCCGAATCCAGAAATCACACTTTGAAAGCTTGGCATACAGCTTCTCCTGTTGAAGTAATCCCAGCAGTAATCGTAGATGTTCAGCATGTTCTTCTTCACCTTTAGAGTAGATGAGTATGTCATCGATGAACACAATGACAAACTTGTCGAGATACGGTTTACACACGCGGTTCATGAGATCCATGAACACTGCGGGTGCGTTGGTGAGACCGAAGGGCATGACCAAGAACTCATAATGGCCATACCGAGTACGAAATGCCGTCTTAGCGATATCCTCCTCCCTGACGCGTAACTGGTCGTAACCGGACCGTAGATCAATCTTGGAGTAGTAGCTTGACCCTTGAAGTTGGTCGAAGAGATCGTCGATGCGAGGTAATGGGTACCGGTTCTTGACAGTAACCTTATTGAGTTCCCGGTAGTCGATGCACATGCGGAAGGTCCCGTCCTTCTTCTTGACAAAAAGGACTGGAGCTCCCCATGGCGAAGCGCTAGGTCGGATAAATCCTTTTTCTAACAGCTCCTGAAGTTGGGTAGACAGCTCTGCAGCTCGGCTGGAGCTAGGCGGTATGGGGCCTTGGCGATAGGAGTTGCATGGTTCGCCAATTCAATTTCAAACTCCAATTGTCGATGGGGTGGGAGACCATGTAACTCCTCTGGGAATACATCGGAAAAATCACGGACGACGGGGATGTCTTCTATACGTTTCTCGTCCTTAGGCTGTTCGGTAACCAGTGCGAGTAAAGCGAAAGAGTTCTTCCTCCGAAGATACTTCTGCGCTTGCATGTAAGAGATGATGTTTGTGACGGCGCCTGCCTTCTCGCCTTGCACCGTCAAGATTTCGTCGTTAGAGAGCGGAATACGGATAGATTTTTCGAAACAGAGAACTTCAGCTCGGACGTCGGATAGCCAGTCCATTCCGACTACCACGTCAAAACTACCCAGGGTAGTTGTCATTAGATCAATGGTAAAGGTGTAACCCGTGAGTTTGAGTTGACAGCCGGATACTATATGGGTCACATCCACAGATTTACCATCGGCGAGTTCTATGACGTAAGGGGCCTCTAGAGGTTTGGGCGTGAGATTTAGGTTCTTCCTAAAAGACTCAGATATAAAACTCCTATCCGCACCCGTATCAAAAAGCACAGTAGCAAAATGTTCATTAAGGGGAAACTTACCGGTGACCACGTTCGAGTCGTTTCTGGCCTCTCCGCGGCCCAACGTAAATGCGCGACCTTTGGCACCTCCTGTGCCACCATTTCCATTATTGTTGTTGTTATTGTTGTTGTTGTGGTTATTGTGGTTGTGGTTGTTCCCACCATTGTTGTTGTTGTTACGCAGCTGTGGGCAGTCTCTTTTGAAGTGGGCAGTGCTACCACACTGATAGCATCCCCGGTTAACACCCTGTTGCTGACCCTGGGGTTGATTTTGGTTTTGTCGGGACATGATTTCCCCGCGACAATCCTTTGCCGCATGTCCCACCTTGCCACATCGTTGGCAGCGATTCCCGGCACAAGGGCCGTGATGATGAAGATTACAGTGATTGCACTGCGGCTTTCGACCTACATAGCCGCTTGTGTTTTGGTTGTTGTTGGCAGGCTGATTATTTTGACCCCGGTGGCTGTTGAAGTTATTGAATCGTTTCTGGTTCCCCTGTTGTTGCTGGGATGACGAAGACTTTCGAGCAGACGAGTCTTCAAACTTTCTTTTATTATCAGGGGCAACTTCAGTTGTACCCCGAGTTGGCAACTTCTTTTGTTCCACCGCCTTATCGGTGAGTTTGTGCGCCAACCTGATTGCTTGATGCTCAGTTGCAGGGTTACTAGCCATTACCATACCCTGAATCTCAGGGACCAGACCCCCAAGGTAAACTCGAGTCGTTTCTCAACAGTGTTGGCCAGATCGGGACATAGAAATACCAAGTCGTGATGTTTCGCTGTGTATGCTTCGATTTCAGATCCCACCATCTTGTGGTTCCATAATGTTTGCTCCAACTGTTGAACTCTGTCTCGCGGACAGTACTCTTCTTTGATTAGGGCCTTAAACTCGGCCCAGGCCATTGCATTTGCAGCAATAAGTTCACGCGTTTGGACTTGTGCATTCCACCAAGTTAGTGCCCCATCTTCCAATGTTGAGGCTGCATACTTGACCTTGTTGGCCTCCAGACAGTTGCACATTTCAAACACTGATTCGGATTTTTCGATCCAGTGGACCAGTCCTATGGGTCCTTCTGCCCCCGTGAATTTGCTTGGCTTCGCGTCGAGGAACATCTTGTAAGGGTTAAGACCCCCTCCTGCTGACAGAGGACAGGTAGTCAGCGAGGAATTTTACTAACCCAACTATTAGATTTTCCCATGAAAATTTAATAATGGTTACCTGCCGGTTGGTTTTGAACACCCGCTAGAGCTGCATTCACGTGCTCTTGGATCATTGCAGCTAATTCTTCGGGCGTCAGGTTAAGGTTTCCGCGACGTCCAGTTGCCATTTAGATCTTCGTAAGACAACATAACACACACACCGATAAGTCTATATATCCAATATAGTTATCCTATTCCATACGTAAATAATTCCTCAGATTATGTCAACCCAAATAAATTAAACAGTCAAAAGAAATACTTGATTAAATAAAACTTCAACGTCTTACAAAGTGCCAACCAAACATATGAGTTTACTATAAAGTCTCAAGTTTAAACATAAGTAGGAAAATAAATAGACTGAAGGAAAGTAAATAAAATAAGCGAGTCGTGTCAGTCTTCTACGTCTCCATCCCCCAAATCGCTATCGTTACCATCATCCTCCACGGCGTTTCCAGCTTCTACAGTTGGGTCTTCCTCCGGATCCTCCTCTGGATCCTCTTCTGGATCCTCTTCTGGATCCTCTTCCGGATCCTCCTCTACCGGCACTGGAGGGGCCGGTGCTGGTGCGGGTACTGGTACAGGTGCCTGATTCTGTTCTAGTTCTTGAATTCTCCAGCTAGACTCAAGAACTCTGTCTTCTAGCAGTCAGCCCTTAGCTGCTCAGCACGAAGATCGCTGGCTAAAGTGTTACGAGCTATCTTACTCGTATGTTGCTCTTCCTCGAGCGATCCAGTCTTACCTGTCAATTGTCGTATCATCCGTCCCTGTGCTAGGATGGTTTCATGCATTCTTTCTAATTGTTCTTGTTGTTTCCGTATCATATCTCTAAGTAGGTCGTTCCCTACTTCTACCGAGTTAACCGGTTCCACCGGCACAGCGATGGTCGGGCGTGAGGACCTCCTCCCCTAGAGCGAGCCTTTTTCTCGCAGCTGAGCGTGTCTCCACGCCATAAGATGGTGAGGGTTCCACCATAGGTGCCTTTCCTGGCGCCCTTGGTTGCGAAAGTTTGTCGGATGATGATGATGATGACATTGCCTGTTAGGTTGTGTAGTTAGTTACGAGTTGCATTCATTTCTTATTATGCATTCATATTCTACATAACACAGTTGTGGTATAATACATAACAAGATATAACAATTCGGTGCCAAACTACGTCTAGTGTCGTGTAATCAGCTATAGTTTAGGTCTACTTTTAATGCAAACCTGGTTCTCTATAGCTAGAGGCTCTGATACCAATCTGTCACACCCTCAATTTCCACTTGCGGAGTTTTACCGCGAGGCGTGTGAACAAACCAGAATCTGAGACACTAGTAACGTCGAACGACTCTATATGATTTGTTAATACGTTTTCCAAAATCATTTGTTTAACCATTCGTAGTAAATTTTAGGTCGTTTGGTTTCAATGTTTAGCGAAAGCATTAGTTTTTAAAGTTGAGCGGAAGCATAAAGATAAAGTAAAGGAACGGGCGCCAACACAAACGCCAAAACTAAATAAAAACCCAAAACAATGTTTGTAAATGAGACTCGATAAAAAGATGTCTTGATCAATGCAAGTGAGTGCACCTAGAGCTCCTAGCGTCCTGAGAAACATGTAAAGAAACAAGTGTCAACATTAAAGAAGAGTGAGTTCACAGGTTTTCATAAGTTCATTTGTTCGGTTATAAGTTTGTTTTCCCCGTTATCCCTAACCCGGGATAACGGTTTAGTTCCATTATTCCCAACCCGGAATAATACTGATGGTTCCATTATTCCTCACCCGGAATAATAATGATGTTCCACTATTCCTAACCCAGAATAATAACGTTGTTGGTTCCATTATCCCTAACCCGGGATAATATTGTTGATTCGTAATTAAGTTCAATGTTAATATATATAGGTAGCTAGCCTAAAGTTATGTCACGTAAGTGTTCGCGATCGAAGCTGACTGTTGTGCCTCCGTGTTGCCAGGCCTATCACTGACCATGGCGAAGTTAGGCCAAATTATTCACCCGTTGACCATACTCGGTCGGCTAGCGCGACTAGCTCGGGTGGGGCTTGTCGGGCCCCGTAGTACTACTTATAATTTCCCCGCTATCTAACCCAATACTAACGATCCGAGAGATTGTCGAGGACTTGTGTGATATAGCTGCTTAGTGACCATAACGTACATTAACATTAACTTAGTTTCCGAATAGTTTAATGACGTTAATTTCGTATAACGTAAAGAGATAGAGTTGTAGAGTGTATACATGTTTCTCCCCCTGTTGTTTAAAACCGGATAAAATTAGGGGCCGTGAACTCACCTTTAGTTGCTCGGTTAGTGTAACACAGATGTAGCAAATGATGGGACCGCTAATTGTGTCCTAACAAGTCAATTGATTTAGAGTTAGTGTGGCGATCACACTGATACAAGTCCTACACATACTAACACACAATGCGGTACATACAATGACAATTCCTAAGACTCAAATCATGCATGCAAGTATCATCATGCCAATATAGTGATCAAAACAATTTATCATGAAAACAATCAATCCATACAACACTTTGGTACATACATTCGCAAGTTATCAAGTTTCAGCTTATATACTCATAATTAGGCTGTTTTCAAGGATTTTTATAAAATAGTTCCAACATTCCAAAAATTCCAATTATTTTACAGAAGGTGTCAACTATACTGTAGAATTTTATATAAATTTTTCAAGTCCTAATACTTTACCAATTATTCATAAATATTAATATACTAGGCTGCAGTCAGATTCGTCACTTTCTGACTGCAGTCCACGGGAGAATTTATTTAAAAATCACCGTTCGTCCAATTAACAAAATTCCAGTGGGAGTTTCCCGGAAATTTCCATATCTAGTTTCTGTACAAATTTCATGATTCGACTCCATACAGATTATTAGATCCGACTCGATAAACAACTAACAAATTTTCAGAATTTTCACAGCTTCTGTTACTGAACTTAATTGGCCACTTAAAAATATCAAACGACTTCAGAAAAATATGAATCCAGCGCCATTAGAAGAGTTTTTCAAAACTCTACGTTTTAGACTTCAGAAAATCCGTTTTTCGATAAATAATAAGCAAGTTACAGCCAGTTGAAGTTGGCTGTAAACACCATTCAGCATCCTGATTTCAGCACTTTATCACAATCTAACCCGCTTAAACCATCGATACATTGAACATAAGCGATCAAGAACAGAATTACCAATCATATATCATCATATATATCATACCCATGCAAACCCTAATCATGACATATAGTTTTTATTACACAAAACGCAGCCTAATGTTTCTGGATTCCGCTAATCATCTTAACCGCAACTAGCATAAATAAATCGGCTAACAACATAACACTACATTCAAACATGATCAAGAGTTTATAATCCTAGTATAACTTTGCAAATAATGATAAACTCTAACCTTTTACACCGAAGATTAATGAACCGTGAGTGAGATGGGGAGCCGATGATCAAAGAGAATCGCGACCGAGAAGGAGAATGGCGAGGGGAGGGCTGCCGCGATCAAGAGGGATGTAGCAAGGCTGTTTTGCGATCGAGAGGCTGAATGGAGAGCTGCCGTCGGCTGTTTAGCTCATTAGGGTTTGTGTGTTTTGTTTGTGAAGAAATGCACATGCATGTATGTGTATATATAGCGCAAGGGGTAAGGAGAAAGGGAAGGGTTTGCGGTTTGGGTACTCACGGCCGCAAGGGGTTCGGGTGGGTCGGTTTGGGTCCACAACTTGGTCCTCAAATTTCGATTAACTACTTGAGTCGCAAGGAAGTGAGGTCTATTCGTTTCGTGGCTCGGTTCGATTCATTTATCTATTTATTATATCTACATTTTTCAACTAAACAAATCACGAAATCGGAAAACTTATAAACGTTTAAGACGTAGCACGTAATTCATTTGACAAGTACACGAAATTATCGTAATTATTTCGAGCGTGCAATTTAAGTCTCCGAATCAATTTAGCGTAAGAACGAATAACCGTGAAGTAGTGCGTTTAAGATGTCTGAAAAACCGGGATGTCACATAAACGAAGGTGTGTGAGTATTGGAATGATAAAGGGTAACTAGGAGTTTGGAACGTAAAGTATGACAAAGTATTTATACAAGAAAGTAGTCACCTAGGTCTAGCACTCGTTTTTGACACTATGAGAACCCATAAGGTTACTATGATTTAATAGGTGTAACACCTATTAGAATCGTAACGAAGAACTAAACATTTCGGTGATTAAACTTAGTAACTTGACGAATAGCCTTTTGGTTATCATCAAGGGTTCGGTTTAGGTATTTTATATAGTTTATAATGTATAGATATAAGTCAAGTAGGAGGTAGGAGGATTAAACCGCCCATTTAAGACCTCTTTGGATTCATGCAAGTCAAGCATGGAGGTTGGATGATGAACATCCATTCAACCTCTTTATAAGATTCACCACTTCACAATGTTGTCATAGACAACAAGGAGGGTCATGAATGTACAATAAGAAAATGAAATAGAGCATAACTAATCTAAGAAATATCAAGTAATGGTGGACTTTCAAGTAGGATAGCCAAGCTAACCTTAGTCACATAAACATCAAGCTTCAAGCTTGTTCACTACTTGTAAAAACTTAAACAAAACAAAATGTCTGTGAGGATTAAACCTCTGATTTTGAATGTCACACCCTTGTTTTTAAGCCCAACTAAGCATACAATTGATTATGAGCATTAGGACATAGGAATGTGTATGAGAAACCTCAAGTTAAAGTAGTTAAAACAAGTTTAAATCAAAGACAGAAAGTTTCAGTCACTTTGGAGCATGTTTTGGTGAAGATCCAGGTCTGGGTTTTCATGGAAAACCCGTGGAATCAAACCTAAGGTTCATCCAAGTGTTTTAGAAAAAGAATCAAATAAAAAGGCACTTTAGTAGAGTATGACGAATCTGCCAAGTTCTAGATTTGCAAGTGATTGTGGAGTGATTAGAGAGAGTTCAAGAGAGATTGCAAAGTGAAAATGCTTGGAATGGACTTGGGTTTTATAGGTGAGGAGTTAGGGTTTGTTGGTGGGTGTTTAAATGAGGTTCGGAGGCCATTGGAGGAGAAATGGGTGTGTGGATTCGTGCATAAACGCGGCTGCCACGGATTCTGCCCGCCAGACCTGCTTACGGACCGTAAGCAAGAAGCCTTGCGGTCCGTAAGGCTTATTAGAAGCAAAATTTTCATATTTTAATCCTTGGGTTTTGGTGTTTGTCCATTTATCCCATATCTTTTAAGGTGTTGATTATTTTGGACCATTTTAGGGATGTTCAAGCATAAGAAGCATAATATAAGGGGTTGTCATGTAATGTGATCACATAATCAAGTATAAACAAGTATGATTTAGTATGAGAATCGTGTATCGTATAATGCATGCACGGCACATATTTGTAAACTTATCAAACGTTTTCAAGGAGTACGAATCAAGCATCATATGTATAGTATATGAATGTGTATAACATGAATTGTAGTAAAAATACGAATTTCATTATGATTCAAGTCTCGGATTTGACAATGATTACAACAAAAAGACTAGTACAAGATTACAAAGTTTCAAAAAATAGCACTACAAGCGAACTTTCTAAATATGGAAAGTATGAGAACGCATGGCGTTACAGGTAAGAGGGTGACGTGAGCCAGACAAGCACACCATGTTGGGTGTGTGTAAGAGGTGGCGTGAGGCGATCCGCCTGAAGGAGCTCATGCTTGTGTGAAACCCAAAACCAATTAATTTTATTAGAATAATGAATATGAATTATATATTATATATATATATATATATATGTAAGGGTGAGTGTGTGTGACACCATAACGTAAGTGAGAAGTATTGATGATATTTTTGGCCGAATAACATTTTGTATAATATCGGTACCGACCAAACACCAACAATATGGTACCCGGTATTAGTTTTTAACGATTTCAGTTTCAGTACTTTAAATGGTCCGGTACTCAAATCTCACGAAAAGAAATACTACTATACAATATCAATGATACCACTAATCTACAATCACTCTTTAGTAAATATTATAGTTTTATAAATACTAAAATAAAACCTACAACTTTTATAGAAAAAAATAGAGTTAAATGCCCGAATAGTCCCTGTGGTTTGGTCTTTTTTCACCTTTAGTCCCTAACTTTCTAAAATTACAGCTAATAGTCCCCAACTTTTCAATTTTCGTTCTCGGATAGTCCCTAAGCCTAACATCAGTTAATTTTTTGTGCTAAGTGGCTGTGAAATTACAATAACACCCTTAGGATTAAAAATAAAACAATTTAATCATTATACTATTAAATAAAGTGGGGCCCACCTATTTCCCTACCCTACACCCCATTCCCCTTTCCTTCTTTTTCCCTTGTCTGCAACAGAACTTCACACACCACCACCACATAAACACCTCCACACCACGATACAATCATCATTCCACCACCATAACACCTCCACATCACCACCACCATAACACCTCCGCCCTCATCGCCGCACCACCATAACACCTCCACATCACCACCACCATATCACCTCTGCCCTCATCGCCGGAAAAACAAGCCTTGTTCGGAATCAAAGTTGTAGGTTCGATGGAGGTGAATTCCGACAACATTCCGTTCGAAATCAAAGTTGCAGGTTCGAAATAGAGAACAAAGAAACGGTGGTTGAAGGTTTGAGATCAAAGTGGATGGTTCGCGATCAAAGTTGCAGGTTCAAAATCAAACGGTGGTTGTCGGAGATTGTTTGGTTTTTGTCGGAGTTAAAGTTAGGGGTCAATGGTGGATGAGACCAGAGGAGGTGGTGGCCGGAGTTTTTGGTGGTGGGTTCGAAATCAAACGCTCCTTGACGGAGATGAAGGTGGTCGGCTATCAGAATTTTCCCAGTGAAAAATGATCATCGGAGAAGAAAGAAGGGGAAGTTGGGTGGTGGTCCCACATCATTTTTAAGTATTATTTATATTTCTTTTAACTCTTTATTTATTAATTTAACAAGTAAGAGTATTTAGGTCATTTCGCATTCTCTTAACCTAGAAAACTAACTGATGTTAGACCTAAGGACTATCCGGGAACGAAAATTGAAAAGTTGAGGACTATAGCTGTAATTTTAGAAAGTTAGAGACTAAAGGTGAAAAAAGACCAAACCACAGGGACTATCCGGCATTTAACTTAATATAATATATATATGTGTATATATATATATATATATAATCGTTCCAACAAACTAAAACCCTGGATGAAAACCCCTAAATCACCCAGAACCCCAATAACAAATTCATCGAAACTCAAACCTAATAATCAAATCACACAGAAGCAACCACCCATGGAAGCTAAACCCTAACAAACTCAAACCTCCAACAATCACTTCCTCTGCATCCAATGTTCGCAACAAAGAACCTTCAAAAGCGCTGCTTTCAAACCCTCACATCCCGCTTCATCACCAATTACTCCAAGTACGTACATACATACAACTAACCCTAACCATATTGATAAATTAAACTGAATTGATTTGATTCTGTGTTGTCTCAGGGATGTGAAGCTGTTAACAGATGTTACCCCCAATATTAAACAGAGTTGTGTTGTTGTTGGATCTAAATTTGTGATTAGGGATGATAATTGGTTGTGGAGTTGTTTCGATGGGCGTCGGATGTATTCGACATCGAAAGGAAGGAGTATGAGGAGTAAAGTGGAGATGCGGATGAAGAAAGAGTCTGGTAAAACACTAAGGGAGATCCGGCGAGCTAAGAAGATTCAGAAGAAGTTGATGACTGATGAAGAACGCCTTATTTACAATCTTAAAAGAGTATGATTTATATATATCTTGTAGTTAATTACAATATAACTTGTATTGAATGTGTCAGTTGCTTAATTTGTTTCACTCAGTTTGTTCTGATTTTGCCTGTTTGAGAGTTTTGTAATGTGTTATGAGAATTAGGGTTTGTAAGTTTGAAACGAGATGAAAATCTATGCATGTAAACGAGCCCGAGCTCAGTTAGGCTCGCGAGCCAGCTTGAGCTCGATAAGTGAAGCTCGGGCTTCGGCTCTTTATTAAACAAGCTTATCTCGAGCTCGTTTAAGCTCAACCCAATGCGAGCTGTTACTGAGCTGATCTCAAGTGGCTCATGAGCGGCTTGGCTCGTTGCCTCGTTTACTCACTCGGGAAAATCCCAGACTATTGAACTTATGGGAAATATTGTTCTGACTGGTGCAGGCTAAGAAGAAAGTGGCATTACTGCTTCAAAAGCTGAAAAAATACGAGCTGCCGGAGTTACCACCTCCAAGGCATGATCCTGAGCTATTGACCCCCGAGCAAATTCAGGCGTTAAAGAAGATCGGTTTCAGAAACAGGAATTACGTGCCGGTTGGTGTTCGTGGAGTGTTTGGAGGTGTGGTTCAAAACATGCACATGCATTGGAAGTTCCATGAAACCGTGCAAGTTTGCTGTGATAACTTCCCGAAAGAAAAGATTAAGGAAATGGCAACCATGCTTGCAAGATTAAGCGGTGGCATTGTAGTCAACATACATAATGTTAAGACGATTATCATGTTTCGTGGTAGAAATTACAGACAACCCAAGAATTTGATACCAATCAACACTCTTACCAAAAGAAAGGTTTGACTTTATTTCATTTCATCTGTTTATATTTGGATAAACTGATTATGCTTCTGATTATTCGGGTCAAATGAGTAGTTATTCATGATCAGTTTCATACCAGTCACAATAAAATTACATATTTGACCCTATTTTTAACCTAAGTTGAGATTTTAGTTTTCATTTCACAAATCATCTAGAAGTTTTTTCAGTTGCAAAAACAGAAGTCATTTTGGTCATTTTATCTAGAGTAAAATGCCATTTTCGTCCCTGAGGTTTGGTTAGTTTTGCGACTTTCGTTCAAAGGTTTGTTTTTCCACATTTGGATCCAAAATGTTTGAAATCTTACCATTTTCATCCGGCTCGTTAACTCCATCCATTTTTCTTCGTTAAGTCATGGGTATTTTCGTCTTTTTTGTTAACTTAAAGAGCAATTCGGTCTTTTGAATACTTGTGCATTTTCAAACCTTTTGGATTCAGATGCGAAAAAACAAACCTTTGGACAAAAGTCGCAAAACTGGCCAAACCTCAGGGATGAAAATGTCATTTTACTCTTTTATCTATTTATTTCTTGGATAATCCAAATATGTCAAGAAATGTTTCATAATCTGATGATTACAACTTCAAACAATGCACATCATTTGAGTTATGATGATCTTGATGGATGAATAAGAAACCATGATTTATGTGCAGGCATTATTCAAAGCTAGATTTGAACAAGCCCTCGATTCTCAAAAACTTAACATAAAGAAAATAGAGCAGCAACTTAGGAGAATGAACATAAATCCTGATGATCCAGTTGCAATGGCGAGCATACAAAGAGTGGCATCCACTTTCTTTAACGCCATAGACAAAAAAGAAGGAAGCCCGTATGTCTTCCATGGTGAAAAACAAACTGGGCCCGGTTCTGTAAACATTAAGGAACCGGAATCTAGCGAAGATAGTGATCAAGAAGAACTTGATAAATTCATAGCAGAGATAGAAGATGCGGCTGATAAAGAATGGGAAGCGGAAGAAGCTGCAGAGAAAGAAGAAGTTAACAGAATTCGTTATTTGTATCGGGAAGATTACGATGGTAGGTATACGAAACCGGGAATGGGTCGGATGGCCCCACAGAGGGGTGGTGGTGGTAGTGAGAATGATGAGTGGATTATGACGGCGATGAAGTTGACTCAGATGAAGGTCCGTCTTATGATGTTCCTAAAGTGGAAAGATGGAAGAGTGGTAAAAATGGAAGATCTGTTAACGGTGAGAGATTTAACAGAAGAGATGAAGAAGAATCTGAGTCGGAAGACGTGTTGGATGATTTGGAAGATGTCATGTTTGAATCTGATGAAGAAAACGACTCAAGGTCGTCATTAAGAGCTACAACTTATGACAGCGAAAGAAAGGAGAAAACGACGAAAAATGTGGACGAAGATTGGGACAGCGATTAACTTGGAGGTAGTGAATTGTTTAGCTAAAACGAAACAGGTCAGACGTCGCCCAAAGCATATCTATACTGTGTTTGTATATTAAAAACTGGACACAAAATGTTTGTGGGTCAACCTGACCATTTTGACCTGAACCCGTTACCCAACCTGCCCAATTTGCAACCTGTAGTATTGATTGTTTCTGAACCGTTGGATTAACTATTCTAAGTGTTGATGCAGGAGAATTTATTATTTGTTTTGAGGCGGTACAACTGGATCAGTCTGAAGATTTAACAAAAAAGTTGTGATGAAGGTAACATTCTGAGTCAAGTATGCAGGATTGAGCGCTTGAGATGGTTGCTGCCTTTATTGAGTGAATCAGAAATTTTGATTTTTATTTGTATCAATTAAATGCCATGAGATTGTGTAGGGAGTTCTCATGCTTGTATTACAATATTTTCACAATAAAAACTGGTTATTATATCACATAGAATTTAGATACTTATTAAAACTAAAAGTAAGAATTAAAATAGTTATTATTGAGATGGAGAACACAAGTCTTAGAAAAGCTATGTTGTGTTGTTTATATTTAAGTAATTAAACATATTATTACTCTACATACAATTTCCATCTTAATTGAATAGTTATGTTGGCCTCTGCATATTTAGGTGATTGGGAAAGAAGATGAAATTTTTAGACAACCATCTCTAATGTACATGCTATTTTCTTTTTTACTGGACACCTAAACTGTCATGCCTATGTGTAAACCGATAGTATCCTGCAGATACCATTAAATAACGTTTGTAATTGTGTTTTTATTGTATATTTTTAGCTGTGAGCAATAAGTTTTCACGAAGGGAGCATAGTTAGTAATTCGTCAAATAGCATACGGCACAACAATTAATTATTGGGATGGGTATTTTAAGATGTCTGAAAAAATATCACGCAAAAGTATTTATAAATTCTGCAAATGTGCTTGCACCGTGAAACATGGATTACCAGGAATGTTTGATAGCATTGATAGTGACTAAATTGTCCTAACGAATGGTGAGGTTAATACATAAGAGGTGACACACTGACACTCACATATGACAATAGTGCTAGAAGCAGTAGTATCATATCTATGAATTTGGCATGCACTCTTTGATGTTGTCAGTTCCAATAATGACATCAATGTTCTTGATCAGGTGTTTTTTTTTTCAATGACGTCATAAATGGAGTGACATCTAAGTCTTCATTTGAAGTTTGAGGAGTAGAATATAAACATGGCTATTAACTTGATGACGGAGTATATCCTGAATACTTGATATTTGTCAAATCTTTCACATGTCCAGAAGACGAAAACGAAAGAAATTTAAGCAACTCTAGAATCGGCAAGAAAGGATGTGGAATGTTGGCACATAGTACGGAACTCGGCACGAGCATGGTCACCAACAAAATAAATGAGGAGTATAACGTATATATGCATCATATTGCATAACGTGATTCTCGAAAATAAAGATCAGGCTATTTTTCCTTGAGACGAATACGACATTTATCAGAAAATCGAAGAAATTGATAACGCACAACGAGAGTCTAAAATGTGGCATTACACAACCAAGAGACGCACCAAACCTACGCTCAGAGTTGATGGAACATATTTTGGATCTACCACTTGATGACGGTGATGAAGACTAGATATTTTTATTGTACCTGTTTTTGTATTTTAAATTTATGTTTTTTTTCAAAAGGATGCAAATTTTCAATTTTTAACATATTAAAAACTAACCTGTTCAATGGAAAATTTTCACGTAGCTTTGCTACCCAAACAATTTATTTGATTATTTTGATATTATAAATTAATTTTTAAACATATTTTCTATTTCTCTTAAATATAGCCTTGCGACGTGCTTATTTTTATCTACGTTTTATATAACTTTTATTTGAACCCAAGTTAAGTCAAATATATATTTTTATTTATAAGTATAATATGAACTTTCATTTATAATTTTGATATATACAGTTTTTTCCTGAAATTCTGAATATGATAATGCGACGTGACAATCGTCAATGTAACTTTTTTTTTTCTAAACTGTTGCATCTGCATTGGGTTTTTGAAATGCAATATAAATGAAAATAAATTCTTTTAGATAGAATTTTATGTGAAAATATATCATATCTTGGGGGAGGGTTGGAACTCCATAACCTAAGCAAAAACACATGTCACTCATCTACCCAATTAAACCAAGCATAACCACGGGTGCAACCTGATTCAAAACTCCTCATCATCGTCACTTTAAAACCCCTACAAAAAAGACGCAAAAAGTCATACCCTAAAGAGACAACCTAGAACAGTAACTGTCTCCCGTTTTCACAACCCGAATCACTTGCGACGGTGTATCCAATCACCCGAGGGGTGTGGTGAGGGGGGGATAACCTAAGCAAAAACCCATGCCATATCACCTACCCGATTAACCCAGGCATAACCAGGGATGCAACCCAAATTCAAAACCCCTATCTTTATCACCTTAAAACCTGTAAAAAGCCATGTATTTTGGTCTTTTTGTTTTACGAAAAGTTTATAGTATAGGAATGTGCATGTTGTGGATATGAAAAGTTTATAGTCTAGTAATGTACATGTTGTAGATACAATAGTATGCTATCGAATTTATTATGACATCTCTAGTAAATTTTCATTCTAAACACATGTATATTGTGTTTCTATAAATTTACAAATTAAGCCTTTTTTTCTGACTTTACATAGACGAGTACATACTACATATAGCCGGAATATTGCGCGACCGAAATTTGTTTCTTAAAAGTTTTGAGAGAGTGAGAAAACAAAAGAGGGGTTTAAAAAAAAATAAAACTTTCATTTTTGACATCTGTATTTATTTATTAAAAGGGATTTACCTGTAAACCACCATTAAAACGCTGCTGTTTAAGCGGTTCTAAAATTTGTAAAAAAAAAAAAAAAAGTCCTCACCGGAATAACTGAATAAGTCCTAATTAATTGTTTTTGTTTTAATATATAAAAACACAAATTACTTTAGAAATAGCTAATATATATAGATGATACATATGAAGTTCAATGGACAAGCAAAAAAATGGTAACGGGCTGTTTGACAACTTTTGAATGGTTAAGTGTTGAACCATTAAGAAGTCTGAACCATTAAGTGTTGAACTAGTAAGAGGTCTGAACGATTAAGAGCCAGTATAATGTTTAACCGTTAAGAGGCAAATGTCTGACCAATTCAGATTAGAGGTCTTAACCATTCAGACTTAGTATAATACTTAACCATTCAGAGGCAAAGGTCTTAACCGTTCAGACATTACTCGCGAAACAAACAGTCTAAACCATTAAGTGCTGAACCAGTAAGATGTCTGAACCATTCAGAGCCTCATTAAGAGGTAAACAAACAGCCCCTAAATAAACTATTAAAGCAAACCATATTTATATTGAGACTTTGGGACCAACAGGTCCTAGGTTTGCTTTCCACAAGGAGTTTTTCTCATATTTATTGGGTTTCCTCCTGAATTGGTATATAAGCATTATAGCCTAGTGGAGATGGATATGATCGGGTGGTTCCGCTGGTGGCACAATGATACTCCGGTGGACAATAAGTGATTCAAATTTGCCCTTCAAAAATAAAAAATGAAATAAAAAAAGCAAACCATATGTTCGATTTATCAAGAATGAATATATGTGATTGGAAAGTCATGTTTCTTTTGTTGCTCTTATTTTGCAAGTTTGTCATGTAATAAGATTTTTAGACCCCATGTACCAACATTATCACAACAAACACATAACTGGACCACCCCAGCCCCTGCTACTTGCACGTATAATCCACACCTGGTCTGGCCCAACAACACTTCTTTTGGGGTCATCCTAAGACCAATCAATAGTTCAGGTCCTAACAAAAAATGCCTGGTCTAAAATTATTTTCTAAGGGTCGTGAATGTTAATGTTTTCTTTAAAGTTTAAAGTGATTCTCAAATTAAAAAGAACTGTGTTTCTTCATGTAAGGACGCCCCCTTTTCTGAACTAACAATATGTTCGAACCGCATAATTTACTTATTGTTCATAATACATTGGAGATAATCAAAATAGTGAGAAAGAGAATATGTGGTTGTTACGAAGCTATCTTATGAGGTTCCTGTAGTTCTTAATGTATTTTAATGAGAGTAAATTACACAAGTTGCTCTTTATTTATATATCAAAGTGCACTTTTTGTCATTTGTCTTCAAAAAGCATACAAAATGTTCTTTATATCTAAATTTTGCACGTTCTTCGTCAGTTAACTTTAAGGTAAAACATCCATTTTGCCTAAAGGACATAATATAAAATTTATTTATAAATAACATAATGAGTTAATTACCCTGATAGTCCTTGTGGTTTCACGTTTTTTCATGTTTAGTCCTCACCTTTTGGAAATAGCATGTATGCTCCTTATGGTTTGTTATTTTTTACTCGGATAGTCCCCTGAGTAAATGTTAGTTAGTTTGGAAATAGCATGTATGCTCCCTATTGTTTGTTATTTTGTTACTCGGATAGTCCCCTAACATTTACTCAGGGGACTATCTGAGTAACAAAATAACAAACCATGGGGATCATACATGCTATTTCCAAAAGGTGGGGACTAAACGTGAAAAAACGTAAAACCACAGGGACCATCCGGGCAATTAACTCTAACATAATCCTTAATTTACTTAAGTTTTTTTCCTTTCCTTTCTTTTTATTTTGTTAGATTTATCACTATTGTTTCATCGATTACTTTAAAATTTTCTTAATTCATTATTTAACATATTTCTTTTATAAAAGTATATGTTTTGTATAATTTATTTATTTTCATTGGTTTAATTAAATTATTTACTTTTCTTGTTTTACGAGTAACGTAATTTTTATACTATGTTTTTACATAAAGCATTAGTGTGATCGAGTTATTTTTATCACTTTTACTATTAATATATGTTATTCCAACGAAATTTACAGTAAAATGTGGATAAAAGTAAGCACGACGCCCGAGCGTTATGACTGGTCGGTTTAAACATAGATAAAAAAACATGCCGCGGTGTTGTATTTTGAGATGGCCATCGAACATTTTATAACACATCTAAAATAATTAGTTACTTTAAAAATGATTTTACAATAATTCAAAATTTTATAGAATATCATAGTTTAAATAACCATGCCGTCAATGGAGAGTTTGTTGGTGTAACAACCAGAGAGTTTTGTGGTACATCTTCTGGATGTGGTTTTGGAATTGGAATATTAAACTTCAATGGTTTGGATAAAATAACATATTTTTAACTACTATGAAATAATAGTGCATCGACTACGCATCGTCTTTTCAATTCTAAAACCGTCTCCGTAAGATGTGCCACAAAACTCTTCGGTTGTTGCACCTACGAACCTTCCATGTGCGGCATAGTTATATAAACTATGATGTCCTATAAAATTTAGAATTTTTGTGACGACATTTTTAAAGAAAACCAGTTATTTTAGATGTGTTTTTTAACCATCTGGTGCTTATCTAAAAATACAATATTAACATGCTTTTTTATCTATGTTTAAACTAACATGTCGTAACACGCTTATTTTTATCCACGTTTTGGTGTAAGTTTTGTCCAAATAACTTATAATAATTCTAAAAAAGATGAACAAAAACCCGATCACACCAATAGTTTATGTAAAAACATAGTATAAAAACACTTTATTTGTAAAACAAGAAAAGTGAATAATTTAATCAAAAACATATACTTTTATTTAAAAAAACGTTAATTAATGAATTAAGAAAACTTTAAAGTAATCGAAAAAATAATAGTGATAATTAATAAAATAAAAAGAAAGAAAAAATAATAGTAAAAGAAAAAACTTAAGTAAATTACATATCATGTCCTTATATCATTTTACTTTAATGTTAATCAAAAGTTAACATAAGTTAGTTTAAAACACAATGAGCGTGCAAAATTTGAAATAAAGGATGCTTTGCGTGCTTTTTGAAAACAAAGGGTAAAAAGTGAAATTTGTAATATAAATAAAGGGAAAATTTGTGTAATTTACTCTCAAGTAAAGTACAATTTTTGTCCCTGTGGTTTACATCCATTCTCACTTACAGAACCTATTTGACAAATACAACCATTCCAGTTCTTGTGGTTGTCAATTGCAATCAATAACATCTTTGTTGTTAACGTTCATTAGTTGATTGTCCATTTAATTAACGATGTGAAGGGCAGTTTGGTAATTTCACCCAAAGTTGATCTTTCCACACAATTTTAATCCTTAGTCTTCCCGCATAAGCATCATTTCAATCCATGTTTCCCCAAACCCTCCCAACTTGAAGAACACCACCGATGACCTCACAGCTCCAGCCATCCAACCCAAAATCAACTCTGATGTCGTTAAGATGAGGCAACACACTATCATTCTGATTACTTTCCACGTTATTGGTACGGCAATTTTAGTTATACACTTTAATTTTCGTGATTTGTGTCTTGTATAAAATCTGAAATGTAGTTTGTTTTTCATGGAATTCTAGTTGGAATTAGGGTCTAGTGACCAGGCATCACATCAGGATCTAATATCGCGTCTTGTTGAGGAGGGGAAGGGGCTTCAGGGTGGAGCTCTGTTTTCATCGTCGACTCTGAAGACGATGGTGGATCTTTTGCTGTAAATATGATGCACATCTATTAGCCTAAGTATTTAACTGTCATTAAGTTACCTAGAATAGTTAAAATGGGTTACTTTGGTTTGATCAGTTTTTGGGTGTGTGTGATTAATTATTAGGGGTAACCCATGTTTTGGTATGTAACTTTGATGTATGATTGATGATATTTAACAATGATGTATGAATGATAGTATTTAACTAAGATTATTGTTGTTTAAATTGAATGATGCATATTTAGTTAGACCATGGAATGAACCTGTGATAGGCTAAACTGGTCAAGCATGACCTAGATGTTTGACCATGGAACGAACCTGAGATACTGATGTTTGACCATGGAATGAACCTGAGTTAGTCAAACTTGTGCTTGAACCTTAGATAACTTGAATAATTATCAGGGGTAACCAATGTTCTGCTTTTAGACCATGGAAAGAACCTAAGATACTCTAACCTAGTCAAGCTTGAACTGGATGTTTGTTTGACCATGGAATTCTAGCTGAGATAGTCAAACCTGTGTTTTAACCTTAGATAACTTGAATTGGATGTTTGTTTGACCATTTTTGCTTTTAGACCTTGGAATGAACATGAGATATTCTAACCCGATCAATCATGAACCGGATGTATAGTTAAAACTAGTCAAGCATGAATTGGATGTATAGTCAAATCTGGTCAAGTGCAGAAGTCAAACTTGTTTGCCTTTAACTGTTATTACTAATTTGACTAAACAGAAAGTCCAGAAGTGTGTTAGTAATTTGACTAAACATAGGTCAGAAATGTGTTATTACTAATTTGTCTAAACAGAGGTCAAAACCATTTCTAGTTCCAAAAGTCGAACCAATATGTAAAAGTCGAACCCATTATTTTGGTTACTCTGATATGGTAATGAAACTTATTCAACTGTTATTACTAACGAAACTTGTGGTTAACTCATTGCTTTAGGTTGAAATTTGCTAGATTAGGAAATACCTTTGGATTTGGAGAGAATGGTAATGAAACCTGTGGGGATATTATAGTCCTTTTGCAGAAATTTAAACGTCACATTTAAATAGCATGGATGATATTGATTGCAATTAACAACCACAAGGACTAGAATGATCGTTTTTGGCAAATTGGGTATGTATGTGAGAATTGGTGTATACCACAGCGACAAAAATTATACTTTAATCTTAACTTTTTTTATTGATTCTCATTGGAACACTACCCTGTTTTATTTCCTTTAAAGTTGAAATAATTAGAAAATGTTGCCATGCCTTTTTTTTTTCTTTTAACCATTGAAACCCTCTACCAACAAACTCACGGAACCTCGTCAACATCCGCATAACCAACAAGATCAAGTAAATCAAAGTAATTGCTAGACATGTGTGTTCAAGGAATTATAATAGAACGAGTGGAAGTAAGTTTTGGATGTGATAGCTCTTATAGCTTGGAATCGAGTGCTCACCACTACACAATCCCTTAATGGGCTGGGCAAGGCTTTCTTGTAGGAAAAGGTCTTATGGAATGAGAGTTTTTCTTTCAAATTATGTTAAAGGAAAAGTAATTTTATTTTTTTACCTTTTGATGTCACGTAATGAGATCAACTCATCCAAAAATTAAAACGGCAAAAAACTTTTTTTAAAACGCAAATCTAAACGCTTTTTATATGCCAATGAGGGCCTAGTGGAGTCAGTCATAGCAATGAAAATAGTCCAGAGGTCATGAAGAGGTATCAGATTTGAGTCTCGCAAGATGCAAGAATTATTGGCAACGTCATGTGGCGTCATGTGGCGGTACCTAGGATTGAACCCGTGTTGGTGGAATGGTGACGAGTTATGCCCTATTTCAAAGAGACTCCTCTCCTATTATGTTGGTTGTTAAAAAAAATCTCTTATATTTTGAAATCTCCTTACAATTATTATCTATATTAATAGAAACCGGTCATGAACAATAAACCGGTCAGAGTTCAATATATTTGTTCAATATTGCTTTTTTTATTTTAGTTATTATTTTATTGTTTTATTACTTTAGTTTATTCTAATCATTTTTTCCTCATATTATCATGAAGTTATGACTAAAGTATTTGTTATCAAACAGAATACTATAAGAATGAATGCATACTGGTACCTATGTTGTTTGATTCATTTCGGTAATATATCATAACGATAGGGTGTTAGCTTACCGAAAGCATTAACAATAAAATTAAATATTGGTACCGATTCATACAGAAGTTGTTTATTCGGTTTCAATTATATTTGGTACGACAACGATACAACGTCCGTTTTCAAAAAAAATATTGCAATGCTGAAATAAAATAAAAAAGAATGCAAACGGACATAACCGATATCAACTGAATAAGATCAGTACCGGCATTGATAGCAAATGCCGGTACCGTAACAAACCGAACTGATACCAACTGATTCCCGCCGCGAAGTGTGGGTAAATCTCGCTAGTTAACAATTAATAAGAAAAGAAAAAACGCTAGCTGAGCCACAAGAGAACCCAATCAAGAAATTAAACCCTAAATCTTAACTTTAGATAAACCATTTGGTAAAATCATTTTTTTAATTAGACTTTCAAATGCATATTAACAAAATGATATTAACCGTAACATCCCACAACCCAGAACAAAAGTTTATTATGTGGAGGGAAATCAATAACACACTAGTATAAGTTGTACACAAGTCTTTCATAAGTCCACCACCCATCATCACACAAAAAAAAAATTAAATTCAATGAGAGGCACCCACCTTTCTTTATATGTGCACTTACCTTTCAATCAACACCATATACTAGTTGACCAGAAACATGCTTACCACTAAATGTTCATCCATAGATATTGTCCATTCAGCCACTCACCAAGCTTGTACAGTACAAGTCAGATCAGCAGCAGCAGAAAAAAAAATATTTGAAACAACTCAACAATAACTCAAAACTCTCCAAATGTATATCATGTAGGAGGAAAAAATGTACAACTTAACCACTCCTTAATAAAAAAGAAACACCCTATAATCCTTTGGTAAATAAGTACTTACACTAGTTTATATCATGAAAAGTTACATTAAACTAAAATCAACCCGAATTCAACCCGCTTCACGGATGCAATTACCGGGCAAAAGATACCTGTATTCATCTGCATTGTTTAATAGATGTGAAGGAAGATGGACTGCTGAATAGGAATGAGGAATCGGACCCATTTTCGCTATGATCTCTTTAAACGTGTACTCTTCGGGGAGCATATCGTACAAGTCATCACCGTTGCATATTACATTCTGAATTCTTTTCGGGTCAAGAAAGTGTGAGAACCTGACTCGATCCGTGTGGCTGTACGCTTTCATCTTGAATACAAAATCTGTAATTTTTCGGAAACAGAAGCTGCAATGCCACCCTGACTCTGCTAATATATAATCTGTTTGGCGGTAATGAGCGTATCGTGTTTTACCCTTTTGGTACTGATGTACTGAAGCCCTCCAACTGCTGTGATCAACATTGAACTCAAAAGAGTACAAATAGTTGTTTAAATTTAGATGAAGAATCGGCGGTGGGCCATCGCACCATCTAAAAAGATCGATCGTATGGGCGCTAGGAATTTCGTCAACATCCGACATGATCAACAAATCACCATCTTCGATACCTGCTATTTTAAGAAGCTGATCAAGTGCAACTCGTTGATAAGCCTCTTCGACGAAAGGGTTTTCGTCTTTCTTGAATCGTCCACCAATCGTGCCGTAAGTCAAGCGGGGTTCAGCGAAACCGAATCGTTCCCTATTGATTGCAAAATAATGAGGCTTGGGTATGCTTGTGAAAGTAGAGTTGGTTTCTAGAAGCACAAACTGTGAGATATAAGGGTGAAGTTCTTTCCATCTAATCGTAAGCATGTCGATTTCATTGTTGAATAGAACCGCATCGTACACTTTTCGTGGGTAATCGCGTAACTTCCAACCGTGGAGTTTGCAAAGTGAACCCATTGAAACATTTTCATGATAGTAATGAGGAATGGTAATGAAAGGTTTGGGTGGAGATTGCCACAATGGCCTTAAAAAGTAGGTGATTTTTTGTCCGTGAAAGTAAACGCCCATGAAACCGATAGGAATGACTACGAATAACACAACAAACGTTCGTATATCAAGGGTTTGCATCATGCAACGGATTCGAGCCGTTTTGCTCACCTCCTACAAAGTATAAAAACAGTAAGCTTCAAAATTAAAGTACAACAAATGAGGTGTTTGGATGTGCATTTAAACTGATTTTGGTATCTTAAAGTAGCAATAATCATCCAAATGTATAATTACCAATCTAAACTAAATGCATACCATCTTTCTTTTAACGACTAAATGATATATAGAAAACCCGACTAACAAGCAACTAGCTAGAAAAGACGGAAATAACTACAATGCCATAACCGCCTTCTTTATCCATTCTACTAATTTTATCTTTACTTTAAAAAGTCCCTAGAGAACCACAAGAACAAATAGTGAATGCATACAGTTGTGCTAAACGTACCCTACCCCTCATTATTTATACTCAGGGGCGGATCTTAGAAGGCCCGTGCCAGGGCCGGCTGTAGTGCTAATTTTCCGCATTTCGATCGAAATTTTTTATATATACTATGTTTAGCCCGGGCAATTTTTTTGTGCCCGTGTCTTTCGGCCATGGTACATTCAACGGGCAAGATCCGCCACTGTTTATACTGACTGTGTACCACATCTACTAAATCAGTCATTTCATCTCTCTCCTTTTACTATCAGATTGTACGTTTAACCAAACCCGTATTTATAATTATATCACATGTATCAAGGTACACATAATATTGAATAAATACATCAAATAACAACCCACCAAAAAATCAACCCATATCAATATTCTAGTTGTACATTTAATCCTAAAATCACAAGATTTCTATAATTCTATCAAATATCAATATCACAAAAAAAACATAAATATATACCTGACCACAAACATCGTCCCAATAGGCATCCTTCTTTTTGGAAGATGAATAACCATCAGGCATGACGGAGGAGGCTCAAATCAAGGAATAAAATAAAGAATTGTGAGATTACAAATGGCTGATTCGTCTTCTCTGTGGTGAAAATATAGCAAAAACCCAACCTCAAGTGAAAAAAAAACTGAAGGGGGGCGGTTAAATAAGAATGAAGTTGGAAGAGAATTTCAGGGGTTTAATTCAACCGTTCAATTTATAGCCGTTTACTCGTTTCCGTGGTTGTATTGTATTGTATCCTAAACAGAAAAGGTTAGATAATAGATATGTGTATGTATCTATCTATATATGGATACGGATTCTGTGTGTGTGTATACGTATAACGATATATATCTATATCGCTATCTGGGTTTTGTTTGAGAGAGAGAGAGAGAGAGTTTGGATGGAAATTGGAAGGTGGAATAGAGTGTTGTTATATTGTGATGGAACATGGAAAGCTTGTTTGTTAATCATGAATTATGGAGTATCTCGTAAGTATATGATTTCCTTAAGGATTCTTTTATTTTTTGAGAATGTGTTTTTAAGGGAAAAGTTTAATGTAACTTAAACAATAATAAATAAAATAGCAAATAAAAATTTAGAGTTTACAAAATCATTATCTATTATCAAACTAGCATCAAATACAAATCACATCTATTATATTGAATTCTCTATAATTATGTTAACACGTAATTAATTCTTTATTTAATCTTTCTTTTGTTTTCAATGTGTTGATTAAAAAGTGCTGATATTATTCACATATGTGCTAAAATCAATAATCTTGATTGATTTTTATGTGCTAATATAATTCAAAAGTGCTATTTTTATGTATGTATTGTTTTGGTATGTGCTAATTTAACCTTTTTAAATGCTAGGATCTGTTCTTACGGTTCATAGGATAAATATGGTTTGTACCGAAACCAACCCCATCTATATTATATATATTATATTATATTTATTATATTAAAGAAACATCATATTCTACCGTACATGATTTAGTCTTCATTTTACCTTTAATTACAATAATGTCATTAACATTCATATATTTAAGTTTCCTTTTCTATAGCATTTATGTAATTTACTCAAGTTTTCTTTTCTATAACATTTATGTAATTTTTCTTGTACCATTTGTAACCATCATTAAAGTCCTTTATTCTTGTTTTTTCTTTTTTTTTTAACCATAAAAGTTTTGGTTGTTACACTTTGACACCTTCAGATTTTGTTTAGTTTTTTAAACCAATTATCTTTTTTACCCCCTGAGTTTTAATAAACTTATCACGTGTCCCATGAGCTTTGATAAAGTTATTTTTACTCTTTTAAAGCCGCATTATACTACAATCTCCGAAATTCAAAAAAGTTACCACTTTACGTTTTAAACGAATTTTCGTTATGACGTCATGATTTTTTTTACATGTTTCATCTTTTTATATATTCTTTCATATAATTTTAATTTATGTTATTCTACTGGAAATTTTTAACCGAAACCTAAATAGTTATCAATAACTATGCTTTTAATTACTATGATTATTTTTGCTTTCTAAAAAAGGGTAGTTTCTCGTCGCAACGCACAGGTGAGAACAACCTAGTTATTATTAAAACACATCAAAAAACTACACGAAAAAAATTGTTTTGTAGTGTATAACTTTCTTTTTCACTTCATATTTTTTAAGTTTCACTTCATATTTTTTTAAAGAAATTTAGCATGTCACCCCTTCTCCTTAATAAAGTTATTTTTTTTCCTTTTACCGATTTACACTATACCCCCTAAAGTTTAATAAAGTTAACTACACCCCCGGAACTTAACCACTTTTTGTTTTATACGTTATTATTTTTATGCATAGTCTTCGTGACGTTACTGTATTGATACCAGTAACCACTTTTTCGGATCGTGTCAGAAATTCACACCCTAGCATGGAGATTTCACGGATTTTTAGGGTTTTTAAGGTAAAAGTTTTTGCCTTATGATTACTGATTGTTTTTTATGGAGAAATGATTTCTACGAGATAGGGCGGGTGAGCTCCTTGATATTTTTGTGTTTGTGGGATTTTTGACGGAAAATTTCGATATAGAAGTATTGGCCTTTGATGTGTTGTTGATGCTCTAATAACATTAGGTTTAAAAAAATAAAAACTTTGGTGACTATTACTAGTAATATTTCTTCGCGCGTTGCGGCGAGTATTAGGTCGGTATCGGTTTGATTCATTATGGTATCGGCATTTGATATCACCGAAATATAAAATCCGAAAAATAAAGTTATGCTATGATAAAAAAGATATCGACATGTGTTTTACATCGGTCGAAAAACCATAAAAATCAAAATGATGTTGTTCGGAACCGACATGCCATCAATTTTGCTAGACGATATCCGTTATAGCTTAAGGTATATAAAATGTTTTCTATATTATTACCAAAGCTGTTCATACGATATTAGTCTGGTTCGTCACAGCAAATAACCAAAAAAATCAATTATATTTAACTCATCTGATTTGAATAAAACTTTTATTGAAACGTAGATAAAGAAACACGTCGTAACGGTATATTCGTATTTTAGAAAACGTAACACTGAATTATTTGAATAATGAAAAGGTAAAACGACGTCGATTTACAAAAAAAGGAAACTAAAAGTGAGGTGGTTTTAATATCACTTACGTTTGTACTTTGATTACTTGTACGTTAACACTTCCAACGCATTTTGAACAATTTTTTTTTCCAGATGTGGGTAAAAATGACATGTTTAAACTAACATATGTTTAAAATTTACTTATATAATAAGATAAAAGTTTTAATAGAAAATCAAATAAAATATTGTATTATGATATAAATTGAAGTTAAAATTAAAAGTATAAAAGTTATAATAATAAATAAATATTTAGTTATTATTCATCGTCAATCTAAATTAATATATACAAATAAATACTTTATTTTTAATACCTTCTTTTTAATAAACTTATACCGGAATGTTAAGAAAATAAAATTAAACACAACGATGTACTTAAGTTTTTGAAAATAAATTAACTAACGTAAGTTATTAAAGGAATATCAAATTAATGATAAAAGAGATACGATAAAAAGAAAAAGAAAAAATAATTAATAAAAGCAACAAATAAATTAGAAAAGGGAATGTGATTTTAAAAACAACGAGTTTTTTTTAAACTAATAAAACATTAAATAATAAAATGTGAAAAAAGCTATATATTATTATAAAAATAAAAAAATAATGATAAAGATGATACAATAAAAAGAAAAAAGAATAATAAAAGCAAAAAATAAATGAGAAAGAGGAATATGATTTTAAAAACAGCCAAATAAATTAAAATATTAAATAATAAAATTTTAAAAAAGCTATGTATTATCATAAAAATAAAGTTACTATTTATCATCATTCGATAAATATATATATATATATATATATATATATATATATATATATATATATATTTAAACATTTTTATCATTATTCTATTTAAGGTTATTTTTCTTGAGCCTACTGAGTGTATATAATCAAGTTAAAGTGAAAAACCATACATATTGTATAATTATTCATACGTAATACATGGAAGATGATTCGTAGGTGTTGATAGAGAGAGAATTTGATTAAATAATAATTACATGTAACACACTAGGTTAGAACCTCATGTATTAACATGCACAAAAGATATTAAGTAATATTTTGATATTATGTCTTGTTTCTATTGTTTTTTCTTAACCTTTTACGAGAACAAATACAGTGAGTGAAATAAGACATTAAATACAAGTGAGTGAAATAAGAGATTAAGAGCATTCACATCCAACCTACCAAAAATATACATACATTCCACCAAAAAAACTTTTATATCAATATATTTCCACTAAAAACAAATACTTTTTCTCTCTCCTTTTCAGTTAAATAATATTTTTATACCTTTATCATTACATTTCTCTTCCTTCACTCACAATCACTTTCAATAATATTAAAAAGTATAGAGGGTGAACAGTGTCCCCCAAATATATACAGATGAACAGTAACATTTTCTCTCTCCTCCACCCACAATCACTTTTTATACTCTTTATATTTTAAAAACTCACACACACATAATTTGATTCTCAGGATGTGAATGCTCTAATACGTGTAAATGAAATAAGAGAAGCTAGAATAAGAATTTTGAACTCACAAAACTAGGACACGTAACGCAACAGTTTATTTTTTAATCATGTGGTTATCACGATTCACCATCTAAAATTGTTTTAAATTAGACATCCCTCTTACTTAATATTGTATTTAATCTTTTATTTTTAATAATATAGTAGGTTGTTTTATTTCATTAAACCATGCATAAATCAGAAGCATAAATCATACACGTACACATGTAACATGATATATGACATTCGAAAATAAAGATAACAAAAAATATATTATATTTTCAAATTAGGGAGCATAGTGCCATAGGGGTTCAGAGAGGGGTAAATGTATTTAATTCACCAATCGATGAATATTCACCGTTTCTCACCGGTGATGATCTCACCCAAAATCAAAGAAACCAAAATTAACCAATAACCACATGAATAGATTGAACAAACAAGCCAAAAATCAAATATCCAAATGGAAATTCAACTCTGAACCGTACATACGTTGGTCATGTTTGAAATGTCTCTTTTCGTTAGTTCGTCACCAATAGGGATTCCATTCAAAACGACGCAATTTACCATCATCGGTGCAACTTATCAAGTCATTCTTTACTTGGACAACGCTTGTCGCTACACTCCTATGTTCACAAGAATTGGACTAAATCGGTTTTATTTCTTGACGTTTGCACAGTTTACTAGATGAGTCAAAAAAGTTCAATTTTTTAACATATCATTCCCTTTGGTTTGCATTTTTTAATCTTTTTACGTCCAAATACGAAACACAGTCACTTTTCTATACGAGGGCATTTTCATCTAGTTATTAAAAAAAAGGTATAATAATTAAATACGATTAAAAATATACATAAAATAAAATCCACTTTTAAATGGAATTATATCACCACGGCTATTATTTATTATATTCAAATATAGTAGTTATCTACTAAGGTAATTTACTTTTATTTTTGACAGGTGAACTTCACAACAGACGACTAATTCATACCCGCAAGATGCAGGTCCGCCACCACTCATTACCAGGACTATGTTGTCTTAACCGGGCTCACATCCTGGTCGAGAGGGGCGTTACGCTATCCCCAAGAAAATTTCAGCGCTCTGCCACATGACAGGAGTTGCACCCTCACAAAAGCCGACCCTCTGGAGTAAATACACTGTAGTAAAAAACTCGGGTGGGATCAAAGATCAAACCAGAGTCCTTCCCCATCATTTCCAACGCATCAACTAGCTGGGCTGGAATCATTTGCTAGCTACGGTAATTTACTTTAGTTTGGTATTCAAATAGTTTACATAAGGATGATTATTAACTCTCCTATTTCTCATTTATCAAACTTTAACACTAGGTCAAACCAAATTTCAAACACATCGTTCCCTCTTTATGCAAAGTCAACCTACTGAGGAAAACTGAGGATTCATTTTAAGCTTTCAACAGCAAAGAGAAAAAAAAATTCCCTTGCTGAGTTCGTGTGTTTTGTGTATTTTTTTAATTTTATTTAATTATTACATTTTAAAGCAAATAGACTAAACTGCACTCACATTTAACTTAGAAAACTGACTGAATTAGACATATAGGCATGGAGGGGTAAAAATTACATTGAGTTTTTTGACTCACCTAGTTAAGACTATGGGGCGTGGTGAGGCTTGGGATGGAGGCTTAGGTTGACATGTGGCGGAGGTGGGCTCCACCCAGAAAAGGATGGCTGGCGTGGGTGGTGGGGTTGCGTGGCTTGGGCCGGCGTGGCCAGCCGAGTGCATTTTTTTATGTGGTAATAATATAATTTATTAATTTAATTTTTATAACACCACTTTAATTTATATTAAATAACTAAAAAATATTACATTTTACATTACTAAAAAAAATCAACCATCTTCGTTTTCGTCGCCGTTGTAGTCGAATCTATAAAGCGTCGAAACATGCTCTACCAAATCAGCTCGAAGATTTGAACTTATTTGTCTTGACTCGATTAGAGTTTTGTTTAGCGCTCTCTCCTCGTTACTAACATCTTCGCTATTTGGCTCGGTCTCATCGGGATAATATTCAACCACCACACGTCCTTCATCCTCTATAATCATGTTGTGTAGAATGATACAGGCGTACATCATGTTTCTTATTTATCTTTTTCATATAATCGACAAGGCATGCTTAATATGCCCTACCTTTTCTGGAACACACCAAACGCTCGCTCGACGTCTTTGCGTGTCCCATCTGAACCTTGTTAAACTTTATTCTTTTTGGATCTAGGGTTCCATCTCGTGAAAATGATTTCACAAAAACAACCATTCAAAGTAAATTTCATCAACAAGATAGTACCCGTACTTGTATTCAACTTCATTTACAAAAAAAATGTTCCTTTAGGACCAACACCGTTTATTAGATCATCGAATGGGGGCAAGTGATAAATAATGTTTATAGCGTTGTGTGAACTGAGCATACCAAAGAATGCATACCATATCCAAAAATCTTGTGATGCAACAGCTTCAAGCATCATAGCCGGCATTCCATGATATCTGCTTGTGTGGGAGCCTTGCCACGCAGTGGGACAAAGTTCCCACTCCCATTTCATACAATCTAAACTCCCTAACATCCTGGGGAGGCCATGATATTTAGCGTGATGTTCCAAAATTTGTTGCATATCTCTAAACGTTGGTTTTCTCAAGTATTTTTTCTTGTATAGTTCAATGATACACGCACAAAAATTGTGAAGACTTTCCCTAGCTACACGAGCCGACATTTTTAAATAGTCGTCCATTATGTCGGAACTACACCCGTAAGCCAATGTTGTTAATAATAATTCTGCTCCCCATATGACGAGGACGACGATTCGTAACTCTCAGACAAAGACGAAGACGATTCACTTGAATTTGAAGAAGCCATTGTATGAATTTCAAAGTTTGAATACAAACTAATTAGTATTATGGGTTTATATAAGGAATATCTTTTTATTTTTTTATAAATAGCCCAACGGCTAGCCTAACGGCTATATTCAGCTAACCGACCACCTCACGCCAGGCCGATATCCCACGCAAGCGAAGCAACGCCGCTGACCACGCTGACTCGGTGTGGCTGCAGCGGTGTTGCTTGGCTAGTCACACCCCAAATCACCGTCCACACCCAACAGTCTAAAATGAGCAATGACATGCATGGATGGATAAGAATTGCAAACATATTTTAACAATTGAGTTTTTAGACTCACCTAGTTAAAGTGAGCAAACCTCATAGAGAAAAACAGAAAAATATTTTAATAGATACTTTAGTAAACTCCATTAAAATAAATTTAAATATTTTAATAGATACTTTAACTCCATTAAAATTAATTTAAATCTCCTAAAGCTTTCACAATTAGGTTTCTATGACTGTTAATTTAACTTTCAAGTATTTAATGTTAGAAATTTCCATTTTTGCACGGACATTAACTTGATGAGCTCTAAGCAGAGCCGGCCTACTGCAAATGTCTGAAAAAAGTTATGTATTTTTGTTTAAAAAAATGTAAAAGGGACTGGATATATGAATCCAAAAAGGATTTTGGGCCTTTTTAGAATTGTGATTTGTGATTTTGTGACCCAATTTGTCTGGGAAATGTATAGAAATTTGTGAATAGGGCTTAATTTTTTTATCTCGAATAAGGCTAATTTTTTTTAGGAATTTTTAAAGACGGCCCTGACTCTTAGATTTTGTCAAAATCCACTTAAAATATTCAAATTTTCATTTCACCCCAATTCTATTATATATATTATATTACTAGATTATAAACTCGTATATTATATTGGTTTGAGGATAAAAAATATATAACTTAATAATGATACACAAATTCTTTTAGCAATATGCTCATATACACGACCGAGATAGTTGTTATATTTACTAGTTTTAATCAAATATCACAAATATATGGTAACCATACCATATTTACTATGGTAACCGTTTCATTTCCTTAATTACGTGATTTTTTTGGCCTTTCTAACATATTTTGCACGTATCTAATTTTTAGCTCACGAAACATTCTTATAAATATATCTAATCATTTTTAATAAGTCGTCCATGATATAACAATAATGTTCTCATTTTACTCTCCAATCTATTACGAAGTTGCCAAGCGAACATAGATACACGTATGCTTTATGCTACTATTATTCTTTTTTTACATGGCTTGACTTTGTTATGATTTTATTTGATTCTGGTTATATTTTCATTATATATAACTTTTACATATTATTGTAACTTTTTTATAAGTATATTTTATTTTTTCTCAGCTATAAAAACCATAACATCAAAGTGGTCAATTATGAAATTGCATTGACCATTTATTAAGATTTAGATGAAGTCACGACCAGAAATAAAGTTCTATGATTTGCTACCTCCATTGCCCCTCAAGTTGTGTGGTTGAAAATAGTTTAGTTATGTATATTTGTGCATACATCATTAAATTATATAGTTTTAAATCCTTAGACCCGTGTAATACACGAGTTTATAACCTGTATAATTAACTAAAAATTAAAAAAAAATTATATCGAACGTAGATTAAATCAGAGTAAACCGCCAAAATGGTCCGTGAGGTTTGTTCACCTTTTCTAATTTAGTCCAATACTCAAAGCTTTTAAATTTGGGTCCCTGTGGTTTTAATTTTGTTGCCATTTTCACCTAAAATCAAAATCTGATCAGATTTTGAAGTCAACATCCAGTTTTTTTTGTCTTTTCCCTCTCTTTTAATGAATGACAAAATGGTTGGTAATTTATATAATAGCATAATATATAATATATTAGATACTATATTATATTACATTATTTGATACATTATATTAGTTATAGATAATTATTAGTTAAATTTGAATTTATACGTTTATCTCTAACTATATTAAATAATATTACTATTATATTATATTTTGTGTATAAAAAAATGATATTTAATTTTATTATTAAAAGTGAGGAGGCATCAGAGAGTGACACGTGTACAAAAAGATTTTATTTTTTCTTAGCTATAAAAATGTCGCGGCCCCCGACCCCTACCCTGGGAGCGCGTGCCGCGAGGCAGTCAAGTGATACTGGTGTTTATTAATTTGGCAGCGGAAAATATCATCATGATCAATGTTAGGAAAGTAAATTCAGAGTTTATCAAATTCAAAGTTTAATATTAAACAAATGGGATTAACCCATATTCCATTAAAATGTTTTATAGGGATAAACCCAAATTAACAAAAACATAAATTCTTCATTTATTCAGGTAATCATAGCCACTTTATTTAAGCCTTCAGTGCTACATAGCTGGCTCCTATGACTTTCACAGTAGGTTACCTGAAACGCGTTTTAAAAACATTTTGCTCAGTTAAAAATACTGGTGAGTTCATTCAAATTTTGTAAAAAGACACACCGTTATATTTCACAGTATCAAGGGCAATTACATTGCTTTTATCTAACAAAAACTCAATCAGTATTTGTCACGTTGGCAGTTACAATGACTGTGGTCATACCACTATTGCCTAACTTTCGTCCCATAGTGACGCTGGATTAAGTAGTGTGTACAAAACCCCACATACCGGCAGTAATTGTAGATTAGCAAAAACTTAATCATTGTAAATACAACTTTTGCAAAACAGTTTAGGGTTTTGTAAAACAATTTGGTAAAAAGAGAGAATGACTCACTTTGTGGATTTAGTGTCACACCAAAGCTCATGATATTTACTAATATGTTTCATATTTATTAAAGTCAAAATTACATTCTCAATAATCCAAACATGTCCATACAAATACAAAGAAAAATAACCAACTAAACAATCAAAGCTCTAAACCAGTTTATTCTTCTAGGCCAATCCTATGTGTTTCTTGCTGCAGCTGGTTCACCTGTATCATGTGTAAAAATGGGGGTTTTTGGGTCAACATAAGTTGTCGAGTGAACCTTGTTAGATAAACTTTTATTATTGCTTTTCTTGTTATTTTATCAAGGAAAAATTATGCAATAATCATAAGTGAGCAAATGTAAATAATCAAACAGTAGCAATAACAACCACAAACTATAACATACAATAACATACAATAACATACCATAACATACAATAACATAAATGGGGAACGAACGGCATATGATAAATGTATGTACTGAAAATGATAAATGTCTGTGCGATCAAGGCTCAATCAAACGGAGCCGATCGTATGTTGGCACGCTATGTTCGCGCTCATAATGTAATGGGGAACATGCTCAACGCTCATAATGTAATGGGGAGCGGCGGCCTATGAAATTGCATGTACTGAAAATAATAAATTAAATCCAAACAATAACCACACAACAGTTGAAACAAACTGAATACACATTTGATCATGATATGATGTATGCACAATGATTTAAATATAATAAATGGTAAGACACATGATACACCCCAAAAACGTGATTAAAACGGGGAATTTGTAAAGATTCACTCACATTGGGTGCGTTTGGTTGAAGATGATGAGATGCGCACGAGTTTGAAGGATTGGACAATGAGGATTAACTAACCTAAATAATAACGGAAAGTATAGTTAAAGAGTGGATTTTATTAATAATCTTAATCAGATTTTTAGATATATTTTTGTGAGTTTAAGGCTATTTCTCATCTTTAAAAACATTATTTTTAAGTATTTTTAATTGATTTTTAAATTAAATTAAATAAATAAAAATATAAAATATGTTGACTTTTGCGTTGACCGTTTGACTGTTTGACCGGTTTTATTGTGTAAATGTATGCGCCAGGCAGGACTCGAACCCGAGACTCCCGTACGCGTGCACGCAGCTCTACCAACTGAGCTACGTGTCTAACCCGAAATAATCCTGTTTTTAATTATATTTATACACTAATTTAGTTTATTCAAAATTCATTTATTTTTAAAAAGAATTTTAATCATCCACCCGGTGCCATCAACAGGTCTCGAACCCGGGACCTGTGACTTAATGTTACACACAGTCCACCGCTGGACTGTGTGTCTAACTTGGTTAATATACAGATTTTTATTATACTTTACATCTAACGTAGTTAATCCGGTTCAGTTAGAAAAATAAAACATCTTTATTACAGAGAGGGTGTGTGAATCAAGAGTCGAACTCGGGACGTATGCATATTGTTTGCACACAGTCCACCGCTGGACTGTGTGTCTAACCCGTTTATAATACCGATTTTAATTAATCTTATAACATTCACGACTTCGTCTTCTTCGTCCATAACACAGACAACGGTTAACTAACTGTTATTTGTTTAATTCGGTTAACGAATATTATGAACAAGTTGAAAGGTGATGAACGGAGAGGGTTTGGGGAAAGAAAGTACCGGAACAGGTCGTCGTTCTCAGAACTCCGGCAAGGATCGCCGGCTCTGTTCTGTGAGTTTCCTCTGTTCGGGTCAATTACCAGTTTTGATTGATTAGTTATGAAAGCGGGGTACTAAACAAGGATTAACAGAAGTTTTGAATGTTCATACCGATTCACCGCGTGAGATTGAAAATTCCAGAAGTTTTCCTGCGAGAGCTGAATATTCCGGCTATGTCGTCTGGGATTGATTCTGATTGTTGGTTTGAAGTTAGTAACAGTCTAACAACGGATTGAAACAGAAATAGTCGAGGTATTTACCGTATTAATGAAGGTCTCGGTTTTCCGGCGACTTGCAGAGATTTTCCGGCGAGTTCAAAAAAACTTTTCCGACGAACTGAAAGTATAGCGAAAGTGAAATTGAAGGTTATGCGGATGATTTTGAGTCGAGAGAGGAAGCAATTGTTGGTGTAATTCAGAAATTGAATATCTTCGGTTATAAAAACCGAACATCACCAAAATTTAAGTTAATTCAAGACTGAATTGATTAGGATCGTCGGTGCGTCGGTTATAATCCAGAATTCGCGATCACTCAAACGTTTTGGACGGTTTGAAAGCCGATTACGGTTTCAGTTTGGCGCAACAGGTTGATTCATGGTTGTTCATAAGTTTTAATTGTTCCCTAAATCTTACAAAAACATCAAGTGGCGGAGTGGTGGAATGTTGTGTGTGTTAAGACTTTGGGGTTCAACCCGGCTGACCCGGGTTCGAGTCCCGGCATCAGTATCTTATTTTTATTTCATTATTTTTAATAGATTTTCAATTATAAATTTTATATTCTAATATACTTATTAATTATGTACCGTTAAAAATTAATTTGAGCATTAGATATGTAACGAAATTTTTAACTGGTTGCTCGGTTAATAAACGAAGCGGCTTTGGTTAACCCGGTTTTTTTTTTTTACAGATGTTACATTTAGGTTTTTAACTTTAGAGCTTCCTGGTGCTATTCCTGGTTTCCTAATAAATTATAATGCAACACGTGTTAGTGCAATAACCCAACTTAACATGAATGATACTTCCCGAGACAAAACCCCAACGTAGTTAACAAAGCATAGCCTTATTAACAGGCATTACTTTGGCATCCGTTGCTGGATTTTAGATCAATCAGGCAAAGTATCGAATCAGTGATCAGGGTTAAAACACTTACAACAGGGAAATGCTTCGCAGGTTTAGGGGTTTAGGGGGTATTGGACAAAGAAACGGAGATACAGAAGGTATACGAACGATTTTTACGATCGAAAATGAGCGCAGACTTCAGTCCCACGGCTGCCTTCTTATAGGTCAGATGAGCTTCTCCTGCGCGTCGCGCCAGGATCTGGGGACTCCCACGCAACGCGCTTGGACAGCCTATTTGGCCTAGACAGGCTACGTTGCATGCATAGCCCCCTAGACGTCGCGATCTGAAGCGACGTGTCCTGGTACTCTCCCGCGCGTCGCGGGAGATGCCAGGGATTCTGGCGCATGGCGCCTGGGATGCCCTGATGAAAATTTTCTGTTTTTCGCGTCGGGTGTCGTTGTGCATGTCTGGGGCTTCGATTATGGATTGTTTTAGGGTGTTTTGGAGAGTTGTTACATCCTCCCTACCTTGTTTTAAATCTTGTCCTCGAGATTTACTAGAATAAGTAAGGATACTTTCGCTTCATCTCTGATTCCAGTTCCCATGTATATTCTGGTCCTCTTCTTGAATCCCATTTTACTTTGACCAGTATTAGCCTTTTATGCTTGAGGTTCTTAGTCTTTCTATCTTAAATTTGTATAGGCTTTTCAACAATTTCAGCTTCTCATTTACCTCTACATCTTGAAGGGGTACTATTAATGATTCATCAGCTAGACATTTCTTTAGGTTACATATATGAAATACATCATGTACTCCTGCCATTTCTTTAGGTCGCTGTAGCTGATAAGCTACTGGTCCAATGCGTTTTTTGATGATTTTGAAAGGTCCAACATACCTCGGGCTTGATTTTCCTCGTTTACCAAATCTGACAACTCCTTTCCAAGGTGAAACTTTTAACAATACTTTATCTCCCACTTGAAATTCCAATGGCCTTCGACGATTATCTGCATAACTCTTTTGGCGATCTCGGACTGTTTTCAGTCTTTCCTTGACTTGAATTATCTTGTCAGTTGTTTCTTGAACAATCTCAGGCCCTGACAATTGCTTTCGCTTATTTCTGCCCAACATACCGGTGTTCGGCATTTTCGTCCATAGAGTGCTTCAAATGGTGCAACATTAATGCTTGTATGATAACTGTTGTTGTAAGAAAATTCAATTAATGGTAAGTGATCGTCCCAACTTCCTCCAAAGTCACACAGGCTCTAAGCATGTCTTCTAGTGTCTGAATCGTCCTTTCACTTTGTCCATCTGTTTGAGGATGATAAGCAGTACTTAAATTCAATCGAGTTCCCATAGCTTATTGAAAACTTGTCCAAAAATGAGAAGTAAAACGACTATCTCTGTCTGACACAATAGATAAAGGGATTCCATGTAGTGAAACTATTTCATCTACATACAGCTTAGCTAATCGTTCCATACCGAAGGTTTCTTTCATGGGTAAGAAATGTGCAGATTTCGTTAGTCTGTCCACAATCACCCAGATTGTGTCGTTACCTTTTCGCGTCTTGGGTAGTTTGGTAACAAAATCCATTGTTATCAACTCCCATTTCCAAACTGGCATTTCTAATTGCTGGAGTAAGCCTGAAGGTTTCTGATGTTCAGCTTTAACCTGTGAGCAAGTTAAACACTTAGAAACATAACTTGCAATGTCCTTTTTTATTCCTATCCACCAATAACTTTTCTTTAAATCTTGATACATCTTGTTGCTTCCAGGATGCATCGTATATGTGGATTTATGAGCTTCTTCTAAAATTCTGTCTCGTAAATTTCCTTGGATAGGTACCCAAATTCTCTTCTTATGGAATTTACATATTCCATCTGTTCCTTGTTCTAATTCCTTTATCATTCCCTTCATTCCCTCAAAATCATTCTTGATTGCTGTCTCTTGGGTATTTTTAATTGTTCCATTAAATGTATCTGCAGATTCAATCTGAGAGCACGTACTCTTTTTGGCTTCTCATGATACTTTCGACCTAGAGCATCAGCTACTACATTAGCCTTTCCTTCGTGATACTGAATATCACAATCATAATCACTGAGGATTTCCATCCAACGTCTTTGCCTCATGTTTAATTCCTTTTGCCCAAAAATATATCTTAAACTTTTATGATCGGTAAAGATAGTAAACTTACTACCGTGAAGATAATGTCTCCAATATTGAGGGCAAATATTATCGCTCCCAATTCCAGATCATGGGTTGTATAGTTTTCTTCATGCTTCTTGAGTTGTCTTGAGGCATAAGCAATCACTTTCTGACGTTGCATCAGTACACATCCAAATCCTAATTTGATGCGTCACAATATACTATAAAATCTTCAGTTCCTTCTGGAAATGCAAGGATTGGTGCATTAGTTAATATTTGCTTTAGGATTTGAAAGCTTCTTCCTGTTTTGATCCCCATTCAAACTTAACTGATTTGCAGGTTAACTTGGTTAATGGAATGGCTATCCTAGAAAAATCTTGAATAAAGCGTCTATAATATCCTGCCAGTCCAAGAAAACTTCTCACTTCTGTTGGTGAATTAGGGACTTTTCATTTGGTAATAGCCTCGATCTTTGTGGGATCTACATGAATTCCTTCATGATTAACTATGTGTCCGAGAAATTGTACCTCTTGCAACTAGAATTCACATTTTGAGAATTTAGCGTAAAGCTTTTCCTTTCTCAATAATGTCAGAAGTGTTTCTAAATGTTCAGCATGCTCTTCCTTACTTTTAGAATAAATAAGTATATCATCTATGAAGACACTTACAAATTTATCCAGGTATGATTTACATATTCGATTCATCATGTCCATGAATGCTGCTGGAGCATTTATTAGACCAAATGGCATGACTGTAAACTCATAATGACCATATCTAGTTCTATAAGCGGTCTTAGGAATATCTTCCTCTTGGACTTTCAATTGATGATATCCTGAACGTAAATCAATCTTGGAAAAGAATCGAGCTCCTTGAAGTTGATCGAATAGATCATCAATTCTTGGTATTGGGTACCGCTTTTTTATTGTGACTTTATTCAACTCTCGGTAATCGATACACATGCGCATCGATCCATCCTTCTTCTTGACGAATAACACCGGCGCTCCCCAAGGCGATGAGCTAGGTTGTATGAAACCTTTTTCCAGTAGTTCATCTAGTTGCTTCTTTAATTCCAGCATCTCTGTTGGTGCTAGACGATAGGGGCATTTGGCAATTGGTGCAGTTCCTGGTATTAGGTGAATTCTAAATTCAACCTCGCGGTCAGGTGGTAAACCTGGTAGTTCTTCTGGGAAAACATCTGAGAATTCCGATACTACAGAAATATCTTTTAATTCTTTTCCATTAGTACTAATGATCGCATAGATCATATATACTATTCCTCCTTTTCGTGCATAGCTTGCAGTTTTCATTACAGAGATGAATTTTGCAGATGTTGTTGGCTTATCTCCCTGGATTGTGATACTTTCTCTTGTCGGCGTACAAAGCTCCACAGAATTTTGATCACACAAAATTCGCGCATGATTGGCTACCAACCAATCCATTCCTAATACGACATCGAATCCGGCTAGATTCATGGGTAATAGGTTAGCGGTGAATTTATGACCTAAAAATTCTACCTTTCCTTCCTGAAGGATTTCGCTTATATTGACAGAATCTCCATTTGCAGTTTCCACCGTGTACACTTGGCGAAGTTTGGTTAAAGGTTGTTTAAGAAATTGACAGAAAGTAGTATTTATGAAACTTTGGTTTGCGCCAGAGTCAAATAATACTTTAGCATAGACATCATGAACTGGGAACGTACCGGTAATCACATCGGGAATCAACTCGGCTTCTTTGTCTGTTAGTATGAAGGCTCTAGCGGTCTTCTTAGGTCCTTCAGTTGTCTTGGCCTTGTTGTTGGTTGCCGGGGCTAGTTTCGGGCAGTTTGGTTGGATATGACCTACCTCTCCGCAATTAAAGCACACTTTAGTGTTCATTTTCCTTCTACATTCTTCTTCCCTATGTCCCGGTATCTTGCAGAAATTGCAATACCTAGTACATTTCCCTGCATGCCTTCTTTCACAAAACTTACATAGAGGTGAAGAAGATGAACCTGCTCCTTTCTTACGATAGGAATTACCAGAACGTAATTCCTGGGTAATCTTTTGGGCTAAATCCTTTTTCTGATTTTCTCCCCTTGTGCGTATCAGTCCATCTGTTAGAATGTTGGCAAGTTCTACTGCCTCTTCAATTGTTTGTGGTCTAGCTGCTTTGACTATATCTCGAATTTTGCTAATCAATCCCCATATGTAACGAGAAATTAATACCGGTTCTGGCGATGCTAGGGTAGGTACTATTCTTGCATATTCAAAGAATTTGGTAGTAAATACACGAAAATTTACCCCAATCATTTTATGGTGTAGGAATTTGTTAGCTATCTGTTCCTTTTCGTGAAGAGGACAAAATTTCCTTTCAACTATCTCCTTAAAATTATTCCATTCCATATTATAGACCTTGTTACTCCCTTTTGACTGAAGAATGGTATTCCACCATTCCAATGCTTAGTCTTTGAAAAGATTAGAAGCATACATTATCTTATTTTCTTCAGCACATTTACTAATAGTTAGTACGACTTCAGTCTTTTCTAGCCAGCGCAAAGCTGCAATGGCTCCTTCATCACCAGAGAATTCAATTGGTTTACAGGACAATAATTCTTTATAAGAACAACCATAAATGATGGTTTTCTTTCGTTTAGGAGATGGAGCTTTGATAAGAATGTCCTTATCTCCATTGACGCTGTGACTAGGTTCAGGGTGAGTACGTTTACTGCCTATAGTATTATTGTTGTTTTCAAGCGCAGGATTCTTAATAGCATTAATAATAAATGGCATAGCATCAATTATTCCTTGAGCTACTATATGTTCTATAGCACTCTTATCCACGTGATTCCCGTTAGCACTATTATTCCGGACTTCTTGATTTACTTCATTCGACATCTGAATTGCAAACATTATCAGATATTAATATCACAGAAAGAAATAAAGGTAGACAAATATTCAAACATATCTTGATCAAAATCGTCGAACATTGCGACTTTCTACTCTTTTTATATATATATGCATCAGTACAAACTATTATAATTATACAGGTCGATATTTTACATTATGCGTTGTTATATATGTATAGGCGATATTTATATTATGCATCATATATGTTATACATCGGTTTTTGTTTTTTTTTTCAAAATATGATATATATGTATATATATAGTATTATATTAAGTTTGTTGGTTTTAGAAATGCCCATCCCTCTCGTCGTACTTCCAGACGAGGTTCTCTCCTATGGTGCGTATTCGGGTTCCTTCGTTTATAAGTTCTTCCCCATAGTGACGAAGTTCTGCTACGCGGTCAGGGTCCATTAGTGGGTGCATCTCGGGTTCGGGTCCTATTGGTGGAAAATATGGATCATTTATTAAATTTTGGAATGGCAATCGTTTGATATCCACTGTTCCAGGGCATTGGGTGCTGGTGCAGGAAACCTAGGGATTTCCTCCGGGTTGAATGCAGGTATTGGCTGTTGGTTTACTAGGTTAGGTTCTGGGTACATTGGTATGGGTGCTATTGGCTGCTCTGGTTGAAATAGTGGAAATGGTGGTTCAGGGTTTGCTAGCAAATTCAGGTTTAGCTAGTTTTCTGTTGGTTGGAAAAGATCACAATTTGCCAGTCTCCGATCCAATTCTTCCCACAGTGGTGTTGAAGGGGTATGGTTCCAAAAACCTTGCGCCAATCAAGGAAACCATACCCATTAATAACTTCTAAGAAAACTGCGCGCAGACTTCTTTGCCAAAATAAGATTTATTAGAACTCTGCGCCAAATATCCAAGAGAGGAAAGGATCATATAACTACTTTGCGCGGGCTCGCGCAAGGTTCAAAGTTAAAAGCCTAAACATTCTCTTTGGATAAATGCTTCATTTAACTACCTTGCACGGGCTCGCGCAAGGTTCAAAGTTAATCTTGAACACTCTCGTTTGATAATGCTTCATTTAACTACCTTGCGCGGGCTCGCGCAAGGTTCAAAGTTAACCTTGAACATTCTTGTTTGATAATGCTTCATTTAACTACCTTGCGAGGGCTCGCGCAAGGTTCAAAGTTGACCTTGAACATTCTCGTTTGATAATGCTTCATGCACAAACATTGCACAGATATTTATATCAAAGCAAGTATCTACCAAACGTTGCGCTAAGCAGCAAGGAGAAGAAGGAAGATCAGATTAACTAACTTGCGCTTCTCGCGCAAGGAAACAGTAAATCATGAGAAACCTTCCCTTAGCAAAATCCTTGACTTAGTGCAGAAGCAAAGGGAATTCTTTCTGTTGTAACAGAATGTACACGTGGCGAATAATAGATAGGTAACAGCTGTGAAACCTTCTAGAAGCCATTAACACCCAATCGTGCAAGCATCTTTTCGGTTATAACCAACTGTCACATGGCAGCATCTGGACGGCTGAGGAAGACCACGGTGATGGCATGCTCACATTTATAAGATGTAGTGATCTCATGTTGACACGTGACACCTCCCTAACCGCTGATGAGCTTACGATCCGGGTGCACTAACAGATTGCCAACAAACATTAACGGAATAGCAAAAGATTCCGTTAAAGTTAACAATCTCTCCTTTTTGGCGCCAAACACCGGCTATAAATAAGTAACTTGGAGTTCAAGGAAAGGTATTCACTCTCAACTACTCTCTCTCTTACAATACTTACTTCCGACTACCTGTACTTATTCTCACGCCGAGGGTGGTCACGGAGAGAACCCCCCTTCTCCCCGTGGCGAGCTAACGGTGTTCTGTTTTGCAGGATCAGCCAGAATATTGTTCTATTCATCATCTATCGTGAACCAAACGGAGGGTTAACCCTTTTATGCAGAGCCCATTCCATAGATCTACTTTGATTCCGGTCTAGTGATCTAGGGTTTCTTCATTATCACCCACCGATTTCGATTCTTTCTCACCTTTCGTTTCGTTTCACTTAGATCTGCAGCATCATGGCTGACGGATCATCTTTTCAAGGTCCTCGATCAGGGATTTGACGCGTTGTTGTCGGACCTCAGGTCGACGGACAAATAGTTGAGGATTCTTCCGGCGAAGCTAATGCTCATATGATCCTAATCATGCGAGTATTCCTGTAACGCCGACGACTCCTCAGGTTGATGTTACGTCGATTTTACCACTTGGAGAGACTCCGTTATCATGGTTAATCAAATCTCAAGCGACTCTAAACACTATGTATGCTCAGTTATGTGCCCAAACCGGAACTCCAGCTTTTCAAGCTCCGGTTAACGCTCCTCAGGTCCGTGCTTTGCCGGCACCTCGAGTTTTAAGTTATAATACTGAAAGTCATGTGTAACATTTGTAAAAATCGGGTCTTCAAAACCCGCTCCGTTTTGTAATCAAGTACCAAGTTATAAAAGTTGCATTAAATATTTATGATTATTTTGAGTTAAAACGATACATAATTAATAAATAAACTAAACTATAAAAATTACATTTGATAAAAAGTTAAAATAAAATAAATAAAAAATATTTGAAGCTGCCGGGACTCGAACCCGGGTCAGCCAAGACTCTTCAACAACTTAACATTCACTCCCTAAACCACTCCGCCACATTGTGTTTTCTGCTAACTCTAGGAACACAAATGAATTTTATACACAAAATCAGTAAAACCGATGGCGCCATCTGAGAAACGGTAACCGGCAAATCAATCGTCTAATCGTTGTTTAATTCGCATATTCAGCTTATAACCGATGTATAACGGTTTCTAATCAAGCTGAAATTGATTGAACTTAAAGTTTCATCATTTTCGGTTTTTGAAACCGAAAGGTCATCAAAGTTCTGAATAACTCAAGCTTCAGACCATTCTCGCGATTCAGAGCTATCATATCAATACTCCATTTCAATTTCGTCGCATTTTCGGACCACCAGATCATCTGAATCAGCTCGCCGGAAAAATTCTGCAAGTCACCGGAAAACCGGGACTCACATCCACACGGTATTTCCTCCGACTCTTTCTGTTTAAATCATGTGATTAATCAGTCTCTAACACAACTCCTCCATCAGAATCGATCCTAGTCAACATTTATCGAAAATCTTATCTTCGCCGGAAAACTTCTGGAATTGCCGGAAACTCGATAATTACCGGTATGCACATTCCAACGTACTAATAATCAATACTCACTAGTTCAATTTCATATCTAATCTTTTAAGCCTGTTGATAGATTCTCTCAGCCGAAGGTTCAAAAACAGAGCGACAGGTTTCGCCGGACTCTCTGAAGAAGACAACCTGTTCGGTATCTTCTTTCCCCAAACTGTTCGGTTTAATGCATTCAAACTAGACATCATGTTTATTAACTAATTCAATCACGAATCGGATTGTTGATTGATGTCTGCGTTCGTAATGAAGAAGACGAGTTCAGTAATGACTTAAGATTAATTAAAATCGGAAGTTTAAACGGGTTAGACACACAGTCCAGCGGTGGACTGTGTGCAAACAAAAACTATACACGTCCCGAGTTCGATCCCTGCTACACGCACACTTTGTGGAATAAAATGCCTTTTTTTGATCAAGAACTAAACCGGGTTAAATCAGATAGTTGTTAAGTATAATAAAAACCGAGATAATAACCGGGTTAGACACACAGTCCAGCGGTGGACTGTGTGCAACATGAACTGCACGTCGCGCGTTCGAAACTCGTCACGAGCACCGGTTCGATTGAATTAAAATGTTTTTGCAAATAAAGGAAATTCAGTTTAATCGAATAAGTGTATAAATATAATTAAACACGAGATTATTTCGGGTTAGACACGTAGCTCAGTTGGTAGAGCTGCGTGCACGCGAACGGGAGGTCGCCGGTTCGAATCCCACCCGGCGCAGATTTATTCGCTGACCGAACCGGTCAACGGTCAACGGTCAACGCTAAAAAAAAATATTTTTTTTATATTTTTATTTATTTATTTAATTTAATCTAAAAATCAATTGAAAATACTTAAAAATAACATTTTTAAAGATAGAAAATAGCCATAAACTCACAAAAATATATCTAAAAATTTCATTAAAATCCTTAATAAAATCCATCCATTTATTATATTTTTCCATTATTATTTAGGTTAGTATTCCTCGTTGATCCGCTCATCTAAATCGTGCGCATCTCACCATCTCCAATCCAACGCACCCAATGTGAGTGAATCTTACAAATTCCCCGTTTTAATCACGTTTTTGGAGTGTATCATGTGTCTTTGTTTATATACATATTATAACTAAACCATTGTGCATACATCATATCATGAACATGTGTATTTAGTTTGTTGCTGTTAAGTAGTTATTATTGGATGCAATTTATTATTTTAGTACATGCAATTGCTGAGGCCGCCGCTCCCCATTTATGAGCGTTGAGCATGTTCCCCATTTTATTATGCGGTTGAACCTGGCGTGCCCGCATACGATCGGCTCCGTTCGATTGAGCCTTGATCGCACAGTTCATTTTACATTTTCAGTACATGCCATACGATCGGCTTCGTTTGATTGAGCCTTGATCGCACAGTTCATTTTACATTTTCAGTACATGCAATACGATCGGCTCCGTTTGATTGAGCCTTGATCGCACAGTTCACTTATGTTATTTATCGTATGATATTGGTATGTTCATGTATGCAATCAAGTGTTATTGTATGTTATAATTGTAACTGCTTTTTGCCATTGCTTGATTACTTACATTTGCTCATTTATGATTATGCACAATTTTTCATTGATAAACTAACCATTAATTCATTAATAAATGTTTATCTAATAAGGTTCACTCGCCAACTTATGTTGACCCAAAAACTCCCATTTTACACATGATACAGGTGAACCAGCAGCAGCTAGGAACACATAGGACCTGGATTAGAAGAATAAAACAATTTAGAATTGGGATTGTTATGTTTGGTTATTTCCTTTGTATTGAATGAACATGTTGGGATATTTGAAAATGTAACTTTGACTTTATTAGTTATGAAACATAATAGTAAATGTCATGTGCTTTGGTGATAACCCAATTATGCCCCGACTCTTATTTCCGCTGCGGGTCGGGGTGTGACATCATGCTCGTTCTCCTTCGCGCATGCCTGAAGATGGAACATAAATGTATTCTAAAACCAGGAATGATCCTGTTCATTCTGGTAATAGAGGCAAGAAGACAACATTCAGCGTCGCGTATCTGTCCACTCTCGTTTGGGCCCGTGGTCTTCGCAGAAACGGGACACCCAACACGATGAGCTCGATAGAACCTATGACGAAGGGGATAGTGCAAGTATTTTCAATCAAATATCTGTAGGGCTACTTGGGTGCTGGACATTGCCAATGTGGTGTCACTTATTTGTACAAACCCTTACTGGCGTTGCGCGCCTTTGGTTTGATAATTTGCCGGCAGGTAAACTTTTCTCTTGGAATGACTTAAAAGAAAATTTTCTTACACACTTTAGTCAGCAACGGCGAACCGTGCGCGACTCCTCAGATGTAATGAACATCTGGCGGAGGGACGATGAAAGCCTCGAAGATTTTATAACACGTTACAATAAAGAGGTGTTGGAGATTGGAGATGTCTATGAAGACCTTATAAGCGCGCAGTTCAAGTATGTGGTAAGGTGCGACGAAATGAATAAAGTGTTGTCCGGTACAACTGGCCTTCCAAAAAACTGGGATAAACTCATGGCAGCAGCTAAAGTCTACGCCCAGACTGAGCGCAACTTAAGTTCTAACATGCCACCTCTACCTCAGAATCGTCCGCAAGACTTGAGTAAAGGTAGTCGCAAGTATAAGAGAAATTGGAAAGAATCAAGTCAGAATTCGTATTCTCCTTATTCACCAATTGATGCGCGAGCAACAATCAACAAGATAACAACTCAAAAAGCGATTAAGCAAGAGAATAGGAACGTCAGTGGACTCCCTTAACGAAATCGCCGGCTGAGGTTCTCAGCACTGAGAATTATCAGTTTAAACAGCCGCAACCAATGAAAAACAAAAAAGGGCAAGGCCCAAATTTGTTCTATGACTATCATAGAGACACAGGCCACACAATAGATAACTGCATCAGTCTGTGCATGGAGATTGAGAAAGCATTAAAGAGTGGGAAGCTTACACATCTAGTCCAGAATATGTGCAAAGAGATTAAACAGATTACGCGCGAGAACGAAGGGCCTAGCAACAAGAAAATGAAACAGCACGTTTCCATGACTCAAGGTGGATCATCGCGCAAGCGTAGCCTTCAACATTTTCAAAACAACACTTGGCGCAAACAGCAAGTCTCATTTTTCCTATCGTTCCAGGAGTTCCTCAAGAAGACCGGCCAGTAGTTATCACCGGTATCTTTGGGCACTACCAAACAGACTATATGTTTATAGATCCGGGTAGTTCCATGGATATCATGTATGAGCAGTGCTTCAAGCAACTAGATCCTGAGGATAAGGCACGCTTGGAACCAATTGATTTTCCATTAACTGGGTTCTGCAATCAGGCTGCCTTTCCTCTAGGACAAATCCGTTTTCCTGTTACTTTATCTGATGGGAGGTGTTCTCGAATGAGTAACGTCAACTTCATGGTGATGCCGGCAAATTCCCGTCATGATGTACTATTGGGGCGCCGCGCGCAACGTGATTTTAGTATGATTACCTCCGCTCCGCATGCTGCTTGTGGTTTTCCGACACCAAATGGTATAGCTATACTTTATGCACGGAAAGAAATCATGTCAATTGAGGAACTAGTTATGAAGGCTGGCAAGACATTGCCAAGTAACGAACCAGAAAAGTGGGTACTCAACAATAAGTACCCTGAGCAGACAATCTTATTAGGGCCTGCAGTCAGTATTAAAATTAGCGCAAAGCTTAAACTACTGTTGTTTCGCAACAAAGACATTTTCGCCTGGACACCTGCTGACATGGTTGGTGTCCCGCGCGACGTTGCGGAACATTGCCTGAATGTATTTCAATCAGCAGAACTAGTTGTGCAGAAAAAGCGCAGCCTCGGGTCAGAAAAGACAGAGGCAATGAACGAACAAGTCACCAAGTTATTAAATGCTGGTATTCTGTGCGAAGTCAAATACCAGACCTGGGTGGCAAACCCAGTCATGGTAAAGAAACATAATGGCGGATGACGGATGTGCATAGATTTTAAAGATCTAAAAAAGGCGTGTCCGAAAGATTGTTATTCTCTTCCTGAGATTGACAAAAAGGTTGACTCATTAGCTTCCTTTTGCTGGAAATGTTTTCTAGATTGTTATAAAGGTTATCATCAAGTATTGATGAAAAAAGAGGACGAAGATAAAACCGCTTTTCGCACGAAAAAGGACATTTTTTGTTATACCAAGATGCCTTTTGGTCTTCGCAATGCGGGGGCTACTTATCAAAGATTGATGGATACAGTGTTTGGAGATGACATCGGGAAAACTGTGGAAGTCTACATTGATGATTTAGTCATTATGAGTAATTCAGAAGACACTATGCTAGACAACATCCAACGAACTTTTGATACTCTGCGCGAGGTAAATCTAAAGTTAAATCCCAGCGAATGCTCCTTCGGCATGGAGGAGGGAAATTTTTTGGGTTTCATCGTCACCAAAGACGGTTTCAAAGTTAATCTCGAGAAGGTCGAGGCAATACAAAAAATGTCTTCTCCTACTACCATCAAAGAGATGCAACGTTTGGCTGGAAGGTTAGCTGCCCTAAACCGCTTCCTCGCCAATCACGCTGCAAAGTCTTATCCATTTATTCGAACCTTGCGCAATTGTATGAAGAGCAAAGAGTTCACATGGACTCCTGAAGCTGATCAAGCTTTCCAGCAGATGAAAGATTGTTTAGTTCAACTTTCCACACTTACTGCTCCTCGTGAAAAAGAACCCATGGTCTTATATCTTGCTGCATCTGAGGTAGCAGTAGGTGCTGTCTTGTTGGTAGAGCTCGAAGGGGTCCGGTCTCCAATTTATTATATCAGCAAGATGTTGAACGATCTAGAGACAAGGTATTCAATCATGGAGAAATTAGTTTTAGCATTGGTCCATGCTTTGCGCAGGCTACGAAGATACTTTTCTGGACATGTTATTACAGTTTTAACAAATTTTCACAATGGCCAAGTCCTGGCCAAACCAGATGTTTCTGGACGACTTGCGAAATGGGCAATAGAATTGGGAGGTTATAACATCTGTTATAAACCTAGACCAGCTATCAAAGGCCAAGTTTTGGCAGATTTCATCACTGAAATTCCCGCCGATAAACTTGAAGAATGCCAAGCAATCCAAAACCCAGTCCCAGTCATCAACAATAGACCCTGGACATTGTTTACAGATGGCGCATCAAACAGTGATGGGCTGGAGCAGGTCTTCGATAAATGAGTCCAGAGGGAGCAGAATTAACATATGTAATTCTGTTGGATTTTAAAAGCACCAACAACGAGGCCGAATATGAAGCTTTCCTAGCAGGCTTAGGCCTTGCTATCAAAATGGGTGCAACAAATTTAGAAGCCCATGTTGATTCATTACTAGTTGCTGAGCAAGCAGTTGGAACGTACGATGCAAAGGGAGATATCATGGCTCTATACTTGGCGCAAGCCAAGGCTCTTATAGCACAGTTCCACAATTTAAAATCACACACGTCAAGCGAAGCGAAAACAAACATGCTGACGCTCTAAGCAAACTCGCTGCAACTAGTTTCAAGCATTTGGCAAAAGAGGTTCGCATCGAGGTTTTAAGTAATCCATCAGTCCCTCTCAGACAAGTGACAATGGTCGAAGTAGGAGATCCATCATGGATGTCTCCAATAATGATGTATTTGTTACATGGTTCTTTACCAGAAGATAAAGCGCAAGCATGTAAGTTATGATGCAAAGCCCTCTATTATGAAATGATTGACGATATTCTGTACCGACGCTCTTACATGGGTCATTCGCTCCGCTGTGTTGACAAACATGATGCGCAATACCTGATCAGGGAGGTTCATGAGGGGCTATGTGGTATACATTCTGGGCCGCGCATGGTAGTAGCCAAAGTGAAAAGCGTAGGGTATTATTGGCCCGGAATGTACATTGACGCGGTAGAGATCTTGCGCAGGCATGCCCCTAAACCGTTGCGCCCAAAGAACCCTTTGGTACCCGTCACAACAGCTTGGCCATTTCAACAATGGGCCATTGATTTAGTGGGACCATTTCTGGATGCGCCCGACGCAGTAAAGTTTATCATTGTTGCGGTCGATTACTTCACCAAACGGGTTGAAGCCAAACCTTTAGCTTCTACTACAGCGATGGTAATTCGCAAATTCATCTGGGAGTATATTATTTGCCGTTTTGGTCTGCCCATGCGCATTATTACAGACAACGGTCTAAATTTAACGGCTCAAGAGTTGCAAACATGGATGATCGAAATGGGAATCCAACATGTTTTCGCTTCTGTTGCGCACCCACAAACAAATGGTCAAGTTGAAAGCATAAACAAACAGTTGGTCGATGGTATCAAGGCCCGCATTGGCACGGCGCGGCGGGGGTGGGTTGATGAATTGCCTAGCATCTTGTGGGCACATCGAACTATGCCCAAGACTAGTACTGGAGAAACTCCTTTTAGCCTTGTGTACGGCACGGAAGCTGTGATTTCTGCCGAAATTGGGTTACCATCTCCAAGAATGCTAGTTTTGGAAAAACAAGATAACGAAGAACAAAGGCGCATCGACCTAGACTTATTGGAAGAACGACGAGAAAATGCAGCAATTCGCGAAGCTAAATACAGGTCCCAGCTTGAAAAATATTACAACAAAAGGTGCGCATCTGTTCCTTTTGCCTGGTGACTATGTTCTTCGCGATAATGAAGCGTCGAATGCTGAAAAACCGGGGAAGTTAGCCCCGCGATGGGAGGGTCCGTACGTGATAAATGAAGAATTGGGAAAAGGCGCGTACACTCTAAAGCATATGGACGGATCCAGCGTTCCTCGAACCTGGAACGCCCAACAATTACGCCGATGTTATATGTAAGCTCAGTCCTCTAAGCAACTTCTGAGCGTTGCGTAACGAGACTGCTTACTTTATTTTGTTATGTAATCTTAGTGGCAACCATAGCTTTGCGCTTTATCAGTATGAATAAAATACTTTGCCACTACTTACAAATCGTGTATATGTTCAGTTACAAATGCATGTAATTCCTTTGGATAAACAAAAACACAAACTCATGAGCCACAAGCTAACTTAATACTTACGCTCATACATGAGAAAAGAAATTGTTCATTTGTCTATCCTACACAAGTAATTGGTCCCATGCAGACATTGTAAAGCCGAAATATATTATATTCACATCCACAATACTTACGCAGCAGCGTAACGTTACAAGTTATCATAAAGTAAAAAATTACAAATTTCCTATTCTATGGATTTGGTTCCCGCCTGCTTCTCTGTTGAAGAAAAGATATCCTTTAGCTTATCAACAAAGTCGTCTTGCTGCAGCGCGGCGTCCACAAGGTCCATAATCGGAATTTGCAATTGATCATATTTTTCTTTGGCAGCAGAATAAATGGCGGCAGTATTTAGCCCATGCGTGGCAGCACGACTGGTATCCCATTCGGTCTTCAGTGCATGGGCCACGTGCAAAGTGCATTCTCTATAGCCCTCGGCATGCCCGTCATTGCGCGCCGCCATCATTAATTCTGCCGCTCTCTCATCCAACTCCGTAGAGTTAAGGAAGCATTTGTGATCTGTACACAAATACAATTAGTATATGTTGCGACAATCAAACCAGACATATAAAGAAAAGGGAATATTACCTCCACAATCCCATACTCCCGCAACCAGGTAAGCTGGTTCATGAGGGATTCGGCCAAGCTTTTTGCGGTAGCTCGAGCGACCTCCGTGTCGTTAAGTTTTTGTTCGCCTTCAGTTAAACGGCGGATCAACTCGGCTTTCTCTGTCCGGTGAAGGTTGATATCTTAAGAAGGAGAGTCATTTTGGTTGATACCTCATTCTGCTCGCTCCTTTCTCTGTGTGAGCGTGCCTCTTCTGCTGCCGCAACTGCATCAGTTTTCTCTTTTTTAAGTTTCTCAATTTCGTTGCGCAGAGATATTTTTTCTTTGTTGTCACGATCACAAGCCTCCACAAAGCGCTTGCGCTCGTCCGCATATGGCACAGCAGAGGCCTCACACTTGCGCTTCCACGACAGCGCAGCCCACTCTTCAGTCTTCTTCTCTTCCTCAAACTGGGCCTTTTCCGCCTCAAAATCGACGAGCATTTTCAACGTCTTCTCCTTCTCAAGTTTGGCCTTTGCCTTCTCAAGCTCAACCTCATCCCACTCTTTGTTCATGCTGCGCCATTCGCGCACAATCCTGTTTATGGTGGAAGAGGCAATGGCAGACTCTTGCAAATATGACTCGTAGGTAGCCTCGTGGTCTTTTTCTTCCTGGCGCTTCACCTCCGCCGGCGGGAAGATGCCCTTATACCACTGCCTGCAGGAGTGCCAATCAGTGAAAACATCACCCTGGTTAACTTTCCACACGGGCTGATGAATCGCAGAGGCCCGCCTCTCAGAATAAGAGCGATAATAGTAGTCCCCAGGCGTCTCCTCTGGGTGAATAGGCAACTCCTCCTCCGAATCCTCAACAAACACAAAGCCTTCGCTTTGTGTTGAAGGTCCGGCTCCCTTGGATATCAACTTTGACGGTTCCCCAACAACTGCAGCCATATCTTTAACCTGCTCGCCAGCAGGATTCTCAGCATCAAAATTTTTGGGCTCTTCTTTCCGAGCCACTTTCTCAATATTTTCCGGGACGATGGGGTCGACATCAAGAACAGGAGTTTCTTGCCCCGCATCTGCCTCTTCAACGTTCTCAGGCCTGCGCGGCGATGGTATAGCAGATGAAGTGGCCAGCGCAGCCTTCACCATTTTCTCTGAACATATTAACAAATACCAAGTATAAGATTCTGCGCAACTTTTATGACAAAAATGCGCAACAAACTAAACGTACCAGGTGAGAACTTCTTTGCAAAGGCACCAGATTGCCCTTCTTGCCAATGCGCGGGCGTGCAACTTTGGTTGGCGCAGGAGTTTTAGTCTCCGCCCCTTTCCTCTTCTTAGAAGTGCGCTTCAACGCCTCTTCCGGGCTAGAAGGTACTTCCAAAGGATCATCTGGGTTCGCAGCAGGAAGAGAGGAGGTGTCAACGGGTTCTGGCTTCGGTTTCTTCAAACCTACAGGCGCAAGACCCTCCAGTGAGTCCGACACCACCACATAATTGCACAAAGAGTCAGATACGGGAAGCGTACCTTTCTTGCCCTCAGCTTTCGCAGCAGCTGATGGCTTGGTTTTTTGCTCTGGGTTGGAAGGGGGAGCCGCAGCAGCTGCAACAACAGTTGGTTTCTTCTTCTTCTTCGAATCAGGGCCTACGCCCAAGTTTAGCAAATCACCTACATAATCAATCATATTGAGCAAAGGTTGAGCCATTAGTTATATTGCAATATTACTTAGAAAAATGTTCAAGAGTAATATTGCAATATCAACTTAGGCTTTGTAAGGACTTATTTACCAGTCTTCGAAGATGGTTGCGCCTCCAGATCCTCCTTCTTGGGCAACTCAAAGTTCCCCAAGATTTGTGAGAACCAAGTTTCCTCACCATCAGCAATAGGCACGACGGCCATTTTTCATTTCTCTCTCTTGAAAGAGACCAAGTAGAGAGGCACAACTGCATAACAAACATTTTTGCATCAGTACATATCTGTTCAAAGATATTGCTAGGAAGTTAAAGGGTTACTTACCAGTTCCATCTTTAGTATACACCGGTTTTTCCCGGCGTTCCTTCTTCCAGAAAATACTCATCTCGCGGCGATGAGGGCCCTCTCTGGCAAAACGATATTGGGCACATCTTTAATATCTTGATACCATACCTCGTCGGCAGGTATGGGAAGGGTCTCCAGCTCGATCTCATCACCGGTCCGGAATGTCATCTTCATCGGGATCACCGCCGCCTTGATAAAGAAGAACTTCTGCTTCCAGTCGTGGTAGGACTTCGGCGGCACCAACAGCAATCGTTTGGCTTGCACATGCTGTTGGAACGAATAAAAACCCAACGAGCAGTGCAGCTGGTAGAAAACTCTAAACTTCTCGACCGACGGCACGATCTGCATCGATCGGCAAACGGACTCAAAATGCCGGATCCTCACCATTCCCATCGGGCTCAACTGAGAATTGTGAATCTTGTAAAAACCAAGAACTTCCAGCAAGAAATGGGTCACTGGCAGCCGGAAGTTCCCTTCGGCAAAATAATCGTAAAATAATGTAATATAGCCGGCCGGCGCATCAGCCGCTATGGCATTCGCCACCGGAAAAAGGCTTTCCAGGACGGAGCAAAAAGAAAATTGGTGGTAAGATTATCGAAATCTTTCTTCGGCCACTTTAACGGTGGCAAACTTGGCGACGACATCTCAGCAGAACTTGCACCGGTGGCCATAACTCGAACTTTGAAGAAAACTTAGAAAACTTTGAAGGTCGCCGGAACTTTTGAACACAAATTTCTCTCAAGTTGTAATTGGGTGAGGAAGCAAATGGATCGTTGATCCCTTTATATACTAACCGCAATTAATGCACAATTTGACTGCAGCGACTTTTGCGACCGTCACGTATCCCCAAGTAACCGCAGAGGTGAGTGGGGAACAGTAACCGCCCCACGCGCGCGAGTGTCGCCGAAAAGCATTAAATGCGGTAAAGACATGTACTCTTGACAGCCTGTCAACAGTACCACCACGTCTCAAGAACGTGCGTCGTCACCAACTACACCATCCAGATAAGTGACACGTGTCTAAGTATATTTGAAATTCAAATACTTTTTCAAAATTCACTTACGACACGTCACCAAGATGCATAAAGCAACAAAAAGCTAGTCCTTACCTAGCGCAACATATTTATCTTAAGTCCAGTGCTCCACCTACTTTCTATTCTTACATAGGAGCAACACTGGACTGGGGGACTTGAAGGGGTATGGTCCCAAAAACCTTGCGCCAATCAAGGAAACCATACCCATTAATAACTTCTAAGAAAACTGCGCGCAGACTTCTTTGCCAAAATAAGATTTATTAGAACTCTGCGCCAAATATCCAAGAGAGGAAAGGATCATATAACTACTTTGCGCGAGCTCGCGCAAGTTCAAGGTTAAATGCCTAAACATTCTCTTTGGATAAATGCTTCATTTAACTACCTTGCGCGGGCTCGCGCAAGGTTCAAAGTTAATCTTGAACACTCTTCTTTGATAATGCTTCATTTAACTACCTTGCGCGGGCTCGCGCAAGATTCAAAGTTAACCTTGAACATTCTAGTTTGATAATGCTTCATTTAACTACCTTGCGAGGGCTCGCGCAAGGTTCAAAGTTGACCTTGAACATTCTCCTTTGATAATGTTTCATGCACAAACATTGCGCAGATATTTATATCAAAGCAAGTATCTACCAAACGTTGCGCTAAGCAGCAAGGAGAAGAAGGAAGATCAGATTAACTAACTTGCGCTTCTCGCGCAAGGAAACAGTAAATCCTGAGAAACCTTCCCTTAGCAAAATCCTTGACTTAGTGCAGAAGCAAAGGGAATTCTTTCTGTTGTAACAGAATGTACATGTGGCGAATAATAGATGGGTAACAGCTGTGAAACCTTCTAGAAGCCATTAACACCCAATCGTGCAAGCATCTTTTCGGTTATAACCAATTGTCACATGGCAGCATCTGGACGACTGAGGAAGACCACGGTGATGGCATGCTCACATTTATAAGATGTAGTGATCTCATGTTGACACGTGGCACCTCCCTAACCGCTGATGAGCTTACGATCCGTGTGCACTAACAGATTGCCAACAAACATTAACGGAATAGCAAAAGATTTCGTTAAAGTTAACAATCTCTCCTTTTTGGCGCCAAACACCGGATATAAATAAGTAACTTGGAGTTCAAGGAAAGGTATTCACTCTCAACTACTCTCTCTCTTACAATACTTACTTCCGACTACCTGTACTTATTCTCACGCCGGAGGTGGTCACGGAGAGAACCCCCTTCTCCCCATGGCGAGCTAACGGTGTTCTGTTTTGCAGGATCAGCCGGAATATTGTTCTATTCATCATCTATCGTGAAACCAAACGGAGGGTTAACCCTTTTATGCAGAGCCCATTCCATAGATATACTTTGATTCCGGTCTAGTTGATCTAGGGTTTCTTCAGGTGTGGTAACATTTATCTGAGCTGGTCCTTCTGGAAAGGTTATAGTTGCTTCTTGGTTTTTCTTTTTCCTTCGTTTCCCTTTTTTTCCTTATTAAACCATCCACATTTCTTTGGGGAAAAGTTTCAGCAGATTTGGCTCGGAAAACAAAAGATCCTTTGGTTTCGGCTTCGTATCCTGAGGTGGCTCCAGATGGTCCTTCCTCCATTTCCGAATCAGCCATGTGGAGAAAAAGCATTTGATACACTTTTATCACTCATGCTGCGAACTTATAAATTGTTAAAATAACATAGAAATTTAAATTACATATTTTGAAATTTATTTTTACAGATATAAAACATAAGTTATTTATACAAAATTCCTAACATTAATGTTTAAGTTTAGGTATTAGAGGAACACCTAAATAGCTTAAACCAGTGGCTCTGATACCACCTTCTGTCGCAGCCCCCTACCCCTACCCTGGGAGCGGGTGCCGCGAGGCAGTCAAGTGGTACTGGTGTTTATTAATTTGGCAGCGGAAAAAATCATCAGGATCGCTGTTAGGAAAGTAAATTCAGAGTTTATCAAACACCAAAGTTTAATATTAAACAAATGGGATTAACCCATATTCCATTAAAATGTTTTATAGGGATAAACCCAAATTAACAAAAACATAAGTTCTTATTCAGGTAATCATAGCCACTTTATTTAAGCCTTCAGTGCTCCATAGCTGGCTCCTATGACTTTCACAGTAGGTTACCTGAAATGCGTTCTAAAAACATTTTGGTCAGTTAAGAATACTGGTGAGTTCATTCAAATTTTGTAAAAAGACACATCGTTATATTTCACAGTATTAAGGGCAATTACATTGCTTTTATCTAACAAAAACTCAATCAGTATTTGTCACGTTGGCAGTTACAATGACTGTGGTGATACCACTATTGGCTAACTTCGTCCAATAGTGACGCTGGACTAAGTAGTGTATACAAAACCCCACATACCGGCAGTAATTGTAGATTAGCAAAAACTTAATCATTGTAAATACAACTTTTGCAAAACAGTTTAGGGTTTTGTAAAACAATTTGGTAAAAAGAGAGAATGACTTACTTTGTGGATTTAGGTTTTTAACTTTAGAGCTTCCTGATGCTATTCCTAGTTTCCTAGTAAATTATAATGCAACACGTGTTAAGTGCAATAACCCAACTTAACATGAATGATACTTCCCGAGACAAAACCCCAACGTAGTTAACAAAGCATAGCCTTATTAACGGGCATTACTTTGGCATCCGTTGCTGGATTTTAGATCAATCGGGCAGAGTATCGAATCAGTGATCAGGGTTAAAACACTTACAACAGGGAAATCCTTCGCAGTTTAGGGGTTTAGGGGGTATTGGACAAAGAAACGGAGATACAGAAGGTATACGAACGATTTTTACGATCGAAAATGAGCGCAGACTTCAGTCCCACGGCCGTCTTCTTATAGGTCAGATGGGCTTCTCCCGCGTGTCGCGCCAGGATCTGGGGACTCCCACTTGACGCGCCTGGACAACCTATTTGGCCTAGACAGGCTACGTTGCATGCATAGCCCCGCCAGACGTCGCGATCTGAAGCCACGTGTCCTGGTACCCACCCGCGCGTCGCGGGAGATGCCAGGGATTCTGGCGTATGGCGCCTGGGATGCCCTGATGAAAATTTTCCGTTTTTCGCGTCGGGTGTCGTTGTGCGTGTCTAGGGCTTCGATTATGGATTGTTTTAGGGTGTTTTGGAGAGTTGTTACATTAACCATAACATCAAAGTGGTTAATTTTGAAATTGCATTGACCATTTATTAAGATTTAGATGAAGTCATGACCAGAAATAAAGTTCTATGATTTGCTACCTCTATTGCCCCTCAAGTTGCATGGTTGAAAATAATTTATTATGTATTACATTATTAAATTATATAATTTTAATCCTCAAACCCATGTAATACACGAGTTTATAACCCGCGTAATTAACAGTAAAATTAAAAAAAAATTATATCGAACATAGATTAAAATCAGAGTAAACTGTCAAAATGGTTCCTGAGGTTTGGTCACTTTTGCTAATTTAGTCAAAAACTCAAACCTTTTGAATCTGGGTCCCTGTGGTTTCAATTTTGTTGCCATTTTCATCTAAAATCAAAATCTGATCAGATTTTTCAGTTGTCATCCACTTTTTTTTTTTTGTCTTTTATGGCAAAATGGTTGGTAATTTATATAAGACTATGGGGTATGGTGGGGCGGGGGTTTGGGGCATGGCCCGACACGTAGAGTTGGAGGGGCCTCGCCGGTGAAGCAGCCCAACGGTGGGTATGGTGTGGCGTGGCTAGTCCACGTGGCTAGGAAAAATATTATTAAAAATTCCTAAAAATTACAAAATCTACAAAAAAAAAAAAAAAAAAAAGATTACAAATCTAAAAAAAACATAGTTATTAAACATAAAAAAAACCCTAAAGCGTTAGGTAAATCTCGAAGAGGGCGAGCTTGTCGAACGTCTTCCTCTCCTTGCACCAGTACTCGATGTTGGCCACCTCGACCCGATCGTCGTGGCTTATCTCCCTGCCCGGGACGCTTTCGTAGTAGGCTTTGAACCGATCGAGTTTCAGCCGTTAGTTCGCGCCACTTGTGTTGGCACTAGAGATGGGCATAAAAACCGGTTCCGAACCCGAACCGGTAGAACCGAACTGGAACCGGTTCCAGTTCCTACCCGACATTAAGTAGAACCGGTTCCGGGTTCAAAATACCCATTGGTTCCAACCCGGTTCCACAGTTTTACCATTTGAATCGGGTAGTAACCGGTTCCTACCCGTACCCGGTTCCTACCCGTACCCGGTTCCTACCAGTACCCGGAAATTCAGTTCTAGAAGGAACCGGTTATACCCGTTAAAATGTTACCGTTGGAACCGGTTATACCCGTTATAATGTTACCGTTGGAACCGGTTATACCCGTTAAAATGTTACCGTTGGAATAGAAAGAAACCTTACACAAACTTTATTAAAACACCAACGGTAACATTTATCAGGAACCGGTAAGTAGGAAGGGGTTTATATAAAAAAAAAACGATTTTTTAATCAGGAACCGGTTCCAACGGTAACATTTTATCAGGAACCGGTTCTGAACAGTAAAAGTCAGGTTTTTACTGTCAGGAACCGGTTCTGAACAGTAAAAGTCAGGTTTTGACTGCCAGGAACCGGTTCCCACACTATCAGGAACCGGTTCCGCACCATACCCGGTTCCACACCATACCCGGTTCCATAATACCCGTACCCGGTTCTACACGGTTCCATATTCTTGGGTGTGAACCCGGGTAGGAACTGGACCCGATTCCACACCATACCCGGTTCCAATGACATCCAAGCAGAACCGGGTCCGGGTTGGAACCGGTTCCGGGTAATAATAAAACCCGATTATGCCCATCTCTAGTTGGCACACATTTAGGTTGTGCTGGTCGTTCCAGACGTTATGCCGATAGCTCGCGAAAGCAGCCGGCCAGTAACGGGTTTCGCCGGGTTGGCGAGCCTTCATAGCGTCCACGACGCTCGTTACAAGTGCAAGATCTTCTTCGTTTGTCCACGAGGCCATGATCAGCGGTTTGAAGTTGTCGGTTTGGGGTGGCGGTGTTGGGTAGCGAAGGTGACAGGCGGTAGGGTTTTATAGCCGGTGGGGGTTAGCCGTTTGGGTTAGCGAAGGTGAGGTGGTGGGGTTTTTATAACCGCTGGGTTAGCCGTTTGGCTTGGCCAACGGTTATTTTTTAAATTACAAATTACCTCCCTAGCCAACCTGCCAATAACCATCCGCTATGTAATCTTGGTAGCCCCGCCCCAGGCCCGGTCTGAAAGCCCCGCCCAGCAGGCCACGCTGAAACCCAAGCCCACCCGGGGTGGTGCCTTGGGCGGTTCTCCCCAACCCACGCCCCAACCTCCGCCCCATACCCCACAGCCTAATAGCATAATATATAATAGATTAGATACTATATTATATTATTTGATACATTTATATTAATTATAGATAATTATTAGTTAAATTTGAATTTATACGTTTATCTCTAATTATATTAATTAATATTATATTATATAATATTTTGTGTATAAAAAATTGATATTTAATTTTATTATTAAACGTGAGGAGGCAGTAGAGAATGACACGTATGCAGAAAGATTTTCATTTATTAGTAAAGAAAGATTAATTTTATTAAATAAATTGAGCAGGCAACAGAAAGCGACATACATGCAAAAAGATTTTTATTTTTAAATATAGGAAAATTATTGCGACCACTACATGTACACTTTCATTTAAATTTTGTTACGTTTTTTATTTAAATTTTGTTAAAGATTGCCCATCCTCGGAGGGGACCGTAACCCTATACAAGTTTATGCAACCTCTAAAAGTGTCCAACAGCCAGCCCAACAGGCCCCTAAACCTAAAGTACTGAAATCTCAATTTTGCTCCACTTTTTATAAACCATAACTTTTGACTGTGTGGCCCAATAACAAAAATGGACTTAAGAGTAGTCCATACGACATTGGGCCTTGCCCATACACATTTCAGTCGGCATGTGATGACAACACTCTGTCATGAACACAAGTTTTAGATTTTTTTCAAACGAAAGCGTGTTTTTTTCTGCAATATTCATTTATTGTACATGAACAAAAGAGGATTGGCTGTACTCCAAATTGTAATGTAGGTCGACGTTCAACGTCATGTATAATTTATTTCTTTACTATATCTACAATCTTCACTAAGGAGAATAGTATCAGGCTGTTGTCTGTTACTTACTCATCGGTTTAGCCAAATTACGTTTTTATCTCGTTTAAATTTACAGTTTTTCTATTAGTTTTGTTTTTTCCCTCCCAGTCAAATTACGATTTGCCCACAGGTCAAATTTATAGTTTTGCCATCGTTTTTTTCTTTCTCAAATTACGATTTTGCCCCCAATGTAACCTCATAGTCATGCCGTCGTTTTAATTTTTTTTTTGACAAAACTATGGTAGTATTTTGTTTTAATTGATTGACTCGATATAATTTTTTTCGTGTCAGACGGCTGCTTGGTAGACACTTATTTATCCAAAAAAATTACAATTGAAATTACAAAAGAGTTAATTACTGTTTTCGTCCCTGTGGTTTGTCAAAAATCACTATTTCAGTCCATTAGTTTAAAAACTGCGATTTCACTTTCGTAACCATTTCAGTCCCTATGGTTTCACTTTCGTAACCATTTCAGTCCACCAACTTAATTCCATCCATTTATTCTGTTAACTTTGGGTGAAATTACTAAATTACCCCTAAGGTTTAATTAAAAAAAACGTTGGTCACATATTTCGAACCTGTGACCTTAGCTTTGAAATGTGATTGTTAAACCAAGAGGCCATGTATCAAGGTTGTGAATGAATTCAAATTGATTTCTTTATAACATAGCCTATTTATCATCATCTTCCCCAAACCTTTCATCTTTATCAATGGAGAAGTCACCATTAATCCTAAACCATCTTCGCCACACCACAACCACCTCCGCCATACACCACCACCATCCTCGTCACACACCACCGCACAACCACCTCTTCCTAACACCACCACCATCCTCGTCACACACCACTACACCTCCGCCACACGCCACACACCACCACACCTCATCTCCGGCGGCCCCAGTCATCTTCTCCGGCGATTCAATTGAATCTGTTATGCTGCAACAATCATCTTCTCCGGCGATTAAATTGAAGATGTTGGGTTGTTAATGGTGGCTTCTGCCATTGATAAAGATGAAAGGTTTGGGGAAGATGATGAATAGGCTATTTATAAGAAAAAAAATTTGAATTCATTCACAATCTTGATACATGGACTAGTGGTTTAACAATAACATTTCAAAGCAAAGGTCACAGGTTCGAAACCTGTGACCAGTGTTTTTTTTAATTAAACCATAGGGGCAATTTGGTAATTTCACCCAAAGTTAACAGAATACATGGATGGAGTTAAGTTGGTGGACTGAAATGGTTACGAAAGTGAAACCACAGGGACTGAAATTGTAACATTTGTGTAAATCGGGTTTCGAAAACCCGCCCCAATTTATCAATCAAAGTATATTTATTTTACGTCGCTCGATAATTCTTTTTTTTTGCAGGGACTGCTCTTGTAATTATTGAAAACTTATAAACCTGAAAAAAAAAGAGTAAAACAGGAGGTGGTCGGGTTTCGAATCCACGACACTCCGCTCCAACACACACTCACTACCCATTCCACTACTAAGCCTGATTCGTTTATTTTGGAAACCAATTAATATATATACAGTTTTTCAAATTGAATCTGTTTGAGATTTTGCCGCCCAAAGACGAACCCAGCTCAAACACAGCTGTGATCTTTCCTTTCTGGCTTTCCCGAAATTGTCGAAACACTAGTTATCATCCTTATAATCAATCACGTACCAAACACAAGAATTTGACTCGATTCATTCCGCGAAAACCATTACAAATAGCCGAACCCTCACGTCTTATACCCTCACAATTCACCTCACATCTCAACTCACCTCTCCCTACCTCTGTTCCGTTAAACGCCGCCGGAATACCGAAACCGGCACGACTCGTTCCGACACCCTCGAACCACATCTCTCACACCCGAAAAACCCGAATCACATCCCTCACTATTTAAGCAGTCGACGACCTCTCGGATCCGTGTCACTCTCATCCTCTCTCGCCCACTCACCTTCACTCTCTGTTCGTAGAAGTCACCAAGGAGCTTCGCCGGGGATCGACCAGAACTCGCGGCACTTCATGTTTGGTATAACTCTCGGCTATCATTGTTGTGTCCGTCAATAATAATAATCGCCTAAACCGGAAACACACACACATATGTATGAGTGTATATATATAATATATAACCTGCAACTATTTTTTTAAAAACAAATGAAGAAGATGAAGTGCGGTGAATATATATAATTACAATATTTAAGTTTACAGTCGGGTTAAGCACCCCGCCCAACTGGTTGGGCCGGGTGCAAACCAAACTCACGGTTGTTGGTTCGATCCCACGCACACACCCGGTTCAATTGATTTAATCACCCTTTTTAATTTAACACATCAGTATAAACCTATTTAGTATACAAGTATAATTAAATTTCAAGAATAATTGGGTTAGACACCCAGCCCAGTTGGTCGGGCTGGGTGCAATCTACAACAGAGACCTGGGGTTCGAAACTCTTGGTGCGGCCGGTCTGAACCAGTTATTCCTTTTTTAAAAATTTAAATGAATTTGAATAAACTTAACTAGTGTATAAATATAATTAAAATTGGGTTTATTTCGGGTTAGACACGTAGCTCAGTTGGAAGAGCTGCGTGCACGCAACTGAGAGGTCTCGGGTTCGAGCCTCACACACGCATGCAAATCCCACTGTTCGACCGGTCTGACAACCCCTTGTCAGACTGACAAGTTTTTATTTTATTTTATTTTCCTATTCTATTTTATTCTTAAATTATGGATTTATATTAATTTCTAATATAAAAAAAATCAATAAAAATTGCTAAAAATATAGGGTTTAAAATACCAAAAAAAAAAACCACAACAATAACTTAAAAATATAAACAAAGGTTTTTTAACCAAAAAGTTAGTTTTATTTATTTATTGAGTTATCGCGTTATTATTTTTAGGTTAGTACTTTCTCGTCGATTAAATTTCCAACTTGTGCGCTCTCTTTACCACTCAAGAATACGCACCCAAGGTGAGTGAATCTCTACAAATTCCCCGTTTTAATCACGTTTTGAGTGTATCATGTGTCGTATCATTTCTTTATTTTATTTAACACTTGTGCTTATATTATTCCGTGATCAAATGTGTATTGCTTGTAGTGTGGTTTATATGTGGATACATTTTATTATTTCAGTGCACTCATTTCATTAGGCCCATCAGTTCCTCGTGGGATACGGGTTGAGCATCAGGTGCCTCATTAGATCGGCTCCGTTTGATTGAGCCTTGATATCAGATAAATCATCATTTATGTCATATATTCATTCAATGTGGTTTGTGATTGGTTACATATATACATTTGCTCACATGGGATTAATGCACAATTATATTTAAAAAAAACATAAAAGTCAATTATTTAAATGTTTTATCAAGGTTCACTCGCCAACTTTTGTTGACAAAAAATTTCCCCTGTTTTACGCATGATACAGGTGATCAAGTTGAGGAAAGAAACACCTAGGATGGCCTAGAAGAATAATCAAGTTATGTTGTTGGAACAAGCATTTAGATTATTATTTGTGTTTGTATGAAATTTTGTTGGATATTTGAATTTTAATTTGAATTTAATAAATATGAAACTTGTTAGTAAATATCATGAACTTTGGTGATAACCTAATCATGCCCCGATTTTTATTCCGCTGCGGGTCGGGGTGTGACAGATTGGTATCAGAGCTTGTGACTATAGGGATATAGGATAGTTATTAGACCCTTAGAGCCTATACATAGTTGATTAGAACTTTTAATTGTCTATGTGTTACATGCAAAATTCATGATGTTTATATGTTTCATGTTTATTTTCACACACAACATTATGCAAGCACTCTCACAAGTACATGTTAATATGCAATGCTCATCATAGTTCATATCCTCATAACATATCATATCTATGAAAGCACACACCTCACGATTTTACAATTTCCATGTTTTATTTTCAAAGCTTTTTGCAATGTTTTCATGTTTTTCAAATCACATCAAAGTGAATTTTCACGACGGGCATGTAGTAACTGGAAGGGTACGAATACCGGTAGTCGGAACGTCCTGTCTAGGCATGGCATTCGTATAAATCCAAAATAAAGGACCAGTTTGCCTACCTGGGGACTAACGATGAGAGTACGAAGGTCCTATTAGGCCAAAGCATGCTATACCAAACGTCGTGTGAACTAACCCCACTTTGAGTTGTCATTGTGTCTACACCTGGACACCCTCCGACCTTACATCTCGCAATCATTTTTTACGATTTTCATTCGGGTGATGCGAGTGTTAACCAGCCGACACCAATGTGAACCCTACCAAGCCCAATAGTCATGGGGGCCCACATGACTATACAGGCAATGGTATGGGGGGACATTTGGAGGCCCAAACATGAGCAAACCCAAGACATCCTATGGATGTAGTTAAATTATTTTCAGTTATGTTGTTTTCATTCTTTTTACGACACATGACACCTAGGAAATTCTTGAACTCACAATCTCCCTACATATATTCCTGTAGATGTCTGCTAGGCAATTACGTGAATGTAGAAGGTCAGGAAAGTCAAACGAACGCTTGGCCATGCAAATTGCTAAACAAATGGCCGCAGTGCTTCCTCACATCGTGCTACAAGTTCAGCAAGCTCTCACCGCTAATCCCATTAACCCTCCCAACCAAGAATACCAAAGTGTCGCCAACCCTCCTCCCAAAACCCCTAAATGCACCTACAAACACTTCAAGTCTTGCGATCCCCCAAAGTATGAAGGGACTGAATGTGTCACCGCTCTCCTCCACTGGTTTGAGGAGATGGAAAACACCTTTCTCAATTGCGACTGTCCTGAGGACCGTAAGGTACGTTACGCGACTGGAAGATTCTTTGGGGTAGCCCTTACCTGGTGGAACACGGAAAAAGGAAAGCGAGGTGTAGACAATGCCATGGCCTTATCATGGGAAGAATTAAGAGAGGTTATGACAAGACGTTTTTGCCCTAGAAGCGAGATCAAGAAGCTTGAAGATGAATTCTATGCTCTAAAGCAAAAAGAAGGGGATCACACCTCCTACAACAAGAGGTTTCTTGAATTGAACCAAATGGTTCCCAATCTGTTCACCCCATTATACCGCTTAATTGAACACTACATTCAAGGCCTCCCCTCGAAAATCCAAGATTCGGTTTTAAGCACTTAGCCTGCAACACTCGAAGCCGCAATGGAGTTAGCTATGGAACTCACTGAAATCGCATTCGAAATGGCAATTTTAAAGATGAGAAGAAGAAAACACCCATTGAGACCCAAATTCCAAACCACTCAGGTTCATCCTCGAAGTTTGCTGGTAAGAGGAAGCGAAATGGCAAGAACTTTGCTGTCACCCAAACAAACCCTCCCATCACTGCTGCTCCAATCACCCAAGTTACCCCTCCAGCCGCACCGTTCAAAAGGCCATACACTGGCCCACACCTAAAGTGTAACCGTTGCCAATACCATCACCCTCCTGAAAACCCTTGCCAACATTGCACAAGTTGTGGCCGTGCGGGTCACACTATCCAAACCTGCCGTACCCTTCAGCGATCAAACCGCAGTCAACTTCCAACCCAAACCCAAAATCAAATGGTGGGCCAAGCCCAACAACCCTTACTTCTACCACCTGCACAACTCACAGCCCAACCTTACTACCAACCTAACTACCCCATGATGCAATCCATACGAGCCTGTTTCAATTGTGGGGACCCAAACCACTTCAGGAATACTTACCCACGCCTGGTGAACATCATCCATGCCCAAGCTCAAGCAAACCCGGTAAACCAAGCTCCTCCACCTGCTAGAGGAAGGGCTTTCAATATCAACCAAGCCAGGGCTGACAACAATGTGGTCAACGGTACGTTTCTCGTAAATGGTAGTTATGCATCCATATTATTCGATACTGGTGCGGATAAGAACTTTGTGTCTTTAGAGTTCGAATCTATTCTCGACCAACCTCGTGATAATCTCGTTAAATCTCTGACGGTGGAAGTTGCTGACGGAAAACCCACTTCATTAAATTCTATTATACGCGATTGTACTCTCACCCTAAATGATCACGATTTTTCAATTGATCTCATTCTTATGAAATTGGGAAGTTTTGATGTTATCATCGGCATGGACTGGCTCAGCCAGCATCACGCAGAAGTGGTGTGCCATGAAAGTTTATTCGTATTCCTCTCGCCGACGGTCAGACACTATGTATCTTTGGGGAAACTCCTTCGAAAGGGCTCAAATTGATGTCCTGCCTTCAAGCCTGAAGTTATCTTCGCAAGAATTACGTCGCATTTCTAGCTCACGTCGTCAAGAAGGAAGGCAAGGAGAGGAAGCTCGAAGATATTCCAATTGTGAAAGAATTCCCGCAAGTTTTTCCCGATGACGTTTCAGGGCTTCCTCCTGTGAGAGAAGTCGAATTTCGAATCGATCTTGTGCCTGGCGCTACACCGGTCGCAAAATCTCCCTATAGGTTAGCCCCATCCGAGATGCAAGAGTTGGCCAGTCAACTGCAAGAGCTGACTGACAAAGGATTCATACGTCCTAGCTCATCGCCTTGGGGTGCGCCCGTTCTTTTTGTGAGGAAGAAAGATGAAATGTTTCGCATGTGCATTGATTATAGAGAACTCAACAAGTTGACAGTTAAGAATCGCTATCCACTGCCTCGTATTGATGACCTTCTAGACCAACTTCAAGGCGCCACCTGTTTTTCCAAAATCGACTTTCGTTCTGGTTATCATCAGCTTAGAGTGCGCGAAGAAGATGTTCCAAAAACTGCCTTCCGAACTTGTTATGGTCATTACGAGTTCATGGTTATGCCCTTCGGTTTAACCAACGCCCCCGCTGTCTTCATGGATTTAATGAATAGGGTATGCAAACCCTATATCGACCGTTTCGTCATAGTCTTCATCGACGATATCCTTATCTACTCAAAGTCAAAATCCGATCATGAGCGACATCTTCGACTCATTCTTACACTCTTAAGGACTGAAAAGCTTTACGCTAAGTTCTCAAAATGCGAATTCTGGTTAAGAGAAGTACAATTCCTTGGTCATGTCGTCAATGACAAAGGGATTCATGTCGATCCTTCGAAAATCAAAGCAGTACAAGAATGGCAAGCGCCACGCACCCCTACCGAAGTTAGGTCATTTCTTGGCTTGGCTGGTTACTACCGACGCTTCCTTGCCAATTTTTCCCGTATCGCCGTTCCGCTCACGTCCTTGACTCACAAGGAAAACCCTTCATTTGGGGACCTAAGCAAGAGGAGGCCTTCCAAACTTTAAAGCAAAGGCTTTGTGACGCACCTATCCTTACACTCCCTGAGGGTTGCGATGACTTTGTGGTTTATTGCAACGCATCAGGGCAAGGTCTAGGCTGTGTATTGATGCAAAGAGGAAGGGTGATAGCGTATGCCTCTAGGCAACTCAAAGTTCATAAGAAAAATTACACACCCACGACTTGAAACTTGGAGCCGTTGTGTTCGCTATCAAGATATGGAGACTTTATCTTTACGGTACCAAGTGTGAAATATACACTGACCACAAGAGTCTCCAGCATATCTTCAACCAAAAAGAATTGAATATGAGGCAACGAAGATGGGTCGAACTGCTCAACGATTACGACTGCGAGATTCGGTATCATCCTGGCAAGGCAAACGTGGTGGCCGATGCGCTCAGTCGAAAGGGATATGTGAACTCTATTTGTCTTCTATGTTCGCAAATCATAACCGATATCAAGGATCGAATCCGGGCAGCTCAACATATCTATGTAACGGAAAATGACGTACGCAATGAGCTGTCATGTGGAGCTGAACTCAAAATTGAAACCAAATCCGACGGTATTCTATATTATTTAAACCGCATATGGATTCCCGGTCGCGACAACCTTCGTGATTTCCTCATGAATGAGGCACACAAAACACAATACTCTGTACACCCAGGAGCCGATAAGATGTATCAAGACCTACGATACACCTACTGGTGGCCTGGCATGAAAAAGGATATCGCTGTTTTTGTTTCCAAGTGCCTTACATATTCCAAAGTGAAAGCTGAACATCAAAGACCTTCAGGACTTCTAGTCCAACCCGAAATACATGTATGGAAGTGGGAAAACATAACCATGGACTTCATTACCGGGTTACCTCGCACCTCCAGTGGGTATGACACCATATGGGTAATCATTGATCGTCTTACAAAATCAGCTCACTTCATTCCGATTCGCGAGGACTTCAAGAACAAGAAGTTAGCTCGTATCTCCATCAACGAGATCGTAAGCCGTCATGGTGTACCGTTAAGCATCATTTCAGACCGTGATGGTCGTTTCACTTCACGAACACGGCGAGCCGTACAAACCGCTTTGGGTACACGGTTAGACCTTAGCACCGCCTTTCACCCTTAAACTGATGGTCAATCTGAACGCACCATACAAACCCTTGAAGACATGCTTCGAGCATGTGTCATAGAATTCAAAGGGAACTGGGACGCTCATCTACCGTTAGTCGAGTTTTCGTACAACAATAGCTATCATTCAAGTATCGGCATGGCTCCTTTCGAAGCTTTATATGGTCGTAAATGCCGATCTCCAGTATGTTGTCACGAGATTGGCGAAGCGCAAATCACCGGACCTGAATTGATTCAGGAAACAACCGACAAAATCCTTCAAATTCGAAACAGTCTTCTAGCGGCTCAAAGTCGTCAAAAGAGTTATTCTGGCAAACGACGAAAGCCCTTGGAGTTTTGTGTTGGTGATCAAGTACTTTTGAAAGTATCACCGTGGAAGGGAGTGGTTCGTTTTGGCCAAAAGGGCAAGCTAGCTCCACGCTACGTAGGACCTTTCAAGATACTCGAAAGAGTAGGACCTGTAGCCTACAAGCTTGACCTACCAGAAGAACTCAACATGATACATCCCACGTTCCACGTATCAAACTTGAAAAAGTGCCTCGCCGACGAAAACCTCCATATCCCTCTAGAAGACATTCAAGTCGATGAATCAATGCATTTCGTTGAAAGACCAGTGGAAATCATGGATTTCGGTGAGAAGCGTTTAAGGCGAAGTCGTATTCCAATTGTCAGGGTGCGTTGGGAGTCAAAACGAAGACCCGAGTTTACTTGGGAACGTGAAGACTCAATGCGCGAAAAGTACCCGCATCTCTTTCCGGTTACCACTACTACTTAAATTTCGGGACGAAATTTCTAAAAGTAGGGGATACTGTAACATTTGTGTATATCGGGTTTCGAAAACCCGCCCCAATTTATCAATCAAAGTATATTTATTTTACGTCGCTCGATAATTCTTTTTATTTGCAGGGACTGCTCTTGTAATTATTGAAAACTTATAAACCTGAAAAAAAAGAGTAAAACAGGAGGTGGCCGGGTTTCGAATCCGCGACATTCCGCTCCAACACACACTCACTACCCATTCCACTACTAAGCCTGATTCGTTTATTTTGGAAACCAATTAATATATATACAGTTTTTCAAATTGAATCTGTTTGAGATTTTGCCGCCCAAAGACGAACCCAGCTCAAACACAGCTGTGATCTTTCCTTTCTGGCTTTCCGAAATTGTCGAAACACTAGTTACCATCCTTATAATCAATCACGTACCAAACACAAGAATTTGACTCGATTCATTCCGCGAAAACCAATATAAATAGCCGAACCCTCACGTCTTATACCCTCACAATTCATCTCACATCTCAACTCACCTCTCCCTCCCTCTGTTCCGTTAAACGCCGCCGGAATACCGAAACCGACACGACTCGTTCCGACACCCTCGAACCACATCTCTCTCACCCGAAAAACCCGAATCACATCCCTCACTATTTAAGCAGTCCACGGCCTCTCGGACCCGTGTCACTCTCATCCTCTCTCGCCCACACCTTCACTCTCTGTTCGTAGAAGTCACCAAGGAGCTTCGTCGGGGATCAACCGGAACTCGCGACACTTCATGTTTGGTATATCTCTCGGCTATCATTGTTGTGTCCGTCAATAATAATAATCGCCTAAACCGGAAACACACACACACACATATGTATGAGTGTGTATATATATATATATATATATATATATATATATATATATATATATATATAACCTGCAACTATTTTTTTAAAAACAAATGAAGAAGATGAAGTGCGGTGAATATATATAATTACAATATTTAAGTTTACAGTCGGGTTAAGCACCCCGCCCAAACCAAACCCACGGTTGTTGGGTCGATCCCACGTACACACCCGGTTCAATTGATTTAATCACCCTTTTTAATTTAACACATCAGTATAAACCTATTTAGTATACAAGTATAATTAAATTTCAAGAATAATTGGGTTAGACACCCTGCCCAGTTGGTCGGGCTGGGTGCAATCTACATCAGAGACCTGGGGTTCGAAACTCTTGGTGCGGCCGGTCTGAACCAGTTATTACTTTTTTTAAAATTTAAATGAATTTGAATAAACTTAACTAGTGTATAAATATAATTAAAATTGGGTTTATTTCGGGTTAGACACGTAGCTCAGTTGGAAGAGCTGCGTGCACGCAACCGAGAGGTCTCGGGTTCGAGCCTCACACACGCATGCAAATCCCACTGTTCGACCGGTCTGACAACCCCCTTGTCAGACTGACAAGTTTTTATTTTATTTTATTTTCCTATTTTATTTTATTCTTAAATTATGGATTTATATTAATTTCGATTATAAAAAAAATCAATAAAAATTGCTAAAAATATAGGGTTTAAAATACCAAAAAAAAAACCACAACAATAACTTAAAAATCTAAACAAAGGTTTTTTAACCAAAAAGTTAGTTTTATTTATTTATTGAGTTATCGCGTTATTATTTTTAGGTTAGTACTTTCTCGTCGATTAAATTTCCAACTCATGCGCTCTCTTTACCACTCAAGAATACACACCCAAGGTGAGTGAATCTCTACAAATTCCCTGTTTTAATCACGTTTTGGGGTGTATCATGTGTCTTATCATTTCTTTATTTTATTTAACACTTGTGCTTATATCATTCCGTGATCAAATGTGTATTGCTTGTAGTGTGGTTTATATGTGGATACATTTTATCATTTCAGTGCACTCATTTCATTAGGCTCATCACTTTCTCGTGGGATACGGGTTGAGCATCAGGTGCCTCATTAGATCGGCTCAGTTTGATTGAGCCTTGATCCCAGATAAATCATCATTTATGTCATATATTCATTCAATATGGTTTGTGATTGGTTACATATATACATTTGCTCACATGGGATTAATGCACAATCATATTTAAAAAAAAACTTAAAAGTCAATTAAATGTTTTATCAAGGTTCACTTGCCAATTTTTGTTGACAAAAAATTTCCCCTGTTTTACGCATGATACAGGTGATCAAGTTGAGGAAAGAAACACCTAGGATGACCTAGAAGAATAATCAAGTTATTTCGTTGGAACAAGCATTTAGATTATTATTTGTGTTTGTATGAAATTTTGTTGGATATTTGAATTTGAATTTAATAAATATTAATAAATATGAAACTTGTTAGTAAATATCATGAGCTTTGGTGATAACCCAATTATGCCCCGATTTTTATTGCGCTGCGGGTCGGGGTGTGACAGAAATCGAAATTTTTAAACTAATGGACTGATATAGTGATTTTTGACAAACCACAGGGACGAAAACAATAATTAACTCATTACAAAATGATGATACAAGATAAGAAAAATAAAAGAATCCCAAGCTTAATAATTGTGATATACTACGTAACGCAACCACTGATTAATTATTTAGGTATAGATATAGATAAAAATACAACAAAAAGTTATATTTTGACTTATGAAAAGAAAGAATCACCATCGTAATCAATACTTGAAGCCGATGACTTGGATCGTTATCCATTTGTTGATGACAACTTGTCGGATCAGATTGTTTATTCTTTCTTTAAATGTCACGGCCACGTCACACCCTCATTCTAACCTCTATATAATCAATCATCTTCTTCAGAACTTTCAAATACACACAAACATTAACACTCACATTTCCTCTAAAAACTCTTAACAAAACATGGAACCAAATGGATCATCTCCAGTTGTAATTGAGCACAAGGCGTATGCTCGAATCGGCCTTCTGGGTAACCCCAGCGACGTATACTATGGCCGTACCATCTCTTTAAGCATCGAAAACTTCTGGGCGTGTGTTCGACTCGAGCCGTCTGAAGATCTCCTGATCCTCCCTCATCCTACGCATGATCTCGTTAAATTCGGCTCGTTATCGCACCTTGTACGTCCCGATTTTTTTTTGCATTTTTGTTGTTTATGTGTTGAGTTAAATGTCATTTCAGGTCCGTGGTTTGGGTTATTTTAACAGTTTAGTCCAAAGATTTCATTTTTCTCTGTGGCTCTAAAAAGGTTTATCCTTGCCATTTTAGTTTACTGGGTTAACTTCATCTATTAATTTTGTTGACGAGAAAGGGAATTCGGTCATTTTATATGACCAAATTGTCTAGTTGCATAATTATGACCGAATTGCTCTTTTCACGATCAGAAATGGATAAAGTTAACCCAGTGGACTAAAATGACAACGGTGAAACCTTTATAGACCCACTGGCGAAAAATAAAACCTAGCACTAATCTAACAAAATGGTCCAAACCACATGGACTGTAATGACATTTAACTCTTATGCGTTGCATATGTTGGGATTGTTTGTTGTGTTTTGAAAGTTGGTTATAAGTGTTGTTTGTGATTATGGTGCAGGTGAAGCGGTTGGAAAATGAAGGTTATTATGGAGGTGTAAGGTTGTTGATGGCAATTTGTAAAGTTTTTACAACTTACTGTAAAGAAGAGGGGATTCATCTTCATGATAAGAACTTCTCTCTGTCCTATGACACCAACATCCCTCGTCAGGTAAATGTTTTGGATCACTGTTGGTCCAATACCTGTTACGTAGAGTAATTAGTTTTTGCCCGCCTGTGTTGCGGGGCATTAAGGCGAATATTTTTCTTTCATAACATGTACGTCTGTGTTTCGGTTACTTGTACATCTACTAATAACATTGTCTCAAAAAAAATATATCGAGTCAATTAATTAAAATAAAGCACTACCATACTTTTGCTATATAAAAAATAACTAAAACGATGGAAAAACTATAATTTTAGACCGGGAGCAAAATTGTAATTTTTCAGGACAGCGTGTGCCAGACAGCCGCTTGGCATGAATAAAAGTTACACCCAATCAACCAATTAAAACAAAATCCTACCATAGTTTTGTAAAAGAAATACATTAATAATGACATGATTGTAATTTTACAGTGGGGGAAAATCGTAATTTGACAGGAAAATCACGAACTTTTTATCCAGTAGAGTAAGAGGCTGTTTGGCTAAGCTTATTTTAGTGACTTATATACTTATTGACTTTTTGAAAAGTTAAAATGTGTTTGGATTAGCTTATTATGTGAGAAGAATAAGTTAATAAGTGACTCCATTCTGACTTATTTACTTTTCCAAAAAATCAATAAGTCATAAGTCACTCCAAAATAAGATTAGCCAAACAGCCCCTAATTATGTAATTTTATACTGTAAAATCACAAACTTGTTTACATTTTGCAATTAAACATGATTCTTAAGTTGTAGGAGAAACAGTTAAAAAAAAGTCCTCATTCAATTCTCACGTTAAGGGTATCTGTATATGTTAAGACTCATTTTTATTTCATCTTTACATTATATTTGTAACTATTTTAATTTATATATAATTAATCACCTAAACAAATTGGAAATATATAAATTATTGAAGCAGTAGAATTTTATATTAACCAAGGACAAAACTAAGTAACAATACAAAGAAAATTTTATGGGTATATTTCACGTAATTGGGTCAGGTATCATCTAACATCATACATGTCTTACAACGCAATTATTTTTAAAACTAATCTTATATCTAAATACCCATTTCATATGTTTCGTGTTTGCCCAGTTCGGGTTCGTTTGTCATCTCTAGTCACAAGTTACAATTTTTGAATCGACTCATAACTCTGTTTTTGTAACTCAGACTGGGTTATCTGGTTCAAGCGCTATCGCGTGTGCTGCATTCAGCTGTCTTCTTGACTTCTACAATGTCCGAGACAAAATAGCCGTGAAGATTAGACCACAACTTATTCTGAATGCCGAAAAAGAACTTGGAATTGTTGCAGGTCTGCAAGATAGAGTAGCACAAGTTTATGGTGGGCTTGTATACATGGTGAGCCATATGGGTTAATTTACTTTAATATAATACTATTTAACGTTTCACCAATGGCGGACCCAGGAATTATTTGCTGGGGGTGCGGATGAGTGGTTCAAGCATATTTTCAGGGGGTGCGGTCGGGTTTTTTGCCTAAAAAACACACCAATTTTTTTTAAAGGGTGCGCCCGCCCACCCTAAGCTTCATCTAGGTCCGCCCTTGGTTTCATATAAATTTATAACTATCTTTGATTTGCAGGATTTTAACAAGGCAAGCATGAACAAGTATGGCTATGGCAATTACACACAGCTAGATACAAGTCTTCTTCCACCTTTGCATCTCATTTATGCCGAAAATCCAAGTGATTCTGGGAAGGTACATAGCGCGGTTCGACAAAGATGGTTAGATGGAGATGAGTTCATAATATCGTCGATGGAGGAAGTGGCTAGGTTGGCCGTCGAAGGAAGATCGGCATTACTTGAAAAAGATTATGCTAAACTCGCAGCCTTGATGAATCGAAACTTTGATCTACGAAGGTAAACACATAAGTTGTATTCAGCGCTAAAATAAAGCAAGAGCTTTGTGCTCCTCTTTTCCTGTGCCTTAAAATTCTAAAAAAGTAAAGTAAAATTATATGTAGTTGACTTGGGATTTGGAATCGTTGGCGATGCGGTTTGTGTTGTTTATAATTATGCATACACTAGAATAATTTTAAAGTAATAGGATCGTGAACAAAAACAATTGACAAAAGGGCCCAATTATGTTATGGGCTGGGCTAAAGGCTCCTAAGCCTGAGCCTGTGGCCCCTTGTGTATTTGGGAATTTGAAATTTTACATGACTAGATTGTTTAGTGATTAATTAAACTTAAAATGATATATGTTACAGGCGGATGTTTGGTGATGCGGCCCTTGGTGCACTTAACATAGAGATGGTGGAGGTGGCAAGACGAGTGGGTGCGGCATCAAAGTTCACTGGCAGTGGGGGGGCAGTGGTTGTGTTTTGCCCTGATGGACCATTACAAGTCGAAGCTTTGACGGATGCTTGTAAGAAGGCGGGATTTTGTATCGTGCCAGTGAAAGTTGTACCTTCGGTCCTCAATGAAATCGACGTCAGGACGCTTGTGGCGAAGAGCCGGTTAGGCGTGAATGGCCCACAAACCCCCGTGTTTTCGTTGCCTTGCCCTGTTGAGAATGTGAGATAAAATGTAAAAGTTGCATCGATTTTAATTTGTTTGCTTCATGTTCATTAATCGGCAGGGCATATTAATCCTCAAAAGTGTAAAGTCTAATCTGTTGAGAATTTATTATTTATTTAAATAAAATAAGGGTGATGATAATTGGGACTCCTTTTTTTACTAAACTAACCCCTCCCTAAACTTTCATATTAATACTATTCAAACCTTTTGTTTCTATTATCTTTTCTAGTCTTTTTGTTATCTTATTTTTGTTATTACAAGCAATTGTATTTTTAAACGTTGTTTTAATTTAGAAAGAAAAAATGTTTTGTTATTAAAAAACAAATGTTTTACATTGAAGTAAGTCAATTTAATTTAATTTGTTTTGCTTCAGAGATGTGTCTGTTTTAGATTCGATTCTAAGACACTAATTGAACTTTTAGTTTAATAAAATTATTACCTATCTATTTATTTATTCATTGTCACACATGGTTTAATAAATGAATATAAGCTAGGGCTGTAAAAGCTTTTTTTGAATAAAAAAAAAAAACTGTTTTAGTTTTTAATATATAAAACTGATAATCATTGTAAAAACATTTTAACTATAATAATAATATTAAGATAAAAAGGTAGACAACTAAAATATAAAATAGAAGAATAAAGTGAGGTTTTGGGGTTAAATACATAAAATCAATGTTTTTTTTTTCTTCAAAAAATAAGTTTATTTTTTTCATAAAAAAACGTTATTTTGTAGTTCATAAAGCCAGTTTATGAATGAAGATATAATAAAATACTTGCCAAGTGTCTTTAAAACCAAGATTTGTTTTATTTAGATAAAAAAGGTTATAGTTTTAATATCTAAAAATAATTCTTATGAAAAATAAATATTATTAAAAAAACGTTATTAATTCTTTGTACAGAAAACATTTTTTTAACCTTTTGGGAAGAAATAAACATTTTAAATATAATGATTTATAGAGGGGTGAAATATGACAAGTTTTAAAATGATATTTTTACAAAAGAAGTATGAAAAGCAAAAATGAGGGTGTAATATGTTAAAGTTTCATCTTTATATATTAAGAGTTTTAACTTTCTTCTTTTATATGAGAGTTTAAGAAGTAAACAGTATTTGTTTAAATCTTATTGGACTTGAAATTTCACCTTGACTTTTATCTTCCCTTGCAACCTGTAATAAAACAACACGTGTAATAAAACAACGCGTGTATTCCGTATATTTCTTTGTTGTTGAAAGTTGGAACCATTCGACCTCACTCCTCGGCGAGGCCGGGGCACCTATCGGGTACCCCTTCACAGGTTGCAACCTGGGTTAGTACACCGTCACCACCTCTACGGGTAAGCTTGGCGGATTTGTTTGACAAGCACCCAAACCTGCTTGCAATTTGATGACTTCAAGACTTTTCACCGTTGTGCAACGGTCATGTGTTTAAAAAAAATCAATTTATAAATACCATACATATGCGCATAACTAGGTTATCATCTGGGATTGCTTTTCGGGCTCGAGAAAATTACTTTTATTAAAAACTATTTATGATTAATACACCCTTAAAATCATACAAAAAGTATGACATATTAATGTTCCCGTTATAAGAAAAGTCATAAAGTTTTCATAAACTTAATCACAAGTTGTGACGTTGTAAGTAATAATATTAACTTAATGGCTGCTTATGATTCATTAAAGACTACCACTTTGGTTGTCGAGACGGTCCTGCATCAGCTGCACTTAATACACACTTAAAAGAAATTTCATTAATCAAATGGTAAAGATCAAATATAATAGTTTAGATAATTGTACACCAAACCTTGAATCCTAAACCTAAAATCAGAAAACTATGAGCCGAAGATACATAATATTTACTATAATGATTAGTACCACTCCTTTAACACTCAAAACTTAGATAATAAAACCTCTATATACGGTTAACATATACGCAACATATGCAGCCCAAAGAAGCACAAAATCTGCCTACATACAGCAGGCGCTGAAGCTTCGCTGGCACCTCTCATGCCTCATATACACCCATCATTAGTTAGAAGTCGAAATACGGAAAACGAAAAATAAAGTAAATACATAACTGAACATGCTAACCATTAAATAGAGAAACGGAAAGAGAGACGATATTGGCAGTGCTGAGAATGAACAATGGAATACATGCCAGGGGTGTAACATCAAGGTAAGTATATTTAAATCTCCAAAAATTCAATACGAAAGTAAAAAAAAGTCGTTGCGGGTGGTGGCCCAGAAATCGTAATCTAACCTTGATTTGAAGATTTACAGGAGGCGGTTATGGATTGAGAGAGTTACGCGATGGATCTTGGAAACCCTAGGTTTACAATCGAAAGAAGTACGTTACGACTCCACATGTGTCCAGTAGAAAATGTGTTTATGCAAGCGGTGTACATAAAAAAACCATCTACTATTCCTATATGGTTTAGACCATGGTGGCTGGATCTACATACGCAAACATTGTATTGTCAATGTATTGACGGAGGTTTTGTTGCAGCGAATCCTTAATAGTAAATCGTCATATAGTCGTTGCAAATGTGCAAATTGTAAGCACAAACCTGGAGTAAATTTAAATTAGTTAGCAATAGACATTTAGCATATTGAAGATATCGACTAAAATTACTTAAAGACTAAATCGAACCCTAAATATCTAATCGATTAGAATCGAGCCCCTAAATTTTGGAACATCTGAGAGAACACATAAAAAATGCAAACGGAAAAACTTAATTAAAAAAATATAAACAGAGACCCTATTCATGGGTGATGGCTTTTCATATATAGATAATGGGTTGGATTGGAACATGAAGTTATACTTAGGGTTGTCCTATTTTCAGAATACGTCTCTGCTAGAAGTTAACACACTAAAAGTCAACTTAGGAATGGAGCAAATGAGACACTGAGTAAGGTTTCCCATAGTAGAATATGGGGTATACGCATATGAATTGAATGTGGACACATACCATTGATTGAAACATACCATTAAATAAGCTTTCATAACACTTATCCTAATCAAAGTCTAGCAAGAAATCAACCAAATTTTCTGAGTCATCTACCTCAAATGAAATTTTCTCCATTAACTTCTTATCCTCATTTAGGAGAAAATGGCCTGCATCAGTATTAGAAAGATTAAAGGCATTCACATATAAATAATGCCTTAAAACTTAAAACTTTTAAGGCATGTTGTTGTGGAGAAGATTGGACATGATTCAAAAAAAAAAACCTTAAAACTTTTTCCTAAAAATGATGTAAACTTGTAATGGGAATGAGTCTATGAACTAGATTCACAACGGCATTCTCCTTATTATCGTTCCTTCTAAAGATCAAGTAATAGTAAATATAAACTAAATTATCTCTATAAAATATGAAAATTCATTTAAAAGTAAACTTGTACATACCATGATAAAGCTCTTCGTTGACAACATAAAATAAATATGAACTCCTCCTCTCAGATTAACATCACCCAAGATGTTCTTGTTTTTTCTAGTCTTCTCTCAACAGGTCATTTGCTAGATTCAAGAAAGATGAGTCAATTCTTTCATGAGGAAAAAATAGGATAACCAACCGTTGAGCCACTAAAAATTAAATAAAACTAGTATTAAGCATCCTCGCGTTGCGGCGGAGGCGTAAAACCGTGCCAAATAGCATCAATCAGTACCGCAATGACCACCAACACTGAAGTTGCGGCGTGTTTATGTGAAGAAATTAGACCGAAACGCTAAACATGGAAATTAAAAACTAAGTCGATCTAGGACCCGCACGTTATGGCGCACTTGTCAAACGGGGAAAAACAGACGATGTAAAAACGTTAAACCACACACGCACGTTTCATCATGTTAACTCGCAAAATTTAGAACGAAACGCAAAAAAGTTACACCACAGACGCACGTTGCGATGTGTTAACTCACAAAATTTAGAATGAAGCATAAAGCGAAAAATTTGCGAAAAATGAAAACTACAAAGGACCAAAGTTGAAAGTAAAAAAAGTTGTGAGGATAGATAGCAAAAGATAAAAAGTTTTGGTTAAAAGTAATTTAGTAAATACTTTTGGGGAAAAGTAAAAAAAAATCAATTTTTATTTTGAAAATCTCCTAAAACATTGGGTACAAGACATACGCATAAAAAGTTGTTTATTTATAGTATTTTAGTTTTAATATTGAACTAAAGTCCATCTACCATAAAAAAAAAAAGAAATTGTTTTACCATCATTTTGTACCTTGAATTATATCGGGTTAATTCACCTATTCGGTAATCTTAGTCAGTCCAGGTAGAGTTCTGCACAAAACAAAATATATTCAAGATACTTGCAATATAACTACTAAATTTAACTTCCATAAGATACAACTATTGGAATTGATCAATTAATTCTAGCTTATAGAACAAAAATTCACATAAAAGAAAATTATAAAGTGAAAAAAAATAGCATGGAGTTCAAAATAAGACTATGGGATGTGGTAGGGCTTGGGTTGAGGGTTTGGGTTGACATGTGGCGGAGGTAGGCTCCACCAGACCCTCAAAAAAAATGGGGGTGGGGGTGTGACAAGGCGGCGTGGGGTGACACCATTTTTTAAAATTAAATAACTAAAAAAATACATCTTACTAAACAAATACATCTTACGAAAAAAAATATATTACATTACATTACTAAAAAAAATTACATAACACGTACTAGAAAAAAGTCATTCATCTTCGTTTTCATCGTCGATGTAGTCGAATATAGGAAGCGTCGAAACATGCTCAACCAAATCAGCTCGAAGATTTGAACTTATTTATCTTGACTCGATTAGATTTTTGTTTAGCGCTCTCTCCTCGTTACTAATATCTTCGTTATTTGGCTCGCTCTCCTCGGGATAAAATTCAACCACCGCATGCCTTTCGTCGTCTAAAATCATGTTGTGTAGAATGATGCATGCGTACATCACGTTTCTTATTTTATCTTTTTCATATAATCGACAAGGCATGCTTAATATGACCCACCTTTTGTGTAACAGACCAAACGCTCGCTCGACGTCTTTGCGTGCCCCATTTGAACCTTGTTAAACTTTATTCTTTTTGGATCTAGGATTCCATCTCATGAAAATATTTCACAAAAACAACCCATTCAAGGTAACTTCCATCGACAAGATAGTAACCGTACTTGTATTCAACATCATTTACAATAAAAATGTTCCTTTAGGTCCAACACCATTTACTAGATCATTGAATAGGGAAGAGTGATGAATAATGTTTATATCGTTGTGTGAACCGGGAATACTAAAGAATGCATGCCATATCCAAAGATCTTGTGATGCAACGGCTTCAAGCATCATAGCCGGTGCTCCATGATATCCGCTTGTGTGGGAGCCTTGCCACGCAGTGGGACAAAGTTCCCACTCCCATTTCATATAATCTCAACTCCCTAAGATCCCTGGGAGGCCATGATATTCAGCGTGATGTTCCAAAAGTTGTTGCGTATCGCTAAACGTTGGTTTTCTCAAGTATTTTTTTTTGTATAGTTCAATGATACACGCACAAAAATTGTGAAGACTTTCCCTAGCTACACGGGCCGACATTTTTAAATAGTCGTCCATTATGCCGGAACTACATCCGTAAGCCAATTGTCTTAAAGCGGCCGTAACCTTTTGCCACGTGGTGAATCCTAAATTACCACGTGCATCTGGTCTTTGTCGGAAAAAGTAAAATTATCCTCCAAGTCCTTTGATATTCTAAAAAATAAATTTTTACTCATACGAAAACAATGCCTAAACATTTTTTCATCATACGTTGGTTCAGGTGACAGATAATCGCTTACCAGTAAATCGTTTGTCGTATCGCGTTCACGAAAAAGATACTTCCTCCGTTTGGTTAGGAGTTGGGAAGTCCCTTCTTCTGACTCTTCAACAACAGCTTGCAGAATCGTCGCCACTGTTTCTAATAACAATTCTCCCCCCCCCCCCCCCCCGTCCGATGAGGACGACGAATCGTAACTCTTAGAGGAAGACGAAGACGATTCGCTTGAACTTGAAGAAACCATTGCATGTATTTTATTGGTGGTGGAAATAGGATTTCAAAGTTTGGATAAAAACTAATTAGTATTGTGGGTTTATATAAGGAATAAAAACAATTTTTTTACAAATAGCCGTTGGCCCAACGGCTAGCCCAACGGTATATCAAGCCAGCCACATCATCAGCCAAGACCGCCCCACTCCAGGCCGCTAAACCACGCCAGCGGGGCAACGCCGCTGGCCATGCTGGTTGGGTGTGGCTGCAGCGGCGTTGCTTGGCTAGCCATGCTCTAAACCGCCGCCCACACTCAAAGGTCTAAGAGATCTAAAGAATTTCCTACTTTTTTTGTATTATCATGAAAATAAAAACATATTAAAGATGGAAGGAAAAGAGATTTACAGTACCTTAATTAATATGACTCCACTAATTAAGGATCTCTTGAATTTTCATATGCATCATCGGCGACAAACAACCTAGATTAAATATAAAACTAAATTGATATAAAACTAAATTGATGTAAAAATTAAAAGCTAATTACAGAAGAATGGTACAAAATTGGATATATGAAACTAAATTGATATAAAACTATAAGAGATTTGAAAAGACGAAATCCACTGATTTGAAAAGATGAAATCCACATTACGTTGAATTTTGATGACAAAATTCAAACCTACACAAGCAAAATAGAATCAAAGGCAAGAAATCATACCTTCAATATCGTTAGAAAGTCCACTACAGTGAAAGATCGTTGGTGAGAGCAACGGTGAAGAAAACGACGGAATAAGTCTTGAAATGCGAGAGCAATTGCAGGGATATAGATGCGTTGTAAAGATTAGGGAGATCAAACAGAAAAAGGATCGGCTGAGGCTATGGATGATGTTGTGCGACGTGATATTATGAGGATTTAGAAACTGTGTAGTGGAATGGGGGATTTAGAAGTTTATTTAAGCGGGTTATAAAACGGGTATGGACCCCGCGCCGTCGCCCATATACAAATAACCTTGACCCACTCATTTTCCCGTCCAAATGAATGTGATGAAGCATAATAAACTGCCACATCACCACAAATTTCTTTCATTTATTATATATACTAAATAATAGATAATAGATTTTAATACATCCGCTCTCAAATCCCTTCATTACCAAAACCCTTAAAGGTCTTTACAATGGATTCACATAAAAAATCTAGAGGTGCTGGTTCTAGTAAACGCGGTGCCAGTTCAAGCAAACGCGGATGCCGAATTTCTAGGATGTTTTATTATTAAAAAATGTCATTTTTTAATTTCCGCTTTTTAGTTTAATTTAATTTATGTACCTTTGTTTTCATTTTGAATCAAGTTTTATTTTGTTATTAATATTTGACATTGTTTAAATAAAACTGGCATTAATTACTAGCTAGCGGGTAAGTTAAATACTTTTTGAGTTGACAAGAGATGGTTAGTCGAGGCTAGGGTAAGTACTCTAGAGTGTCCCTTCCTCCCTTAGACCACCCGTAGTGGAATGGGTTTTGGGCGTTTTTTCCTCCAAAAAAACGCCACTTCACACCTGCGTCACCACCCCTAGGGGCGTTTTTATGTTTTTTTGTTGGGTGTTTCCTTAAACACGCCTGATTGAAGAGAGAGTGACCAATGAAATATTTTTGATGGGTTTTTTTTTTTATTTTTTATTTAAATTCAATTTCAATGTCTAATCATTCCAAAGGGCATTTGTTTTACTCACCACTACATCCATTTTTAACTTCAAGCCCCTTTGCTGACTAGGAGCACGTGCCGCTTCATGCCCAAGGGTGGAGCATGTGTTTCACATATGCGCCAAATGCAACATATAAATTATATCAATTAAGGTAAAAAATCAACCATTTTTAGCATTAATGTTGGAAAAGTGTGTTTATTTGTATACTTTTTATTTTCAGAATAAAAAAAGTACAAAAGAAACAAAGTAACAACAAAAACCAACATGAATACAAAATATGGAAAGATAATACACTATGCCAACCCTTCGAGCTTCACCCCCGACCAAAAACAACGAATCAGAAGACAAGCACTGGGTCGTGCATGCTAGGCATGGGGTCGTGCCCCACTCAAGATTCCAGAAAGAAGGAGACAAACAGAAGCAGACAAGAGACAGGGGGTCGTGTCCCATGGACACGGGCCGTGGTCAACTCCCAGATATGCAAATCTTGGATAGTACAGAAAGTATAATGGCCACGGGCCGTGCCGTTGACACACGGGCCGTGCAAGCATCCGGACTGACAAGCTTAATTAATGAAGACAGAGAAGATGGATGACACGGGGCCATGTGAACAGTCTTTTTCTAGCTATAAATAGGGGTGCTTGGTTCCATTTAAATCCATCCCTTGGCAAACCATTTCTCTCTCACTTACCACCACTCCACCACCATCATATACCACAATCATTCAAGTTTAGAGTGTGTAGTAGTCTCGGGATCCAATATTGATCGTAAGAGCCTTTGTCAAACTATGGTCATGCTTTGCTAATCTCTTACATCACTTGGTGAAGAAAAAATCTTTTACGCATTACTTTTGATTTCCAACATTTGGTTAACTTTTTAATTGGGCTTGTATTAATGACTTTAATAACTAGTTTTTTAAATTGAAAGTGAACTTTATTCTATCATTCTGTCATGTTTTTGTTGATTCACTCATTCGTGTCTTTACGCTCTATATAAAGCGCGTTAACTGTCTAGAAGGGGTTAGAAAGGTGGTTTGGGTAAAGTTCTTGCCTCGTTCAGTGTATAGATCCTGCGAGAACTTGATTCAAGTTTATTAGGACTTCCCTTGAGGTAGATAGCATCAAATTGGTGGAAGTAAGAACGACTTGAATCACTTATAAACAAACTACTATTAAAACTTTAAATCAGCCTTGCGGGACTGTATCCCTGCTGACTCAGACCAAGATGGACGAGGGTAGCGTTACCTCCAAAAGAGGGACATGCCACATTTTGCATCAATAACTTACTTAATTATTTTTCAATATACCGGCCTTGCGGGACCGTATCCCTGCTGACTCAGACCAATGTGGATGAGGGTAGCATTGCATCCAAAAGAGGGACATGCCGCTATAACCAAGATAATCTCTTAAAAAACCCAAAGTGCGGATATCTTCAATGGATACATGAAATATGAGTCGGAACCAAATGATTTTATCTTGTTTATTTGTTTCTCTTATTTACTTTATTTTCTTTCCTTATTTTATTTATTAAAAACATTTTCTCAAAGTTTGGGTCGATTGACGATAATCCGGTATTAAAGCTCTTGTGTACTTGGACGATCTCGGTATCTTACCATCACTATACTACGCCAACGATGGGTGCACTTGCTGTAACAACCCGACTTTTTCCGGTTGTTCTATTACTACCATTTAACATTTATAACTATCTTTGTAATCCGAGATTCAACATAATTAATGGATTTATGTTATATCAGAGCCATAACTATAGGAAATTATGTAGAATTGCATGATTCGGCCTAGTCTAGAGTCTAGGAACCTAAAACAGACCTCGACGTATCAATTTATCTCAAATCCGTACGAACTGGCCACTTCGTACGAAATGTGTCTCCCCAAATAGAGAAGGTGCACTTCGAACGAATTAGACAATTCGCACGAAGTGGGCACTTCGTACGAAGTGTACAAACTCACGATCGAAAACAAACAAATTTACTCCTATTTTGTTTCTGATCTAGCCCTGTTCACTAAACCGCATATGCTTTTCCTAAAGCTACCACAATACACGCTTGAAGAGACTCGTATAACACTAACGAGTGATTGTGTCGAGATTAGGTATGAAAACTGAGAACTCTCGATAAGATTGCTCAATCCCCGTATGACTCTCTGCACGAGATTCTTTCGTTGAGTTAGGAGTGATACCCGCATCTCAACGGAGATCTCCACCTCTATCTTGTGGTTATTCTTACCACATATATGGTACGAAGTTATTAAGTTAGGGGTGAAACCTGCATCTTAATAACTAGTTCCACTCCTCGAATTTCAAACTCACCAAAGTCTTGATTGTTTCGCAAGTTTGGAACCCGTAGTAACCAGAAGGGTGATGTCGTTAGCCGCGGGCGGTGAGAGCATTTACCTATTAGGCCAAAGCGTGTGTCCAAACTCAGAGGAGTAGTCGAATCACTTTGGGTAGTCAACGTCTCAAAACCCAGGACACTCCAAATTGTTTTAAGCCTACAACCGCCGAATTTTCGCATCATCGAACCTTTATTGTGATTATATGTTTTAAATAGTGAAATTTTAATTTTTACGCTTTATCGATTTATCACTTTTCGCTCAATGAACGTACGCACAACTTGCACAGCCCTCGCAACCTAAAACGCTAACTAAGCCACAATCAAACTAATCGCATAACTATCACACGCGCATGACCCCATACGCTAAACCGCTCGCCTCATACGCTGCATTACTCGCTGATTATATATATATATATATATAATATATATATATATATATATATATATATATATATATAATATATATATATATAAGCGTAAGGTTATAGCTACGAAACACACATCTCATACGCGCTATGCATGATTTAATGAAGGTGAATACGTGCAAAATATGTGCTTACGTGCTTAGGTGATTATGTGCTTATGTGCCTATGTGCTTATGTGGATACGTGTTTACGTGATTCTGTGTGAATAATAATAATAAAATGTATTGTGTAAACGCAAAACTTTTAAACAAAACCCATTATAATCGAATCTCATCCAATTTCTGTCTTTAGATGGCTTCCATGGGATCTCACACTCGCCGCACTGCCCAAAGGAACAACGCTGACAAGCGCATCGCTTCTCTCGTGGCCATGGAAATGGCCAAGGTGATCCCTCAAATCGTCAGCGAAATCCAGGCTGCTGGGAGCAACTCCTCTGTCGATTCGAAGGTCGACACACCAAAGGCCCCGTTCAGCTTCAAACAGTTTAAGTTATGTGGTCCAATGACCTTCACAGGGGAAGAAGGTTCAAGCAAGATGTTTCCATGGTTTGATGCAATTGAGGTCACTTTCCGCCAAAGCGGATGTCCAGAGAACCTTCGCACCGTCAATGCTACTGTGTGTTTTTCAGTCGAGGGCACTCGACTGGTGAACCGCCGAGCGCAACAGGCACGGAAACGACTCAGCCTATGGGCTCTCATGGGAGGAACTCAGGGAGTTGATGATTAAAGAATTCTGCCCTCCCCACGAAGTTCAGAAGCTGGAAAATGAGTTTTGGGATATCATACAGGTGGGAGGTGATATCGCAGGTCTTACCGCCGGATTCAAACAGTTGAGTATTATCTGCCCAGGTCAAGTGGATACCATCGAGAAAGCCATCAAAAAGTATCTCCGTGCTCTCCCCTACTGTGTTGCAGACTTTGTTCAAGCAGCGAGACCAACCACTATTGAGGAGACTTACCAACTCGCAGCCGAGATCAACCACAAACGAGTCTTGGCTGGAGCTTTCAAAGTCTCAACCAAGAACCTCAGTCAGGCTACTATTGAGCCAAGCCCCGACACCACAGCGTCTCAAGCCTCCAAAGCAAACAGCCAGACCCGCAAGCGAAGGAACACCAGCAAGAATAACGCAACAGTTGCACAACCGACTCACCAGTCTCACCAGCTTACTGCTCCCAACGCACCTCCTGCTAAGCGTGTGTATACTGGTCCTCATCCTTTGTGCCCTAAGTACACTTATCATCACGCGGTTGGAGACAACTGCCGCTTTTGTGTGAACTGCAACATCTATGGTCACTACACTGTCAGCTATCGTTCAGGCCCTCGCCAGCAAGCTCCTCAGCCTCTCATAGCACTGCCAACTCCACCTCACGCTGCTCAAGTTAACCCAGTCCTCAAGCAACCGTTGCTAATACACGTGCTTGCTACACTTGTGGCGATCCCAGCCACTTCAGCAACGTCTGCCCGCATCGCATTGTGATACAAGAACCGCAGCAACAGCAGAAACCTCAGCCACAACCACCACATCCACAACAGCAGCAACAACCACCAGGCTGTGCGTGGAAGAGCTTTCAACATCAACCACCGCCAGGCTCAGAATGACAACAATGTTGTAAATGGTACGTTCCTTGTTAATGGTATTTATGCTGCTTTCTTATTTGATACTGGAGCCGATAACTGTTTTGTATCGTTTGAATTCGAAAAACTTTTAATATGTAAACGCGCTAACCTCCCAAAGACCTTCGACATCGAAATCACGATCGGAAGAACCATTACCGTTAACTCCGTTTTACGTGATTGTAGTCTCGAACTCAACAATCACAACTTTCTGATCGATCTCATACCTATGCAATTAGGTAGTTTTGATGTCATAGAAGGCATGGATTTCCTTCACGAAAACCGTGCCGAATTCGTTTGTTTTGATAAAATGATTCGCTTTCCACTTCTTAGCGGTGATCAACTACATTTCTACGTTGAGAAAACACTCAAAGAAGTTGATGCTTATGTCGTGTGTTCAAGCGAACAAGTACCTGCGTAAGCAGTACGTCGCCTTCCTAGCCCATATCGTGAAACCGGAGAACGAGAAGAAAACCTTGAAAGACGTACCCATTGTTTGTGACTTTCCTAAAGTTTTTCCCGACGATTTACCTGGTTTACCCCTACCCGTGATGTCGAGTTTTGTATTGATTTAGTCCCTGGTGCTACAACCCGTCGCTAAAGCTCCCTATCGCCTTGCACCATCCGAAATGCGCGAGCTATCTAGCCAACTTCAAGACTTACTTGATAAAGGCTTCATACGCCCGAGCAGTCGCCATGGGGCGCACGGTGAAGACAAAGGATGGATCGTTCCGAATGTGCATCAATTATAGGGAACTTAACAAGCTTTCGATCAAAAGCCGCTACCCTCTTCCTCGAATCGATTATTTGTTTCACCAACTCCAAGGTGCTACTTGTTTTTCAAAGATTGATTTACGTTCCAGATATCATCAGCTAAGTGTACATGAGCAAGACATTCCGAAAACTGCCTTTCGTACTCATTACGGCCATTATGAATTCGTGGTCATGCCTTTTGGACTCACAAACGCACCCGCGGTTTTAATGGACTTGATGGACCGTGTGTGCAAAGCCTTCTTGGATCGTTTCGTCATTGTTTTTATTGATGATATTCTTATCTACTCAAAGTCGAGAGCCGAACACGCACGACATCTTCGTTTAGTTCTCGAACTTCTCCAAGGAAATCGTCTTTACGCCAAATTCTCCAAGTGCGAATTTTGGCTTAAGGAAGTTCAATTCCGCGGTCATATCATTAACGACCAAGGCATTCATGTCGATCCCGCAAAGATAAAAGCTGTTAAAAGTTGGCATACTCCAAAGAATCCGTCTGAAATTCGTTCTTTTCTTGGATTGGCGGGTTACTACCATCGATTCATCGCCGACTTTTCAAAGATCGTTGTATCCCTTACCTCTTTAACTCATAAGGGTAAACCTTTTGTTTAGGGTTCCAAACAGGAGAAAGCCTTTCAGACTCTCAAGCGAATGCTTTGTGCCGCTCCTGTTCTCACACTTCCCGATGGAAACGACGATTTTGTTTTTTATTGCGATGCCTCTAACCTAGGTCTCGGATGTGTTCTCATGCAACGAGACAAGGTTATCGCGTATGCGTCTCGACAACTCAAAATCCATGAGAAGAACTACACTACCCACGATCTCGAGCTTGGTGCAGTTGTTTTTGCGTTAAAGATATGGCGACACTGCCTTTACGGTACCAAGGGTACGGTCTTCACCGACCATAAGAGCTTACAACATATCTTTAGCCAGAAAGAACTGAACATGCGCCAGCGCAGATGGGTTGAACTTCTCAACGACTATGATTGTGAGATACGCTACCATCCTGGCAAAGCAAACGTCATAGCCGATGCTCTCAGTCGACGCAGCTATGTGTATAGCATTCATGACATTCAAGCCCTGAATGAACTTGAAACCTTGATTCGCGAAACACAACACGCATGTTTCATTGAGAATACCTTGTCTGAGGAAATGAAATGTGGGGCTTAAACCCAGGTAGAGAATAAATCTAACAGTAAGTATTACTTTCTCAATCACATTTGGATCCCTAGCTGCAATAACCTTCGAGAGTTATTGATGATCGAAGCCCATAAATCCCGATATTCCATTCACCCCGGTGCTGACAAGATGTACCAGGACCTTCGTTCCAGGTATTGGTGGTGGGGCATGTAAAAGGATATCACTCTGTACATTTTGAAATGCTTAACTTGTGCGAAAGTTAAAGTCGAACATCAATGACCCCTGGCTTACTCGAACAACCCAATATCCAGATGTGGAAATGGGAGAGTATAGCTATGGATTTCATTACAAAACTCCCTCGCATCACTTTTGGTCACGATAGCATTTGGATTATCGTCGATCGTCTCACGAAATCTGCTCACTTTATTCCGATACGAGAAGACTATAAGGTTGAACGATTAGCACAAATCTATATCCATGAAGTTATTTTTCGACACGGGACGCCTCGTGACATCATCTCTTACCGCGATGGTCGCTTTACTTCACGTCTTGGGAGACATTCCAATCTGTGCTAGGTACTACTCTTAATCTCAGTACCGCATTCCATCCTCAGACCGACGGTCAGACTGAGCGTACGATCTGCACCCTTGAAGACATGCTTCGATCGTGTGTCATAGATTTTGGTGGTAAGTGGGATACGCATTTACCTTTAATAGAGTTTTCGTACAATAACAGTTATAATACTAGTTATCACACCCCAACCGATGGCGGAAACATCGGGGTTAGTGGTACTAGGCGACCAGATTGTCTCACGAGAAATTTTCATAACACTATTGTAACGCCTCGCGTTTTGATACTTTCTATTTATAGCAAGCTCACGTTGTATTTCTAATTTGGGAAACGTTGTATCTTGTAATCATTCTTCGTTGTAAACCATTGTAATCCGAGACTTGAATCATAATGAAAATTCATATTTTATTCATGTTATACTTAATCATAAACAGTTTATACTCATACATTCAAACATGTAACGCATAATTGTGATATTCATAAAACGTGTGAAGAACTTGCAAATACGTGACATACATACATTATACGATACTATACATGATACATATATACAATTATACTTGCTCATACTTATTGTTGCGATAAACTGACTTAAAACCCCCTAAAATGCACTTTTTATGCTTAAAAACACCCCAAACCCCTAAATATAAACCCATGGGGCTAAATTGACAAAACTGAAACTTATCCCAGCTTCTCGCGGGCCGCCAGCGTGTACCCCTTCCCTTCTCGCAGCCCGCCAGCTGTCTGTTTCGGCAGAATGTTGTTTAAGCTCATGGATTGGTCAATTTTGGTGCACAAGGATTGTGCTTCTTGCATTAATCACCCACCTAACTAACCCTAATCACCTCCTATAAAACCCAACCCATTCCACACTTCCTCCACTTTACAAACACTCTAATCTCACTCTCTAAACACTTGAAATCAGTTGGTAAACTCAGAAATTGAGCAGAAAGTTCAAAGCTCTCAAAGTGAGTTCTAGCTCACTTCTACTTCACCTTTCTCATTGTTTCTTCTTCCTTAGCACTTGGGACACCTCTAGGATTGTTTCCTTAGGTTCTTCCATGGAAAACCTAGATGGAACTCTTTTATATTGAGGTTTAAGTGCAAGAAATTCCCTGTTTTAAAACAAACTTTTCCAAAACTTATGTTTACTTCAAACCATCCTAGTGTTCTTGAGCTTCTAATCAATCTTGTGATTAAGGAGACTAACCTAGGTTGTTATACATGTAAATAAGAGTGTTAAACACTCCACACTTTCTGTTTTCATAGAGCTTTTTGCTCACAAGTGATGCAAGGTTAAGACTTGTTCATGTGTGTCCACCTTGGTTAGCTTGGGCTATCCTAAACCTTTTGAGACCACACATCACTTGATGTTTTTCATCAAGATCCCAAGTTAGTTTGATAGACCTAAAGTTTCACAACCCCACATAGTCGTTGACCATTGTCCTCGTGTGCTCTTCGGGTTGACTTACACTTGGCTACTTGGTATCTAGATGACACCATATTTACATTTTGTACATTATGTTCTTGAACCCTCCTTGTCACCTATGGTGACTCGTGTAGTGGTGAACAAACCTAGAGGTTCCTAAGTTGATGGTTAATCCTCCCACCTCCTACTTGACTTACTTGATTCAAGAGGTACCAAAGTGGATGAATTATCATCGCACCTCTTACATGACTATAGGACTATTATGTAATATGAACTAAACAATAAACATAGAAACCGAACCCTTGATAAATGACTAAGTGAATCATTCGTTAAGTTATTAAGTTTCGACGCTATTGTATGTAATTCCTTGTCACGATTCTAATAGGTCTTGAACCTATGAAAACACATTCAATCCTTATGGATTTGCTATAGTGTCGTTGACAAGTGCTATGTCTAGTAACTGTTTTTCATGTTATAATACTTTTCCATACATTATTCTTACATTTACCCGAATACTCCAAATCCACCGTTAACTCGTTACTCATACGCCTCCTTTCCTCTTGTAGGATAACTCGGCGTTTCCTCCCACGGACCAACATCTTCACGGAATTGTTCAAGTGTAGAAAAGACCCAAAAACAAACCGTGAGTATACTCGAATCCCCCTTTACGTTTAACCACTTTTGGGGTGTAACATGTTTACGTATCAAAACAACACTAAACTTATGCTTTATTACTTGCACATAACAATCCATTATACATGAACGCTTGATACTTATGTGATGCTTATACTAGGGATTGAACGTATGTGATACTATAGACATTAGCTTATTTTGAGGCTCCATTTGACATGTATAGCGTAAGGAGTAATGCACCGCCTGTGAACGTTGGTCATGTTGAATTATTTATACTAGTTGCGTAAACAGAGGGTTGACTTGAAATATCAAATGCCTAGTGTATGCTCGTATGTATTCTTGTTGCCATGTGGATTTGTTTAAACCTATGCTTATACTTATACTATACTCAAACTTGTATACTCGCATTTGCTTTTGCATTGAACTCGTATTTTAAACATGTTACAGGATGAGAAGATGATGCTATGAAAAGAAGTAGCGATTGACGCTAGATACACACATAGACGTTAGGTTTATTAATGATGTATCAATTTTGTTATGTTATTGTTACTCAAATTTGTTGTATTTTCTGAATTATGTCGTACTTGATGGTTTATTATGAAATGAAGTTCTGTTTAATTAAATATTGTCACGAAATAGCGTTATGAAGTCTCTTGCAATCATGTTTTTCTCTCACTCTGATGTTTCCGCCATCGGTTGGGGTGTGACAGATTGGTATCAGAGCCATAACTATAGGGAATTAGGTAGAATTGCCATGTTCGACCTTGTCTATAGTTCTAAGTACCCGTTTTGACCATTCTTCTTTATGCTTAAAATATTATGCTTCCTACTTTGCTTCTTTCTCTTCCCTTTGGTCTTAATACATTTTTACAATGTCTTTCCTAAGACATTCTTACACAATACACGTTTGGACGCTTGAAGACACTCGTAATACAAACGAGACGACTTCACTAAAATAGGTGTGAAAACCGCAATTTGGTGAACGACTATCAATCCGCTGTTCTTGTTATTTTGCACGAAATTACGCCATTAAGCTAGGAGTGAAATCCACAACTTAATGGAAAATTTCCAATTCAAACTCTAGTGGACCCTTACCAACGAATCGGAATTTGCTCTTCGTTTTGGTAAGTGCCAACCACACTTAGGATACGGAATCTTCAAGTTAGGGGTGAAACCCGCACCTTGTCGATTAAGTCCCATTCCTTGAGTTTCGCTCTCGCCAACGTCTCGATTTTCCAATCGATTAGATACGTGTAGTAACTGGAAAGGTGAAATACCGTTAGTCGCTTCTCGATGAGAGTATTTTACCTAGAGGCCAAAGCACGTTCCTCTAATTCGAAAGGACTTCGATTCACTTTGGAATTATCGACGATTCTCTACCCGAATCATTCCCATGTTTTATAAGCCTTTTCGTTTTTATGTGACTCAATTTTTATGCGTTTTAATACTTGTTACCTTGTTCGTTTCAAACCGCTACACACTTCGCACGTTTATCCCAATCCAAAAACAATAATAATCCTCGTGAATAAACTAAAATTTATACTCTTTATACACAATTATACGTGTTTATACATGCCATACGTGTTAAATTCATGCTACATATGTGAACTAATGTGACACACCATGCTTATATGCTTATACATGCCAAACTTATTTTACATTATGATCAAGTCTCATCATTTCCTTTCCCTTCGAACTTCTAGATGGCATCTCCAAGCTCATCCAGTGAACACAAGAAGAGCAAGAAGGACTCCCGTTCCAACTCCAAGAAATAACTCGCTAACATTGTCGCTGAGCAAATGGCCGACCATATATTCCGAATTATGCCTGATATCGTTAGTAAGATCCAATCGAACACTGAATCACTTCATGGTTCAGTCGACTCCAAGGTGGAGAAACCCAAGCCACAATTCCTTTTCAAGCACTTCATTGCTTGTAAACCCTTAGAGTTTACAGGTAAGGATGGCGCGACAGCATTGTTGACATGGTTCGAAGACATGGAACTCGCGTTCCGTCACAGTGGCTGCCCCGACGACCTGCGTACCCAAAATGCCACGGGGGTGTTCCGATCGAGAGCTCTGATTGGTGGACCTCCGAACGCAGCACTCGAGGGGATGATGCAGCCCACGCTTTGCCATGGGCCGAGTTGAAGAAGATCATGAGAGAGAGTTTTGCCCTCCTCATGAGCTTAGGAAGCTAGAACAAGAATTTTGGTACCTCAAGCAAAATGGGGACGACAACGAGGGCCTAACCACTCGTTTCAAACAGCTTAGCATCCTTTGCCCCACCCAGGTTGATACCACTGAGAAGGATATCAACAAATACATCCACTGCCTACCCGATTCTTTCATGAACCTCGTGGAAGCTGCCTTTCCAGCAACCGTCAAGGAAACCTTTCGCTTAGCCGCCCGTTTGAATAGTAACCACGTTGAGCGCCGAAATGTCACGAAAGCAGCATCGAAGCACGCTCACCAAGCCACTACTAATACCACCACCGCTGAACCATCACTCACCCAAACCAAAAAGGGAAACAACAGGAACAGGAAGCGGAAGGCTTCTGTTTAGAACTGTGCGGTTGTTACTCCACCAAACCATCAACCCCTTCAGACCGTTGCAGCCATTACCCCTACCAACCCTCAAGCACCAAGATTGGGCTACATTGGGTCTCATCCCAATGTAACACCTGCTCACACTATCATCCCACTGGCACCCCATGTCGCAAATGTGCCCAATGCCAAAGATTTGGGCATTTTGCTAGCCAATGTCGCAGCAACCCCCAAACCCAAACCAACCAAGCCATCATGTGTAACCCTACTCAAACTCATCCCCAGAATGCTCCTGTGCGAGCATGTTTTAAATGCGGTGATCCGAATCATCTTGCTAACGTCTGCCCTCAGCGCAGCGCCAATCAGCAACGCCAGCAACAGCAACAGCAGCCTGAGCCTGCAAAGGGATGAGATTTTATGCTCACTTCAGCTCAAGCTCAAAGTTCGAACGACGTCATCACTGGTACGTTCTTTGTTAACTATGCTTATGCTTCATGTCTATTTGATAAAGGCGCTGATAAGAGTTTTGTGTCGATTGAATTTGAACCATTAATCCTTTCACTGTCGAAGTCGCTAATGGCAAAACCATCACCGTCGATTCCGTTCTTTCTGGATGCTCTTTGATTCTTAACGACCATACTTTCTCCATTGATCTCATCCCCATGCAAATGGGAAGTTTCGACATCATAGTAGGTATGGATTGGCTTATGCGAGTTCGTGCCGAAGGTGTTTGTTCTAAAAAGTTCATTCGTCTTCCTCTTCCTCAAGGCGATTCTCTACACGTCTATAGTTAAAAACATTCTAAAGGTCTCAAACTTATGTCGTGCATCAAATCGAACAAGTACTTACGCAAGGAGTACTTTGCCTTTCTCGCCCACGTTGTGGAAAAGAAAGACAAAGGTCCAAGCCTAAGTGACGTTCCTGTCGTCTGCGATTTTCCTTCTGTTTTCCTAGAGGATCTTCCTGGCCCTCCGCCTCCTCGAGCAGTCGATTTTCGTATTGACCTCATTCCTGGCGCAACTCCTGTTGCGAAAGTCCCTATCGTCTAGCACCTTCGGAGATGCAAGAGCTATCAAGCCAACTTCAAGAACTTCTTGATAAAGGCTTTATACGCCCTAGTACTTCTCCTTGGGGCGCTCCCGTTCTCTTTGTCAAAAAGAAAGATGGATCATTTCGAATTTGTATTGACTATCGTGAGCTCAACAAGCTTACAGTCAAGAACCGCTATCCACTTCCTTGTATTGATGATCTATTCGATCAATTGCAAGGCGCAACATGCTTTTCAAAGATCGATCTTCGTTCAGGTTATCATCAACTTCGAGTTCTCGAAGAAGATGTACCCAAAACGCTTTTCGCACACGATGCGGACATTACGAGTTCGTAGTCATGCCCTTTGGTTTGACGAACGCACCCGTGTTCATGGATTTGATGAATCGCGTGTGTAAACCCTTCCTTGATTGCTTCGTAATCATTTTCATCGACTATATTCTCATCTACTCCAAAACGAAAGAAGAGCATGGACGACATTTACGTCTCATTCTTCAGCTTTTGCAAACCGAACGTCTTTATGCCAAATTCTCCAAGTGTGAATTTTGGCTAAAGGAGGTTCAGTTTCTAGGTCACACCGTCAATGAACTAGGTATTCATGTTGACCCTGCAAAGATAGAAGCTGTGAAGAATTGGATCGCACCTAAGTCGCCTTCTGAAATTCGTTCGTTTCTTGGCCTAGCTGGGTACTATCGCCGCTTCATCTCAAACTTCTCGAAGATTGCCGTTCCTTTGACCTCGTTGACTCAAAAAGATAAGCCTTTTGTTTGGGGTCCCGAACAAGAGGAATCTTTCCAAACGCTCAAGGACATGCTTTGTAATGCTCCTATCCTCACTCTCCCTGATGGGAACGACGACTTTGTCGTGTATTACGATGCCTCTAACCAGGGTCTTGGTTGCGTTCTCATGAAACAAGACAAAGTAATCGCTTAGCGTCAAGGCAACTCAAAATACATGAGAAAAAATACACTACTCACGACCTTGAACTTGGTGCAGTTGTTTTTGATTAAAGATTTGGCGACACTACCTTTATGGTACAAAGTGTACGGTCTTCACTGACCACAAGAGCCTACAACACATCTTTGATCAAAAGGAACTCACATGCGTCAACGCCGTTGGGTAGAATTGTTGAACGACTACGACTGTGACATTCGCTACCATCCTGGTAAAGCGAATGTTGTGGCCGATGCACTTAGTCGTAAGACTCATGTTATGAGTTTTGTTGCCACCAAATTGTGAAGAACCTTCTTGATCTAATTCGCGACGCCCAACATTCAGTTATGAACGAAGGCTACCTCGAGTCTGAGCTAAATACTGGTGATCAGCGTCATTCGCTGCTAAGGCTGATGAAATCTTCTATTTTAATAATCGCATGTGGAAACCTGATCTTAATTCTCTTCGTACCACTTTGATGGATGAAGCTCATAAATCTCGATACTCCGTTCATCCTGGAGCTGATAAGATGTACCATGATTTGCATGCGTCCTATTGGTGGCCTGGAATGAAACGTGAAATCGCTCTCTACGTGTCCAAATGCCTTACGTGTTCCAAGGTTAAGGCAGAACATCAACGCCCCTCTGGCTTGCTCGAGCAACCCGATATTCCTATTTGGAAATGGGAGAGCATTGCCATGGATTTCATCACAAAATTGCCTCATACTACTTCTGGTCACGATAGCATCTGGGTTATCATCGATCGTTTAACCAAATCCGTGCACTTTCTAGCCATTCGTGAAGATTATAAAGTCGAGAAATTGGCTCAAATCTACACGAGTGAAATCATTAGTCGTCATGGTACTCCTCTCGATATTATTTCTGATCGCGATGCTCGTTTTACTTCTCGCCTCTGGCAAACCTTTCAGACCGCCCTTGGCACTCGTCTTAATCTCAGCACTGCTTTTCATCCTCAAACTGATGGTCAAACCGAGCGCACGATCTAAACTTTGAAGGATATGCTTCGATCTTGCGTAATCGATTTTGGCGGTAATTGGGATCCACACTTACCTTTGGTTGAATTCTCGTACAACAATAGTTATCACGCCAGTATTCAAATGGCTCCATTTGAAGCTTTGTATGGTCGCAAGTGTCGTTCGCCTATTTGTTGGCATGAGATCGGAGATGTTCAGATCACTGGTCCCGAATTAATACAAGAGACATCGGACAAGATCCTACAGATTCGTGACAACTTACTCAAATCCTGAAGCCGACAAAAGACGCAAGCCCTTGGAATTTAACGTAGGAGATCATGTACTTCTCAAGGTTTCACCTTGGAAAGGTGTTGTCCGTTTTGGTAAGAAAGGCAAACTCGCTCCTCGCTACGTAGGTCCTTTCAAAATTCTCGAGAGGATTGGCAAGGTAGCGTATCGACTAGATCTACTCAAACGCTCAACATTGTTCATCCCGTTTTTCATGTTTCAAATCTAAAGAAGTGTCTAGCTGAAGAAGGATGCTTGAAGATCTTCAAATCAATGATACGTTGCACTTTGTGGAAAAACCGGTCAAAATCATGGACCGAAGCATCAAGCAACTAAGGCGCAGTCGAATTCCTATCGTTAAGGTTCGATGGGAAGGAAAACGTGGCGCTGAGTATACTTGGGAACTCGAGAGTGATATGAAGACCAAGTATCCGCATCTCTTCGTTGCATCTTCCTAAATTTCGGGACGAAATTTCCTAAAGGAGGGGAGACTGTAACGCCTCGTGTTTCGATACTTTCTATTTATAGTAAGCTCACGTTATTTCTATTTTGGGAAACGTTGTATCTTGTAATCATTCTTCGTTGTAAACCATTGTAATCATAGATTTGAATCATAATGAAAATTCATATTTTATTCATGTTATACTTAATCATAAACATTTTATACTTATACATTCAAACATGTAACGCATACTTGTGATATTCATAAAACGTGTGAAGAACTTGCAAATACGTGACACACATACATTATACGATACTTATACATGATACATATATACAAATTATACTTGCTCATACTTATTGTTGCGATAAACTGACTTAAAACCCCCTGAAAATGCACTTTTTATGCTTAAAAACACCCCAAACCCCTAAATATAAACCGCAGGGGGCTAAATTGACAAAAATGAAACTTATCCCAGCTTCTCGCAGGCCGCCAGCGTGTCCCCCTTCCCTTCTCACGGCCCGCCAGCTGTCTGTTTCGGCAGAATGTTGTTTAAGCTCATGGATTGGTCAATTTTGGTGCACAAGGATTGTGCTTCTTGCATTAATCACCCCCTAACTAACCCTAATCACCTCCTATAAAACCCAACCCATTCCCACACTTCCTCCACTTTACAAACACTCTAATCTCACTCTCTAAACACTTGAAATCAGTTGGTAAACTCAGAAATTGAGCAGAAAGTTCAAAGCTCTCAAAGTGAGTTCTAGCTCACTTCTACTTCACCTTTCTCATTGTTTCTTCTTCCTTAGCACTTGGCACACCTCTAGGATTGTTTCCTTAGGTTCTTCCATGGAAAACCTAGATGGAACTCCTTTATATTGAGGTTGAAGTGCAAGAAATTCCCTGTTTTAAAACAAACTTTTCCAAACTTAGGTTTACTTCAAACCATCCTAGTGTTCTTGAGCTTCTAATCAATCTATTAAGGAGACTAACCTAGGTTGTTATACATGTAAATAAGAGTGTTAAACACTCCAAACTTTCTGTTTTCATAGAGTTTTTAGCTCACAAGTGATGCAAGGTTACGACTTGTTCATGTGTGTCCACCTTGGTTAGCTTGGGCTATCCTAAACCTTTTGAGACCACACATCACTTGATGTTTTTCATCAAGATCCCAAGCTAGTTTGCTAGACCTAAAGTGTCACAACCCCACATAGTCGTTGACCATTGTCCTCGTGTGCTCTTCGGGTTGACTTACACTTGGCTACTTGGTATCTAGATGACACCATATTTACATTTTGTACATTATGTTCTTGAACCCTCCTTGTCACCTATGGTGACTCGTGTAGTGGTGAACAAACCTAGAGGTTCCTAAGTGATGGTTAATCCTCCCACCTCCTACTTGACTTACTTGATTCAAGAGGTACAAAGTGGATGAATTATCATCGCACCTCTTACATGACTATAGGACTAATTATGTATATGAACTAAACAATAAACATAGAAACCAAACCCTTGATAAATGACTAAGTGAATCATTCGTTAAGTTATTAAGTTTCGACGCTATTGTATGTAATTCCTTGTCACGATTCTAATAGGTCTTGAACCTATGAAAACACATTCAGTCCTTATGGATTTGATATAGTGTCGTTGACAAGTGCTATGTCTAGTGACTATTTTTCATGTTATAATACTTTTCCACACATTATTCTTACATTTACCCGAATACTCCAAATCCACCATTAACTCGTTACTCATACGCCTCCTTTCCTCTTGTAGGATAACTCGGCGTTTCCTCCCACGGACCAACATCTTCACGGAATTGTTCAAGTGTAGAAAAGACCCAAAAACAAACCGTGAGTATACTCGAATCCCCCTTTACGTTTAACCACTTTTGGGGTGTAACATGTTTACGTATCAAAACAACACTAAACTTATGCTTTATTACTTGCACATAACAATCCATTATACATGAACGCTTGATACTTATGTGATGCTTATACTAGGGATTGAACGTATGTGATACTATAGACATTAGCTTATTTTGAGCCTCCATTTGACATGTATAGCGCTATAGGAGTAACGCACCGCCTGTGAACGTTGGTCATGTTGAATTATTTATACTAGTTGCGTAAACAGAGGGTTGACTAGAAATATCACATGCCTATTGTATGCTCGTATGTATTCTTGTTGCCATGTGGATTTGTTTAAACCTATGCTTATACTTATACTATACTCAAACTTGTATACTCGCCTTTGCTTTTGCATTAAACTCGTATTTTAAACATGTTACAGGAAGAGAAGATGATGCTATGAAAAGAAGTAGCGATTGACGCTAGATACACACATAGACGTTAGGTTTATTAATGATGTATCAATTTTGTTATGTTATTGTTACTCAAATTTGTTGTATTTTCTGAATTATTTCGTACTTGATGGTTTATTATGAAATGAAATTCTGTTTAATTAAATATTGTCACGAAATAGCGTTATGAAGTCTCTTGCAATCATGTTTTCGTCTCACTCTGATGTTTCCGCCATCGGTTGGGGTGTGACAACTATTCAATCAACAATATTTTAGCATCTAATATCCCATACTATTAAACAATACGTCATCAACAATGTCACGAAATACATAATTTTCTCATAAAACAATAAGGTTCGATATCCCCTAGATTTTATTACAAACCATTCTAAACAAAACAAAATAAACAAAACAACTAAGCTCGGCTATCCAAAGCATCCGATAAGCTAAATCATCAACCTGTTACATATGTTAAAATACAAGTCAATATAATTAAGTAAAGGTGAGCATACAGGTTTAAGTACTACTAACATAATAGAGAAAGCGTTCGCGAAATAGTCTAACTACATATCATGATACACCAAACACATCACACAGATAAACATAGGCTTATTTCTCATGCTAACTACCGTGAGAAGGCTTGCACGTCCATCCTAACTAGACCCCGTCGGGTGTTAGCCACACTATAGTACCATACTAGCTAAGGGCAAGTTAACAAAAATAAGTCCTAGTCACATGTTTCTAGTATCACGTATTGAGCATATATAATCAGATTATTGCGTGTCATAAACAATTTAATTTGTGAAGTGATTTTGGTAATGGAACATATGTAACACCCAAAAAGTGCGTTAAAGCGAAAACGGGTCAAGTATACTCACTGTGGGTGCGTTTAGGTAAGATGAGGGACCTGAGAAGAGTCGGGAAGTGCGCCGATCAGCCTGTAAACGAACAGAAGTGCATCAGTCTTCCGAATTACTAAACGGTTAAGTTTGAGTTGAACAGTAGGCAAGTTCGGCTAAACTTGTATGTAAACATACAAGTTCGAGCGAACTTGTATAAACCTTCTAAGTTGTGAGTCAAGTTCCGGCGAACTTGCAAGAAGTGTTGCCTAAAGAGTCAAGTTCGGCGAACTTGTATAGTTTCTCAAGGAACTATGCAAGTTCGGTCGAACTTGTAAGGGATTGGTAACTGAAAAGTCAAGTTCGGGCGAACTTGTATAGTTCTTAAGAAACTATGCAAGTTCGGTCAAACTTGTAAGGATTCTGGTGGGAGGAGACTCAAGTTCGGTCGAAGACCCAGATGGGTGCAAGTTTGGTCGAACTTGACCTAGGTGCTGGTGATTCTTGAGCGAACTTGATGTTTTCGGGTCCAAAATCTTGTGTTTTCGCGTCGTTTGCTGAGGAAATCGAGTGCTCATCCCTCCAACCTTAAGCCACCGAGTAAAACTTAGGCTAGAGAGGTCTTTTAGGAGCGAACTTATCCATTTTACAGAAACTCGGGCTAATCCGGACGAACTTGGTGGTTCGTATGGGTTAATCCAGTTTGTGTAAGGTGACGATTTCGTCCTTGTGCTTCCGGATCTGAGATCTAGCTTCCACAACGCCTCATTCCACTCAAAAGTGAACGAAACATACGTCGTTAGTCTGAAAATGGTGTAAAAATCAAGGATTTAAAAGGTTTTGCACAGAAGTTTTGATGGAAAAAGATGAAGATTTTCGTAAAAAGAAGAGATTTGATGAAAACGAAGGCAATGCCTTGTGCAAAATTGTTGTAAAACATTGTTGAACATCATTGTAGTTGAAATCGGGTTGATTCTTACTTAGAAAACAGAGGGCTTTGGGTTTCGGGAGCTCTGCCGAAGTTGCAGCAAGTTCAAATGAGATAATGGAGCTGAGTATTTATAGGTGAAGGCAAAAATGAGAGCTGGGGAGGTAAAGTTCGGTCGAACTTGCATGAATTTCATGCAAGTTCGGGCGAACTTAGGTGAGATTTAGAGGGTTTTAGCCAAGTCCGGCCGAACTTGCTGATTCCCTTAAGAATCAGAGCAAGTTCGAGCGAACTTGAGGGAAGTTTGAGGATTATGAGTTGGCTAGTCAAGTTCGGCCGAACTTGGTATCACCAAGTTCGAGCGAACTTGACCCAAATGTTGGGTTTTCTTTGTTTGTTTCGCGTTAAGAGCTCGTTTGGCGATTCGGTTCGTATTAGTTAGTTATATTAAGCGTTATGATTGATATAGTAGTGCGATTTAGCGATTTGAGCGTGCGAGAGCGATGCGATAGCGATTGTAATCATAACCATAAACACACATAACACATAAGTAACATAAAACTATATAATTAATTGAGATTAGCGATGCGATGAGGTTAGCGATGCGATTTAATAAGCGATTAGATGCGATATATCATACATAATCATAATTAATTAACATAAACTTTTCTAATAAACGAATCTCGAGATTTACAAGGATAGATACAGTCGATAATACAAGAAAAAGATAACAACGAAATTTAGCGTTGTTACAGTCTCCCCTACTTTAGGAAATTTCGTCCCGAAATTTAAGTAGTGACTGTAACAAAGAGGTGCGGGTACTTGGCCTTCATGTCACTTTCCAATTCCCAAGTGAACTCGGCGCCGCATTTGCCTTCCCATAGGACCTTCACGATAGGGATGCGAGAGTGTCGGAGTTTCTTGGTCTCTCGGTCCATGATTTCCACAGACTTTTCCAAGAAATGGAGTCTCTTGATTTGCAGATCTTCGAGAGGTACATGGAGATTCTCTTCGGCTAGGCATTTCTTGAGGTTAGACACATGGAAAGTCGGGTGTACGTTGTTGAGTTCCTCTGGAATTCGAGGTGATAGGCCACTTTTCGATACTTTCCAGAATCTTAAAGGGTCCAAGGTATCGAGGCGCTAGCTTTCCCTTCTTCCCGAAGCGACCACTCCCTTCCAAGGTGCAAGCTTTAGGAGAACGTGATCTCCCACTTCCAATTGTAGGGGCTTGCGGTGTTTATCGGCATAACTCTTTTGACGACTCCGAGCTTTCAAGAGATTGTCTCTGATCTGGAGGATTTTGTCTGTCGTTTCTTGAATCAGCTCGGGACCAGTGATTTGTGCTTCTCTGATCTCGTGCCATGCAATAGGTGATCGACATTTTCTCCATACAGTGCCTCAAAAGGAGCCATTTGGATGCTGGTATGATAACTATTATTGTACGAGAATTCAATTAAAGGTAAATGCGTATCCCAGTTACCACCGAAATCTATGATGCACGCACGAAGCATGTCTTCAAGGGTGCGGATGGTGCGCTCAGTCTGACCGTCGGTTTGAGGGTGGATTGCGGTACTGAGATTGAGAGTAGTATCGAGAGCGGATTGAAATGTCTCCCAGAGACGCGAGGTAAAGCGACCGTCTCGGTCAGAGATGAGTCACGAGGCGTCCCATGTCGACATATAACTTCGTCGGTATAGATTCGGGCCAACCGTTCGACTTTAAAGTCTTCTCGTATAGAAATAAAGTGCGCAGATTTGGTAAGACGATCAACAATAACCCAAATGCAATGTGACCAGATGAAGTGCGGGGAAGTTTCGTAATAAAATCCATAGCTATACTCTCCCACTTCCACATCGGGATTTCGGGTTGTTCGAGTAAGCCAGAGGGCCTTTGATGCTCGGCTTTAACCTTCGAGCAGGTTAAGCACTTTGAAACATACACGGTGATATCCTTTTTCATGCCCGGCCACCAATACTTAGGAAAGGTCCTAGTACATTTTTTCGGCACCGGGGTGAATGGAATATCGAGATTTATGAGCTTCGGTCATTAGCAATCACGAAGATTATCACGAGTAGGAATCCGCATGCGATCGAGATAATAATAAATACCATTGGGTTTAACGACAAGCTGAGTTTCGGCACCACATTTCATTTCTTCCTCCAAGGTATTCTCGTTAAAACAAGCAAATTGGGTGGAGCGAATCAGAATTTCAAGATCATTCAAAGCTTGGGAGTCACGAACACTATGCACATAGCTTCGTTGACTTAGGGCATCGGCGACGACATTTGCTTTGCCGGGATGGTAGCGTATCTCGCAATCGTAATCGTTGAGAAGTTCAACCATCGGCGTTGGTGCATATTCAGTTCCTTTTGATTAAAGATATGTTGTAAGCTCTTATGGTCGGTGAAGACCGTACACTTTGTACCGTAAAGGTAGTGTCGCCATATCTTCAATGCAAAAACAACTGCACCGAGTTCGAGATCGTGGGCTGTGTAGTTCTTCTCGTGGATCTTGAGTTGTCGAGATGCATACGCGATAACCTTGTCTCGTTGCATGAGAATACAACCAAGACCAAGGTTTGAGGCATCAGAATAAACAACAAAATCGTCATTTCCGTTGGGTAAAGCGAGGACAGGAGCGTTGCATAGCATACGCTTGAGAGTTTGAAAAGCTTCCTCTTGCTTGGAGTCCCAAACAAAAGGTTTGTCTTTATGAGTTAAAGTGGTAAGCGAAACGGCGATTTTCGAAAGTCGGCGATGAATCGACGGTAGTAACCCGCCAATCCAAGAATTGAACGGATTTCAGATGCATTCTTCGGCGCAATCCAACTCTTGACAGCTTCAATCTTTGCAGGGTCGACGTGAATTCCTTGACTATTAACGATGTGGCCGAGAATTGGACTTCTTCGAGCCAGAATTCACACCTAGAGAACTTAGCATAAAGGCGATTACCTTGAAGAAGTTCGAGGACTAGACGGAGATGACGGGCGTGTTCGTCTCTCGACTTCGAATAGATAAGGATATCATCGATGAAAACAATGACGAAACGATCCAAGAAAGCTTCGCACACACGGTTCATCAAATCCATGAAAACCGCGGGTGCATTGGTAAGACCGAAAGGCATGACCACGAATTCGAAATGGCCATAGCGAGTACGAAAGGCAGTTTTCGGAATATCTTCTTCTAACACGCGTAACTGATGATAACCGGAACGAAGATCGATCTTAGAAAAACAAGTAGCACCTTGAAGCTGATCAAATAAGTCGTCGATACGAGGAAGAGGGTAGCGGTTCTTTATCGTGAGTTTGTTAAGTTCACGATAATCGATGCACATTCGGAACGTCCCATCTTTCTTTTTCATGAAAAGAACGGGTGCGCCCCAAGGCGAAGTGCTCGGGCGTATGAAACCTTTATCAAGAAGCTCTTGAAGTTGGCTCGATAGCTCGCGCATTTCGGAGGGTGCGAGACGATAAGGAGCTTTAGCAACGGGAGTAGCTCGGGAACTAAATCGATACGGAATTCAACATCTCGAGTAGGGGTAAACGGGTCAATCGTCGGAAAGACTTTAGGAAATTCACAAACAACGGGAACGTCTTTATAAGTCTTCTTTTTTTCTCCGGGTTCACGATATGGGCAAGGAAAACAATACATTGCTTTCGTAAACATTTGTGTGCTCGAGTACATGACAAAAGCATCAACTTCTTTGAGGGAGTTTCACCATAAACATAAAGTTGATCACCGTTAGGAAGAGGGAAACGAATCATTTTATCGAAGCATACAACTTCAGCATGGTTTACACGAAGAAAATCCATACCTACTATGATATCGAAGCTACCTAACTGCATAGGTATGAGATTGATTGAGAAGACATGGTTGTTGAGATCGACAGAACAACCACGTAGGACGGAGGTGACGGTAACGGATTTTCCGGTGGCGACTTCCACATCGAAAGTCTTTGGGAGTTTAGCGCGCTTACATTTTAAAACCTTTTCGAATTCTAACGATACAAAACAATTATCGGCACCAGTATCAAATAAACATGAAGCATAAATACCATTAACGAGGAACGTACCATTGACAACATTGTTGCCATTCTGAGCCTGGCGGTGATTCATGTTGAAGGCTCGACCACGCGCAACTTGTTGTTGCTGCTGAGGCTGCGGTGGTGGCTGCTGCTATTGCTGCGGAGGCTCTTGCTTGACGGTACGATTTGGGCAGGCGTTTGCAAAGTGGTTTGGATCACCACACACGTAGCACAAAGTGCTTTTGGAGCTGCTTGTTCATGCTGATTGTTCTGGGGAGTACGCTGAGGAGCTAGCAGTGTTGGAGCTTGAGGAGCTGCTTGGCGAGGGCCGATACGGCAACTGACAGTAAAGTGGCCGTAGATATTGCAGTTTGTACAAAAACGACAGTTTCCACCCACCACGTGATGGTATGTGCACTTAGGGCACAGTGGGTGAGGACCAGTGTACGCACGTTTAGCTGGGGGTGCGTCTTGAGCAGGAGCCTGATAAGGCTGAGAGTTGAGCGGTGTAGCAGCAGCGTAGTTCTTGCTGGGGTTTCCTCTTGTGCATCCTAACGCTTTCCCTTCAGATCACTGGATGGTTCGATGGCAGCAGTGGGTCGGTTACAGCTTGATTGGCAACTTTCGCATGATTCTTGAAATAACCATCTTGAACTCGCTGATCATTGATCTCAGCGGTGAGCATGTAGGTTTCCTCGTTGGTTGTAGTACGAGCAACTTTCACAAAATTCACGACACATTCGGGTAGACCACGGATATACTTGTTGATAGCTTTCTCAGTAGTATCAACTTGGCTGGGACAGATGATGCTCAAAATCTTGAATCGAGCGGTAAATCCAGCATTGTCAGGACCATCTTGTTTTATACCCCAAAACTCATTCTCGAGCTTTTGAATCTCATGCGGAGGACAGAACTCCTTCATATTCACTTCCTTGAGTTCCTCCCAAAACAGACTACAGGCTTCATCATTACCGTGCCTATTCCTTTCGGCGGTCCACCAGTCGAGAGCACGGGACTGGAAGACTCCGGTAGCGTTCACTGTGCGAAGGTCATCGGGGCATCTACTTTGCCTAAAGGTGACCTCAATGGCGTCAAACCAACGGAACATAGCAGTCGGTCCATCGTTGCCCGTGAAGGCGAGAGGTGCACAAGCCTTGAAATTTTTGAAGCTGAATCGTGACTTGGGTTTTCAGCTTTCGAGTCAACTGATGAGTTACTGCTCACGGCATAAATTTCCGAGACGATTTGCGGGATGACTTTAGCGATTTCCTTGGCTACCATTGTAGCGACACGCTTGTCGGCGTTGCTGCGCTGGAGATTCCTTCGGGTGTGCGATCCCATTGAAGACATCTACACGAAGGATTTAGATTAGATGAGATTCGATTATAATAGAGTTATGTTTAAATATTTATTATTACTATTATTCATACAAGGCACAAAATCACATAAACACGTAGGCACGTAACGTAGGCACATAAGACGAGGCCATAAACGTAAGCACATAAGCACATAATTCACATAAACATATACTTTGCACGTATTCACCTTCTTATAAGTAAAGCGTGGCGCGTATGAGATGCGATATATATAAGCGAGATATAAGCGATATATATGCGATGTATATATAAGCGAGATAATAGAGATAAGCGATTTAGTTTGGTTGGTGTATTAATTAGCGTTTTTGATTACGAGAGATGTGCGAGCTGTGCATGCGTTTAAGGAGCGTAAAGCGATAAAGCGAGAAATCGATAATGCGAGAAATAAATAAAGCAAGAAATCGAATAAGCGAAAATTCTCAAAATTTTAAACACATAAATAATAATAAACTCGATGATGTGTAAATCGACGATATGGGCTTAAATCAATTGGGAGTGTCCGGGGTTTTGAGACGTTGACTACCCAAAGTGATTCGACTACCCTTTGAACTTGGACCCACGTTTTGGCCTAATAGATAGATGCTCTCATCGCAAGCGGCTAACGGCATTACCCTTCCGGTTACTACGTGTTCCAAACCATCAGAATAATCGAGACTTTGGTGAGATTGAAAATCGAAGAGCGGAATTAGTTACTAAGATGCGGGTTTCACACCTAACTTAGCAACGTCGTTCCTAGTTGTGGCTACGCGCACCGATCACATCGGGCGTTCCACTAGATAGAAATGAGATTTCCGTCGAGGTTTGGATATACACTCCTAACTCAACGAAGGTATCTCATGCGATAGAGATTGCACGGAATGAATGATCTCATCGAGAGTTCTCGGTTTTCACACCTATTCTCGACTTGATCACTCGTTGGTGTGATGCGAGCGCTTCCAAGCGTGTATATTGTGTTAACCTTAGGAAAGGCACATTTAAGCATTTATGGCAAGTAGTTTAAGCATTTAAGTCAAACATCGGTCAATCAGGTACTTAAACATGCTACTAGGTCGAATCATGGCAATTCTACTATTATCCTAAGGTTATGGGCTGATCTGATACCAATCTGTCACACCCCAACCGATGGCGGAAACATCAGGGTTAGTGGCACTAGGAGACCAGATTGGATCACGAGAAATTTCTATAACACTATTCAATCAACAATATTTTAACGTCTAATATCCCATACTATTAAACAATACGTCATCAACAATGTCACGAAATACATAATTTTCTCATAAAACAATAAGGTTCGATATCCCCTAGATTTTATTACAAACCATTCTAAACAAAACAAAATAAACAAAAACAACTAAGCTCGGCTATCCAAAGCATCCGATAAGCTAAATCATCAACTGTTACATATGTTAAAATATAAATCAATACATTAAGTAAAGGTGAGCATACAGTTTAAGTCTAACTACATATCATGATACACCAAACACATCACACAGATAAACATAGGCTTATTTCTCATGCTAACTACCATGAGAAGGCTTGCGCGTCCATCCTAACTAGACCCCGTCGGGTGTTAGCCACACTATAGTACCATACTAGCTAAGGAGGCAAGTTAACGAAAATAAGTCATAGTCACATGTTTCTAGTATCACGTACTGAGCATATATAATCAGATTATTCGCGTGTCATAAATAATTTAATTTGTGAAGTGATTTTGATAATGGAACATATGTAACACCCAAAAAGTGTGTTAAAGCTGAAAACGGGTCAAGTATACTTACTGTGGGTGCGTTTAGGTAAGATGAGGGATCTGAGAAGAGTCGGGAAGTGCGCCGGATCAGCCTGTAAACGAACAGAAGTGCATCAGTCTTCTGGATTGCTGAAACAGTTAAGTTTGAGTGTAGCCATGTAGCATAAGTTCGAGTGAACTTATATAAACCTTCTGAGTTGTGAGTCAAGTTCGGGCGAACTTGCAAGAAGTGTTGCCTGAAGAGTCCTGTTCGGGCGAACTTGTATAGTTCTCAAGGAACTATGCAAGTTCGGTCGAACTTGTAAGGGATTGGTAACTCAAAAGTCAAGTTCGGGCGAACTTGTATAGTTCTTAAGAAACTATGCAAGTTCGGTCGAACTTGTAAGGATTCTGGTGGGAGGAGACTCAAGTTCGGTCGAACTTGACCCAGATGGGTGCAAGTTCGGTCGAACTTGACCTAGGTACTGGTGATTCTTGAGCGAACTTGATGTTTTCGGGTCCAAAATCTTGCGTTTTCGCGTCGTTTGCTGAGAAAATCGAGTGCTCATCCCTCCAACCTTGAGCCACCGAGTAAAACTTAGGATGAAGAAGTCTTTTGGAGCGAACTTAGCCATTTTGCAGAAACTCGGGCTAATCCGGACGAACTTGGTGGTTCGTACGGGTTAGTCCAGTTTGTGTAAAGTGACGATTTCGTCCTTGTGCTTCCGGATCTGAGATCTAGCTTCGACAACGCCTCATTCCACTCAAAAGTGAACGAAACATACGTCGTTAGTCCGAAAATGGTGTAAAAATCAAGGATTTAAAAGGTTTTACTCAGATCTAGTATAGATCTGAGTGAAAACAGAAGTTTTGATGGAAAAAGATGAAGATTTTCGTAAACAGAAGAGATTTATGAAAACGAAGACAATGCCTTGTGCAAAATCGTTGTAAAACGTTGTTGAACTTCATTGTAGTTGAAATCGGGTTGATTCTTACTTAGAAAACAGAGGGTTTTGGTTTCGAGAGCTCTGGGCGAAGTTGCAGCAAGTTCAAATGAGAGAATGGAGCAGAGTATTTATAGGTGAAGGCAAAAATGAGAGCTGGGGAGGTCAAGTTCGGGCGAACTAAGGTGAGATTTAGAGGGTTTTAGCCAAGTTCGGCCGAACTTGCTGATTCCCTTAAGAATCAGAGCAAGTTCGAGCGAACTTGAGGGAAGTTTGAGGATTATGAGTTGGCCAGTCAAGTTCGTCCGAACTTGGTATCACCAAGTTCGAGCGAACTTGACCCAAATGTTGGATTTTCTTCGTTTGTTTCGTGTTAAGAGCTTGTTTGGCGATTCGGTTCGTATTAGTTAGTTATATTAATCGTTATGATTGATATAGTAGTGCGATTTAGCGAATTGAGCGTGCGAGAGAGCGATGCGATAGCGATTGTAATCATAACTATAAACAAACATAACACATAAGTAACATAAAACTATATAATTAATTGCGATTAACGATGCGATGAGGTTAGCGATGCGATTTAATAAGCGATTAGATGCGATATATCATACATAATCATAATAATTAACATAAACTTTTCTTATAAACGAATCTCGAGATTTACAAGGATAGATACAGTCGATAATACAAGAAAAAGATAACAACGAAATTTAGAGTTGTTACACTAGTATTCAAATGGCACCCTTTGAGGCACTTTATGGTAGAAATGCCGATCGCCTATTGTATGGCACGAGATCGAAGAAGCACAAATCACCGGTCCCGAGTTAATACAAGAAACAACCGACAAGATCCTCCAGATTAGAGACAATCTCCTGAAATCTTGCAATCATCAAAAGAGTTACGCCGATAAATGCCGCAAGCCCCTACAGTTCAAAGTTGGAGATCACGTACTCTTAAAGGTTTCACCTTGGAAAGGAGTGATCTGATTTGGAAAGAAAGGGAAACTAGCGCCATGATACATAGGTCCCTTTAAGATTCTGGAAAGAATTGGCAAAGTGGCCTATCGACTCGAATTACCGGCGGAACTCAGCAACGTACATCCAACTTTCCACGTCTCAAACCTCAAAAAGTGTCTAGCCGAAAAAAATCTTCATGTACCTCTCGAAGATTTGCAAATAAACGAGACTCTGCACTTCGTGAAAAGCCAGTAGAAATCATGGATCAAGAGACTAAGAAACTTCGACGAAGTCGCATTCCTATTGTAAAAGTTAGATGGGAAGGCAAACGTGGCGCCGAGTTCACTTGGGAACTCAAAAGTGATATGAAAGCTAATATCCACATCTCTTTGTTACTTCTACTACTTAAATTTCGGGATGAAATTTCCTAAATTCGGGGTGACTGTAACAGCCCGACTTTTTCAGGTTGTTTTGTTACTACCGTTTAACCTTTGTAACTGTCTTTGTAATCCGAGATTCGATATAACTAATGGATTTATGTTATATTAAATACATTTTCACCACACTGCATAACATCACACTTAAAACTCCTTATACTCGCTAACGCTACACGAATCACAGAGAACAATTTTGGATTATAAGCCGAGTGTGTTTGTTTGTTCGGTAACCACTCGCGCCTACGGCCTCGCTTATCACACAAATCGCAGTCGCAATTATTTACGTTACTTTATGTTACTTACGTGTTATGTGTGCTTTATATTTTACGGATTGTACTTGCTCTCGCAACGCTCTCGCTCACACAACTCGCTATATCGCATGTATAACGTTAATACAATGCTTAATGCTTCGCTAAAACACTAAAACGAACTAACTAATACGAACAAAACGCCAAACGAACAACCAACGCGTGAACTGGAAACGAAATACGCAAAACAGACCACTTCGTGCGAACTGATCAGTTCGACGAATGGCCAATTGTGCGAATTGGACTGTAAGTGATCATTCGTACGAATTGATCACACTCTCCTCCTCCTCTATAAATTATCATACTCACACCCATGCTCCCCTCTTCTGCCACTTCGCACCGAAACTCTCTCTACTCGTTTTCTCTTATTTCCAAGTAAGAAACAACTATTTTCCTACGAAGAACAACGATTTCCACTACGATTTTACACGAGTTTATCTCCAATTTCATCTAAACTTCTCTGTTTATGAAAACCTTCATCTTTTTTTCATAAAACCTTCTGATTTGACCTTGGATTCACACTTAAACGAGTGCTTTTGAGTTAGCTTTGGCTTCTCAAGATAGAAACCTGTTGTTTCAAGCTCTCTAAGTGTTTTATCCAAATAAAACTGTTTTAAACTCGATTTTTACACTAAAACGGATCAAAACCGACATATGTTTCGTTCACTAAAAAGTGGAACGAAGCGGTGTCAAAACAGTCATGAAAAGGACTCGAAATCACATCTAATTCAGATGAAAACTCAGTTTCGGACGCACGAAGACGCAAACAGTCAGCTTGTGCGAACTGGACTGGCTCGTACGAATTGGCTCAGTTCGTACGAACCATCCCAAGTTCCTATAAGTGACTAAACTGCTCTAAAGACCTCCCCAGCTTTTGGTTTGCTAAGTAACTTAAGGTTGGAAGGATGGACACTCGATTTCCTGAAGAAACGACGCAAAAACACTCGATTTCGGACACGAAACAACCCAATTCGCACCAACTCAATTCGTACGAATTGGTACAGTTCGTGCGAATTAACCTGTTTCTCCCCCACCGACACTCCATTTCGACCGATGTAGCACTATAGAAGACTGATGCACTTCTGTTCCTGCTTACAGGCTGACCTGGCACTCTCCTCGCTCTTCTCCGCTCTTACTTAACCATTTACGCACCCACAGTGAGTATACTTGACCCATTTTCGCTTTAAACGCACTTTTAGGTGTTACATACGTTCTCTATATCAAAACACAACACACAACGCGCAAACTCTTTAAAACGCAACCCGCTCATACATGACTATACGTGAATCGCTGAATTGTATGTTATTTTACTTGATGACTTGTATGCCACCTTTAACATGATAGCTAGCTAGAGGTTGACACGCCACCCGGAGGCCCGGGGTTGTTAAGGCTCACACTCTTACATTTCGCTTTATTTTCTCTTTAGTTCGTGGACACTTGTTCGCGTGACTCGCACTCGCGGTTTGTTGGTTACTTGTATCAATGCTGTTAACATAGTTCACATCTCTTACGTATGTTCATGGGGTGTATGCAAAACGCTTACCTACTATTATTATGCAAACCTGTATGCTCACATTTACATTATTGTATTGACTTTTAATTTTAACGTATGTGACAGGTTGATGGATTTTCGTATGCTGAAGAGACAGGATTACTAGAAACTCATCTAGAATCTAGGTTGTCGGTTTTGTTTTGTTTGAGAGATATGAAATCTGTATTGACTATTTGAAATATTTTTGTTTAATTGCATGGGAAGTTGAACATTTAAATATTGTCATTAAAATAGTTGTTATGGATTCTCTTGGACAATCTTAATCGCCTAGTGCCGCACCCCGATGATTCCGCCATCGGTTGGGGTGTGACACTTGCCCTAGCGTGTTGTAGAGAGTGATAGTGTCATATCGTGTTTTATAAATTTAAAGCTTGAATAACATGTGAAAAGTATTTAAAATACATATAAAAAATATACACACTCTGCTCACGTCATTCACTCACCACTACATATTGTTTTATGTTTTTATTTCAAACTCAGTCAAAAGGTACAATCAATTAACTCCTATAGATTCATGAGTTGAAAAATCCTCTCTTTCGATTTTGATGTGATAATGTTGATGAATGATGATGCTTCCAACAAATCCCATGAAAATATTATGAGACCGAAAACACCAACCGCTAATTTTATCTATTCTTAAATTGAGGGGATGATGAATAGTAATCTAATACTTATCTAGTGGAAGGTTCAAAAGAGAATAAAACTTTTGTAAGGATAGAAAGAATGAGTTTTAAAACAATAGAACTGTTTCATTTAATATGTTATTTAATGTTATTATAAGAGCATATATTAGAATTTAGTTAATTTATTGCATTCCTTTGATTTAGGTAACTAATTAAAATGGTAACTTATTTTTAAAATATGCCATTTCAAAACAACCTAATATTTATGGTGAAGTACAATTTTGTATAGGATAAAATGTATGCTAAATTTCAACATGTTTAGATAAAATTTGCTATGTGTAGGATATATATATATATATATATATATATATATATATATATATATATAATTTCGATATATGAAAAATATTTTTTTTGAATTTTGTAGGATAAAATGTTTTGTCTAATGAAACTAATGGGATAAATTATAAAGTACTTATTGTTTTACTATTATGTCTTTTCTTCTAACTTTTACTTTTTTCAATTATTTTATATAGGAAGATTGGCCTGTAATAATTCCTAGTAGAAGTCATTGGCCATTAACAGTTACACTTTTGAATATCCCCCCTGCTAGTGCAAGTGTGCAACTTTTCACCTATTTTTCCTCCACCAGTCCCCCATTAAAAAAAACCTTAACAGAGTTAAGTTTTTTTCCGAATCACAAACAGATGTTTACTTAGAACGACAATACGAGTCGATTGATGTAAAACTTACTTCGAAACAGTGCTCCAAACGACTTGATTTTTGTTAATTGGAACTTTAAACACCCGAATTGAAGCCCCGATACATCAATCGACTCGTATCATCGTTCTAATCAAAAGCCCTAAAACATTCATTTGTAATTCGAAAAAAAAACTTAACGGTATATCCAAGAACAAACAATTTTGATAGGAAAGATCCCTATAATGACTTCTCTGGGAGCTTTATAGTAAATGGAATATATAGAATTGTGATCAATCAAATATTGCAAAGTCCCGGTATTTATTAACAGTTAGAATTAAACGATAACGGAATTTCAGAGGACAAGTGGAGGAAAAATAGGTGAAAGATTGGACTGACAGAGGGAATATTCAAATGTAGAACTGCTAAGGATTATTACAGGTCAATTTCCCTATAATAAAATAATTGAAAAAAAGTAAACCCAGAAAAATCATCTTCATGGTTATTTCTTCTATATTCTCATCGTTTGGATTATTCATCTATCCTTGTTTGAATTATCTTTCGTTTTTCATAATTTAAGTATTTGATTCTTGCAGACCATTGTTGCATTTTTTTGTTTCGGTTTTAAAATTCATAGTCAATCCTGATTTGTATAAAGAAAAAGGATACAACCAAATTAGTAGTAGAATGTTTTAGTCCGCATGAGCAATAAGGCTATGATACCACGGAAAAAATTGTAGCAAAGTACGAAACGATAGTGATGAATAACATCTATTATGCATTGAATAACTGAAAACCTTTTCTATTTATATAAGAAATATATACTGAAAAATATAATAATAAAGATAACCAACAAAGGATAATTATACTGAAAATATCTCAAGTTCGTCCATGGGAATGCCAAAAACTTTCGCAGAGGATGAAAAATGGCTCTTAAAAACTAATGCCCCTAATTTCTACGCACTTATTTTTATTGTAACCTTAATGGGGAATTGGCTAATTAGGTATAGTTGTTTTGGTAACTAGGTTTAACTTTCTAATTTAAATGGCCTATTGGGCTCCCTAATGGGCATAGTTTTTAATTTTTTTATTTTTTTTTGTCGGCCAACGAGACAATTTTATAAATACAAAACAACCTCACTTAGCAAGCAGCTAAGGAGGAACCATACACCAAAACAAACACAGGAAACTAGATATAGACTAAACAGAATTTAGCATAGCAAATCTACTCCAGTTCTCCATGCTATCCACCCAATGAAGTTTCTTTAACCTAGTCCAAAACTGAGTTAGCCGAAGAGTGCTTCTTGCTGAAAAGCTTTTCATTCCGTGTGATCCAAATCCTCCAGATGGTTAACAGAAAAAATAGCTTGTTTTGAGCTCACGGGAGAGTGTCACTCACCCTGCCTCTCCTTAGGGTTGGGCTTGATATTATAATATTTATCGTAATATTCAAACAATTAAACAATAACGAATTTTCCCCTCCTTAGGACCGGCCCTGGTATTATAATATTTATCGTTATATTCAAACTAAAATTAAACAATAACGAATTAAGTAATTTGATTGGGAGAATTGTGAAAATCCTAGACATCTTTGGTCCAGATATTAGAAGTTTGGTTGTTGTAATTGGCAGTTTGTTGTACTAAGAGATCACAAGTACTAGGTGAATTGTATAAGGGTTGGGATTAGTAAATTGCTAGCAATCTTTCTCCTGTACAATTTTGGTGATGAATGAAATTGATGTTTGTCGTTCAAAACAAAAAAAAAACAAGGGAAAACTTGTGAACGATGGATATTCGAAATTTGGGAAGGAATTGGGTTATCACCGGGAGATTCTTCGTTTCAACAAATGCATGAACGACTTTTGATTCACGATTGTAAGAATGTGACCCGAATAAAGATGAATTAAAGGTATGGAGAAAAATAAGTAGAGAGTTGTCTTTATAAAAGTAAAAAATTTGACTTTCGATTCATGATTGTGAGAACTCTGACACACTCACAAGCATCATCAAAAACATTTCCCAAGCAATGTCTCATACTAGAAATTCTAGTAGAAACACCTTTACGTTTCCTATGTTATCAGCAACATTTACACTAAAGAGGAAACCCACCCCACCCCACCCCTAACTGGTATGTATCCCTCCTTGGCCACAAACAAAAACATACCACGGGTAAAATTGTGCAACGTGACGTTCGTGGGGAAGCTATCCTTCAACGCCATGTAAGTAGAGATGACAATGGGGCCGGTTTGGGATGGGTTTAAATAATCCCAAACTTGATTAGATAAGCTCCTCCCAAACCCGTCGGATAATTACCTGTCGGTGTCGGGTATACCCGTTAATTTTTAAAGATCATTCGTTGGGCATACCCGATCTAAAACCCGTCGGATGTAACTGCTAATCAATTACAATTAGCATTACCACTACAAAAATATATCAAATAACTACAAGGTGTATAAATAAAATGCCAAAATGTATATAAAAAATTATACTCAAATGCATAGATGACAAAAATAGTGTATGTCAATAATTGATATTATATACACACACATATTTAAAAAAATAAAGAAATTACATTGGGTACGCAATCGGGTAAACGCTTACACTTTATCGGGAACCCTTTTATCATGTAATCGGGTCGGGTAAATAGGTGCATCACAGATCTCAAACCCGCGAAAAAAATAATAATTATAGACGCGATCTCATATTCGTTACTCACTCCAAACATGTCCTAAATATATCAGTTTCAGACCCATTAGATTCAAGTTTGATTGTCATCCATGCATGTAACCTGCCATGGGTCACAAATACCCCATGTCTAAATAATTTCAGCTTCTTCGTTGTTTTGATGTAAACCAGTCATATAGATGACACATGGCTTGAAAATTGCCAGAATAGGCCCATTGTTTTCAAGGTAAATTGAATTTCAATCATGTGGATGACGCATAACAAAAATTCATATACCTTAAATAGTTAAATAGACCTTAAATAGTTAAATCTATGCACATAAATTTCATGAAATTAAACTTTAGTATTTACCTTAAATAGTTAAAGATATGCTCATAAATTTCATGAAGGAGTATTACATTCATGTTGTGAAGCGGAAAACAAATCGTACAAACTTAACACTTCCATGTAAATTTTGCGAGCAGTTCAAATATTTGTCCCTTCGGGTACATCCGATAAAATTGGAACGATATAGAGAACTATGACTTTGCGTGACGATGCCACGCACAAATTGAGAAAATATTTTATATATATTGTATATTTTGAACTATAAATAAAATTTAATATAATATAAATCATATATAATTAGAGAGGTGCCCACATAATATAAATGAGACACATACGATAATCATGTAACATATTAATTTATTTTAGTTTATACAAAAGAATATAACAAATCATACTCAAATTAAAGAAAATGTTCTTTTTATAGTTTAGTCGCTTACAACACCCATGTATTACACGAGTTATGTATCGAATTTTTTTGATGAAATATTATTTTAATTTATAGGTGTTAGAAATGTGTGTAGTACACGGGTTGAATATCGGAAAAAAAATTAAAATCATAAACTTCTATATAATCTTTATTATACGGTTAAAAATTGTAATAATAATTTTATACATTCATAATTAATGAATTTTATCATAAAACTCTAATCTTATAAAATGTGTAACACGGTTAATAAATGTAATAATTATAATCTTATCACACAATTGGGTATCGTGTATTATTGATGGGTATATTAATTGTTTCATAAATTATAATATTATTTGAAATTTCCGTTTGTTTAATTAAATCATTTTTTATTTATCAAATTTATGCGGAGATGGTATATTATAGATTAAAATTAGAGTTAAATGCTTGGTTGGTCCCTGTGGTTTGCAAATCTTGCAGACTTGGTCCCAGTGGTTCACTAATTACACACTTGGTCCTAGTAGTTTCAAATTTTGCACTCGGGTGGTCCTTACCACTAACCTTTGTTAGATTTCTCAGTTAAGTATATGCAAAATTACTATATTACCCTTGAAATAATAAAAATAAAAAAAATATAGATCTGCAACGATAATCACCAAACCACCACCATCACTATAACACAAACACCACCAAACACAACTTCCACAAAACCGGACCACAACAGCACCACCACCCCCGTCATCAGATCGCCACCACCAACCTCGTCATCAGACCGCCATCACCACCTCACCCAGTCGGAAAACGCTACCAACTAACCCCGTCGCCGAAAAAACAAAACAAACCACTGTTCTTCATGTATATTCGATTTTTCCGGCGTGGAGGTGAGCAAGCCGGTGCACTCCTAATCGGTTCAGTTCCAAGTTCTGAACTTCATGTATATTCGATCTCTTCATCATCTAATTCGGATTCATGTTTGCATCCAATCGGCACTCTTCAGTTTCTTCATCATCGACAATCAGCAGAACTGCAGAAACATTAGATTCTTCAATTTAGGTTCTTTAGATTCTTGTTCATCATTAAACCACCATTTACCATCAAAAGTCAAGCACTTCCACCTTAACCCGCCGGAATAACGTCATCACCTCAACTCGCAAATCTGTTTTGAGTCATCTAAATCTACGCGAGTCTTGACCGGAATTCACCGATCGAAACTTTGTCGGAAGCCATCAATCTCCTTACCGCCACAAACCCACCTTAACACCCACCAATCTAACCGATTTAGTAACTTGCAACCTTGAAATGAAACGGAATCCGTCATCTCTCTATCTCCTCTGTTCTCTTTCTCTATCTTTCTCTACCACTGGACCGTCGCACCACAGTCAAGTTCATTGATCAAACCCACACTGAACCCGTTGAGGTCACTTCAAGCCACCCGTACCGTAGGTTTGACATGTCATCATACCAGCAACGGGCAGAGGCTTTAGAAGGGTTGTTGGAGTTTAGTGCACAGCTGATGCAACAAGAGAGGATCGAAGAATTAGCGGTTTTGTTGAAACCGTTCGGGCCAGAGAAAGTGTCTCCAAGAGAAACTGCTATTTGGTTGTCAAAAAGCTTTAAGGGGATTACAGGTGACTTATAGTCTATATGTAGTCTGATTACAGGTGACTTATAGTTTATTATTTCAAGGGTAATATAGTAATTTTGCATATACTTAACTGAGAAATCTAACAAAGGTTAGTGGTAAGGACCACCCGAGTGCAAAATTTGAAACTACTGGGACCAAGTGTGTAATTAGTGAACCAGTGGGACCAAGTCTGCAAGATTTGCAAACCACAGGGACCAACCAAGCATTTAACTCTTAAAATTATAATGTTATCTGTATTGTTATATAACATCTTTGTTATAATATTTATTTTATATTATTAGAAAGTTGGATCATTTTTAGAGTCAGTCCTTTTTATTTATAAGATCATTCGGAGGTGGTATATTATAAATTAAAAATATAATAGTTATTTGTATTAATATATAACGTATTTGTTATAAATTTTATTTTATAATATTAAGAAGTTTGACCAATTTTTAGGTAAAATCTATTGATATATAATATTAAAGAGTAAACTTATATTTTATTCCCTGTTGTTTGGTCGTTTTAACAGTTTTACTCAAATCTTTTAGAAATAACCATTTTACTCTTTGATGTTACTATCTTGTCACCAAAAAACTCTCCGCTTCTAACACCATCCAAAATGTTTGTTAAACCAAAGGGTAATTCGGTTATTTTAAATATTATTAGAATGGTGATTCAGTAACTTTACAAATAAGAATTTAATTGTTTATAATTGTAATCATTAAATTCATTTTGAACTCTCTCTCTCGTCACTTTCTCCCCTAGGTATTCTCTGTAATACATTCTGCCTCCACCCCACCAGCAACCATCACCACCACCAGCAACCATCACCACCACCAACAACCATCAGCGACCACTAGCTAAACCTAGCCGCCGTCGTTGAACCCTAGATCAGCCCATTCTGCCGTCAATCCTTAAACTGTCTCTATATTCTCACCGCCAATTACCACCGCCCCAATATCACAAACCCTAGATCAGCCAACAACCCTATCTAATTGCAGATCTGAACAAAAAAAACCCTCACCAAAAGACCACCCCCACCCTATTCCACTTAAGTTTCCGTTAAACCATCATAACCATCTCTTCCGGACCTAACCATCACCACTAATCTCGTATTTGGTTTCAAAACTTGTTTACAAATCTTGCTTGTGGTTTCAAATCTTGCATGTCGATATGCTCAAGGGTTTTAAATCTTGCCAATATATTTAAATAATGAGAGTTAACTTCAGCAGGTCGTGGTAGGTACGGGTGGTTATGGCAGGTGGTGGCAGACAGAGGTGATGGTTACAGTTTAGAGAGAGAGAACATGGTGGTTACTTCAGGTGGTGGTGGCAGCCGGAAGTGGCGGTGGCGATTGGTTGTGTTGGTGGCGGTACAAAGATGGATAATGGTGAGAATAGATTTGAATGAAGATAAGGTTTTAAAGCGAGGGTATTAAAAGTGAACAAGATGCCAATTTTATGATGGAGGTAGGGAAAAGACTGAAATGCCCCTCATGTGAGGGGCATGTGACTAAGATTTAACAGTTAAATTGGATGGCGTTAAGGGCGGGGAGCGAAATAGAAATAAGCTTCATAGATCAGGGAGTAAAATGACTATTTTTAAAGATTAAGTCCAAACCATTAAAATGACCAAACCACATAGAGCAAAATAGAAGTTTACTCAATATTAAAATTAGAAGAATAATAACAGTAACGTTAAGGATTAAAAAATATTTTAAAATAAAAAATTAGTAAAATATGTGATACTGAAAGAGAGAATGTCACATGACATTAAATGGATTCATTTATTATAAGTTAGATTATTTGTAAATATTAATGTATGAAAAAGTTATAATCATTTGTAAATTATGCCAGGATATTGATTAAAAAGTCTACAAATATTTTTACAGGATTATATCATATATTTAAAAGTTGTATTTCTTTAAAATCTTTAAATTATGTTATATTTTCTTTTTTAGTTATCCACATTATATTATATGTATTATTATAATTATAAGGTAATAATAATATTGATAAAAGAAGGGGAACCCAAGCTATACCCTACAAAAAAGGGAACCTTTTCATTGTATTTTGATTGTGTGGTGAACAAAAGTTACAAGTACCCCATCTTGATTTCATTTATCACACACCACAAGTGTGTTTCGCGTTTCCACACTAAAAGACGGGCCTATTAAAATGAGATTGGGTGGGGGGTTGGGGTTGGGTTGGCAGATGCCCTATATTTCTTAACTGATACACCCACCCGTAGTGGAGGGTTTTGGTACGTTTTATCCCTGAAAAACTCCCATAAACCCCCTTTAGACAGTCCCCCGAGGTGTTGTTTTCGAAAAATTGCTCCAAGGCGTCCCTTTTTCACGCCTTTCTTCAAGTTTTTTAGCCAATAACTACACACGTTCCCAATCTTTGGCCAATAGCCTTTTTGTATGGTTTTTATTTTTATTTTTTATTTAATTCTATTAAAATATAATGCCCTACAAGATTTCAAGCCCCACTACACCCCTTTTACCATAATGCCCCATGATGCTTATATGCTGATTGGACCGCCACATGACGTAAAACGCTCAAGAGTCTTCCCTTTCCTACTACACATGTCTTATAGTTTTTTCTTTAACTGGGAAGTTTTTTTTAGTGTATATCTGATACAATCATGATCGTCTCACAAGAAATTTTGAAATCGACTCCCATGAAATTTTGACATATAGACTCTTAATAAATTAAAAAAATTATAAATTAATTATTTAATTGGACAAACTCCTATTATTCTATTAGTTCTTAACCTGACATCTATTCATATACCTATTCAGCCCTATGCTATCAATTATCAACATGATATGCATCATATGTTAGAACATGTGTACTGGTTTTATCAATAATGCTCTCATTTTTGGACATTTTTTGTTATGTATCAGTACAGTCAGTCAAGGGGGCATTATTCACAAAGGGGTGTAGTGATGATAACATCCATAATGCTCCGTCAATCATCACACAATCATTAATTTATTTTAATTAAAAGTAAATAAATTTCATTAAATTAAAAACATTACATTCTAAAAAATAAAAAAACCCGAAAGAAATTAAAAAGCGAAACAAATGAAAGAAACCTAAACAAAGCTAGAGATTGTATTCTTGACGGATTTGTTCCCGACACATTTGGGCTAGGAGCAACGCGTCGCCTGTGAGATTGTCGATGAGTTTAGCCAAAAATTCAATATCTTTTTCCATTTGTCTTGATTCTTGTATTGCGACAAACTTTTTGTTTTCGGCGTCTCTTTCGTCGATACTTTGTAAACGCCTATGACCGAGATCCCGAATGTCATGGAGACGTCTATTCATCTCCTTGAATTCACCCTTTAACTCGAGATTATCAGAAGACAACTCTAACGGTTTTTTCCCATTATTTTTCCTTTTCTTCTACCTCTCGGTCGCTCCAACTCTTCTACTTCCTCCTCGACATCCTCCAAAGTAATATTTAAGTCGGCGGTGCGTGCATCGGAAGTGGGTATTTCCGGGTCGACCAAGGATGACGTTTTCGAACGTTTAGCTTTCCGTCTAGTATTAGCCGTCATGGCCGGTACGTTAGCCTAATTTGGACTATTTTTTAGAAGCTCCCAACATTTAAGGTACGTGAAAACGCCCCTAGTTTTGTCGTACTCTTCCATAGCCCTCGTTAAAACACTGACGTTGCCTTCATCACTAGTCCTATTATCGATCGCTCGTTGATAAACTTCTTGGAATTGGTCACATTTGTTATTGATATAGGTCCATTTGCTAGATATCGAATCCTGGTCATGATACTCACCTTTTCCCATCGCATTGAAAAAAATTAACGAATTCTATTCCAGAATTCTGGACCGGTTTGAAGTTTACTACAAAAAATATAAAAAAAAAGTGATACGTTAAAAAATTAAAAAATAAGTGATACGTTAAAAAATAAAAAAAAGCCAACGCGTAGTTTTATAACACTTACCCACGTCGGGGTCTTCCGAAACATTTAGCCACGCCCTAGCCAACGCGTATTCCTCGTCCTTCGTCCAAATAACGTAACTATGCTTACGATGAGGAGCTTCCGGGTCCTTTTTTATATGACCTTCTTCCGCGTTTGGACGTATTGCGATCGGGTTCGGGTTGCGTCTCCGGCACCGCCTCCACCTCGGGTTCAACTTGTTCTTAGGATGGTTGCGAAGCGCCCGGTGGGGCAAAGCCGTAAGGGTTTGAAATGAAGGGATTAGAGCCGCTCAAGTAAGCCCCGTGCGCAAACACATTCAGGTCCATGTCTTGAAAGTTAAAGTTTTGTTGCGGTTGGGTGGTATCTGGGTTCCCGGGTTTTGACGGAACACCAAACAGGGGTCGGAATGGATTCATGATGGATAGGTTTATAAAAAGTTGGGTGAAATTAGAGAGAAAAGTAGAAAGAAAGTGAGTTTTTTTTTATAGAATTTGGGTGAAAAGTGGGGTGTGTTTATATAGGTTTAAATGAGTTTAAAAAAATATAATTTATTATTGTTACCGTTGTGGGGCAACGGTCAAAAATTGAATTGTTTTGTTGATTTTAGCGTGATTCAAAACACGCGGACCCCCATTTTTTTCGAAAAAAACGCCCAAACACGCCCACTGGGACGGGGTGTTTGATGTTATTGGGGGGCAAAAAAACGACCGACTACGCATGGTCTTATACTCTTTGTATCATTGTTTTATTAGGCTTTGAGGAGTTATAAGGCGGGCTTTTGTGTTTGTTTAAGCCGTTTAGGTGAGTGGGCTCTTGGGTCGCCCTACACCTGTGCCTATGCGGTGTCTTTCTTTTTTACAGGCGTTTTGCTTCCCAACTTTAGTTTCATTATCATCCCACCATGTCTCTATCTATATATATGCATTCTGCTATCTCTCTCTCTCTAGAAGTTGCACTTTTGTGGTCAGCTTCAGTTCGTCATCTTTTCGGTTTTGTTAAGGTGAATTTTATAGCCACATATTTGCTCAGTTATTAGGCTATGACCCTGTTTTTCAGGGGGTTTCGTTTGAACCCTAGATATTTGGGTTGTTATTTTGATGTATTTATCTGATGTATTTTTAAGATGTATAGTGTCACACCCCGACCTGCAGCGGAAAAAGGTGATCGGGGCATGATTGGGTTTTCATCAAAGCTCATGACATTTATTATAATGTTTCATATTTATTATTACAATTTTAAAGAAGATCATAAAATCAAATCATACAAGTACAACATATTCTATACATCTTTCTAGACTTCATTATTTTTCTTCTAAGGCACTTTCCTATGTGTTCCTTGCTTCATCCTGTCCACCTGTATCATGTGTAAAAATGGTTTTTTGGTCAACAAAAAGTTGGCGAGTGAATCCTATGAAAAACATTTAAACGTGTTTTTTTGTATTGATTATAAAATAAAGTGCATAACCACATATGAGTAAATGTAGATGTAAATTTATTCACAATACACATAATATTAAATATTGCACACACATACAACAATTGATTGTTTTGAGGCACGCATTGTTCAACTCGTCTCCCACGAGGAACTAATGGGCCTAATAAATGAGTTTTGAGGCACGCGTTGTTCTACGAACTGATGGGCCTAATGAATGAGTTTTAAGGCACGCGTTGTTCAACTCGTCTCCCACGAGGAACTGATGGGCCTAACAAATAATTTGCATACAACTTGACAATATGTAATACATCACAACAAACAATATTTACATTCTAAGTTTAGATCATAATATGGTATAGCACGAGTTTGAATAAGTGAATTAATTTAAGCGACACATGATACACCCCAAAACATGAATAAAAAGGGGAATTTGTAAGAATTCACTCACAGTGGGTGCGTTTCTTGGATTGATGATGAATGCGCACGAATTCGGATTTAATCGGCAAGGGAACTAACCTAAATAATAACATAATAGTTCGATAAACAAATAAACTCTTAGTTGAGATTAGAATTTTTAATTAGTGTTCTTAATGGGATTGTTCGGTTTATTTTTGTGAGTTCAAGGAAATTTTCTAGCTTTAAAAATATTATTTTTAAGTATTTTTAATTGATTTTTAAATAAAATAAATAAATAAAAGAAAATAAAAATTTTGACTTTTTGACCGGTTGACCGTTGACCAGTTGACCGTTGACTTGACTGTTGACCGGTTCGGACGTGTGTATGTATGCGCTGGGTGAGGCTCGAACCCGAGACCTCCCGTACGCGTGCACGCAGCTCTACCAACTGAGCTACGTGTCTAACCCGAAATATTTCTGTTTTTAATTATATTTATACACTATTTAATTTAATCAAAAATCATTTATTTTTACAAAAGGATTTAATTATATCGGACCGGTGCACACAACATGTCTCGAACCGGGACCTGTTGTTTAGTGTTGCACACAGTCCACCGCTGGACTGTGTGTCTAACTTGGTTAATATACTGATTTTTATTATACTTAACATCTTACAGCGAGTTGATCCGGTTCGGTTTAAAAAGAACATTTTAATTTCAGAGAGTGAGGTTGTGCCAGGGATCGAACTCGAGACGTGTGTTTATTGTTTGCACACAGTCCACCGTTGGGCTGTGTGTCTAACCCGTTTATATAACTTGTTTTAATTATACTTATACATAAGTTCGACTTCATCTTCTTCGTAAACTTTACCCAGAAACCAAATCCCGACTGTTTCGATACATTCATCAATTTCTTTAGTAAATTGTAATTAACTACATATGCGATTAAAAAAATGAGAGAGATTAGGTGTAAGATATACCGAACAGAGATCCCCTGTTTCTCCGGCGAGATTCCGATGACAGCAGGTTATTCCGGCGACGTGTATCTTGCGGCAGAGAATCTTCAGAAAGTTTGAGGTGAGTGTGGGTGACTTCGGTATGAGCTCTAGAAGTCTTATTTTAGAGTAAGCAGAAGGGGTGAAATGAGTTCGGTTTTCCGGCGATAACTTCCGATTAACTTGTAGAGGATTCCGGCGACTTGCGGCGAGGTTTTCTGAGCGAGTTAGAGAGAGTAAGCTTGATAAACTCGCTAGCTCAAATGATGAATACAGTATAACTCGGATTGAATTATATTTTCGGTTTCGAATTCCAAAATCATACGGTTATGATTTCGACGATTTGAATGAAGGCTTTAAGGTTTTTCAGTTATAACCGACGTTGATGTTAATTCATCCGTTAAGTCAATAGAAACCGTCAATGATTGGCGATATAGTCGGGATTTCCGGCGAGAGTGATTTGGGCGGCTGAGTGACTGAATTCGACTTCGAGTTTTATTATATGTATTAATTGTTTCGATATATCAACAAGTAACACAAGTGGCGGAGTGGTGTGTTGGCTGTTTGATCTTGAGAGTGACCCGGGTTCGAAACCCGGCGTCCGCAAATAATTTTTATTTCGTTATTTATTATAAATTTTCAATTATAGATTTTAAATTCTAATATATTTATTAATTATGTACCGCTTAGAATTAATTTGGGCGATAAATGTACAACAAAAATTTTAACTGGGTGTTCGGTTGATAAACGAAGCGGGTTTGGTTAACCCGGTTTTTTACGGATGTTACAGTATCCCCTACTTTTAGAAATTTCGTCCCGAAATTTAAGTAGTGGCATGTTTGACTCAAAAGGATGGTGTTTTAATTTGACAGTTACATACTTAGAAGGGGGTAAGAGTTTAAATTTTGTTTGAGGCGGTAACGTTCCTTGTAAGGGTTGAATACCCTGCTACAGGAATCGCTTTTTGTTGCCTACGATAAAGAATATTGATAAACAGAGTTGATTGACTAAGTATGATTTCATGCGCAAGAGTTTTGATACGTTTGGAAAGATAAGGTTATATCCTAAAACAAAACTTCTACTACTAAAACCTTCATGGAACTTCTCATAACCGCCTGACAATGCCTCTGATCCTTTGGCAAGAATACTTATATATAGGAAGTACCAGCGGCGTATCCACCATATTCTTGTCAAATTTTCATTGGTTTTATCAGTAAGTTATGATTGGTTCTATGATGTGACTCTAGAACATAAACAAACACAACAACCAAAACCTGAGTCTTAATTCTGATAGTATACATGTTTGAATGATGACAGTACCTCTCTCGTTTGTTATGATGGAGAGGTTAGTCTATGTAGAAGTTGTCACACCCCGACCCGCAGCGGAAATAAGAGTCGGGGCATAATTGGGTTATCACCAAAGCACATGACATTTACTATTATGTTTCATAATTAATAAAGTCAAAGTTACATTTTCAAACATCCAAACATGTTCATTCAATACAAAGGAGATAACCAAACATAACAATCCCAATACTAAATCGTTTTATTCTTCTAATCCAGGTCCTATGTGTTCCTAGCTGCTGCTGGTTCACCTGTATCATGTGTAAAATGGGAGTTTTTGGGGTCAACATAAGTTGGCGAGTGAACCTTATTAGATAAACATTTAATAATGATTTTATGGTTAGTTTATCAATGAAATATTATGCATAATCATAGATGAGCAAATGTAAATAATTCAAGTAATGGCAAATAGCAGTCTCAATTATAACATACAATAACACTTGCTAGCATACATGAACATACCAAGATCATACGATAACTATCATAAATGAACTGTGCGATCAAGGCTCAATCAAACGGAGCCGATCGTATTGCATGTACTGAAAATGTAAAATGAACTGTGCGATCAAGGCTCAATCAAACGGAGCCGATCGTATTGCATGTACTGAAAACGTAAAATGAACTGTGCGATCAAGGCTCAATCAAATGGAGCCGATCGTATGCGGGCACGCCAGGTTCAACCGCATAATAAAATGGGGAACAGGCTCAACACTCATAAATGGGGAGCGGCGGCCTCGGCAATTGCATGTACTGAAATAATAAATTGCATCCAATAATAACTACTTAACAGCAACAAACTAACTACACATGTTCATGATATGATGTATGCACAATGGTTTAGTTATAATATGTATATAAACAAAGACACATGATACACCCAAAAACGTGATTAAAACGGGGAATTTGTAAGATTCACTCACATTGGGTGCGTTGAATTGGAGATGGTGAGATGCGCACGATTTAGATGAGCGGATCGACGAGGAATACTAACCTAAATAATAATGGAAAAAATATATTAGATGGATGGATTTTATTAAGGATTTTAATGAAATTTTTAGATATATTTTTGTGAGTTTATGGCTATTTTCTATCTTTAAAAATGTTATTTTTAAGTATTTTTAATTGATTTTTAAATTAAGTTAAGTAAAAAATATATAAAAAAATTATTATTTTTTTAAGCGTTGACCGTTGACCGTTGACCGGTTCGGTCAGCGAATAACCCTGCGCCGGGTGGGATTCGAACCGGCGACCTCCCGTTCACGTGCACGCAGCTCTACCAACTGAGCTACGTGTCTAACCCGAAATAAACTTGTTTTTAATTATATTTATACACTTATTTGAATTAACCGAAAATTCCTTTATTTGCAAAAACGTTTTAATTCAATTGGACCGGTGCTCGTGACGAGTTTCGAACGCGCGACGTGTAGTTCATATTGCACACAGTCCACCGCTGGACTGTGTGTCTAACCCGGTTATTATCCCGGTTTATATTATACTTAACAACTATCTGATTTAACCCGGTTTAGTTCTTGATCAAAAAGGGATGTTATTACACAAGGCGTGCGTGTAGCAAGGATCGAACTCGGGACGTGTATAGTTTTTGTTTGCACACAGTCCACCGCTGGACTGTGTGTCTAACCTGTTTAAACTTCCGATTTTAATTAATCTTAACTCATTACTGAACTCGTCTTCTTCATTACGAAACGCAGACATCAATCAACAATCCGATTCGTGATTAAATTAGTTAACAAACATGATGTCTAGTTTGAATGCATTAAACCGAACAGTTTGGGGAAAAGAAATACCGAGCAGGTTGTCTTCTTCAGAGAGTCGGCGAAACTTGTCGGCTCTGTTTTTGAACCTTCGGCTGAGAGAATCTATCAACAGGTTTAAGGGATTAGATATGAAATTGAACTAGTGAGTATTGATTATCAGTATGTTGGAATGTGCATACCGGTAGTTAACGAGTTTCCGGCAATTCCAGAAGTTTTCCGGCGAAGATAAGATTTCCGATAAACGTTGACTAGGATCGATTCTAATGGAGGGTTGTGTTAGAGACTGATTAATCACATGATTTAAACAGAAAGAGTCGGAGGAAATACCGTGTGGATGTGAGTCCCGGTTTTCTCGGTGACTCGCAGAGTTTTTCCGGCGAGCTGATTCAGATGATCTGATGGTCCGAAAATGCGACGAAATTGGAATGGAGTATTGTTATGATAGTTCTGAATCGTGAGAATGGTCTGAAGCTTGAGTTAAATCAGAACTTTGATGAACTTTCGGTTTCAAAAACCGAAAATGATGAGACTTAAAGTTCAATCAATTTTAACTTGATTAGAAACCGTCATACATCGGTTATAAGCTGAGAAAGTGAATTTAACAACGATTTGACGATTAGTTTGCCGATTACGTTTTTCAGATGGCGCCATCGGTTCAACTGAGTTTGTGTATAAGTTTCATTTATGTTCCTAGAGTTAACAGAAAACACATTGTGGCGGAGTGGTTTAGGGAATGAGTGTTAAGTTGTTGCAGCGACTCGGCTGACCCGGGTTCGAGTCCGGCAGCTTCATATATTTTTTATTTATTTTATTTTAACTTTTTATCAAATATAATTTTTATAGTTTAGTTTATTTATTAATTATGTATCGTTTTAACTCAAAATAACCTTAAATAATTAATGCACTTTTATAACTTGGTACTTGATTACAAAACGGAGCGGGTTTTGGAGACCCGATTTTTACAAATGTTACAGAAGTGAGACACAGCCCAACTATTTTTTTAAATGATGAGATTGAAATACGTTGAGATGTATGATGATATGAATGCTAAATCAATGAGTATAAAACAAACTTCAACCAAGACATTACTAAATCCTACATGGAACTTCTCATAACCGCCTGACAATGCCTCTGATCCTTTGACAAGAATACTTATATATAGGAAGTACCAGCGGCGTATCCACCATATTCTTGTCAAATTTTCATTTGTTTTATCAGTAAGTTAAGATTAGTCCTATGTGACTCTAAAACATAAACAAACACAACAACCAAAGCTTGCGTCTTAATTCTGATAGTATACATGTTTGAATGATGACAGTACCTCTCTCGTTTGTTATGATGGAGAGGTTAGTATATGTAGAAGTGAGACACAACCCAACTTTTTTTAAATGATGAGACTGAGATACATCGTGAGGTATGATGATATGAATGTTAAATCAATGAGTATAAAACAAAACTGAAATAGTAATTCGCATTAAGATTCTTGGATAAATTTCCAATTTATAATTGAGATACGTGAAAATTGAGATAACATAAAGAAAAACATAAAAACTAAGCGGTTGGAGTTGAATCTTGATTTTTGGTGAAGGAGACTAGTTGGGTGGTTCGTTTGGGCCGTTATTATCTTCAACAGGATTGGCGTTGATGTTGTAAACTCTTCCTCTTGCTGGTGGCCTAGTGGTTAGGGTTTCTTGATTTGCTTGGTTAACTGGGTTTGCTTGAGCTTGGCCGTTTATGATGTTAACCAAACGAGGGCACATGTTTCTAAAGTGGGTAGGGTCGCCACAATTGAAACAAGCTCGAACATATGGGAACATGGGGTATTGGGGTTGTTGATAGGTTTGGATCATGTTTTGAGTAGGGGGTGAGGTTTGGTTTTGAGAGGTGCGGCAAACCTTGCTCAAATGACCATGACGTCCACAATTCGACATAGTCGACAAGGTAAGGTAGATGGATGGTGATAAAAACAGGTGTTGCATTGAGGGTGAGGTCCAAGGTAAGGTTTCTTATTTGGGTAAGTTGAGTTAGGTGCTACTTGAGTGATTGGGATGGCTTGGAGGGGTATGGCTTGTGAAGCTGGTTGATGGTGTTGGGTGACAGCGAATATTTGCCCATCTCGTTTTCTCTTAGAAATGGGTTGTGAAGAGGATTCGGTTCGGGTGGAGTTTGAGGTTTCGGTTGATGTTTTATCCTTCTTCTTCTCCTCCATGAAGTCTTTATTACGTATGCGGTTTTCGGTGAGCTCTGTAGCTAACTCCATTGCTGCTTCCAAAGTTGCAGGTGTGTGGTACTTAGTACAGAGTCTTGAATTTTTGAAGGAAGACCTCGAATGTAGTGCTCGATCAAACGGTAAAGAGGAGTGAACAAGTTGGGAACCATTTGATTTAACTCGAGAAATCTCTTGTTGTATGTGGTGTGGTCGCCTTCCTTTTGTTTCAAAGAATAGAACTCATCCTCCAATTTCTTGATTTCGCTTCTTGGGCAAAACCGTCTTGTCATGATTTCCTTCAACTCTTCCCAAGTCAAAGTCATAGCATCTTCAACACCTCGTTTGGCCTTCTCTGTGTTCCACCATGTAAGTGCTATTCCAAGTAAACGACCAGTAGCATATCGCACTTTGCGATCATCAGGCAATCGCAATTTAGGAAAGTGTTTTCCATTTCTTCAAACCAATGGAGGAGAGCGGTGACACCTTCAATCCCTTCGTATTTTGGAGGATCGCAGGATTTGAAATGCTTGAAGGTGCATTTAGTGGTAATTGGGGAAGGGTTGACAACATTTTGATCTTCTTGATTGACGGGATTAGCGGTAAGGGCTTGTTGAACTTGAACTACAATGTTGGGTATTACGGCAGCCATTTGTTGAGCGATTTGGGCAGCCATGCGCTCGCGGGCTTTTCCTGATCTCATTTTCCTACGAGCGGAATTAGAAGACATCTACAAGGAATACATATCAAGAGTATGAGTTGGACATTTTAGGGGTCATGTGTCGTATTTAGGAATGAACATTCATAAAATAAATATAGAATAATAAATCTACTACATCCATAGGATGTCTTGGGCTTTGCTCGTAATTGGGCCTCGCATGCCGCCATACTTCACCTTCGTAATCATGTGGGCCCCCATGATTATCGGGTTTTTCATATGGTTCGCATGTGTTAGCCTGGTTACGTACACTAAAACCCGGAGAAAATCGAGAAATATGTATGTAATGTATGATATTCGGAATGTATCCAGGTGTGGACACGGTGACACCTCAAAGTGGGGTTAGTTCGAACAACGTTTGGTGTGGCATGCTTTGGCCTAATAGGTCCTTCGTACTCTCATCGTTAGTCCCCAGGTAGGCAAACTGGTCCGTTATTTTGGATTTATACGAATGCCAACCTAGACAGGACGTTCCGACTACCGGCACTTGTACCATTACAGTTACTACATGCCCGTCGCAGAACTCACTTTGATGAGATTTGAAAAATGAAAAATGCGAAAAAATCTTGAATAACAGGAAGTATGAAGATGACTTGAATATGTGAACATTGAAATATGTATGATGAATGTGTATGTAAGTATGTATGTTTGACTGTAAGTATAATTCACTATATATCACAAAATGTAATATTGGAAGTGTTTGCATGCATTTGAGTGTGTAATAAATACGAAACAAATAAACATCATAAGTTTGCATGTAACACATAAACAATTTAAAATCTAATCAACTATAGTATAGGCTCTAAGGGTCTAATAACCTATCCTATATCTCTATAGTCAAAAGCTCTGATACCAATCTGTCACACCCCGACCCGCAGCGGAAAAAGGTGATCGGGGCATGATTGGGTTTTCATCAAAGCTCATGACATTTATTATAATGTTTCATATTTATTATTACAATTTTAAAGAAGATCATACAATCAAATCATACAAGTACAACATGTTCTATACATCTTTCTAGACTTCATTATTTTTCTTCTAAGGCACTTTCCTATGTGTTCTTGCTTCATCCTGCCCACCTGTATCATGTGTAAAAATGGTTTTTGGGTCAACAAAAAGTTGGCGAGCGAATCCTATGAAAAACATTTAAAAATGTTTTTTGTATTGATTATAAAATAAAGTGCATAACCACATATGAGTAAATGTAGATGTAAATTTATTCAAATACACATAATATTAAATATTGCACACACATACAACAATTGATTGTTTTGAGGCACGCGTTGTTCAACTCGTCTCCCACGAGGAACTGATGGGCCTAATGAATGAGTTTTGAGGTACGCGTTGTTCTACGAACTGATGGGCCTAATGAATGAGTTTTAAGGCACGCGTTGTTCAACTCGTCTCCCACGAGAACTGATGGGCTTAACAAATAATTTGCATACAACTTGACAATATGTAATACATCACAACAAACAATATTTACATTCTAAGTTTAGATCATAATATGGTATAGCACGAGTTTGAATAAGCGAATTAATTTAAGCGACACATGATATACCCCAAAACATGAATAAAAGGGGAATTTGTAAGAATTCATCACAGTGGGTGCGTTTCTTGGATTGATGATGAATGCGCACGAATTCGGATTTAATCGGCAAGGGAACTAACCTAAATAATAACATAATAGTTCGATAAATAAATAAACTCTTATTTGAGATTAGAATTTTTAATTGGTGTTCTTAATGGGATTGTTCGGTTTATTTTTGTGAGTTCAAGGAAATTTTCTAGCTTTAAAAATATTATTTTTAAGTATTTTTAATTGATTTTTAAATAAAATAAATAAATAAAAGAAAATAAAAATTTTGACTTTTTGACCGGTTGACCGTTGACCAGTTGACCGTTGACTGTTGACCGGTTCGGACGTGTGTATGTATGCGCTGGGTGAGGCTCGAACCCGAGACCTCCGTACGCGTGCACGCAGCTCTACCAACTGAGCTACGTGTCTAACCCGAAATATTTCTGTTTTTAATTATATTTATACACTATTTAATTTAATCAAAAATCATTTATTTTTACAAAAGGATTTAATTATATCGGATCGGTGCACACAACAGGTCTCGAACCCGGGACCTGTTGTTTAGTGTTGCACACAGTCCACCGCTGGACTGTGTGTCTAACTTGGTTAATATACTGATTTTTATTATACTTAATCTTACAGCGAGTTGATCCGGTTCGGTTTAAAAAGAACATTTTAATTTCAGAGAGTGAGGTTGTGTCAGGGATCGAACTCGAGACGTGTGTTTATTGTTTGACACAGTCCACCGCTGGGCTGTGTGTCTAACCCGTTTATATAACTTGTTTTAATTATACTTATACATAAGTTCGACTTCATCTTCTTCGTAAACTTTACCCAGAAACCAAATCCCGACTGTTTCGATACATTCATCAATTTCTTTAGTAAATTGTAATTAACTACATATGAGATTAAAAAAATGAGAGAGATTAGGTGTAAGATATACCGAACAGAGATCCCCTGTTTCTCCGGCGAGATTCCGATGACAGCAGGTTATTCCGGCGACGTTTATCTTGCGGCAGAGAATCTTCAGAAAGTTTGAGGTGAGTGTGGGTGACTTCGGTATGAGCTCTAGAAGTCTTATTTTAGAGTAAGCAGAAGGGGTGAAATGAGTTCGGTTTTCCGGCGATAACTTCCGGTTAACTTGCAGAGGATTCCGGCGACTTGCGGCGAGGTTTTCTGAGCGAGTTAGAGAGAGTAAGCTTGATAAACGCTAGCTCAAATTATGAATACAGTATAACTCGGATTGAATTATATTTTCGGTTTCGAATTCAAAATCATACGGTTATGATTTCGACGATTTGAATGAAGGCTTTAAGGTTTTTCAGTTATAACCGACGTTGATGTTAATTCATCCGTTAAGTCATAGAAACCGTCAATGATTGGCGATATCGTCGGGATTTCTGGCGAGAGTGATTTGGGCGCGCTGAGTGACTGAATTCGACTTCGAGTTTTATTATATGTATTAATTGTTTCGATATATCAACAAGTAACACAAGTGGCGAAGTGTTGTGTTGGCTGTTTGATCTTGAGAGTGACCCGGGTTCGAAACCCGGCGTCCGCAAATAATTTTTATTTCGTTATTTATTATAAATTTTCAATTATAGATTTTAAATTCTAATATATTTATTAATTATATACCGCTTAGAATTAATTTGGGCGATAAATGTACAACAAAAATTTTAACTGGGTGTTCGGTTGATAAACGAAGCGGGTTTGGTTAACCGCGGTTCTATGGCTATATTGGTGAGCCTTAACATGGTGTTTTTTTTTATTTATCTATGTGTTGTTTGTTCTATTGTTAGGCTATTGGGTACTTGTTTTTATGTTTGAATCCGAAAGATTTTTGAAGATGTATACTGCGATGATCCATAGGTGTTTTTATTTGCGATTATTGTAGTTCGCTTATTGCTTGGTTCGCCTTTTTTGGATTGTTATTTTGACATATTAGTGTCAAAATACATCCAAAAACAGCTCAAACAAAAAAATGTAAGCCTATGCGCTGCTTTTGGCCTAGGAGCAGCATATAGGTCCCGCCCATAGAGAAAGACTGATGGGTGTCAATAATTGACTTGATTTCTATGGCTGCTCTTAGGCCAATAACGCATAAGGTGTAAAAATAGACTCGAAGGATATGGGAATATATCAGGGCTTTGATTATTGGAGCGTTGCTGGGGTGGTACATTACATGAATGTGAGATAGAGAACCCATTCATAAACGTCTCCAATTAAATCTCCATAACTGCTTTTGACTCCATTAACAATGAAACCTAACGGATCATCATCGCCGTCGCTACCAAACGAATCATCTCCGACCACAATTGAGCACAAAGCCTTTGCTCGAATCGGACTTCTGGGTAACCCCAGCGACGTCTACTACGGCCGTACTATCTCCTTAAACATCCAAAACTTTTGGGCTACTGTTCGTCTACAACCCTCTTCAGATCTCCAAATCCTCCCTCACCCTACTCACGATTTCATTAAATTCACTTCAATTTCTCACTTAGTACGTACTTGTTCATCCATACTCTCTCTTCTTCTTCATTACGCCTTTTAATTTACACTTTCTCGTTTTTAATTTAAGCTTTTTGATTTGTCGTTTGGATTGGTTCTGCATGCAGTTAGTGAACAGTTATTAATTAAAGAGCTTGTAATATTATATTGTTCCTGTGTACTCGTGGTGTTGTTTATTGTGAATTATTAATAACTGTGCAAAAAGATGTGAATTATTAATCAACTGTGCAAAAAGATGTAGTCAGGATGGTTACCGATGGTACCAGTACCGAATTTCCGTATCGAATCAATACCTACTTTTTGGCATTTTCGGTATCGGTGCCCATACGGTACAGTACCGGTATTTTACCGAATTTTACCCTTAAATACTGGTACTATACCAAACGTTTTCTGTCGGTACCCTATTTGGCGAAATTCGGTACCAGTACAAAGCTCATCCCTAGTTACTGATCGAAATTTTATTAAATTATGTCTTTTGGTTATGGTAAAAGTTATTACAGTAAACTGTGAGTAATGATATGTTATATCTAATAAAATTGGTTGAATTATAAATGTTATGATTTTGTGTTGCAGGTGCACAGGTTGGAAAATGAAGGTTATTATGGAGGTGTAAGGTTGTTGATGGCAACTTGTAAAGTTTTTAAAAGTTACTGTAAAGAACAGGGGATTCATCTTCACGATGGCAACTTTTCGCTTTCGTATGACACTAACATCCCTCGTCAGGTAACAACTTTTACCTAAGGGCTTGTAGTCCAGCGGAATCAAGGTCTGTAGTAAAGGTGTCCTAGACTTAGAGCGTGTGTCAAAATGTAAGAACTTGTAATGATAGTAACTTTAGTGTTCGTTTCGGAAATTTATTATGACCTTTTTCGGAAAATAATAACTGAATGATGGGTTTCAATGTACTTTTTTTTTTGTTATCTCAGACAGGGCTATCTGGTTCAAGTGCCATTGTATGTGCTACATTTAGCTGCCTTCTTGACTTTTACAAAGTCAGAGATAAGATTGCTGTGGAGATAAGGCCACAGCTTATCCTAAATGCTGAAAAGAACTTGGAATTGTTGCTGGTTTGCAGGATAGAGTAGCACAAGTTTATGGGGGGCTGTTATACATGGTGGGTCCTAATGATGGTGTTTGATGATTGATTAACATAAGTGCATATAACTATATAAGAAATGTTTCATTTGCAGGATTTTAACAAGGAGAGCATGGATAGATATGGTCATGGTGATTACACGCAGTTAGATACGAGTCTTCTCCCGCCTTTGCATCTCATCTATGCCGAAATCCAAGTGATTCCGGGAAGGTGCATAATGCGGTTCGACAAAGATGGTTAGATGGAGACGAGTTCATAGTCTCGTCGATGGAGGAAGTTGCTAACTTAGCTCTCGAAGGGAAAACAGCATTGCTTGAAAAGGATTATGCTAAACTTGCAACCCTGATGAATCGAAACTTTGATTTACGAAGGTAAACGAAAAGGGTTCCATGAAAAGACATGATTTTTGAGTTTCGCTAAATCAGTATACATAGAGAAATATAATAACTTGCTTTTGTTTCAGGCGGATGTTTGGTGATGCCGCCCTTGGTTCACTAAACATAGAGATGGTAGATATGGCTAGAAGAGTCGGTGCAGCCTCAAAATTTACAGGCAGTGGTGGTGCGGTGGTGGCGTTTTGCCCTGATGGTCCATCACAAGTTGAACTTCTGAGTGATGCTTGTAAGAAGGCAGGATTCTCCATTTTACCTGTGAAAGTTGTACCGTCGCTTCTCAATGAAATTGATATCAGAAGCCAGTCATCGAAAAATGCATAGGCATGAAACCAATCCCCAAAACAAATGTGATTTCTTTACTTCTTGTCTTCCATGTTCTTTGGGATGTTCTTTGTTAGGATTCCTAGATGGTGAAATTTTCTGATAGCCAACAACATCATTATTCACTCTATATCTAAGCGTGAATTTTGTTTCGGATATTATGTTTTGAGACTATAATAATGAAGATACCACTCAAAAAGTTATAACAAAGGGATGCAAGTAAAACTGAAAATGCAACTTTAAAACAGAAGTTAAATTTGGTAATTAGGAACTTGTATATGATTTAGAAAACATTACATACATTCTGCTACAGCACCTTGTATTTTCTTACTATTGCTTCAAAAACTAATCACCTTTACAAAAGTCAACAGGAAAAAAGTCAAAAGATTACAAACCTTGACAACAACAATAATCAACTCTTGTGTTCTGTTTTCAGCATTTATCCGATCACATTAACCCTACACATCTCTGTCGGTGATCTTGAAATATGAAAGTCAATATAACAACAATTTAAAGACAAGTGATCAAGATTTCTTTAAAGATCCTTACTTTAATCCAGAAACTCTCATTCTTCACATAACATTGCGATTAACTTTCGAGGAGATGATTCCCATATTTGGCAAACAGACAAATTCTTGAGCATTGCATAGTGATTCAGCACATTACATAATATTGAGACCTTGTTTATAAGAGCTTCTTGAGCTTCAACCTATTCAATTTACCCCTAAATTAAATACATGCATAATTCCCCTTATAAAAAAGTTCAAAAAAATTGATACCTGAGCCAGAAGGGTTTCAGCGACTTGTGGATAATCCGAAGAGTGTTTTGTCAATAGGGCAACTGGCAGATCCGGTAAGACAATGGGTAGTGGTTGAGTTTGGGTAGGCTGTTGCAATGCCTGTAAGGTGTTCGACAAATGTTCCCAGTGATAAATCTCGTGTTGGTAGCTTGTTTTGAGTTTCAACAGTATCGCCTTCTTTCTTTTCTTACGATTTGTTTCTTCAGCAGCAGGATCCGGTGGTGGTGTGGTTGAGATGATGGTGCGGCGTTTGAGGCGCTTGTAAATGAACGCATCGTCGTTGACCAGCTCCCATTCTTCCTCGTGTATTTCCATGGAGTTTGCAGAAATGCAAAATCTGATGTGTTCAGCAACCTACACTTTGAGGGTGTTTGGGATTCGTTCTATTTCAACTTATTGACTTATTTTTGGCAAAAATGACTTTTCAAAGTGTGGGATTTGTATGTGTGTGAGTGAATAAGTCAATAAGTAAGAAATTTTGACTTATTTTTTTTGCAAAAAGGACTTTTCAATAAGGAACATTTGAACCAGAATTTGAAAAGGGGATTTTCCTTCGTGTTTTTCATTTGTTATATCATCGTCATACTCGGTAAATTTCACCAACAACCAAGCTTAGGTAGGGTCTGAGAATGGTAAGATGTAGACAACCTTACCTCTACCCCGTAGGAATAGAGAGGTTGCTTCCGGTGAGACCCCCGACTCGATAGTAGTTTTGCATCAAGCCTTGGACATAAGGCACGTAACACTAAGTATACATAGAGAAATATAATAACTTGGTTTTGTTTAGGAGGATGTTTGGTGATGCGCCCTTGGTTCACTAAACATAGAGATGGTAGAGGTGGCTAGAAGAGTCGGTGCAGCCTCAAAATTTACAGGCAGTGGTGGTGCGGTGGTGGCGTTTTGCCCTGATGGTCCATCACAAGTTGAACTTCGAGTGATGCTTGTAAGAAGGCGGGATTCTCCATTTTACCTGTGAAAGTTGTACGTCGCTTCTCAATGAAATTGATATCAGAAGCCAATCCCCAAAACAAATGTGATCTCTTTACTTCTTGTGTTCCATGTTCTTTGGGATGTTCTTGTTAGGTACAATGAACTTGGTCTTGTTCCAAAAGATTCTAGTATCCTAGATGGTGAAAATTTCTGATAGCCAACAACATCATTAGTTCACTCTGTTTATCTAAGCATGAATTTTGTTTCGGATATTATGTTTGAGACTATAATAAATGAAGATACGACTCGAAAGTTATAACAAAGGGATTCAAGTAAAACTGAAAATGCAACTTTTAAAAAAAGTTAAATTTGGTAATTAGGAACTTGTATATGAAGTACAAACATTACATAGATTCTGCTACAGCAACTTGTATTTTCTTACTATTGCTTCAAAAACTAATCACCTTTACAAAAGTCAACAGAAAAAGTCAAAAGATTACAAACCTTGACAACAACAATAACCAACTTTTGTGTTCTATTTTTCTGCATTTATTCAATTCTAAGCACCCATGCTCAATTGGTTAGCATATGAAAGTCAATATAACAACTAACTAAAGACAAGTGATCAAGATTTCTTTAAAGATCCCAACTTTAGCTTACTTTAATCCAAAAAATCTTATTCTTCACATAACATTGCGATTAACTTTCGAGGAGATGATTCCCAGATGGGTAAATAAACAAATGGTTGATTCAACAGATGTTCTTGAGCATTGCAGAGTGATTCAGCAACATTACATAATATTGAGACCTCGTTTATAAGAGCTTCAACCTATTCAATTTACCCCCAAATTAAATACATGCATAATTCCCCTTTAAAAAAAATTAATTTTTTTTTGATACCTGAGCCTGAAGGGTTTCAGCGACTTGTGGATAATCCAATGAATGTTTTATCAATAGGGCAACTGGCGGATCCGGTAAGACAATGGGTGGTGGCCTGCAAGGTGTTCGACAAATGTTCCCAGTGATAAATCTCGTGTTGGTAGCTTGTTTTGAGTTTCAACAGTATCGCCTTCTTTCTTTTCTTACGATTTGTTTCTTCAGTAGCAGGATCCGGTGGTGGTGTGGTTGAGATGATCGTGGGGCGTTTGTAAATGAACCCATCGTCGTTGACCAGCTCCCATTCTTCCTCGTGTAGTTCCATGGAGCTTGCAGAGATGCAAAATCTGACGTTTTCAGCAACCTACACTTTGAACCAGAGTTTGAAAAGGGGATGACGTTTTCATTTTGTTTTACACGGTCGCATAAATTTAATTTTATATATAATAAAAGTAACATAGTTATTTCTTTAAAATACCTTATATATTGTACGGGTTAAATAAATACAATGTAATCAATTAATACATACGGTCCTCAAGATTTATATTTAAATGATAAATTCGATGTACTATTTACTTATTAAAATTTTAATTTGTCATTTTAATTATTATTAGGTTAGAAACATGTGTATCAGACGTCGTAAAACCAATGAAATATAGATGATTATTAAAAAGCAGAAAAAATAAAAGAAACAATAATTAAATAAGAGAGATCCATGAAGCTTGTGATTTGTTATAATTTTTTCTATATCCTATTAAAAATAAGTTAACTAAATGTAATTTAAATGAGAATAAATGTATATATTTGCTTGGTTCTACAAAGAAAAAAAAACTTCTTCAATCTCCTACAGAGAGAAGAAAATACAAATTATATATTATTATAAATTTAAAGTTTGATAAAAAAGTTATTATCTTTATCTAAATTATATATAGTTAAACTATTGTTTAATAGGAAAAAAATTGAAAAATAAGATAAGAAGACACTAGAAATTGACACGTGTCAAAAAAAAATTCATTTATTAGTATAAAAAGATTTCAATTGTATTTCCTACACCTAATTTTGACTTCATTCGCAATTACCTTTTACACTTTATACGGTAAGTGTACTTTGTACATTAACTTAGCCCTACGGCTCCACCCATAATATGCGGATATTTCTTTGACATAATATAAAAAGATAATTCATTTGGCTGCAATCTCTATGTGTTGGAATTTTTTGCAATGTACAGTGGGTTAACTAAAAAAAGAAAAAGCTTTTGTCATATCATTATCACATAAGCATTAGGCGTGAAACCAACTGAGCTCCCATAAATGTGTAATGTTTTAACTATAAAATAAATAAAAAACAAAAAGTAAAAATGAAGTGACTGGTTGATAACTTATGAACCCTATCTCTTTCATTCCTGATAATGGGATATCAAGTCAACATTGTTAAGACCAACGTCATTTTTTGGATAAAAAAAATAGATCAAACTTGAAGGCTCTCGATCTCGATTGGGATAATTGGCGAATGTTTGTAATATAAATCTTTGTATTTGTTTTGTTGTATGTTTTCTGGTGGTCTGTGGCTACTTTGGCTGGCCTCTATCAACCTGCTAGAGTCAGCTAGGTTTAGTTTAATGCAAATTTAACCTCGCTGTTAAAAATATGGGGTAATGAAGAAGCGGCTAACGTTAATGTTTTAACTTGTTTCTCGAGAATACTACTCGCTTACCTTACCTATATAATGTAATCAAAATTATACATGACCGGTAATCAACACACACACACATTCATGATACGTGATAGAATACTTCTATTTACTCTTTAGATATATTTTTAACATCTTACCTATCGTCATTTTAAACTTAAATACAAAAACCATTTGGACCAAATTAATCCAATTTCCCTAGCTGTTTGTGGAATTAATTTGATCTATTCCATTGGCCTTCAGGTAAGCTCTTTCTGCTAACGTCATCCGAATTTGAAATGTTTGCCACTCTTTCTTACACCTCTCCCTCACCTGAAAAACAATACAATTGAATTCATAAACAAGCCTTGAGGTTTGCACTACCTGTGCAACAAAAGACTTTCTTTTAAAACCAAAAATGTTTGTAATACACATTACTTAAGCCTCAAATTTTCTCAGGGATGTAAAATAGGACTTAATTAATGTGTATTAAGTGATCATATTTTTTTAATAAAAGAGAGCATGTGCTTGATCGTACCCCTTCCCATGCAGCCTTTCCATTCTGGCTTGTCCCTGAAAAAAGAAAAAAATTTAATGTATGACGAGAAAAAAAAAATAAATTATGGCAAGCATGGCATCATGTCGTCTAATAAAATAAGCTGTGCGGACAATTAGTCCATACAGGTTTTAGGTATGTGTCAAAATGGGTCGCGTTGTGTTCGCACAAATTTTGTATGAAAAATGGGTCGCGTTGTGTTCACCTGGTTTCCAAGTGAAGGGACTGTTTGATGAACCACCCACTGGGCATCTACAACTCCTATCCTTTCATGAGCGGGCTGTTTAAAACAAACTTTTTGTTACGCTTTCCTGAATTCCAAATCTTAATACTTTAATGATTAGATAAGGTATAATAAATGTTCGAAACAGTACCTCCACGCATCTCCTAAGAGCAAAATCAAGGCCCCACCCATGGACTAAATCATTCTGCAGATAGCGACACAAGGATTATTGCAGAAAATAAATGGGAAAAACATAATACATGTACTAGTGAATATCGAAGTGTGAGAGACCAAAACCTGGATCATATGCCAAACACAACGCCATGCATTCGGGAGAAAACAGGTGCCATTATCTCAACAAATCTGTGTGTCATAATTGCTTCATAAGAAACGTCTAGTAGTTTACTACGTACAATGAAGCAAAAGTGCTAAACATGTTTGTTTGTTGAGATTTGAAAACTATGTGGGGTCTGATTGATAAAACTATATTTCGTTAAAGCAGCTGTATGAATCAAAGGCCTGATTGGTTCTGATTTTAACAAATATAATGATGATTGTAGTTTATAATGAAGCAATGATTTGTTGATTCTAGGGCTATTATAAACTATATTCGTAAGAGTACTATAATAAAAGGATGTAATAAAATATATTAAAGACTATGTATACTATCTAAAATAAATACTAATCTTAAAACCATAATACTAAAAGAGTAAAATGTCATTTTCGTCCCTGAGGTTTGGCTAGTTTTGCAACCTTCGTCCAAAGGTTTGTTTTTCCGCATCTGGATCCAAAAGGTTTGAAATCTTGCCATTTTCATCCGGCTCGTTAACTCCATTCATTTTTCTCCATTAAGTCAAGGGTATTCCGTCTTTTTTGTTAACTTAAAGGGCAATTCGGTCTTTTTCACTTTATGTATAAGCATTGCATAATGTACAGTTATTTAAAATACCCTTACTAAATAAATAAAAAAAACAAAATAATATAAGTAAAAAGACAAAAATACCCCTGACTTAATGTAGAAAAATGGATGGAGTTAACAAGCCAGATAAAAACCGCAAGATTTCAAACATTTTGGATCTAGATGCGGAAAAACAAACCTTTAAACGAAAGTCGCAAAACTGGCCAAACCTGAGGGACAAAAATGGCATTTTACTCTAACTCAAAATATATATTGGAAGTGGCACACGTACGCAGCACATGGCGGCAAATGTGGATCAGCGCACCAGCCATCTCTTTCCTCAGCATCTCTGCAAGTGCAACCAGTCAAATAATATTCAACTTTGAGAACGCGTGAAAATAACGTTAGTTTAAACACGTAAGCATCAATTTTGTGGCTTACTTGTGTACTTCACTATCATCTCGTTTTCTAGTCATCTGCCACGTTAATCCACTATTAGCCGATAAACCTGGCTGGGAAATTTCTGAATCCATGCCTCTTGATCAAGCTTATGTACCTGTTTAACTCAAAAGGGTCCATATTAATGATTAATCTAGTTACCATCGGATGCAAGATTTTGAATATTTACCTTTCGGGATCAAAATCCTCCAATCCAAGATCCTCATCCCAGATGAATATATAGTCATACGGTGCCAAGATGTCCGGATGCAAAAAACGCTTCGCATACCACCTACATCCAATTTCAGAATGTTTTCAATTACAAAACACAATATTCGCACCAAACGATAATGACTTTAAAGGCAACACCAAACACTCCCAAAGCTTAATAATATTTGCTTTACAATAAGGATTATTTATTAATTGCAATGCAAAGATTACCATTTAGTTTGCTTGGGAACACTAACATGTATAGCCCTGTTTGACCATTCAAACTCATTCCATTCACTTGTTCGACCGTCGTAGTGAAACAGCAAAACGGAGAAATTTTCTGAGAACTGATAACGCTAGAATTAGATTGTAATGTAATCACACACACGTAAACAAAACGACGTAAATGACCTTCGCCTAACCTTCTTCACTGCTTTATCAATGTTATCCTTTTGTTCATAACCCACTGTAAACGTTACAAGGTACCTTGGTTTAATAATCAAATCCTGCAAATTTCATCCTATTATATAATCACCTAAAACATATAACTTGAACTAGAAGTTATTGCTATCGGTTAATATACCTACCTCACTGGGTGTACCGTATAATCTGCGGGAGGTAGAGATCGGACTCAGATGTAACAATGCCTGGCGGTAGCGTTTCAGCGCCTCGAGGGTTTGTTGGAACCCATATCTGCATTAAAATTTAGATAAAATGTGTGTATAGAACTATAGATAGAGCGAGATGTGGACTAATTGGAATAGAGAAATTACCTTTGTGTCCTCAGGTTCGTGTAATGAAATACCCTTATTCCTTAGAGAAGACCAAATGTTTAAAGTGCTTGTGTTGAGAGGCCTGAGTACTTGTCTTCTATGTAACCAAGATCAATGGAAGGGAGTAGAGTTGATGGAAGGCTAATCTGTTATACAAAAACACAATCTTTTTAATCTATCAAGAAAAGAAAAAAATAAAAAAGGATAAAATCTTAAAGCATGCCTTGGTTAATGAAATTGTTGGGAAGGATACACCTAAAAAGAATCCAAATACAATGCTGATGAAAGTTGTTACTATTATCCTCAATGTCTCATTTGATGATCTTCTTACTATTCCACTGTGAAAATTTAAAAATTCAAATGATTAAAAGTTAAAACACTCGAAACACGAATTGAAGAAAAGAACTCGATTTCAGAACCTGCGGCTATTTGTTCCCATATTATTCTAAACTGTCTGATTTGTAATTAAGTTATCTATATAGTTTAGAGATGACTCCTTGGCTACAGAGGATGTGTAATCTTTATTGCAATAGTCCAACCCTGAAACCAGAAACAAAGAAATGCAATATGTCAATATCAAGTTTCATGAAGCAACAATGCATACAACATGCAATACAGAACTTGTCTTAGGGTGTTTTTTGGTAACCATGAGACCCATGACCAAACAAATCGCGCGACTCCATCAATACACTACTAACCAATGAGATCAGGTAAAACGCCACCCCCTTGAAGGTTTCTTAGAGGTGTTTGGATGTGAGTTTCCAAAACAATCATCGCAAAACCAATCAGTTGAGGGTGAGGTTCTAGAGTGAACACTAGTGTATTTGTAAACTAAGTGAACAAATCCTGACCATTGATTTACATCATCAAATCGTAAAATAAACTAGTGTATTTTCATCATCAAATCCTTGGCCATTGATTTACACTTGTGTATTGATAATCAAGGGCTAGGATTAGTTCACCAGTGTTCACAATCGAGGGAGTTGTTCACTAATAAACCTAACCCTATCAGTTGATCAAAGCCTTAAGACAGATATTTAATTCGACATTTATATTTATTTCTTACAAAAGCTTCTCAAAATCTGTTTATTTCAACACATATAAACAGTAAATCATAATCACAATCAGTTCTTCTAGACACTCAAAACCTGATCATTGCGCTTTAGCAGCCACAATCGCGGCGTCCAAAGGCCACAATGATTTCCGTTTCATGATGTTTAACCACAGATCTTAAACTATAAAGTATTATAAACTAGTTGAACCTATGATGCTGCACACAGTGATTGAATTTACAGAAGTATACATACAGTTTATGTATATCATAATATCAACAAAATCCACCTGCATTGTCTAATTTCACTTTTTCAAACAAGCCGACACAAATATTCACCAAATCACAAATCACATTCCACATTCATAACTAATCTATGGCAGAAACAATTCAACAAAATCAACGAACGCAAATAAACTCTGTGTAGATCACAATAAAGCAATATTAGTACATAAACAAAAGCAATCAACACAGATGAAGCAGTAACATCAACTTTAATCAACTGATTTACCTGAAGCATGACAAACCCTAGATTCAAAACGCTAATGAAACTTCTGGTTCATCATAACGTAATTACAGCTTCTGGTAAGTTCTACAGAGCTAAATTGAAGTATGTAAAGTGATAAGAAAGGATTAGCAGATGATTTTGTAGATACTTGATTGATTATTGAATGAAGATTGTTGAAGAATCTGTGAACAGACAAAATTCTTTGCTGATTTTGGGAATTGTTTATTGAGAGCGTGAAGAATTGTGTGAAGGACAGTGTGGTGCTCCACTGTTTTTTGTTGTTGTCAGAAACAGTTACATCTGACGGTCAGGATTTGTTGAGGTCCACGTGTAGGGACGGATGACTGTTTGTAACTCTTCCCGCTATTCAATACGATATACGGAAACATTATTCGTTTTTATACGTGTATTAAATAATTACCGTTATGTTAAACATAAATAGGTGAAATGAAATATTTATCATCATACAAGTAACGTTTTTTTTATTTGTTAGTGACGATTACAGGCATATGCACGAAGTTATAAGTCGACATCAAGCCATCATGTATTAACATAAATAGGTCGACAAGACTTTGTTATAAATTTGAACACACAAACACGTCTTGAGTTGGTCATTATCATCTATTCTGTGATTTGGAAGTTTGGTAAACGTGTCTCTCTTAGTCCACCCGTAGTCGGGCCTGATGTAGCACCCCTCACCACATATATATATACATACACATATATATGTACATACACATATATGTATAATTGAAGGGTAGAACCTCACTACACACCCATGTGATATAACTCTCTTACACAAACGCACATGTTGCATAACCTCACATCATCGGAGGTGATGGGGGTGACCACTACGCATGGTCTTAGCAGTCCTACATGAGCTTAACAATATTTATTTCATACATCACATCTTACGACAATTAATTATAGGTAACATTACCCATAACCTATTGGTCTAGTGGTATGGTGTTTTCTTTCACAATGTGAGGTCGTGAGTTTAAATCTTTGCAAGTGTAAGGTAAAGGTGAAAGTAAAATGTTTAAGAATTGGCCGTTCAAAAAATGTTATGGGTAACAGCATAGAATAGTAACTAAGTTTTTTATTTGTTTCATTCAACTTTCATTTTCTCTTTCAATTTTATGTAATTACCAGGTTAATAAGTTACAATTGATGACGCACAAGATTCTCTTTTCTCTTCTATATTTTATTGGTGATGTGGAATCAATTTTTTGATGATGTGGATTTACATACATCACTAATAAAATAGTTATTATTGTGGTTTCTAGTGAGGTTAAAAAAGGATCACTTTCTATACATTCATCGAAGACAAAAATGTATATTAAATTAAAATGACATTAATAGCAATAGTAAATGTCTGTAATATCACAGTCCATGTTCACCATTGATTATAATTTATAGCTATTAATATGCTGTTTCATGACTTATATTGCACATGAAGTGTCTCTCTAATAATTTTATCAAAGGAAAAAATGAGTGGGACAATAAATTTTGTGAAAGAAAAAGTGTGTAGATCCTATATACCCCCCCCCCCCCCTCTAGCAGTGTTATATATTTCTTTAACGGCGGATTTAGATCACTGACGCACCCAGAACCTATTAGTCCCAAAATCTTATCGACTGTATCGTAAAAATAATAAAATATGTGTTTTATTACATTGTAGGGTTTCATTTAAATAATACCTTTGTAAATATGAACAAAATAATTATTGTTTAAACCTAAGTAGACAAAATATGCGCTTATTAAAAATATTCTAACATTCCTTTTTAGATGGGGTGAGGTGATAAAAAAATGCAGCTATAACGCATTACTAGTTTGGGTTGAATGTCAGGTTTGAATCAGGATAACTATAGTAATTTGATATTTGGCTAGTTTGTTTTATTCCTTTTGTTGATTTGGCTAGTTTGTTTTATTCCTTTTGTTTGCAGCCCTTGTTTATTTCTTCAGGCTGGGTTCTGTTGTGTTGGTTGTTCGGTACTCCTTAGCTCGGAAGCACGGAAACGCCTGGGAGGTACCGTCTCCCGTCCCGGGGACGGAAACGGCACGGGGACGGCCGGAAACGTCCCCGACAGGTAGGAAACGGCCAGGAAGCGTGCAGGAGAAGGGGACGGTGTATGGGGACGCGCAGGAAACGTTTCCTGCAAGTTTCCGGTCATAGTTCGACTGAATAGCGTGAAAATAGCGGATTCCGACGACGACTTCTGGCCGGAAACCTGCAATTTCTTCCTGAAACTTGCTGGAGACTTGCTGGAAACTGTGAAGAAGAAGAGCGGCTGCCTTTTTGTGACGGCACCTCCCAGGCGTTTCCGTGCTTCCGAGGCGATAACCGGAGAATTTTGGGTGATGTTAATGTGGGAAGAGGAACTCAGACTCACCCTCGTGTTGTAAAACAAGAAAGCTTTATCACGGTATGTAGCCATTAATATAACTTACAAAAAAAATTTGTTATATTATATAGATATAATACAATTTTGCTTATAGGGTTAAATAAGTTTATGGGTTTTAACATTTAACCCCTCTATCTTTCATTAGGTTACTTTTAGTCATTAAAACTTGTAAAACTTACATAAAAAGTGTAAAATTAGTTTTTGTATTTTAACATTTAACCCTCCCTATTTTCACTACCTTACATTAGATTAGGAAGAAATGGGATTTTTGAGCTTTACATCAATATATAACTATTTTGGGGTTTTGTGTTACATTATCTTTGATATATATTTATTTTTTATATGTTTTTATTCCCGTATCTGTCCCGTCCCCGCTTCTTGAATTTTTTAGTTTTGCCGTTTCCCGTACCCGTCCCAGTGCATCATAGCTCCTTAGCAATTTGCCAAAAAAATGTAAGAGGACGAGGTGATTAAAAAGGTTTGCTGGTGGGATTCGATCCCAACCCTACACAATAAACCAAATTTGCTCTAACCAGCAGAGCACACTACCATTACTATTAATAATTATCATCGTAAATATAATATTCTTGTTTTATGATTACATATATATTGTTTTTTGAAAAAACTTTGAGGCCCTATTTTTTAGAGGACCTAAACGGTCGCCTAGCCCAATTACATTAACGGGCCGGCCCCATAACTATGCTTCATAAGCTTAGCCTTTCAAAGAAGCAATTTATGCATGTACGAACATGAGCTAGTAGATATTCAACATTTATTCTACTTACCACCAAAAAACTTAGCAAGTACATTCACCAACATTGTATGATAACTCCAAGTAGGTACAAGTCACCTACTTCAATCTAAAGTAGTTAAATATAATTATTATTATTATATAAATCATATATTACACAGAGTATGGAAGGTTAATCTTTGGTGGCCAAAAGGCAAAAGAAGATGAATATATTGAATGTTAACCATATTGTTAGCACAGTAATCAATCTATAAGAATTTAAAACTGTACTTTTCAACAAAAAAAAATCTAAAGTTCTTGATGGTTAAGCTAAATTCTTTGGCAAAAATTGGGCAGAAGCATTAGCACCGGTGCCAAAGTAACGATCTCCAAAGTCGCCCATGCCTGGAATCACCCTCGAATGCTCGTTCAGCCCCGCATCGATCTCCGACGTCACTATTTTCAGCCTCGGATACTGCCTACAAACTGCATGAATTCCCTCTGGTGCCTGCACCACCATCATGGCATCATCCAACTTAAAACAGTGATAGTAAAAGTAGTCATGCATAAATGGGCCTAAGCCCAATACTGGGCCCATAAACCCCGGTAAGGATCCAAAGCATCAAATGACAGGATCTTACAGCTATAAGGTTAAGGAAGATGATGTTGGATTCAGATACACCCTTGTTGAGCAACAAGGAGATTGCCTCCATTGCAGAATCACCTGATAATTAATAGCGGTTATCGCCGTAAGCATTTCATTGAGGTCAAAAAGTCAAAGGTTGACGTGTGAAAGTCAAACCTGAAGCAAGCACTGGATCAAGCAGTAAAACTTGACGACTTGCGATGTCTTTGGGTAGTTTCTCATAGATTAACTGCAGTAAAATGGATGTAATCAGATACTTGCATTGACCAGTTTGACCAAAAGAGACGAGAGAAACAGGAGTTTGACTTTGACCTGCCGATCGTTGCCTTCTCTTTGTATAAGAACTTTACCAATTTTGATTCCTTTGCAACAAGCTCTTAATGCATTCTCCATGCTTTTCCCCACTGGGGAATGTTCAAAATTACTAAATTAGCCTTTTTTGTCCACGTGTCTTCATTCGATTGGCTCTCATAGTCGATGTTTAGGATTTAAACGTTTTTTTCAACGTTCATTTTAGTAAAACGGGTTGAAAAGAAGTACCTTCTGATGATTGAAACCCCACACAATCTTTTGCAGAATACCACTCCTGTGTAGATGGATCCTACAATCAAGTCACCAAAAAGATTTACCAATTGTCGTATTTTAACCATATGCGTATGGTCGAAGGAGATACATATGATGACTATTGAAGATAATAAGAAAAAAAAATTATGATGATTAAGTTACCTGTTGGAGTAACTATTTGTTTTTCGGTAAAAGGAAGATGTCCTAGACCATGTTCCACAACCTATAACATAACTCAAAGTCAAACCCATGTTTGGTCAAACGGGTCAAACTAATATCAGTTTATGAAGGAATGATGGATTTTAATAATCCAAAATATTAGCTGTTGGCCGGCAACGGTCTAAACTAAAAAAATAACCAGTGTTGGTCCCACCTTTTCACATCTTGTAAACTAATGGACCTTTACTAACATAACCTTAATTTCTTTTTGTCTCCTTATCCTTTTCGGTTTAGTAAAGGTCCATTGGTTTACAATATATGAAAAGGTAGGACCACCACTGGTTTTTTTTTAAGTTGGGACTGTTACTGGCCAACGGCTAATAGTCAGGATTATTAAAATCCATTATTCCGTTTATGAAAAGTTATATAATATGAAAAGGGCATACCAAGCGAATAAGACGGTCTGTGTAAAAAGCAAAATCATGTTTTCTTGTTTTGGCATTGCGTATAAGTGTGTGCATTCCACGTAGCTGAAGCAACAGAAAACATTATCAGATAATACCGTTTAACAATATTTAAATATATTAAAGAGTATAGAAGACTATTGTCTAGTTACCTGGAATGTTGATGGTATAACAAAAAGGTTTTGATATATTTTACAAAGGTCATGTTGACCAAGCTTTGTACGAATATGTTGCACTATTAAATCGATTGCAACGTCGTTATCTGCTCCCCTAGGGATTATAATGTCTGCATGTTTCTTTGATGGAAGAATGAACTCCTCAAAGCTTGGTTTTACATGTTTATCATACTGCACAAAAACATAAAAAAATGTATGCTAAAACCGAATCAAGTCAATATCAGCATGTTCATTAAGTCAAAAGAGAGCTCTACTAACTTGGTCAAGCACATACTGGATATTTCTCCCTCTCTCAACCGTATGCGTTTTATCCTCCTTCCCAGCCGCACGTCAGAATCTGTATCGCAGAAGTTGTAGCAAGTTTATTCAACAGGATGGGTATTTCGTAAATCTAACAACAAACATTTGAATCAAATATTGTACTAAAACTTTTATCATTTGTGGAATGTGATAGTGACACAATAAAGAAATAAAAGAAAAAACAACTTAAAGTTACATATACAAGAAGATTGACATGAACAAGGTACGAAAAGTGACGAACCTAAATCAACAAAGATCTTTATGTTCATTAGATCTCGAACTCTCTTGTCATGTAGAACTAGAATTCCTTCTAGAATGATGACATCCGATGATTTACCTGCATATGCGATACAATGATCATATTTTTTTTGTGTGACCATGATAACCCACTTGGGAAACTCATGGGCCCCACCGATAGCCTACTAACCGTGGGACCAGATAAAGTGCAGCTTACGCTGGGCAGGTAGCCTTCAAGGGGTTAAGACAACAAACCAGTGAAAGTTGGATTTGAACCTGCCAGTGGAGGATTCAGACGCTTACCACTACTACACTACACCACCCCTTGAAGGCTAGATTTTTTTATATTGTAGTATAACATTTTTTTATCATTATATTTTAACATATAGCTTGAGCTTTATGAGTCTGTTTATACCAAGCGACCGGGTCCACTTTTCTTATGCATCTTATAATCATAATCCGGTATGTGAACTGATTGTCCCTTTCTTAATGTTTCCATACACGAGAGGAGAGATTCTATATCGAACGAATTTGATTCATCATAACATAAGTTTGCTTATACATATTCAACAAACCGGTACCTACTATAGGAAATTAGAAATAAGTAAATTACCAGGGTGATCAAAATTGTAATCTTGGAGATTTGCAGATTGCTCATCACTAAAACAATGATAAAATGAATCCTACAATATTGCACAAATAACTGACATTCACCTCTTGACAATGTTTGTACTATGTAACATCTAAATATTCCTATGGAAGCATCAAGTCTTACTTGATTGATGAGGACCACCCGTCGATCATGGAGTCTCGACATGATCACATTGCACACCGTTGTTTTCCCAGACGCCGTTCCACCAGCAACACCTTAATTCAGGTTTTAAAAGTGAATATATATTTTTTTAAGAAGATATTATTACGCAACCAATTACGGTAGCAAGTAAACAGGCAACAAGCTAAGCTCATTGGCTAAATATAAATAAACCCTAAAACTAAAACTAAAATTAAAATAAGCAATGTAGCATGCAAATTAAGATCAAAATTAGGGGAAAGTTAAACCATATAAAATATTAACTCAAGAAGAGTGATTTACCAATGATGAATGGGACTTTATTTTTAATTTGTGAAGACTGATTATGGGATTTAGCATGAAAATCAGCATCCATCACTGACATGAGGCTCTGAAATCAATCACAAAAAATTCAAAAATACCCAATTATCAAACGAAGCAAAATCCCAAAAATACCTAATTCTAAAAAAAAATAATAATAATAAAATAGAAAACAGGTGAGGATATAATGATATATATGTATATATATATATATACACACCTTGTACTACGATGACGAATAGGAGTGAAATAGTTGTAATTCAGCTAAAATTTAGAAGAAATAATATAAATCGCCATTGATGTTCGATAATTTCGAAAAAAAATTGAGAAAAATAAAGGGGCATATATTGGGATCTGGTCTACGTTTCGGATTAAAACACATGTTTTGGTAATTAAAATTCGGAGTCTTTGAAAGAAACGGGGCAAGCGGGAAAACCGCTGTTCTCCGCTGATGACGTGGCTTCATTCTTTCTATACTTCATGCAACCATGTGTTTTCTTTTCGTCTTGTATTTTTATTTTAATTTTTTTTTAAATTTTTTGTAATATCAAAACTTGCTCCCACTCTACCTTAGGGCACGAGGTATACTCTAACATTTAGAGTATTAACAATGACATGCCATGTTAACTTACATTGTAAAACATTTCCTCCTTATGTTAAAGGGCAGTAAATGAGTTATTGTTAACATGTTAACCCAATATTAAAAGATTAAATTGATTATTCTTTTTATTTTTAGGCCAAAAACCACTAAAAAATAGGATTAGATGAAATTAATGGGATTAAACCATTTCCTTTTAGTGAGACAAAGTGAAATAGAGAAAAAAGGTTAATGTGACACTTAGGTGGAGTTAAGTTAGGTTAAAGTATACCCAAAGGCCTTACATCAATTAACTAAAATAGAATTGACAGTTTTTTTCTTTTTTTTTTAATGTGATTTGAGCATACGGAGTTATTTTATTTTATTTTGCAATTGTCTTTGAAGAGAAAATAATGAACGCTTACATTTTTTTCCATTTAGATGCTTCCAAAGTTGTTTGATAAATTAATTGTAGTCGGATCTCATGGTGTGTTAATACTGTTGAACCTACATCTTACCAAAATTCTGTATTTATTAATCGTAGTTAGATCTCATGGAGTGTTTAAAATAGAACTTTTCAATTAATTATAGACTTTTAGTAAATATACACACGACACAAATACTAAACTCATATAACTTCATAAAAATTAATTCTATTGATTATTCGTTTTAATCTAATTGTAATTATAAAATAAGGATATTACTTAAAAAGATATAATTAATTAAATAAATATAGAATTCATGAAAATTAGAATAATATTAATTTAGATTTTTGATGTATGTATTAATTATAAATTAGGTTTAAACGTAAATCAAATTAAACTTATACCAATACGTACGTAAAAATAAGCACGTGAAACTCGAGGGGGGTCAAAATGTCATTACGTCGAAACGTAAAACAACTTGAATTTATACCGAAACGTACATAAACATCAAAAGTAGATCAACTGAAAGCGTTAATAAAAATAAACACCAAAACGTATTATATTTGACATGACTCATGAAACGTAAAGTAACTCGAATTATGTCGTCTAATGAAAATATATTATATTTGACTCAACTCATTTCCAATTTTACTGTAGCCAACAACTTCTTCAATTATATATATATATATATATATATATATATATATATATATATAATATAATATATAAATATATATATATATATATATAAATTAATGAGATGACATAACATTCCACGTGGTTGGGTAAGATTATGTTTGTGAGTCACTTACATGTCAATATAATTTCACTGTAGCTAACAGCTTCTTCAGTTGTATATATAAGGGTAAATTACACTTTTCGTCCTTTATGTTTGTACCGGATTGCAATGGATAACCTTTAACTTAAATAATTACAACTACAATCCTTTATATGGAAAACTCATTACGTTATACGTCCTTTAGCCATAACCTAGTTAAAATTTTCAGTTAAGTATTGCATATACACCTCGTGTGAGGGCATTTATGTATTTTCACACCTTGTTTCTTCCCCGTTATGAAACCCTCCTCTCAAACTCAGACTCTCAAATCTCCCTCTATATTCCTATGTTCCACCGCCATTGCACCACCATCACTGAACCATCGCCATATATTGTATAATTGAACAATATGTTTATTTCTAGATAAAACAAAAAAGACTTAAAAATACAAAAACATACAAAATATATAAAAGCAAATGGCATCCATACGATTGAGAACAATACCGAGTATAGACCACTATTGTAAACACTTTGTAACACTCTAACCCGTTTAAGTAATTTTCTTAATAAATATGGATAATTAGGTCCCAGTTTTTTTTATACAATACATAAACATAGAACGTATAGGTCTGGGTTAACCGACAACCCAGACGATCGACACAACAAGTTATTACACTTTAATTGTATTTTATGATAGACAAGTTTTTAGGTATGAAAGCTTCGGCACGCATGATCATGCTTTATTTATCCCGAAAGGATGTTCCCCAGGAAATGCTAAATGTGTTTCACTTGGATTAACTTATTACCCAAATTTGACCCATCCATCTCTAGTCGAGCCATAAGCTCCTACCGAAAGCATAATCTTTTATTCATACCTGCCGCGATTCAAAACCATTGACTCATTATCCATAACTTGCAATGGTTATTTCTTTCCAATTCATGGCAATGCATGCCCATACATTATGCTTACCTATAAGCATGAAACTTGACAAAATAAACATTAAATACCGTGTTCAAATGGCGCACCATTTGACCCGCATGACTCATTTGTCCTTTTAACCATTCTTGGTTCGCCCCTTTTTAACATCTAAATCATTCTTTATATGGTTTATCATCAAAATTCATTTTTTTACTTATTTGACCCGTTTGATTCGCGTCAGCAAGTGTTTATCACCAAAAGTCGTTTTTACTTGTTTTACCCGTTTAGTTCACGTCAGCAAGACATATTTTGAAAGTCTATTGGTTTATCACCAAAAACTCATTTTAACTGGTTCTGTAACAACCCGATCTTTCAGATTGTTATCCGAATTCTGTTATTCCGTTATTTCCGTTTATTTCTGTTTCTAAACTCGTTTGTACTCCGATATCTATTATAATGGTTTACAATTATTTTGAAACGCAAATTTATCGCTTATTTATAGCATTTAAATCGCTTAATACTCGCAACTCTCAACGCAAACTCAAATCGCAGATAAATTATGTTATATTATGTTACTTGTGTGTTATGTGTGCTTTATGATTTATGGTTGTACTCGCTATCGCAACGCTCTCACTCGCACAAATCGCTCAACCGCATTATTTTATTAACGCAACACTTAACGCCTCGCCAAAACGCTTAACATAACTATCTAATACAAATCGAATCGCCAAAACAAGCACCTAACGAGCAAATAACGAACAAAACTTCGCCACCAGACCAAGTTCGGTCGAATTTGGGCACCCCAACTTCGCCCGAAGTTCACCAGGGGTGAACCAACGTGTCAATTTCACCCAAACTTGTCCAAAACAAGGAAAAAGGGCAAAGTTCGCCCGAACTTTGACAAGTTCGCCCGAATTTGATGTCTGACCTCTTGTTTCCTCTCCACCTATAAGTACCCAGCACCTCCATTCGTGCTCTCCTTGCTGCAACTTCGCTCCAGGGCTCCCAAAACGATTTTCCTTGTTTTTCCAAGTAAGAACCACTCGTTTTATGCAAACTACAACGTTTTTCACTATGATTTTACACAAGGATTACCTTCGTTTTCATCAAAAATCTGTTGTTTATGAAAATCTTCATCTTTTTCTACAAAATTTCTTATTTTAGCTTAGATCTGCACTTAAACGGGTTTATTGGACATAGCCTTGGCTTTCCAAGCTAGAAATCTTGATGATTTCAACTCACTACGTGCTAGATCTGTGAAAACAGTTTAAAGCATCGATTTTTACACCAAAACGGATTAACCGACATAAGCTTTGTTCACTAAGTAATGGAACGAGGCATTGTCGACAAGATACTTGAAATGGATTCGAATCTACGTCTGTTTCAAGCGGAAACTCAGATCCGAAAGCACAAGGACGATACAGTCACTTCGCACGAACTGGACTAACTCGTATGAACCGACAAGTTCGCACGGATTAGCCCGAGTTCCTGTAAAATGGCTAAAACTCGGTCTCAAAGACCTCTCCAGCCTATGTTTTGCTCAGTAGCTCAAGGTTGGAGGGATAGACACTCGATTTCCTCAGCAAACGACGCGAAAACACTTAATTTTGGACCAAAAACAGACAAGCTCGCTCCAAAACAGACAAGTTCGCTCCAAAAAGGACAAGTTCACCCGAAGTTGATACCAGATTGGTGCCAACTTCGCCCGAACTTGTACTGAGTTTTCCTGTGGAATTTGGTAACTTCGCCCGAACTTGTATATGGCTTAAGTTGGGTACAACTTCCCCCGAAGTTGTCCTCCAACTAAAAACAGTACAAGTTCGACCGAACTTGTCTACTGCCCCTTCTTGTTTTGATCGTTTCAGCACTTTGGAAGACTGATGCACTTCTGTTCTCGCTTACAGGCTGATCTCGACGCTCCCTACAATCCATAGCAGTTCGTGTTTCTTCGTTGAGCACCGACTGTGAGTATACTTGAACCCTTTTTCGCCTTAACGCACTTTTGGGTGTTACATACGTCTGTATATCAAAACACGCTACACACAACGCTAAACTCTTTAACGCTAACCGCTCTCGCATGTTATACGTGAATCGCTAAATGTTTGTTTGCTATGTGTGAATAATGAGGACTTGTAGACCACCCTTAGCAACGATAGTACTATAGTTTGGACTCAGCACCCGATTGGTTCGGGGGTTGTTGAGGCTCGCAAATTTACTTTACGTACGTATTCGCTATTGTGAACACGTATCGCGCATACACCACATCGCAGTCGTGTTGGTTACCATGTATCATTATTGTTAGCTTACTTAGATTCACTTTCTCTACGTATACGTGTTGGTTATGCGTAATCGCTTTATTACTATTACTGTGCTATTAAACCTGTATGCTCACCTTTACTTTATCGTATTGACTTTTATTTTATCGTATGTGACAGGTTAATGATTCTATGCTGCAATGGGTTTAGGGTTTATCTTAGAAACTCGCATAATAGAATTCTAGGTTGTCGAACTATGTTTGTTTGAGAGCTTTCATATTTGTAATGACTGGTTGAGGATTTTATGTTTGATTGTATGGGAAATCGGACATTTTAAATATTATCGCTTAATTAGTTGTTATGGATTCTCTTGAGCAATCTGGTTCGCCTAGTGCCGCTCCCCGATGATTCCGCCATCGGTTGGGGTGTGACAGGTTCGACTCATTCGGCTCGCGTCAAAAGTCATATTTCAAAAGTTTATTGGTTTATCACCAAAAACTCATTTTTATTTGTTCGACCTTTTTAGTTCGCGTCAGAAAGTCTTATTTCGAATGTTTATTGGTTTATCACCAAAAACTCATTTTTTTACTTGTTTGACTCATTCGGTTCGCGTCAGAAAGTCATATTTCAAAAGTTTATTGGTTTATCACCAAAAACTCATTTTAATTGGTTCGACTCATTCGGTTCTCGTCAAAAGTCATATTTCAAAGTTTATTGGTTTATCACCAAAACTCATTTTTACTTGTTCGACTCATTTGGTTCGCGTCAAAAGTCATATTTCGAAAGTTTATTGTTTTATCACCAAAAACTCATTTTAACTGGTTCGACTCATTCGGTTCGCGTCAAAAGTCATATATCAAAAGTTTATTGGTTTATCACCAAAAACTCATTTTTACTTGTTCGACTCATTCGGTTCGCTTCAAAAGTCATATTTCGAGAGTTTATTGGTTTATCACCAAAAACTCATTTTTACTTGTTCGACTAATTCGGTTCGCGCCAAAAGTCATATTTGAAATTTTATTGGTTTATCACCAAAAACTCATTTTTACTTGTTCGACTCATTCGGTTTGCGTCAAAAGTCATATTTCAAAAGTTCATTGTGTTAAATCACCTAAATGTGATTACTTGCCATTTTTCTCGTTTGACTCGTTATGGTTTACACCATAGGGTATCGGCTTTATCAAGTCATTGATTTTAACCGTCAACTTTTCATATAAAAAACAAAGCTTCTAATCCAAGAGGTGTAAGTTTTACTTACTTTGCGTCTGATCATGCTTTCTCGCGTCTTTGACTCGCTTGACCCATTTGTCCTTTCCAAGCTCCCACCTAGCTTGTCAAGAGTCAAATCATATAACATCCACAAGACGGTTAGATTAGTCATCCTACATCATGACTATCATACCTTATGGATTTTTATATTATCTTTTTTTCATCCAAATCTATTATATTTCAGTTTGACTTTCAAAAGTCAAACTGCCATTTGACATAGACATATGCAAATGCACCAACAATTTTAACAAATTCAGTTAGGCATTTTGTCAATCACTTGGTGGGCACAATTTTAGACTATCATATTAGTTGAGTTCATTAACCAAAATCACCATATTTCTTTCAACCTCAACAAATTAATACACTTAATAGCATCAAGTCTACATGACTTCCAATCATCAACACTAATTCATCAATCTATCATACTAGAACTAGGGGTTTTCATCTCTATCTAAGAAAACTCGTTTCATCATATATATGTGTATTCATCTCAACATCTAAACTATACAAGTTCTTCACATAAACTAGTAAACATGATGTTTATATCACTACTATAACATCAATTTCATCATATCTTTAAAACCCACTTCATGACATATATGAACAGTTGTTCAAATCCTTAAATTACTCAAATATTTTACACATACAAGCAAGTATGGTGATTATGAACATTCATACATCATCGATTTCATCATGTCATCAAGACATACTTAACATAGAAACTCTTTGTACACAAATTCAACACATACCTTAGGTACAGATGATGTTAGAAGGTTAAAATCATCAAACATGCAAGAGATTTCACTTGGATTTCATCTTCAATCCATTGAATTTGTGTTTGCTAGGTTGAAGAAGGCTTCCCTTTTCTTTTTTTTTTTCTTCTTTGGATCGTCCTGCACACACACACATGTGTGTGTGTATTTTTTTGTTTTTATCTTTTTAATTCATCAAGTTTGATACTTGTTCATTTGTAGCCCTTGCACTTTATTAGTAGCATAATGTTCAAAATCCACCCAACGCATCTAGTAATTACTAATGTTTTAACTAGGTTAAAACATTTCTAGTTATTTTGTTTACGGGTTAACTTTTACCACTAATTGTATTTTACCCGCTCATCCCCAGTTAATTTGGTTTAATTACCAAGTTCGTTTTGGGGTGTTACACACTTAAACATTCTCATCTGCTAATTTAATTAAATAGAATTTGTGATGAATAAAAGGAGTATATTTTTCAATAAAGCAGTTATATCTTATTTAATTGGAGAAGATTGTCCCGATAGAAATTGAAGATGACTTCGAAAATTTTATACAATCCAACCCCTACTTATATTTGTAAGCATAGAAAAAAAATAAAAACAAAATATAGATCTTAAGATTATTCCGACAGAAAGACGATACAGATCTGAAAGCTTCGAAGTTGAACCACTCATATGAAAGCTTCAGGTTAGAGGTGTTAGGGCTACAACGGACAGATTTCAGATTTAGGGCAAATATTGTGAAAATATGTGGTAGGGAAACTACATGTTTGATAGAATGTACTGAATATGTTTTAGATTTTGTGTGAGGCCACTTTAGATCATAATTAAAGGTTATGCACATATTGTTTACATAGTGAAATGATGATGTTAATAATATAGAAGAAACCAAGAACATATACGAGGAAAAAGGAATACGAGTCGGCTGAGAATCGAAGTCTTAAGTGAAATTAGGTTAAAGAAAGACTGATATGTATTTAGATTATTTGTTTTGAAGGAAATGGTGAGGCAATTGTATGTAAATTTAGGTTAAAGAAAGACTAATATGTATTTAGAATATCTGTTTTGGAGGAAATGTGAGGCAGTTGTATGGAAATAAGGTTAAAGAAAGACTTATATGTATTCAGATTATTTTTTTAAAGGAAATAGTGAGGCAATTTTATGGAAATTTAGGTTAAAGAAAGACTGATTTGTATTTAGATTATTTTTTTGAAAGCAATGGCATGGAAATTAAGGTTAAAGAAAGACTATTATGTATTTAGATTATTTGTTTTGAAGGATATAGTAAGGCAATTGTACGGAAATTTAGGTTAAAGAAAGACTAATCTATATTAAGGTTATTTGTTTTGAAGGAAATAGTAAGGTAGTTGTATAGAAATTTAATTGACTATTTGCTTGATCTGTAAGTGTAATGTTGTTTAAATTGTTAGCAATCTGCTCAAGCAGAAAGTGGAAACTATTTGGGCGGTTCTTATAGCAAACAAATAGTTCCTATTTTATTAATAAAAAGTCAAAAATAAACAGGTGAAGCCGATGATCGTTAGCCTGCTTGAGCTGGAAGAGCATGGCGACTTGTAAGCTAGTTGAGCTGATAAGCTGACCACCATGAACCGAGCCAAAGCGTCTCCTTTTGATCACACCAATTGAGTTAAAAAAACTTATGTGGACAACTGATTGAGCCATTATCACATGTGTAATTTGAAGGTCGGCGACATGGACAAGTAAGCTAAACAAGTCGACAACGATACACGCGTCAAAAGGTTGTTGGTTCTTATGTGGTCCCCGCCTCTAATTTCATGATATTGAGTGCCATAGGCAGGGGCTAAGCCTATAGCCATTGTTTTCTGTTTGCCTTACTTGGCAGCATCCCATTGATCCTCACAAAATTGAAAGGCCTAAAGACCAACACTATTTTTGAAAAGTCCAGGTTAAACTTGAGTGCTACAATAATTTCCCAAAAAATTCACATAATTAAATTATTAAAATGAACAATTACTAGACTAGGCTTAATGAAAAATATAAGTAATTATTTTTTGATATATCTATGTATCGGGTATATGATTTATGTAATCTGGTATATGTTTTCGGGTAAGTGGGGTCACATACCCGCGGAAAATTTCAAAAGCAATATCATACTCGGGCTCATATCTCATTTTTGTCTCATTACTTGTCCTGAATGATTCGGGCGTATCCATCAGGTTCAAAATCCATCCCTAACGAAGAATGAAGAAGAATATGATGGAAGGAAAACATGAATACCGATGCAACTCGTAAAATGCGGAATATGGACGAAATTAGTGTAACTTTACCGTATAAAATGACAATTTTACACACATGAGGTGATTTAACGTAAAAAAACTAACGAAGACAACCCTAAGGAAGACCGAACTTGTTACAGTGTAACAGAAGATTATCATTAATTTCGTAAAGAGTAAATTACATTTTTGGCCCTTGTGGTTATATCACTTTTACTATATTAGCTCAAAATAAGAATTTTAACATATCTGTCCCCATAGTCTCTATAACTAATCATTTTGGCCCCTAAGTCTAACCAAACCCCAACTCTGATTAATTAATTCGCACATGACTTGCACATGATGTATAAAATTGTAATTTACCCTCCCCTTTTATGACTTTATAAATAAAACCCTAATTTTTTTTGTCACTTCACTTCTTCCTGATTTCATCTTCTTTGTGATTTCTTTCAAAACCCTAATTAAGCATAAAATAAAACGGTTAAACAGGTCAACCTACACGTGCATAAACTAACTTCAAACCAACAAATTTTGTGTTAGGTTGTAGTATTAGAATTTAGAAATGCACAAACCAACCTTGAAGTATGGAGCCAACATCCTTAGCAAGAGCTTTGGCGTGATGGCAACTTGCTCAAGAGATGTTGAACCCAAAGGATGGAAGCAGATATGGTCAACAACACCCAGGCGAGGATGACTTCCACTATGCAGGTCAAAATCAATGGATTCATAGGCTGCTTTGACCATTGAGAAAACTGCATTCTTGGAAGAAGAATCAGAGGATTTAGAGACGAGTGTGTATCCTACTCTGTTGTAAGTCTGGTCTTCCAACTTGTTAACAATGGGGGCCTCTGGAAACAGTTTGGCGGCTCGTTCGATTGACTCCGGAGCAGACTTGTTTCGTGTCTCGGATATGTAAACTTTACAACAAGATAGCGCCGATTTGAGCATTCTGTGATTGGTTTGTGAATAAATATTGAAGTTGAATACGTTGTTTGGTAGATTTGGATTAGCAATTGTGACCGATGGTGAAGCATTTGCTCTTGTGGGTGGGATGGGATGCATACCCTATCCCCAGAACGAGACTTCACCTTACAATTTACAAACATTTTAGACGCATAAAATTAAGCAAAACACAATTTCATTATTTAAATTACAATAAACTAAAGATTAAAAAAAACAAACTTGAAACTTTAAAAAAAAAACCTAAAAGATTTAAAAAAACTGGAAGAAGATGAAGTGAAAAAAAAAATCTAGGATTTTATTTAGAAGTCATAAAAGTGAGAGGGGAAATTATAATTTTTGACATCATGTGCAAGTCATGTGCGAATTAATTAACCAGAGTTAGAGGTTTGATTAGATTTAAGGGCCAAAATAGTTAGTTATAGAGACCATGAGGGCATATATATTAAAAATTCTTATTTTAAGCTAATATAGTAAAAAATCAGAGGCCAAAAACGTAATTTACTGTTTCGTGAAAATACATCAAATCACTAATTTGGTTGAACAACAAGGATTATTAGTGTGATCAACTCTACATTACATGTTCAAAAATTAAAAATATGGTGAATGGACCGAAGATTCAATGTGGTGACGATTGCCAAAATTATTTTATTAACTCATCAAAAGTAATACTTTTCAAAGACGACCGGAATCTTCCATTGATTTGAACGGCGGAATCTTCTTCCATTGATGATGTGGAAATTATTGAATGCACATGGTAATGATTCAGAGAATCTACCCAAAATAATAATAATAATAATTAATAACGTTGATTTAGGTTTCTTCAACAGATTATTTTTAGACGTTTCAATGCCGTGTCTTGACCGACTTGTTTGGCAACCAGATAACTACAAATTTTCATTCTAGTTGCTGATTTTCCGTTTTAAATGTTTTCGTGGCGTTTTTGCTCAGAATTCATGAATATCGGTGAAGCTTCCACCGATCTACCGACTACTTAATGTGTTTATTGTTTTACAGATATCATCATATTTGTTCACACCTCTGCAGCAAAGTCATACTTGTTCTCCGATTCAATTTACAATATAAATCGGGTTTTCATTTCAGGTGTCCGAAGATTTTGCGTTAATATTCTCACAGAAATTGTTATCTGAAGAAGTATATAATATCTGGTTAATCAATGGGAGGCAGTAGTTCAAGGGAAGAAAGGGCGAGATATAGGCATTCGTCGTCGTTTCAATCGACTTCATCGTTTTCTGGTTATCCGCCTCAACCGTCTTACTTGTTTCCGGCACAAGGAGATCTGAATTATAATTATCCTGTTCAGGATGCTCCTACTACTTCTGCATATGGATCATCTCAACCTTATAGGCCACATAAGAGGTTTGAGAAGAGGTATTCAACAATTGCAGATAGTTACACTTCTTTAGAACAGGTAACTTGTTCTACAAGCAATCATCTCTGGTTGTTAAATTTGAGTGTCTTGTATGCTTGATGTTTGTTATAGAATTTATGTGAAATGTTGTTATAATTGTTTATGTGTAGGTGACTGAGGCGCTTGCACGTGCGGGGCTCGAGTCTTCTAACCTCATTGTTGGCATTGATTTCACTAAGAGCAATGAATGGACAGGTAACTTTGTTATTGTTAGCGCGTTTATTATCTACTAAGTTAGAAACCACTGTATTACACGGGTTAGAGGAATTATTAAAAATCTTGTAGTGAAGATTTTAAAATTATAAAATGATATATTGAGATAAGATATATTAGAATACAAATTGGTGAAACAAGAGAAATGGTGAAAAGAATTTTGGGCTCATAGAATTGTGACATGTAGCGCAACAGTTGCTTATTTATTAGGTATAGATTCTAGTTATTATTATTAAATGTACCATTTATCTTTAAGTTTGTTTGTTGGTCATTATTTTACTTGTAGTTTGAATATTAGGATTAGATATCGGCATTTTATAATTAGGATCTGGTTTTCAGTTATTCGATACACATAATATATTGTTCTTTCTTTTAAATTCTCTCAGTTATCCTTAATGTTTTTCTTTTTGAAATTCCATTAATCTAAGTGAAACATGTAAACAGGTTCAAGATCCTTCCACAGGAAAAGCTTGCATCATATTGGAGATGGTTTTAATCCCTATGAGCAAGCTATATCCATCATTGGAAAAACATTAGCAGCTTTTGATGAGGATAATTTGATTCCATGTTATGGATTTGGAGACGGTATAGTTCTCTAAGCTAGTGTATATTCATATATCTGTATAGGAGACGGTATAGTTCTCTAAGCTAGTGTATATTCATATCTGTATATAATGATATAATGATGTAACAAGTATAAATTTAGCATGATCGTAAGTTTTTGGCCTCATGATGCAGCATCAACACATGATCAAGATGTATTCAGCTTTTATCCTGAAGATAGATTCTGTAACGGATTTGAGGATGTCTTAAGTAGATACCGAGAAATTGTCCCGAATCTAATTCTTTCAGGTTCTTCATCTACTTGTTAATGCCTCTTTTAAGCTATGATTTTGTCATTTCCATATTTAAATATATATATTTATTAATTTATTAATCTTGCAGGACCAACATCGTTTGCCCCAGTCATTGAACAGGCTATGACAATTGTTGAACAAAGTGTGGGCCAATATCATGTGCTATTAATAATCGCCGACGGGCAGGTTGGTATTTTCGGTAATCAACATTAATTTCATTTGTTTCTTCGAATTAAATAAGTTTCGCTAATAATATAGTTGTTTCATAGGTAACAAGAAGTGTGGATACTGAGCGCGGTCAATTAAGTCCACAAGAACAGAAAACAGTAGATGCCATAGTTGAAGCAAGGTATTATTAAGCTTTGATATCTATAAATTTGAGTAAAATGTCATTTTCGTCCTTGAGGTTTGGCCAGTTTTGCGACTGGAAATACCCCTAAGTTAAAGGGCAATTCGGTTATTTTCACTTTATGTAAAAAGACCGAATGCCCTTGAAAAAGACTGAATTGCCCTTTAAGTTAACAAAAAGACGGAAATACCCCTAACTTAACAGAGAAAATGGATGAAATTAACGAGCCGGATGAAAATGACAAGATTTCAAACTTTTTGGACCCAGATGCGGAAAAACAAACCTTTGGACGAAAGTCGCAAAACTAGCCAAACCTCAAGGGCGAAAATAACATTTTACTCTAAAAATCTTGTATGCTCTTGCTAATTATAATATATATTTTTTTACAGCAAGCTTCCACTCTCTATCGTCTTAGTTGGGGTTGGAGACGGGCCTTGGGACATGATGAAAGAATTTGACGATAACATTCCTGATCGCGACTTTGATAATTTCCAGGTAAACAATAATGTTAGTTTCTGTTTTAGTTTCTATAGTGTGCTACTGAGATGTTATAACTGCTGATGTTATTCTATTTGTTGTATTAGTTTGTCAATTTCACCGAAATCATGTCAAAGAACGTACCTTCAATTCGAAAAGAGACCGAATTTGCTCTTTCCGCATTGATGGAAATCCCTTCTCAATATAAAGCAACAATCGAACTTAATTTACTAGGGTACGTACTACGTGATATCTGTCTTCCTTTTGACCTTTGGTCAAGTAAGTTTTGACCGATTTGTGACTTTCTTTTAACATTTGCATCATTTTTATATATTTGTTTTGCAGTAGTAGGAAAGGAAATTCTGCCCAAAGGGTTGCTCTTCCTCCTCCGATTCGTGCAGCGTTCTCGTATAGCAGCCCGAAACCGTCACATTCTACGAGTTTTCAAAAGGGTTCACCGTCTTATTATGGGCATACCAGTCCTGTTCATTCTGTTCCTGTTTATCCTCAAAGTCAAAGTATTCCAGATCATACATCAGCAGCAATCTCAAAATCTACATATGACAACCAGGTACACATTTGTTTTTTTTTTTCAGTTATTGCAGCATTGTTTCTATGAACTTAAGTGTTGGCTCTCGGTTTAGATTGTTCTATTTGGTTTCTATTAAATGTGGTAACAATAGAACAGACTGATCGGTTTAGAAAAGTGTTGACGGGTCAACTTAAACTGTTCTTACCGTTAGGATAGTTAAAAAATCTACCTGTTTTGGCTGGAGTCCATTAGGACCCATTACTCGCTGGACCACTTTTGCTAACTGTAGGTCAAAAGGAATTTCAAATCCATACAGTTCTTTCAAAGTACTTTGCATGAACATTATTCTTGGTTGAATTCAAGCAGTGCTGATTTATTTTTTGGAACTTGTGCAGCTATGCCCCATTTGCCTTACTAACGTCAAAAACATGGCCTTTGGTTGCGGACATCAGGTATTGTTATACTTCCGTATATTACTTCAAACAAATCTCAATTTTGCTGCATTCGGTAGTTAAGCATGTTGGTTTTTCGGTATTTTGCAGACGTGTTATGAGTGCGGAGAAACACTTGAGCTATGCCCGATTTGCCGGAGTTCAATCCAAACTAGAATTAAGCTTTACTAAGCATTGATTAGTTATTTTTAAAGTATTTTTTTGGTACAGAATATGATTTATTTTAGCAATTAGTCTACATTCTTTGGTTTAAAAAATGTTTGTTTGTTTTATTTTTTGTGGGAGTCATTTAGGCTTATTTTGAGTGATATATGAAAGTATAAATTGATGTAAATCGTTGGAAATTTTGAAAAAAAATATATTATGTGAATGGAACTATGGAAGTGAGTTGTTTTCGATATGTTTTGTAGATTGGAGGGTTGTAAATGAACTTACACAGTTACACCAACATTTAACAAATGAGTTTTCTTTTTAGTTTTCTTTTTACTATATTATAATGCATGAGGTATGGATATTTAAGATACCAAAAAATCAAACTTTTTCTCTTTTAATTTATAAATACACTCCTAAAATGAGGTAAATTGATCTTTTAAACAACAATTATATTTTAGCCCTCCATTTTATTACACTTAAAATCCCAGAGTTTTAACATAATTATTGGTAATTAGTTATATTTTTCTCCCTCCACAACAAATTTATAGTTTTTTTACGTATTCTTGCCATATCTTAAAAACTATAATGTTTAAAAAAAATTCAAAAGTACCGTGACGACTTACTCATTTTTATCGACGTTTCGATAGTTGTCTTGGTCAGGGTGTTGATTAAAAGGTACAAGTAGATGATGCCTTAGTGTACAAGTGATTAAAACCCAATGTACTTAGTTATTATCCCAGAATGTTTAATAGTTATAGAATGTTAAGTGATTAAATATCGTCAATTTAATCCTCTCATCTAGATTACACTTTAATCCTTCATCTTTAACAAAATTATAGATAGTTAGTTAGTAGTTACACTATAAACCCCCCCCCCCCCCCAATATTTAAACGGTCATAACTTTTTGGTACGTTAATATATATATATTTTTAAAGTTACACCATATAAACGAGTATTTTATTCTCTTTAATTTGAGTATAGTCTATAGTTTTTTAATTAAGAAAGTGATAATTACGTGATTAACAGTGTCTAAGGGTGAGTAATAACTGAATCGTTAACCGAAATCGAACCGAAATCAACCGAAAACTGAATTAACTGAAACCTGATTAACCAAAACCCAATAAACCAAAATTATCAATTTTTTGTACCATCATTTAACAAAAATTAACTGAATCGAACCATTCATATTTTCATATATTCTAGCTTTTACATATTCAATTCATGTATTTCATATTTATACCCCCATTTTATTTATTTATACCTCCATTTCGTGTACATATACATCCATTTTATGTATTTATACTTAAATTTTTTATATTTCTAATCAAAAGTTTTAGCCCAACTTTGGTTTTGACTATTAACCGAAATTAAATGAATCAAACAAAAAACTGTCAATCTAATAGAATAAATCAAACCGATTAACTGAAAATTGATTGGTTAATAAAATAGACTAATCGATGACCTCGATTTCGGTTGAGGATAATAATCTAACCAACCGAACAATGCACATTGTGGCAATGTCTGTGTTTCCCGCCGCAGCACGTGCGCATCTATATGTTATTAACCAAAATCGGTTATCAGTGAGCAATAACTAACTAGTTAACCTAAACCAAACCGAAAACAGACGAATCGAACCGAAATAAAAAAAACTAAATTAACTGAAAGGTGAAAATCGAATTAACCAAAAACAGGTTATCAATTTTTTTGTACTCTCGTTTAACCAAATTTAGCTGACTTGAACCGAATCATTCATATTTTCATATATTTATAGCTTTTATACCTTCAGTTCATATATTTCCTATTTTTATCTCTATTTCAAGTATTTATACTTTCATTTCATGTATTTATACTGTAACGCCTCGTATTTTCGTATTCTTATTTTTAGAAAGTTCGTATTCGTATTCTATTTTTAGAAACCTTACATTCGTATTTCACATTTCAATTTCACAATTCGAGGCGTTAATCATAATGGAAATTCATTATAAATTATACGTGTTACCTTTCATATTTATGTTATATACGCAATAAATCTTTAAATACGTGTTTATACGCAAAATCGAGACTTAAATACACTTTGGATACCTAAAAACAAGTTGAAATACAAGAAAATGGCATAAAATAACCTAGTTACAAAGTGGATGGACTAAAAGTGAGCAAAACCAAAAGCTTTTCCACCTCCTTTCTCCCCCAATCACCTTCCACCCTTTTTTAGCCAAATCATATTTCACCATTCTCCACCTCCTTTCTCCGTCAATCACCTTCCATCTTCATTAACTCCAAACCCTAATACCTACGTATAAATACACATTCTTCACACCTCCTAATCCCTTTACACACCTCCAAAACACTCTCAAATCCTCTCAAAACTCTCAAGAATCCAAGTGTGGTAGATTGTACTTAGGTTTAAAATAGTGAGTATTGGACACTTTTTCTCTCATTTTCTTCTTGTTTCTTGCTTCTTCCTACTTGGATAACCTCTAGGAGTGTTACCACATGTTTACCAAGGTAAACAAAGTTGGTATATCACCATTTTGAGGTCCAAAGTTGGGTTTGTTCTTGTTTATCTTCAAAAATTTTAAACTTGTTATCTATGCTTGGTTTCTTGGAACTATTGCAAACCAAACCAAGCCACCAACAAACTTCCATGTTGGGTGGGTTGTGTTAAGGTCTAAATCCAGAAATATTGAGGTTCATAAGCCTCCATTTCATACTTCCTAAGTCACCAAATTACATCCAAACAAAACAAAATGAACAAACTACACGAAGTCTCCAACCATAACCATGTTGGAAGCACTCGTCTAGTTAAACTCACTTGGTTATTTGGTGAATTAGATGAGTTAGTTTATGTTCTTCGTATTGCATTCATGACCATCCGAATCATGATGTGGTAATTTTGTGCAATGGTGAACATCCATGAGGTTAGTGGATTACCCTACCTCTAATACATGACAATGCTTGACTAATCTATACTTATGAATATATATATATATATATATATATATATAGGTTAGGTTCCCCTTTGATTGTGAACACTAGTGAACTAATCCTAGCCCTTGATTATCAATACACAAGTGTAAACATGATGTGTGAAAATGTGTGTGTAAAAATCAAACAAGTTTTTAAAAGGAATCACAACCTAAACCACACACAATCGGAAAGTGCACCGGTTGCGGTGTAGTGTAGATAGTAAGACCGAGTATCAATCCGTGGACACTATACGCAAGCTTTAGATACTTAACCTCTATCGAATACAAAGTCAATATTTGATTTGATTTTGGTGTTTAACTAATAACCTAAATGATTAAGAAGATGGCAAACACGATAAGCAACGTGAAACAAACACGAACACGAGAGCAAAATGTGATCAAATATATGTAAAAAAGGACTACCTAGGTGTCGAATCCCTAGAATCATGCAATGCTACTCTGACAGTGACAATGGTTAAATATCCTACTCTCCCAAATGACCCCCCGCTAGAGATGTATCAAACGAAAGATAAAGACGAAATGTGAAGTGCTAGAATGAACCGGCTCGACCTATCGATACCAAATCCTACGAGAATCAAGTAATGAGAGTAACTCGACCCCCAAAACCCTCTAATCGCAAAGCAAACCAAACCTCGAAAACTGAAATCCTAGGAAACCTTAACCACGATGTAATAAACGAGCCCAAGCTATCGGTCACCCAATCTACCCACCAATGATTAGCTAATAACCTAGCTCACCTAAATCGTCTCTCGAGTCATCAAATGAGGATGCAAGTTTTAGTTAATTGATTTTAATTATTAGTCGAATTGGTCAATTTCTCAACTCAATATTCAAACCGAAAACCCTAAGATTAACGATTCAAATTAAACTGTAAGTCTAGGGGATATTTCTATGTCCTAAAACGCTGAATTCATCAACCAAAAATCAATCAAACACACACCAACATGAATATCAAGATCAATATCAAGGTAAGGTTATGTAAATCACATCAAATAACCAAATCATGTCAAAATAGCATTACAATCATCAAGTTCATCTAACCTAAGTAGTTTATAACGTTTAGCTACTCATAATATTCATCGACAAAACTGAACAAGGTCTGAAAACAATGGAAAACATAGTTCAAAGCGAATTAAAAACCAAAAACGAATGTTTCACGAACCCTAGATGCTCAAAACTCGAACCAAAAGCTTCCTAGACCTTCAATCAGCTCCAAAGTGCTCTAAGATCTACCAAGAATGATCCAAAGTCGCATGGTATTCGAGATTTTTCGAACCCTAACGGCTGTGAGGGTTTTATAAGAATTTTGCAAAAACCGACCCCCATGCGGACCGCATGGGGGTGTGGACGTGGTCCACATCCATTAAAAAACACGCGCGTCTTCAGCCTTGGATGCGGACCGTATGGCTAGATTGATGCGGTCCGCATCAGGTCCTGGAAACATGAATTTCACTTTAAAGCTCATTCTTCCGAAAACGTCTTTTCGTACTTATCCCGCGGCAACCATATTACTTCGTTTTCGCCACCAAACTGCTGGTTTCATCCCCGATTCCTACAAATACACAAAATCACCAATTAAGTATCAAAATCGCGGGACAACCATATACAAATCACTTGAAATGTAGGGAATTCGACACGTAATATGTGTATATTCCAAGACACATCAAACATCCCCACACTTAACCTTTTGCTTGTCCCTAAGCAAAATCCCAAGCTACATGTCCAACTTACACACTTAACAACAACGCAAGTCATCAAACAAGTTATAACGCGAACTACGAAATCATCAAACACAGCGGTTTCACAAGACTTACAAAGTTCAAAAGGTTGACGACTCCAAATATTTCAACAAACACCAGGCCTACCTAATCAAGCTTTTCTCACCTTCAAGCTACCAACCATGCATTGCCAACAATCCTCACAATATCACTCGACTCTCGGCTAAATAAATATCCTAACATATCAAGTGAACTCTCAAAAACCAAACTATGAAGCAATACTATCATAGGCTTGTACGTCAATCAAATCTCCACCTAATGGTTAAAATTCGGCACAAATCAAGAGGACTTTAAGGGTAGGTAAGGGCTAAAGGTTGGTAACTTTATTCGGAAACACGGGCTAACACAAATGATAACACGATAAACCGGATAAAACATCGAACAAACACTCACAAACTTGGTCGTATCGACCCACAACTTTATTCTACTTTTTTCATTCTTCTCTTTTTTTTTCTTTTATTGTTTTTTATGCAATATTTACAAAAACTCTATTTAAAGACTCAATTTACAAAGAAAATTACAAATTCCCCCATACCCACACTTGAAAGACACATTGTCCCCAATGTGAACAAAAAGGAAATAAAACAATACAAAAATTATACAACAACAATAAACAGGAGAAGTGAAACTGAAACTCCCTGATAAGCTCGATACACTGCTCGTATACAATCCAACCACTCAATTCACGCGACTCAGCAATCGGAATATAACCTGTATAATGAAACCGCATGGCTAGAAGCAATATATCAAACAAAAACCATAATATACAATAAAATATACAAAGTGTATATAATACATCAAAAGTCCCAACCAGTTACCCTTACAAATTACCCTAATATATGTATCAAGTACAAACCATGATCTTCAAAACAACAATAAGGGAAAAATGACAAAGGTAACCTAAAAATCCCACTAATGCTGACTACTGTGGGCCTGGTGGAGGCTGAATGTGGAAGTGATCCATAATACTCCGCAACATCGCTCTAATCTGGGCCTGATCAGCTCTAACACCCTCAACACTGTAACGCCTCGCGTTTTCCATACTTTCTATTTATAGCAAGCTTGTGTTGTAATTCTATATTTGGAAACCATTGTATTCGTATTCTTCATTTCGTTGTAATCGTTGTAATCGCGACGTGAATCATAATGGAAATATACATTTTGACCCTATACTTGTTATACATACTCATATACACTTATACATGATACTCATACTCAAAAACATGACATGCTTGTGAATACGCATGTTTATACTTGATGCATACTTAATACGTGATGTTTATACTCGATCTCAATCATTCTATGCATACGTATGCAATGTGACATGACACTTATACCTATAATACCTTACTTGTTCATAAAATGCCTTAAAATAACATAAAAACCTGTAACCTAGCACCAAATAACAAAAATTAAATTTTTGGCCCGGACTAGGTCCCATGCGGACCGCATGGGGATGTGATTGCGGTCCGCCAGGGTGTCTGGCGGGCAGGAACGTTTCAAACTCGCGTTTATGCACGGGTACACACACCTAACCCTCACCCAACCACCTCTAATGCACCATTAAACACCTCCTAACCACTCCCCACTCTTCCCCTATAAATACAACCCTAATCCAAGCCATTTTACACTTTCACAACTCCATCATCTCTCTCAAATCATCTCAAGAACACTTGCAATTTAGAATTTCGGGCAGATTCATACCTTCATACTAAAGTGAGGATAACTCACTCAATACTTAACGAAATTGCCCCATTCTTTTTCCTACATACTTGGATTAACCTTAGGTTTGAGTCCAAGGATTCTCCATGGAGAATCCAAACCTGGCATATTCACCTATAAGGCTCCAAAGTTTTTGTTTCGCTCAAATCTTTATAAAACTTATGATTTACTTTCAACAAATTTGTGTTCTTGTGCTTCTAATCAAACTTATGATTAGTAAAGCCTAACCAAGCTTGTTAACATGAACTAAGGGCTGTTTTAACACCTTAAACTTTCTGTTTTTGAAGAGCTTTAAGCTCACAAGTGGTGCAAGTTCAAGAACTTGTTCATGTGTGTCCACCTTGGTTAGCTTGGGCTATCCTAACTTTGAAACCACACATTACTTGATGATTTTCATCATTATCCCAAGTTAGTTTGCTAGATTGAAAGTGTCACAACCCCGTTTAGCCTTTGACGTGTGACAAAGTGTGCTCACCGGGCTGTATTTCACTTGGCTACTTGGTATCATGGTGACACACTTTACATTCTTGTCATTTACATTCTTATTCATATTATTGTTCTAAGACCCTCCTTGTTACCTATGTTAACTTGTGTAGTGGTGAACATCATATGAGGTTCCAAAGTGGATGGTTAATCCTCCCACCTCCTACTTGACTTACATGACACCAAGAGGTTCCAAAGTAGATGGTTCATCCTCCCACCTCCTACATGACTATATAACTATATATGTATCTATGGACTATAATATAATCCCAAAAACCAAACCCTTGATAATGACTAAATAATCATGTATCAAGTTATTAATTTTGTCACTAAAGTATGTAGTTCTTTGTCACGATTCTAATAGGTATCGAACCTATGAAACCATATCAAACCCATTCGGGTTATCATAGTGTCAAGAACAAGTGCTATATCTTAGTGATTATTTTCATACCATCATAATTTATTCTTAAATCCATACTCGATAATCCAAATCTTCTGTTAAAAACTCATACTCGTGCCTATGTTTTTCTTGTAGAAGTACAAGGTGCCAAACCCTAATCACAACAAGCTCGCGGGATTTCTCTAAGTGGAACACTTTAGCAAAACCGTGAGTACACTCGACCCATTTACCTTTTATCACTTTTGGGTTGTAACATGTTTCTGTATCAAAATACACTATCACAAACTTATGCTTTAAATGCTCAATCCTTATACATGAGTACTTGTTATGCTTAGATACATGCTAGATTATACATGTTTGATCATTAACTTAGCTAGCCCAAACTTAACATGTATAGCGCTATAGGAGTAGCACACCACCCGTCGGGGTTATGTTAAGATTATCATACTCATTTTAGTCTTGTCACTTTTGTGACAAGGGAAGCTCGATCTCGTAAAACTTTTGTGGAAACTCGGGTTTGATCTAGTATTGCATGATTAGTATATACTTTGCTTACAATTACCATGTGGATTCGAGTTATACATTTTATACTTATGCTATGTATCACCAAACTTGTGTACTCGCATTTTCTTTTGCATTGAACTCGTATTTTTAACATGTTACAGGTTGATGAAGATGTTTCCATGAAATTGGAGTAGTGTTGATGACTAGATACACATATAGACATTTAGGTTTACAAATGTTGTATCAAATTTTGCCCTTTGCTATTGTTATATTTGAATTTCCATGTATTGTACTCAATTATTTTACTTATGAAATGAAATCTGGTTAATTATTTGTTGTCGCATTTAGTTTTATGAGCAATGAGCAATCTCTTTCGTCCCGCCTCGATGTTTCCGCCATCGGTTGGGATGTGACAGATTGGTATCAGAGCCATAACTATAGGGAATTAGGTAGAATTGCCATGTTCGACCTAGTCTATAGTTTAAGTGTCCATTTTTTACCATTCCCGTATTATGCTTAAAACTTCATTCTTCCTTCATTGCTTCTTCCTTTTCCTTTGGTCTTAAAACTTACATAACGTCTTTCCGAAGACGTTTACACATACACTTGAAGACTTGAAGACACTCATGATGCAAACGAGGCGATTTGCACCAAGATAGGTCTGATGACTTACAATTTTTTGTGAAATCCCTCATTCCGCGTATTCGATTTTTCACGAAGTTATACCATCAAGTTAGGAGTGATATCCACATCTTGATGGAAACTTCCATTTCATACTCTAGTGGATCTTACAAACGAGGTCTTGGTTGCGTTCTCATGCAACGAGACAAAGTTATCGCTTACGAGTCAAGGCAACTCAAAATACATGAGAAAACTATACTACTCACGACCTTGAACTTGGTGCAGTTGTTTTTGCATTAAAGATTTGGCGACACTACCTTTATGGTACAAAGTGTACGATCTTAACTGTTAGACCGTCCTCGATAGCACAGGAACCTAGAATTTGTATCTAACATCCAATTAGGCGGAAACTAAGTGACGTGTTAATCGAATAACAAGAATTACTATTTAATGTTTGTTTATTGATCAATATTCATAAACGTTCAAGTTTCGGATCTGACAGAGCTTCGAGTCAGTGCGCCAAAGTTCCTGATTGTTACAAATGAAATCCTAAGGCACCTATTTATAGAGTTCCAAGTTCGCTTGGAGTGTCAACAAGTTCGGGCGAACTTGTCTTGAACAAGTTCGGCCGAACTTTTCTCACAATGAGATTCGGGCGATCTGGATCTCTTACATACATAAATACGCCTTTTTCTAACGTGATCTCACCTTTCTAAACAGACTCGATACAAGACTAAGACATAGACATACTGTACTAACAGAACTCCCCCTTGGATATCGTCTTTGTCTTGATCAATCTTCAGAAGCTCTTGATCATTCCAGACTCGTTCTAGTATAATGACGTAGGCAACAGACATATGCCCAACAGACTCCCCTTGGATGTTGCCGCAGTCATTTAACTTCAAATAAATTCCCGAGTCTTTAATATTCTCTGATCTTTAGTATTAAATAAACTTTAACTTCCTCGATCTACAAATTTTCTTCAACTCTGATACTTAAGCTTTACTTGATAATACTTTAATCTCCATGCTCTCTCTAGCTTTTAGCTTTAATCTTCAAGCTCCCCCTTGCTTTGAGCTTTCTGGAATCTTCAATCAACGTTTTTATCCAGCTCCCCCTAAAATTTTACTTCCTGTTCAAAGTTCTCATAAATTCAAATAAACATTTCACATTCAAACTTTGAAATTTTATAACATCAACATTTCAAATTTTAATCTCCACTTTAACATTTTCAAACTTTTTAGCTATTCAAGTTCAAATTAATGACCTTGAATATTTTAACATTTAAGACCTTGACCATTCACATGTTTATCAATTATGAAAATCCACTTAATTGACCAAGTTCAAGTTCATGACCTTGATTAACCATTTTGTCTACCAAGTCCAAATTAATGACCTCAGTTTGACCCGTTGTGAACAAACCAATGTTATCTTCAAAAAGTTTCAATTTAATGAACTTTTCAACACTTTCGATCAATTTGGTTTTTAAAACAGATATCAAGATTTTCCATTTTAGCACCTTACCAGATTTCGAAAAACCGTTCTCCAACATTCGCTCGTTGAAACTAATGTAGAAACAAAATCTTTTTGTTTTTTAGAATTTTATGCTAAAACACACTGAAATCTTTTTGGTTTTAAACTGTAAAGTAGATAAAGTATGCACAGTAATTAATCAAGTAAAGTAACTATGTACAAACATATTTACAGACATATTTTTGTGAATTCGTGTCTAAGGATCATATCAGTTGTTTGAGACATATCACCAGTACCATTGACCTTTTTGAGACTTTAAGTTTTAAACTCGTTTACCTAGATTGTGATATGTTTGTCCATTTAAACTTCGACACATTTCTCAATTGTTCCAAGATATGTTAGGTATGAATTATGAAACTTAACTTAACTATGGTTCCCATCTCAGAATATACTCCCGTATCAAGATTCCCTAGATTTCATCTTACAGGTGAATATAGCGTAATTGATATCTGTATCTGGGTTGTGCGAGACCTTGAGAGCTCAGGTTAGTACCACCGTACCGACAAAGAGATGAAGGCTCGACTTATAAGGTAGTGTTCCAAATTTGGAATCTTTTGACTGCAATTGATTAGATCTTTCGATTCTTTCAATTTCGCTGCAGTTTCAGGGGATTTTAGCAGAAGCATTATAGAAGTTCTAGGCTATTGCTCCCGCAAAATCAGAAGAACTTGTATATACCCCAGATATCAACTATCTATAAAGACCTCGTATCTCAGAATCAGGCAATCTCTCAAACGAAATTTCGGAGTACTAAGTCCATATATCCGAGAGATGTTAATCCACAAGATAAAGCAGTTGTAAAATTTAGTTTATACCTTAGAAACAATTTACTGAACGTGTAAAGCCTATCGAGACATCCACAGTAAGACTTGTTTATCACTTTTAAACTTTACAAATCTTTAGCATACTGTGATAGTCCACTGATGTACTATCATTTCCTTTTTGACACAAATTCTTTTTGTCTTTTTCAATGTTTTTGTACTTTTTGAATTTTCAAAATTTTCATATGTTTTTTATTTTTCAAATATTTTTCTTACCCCCCTAAAATCAAAACATATTTTTGGATTTTAGTTTTAAAAAATTTTATTCTAAAAAGATAACAAACCAATGAGGATCACGAGAACTCGTCGTCCGATCCTTTTTCAAAATCTGCATCTACACCTGTATTAACAGATAAACCATTAATATCATTTACTTGTCACAAATGGTTTGAAATAAAAATCATTGTTTTGTTCAACGGTGTGGATTTTCACAATTTGTTCTAGACAAATTTTTCTTTTTCAACTACCCCCCCTCAAAATGACAAAGATATGACACTTTTGGAATAAGTTAAGTGACATGAAGCTCCGCTATCCGGATATTACTTTGATACTTTGGATCTTTAGAGCCCCTGCACATGGAAAGTAACTACTTGAATAGTGAAACCCAAGCCTTTTTGGTCCTGGGTTGAAATTGATAAAGATCATCGTAATCACTTTCAAGACCATCATCGTAATCAAAATTGTCATCAAACATTTCATTCGATGTCAACTCTGAAAACTTTTCAACCTTTTCTTTCTTTGTTTGTTTTGAAAAATTTAACTTTAAAAGATCATTTCTGATAACTGACTCATTTGATTTGACATTATCAGTTCTTTTTGAAACATACTTTTCATTTTCAGTTGATGACGAAACTTTCTTTTGGGCAACCCAGGATTGTGAATTGCTTCTAGCCTTTTTAAGTAGAATCTAGAATCTATGTTTTCTTTTGATTTTGAAGTTTCACCCTTTTCAAATATTGAGTTTTCAAACTTTGTTTCAGTTTTAGGTTTCACTTCGAATTTTGATTCAAAGTTTCTTTTTGACATTTTGATTTGTTTCACAATCTCTAGTTGTTTTTGTTTTTCATCTTTTGACACTGTCTTTCTTCGTGGATACATGCTTTGATTTCGGACACTTGCAAGCAATATGACCAACTTTATTGTATTTAAAGCAAGTCCGAGTATCATGAACATGTCCACTAGTGGATTTTACTCCACTTGCAGATTTAGCCTTGTCCCGAAGTTTTTTCTCTTTCTTGAACTCATCATTTGATTGCTTACAGATCAAACTTTCTTCTTGAACCGTGTTTGTCCCATATACAAACTTCATGTTTTTACCTTTGTATTCGTGGAATGGAGACTTCTGGTTCTTTTTTGGTTCATCTTCATTTTCCTCCAAACCCAATCCTGCTCTCCTATTCTCAGGAAAATCACCACCATTTTTCGGTAGTTGTTAAAATTCCTTTTGGGTTTCGAGTAAAACTTTTTTTCATTTATCTCAAGATCATCTGACGAAACTTCTACAAGTTTGAACAATTTATCGATTTGATCTTCTTTCACATTCCGAATCGGAAAGCTATCATCAAAATATAATCTATCAGATTCCTTAACCGTGTACATGACAACGTTAGGATCATCACTTAGATCATTTTCTGAAGACGTATCGTCATTTTCGGATTGTGATTCTGAATTGTTCGAACTTGAGTTAGCGCTTTCAAAGCTGTTGTTGTCAGAATCATTTCCTAAAACATTATTACCACATTTTTCACAACCGTTTCACTGTCATCGTTTGATTTCATATAGACTACGTCAATGTTCTTAGGCAACTGATCTTTCGTTTATGATAAAAGCGTTATGTTTTTTTCCTTTTCAATACCGTCCTCTTTCTTGCGGCAATAACTCGCAAGTAGTGGAGGTGGAATATTTCCGTACTCTTTACGCTTTGTACCTTTTGGGTTTTCAACATTTTCCTCCGACTTGATCGTAAGAAGAATGTGATCGATGACATAAGCGTTTGTGGTATAACTTTTCAACAATTGCCTTACCCTCTCTGTTTCAATCTTCATGTCTTGAAGTTCTCGCCTTGTTTCAGCAATTGTGTCAATACACATGTTAATTGCTTTTTGTTTTTCAATTACCATTGCACTTAACATTGTTACATTAGCACTTAATTCAAGATTACCTTTTTCGACATTGCAATAAGTGCTTTTCATTTTTTCATAAGCTTCTTTTATTGTTCTGTAATCATAACGAAAATTTTCGTTATGTACAGTCATTTCGCTTATGATTTCAGACTTCTAAGCACATTGCTCACAAGGATTTGTGCATTTTGTGCAAGGTTTTTCAACCTTCACAACTTTCACAGTTTCCTTCTCAATTTTTATTACCTTAGAATTTACCTTTTCAGCCTCTAACTTCATTGCATTCTGTCTTTGAGTTTCCAGATAAACCATCTCCTCTTCCTCGACTCTCTGCATGTATTCTTCCAAAATTGCATTCTCCAGAGCTGCATTCTCAGCAGACATATCTTGCTCTTCCACAATCTCAGCCATAAGAGCAACTCTAGTCTTCTTGTAATATACTTGTTCCAATCAAAACCTTCGTTTCATTTGAAGCAATCATAGCTTTTTCTGTGGTGTTGGATGATTGATCTTGAACTTCGGATTTTCTCGAAAATGGCTTGTATTGTAATGCTTTCTTGTAGTAGTCATTGCCACCTCCTAAAGGACTTTGATTGCCACTTACTTCTTGGTTCGGACCTCACGTTTGAAATGCCATTTTTGTCGGCACTTGAAGCAAGTAACTTTGTCTTGTCGAATCCTAGTTTGTTGCTAGAATTACCAATGTCTCTTCCAGTTAACGCTACAAACTTGGTAACCCTTCTAATGATTGAAGCCAGACTCCACTTGATGTCCATCAGTTCCAATTCTTCTTCATCCACCTGATCGTAATCCTCTGCAGTCATTTCAGGATTTCCAATCTTCCCAGCAACTAAACATTCATAAGATTCCAAAACATAAGCAAGAAGTGCTATGTGTTGTTTAGCTACTTTTTCAGGAAAAAATTCTTCAATTAACAGCGATGTTGCACTGAAAAACATTCGGATCAGAACATGATTGATTTGTCTAATACGACTGATTATTCTGATTTTGAAACGAAGAATTTGAACCTGTACTTGAATATCCAGTGTTCGGAGAACTTTGATTCTGTGACGAATAATTCGTGGAATTCATATTAGCACTGAATGTTGTTTGAATTTTCGGACTCTGAATTGGGGTATCTTGAACACCTCCTTTGTAATACACACCGACATCTTGAACAACGTTTGCATTCTTTGATTTTGCAATCTTTAATAGCTCCATTTCATGACCTTCTAGTTTGTCGATGAAAGATGACAACTTTAAATGCATCCAAGCCGGACTGTTCTTTAAAACCATCAGGTAAGTTGACCACTCTCCCTCAGGAAGTGCATCAGCCAACTTTTCTATTTGCTCTTCAGTAGTTCTCTTGATGTCATGCCTTCGCATCTGGACCATTAGATGACAATACCTGTCAATTATCTGCTTCATAGTCTCTCCTTTGATCATCGTAAAGATTTCGAATTCTTTCTTGATTAACTCCTTTTTGCTCTTTATCATCTCCATCGCTTCCCTTGAATTTATCACAAAGAGCTTGCCATCAATTCTTGTGAAGTTTTACATTCTGGTAGTAGAATCAAGATATCTTCCATCACAGATTGTTGTATCAGGCTAATCATCCTCTTTTCAGCCACATATGCATCTTTATCAGTAGGTGTAAATTTAACCAAAGGCAGATCTGTTCACGTTCATCTTTTGGCCATTTGTATCCGTTTTCTATGCAACCCAGCTGTGGAACTGATTGGCTTGTACCCAGTTAACAAACTTTTCTTTCCATCCCTCAAACTCATCCATACTCATTAGCTTCGGCGGTTTAGTAGTAGTACCCATCTCGTTATCCAGATTCATCTGGTTAACCGCAATAGTATTAGATGTTGAAGCTTGAGCTACTCCCGCAGCAAACGCGTTATGAAGATCTTCCAATTTTGAAAATCAGGCGATTTATCTGAAAAACACACGTTCACAAACTTCGAAAAATAATCAGTACACTGACAAGTTGAGCGAACTTGCAGTTTTGAGAAAATCATGTTTTATTTTTACACAAGTTCAGGCGGACTTGTAGTTTTGAAAAATCAGATTTTGTCTTTACACAAGTTCGGACGAACTTTTGTTGAGAAACTTTGAAAATTTCACCTGATGCAAGTTCAGTCGGACTTGTTATGAACTTTTAGAGAACAAGCAAGTTCGGGCGAACTTGTTTGGATTTTCAACAGAATTTTATTAAGTTCGGGCGAACTTGATAACAATTGAAGAAAAATCAGCAAGTTCGACGAACTTATGCTTTAAAACTTGAAATATCAATCAAGTTCAGGCGAACTTGATTAAAATCAATGAATTTTAATCAAGTCTGGGCGAACTTGATGTTAAGTTCGACCAAATCAAGTTTTTGAAACATGGTTTTTTCAATTTTTGATATCAATTCCTTTGAATTTGATGTTCAAACTCTCAGGGGTTTACCATAAGTGTATTTTACATGAGCAAATTCAGATATCCAGGCTCTGATACCACTTGTTAAGACCGTCTTCGATAGCACAGGAACCTAGAATTTGCATCTAACGTCCAATTAGGGGAAACTAAGTGACGTGTTAATCGTATAACAAGAATTACTCTTTAAATGTTTGTTTATTGTTCAATATTCATAAACGTTCAAGTTCCGGATCCGACAGAGCTTCGCCGTCAGTGTGCCAAAGTTCCTGATTGTTACAAATGAAATCCTAAGGCACCTATTTATAGAGTTCCAAGTTCGCTTGGAGTGTCAACAAGTTCGGGCGAACTTGTCTTGAACAAGTTCGGCCGAACTTGTTCTCATAATGAGATTCCGGGCGAACTTGATCTCTTACACACATAAATACGCCTTTTCTAATGTGATCTCACTTATTCTAAACAGACTCGATACAAGACTAAGACATAGACATACTGTACTAACATTCACCGATCACAAGAGCTCCAACATATATTTGATCAAAAGGAACTCAACATGCATCAACATCGTTGGGTAGAATTGTTAAACGACTATGACTATGATATTCGCTACCACCCAGGTAAGGCGAATGCCGTGGCCGATGCACTCAGTCGTAAGACTCATGTTAAGAGTGTTCGTTGCTACCAAATCGCGGGAAAACTCAACGAGTTGATTCGTCAAGCCCAATTTGCCGTTATTAACAAGGGTAACCTCGATAACGAGTTGAATTGTGGAGTCGAAAACCCACTCGAAGCTAAGCCCGATGGTATTTTTTACTACCATGGTCGCATTTGGATTCCCGATCGTCTCAATCTCCGAAACACCTTGATGAACGAAGCTCACAAATCCCGATACTCCATTCATCCTGGAGCTGACAAGATGTATCACGATCTCCGAGCATCTTATTGGTGGTCTGGAATGAAGAAAGATATCGCCCTTTACGTCTCAAAGTGTCTTACATCTTCCAAAGTCAAGGCCGAACATCAACGTCCCTCTGGTTTGCTCGAACAACTAGAAGTCCCTGTCTGGAAATGGGAGAGCATTGCCATGGATTTTATCACTAAATTGCCTCGTACTTCGTCTGGTCATGACAGCATCTGGGTTATCATTGACCGATTGACCAAATCCGCTCATTTCCTCGCCATTCGTGAAGATTACAAAGTCGAGAAATTGGCTCGTATCTACACGGATGAAGTCATCAGTCGTCATGGTACACCTCTTGATATTATCTCTGATCGCGATGCTCGTTTCACCTCTCGCCTCTGGCAAACTTTTCAATCCGCCCTTGGCACTCGTCTTAACCTTAGTACCGCTTTTCATCCTCTTTCTGATGGTCAAACCGAGCGTACAATCCAAACTTTGGAGGATATGCTTCATTCCTGCGTAATCGATTTTGTCGTCAATTGGGATTCGCACTTACCTTTGGTAGAATTCCCGTACAATAATAGTTATCACGCCGTATTCAAATGGCTCCATTTGAAGCATTGTATGGTCGTAAGTGCCGTTCGCTTATTTGTTGGCACGGGATTGGAGATGTTCAGATCACCGGTTCTGGATTAATACAAGAGACGACGGACAAAATCCTACAAATCCGTGATAACCTCCTCAAAGCTCGAAGTCGTCAAAAGAGCTACGCAGACAAGAGATGCAAACCTTTGGAATTTAATATTGGTGATCATGTACTTCTCAAGGTATCCCCTTGGAAGGGTGTTGTTCGTTTTGATAAGAAAGGCAAACTGGCTCCTCGCTACGTAGATCCTTTCAAGATCTTGGAAAAGATTGGCAAGGTAGCATATCCACTAGACCTACCTCAAGCGCTCAACAATGTTCATCCAGTTTTTCATGTTTCCAATCTATAGAAATGTTTAGCTGAAGAAAGACTTCAAATGCCGCTCGAAGATCTTCAAATCAACGAGACATTGCATTTCGTGGAGAAACCAGTCGAAATCATGGACCGAGGAATCAAGCAACTAAGGCGCAGTCGAATCCCGATCGTCAAGGTTTGATGGGAAGGGAAACATGGCATTGAATTTACTTGCAAACTAGAAAGTGATATGAAGACTAAGCATCCACATCTTTTCGTGCATCTTCCTAAATTTCGGGATGAAATTTCCTAAAGGAGGGGAGACTGTAAAGCCTCGCGTTTTCCATACTTTTTATTTATAGCAAGCTCGTGTTGTAATTCTATTGGAAACCATTGTATTCGTATTCTTCATTTCGTTGTAATCAAGACTTGAATCATAATGGAAATATACATTTTGACCCTATACTTGTTATACATACTCATATACACTTATACATGATACTCATACTCAAAAACATGACATGCTTGTGAATACGCGACGTTTATACTTGATGCATACTTAATACTGATGTTTATACTCGATCTCGATCATTCTATGCATACATATGCAATGTGACATGGCACTTATACCTATAATGCCTCACTTGTTCATAAAATGCCTTAAAATAACATAAAAACCCGTAACCTAGCACCAAATAACAAAAATTAAATTTTTGGCCCGGATCAGGTCCCATGCGGACCGCATGGGATGTGGTTGCGGTTCGCAAGGGGTGTCTGGCGAGCAGAAATGTTTCAAACTCGCGTTTATGCACGGATCCACACACCTAACCCTCTCCCAATCACCTCTAATGCACCATTAAACACCTCCTAACCACTCCCCACTCTTCCCCTATAAATACAACCCTAATTTTACACTTTCACAACTCCATCATCTCTCTCAAATCATCTCAAGAACACTTGCAATTCAGAATTTCGGGCAGATTCATACCTTCTTACTACAGTGAGCATCACTCACTCAATACTTAACGAAATTGCCCCATTCTTTTTCCTACATACTTGGATTAACCTTAGGTTTGAGTCCAAGGATTCTCCATGGAGAATCCAAACCTGGATATTCACCTATAAGGCTCCAAAGTTTCTGTTTTGCTCAAATCTTTATAAAACTTATGATTTACCTTCAACAAACTTGTGTTCTTGTGCTTCTAATCAAACTTATGATTAGTAAAGCCTAACCAAGCTTGTTAACATGAACTAAGGGTTGTTTTAACACCCTAAACTTTCTGTTTTTGAAGAGCTTTAAGCTCACAAGTGGTGCAAGTTCAAGAACTTGTTCATTTGTGTCCACCTTGGTTAGCATGGGCTATCCTAACTTTGAGACCACATATCACTTGATGATTTTCATAATTATCCCAAGTTAGTTTGCTAGATTGAAAGTGTCACAACCTCGTTTAGCCTTTGACGTGTGTCAAAGTGTGCTCACCGGGTTGTATTTCACTTGACTACTTGGTATCATGGTGACACACTTTACATTCTTGTCATTTACATTCTTGTTCATATTATTTTTCTAAGACCCTCCTTGTTACCTATGGTAACTTGTGTAGTGGTGAACATCATACGAGGTTCCAAAGTGGATGGTTAATCCTCCCACCTCCTACTTGACTTACATGATACCAAGAGGTTCCAAAGTGGATCGTTCATCCTCCCACCTCCTATATGACTATATAACTATATATGTATCTATGGACTATTAAATAATCCCAAAAACCGAACCCTTGATAATGACTAAATAATCATCTATCGAGTTATTAAGTTTTGTCACTAAAGTATGTAGTTCCTTTTCACGATTCTAATAGGTTTCGAACCTATGAAACCATATCAAACCCATTCGGGTTATCATAGTGTCAAGAACAAGTGCTATATCATAGTGATTATTTTCATACCATCATACTTTATTCTTAAATCCGTAATCATGCTCGATAATCCAAATCTTCCGTTAAAAATTCATACTCATGCCTATGTTCTTCTTGTAGAAGGACAAGGTGCCAAACCCTAATCACAACAAGCTCGCGGGATTTCTCTAAGTGGAACACTTTAGTAAAACCGTGAGTACACTCGACCCATTTACCTTTTATCACTTTTGGGTTGTAACATGTTCCATATCAAAATACACTATCACAAACTTATGCTTTAAATGCTCAATTCTTATACATGTATAGCGCTAGCACACCACCCGTCGGGATTATGTTAAGATTAGCATACTCATTTTAGTCTTATCAATTTTGTGACAAGCGAACCTCGATCTTGTAAAACTTTTGTGGAAACTCGGGGTTTGATATAGTATTGCATGATTAGTATAAAACTTTGCTTACAATTACCATGTGGATTCGAGTTATACATTTTATACTTATGCTATGTATCACCAAACTTGTGTACTCGCCTTTGCTTTTGCATTGAACTCGTATTTTTAACATGTTACAGGTTGATGAAGATGTTGCCATGAAATTGGAGTAGTGTTGATGACTAGATACACATATAGACGTTTAGGTTTACAAATGTTGTATCAAATTTTGCCCTTTGCTATTGTTGTATTTGAATTTCCATGTATTGTACTCAATTATTTTACTTATGAAAGTAAATCCGATTAATTAATTATTGTCGCATTTAGTTTTATGAGCAATGAGCAATCTTTTTCGTCCTTGTCACACCCCCGATTTCCAGTGTAACCCGGTGGGCCCGGTGGGGAATATTGTGACGTATGTTGATGTCATCATAACCAAATAATACCAGAATAGCACAGCGGAAGTCTTGGATCATAAATATCATTACAAACTGAAATATTTAAGTTCAAACAACAATGGTTTGTAACGAAGATCCACAGGCGGATCAAGATATACACAAGAGATGATTAACAGACTTGGCACATCTAAGGATTTGCAAGATCCTCTTATGTTGCTACTGAGCAGCTTCCGGCCTATTTACGTATTTGTACATGTAGTTTAATTATTTTAAAAATACGTCAGTTTTCACTGGTAAATACAATCAACCAGACTCATTTTGAAAATATTTCGAAATCATTTTCATGTACACAATTGGTACATATGTTTTATAAATAACTTGGGACAAACTATATCTCATGTTATCAGTTTTACATAACTTGGCGTACATACGGGGACCAGAAACTATGCCGGTTCATGATTAACCGACACACCACCTATTCCTTATTGGGAAAACCCATATTGGGTTGCAAATTATAATTTATTCCTTTATTAGGAACACCCGTATTGGGCATAAATTGTTTATTTAAACCGTTTCCATCTGTCAGGTGTATGCCTACACCCCGTGCTTAGGTCGTGGCCATTTGCAATTAAATGAGTCAAGGATATCCAGGACACGGTCGCATTAACCCCCAATGTTTTGTTCAAGCAATACGAATTAAAACAGGGTTATTTGAATTTCCCGACAATAGGTCATCGAATCCCATACCCGACCATGCGGTAAATATTTTACCGTATCCCAAGCCCGTATAGGGGAAAATAGGTTAAGAGTATTTACCTGAGCTTAGCAAGTCCTTTTAAATAAGAAATATAATAAGCACAGCCGTATCCAACTAATTAAACGTAGGTACAATTTACCGGAAGGCCCTAGTCTGGAATGATGGTGTAAATATCCAATTAGAATGCTAGCGGATCTTATTTAAGTCATTGACTTGGATCGGCTAGTTTAAAATATTAAGAAAGGTACGATACTCTTGATTAAGCGGTGACCTTTAACAAAATGTAGTTTAAACTCAACAAGTACTAAACTTGTAAAATATGGGTAAACTATTAACATTCTAGAATTTGAGATAAAAATGATAAGGTTAAACCCGTTTGGTTAAACTATGTAAAACTAGTCTCGTAGGCTTAACCGTACGTATATAAGCGATACCGGGTAACCAGATGAGTCATGAAAGAGTTCCATATGCCAATATACTTTAAACAAGTTTCAATATCAGTAGGATATCAACTTGTATGTCCATTATAGTTTTAAAATCAACAATGCCTCACAAGGGTGTTTTGGTCATTTTACGATTCATAAAAAGAAGTTGGTGAATTTTCTGATGTTATGGTCATACATTATTTATAAAAATAGTTTACTTTATGATGTTATATCAGTAGGTATCAAATATATGTGTGGTTTATAAGGCATTTTGGTCATCTCACACATAGTTTGAAGACTTATTTGGAAATCTGAGCTTATAGCTTGCACCTACTGTAAAAATATTTAAAAAGTTTTTAAAATCATAGATAACAAGTCTTGAAGCTTAGACATGGTTTTAACCCATACTATGCGTCGCAAAGGCGATAAAGTCGCTAATGACGATTTAAATCGATGTTTAAGGAAAGTTACTGTTTTGATCAGGTCTATACAACCAAAATAATTTATTTAATATATAAAGTCAGTAGGTAAAAGGTTTGATTGAGAAAATATCTCTAAAACTTATTTTATGACCGTAAGGGCATTATCGTCATTTATCGACACCATGCAAGAACCTTTACATAAACTCAGTTCATAAACTGATTTAATATCCCAAATAATCCTAAATATATTATAACATCGGTTGGTAAAGTATTTTATTGTAGGAGTTACGTTTAAAATAATTTATTTGCCGAAAAGGGTATTTCGTCCTTTAAAAGCTTGATTTGCGATATTTAGGAAAAAACGCAGATTATGACCAATTTAATGACATGCATGTAAGACAAACAAGTTAACATATCAGTAGGTAACTTGTGCATGTTCATTTTTAATTTAAATCTCAATTTAAGCAAAAAGGGTAAAGTAGTCAAACTTGACACATTAATGAAACTTGCGCATAAACTCGGATTATGATTTTGACCATGTAGTATGACCTTAGAGGGTTATACTACATTATATAAGGATCATAATGCAACTTAGAATCGGCCTTGAAAGATACTAAATCGGGTCAGAACCGAAAGTCAAAGCAGAAGTCAACCTTGCGACTTTCGGCTGCGAACCGACCTTTGGACCTGGATTTGACGAAGCCAAACATGTTCTCACATGTTCTTATGATTATTACGAGTATTTAGAGTGTCAAAACCGATTTTATAGCATGCATGTTATTAATTATGCGTTCGATACCAAATCTGACCTAGTTTGACTCTTTATGAATAAGTTTGACTTGTCAATCGGACATGCAAATGTAGTAATCGGGAGGTTCCCTTATGGGGTGTTGTTACCTACCTCATTACGATCACGTAACCATGTTTAGATTAGATCATGACTGACCGATAAGGATTTAACTGCAAGTCAAACCGTTTTTATCGACAAGCTTGACTTTTGGCTAGAATGAGTAATAAACTGAAGGAGGGAGGTCAAGGACACTTACACAAGGTCCTTGCACGAAAATGAGATGAACTTGAAGGCCCTTGTAGCTCCAGAACTTGCAGAGGTTGATGGGAGTGAATTCTAAGACATGCCAGTTCTTTCAATGGATACACAAGACACCATTTATGGAGTTGGAGGATGAAGGAGGAGATTATAGGTGTTAAGAGGGCTTGGCAGAGGGAAACAAGTGTCTAGGGTCGTGTAAAATGCAGAGACAAGGTGGGAATTCGCGAAAAACATGGCAAACATGCAAGCTGCCACGACATATGCAGCTTGCTGTTACTGTAACTCTCTCACGGGCCGTGAGAGAGACAGATGAGGTCTTCGCGGGCCGCGACCCGCCCCGGGTCAGCCACACATACTTTCAAACAATGCCATTTTAGTCCCTAGACTTATTAAACCCATCTGAACTTTCATTTCTTGCACTATTGATCCCTCAAGTTTAGTTTGGGAACAATTGATCATAGTGATGAGCATTGATGAGTACGGGTTTGATTTTAAAAGTTCACTCAGAGGTATAATTAAACATGTTGACGCTTTAATTCATTCGTTTCTCGTTCAGGGGTTATAAGAATAACATGACGGTTTATTTAATCCTTCTTATTTAACACGTGGACTTTAGGACGCGTGTCAAAATTTTATAGGACGGGTTTTTACGAGGTGTTACATCGTCACCCCCTTAAAAAAAATCTCGACCTCGAGATTTTATTCAAAAAGATAGGGATACTTCTGTCGCATGGTGGACTCGACTTCCCACGTATACTCGGGACCACGACGGGCATCCGTTTGACCTTTACAATAGGCACGTGCTTTCTTCAAAGCTTCTTAACCTGTCGATCTTCGATTGTTATCGGTTTCTCAATGAAGGTTTTCATCAATCTGCACATCTTGAAGTGGCATTGCTAGCGACTCATCGGCTAGACATTTCTTTAAATTGCAAATGTGGAACACATTGTGAATTCCACTGGACTCCTTAAGTAAGTTAGCTTATAAGCTAGAGACTCGACACATCCGATCACCTCGAATGTCCCATATATCTAGGACTTATCTTGTTCTCTTCACTGAAACATATACACACCTTTCCAGGGTGATATCTTCGATAGCACCTTGTCCCTTATTGGGAGCTAAATAAGTTTATGACTCTCGTCAACGAAGTTCTTCTGCTGCCTTCCGACAATTTTGAGAGAAATCTTGGATTTGTATTATCTTATCCATGGTTCCAAGACACCCTTAGGTCTTGTTAGTCGGGTCTTCTCAACTTATGCCCAATCAAATGGGCGTTTGACCTTTTCCTAATACAAGGCCTCCAAGGGAGCCGCCTTGATACTAATATAACCATTAATAGTATAGGAGGACTTAACTGGGTGAGATGGTTATTCCAACTACTATCCCATCAATCTTAAAGAAGTATCTAACTCTTGTAGTTGGTTGAACAAATCGTCCATCCTGGGCCACGGTTAACGATTCCTGATCGTTACCTTGTTTAAATCTTGCGGTAATCAACGATAGCTGCATTGAACCGTCTTTCTTAATAAGCAATATCGAAACTCCTAAAGTGACGAACTAGGCTATACAAGCCTTTCTTCAGAATTCCGTTCAATTGGGATCTAGTTTATTCTATTTTGAATGGTGTTAGTCATATGGAGCTTTTGCAACAGGTGCAGCTCCTAGTAAATGTCAATCTTAACTCCACTTGCTTATCGGGGAGGTAAACCGATAGTTTATCAAAGAAAATATCAGATATTTGAGGATATTAGAGATAGCCTTAATATGATCCTTTGGTTCATCTAACGTCTCCAATTATGTAAAAGGCGCACTCGCTTTTCGAATACTTGGATGCCTTGAGTAGAGGCATCTACTTAGACGTTTTCATAGGGAATATCTCCTTGAATACCAATACAGCTGATCTTAGTACAATATGATTGTTGGGAGATTCTAGTGGTTCCATGCATTAAACCTTCATGTTGATCAGGCATGAAAGCAATCTATGGAACACACTAAGGTACTGCCAATTATCATATGGCGCTTTTATCATGTTAGTTTGGTATTCGCAGTCGATAGAAGTAAATGAGAATAATAAAAAAAATAATTTAAATAATAATAATAAGAAGAAGAATTCGTCGCACTTCAACCGAAGGAAGAGCATGACTGATTTTTATGGATAAAAGCGTCCAATAAGAAAAGAAAGAATGATTTCTGCGGTTACATCGGTAGGTTCTACCTTATACTTAATATCTGGAGTTCTTATGAATATATATAAAAGTTTCTGGACTTATGGTCTATGAAAGACTTATTAGTGCCTGAATTAAAATAGGACTCTTAGAAAACATATCCTTGATTAATGATAAGGAATGTACCTGATGACACTATTGATTTTTACTACTTACGGCACTCCTTAGGCAAATTTCAGGCATTTCCTTTCTTAGCTTCTCCCGACTTAGCTGCACCTTCTTTAGCAGCTTTAGGGTAATTCGTACTAATGTGGCCTTTCTCGCCACAGCTGAAACAATTTGCATTCTCCATGTTCCTACATTCATGGGACTGATGACCAGTTCTTTTACAGATGCCACATTGCTTTGGCTTTTGGTCTGTTCGACATTGTCCCCAGTGCTTTCTGTTGCAGTTGTCGCACGTAGGCTTTTTATCAGACTCATGTTGACTCTTATTGATTCTAGATTTGCCCTTTTTCTTAGATTTCTGGGAGTTATCTTCCTCCCTTTCTCTTTTTCCGTCAGTCTCAGCTTTGACTGATTTTTGTCTCACTAAATCCTGAGTGAGAGTCAGAGCTAAGTCTACAGCAGACCTATATGTGCTAGGATTTGAAGCCCTAACCATTCCTTTAATTTCTGGCACTAAGCCACCAATAAATCAAGCAATGCGTTTGGGCTCAGGGGATACTAGGTATGGTACTAACCTAGATAAGGAGTTGTAGTCTGTTACATACTTCCGACAATCCAAATTCTTCATTACTAGAGATAAGAAATCCTTTTTCATCCTTTCCAACTCATAAGGTGGAAAATAAGTTTCTTTAAACAGGTCCACAAATTTGGACCAACTTAAATTATACAGATGGAACTTTCCAGCAGATTGTATCAGAGTCTTCCACCAGATTAGGGCATCGCCCTTAAACGATTGTGAAACAAACTTCACAATATTCTCATTAGCACAGTCGCTGATCTCAACAATAGTTTCCATTTCATCTAACCATCTTAAGGCTCTATCGCCCCTTTTTCCCATCGAAATCACGGGGCTTACAGGATACGAAATACTTGTATGAACACTCATCCTTATTGAAACGTATCTTATCTTGATGCTCCTGTCTTTCAGTCTTACTCCTTACATTTGAGGGGTGTACCTCGCTATCCCTTGGATTCGAACGAGGTATAGATGAGTGTTTCGATAAATGCTTGGAGCAAGATGCACTCGACTCTTGTTGCCTTTCAGTATAGGCATTCATAGCCTTGCCTACTTCCGTGGCAATTAAAGCTTGTAAGTCCTTCTTACTTATGACAATGTTATCCTCAACATTATCATCATTTAGCCTACTATTATTCTCCCCAGAATTTTCCATCTTGACCTGTTTGGCATAATTCACCAATTTATATTTTATTAGCTGGTCATTCGCATTTGATGACTCATTGTATATTCGCCATGGTACTATTAAACCATACTGGCTTTAAATTGGGTATATAAATCCTTTGCCTTTTGAATCAGTGTTCAAGGTCACAAATGTTAGGCTTTGGCATTTTAAATGAATGTCTTATGTAACATCCGTCAAAAACGGATTTACCAAACCCGCTCCGTTTATCAACCGAACAGTCAGTCAAAAATTTCGTTGAGAATTAAATGCCCAAAATATTTTTAAACGATACGTAATCGATTATTATTCGGGAATATATATTTAGTTTTTGAAAAACTGTTGAAAATCGCAAAATAAAAATAAAAGTACTCTGCCGGGTTCGAACCCGGGTCTGTACCGGCTCATCAAACAGACTTAGCACACACACACAAACCACTGCGCCACTTGTATTGTTTGGTGAATATTAGAATCATTTAATTCATAAAGTAACGTTACAAATTCAAAACCGGCGCCCAATAGTTCAGTCGTCGGAATCCCGGTAAACTCGCGAGCTTTTAACGACAATTTACGTTATAAACGTAAACCATTAACAAGACATCGGTTATAACCGACGTCTGAGTCCGCGACCAAAAATTATAACCGCCGGAGAAATTTAAATCAATGAATCCAGTTGGAAATCGGGCCAAATACATCAACGATTTACCCTATAAATTCACCCACAACCCACTGCAAACTTTTTCGCTTAAAACCACACCTTTTCTCGGCGTAATTCCACTCGCCGGAATTAAACTGTTCGTCGCCGGAAAACCGGTTTCCCCATTGCCGAGCCTTACTGAACCTTCTAAGTTTATACCGAAGTCACCCTTACCTTTTCCAAGCTTTCCGGAGACTCGCTGCTGCAAGACACCTGACGCCGGAGCTTATTGCTGTCGCCGGAGTTCTGCCGGAAAACAGAGGTCCAGTCGGTATACCTCTTCGCCTAATATCTTTATCTTTTCACTCATATATCATCTATAATTAACCTAAAACACTAAAGAAAACGATTAAGACTTTGAACCAGTCGATTTCCGAATTCTGGTTATATCTTGATGAGGAAGACGATGTTTCGGTAGTGTATATGTATAATTAAAATCAGGATATTACTCGGGTTAGACACACAGTCCAGCGGTGGACTGTGTGCACAATAAACACTAACGTCTCGAGTTCGAATCCGGTTTCACACACGCTGCCTTAATAAAAATCATTTTTTTGTTAAACTGAACCGGAGTCGCCACTGGTATATGTTAAGTATATTAATAACCGGAATAATAACCAAGTCAGACACACAGTCCAGCGGTGGACTGTGTGTTTGTTTATATCACAGGTCACGAGTTCGAGTCCGGTCTTCTGCACCGACTCGGACAATTATATATTCTTTTTAAATAAGGCAGAAAAGGAAATAACTAATTTATATTTAAGTATAATAAAAATCGAGTTATATAACATGTTAAACACACAGTCCAGCGGTGGACTGTGTGTTAGTTTTAAGCCACAGGTCCCGGGTTCAAGACCTGTGGAGTGCACGTCCGAGATTTAAACTGTTTTTAAAATAAAATGATTTTCGGTTTAAACTAATTAATATATATATATAATTAAAATCAGATATATAACGGGTTAGACACGTAGCTCAGTTGGTAGAGCTGCGTGCACGCGTACGGGAGATCTCGGGTTCGAGCCTCACTCAGCGCACTTGTGTTCCGATTCGAACCGGTCAACGGTCAGAAAAAAATCAAATTTTTTTATTATTTTATTTAATTATTTTAATTAAAAATCAATTAAAAATACTTAAAAATAACATTTTTAAGGTTAGAAAATAGCCTCAAACTCACAAAAATACACCCAACAATCCTACTAAAATAGATTAATAAAATCGTTTACTTACCAAACCATAATGCGATTTATCTAGGTTAAACTCACTCGTGATTAAAACCACTTTCGCGTGCATTCAACATCATCAACCGAACGCACCCACCGTGAGTGAATCTTACAACTTCCCCTTTTAAATTACACGCGTTGGGGTGTGTCATGTGTTATGAAAATAATTAATCTATTTATTTAAACTTGTGCCATACCACATCATGACCTAAAACTTAGATTGTGTATATTGTTGTGTTTTACTTATTCCCTTATGCCAAATCATATGAAACTCATTCATTAAGCCCATCAGTTCCTCGTGGAAGACGAGTTGAACAACGCGTGCCACAAATCAAATTCATTATTGTTTATGTGTATATCATTGAGTTTATATTGTTTGTAGTTGTGTCATTCATATCATCATGGTTATGCAATTCATTCATTAGGCCCCTCAGTTCCTCGTGAGAGACGAGTTGAGCATCGCGTGCCTCTAAATGTTCCATTATTGTTCATGTGTGTCTCACTTAATATCTTATGATTGTTGATTAAGTTTACATCTAATTTTACTCATGTTTGGTTGTGCACATATTTCATAATCAATTTAAATAAATTTGTTCAAATGTTTTCCATAGGATTCACTCGCCAACATTATGTTGATCCAAAAACCCTTTTACACATGATACAGGTGTACAGGTTGAAGCAAGGAAAACATAGGATATGCCTTAGAAGAGAACAAAGAAGTTTAGATTGTTAGTTAGAACATGTTGTAACATTTATTGTAATTCTCCATTTAATTTGTAATAATGAATATGAAACGCATAATAAATGTCATGAGCTTTGATGATAACCCAATCATGCCCCGATCACCTTTTCCGCTGCGGGTCGGGGTGTGACAGATTGGTATCAGAACCATGACTATAGGGATATAGGATAGGTTATTAGACCCTTAGAGCCTATACTATAGTCTGCCTAAATTTTAATTGATTAGGTGGTTACATACAAACTTGTGATATTTATTTGTTTCATATTTGTTGCATTTACAGTCAAACATACATGCTTATATACATATTCATTATACATATATACATATTCATTATACATATATCGATGTTCATGTATTCAATTTATTTTCATACTCTCATTATCCAAAGATTTTGTGCAATTTTCAAATCTCATCAAAGTAAGTTCTGCGACGGGCATGTAGTAACTGGAAGGGTACAAGTACCGGTAGTCGGAACGTCCTGTCTAGGCTGGCATTCGTATAAATCCAATATAACGGACCAGTTTGCCTACCTGGGGACCAACGATGAGAGTACGAAGGACCTATTAGCCAAAGCATGCCACACCAAACGTCGTTCGAACTAACCCTACTTTGAGGTGTCACCGTGTCTACACCTGGACACATTCCGAACATCACACGTTGTATACATATTTCTCGATTTTCTCCGGGTTTTTGTGTACGCAACCTGGCAAACCCGTGCGAACCATATGAAAAACCGGTATTCATGGGGGCCCACATGATTACACAGGTAAAGTATGGTGGCATGTAGGGCCTAACAGCGAGCAAAACCCAAGACATCCTATGGATGTAGTAGATTCATCTATTTATAATTATTTTATGAATGTTCATTCCTAATGCGACCCATGAACCCAAAAGCATCCAAATCATACTCTTGTCATGTATTCCTTGTAGATGTCTTCTAACCTCGCCCGTAGGAAGACGAGAGCAAGAAAAGCCCGCGAGCGCATGGCTGCCTTAATCGCTCAACAAATGGCTGCCGTAATACCCAACATTGTAATCCAAGTTCAACAAGCACTTACCGTTAATCCTGTCAATCAAGCAAACCAAAACATTTTCAACTCTTCCCCAAATACCACTAAATGCACCTACAAGCACTTCAAATCATGCGACCCTCCGAAATACAAAGGGACTGAAGGCGTCACTGCTCTTCACTATTGGTTTGAAGAAATGGAGAACACTTTTCTAAATTGCGATTGCCCTGACGATCGCAAAGTGCGATATGCTACCGGTCGATTATATGGGATAGCACTTACTTGGTGGAACACAGAGAAGGCCAAACGAGGTGTGGAAGATGCTATGTCCTTAACTTGGAACGAATTGAAGGAAATCATGACCAGACGATTTTGCCCAAGGAGCGAAATCAAGAAGTTAGAGGATGAATTTTACTCATTGAAGCAAGTGGAAGGAGACCACATCACCTACAACAAAAGATTCCTCGAGTTACATCAAATGGTTCCCAACATGTTCACTCCCCTCTACCGTTTGATCGAGCACTACATTCGTGGTCTTCCGTCAAAGATTCAAGACCCTGTAATAAGTGCCAAGCCTGCAACTTTGGAAGCAGCAATGGAGCTAGCAACAGAGCTCACCGAGAACCAAATCCGAAACAAAGACTTCAAGGAGGAGAAGAAGAAGGATAAAGAAACGACTGAAACCTCCGACTCCACTCAAACCGAATCCCCTTCTCAACCCAATCCTAAGAGAAGAAGAGTCGGGCGACTTTTCGCTGCTACCCAACGAAATCCACCAGTTTTACACGCCATACCCATTCGAGCTATCCCAATCACCCAAGTGGCACCCGACTCAGCTTACCCAAATAAGAAACCATATCTTGGAACTCACCCTCGATGCAACAACTGTTTTTATCACCATCCCCATACCCTACCTTGTCGTCTATGTGCAACTTGTGGACGCTATGGTCATTTGAGCAATGTTTGTCGCACCTTTCAAAACCAAACATTTTCCCCTACTCAAAACATGGCCCAAACTTATCACCAACCCCAATACCCCATGTTCCCATATGCTCGAGCTTGCTTAAATTGTGGCGACCCTACCCACTTTAGAAACACATGCCCTCAATTGGTTAACGTCATCAACACTCAAGCCCAATCAAACCCAGTTAACCAAGTAAACCAAGGAAACCCAACCGCTAGGCCACCAGCAAGAGGAAGAGTCTTCAATATCAACGCCAATCCTGTCGAAGATAATGACGGCCCAAACGAAGATACTCAGCTAGTCCTCTTCGCCGAAGATCCAGATTCAACTCCTATCGTTTAGTTTTATGTTTTTCTTTATCACATAGAACCAAACATAACTTAAGGATAAAGCCAATGAAACTTTGACGAGAATACGGTGGATATGCCGATGGTACTTCCTATATATAAGTATTCTTGTCAAAGGATCAGAAGCATTATCTGGCGGTTATGAGAGGCTCCATGTGTAGACTGTTAGAGTAATTATTGTATATTATATATTGTTTTCAGTATATGCATTTGCCGAGGCCATGGCTCCCCATCCATTGAGGTTGAGTTGGATCCCCATTTAATTATGCGGTTGATCTTGGCGTGCCCGCACGATCGGCTCCGTTTGTTTGAGCCTTGATCGGTCATTTCATTTTCCATTTCAATACATGCAATACGATCGGCTCCGTTTGTTTGAGCCTTGAACGGTTATTTCATTTTACATTTCAATACATGCAATACGTTCGGCTCCGTTTGATTGAGCCTTGAGCGCACATTTCAATTTACATTTCCAGTTCATGCAATACATTCGGCTCCGTTTGATTGAGCCTTGAGCGCACAGACAATTTCATTATCAGTATCTTGTGGTTGTGGTGTTTGTAGTAGAGTCGCATCGAACTAACCATAACTTGCGGATAAAGTCAATGAAAATTTGACAAGGATATGGTGGATACGCCGCTGGTACTTCCTATATATAAGTATTCTTGTCAAATGATCGGAGGCATTATCAGGCGGTTATGAGAGGTTCCATGCATAGGCTGATTGTGTGATGGTTGTTTAGATTAAGTTGTTCAATTTCAGTACATTCAATACGTTCGGCTCCGTTTGATTGAGCCTTAAGCGCACATACAATTTCATTCAATACGTTCGGCTCCGTTTGATTGAGCCTTGAGCGCACAGACAATTTCATTATCAGTATCTTGTGGTTGTGGTGTTTGTAGTAGAGTCGCATCGAACTAACCATAACTTGCGGATAAAGTCAATGAAAATTTGACAAGGATATGGTGGATACGCCGCTGGTACTTCCTATATATAAGTATTCTTGTCAAATGATCGGAGGCATTATCAGGCGGTTATGAGAGGTTCCATGCATAGGCTGTTTGTGTGGTTAAGTTATTCATTTTCAGTACATGCAATACGCTCGGCTCCGTTTGATTGAGCCTTGAGCACACAATTTCAATTTCAGTACATTCAATACGTTCGGTTCCGTTTGATTGAGCCTTGAGCGCACATCCATTTCATTTTCAGTACATGCAATACGATCGGCTCCGTTCGATTGAGCTTGATCGCACAGATATATTTCATTTCAGTATTTTATGTTTGTTGTATTGGTTGTAGAGTTATAGGACTAATCATAATTCACTGATAAAACCAATGAAAATTTGACAAGAATATGGTGGATACGCCACTGGTACTTCCTATATATAAGTATTCTTGTCAAAGGATCAGAGGCATTATCAGACGGTTATGAGAAGTTCTATGTAGGATTTATTAGTTTCTTGGTAACCAATCATAACTTGTGGATAAAACTAATGAAAATTTGGCAAGAATATGGTGGATACGCCGCTGGTACTTCCTATATATAAGTATTCTTGCCAAAGGATCAGAGGCATTATCAGGCGGTTATGAGAAGTTCCATGTAGGATTTAGTATTGCCTTGGTTGGAATTTGTGTTACATTTATATCATCATGTTATTTAAAGAGATTGGATTGTGTTCCATTTCTACATAAACCTCTCCATCATAACAAACGAGAGAGGAACTTCCACCATTCAAACATATATGCTATCAGAATGTGGATTCAAATATTTGCTGTCGTGTTTATTCATGTTCAAATATTTGCTGTTGTGTTTATTCATGTTCGAATATTGGCTGTTGTGTTTTTATTTATGTTCCCTATAGGTTGTAGTGTTAGAAGTTTTGCCTTAGGATATAACCCTACTTTCCTAAACGTATCTAAACTCTTATGCATGATATCATTTTTAGCAAATCATTTCTGCTTATCAATACTTATACAGTAGGCAACAAAAAGCGATTCCTGAATAGGGTACTTAACCCTTACAAGGAACGTTACCGCCCGTCAACAAAAAAACTTAAACCCTTATTTTTCTAAGCATACAACTGTCAAACAAAACATCATCATCCTTTTAGTCAAAATATATCATTATTTAAATTTCGGGACGAAATCTCTAAAAAGCAGGGGATACTGTAACATCCGTAAAAAACGGATTTACCAAACCCACTCCGTTTATCAACCGAACAGTCAGTCAAAAATTTCGTTGCGAATTAAATGCCCAAAATATTTTTAAACGATACGTAATGGATTATTATTTGGGAATATATATTTAGTTTTTGAAAAACTGTTGAAAATCGCAAAATAAAAATAAAAGTACTCTGCCGGGTTTCGAACCCGGGTCTGTACCGGCTCATCAAACAGACTTAGCACACACACACAAACCACTGCGCCACTTGTATTGTTTGGTGAATATTAGAATCATTTAATTCATAAAGTAACGTTACAAATTCAAAACCGGCGCCCAATAGTTCAGTCGTCGGAATCCCGGTAAACTCGCGAGCTTTTAACGACAATTTACGTTATAACGTAAACCATTAACAAGACATCGGTTATAACCGACGTCTGAGTCCGCGACCAAAAATTATAACCGCCGGAGAAATTTAAATCAATGAATCCAGTTGGAAATCGGGCCAAATACATCAACGATTTACCCTATAAATTCACCCACAACCCACTGCAAACTTTTTCGCTTAAAACCACACCTTTTCTCGGCGTAATTCCACTCGCCGGAATTAAACTGTTCGTCGCCGGAAAACCGGTTTCCCCATTGCCGAGCCTTACTGAACCTTCTAAGTTTATACCGAAGTCACCTTACCTTTTCCAAGCTTTCCGGAGACTCGCTGCTGCAAGACACCTGACGCCGGAGCTTATTGCTGTCGCCGGAGTTCTGCCGGAAAACAGAGGGTCCAGTCAGTATACCTCTTCGCCTAATATCTTTATCTTTTCACTCATATATCATCTATAATTAATCTAAAACACTAAAGAAAACGATTAAGACTTTGAACCAGTCGATTTCCGAATTCTGGTTATATCTTGATGAGGAAGACGATGTTTCGGTAGTGTATATGTATAATTAAAATCAGGATATTACTTGGGTTAGACACACAGTCCAGCGGTGGACTGTGTGCACAATAAACACTAACGTCTCGAGTTCGAATCCGGTTTCACACACGCTGCCTTAATAAAAATCATTTTTTTGTTAAACTGAACCGGAGTCGCCACTGGTATATGTTAAGTATATTAATAACCGGAATAATAACCAAGTCAGACACACAGTCCAGCGGTGGACTGTGTGTTTGTTTATATCACAGGTCACGAGTTCGAGTCCGGTCTTCTGCACCGACTCGGACAATTATCTATTCTTTTTAAATAAGGCAGAAAAGGAAATAACTAATTTATATTTAAGTATAATAAAAATCGAGTTATATAACATGTTAAACACACAGTCCAGCGGTGGACTGTGTGTTAGTTTAAGCCACAGGTCCCGGGTTCAAGACCTGTGGAGTGCACGTCCGAATTGATTTAAACTGTTTTTAAAATAAAATGATTTTCGGTTTAAACTAATTAATATATATATATAATTAAAATCAGATATATAACGGGTTAGACACGTAGCTCAGTTGGTAGAGCTGCGTGCACGCGTACGGGAGATCTCGGGTTCGAGCCTCACTCAGCGCACTTGTGTTCCGATTCGAACCGGTCAACGGTCAGAAAAAATCAAATTTTTTTATTATTTTATTTAATTATTTTAATTAAAAATCAATTAAAAATACTTAAAAATAACATTTTTAAGGTTAGAAAATAGCCTCAAACTCACAAAAATACACCCAACAATCCTACTAAAATAGATTAATAAAATCGTTTACTTACCAAACCATAATGCGATTTATCTAGGTTAAACTCACTCGTGATTAAAACCACTTTCGCGTGCATTCAACATCATCAACCGAACTCACCCACTGTGAGTGAATCTTACAACTTCCCCTTTTAAATTACACGTGTTGGGGTGTGTCATGTGTTATGAAAATAATTAATCTATTTATTTAAACTTGTGCCATACCACATCATGACCTAAAACTTAGATTGTGTATATTGTTGTGTTTTACTTATTCCCTTATGCCAAATCATATGAAACTCATTCATTAAGCCCATCAGTTCCTCGTGGAAGACGAGTTGAACAACGCGTGCCACAAATCAAATTCATTATTGTTTATGTGTATATCATTGAGTTTATATTGTTTGTAGTTGTGTCATTCATATCATCATGGTTATGCAATTCATTCATTAGGCCCCTCAGTTCCTCGTGAGAGACGAGTTGAGCATCGCGTGCCTCTAAATGTTCCATTATTGTTCATGTGTGTCTCACTTAATATCTTATGATTGTTGATTAAGTTTACATCTAATTTTACTCATGTTTGGTTGTGCACATATTTCATAATCAATTTAAATAAATTTGTTCAAATGTTTTCCATAGGATTCACTCGCCAACATTATGTTGATCCAAAAACCCTTTTACACATGATACAGGTGTACAGGTTGAAGCAAGGAAAACATAGGATATGCCTTAGAAGAGAACAAAGAAGTTTAGATTGTTAGTTAGAACATGTTGTAACATTTATTGTAATTCTCCATTTAATTTGTAATAATGAATATGAAACGCATAATAAATGTCATGAGCTTTGATGATAACCCAATCATGCCTCGATCACCTTTTCCGCTGCGGGTCGGGTGTGACATCTTATATATATATATATATATATATATATATATAATATATATATATAATATAACCTAGGTTTCAAAGGACAATCATAGGTATTTATAAAGATCGGACATAGTCCAGAAGTGTCAGACAATGGATCATAAAGTCACATATGTCTTTGCCATAGTGACAAATTAAGCAGCTCGTAAGCTTGTCATAAGGACTTAAAATTTGGCTAAAAAAGGACCTTGTCCCTAAAGGACATATGGATAAGGCACGAACAGATTTGTCACTAAGGACATATAGATATGGCATAAAAGGCCTTGTCACTAATGGACATGTAGATTTGGCACTAAGGCCTTGTCACAAAAGGAAATGTAAATTTGGCACAAGGGCTGGTCATGAAGGGCATTAGGTAATATGACATAAAATGCCTTGTCGTAAAAGACAAAAGAATATGGCACAAAGGCCTTTTCATTGGAATATAATAAGATATATATAAGCCGCAATCTTATTGATTAAGAGGCTTTAAGGTTTGAACATAGTTCATAACCTTTGGACAGGGAGTCATAGACCACAACTGTCGTTGTCATGAATGACGATATTATATGGCCCGTAGGTGAATCAATTGATATTTCGAAAAGGATGTTAAAATAATAGTCATCACACTGATGCTAGTAGTCACGATCGTATTGGTCATATTGACTATGAGGCTTGGGCATGGCCCAACACCTTGGGCAGGGAACCATAATGGTCACAACTGTCATTGTCTTATTGATTATACAATATAATGTAGGCATAACATCACTAAGGATGTTAATGATATGATTATTGTATGTAGATATTAGTCATGATCGCACTGATCATATAGACTATAAGGCTTGAGCATAGCTCACCACCTTAGACAGGGAATCATAGAAGATCATAACTGTCAATGTCTCAAATGTACGATATAATATATATATACCCTATAGGCGAAACACCTCTAATGGATGTTAAGTCATAGCTTAATTGCATTGCATCACTAATGGATGTTAAATCATGGTCCGTAGACTACATCTCTAATGGATGTTAAATTATGGCCCGTAGGCACTTACATCACTATTGGATGTTAATTTATGGCCCATAGGCACTACATCACTAATGGATGTTAAATTTTTGGCCCGTAGGCACTACATCACTAATGGATGTTAAATTATGATCATCGTATTGACGATATATGTTGGGATCAAATTCGATCACGTAAGCTATAAGGTTTGGACATAGTCCTTCACCAAGACGACTAATGTGGTTCCTCAAGTCACACTGCCAGGAGTATTAACATTACTTGAAAAAAAAGGAATATTTTGTCTTAGTGGTTTAACAATGTAGCCATGATCGCATTGATCATAAAAGCTTGGAGGCTTGAACATAGTCCACCACCTCTGGATAGAAGGGATAATCTTCCTTAACTATCTTGGTAGAAGGTTATTTCATCTAACTACTATTAAGTTTTCCAATTAACGTGAACTTGTCACTTGGCTGAGGTAAACCATCAAGAAGATCTTTTTGAATCATATCGCGGATCAATAAAGTTTGAATTAAAATCGAGGCGATCGCTTAAGCAATGAATGTAATGAATAGATGATAATAAATTTCAAATCTTTCCAATAATCATTAGGAATTTACAATAGTGCCTTGAACAGGACTTTTAATATTAACTTATCCACACAGGGACTTAAAAACAATACAAGTCCACACAAGGACAAAAGGAAATATATAAGTCCACAAAGGAACTATAAGAAATACCATATCCACGAAGGGACCATAATGAAATAATATGTCCATGAATGGACTATAATGAAATAATGTGTCCACAAAGGGACTATTTTAAACAAATGTCCACACAGGGACTTAAATCGAAAAAATGTGTCCACAAGGGAACTAAAACAAACAAATGCCCATGCAGGGACTAAATAGAATGGACGTGTCCTCTTAGGAACTCAAATAAAAATGAGACACGATTGAAAGAAGGAGTCTCTTGAGCCTCTTTTGATTTATTCCTGATATTTCTCTTTATGGTTATTTGCATAGGTACTAACACTAAAGTTAGTTGTAATGTGAGTTTTCCAAATCAGGATTCGATGTAAAAATAGAATCCAAGGATTCGATTTCAAGGTGTTTCAAGAATAAAATAGATCACGGATTGGAGTTTGGCAAGTATAATCCAAGTCTGGAATTCCAAAAACTTGGATGTAAGAAATATGGGTCATAAGTATCCACCCTTATCTTAGAAGTTGGAGACTCAGGGACCTCTGGTATGAACTCCACATATGCAGACTTCAAAATTTGAGTCTCAAGGACCTCCGGTGTGGACTTTGAAGTCTGGTTTAAGGTTTCAATGGGTTTGGATTTAGGAATAAGTTTTATAAAAATCTTTTCTCCAACCGATCGCACGCTTATCTTAATCATGGTACGAAACATAGTATTCCATGGCTTCGAATGAGAAGAATTCTTCACCAACGGCTTCCTTGCTTGGCGACTATTTCTGAAATACATAAAATTGAAGCACAATGCAATTTAACAGGGATGAGAGTATTCCTATGTTAAGTCTAGACTCGAAAGGTATAAGGAATATGCTACTGTGTCATTTGAATTAAACACAAAAGGCTAGTGTTTAATTCACTCAAACGTTGGCTCTGATACCAACCTGTCACACCCCCGATTTCCACGTGTAACTCGGTGGGCCCATTGGGGAATATTGTGATGTATGTTGATGTCATCATAACCAAATAATACAGAATAGCACAATGGAAGTCTTGGATTATAAATATCATTACAAACCGAAATATTTAAGTTCAAACAACAATGGTTTGTAATGAAGATCCACAGGCAGATCGAAGATATACACAAGAGATGATTAACAGACTTGGCACATCTAAGGATTTGCAAGATCCTCTTATGTTGCTACTGAGCAGCTTCCGGCCTATTTACGTATTTGTACATGTAGTTTAATTATTTTGAAAATACGTCAGTTTTCACTGGTAAATACAATCAACAGACTCATTTTGAAAATATTTCGAAATCATTTTCATGTACACAATTGGTACATATGTTTTATAAATAACTTGTGACAAACTATATCTCATGTTATCAGTTTTACATAACTTGACGTACATACGGGGACCAGAAACTATGCCGGTTCATGATTAACCGACACACCACCTATTCTCTTATTGGGAAAACCCATATTGGGTTGCAAATTATAATTTATTCCTTTATTGGAACACCCCGTATTGGGCATAAATCGTTTATTTAAACCATTTCGCATCTGTCAGGTGTATGCCTACACCCCGTGCTTAGGTCGTGGCCATTTGCAATAAATGAGTCAAGGATATCCAGGACACGGTCGCATTAACCCCCAATGTTTTGTTCAAGCAATACGAATTAAAACGGGTTATTTGAATTTCCCGACACATAGGTCATCGAATCCCATACCCGACCATGCGGTAAATATTTTACCGTATCCCAAGCCCGTATAGGGGAAAATAGGTTAAGAGTATTTACCTGAGCTTAGCAAGTCCTTTTAAATAAGAAATATAATAAGCACAGCCGTATCCAACTAATTAAACGTAGGTACAATTTACCGGAAGGCCCTAGTCTGGAATGATGGTGTAAATATCCAATTAGAATGCTAGCGGATCTTATTTAAGTCATTGACTTGGATCGGCTAGTTTAAAATATTAAGAAAGGTACGATACTCTTGATTAAGCGGTGACCTGAACAAAATGTAGTTTAAACTCAACAAGTACTAAAACTTGTAAAATATGGGTAAACTATTAACATTCTAGAATTTGAGATAAAAATGATAAGGTTAAACCCGTTTTGGTTAAACTATGTAAACTAGTCTCGTAGGCTTAACCGTACGTATATAAGCGATACCGGGTAACCAGATGAGTCATGAAAGAGTTCCATATGCCAATATACTTTAAACAAGTTTCAATATCAGTAGGATATCAACTTGTATGTCCGTTATAGTTTTAAAATCAACAATGCCTCACAAGGTGTTTTGGTCATTTTACGATTCATAAAAAGAAGTTGGTGAATAATTCTGATGTTATGGTCATACATTATTTATAAAAATAGTTACTTTATGATGTTATATCAGTAGGTATCAAAATATATGTGTGGTTTAAATAAAGGGAATTTTGGTCATCTCACACATAGTTTGAAGACTTATTTGGAAATCTGAGCTTATAGCTTGCACCTACTGTAAAAATATTTAAATAAGTTTTTAAAATCAGTAGATAACAATCTTGAAGCTTAGACATGGTTTTAACCCATACTATGCGTCGAAAGGCGATAAAGTCGCTAATGACGATTTAAATCGATGTTTAAGGAAAGTTACTGTTTTGATCAGGTCTATACAACCAAAATAATTTATTTAATATATAAAGTCAGTAGGTAAAAGGTTTGATTGAGAAAATATCTCTAAAACTTATTTTATGACCGTAAGGGCATTATCGTCATTTATCGACACCATGCAAGAACCTTTACATAAACTCAGTTCATAAACTGATTTAATATCCCAAATAATCCTAAATATATTATAACATCTGCTGGTAAAGTATTTTATAGTAGGAGTTACGTTTAAAATAATTTATTTGCCGAAAAGTGTATTTCAGTCCTTTAAAAGCTTGATTTGCGATATTTAGGAAAAAACTCAATTATGACCAATTTAATGACATGCATGTAAGCCAAACAAGTTAACATATCAGTAGGTAACTCGTTGCATGTTTGTTTTTATTTTAAATCTCAATTTAAGCAAAAAGGGCAAAGTATTCAAACTTGACACATTAATGAAACTTGCGCATAAACTCAGATTATGATTATGACCATGTAGTATGACCTTAGAGGGTTTTACTACATTATATAAGGATCATAATGCAACTTAGAATCGGCCTTGAAAGATACTAAATCGGGTCAAAACCGAAAGTCAAAGAAGAAGTCAACATTGCGACTTTCGGCTGCGAACCGACCTTTGGACCTGGATTTGACGAGCCAAACATGTTCTTATGATTATTACCGAGTATTTAGAGTGTCAAAACCGATTTTATAGCATGCATGTTATTAATTATGTGTTCGATACCAAATCTGACCCAGTTTGACTTTTTATGAATAATTTGAATCGTCAATCGGACATGCAAATGTGGTAATCAGGAGGTTCCCTTATGGGGTGTTGTTACCTACCTCATTACGATCACGTAACCATGTTTAGATCAGATCATGACTGGACCGATAAGGATTTAACCGCAAGTCAAACCGTTTTTACGACAAGCTTGACTTTTGGCTAGAATGAGTAATAAACTGAAGGAGGGAGGTCAAGGACACTTACAAAGATCCTTGTACGGAAATGAGATGAACTTGAAGGCCCTTGTAGCTCCAGAACTTGTAGAGGTTGATGGGAGTGAATTCTAAGCCATGCCAGTTCTTTCAATGGATGCACAAGACACCATTTATGGAGTTGGAGGATGAAGGAGTAGATTACAGGTGTTAAGAGGGCTTGGCAGAGGGAAACAAGTGTCTAGGGTCATGTAAAATGCAGAGACAAGGTGGGAATTCGTGAAAAACATGGCAAACATGCAAGCTGCCATGACATATGCAGCTTGCTGTTACTGTAACTCTCTCACGGGCCGCGAGAGAGACAGATGAGGTCTTCGCGGGCCACGACCCGCCCCGGGTCAGCCACACATACTTTCAAACAATGCCATTTCAGTCCCTGGACTTATTAGACCCATCTGAACTTTCATTTCTTGCACTATTGATCCCTCAAGTTTAGTTTGGGAACAATTGATCATAGTGATGAGCATTGATGAGTACGGGTTTGATTTTAAAAGTTCACTCAGAGGTATAATTAAACATGTTGACGCTTTAATTCATTCGTTTCTCGTTCAGGGTTATAAGAATAACATGACGGTTTATTTAATCCTTCTTATTTAACACATGGACTTTAGGACGCGTGTCAAAATTTTACAGGACAGGTTTTTACTAGGTGTTACACAAACACTCTGCTCCACTCTCTCAATGCGGCCTCTCTGTGCTAGCGGCTCCTTGTGAATAGCGGCTATAGTGACTGGCTTAGGAGCTGCCCTAACCAGTGCATGTGGCCGACCCCCATATGGGTGGCACTGGCCAGCAACACCCGGTGCATCCTCTGGTTCCACACCCGGTGGAACTGGGGCCGGCTGGGGCTCCCGTGGTGCTAGAAACTGTGGTGGATCCCCAGGTGTGACTAACTCCATCATCTGTCGCATGTCACTCAATCGATAAGTACCCCCGACAGGCCCTGTTCTCAACCATGCAGGTGGAAACACACCAAAACGCCCAAACTCTCTGCCAACACACTGATATACGATCCCATACAAATCCTCGAATCCGCTCCATGTCCCCGATCTCTGGCGAATGAATGCAGTAAAAACACGTCCAAGTTAGCCTCGTGGCCTCCAATCAAACAATACAAACCATACAACTCGTAGAAAGTCACCTTGTCAGGTGACATATATCGTGCTAAGACGTGCAGTAAGATGGGGTGATAATCGAACAACCGGGTGTCTGATTTGGGAAGCGGAATACCAGGAACCCATACGCCACCGCCGATAGTGGACCAGAATGCAGCTAACTGTGTAGTAGTGACGCACTGGGGCAATTTAGAATCCGTCCATCCCATCAGAATATCAGTGAACATCGCTGCATGGTCTCAGTCCTCGTGTACAACTCTTCGTGAACGGCAAAATCCGCAATAGACATGGTATGCATCTGGCGTCCCAGCGCAAAACTAACAGCAGTCGTATGAATGAGGCGTGCAGAATCAAATCGGAATGTGGTGCGAAACCCTAATGTCAGCTCCTAATATGCAAGACGTCTCTCGTCTAAAAGTACCCTCCAACTGTAACATTTGTCAAAAACGGGTTTTCCAAACCCGCTCCGTTTGTAATCGAATATCAAGTTATAAATGTCACGTTGCGTATTTATGTCCATTTTAATTTTTATGATGCATAATTAATAAACAAACTAAACTATAAAAGTTATACTTGATAAAAAGTAAAAATAAAATAATTAAAAAGAAAATGAGGCTGCCGGGACTCGAACCCGGGTCAGCCGGAAAGAACTCCAAAGACTTAACACACACACCCATAACCACTCCGCCACTTGTTGTTCTCTGTCAACTCTAGGAAACAAATAAATCTTATAGACTACCATGAATCAACCGTTACGCAACTGTAACCGAAATCGGTCATCAAACGTCCAAAGACGTTTGATTGATCGCGGTTTACTGAGTTTAACCGATGCACCGACACTTTCAATCAAGTTTGCCTTGAATGAACTTGAATTCTAGAATGAATCGGTTTTAATAACCGAAAACTTTCAATTCCAGAATTACTTCAATCTTTGTCCTCTCTCGCGACTCAAACACACTCTGCAAACTTCCAATTACATTTTCGCACAACTTTCAGTCCGCCGGAGAAGCTTTTTGGACTCGCCGGACTTTCGCCGGAAAACCGTATTCTCCATCAAAACAGTAAGTCTTTCAATTCTTTCGTGGTCTATCAATTGTTAAGCTATTGCTAACTCAGACCCTTCAATCGGAATCAATTTCAGACGTCAATATCGGATAATTCCAGTTCGCCGGAAAACTTCTGAAAATCCTTATCTTCAGCTGTGAAACGGTATAGACATTCAAACCTTCTAATAACTCTTGTTTAATACTTCAATTCCTCTCGTAGCTAATCAAAAAACTGTTAATTTATTCGTTCAGTAGAAATCCGTAAAAACAGAGCCGACGACTTGCCGGAATTCTGAGATAAATCGTTCTCCGATATGTTTACTTCTAAATATCGTCTCTGCCATTTCATATTAGTCTGTTGAATGTTTGCCAATCAAATTAAACGAGGAACAATAGAGAAATCGTAAACTGTAAATCGGTAACGAAGAAGACGAAGTAGTGATATAAGTTCAATAAAATTTGGATATTATCTCGGGTTAGACACACAGTCCAGCGGTGGACTGTGTGCACATACAAATCACACGCCACGAGTTCGACCCTTGATACACACACCCTCTCTGTAATAAAGATGTTTTATTTTTCTAACTGAACCGGAATTTAAATTCCGTTAGATGTTAAGTATAATAAAAATCTGTATATTAACCAAGTTAGACACACAGTCCAGCGGTGGACTGTGTGTAACGTTAAAGCACAGGTCCCGGGTTCGAGACCTGTTGACGACACCGGTTCGATGATTTAAAACATTTTTGAAAATAAAAGAATTTTGAAAAACTGAGTTAGTATATAAATATAATTAAAAACAGAATTATTTCGGGTTAGACACGTAGCTCAGTTGGTAGAGCTGCGTGCACGCGAACGGGAGGTCTCGGGTTCGAGTCCTGTCCGGCGCATACACTTACACAATAAAACCGGTCAAACAGTCAAACGGTCAACGGTCAACGCAAAAGTCAACATATTTTTACATTTTTATTTATTTAATTTAATTTAAAAATCAATTAAAAATACTTAAAAATAATGTTTTTAAAGATAGGAAATAGCCTTAAACTCACAAAAATATAACTAAAAATCCTATTAAAATTATTAATAAAAATCCACTCATTTACTATATTTTCCGTTATTATTTAGGTTAGTTAATTCTCGTTGTTCAAACTTCCAACTCGTGCGCATCTCATCATCTCCAACCGAACGCACCCAATGTGAGAGAATCTTTACAAATTCCCCGTTTTAATCACGTTTTTTGGGTGTATCATGTGTCTTACCATTTATTATATTTAAATCATTGTGCATACATCATATCATGATCAAATGTGTATTCAGTTTGTTTCAACTGTTGTGTGGTTATTGTTTGGATTTAATTTATTATTTTCAGTACATGCAATTTCATAGGCCGCCGCTCCCCATTACATTATGAGCGTTGAGCATGTTCCCCATTACATTATGAGTGTGAACCTGGCGTGCCAACATACGATCGGCTCCGTTTGATTGAGCCTTGATCGCACAGACATTTATCATTTTCAGTACATGCAATACGATCGGCTCCGTTTGATTGAGCCTTGATCGCACAGACATTTATCATTTTCAGTACATGCATTCATCATATGCCGTTCGTTCCCCTTTTATGTTATTGTATGTTATTGTACGTTATTGTATGTTATTGTATGTTATGGTATGTTACAGTTTGTGGTTGTTATTGCTACGGTTTGATTATTTACATTTGCTCACTTATGATTATTGCACAATTTTTCCTTGATAAAATAACAAGAAAATCAATAATAAATGTTTATCTACAAGGTTCACTCGCCAACTTATGTTGACCCAGAAACCCCCATTTTTACACATGATACAGGTGAACCAGCTGCAGCAAGAAACACATAGGATTGGCTTAGAAGAATAAACTGCTTTAGAGCTTGGATTGTTTAGTTTGGTTATTTTCCTTTGTATTTGTATGAACATGTTTGGATAATTGAGAATGTAACTTTGACTTTAATAAATATGAAACATATTAGTAAATATCATGAGCTTTGGTGATAACCCAATTATGCCCCGACTCTTATTCCGCTGCGGGTCGGGGAGTGACAGATTGGTATCAGAGCCATGACTATAGGGATATAGGATAGGTTATTAGACCCTTAGAGCCTATACTATAGTTGATTAGAAATTTTTAAGATTTTTGTGTGTTACATGCCAAATTTCATGATGTTTATATGTTTTATGTTAAATGTTACATTCAATGTTATGCAAGCATGTTCATAAGTATATATTATCATATAATGTCTATCATGAATCATATTCTCATAACATATCATATCCATGAAAGCACACACCACATCATTTTCATGATTGCTTTTACAATGATTTTTTTGTATTTTCAAATCTCATCAAAGTGAGTTCTCATGACGGGCATGTAGTAACTGGAAGGGTACCAGTACCGGTAGTCGGAACGTCCTGTCTAGGCTTGGCATTCGTATAAATCAAAAATAAAGGACCAGTTTGCCTACCTGGGGACTAACGATGAGAGTACGAAGTACCTATTAGGCCAAAGCATGCTATACCAAACGTCGTGTGAGCTAACCCCACTTTGAGTTGTCATTGTGTCTACACCTGGACACATTCCGACCATACATCTCGTAAACATATTTTTGTGGTTTGCATTCGGGTGATGCGAGTGTTAAATCGCCAATACTAATGTGAATCCTACCAAGCCAATAGTCATGGGGGCCCACATGACTATACAGGTGAAGGTATGGGAGACATTTGAGGCCCAACATGAGCAAACCCAAGACATCCTATGGATGTAGTTGCATTATTGATATTTATGTTATTTTCATTTTCTTAAAGACACATGACACCTAAAAAGACTCCATAAACTCACAATCTTCTTATGTATGTTCCTGTAGATGTCGGCTAGACAACAACGAGGGGGTAAAAGATCAGGAAGGTCTCACGAACGCTTGGCCACACAAATCGCGAAACAAATGGCCGCGGTGCTTCCTGACATTGTGGTTCAAGTACAACAAGCTCTCGCCACAAATCCCACTAATCCTCCCCAACAAAATGACCAGAACATCGGCAACCCTCCTACCAGCAAGTGCTCATATAAACATTTCAAGTCTTGCGATCCTCCTAAATTTGAAGGGACCGAAGGTGTCACTGCTCTCCTCCACTGGTTTGAGGAAATGGAAAACACCTTCCTCAACTGCGATTGTCCTGAGGATCGCAAGGTATGATACGCAACCGGAGACTATTTGGGGTAGCCCTCACCTGGTGGAATACTGAAAAGGGGAAGAGGGGAATTGATGATGCAATGGCCTTAACGTGGGAGGAGTTAAGGGAAATCATGACGAGGCGGTTCTGTCCTAGGAGTGGGATTAAAAAGTTGGAGGACGAATTTCATTCTTTGAAGCAAAAGGAGGGAGATCATACTTCCTACAACAAGAGGTTCTTAGAGTTGAACCAAATGGTCCCTAACTTGTTTACCCCAGTTTATCGCTTAATCGAGCATTATATTCGAGGTCTTCCCTCGAAAATTCAAGATTCAGTTCTCAGCACTTCACCAGCAACACTTGAAGCTGCTATGGAACTAGCTACTGAACTGACCGAGAATCGAATTCGCAATGGTAAGTTTAAAGAAGAGAAAAAGAAAGCCCCCGTTGAGGGCCAAACTTCAAACCATTCCACCTCCTCCTCTAAGTTTGCTAACAAGAGGAAGCGTAACACCAGAAACTTCGCTGTCACACAAACAAATTTCCCTATCCCTGCTGCACCCATTACCCAAGTTGCTCCCTCACCTGCACCATACAAAAGGCCATACTCTGGCCCATTACCAAAATGCAACCGTTGCCAATACCACCATTTTCCTGATCATCCCTGCCAACATTGCACCGGCTGCGGTCGCGCAGGTCATACTGTTCAAACTTGCTGCATACCTCAGCGAACGAACCGCCACCAGCCTTCAACCCAAACCCACCAACAAATAATGGGTCAAGCCCAACAACCCCTACTATTACCACCTACCCAACATTTAGCCCAATCATACTATCAACTCAACTATCCCATGGTACAACCTATGCGGGCTTGCTACAATTGTGGAGACCCAAGCCACTTTAGAAACACTTGTCCAAGGTTGGTGAACATTATTCATGCTCAAGCCCAAGCCAATCCGGTGAATCAAGCTAACCAAGCTCCTCCACCTGCAAGAGGAAGAGCTTTCAACATCAACGCTAATCAGGCTAGAGCTGACGGCAATGTGGTTAACGGTACGTTCCTTATCAATGGTAGTTATGCATCCATGTTGTTTGATACTGGCGCGGATAAAAGTTTTGTGTCCTTAGAGTTTGAACCCACCCTAAACCAAAATCGTGATAAGCTCATGGAATCCATAACAGTAGAAGTTACTGACGGGAAACCAGTTTCATTAAATTCTATCATACGCAATTGTACTCTCACGTTAAACGATCACAATTTTCTAGTTGACCTCATTCCAATGAAGTTGGGAAGCTTTGACATTATAATTGGTATGGACTGGCTCAGCCAACATCAGGCTGAAGTTGTATGTCGCGAAAAGTTTATACGCATTCCTCTTTCAAACGGTCAGACTCTACGAATCTTTAGAGAAACCTCGTCGAAAGGGCTCAGATTAATGTCCTGTCTTCAAGCTCAAAAATATCTTCGCAAGAATTATGTCGCGTTTTTAGCTCATATCGTCAAAAAGGGAACCATGGAGAAGAAACTTGAAGACATTCCTGTAGTAAAAGATTTTCCGCAAGTTTTTCCTGACGACATTTCAGGACTTCCTCCAGTAATAGAAGTCGAATTCCGCATTGATCTTATACCTGGTGCTACACCAGTTGCAAAGTCTCCTTATAGGTTAGCCCCCTCTGAAATGCAAGAGCTAGCCAGTCAATTGCAAGAGTTGACTGACAAAGGGTTCATACGCCCTAGCTCCTCGCCTTGGGGTGCACCTGTCCTTTTTGTGAAGAAGAAAGATGGATCGTTTCGCATGTGCATCGACTACAGAGAACTCAACAAGTTAACAATCAAGAATCGCTATCCATTACCTCGCATTAATGACCTTCTTGACCAACTTCAAGGCGCCAGCTGTTTTTCAAAAATCGACCTTCGATCTGGTTATCATCAACTTAGAGTACATGAAGAAGACGTCCCAAAGACCGCTTTCCAAACTCGTTATGGTCATTATGAATTCATGGTCATGCCATTTGGTTTAACCAACGCTCCAGCTGTCTTCATGGATCTAATGAACCGAGTCTGCAAACCTTATCTCGATCGTTTTGTTATAGTCTTCATCGACGACATTCTCATTTATTCAAAGTCTAAGTCTGATCATGAACGACATCTTCGACTCATCCTTACACTTCTAGAGAATGAAAAGCTTTACGCCAAGTTCTCCAAATGCGAATTCTGGTTAAAAGAGGTACAATTCCTTGGACATGTAGTCAATGACAAGGGAATACATGTCGACCCCTCAAAGATCAAAGCGGTACAAGAATGGCAAGCGCCACGTACACCAACTGAAGTAAGATCATTCCTTGGTCTGACTGGTTATTATCGCCGTTTTATTTCAAACTTCTCTCGCATTGCTGTACCACTCACGGCTTTAACTCATAAGGGAAAACCTTTCATATGGGGACCCAAACAAGAAGAAGCTACAAACCCTTTAACATAAACTCTGTGATGCACCAATCCTCACTCTTCCTGAATGTTGTGATGACTTCGTGGTTTATTGCGACGCGTCAGGGCAAGGATTAGGCTGTGTTCTAGTGCAAAGAGGAAAGGTTATAGCTTATGCTTCAAGACAACTCAAGACGCATGAGAAGAACTACACCACCCATGATCTAGAACTTGGAGCCGTTGTGTTCGCTCTAAATATATGGAGACATTATCTCTACGGTACTAAGTGTGAAATATACACTGACCATAAGAGTCTTCAACATATCTTCAATCAAAAGGAGTTAAACATGAGGCAACGAAGATGGGTCAAACTTCTAAATGACTACGACTGTGAAATTCGGTACCACCCTGGTAAGGCAAATGTGATGGCTGATGCACTCAGTCGAAAGGGTTATGCGAACTCCATTCATCTTCTATGTTCGCAAATCATAACCGACATTAAAGATCAAATTCGAGAAGCCCAACATGTTTCAGTAACGGAAGACGACGTACGAAAGGAGCTGTCCTGTGGAGCTGAACTTAAAATTGAAACTAAATCTGACGGTATTCTGTACTATCTAGATCGCATATGGATTCCTGACCACAACAATCTTCGTGAATTTCTTATGAATGAGGCTCACAAAACGCGATACTCTATACACCCAGGAGCCGATAAGATGTATCAAGACCTTCGATACACCTATTGGTGGCCTGGAATGAAAAAGGATATTGTTGTTTTTGTTTCCAAGTGCCTTACATGTTCCAAGGTAAAAGCTGAACATCAAAGACCCTCAGGACTTCTGGTCCAACCTGAAATACCTGTATGGAAGTGGGAAAACATAACCATGGACTTTATTACCAGGTTACCTCCACTTCTGGTGGGTATGACACTATATGGGTAATCATTGACCGTCTTACAAAATCAGCTCACTTTATTCCTATCCGCGAAGATTTCAAGAACGAAAAGCTAGCTCGTATTTATATCAACGAAATCGTAAGCCGACATGGTGTACCGTTAAGCATTATTTCAGATCGTGATGGTCGTTTCACTTCACGAACATGGCAAGCAGTACAAGCCGCTTTGGGTACGTGATTAGATCTCAGTACCGCCTATCATCCTCAAACTGATGGACAATCTGAACGCACCATTCAAACTCTTGAAGATATGCTTCGAGTATGTGTCATAGACTTCAAGGGAAATTGAGACGCTCACCTACCATTAGTTGAATTTTCGTACAACAACAACTATCATTCAAGCATCGGCATGGCACCTTTTGAAGCTTTATATGGTCGTAAGTGCCGATCTCCAGTATGTTGGCACGAAATTGGGGAAGCTCAAATCACTGGTCCAGAATTGATTCAAGAAACCACAGACAAGATCCATCAAATTCGAAACAATCTTCTAGCGGCTCAAAGTCGTCAAAAGAGTTATGCAGATAAACGACGAAAACGCTTGGAGTTTAACATTGGTGATCATGTACTTTTAAAAGTATCACCGTGGAAGGGAGTAGTTCGTTTTGGTCAAAAAGGCAAGCTAGCACCACGCTACGTAGACCTTTCAAGATACTCGAAAGAGTAGGACCTGTAGCATACAAGCTTGATTTACCAGAAGAACTCAACAGGATTCATCCCACATTCCACGTATCAAACTTGAAGAAGTGCCTCGCTGATGAAAACCTCCACATTCCTCTGGAAGATATTCAGATTGATGAATCTATGCATTTTATTGAAAGACCAGTAGAGATCATGGACTTCGGAAAAAACGTCTACGACGAAGTCGCATTCCAATTGTTAGGGTACGCTGGGAGTCGAAACGGAACCTGAGTTTACTTGGGAACGTGAAGACTCAATGCGTGAAAACTACCCGCATCTTTTTCCTACTACTACTACTTAAATTTCGGACGAAATCCTAAAAGTAGGGATACTGCAACATTTGTCAAAAACGGGTTTTCCAAACCCGCTCCGTTTGAATCGAATATCAAGTTATAAATGTCACGTTGCGTATTTATGTCCATTTTAATTTTTATGATGCATAATTAATAAACAAACTAAACTATAAAAGTTATACTTGATAAAAAGTAAAAATAAAATAATTAAAAAGAAAATGAGGCTGCCGGACTCGAACCCGGGTCAGCCGGAAAGAACTCCAAAGACTTAACACACACACCCATAACCACTCCGCCACTTGTTGTTCTCTGTCAACTCTAGGAAACAAATAAATCTTATAGACTACCATGAATCAACCGTTACGCCAACTGTAACCGAAATCGGTCATCAAACGTCCAAAGACGTTTGATTGATCGCGGTTTACTGAGTTTAACCGATGCACCGACACTTTCAATCAAGTTTGCCTTGAATGAACTTGAATTCTAGAATGAATCGGTTTTAATAACCGAAAACTTTCAATTCCAGAATTACTTCAATCTTTGTCCTCTCTCGCGACTCAAACACACTCTGCAAACTTCCAATTACATTTTCGCACAACTTTCAGTCCGCCGAGAAGCTTTTTGGACTCGCCGGACTTTCGCCGGAAAACCGTATTCTCCATCAAAACAGTAAGTCTTTCAATTCTTTCGTGTCTATCAATTGTTAAGTTATTGCTAACTCAGACCCTTCAATCGGAATCATTTCAGACGTCAATATCGGATAATTCCAGTTCGCCGGAAAACTTCTGAAAATCCTTATCTTCAGCTGTGAAACGGTATAGACATTCAAACCTTCTGATAACTCTTGTTTAATACTTCAATTCCTTCGTAGCTAATCAAAAACTGTTAATTTATTCGTTCAGTAGAAATACGTAAAAACAGAGCCGACGACTTGCCAGAATTCTGAGATAAATCGTTCTCCGGTATGTTTACTTCTAAATATCGTCTCTGCCATTTCATATTAGTCTGTTGAATGTTTGCCAATCAAATTAAACGAGGAACAATAGAGAAATCGTAAACTGCAAATCGGTAACGAAGAAGACGAAGTAGGATATAAGTTCAATAAAATTTGGATATTATCTCGGGTTAGACACACAGTCCAGCGGTGGACTGTGTGCACATACAAATCACACGCCGCGAGTTCGACCCTTGATACACACACCCTCTCTGTAATAAAGATGTTTTATTTTTCTAACTGAACCGGAATAACTTCTGTTAGATGTTAAGTATAATAAAAATCTGTATATTAACCAAGTTAGACACACAGTCCAGCGTGGACTGTGTGTAACGTTAAAGCACAGGTCCCGGTTCGAGACATGTTGACGACACCGGTTCGATGATTAAAACATTTTTGAAAATAAAAGAATTTTGAATAAACTGAGTTAGTATATAAATATAATTAAAAACAGAATTATTTCGGGTTAGACACGTAGCTCAGTTGGTAGAGCTGCGTGCACGCGAACGGAGGTCTCGGTTCGAGTCCTGCCCGCGCATACACTTACACAATAAAACCGGTCAAACAGTCAAACGGTCAACGTCAACGCAAAAGTCAACATATTTTTACATTTTATTTATTTAATTTAATTTAAAAATCAATTAAAAATACTTAAAAATAATGTTTTTAAAGATAGGAAATAGCCTTAAACTCACAAAAATATAACTAAAAATCCTATTAAAATTATTAATAAAAATCCACTCATTTACTATATTTTCCGTTATTATTTAGGTTAGTTAATTCTCGTTGTTCAAACCTTCCAACTCGTGCGCATCTCATCATCTCCAACCGAACGCACCAAATGTGAGTGAATCTTTACAAATTCCCGTTTTAATCACGTTTTTGGGGTGTATCATGTGTCTTACCATTTATTATATTTAAATCATTGTGCATACATCATATCATGATCAAATGTGTATTCAGTTTGTTTCAACTGTTGTGTGGTTATTGTTTGGATTTAATTTATTATTTTCAGTACATGCAATTTCATAGGCCGCCGCTCCCCATTACATTATGAGCGTTGAGCATGTTCCCCATTACATTATGAGTGTGAACCTGGCGTGCCAACATACGATCGGCTCCGTTTGATTGAGCCTTGATCGCACAGACATTTATCATTTTCAGTACATGCAATACGATCGGCTTCGTTTGATTGAGCCTTGATCGCACAGACATTTATCATTTTCAGTACATGCATTCATCATATGTCGTTCGTTCCCCTTTTATGTTATTGTATGTTATTGTACGTTATTGTATGTTATTGTATGTTATGGTATGTTACAGTTTGTGGTTGTTATTGCTACGGTTTGATTATTTACATTTGCTCACTTATGATTATTGCACAATTTTTCCTTGATAAAATAACAAGAAAATCAATAATAAATGTTTATCTAACAAGGTTCACTCGCCAACTTATGTTGACCCAAAACCCCCATTTTTACACATGATACAGGTGAACCAGCTGCAGCAAGAAACACATAGGATTGGCTTAGAAGAATAAACTGGTTTAGAGCTTGGATTGTTTAGTTTGGTTATTTTCCTTTGTATTTGTATGAACATGTTTGGATTATTGAGAATGTAACTTTGACTTTAATAAATATGAAACATATTAGTAAATATCATGAGCTTTGGTGATAACCCAATTATGCCCCGACTCTTATTCCCTGCGGGTCAGGGTGTGACACCAACGAGGAGTAATAATCTGCTGTAAACGCTCTGTCGCACCCATGCGACCCATCAATGGCCAATCGATCGTCCTCGGCCGATGAAACCTCAATGGTAGCAACCGCTCTAGTAGTGCACACTCCTCAGTGTCGTGCTCGAAGCATAGTAGTGTATGGGACTCCTATAGGTCCAGCTCGTCTAACTACTGGCGCTGGCTGTGTAAGATCAGGTAGAGCGGCCTCCATGGTATAACTATCTGACGGGCCGGCTGCTCCTGCTGCCCCTCCTGCTGTACTGGCTGCGGCGAGGTGGAGGTGGCACAACTGCATGCGTGGGCCGGCCCCGCTTGCGGACCGGCTGTGAGGACGAGGACGCCATATCTGCACTCAAATTACAACAATAAGAAAATACAAAACAAAAATACAAGTCACCGCCTCTAAACACGTTTTTCGATGCATTTTTAATTTTTTTTAATAGGAAACACATTTTTTGGTGTGTTGGGGCGGCGGTTGCGGCCGTATAGCATTCCATTCGCGGCCGCAACGACTAAATAAACAACAATAATAATCAGAAAAATTCAAAATTCCGGCATGCCTCCGGCGCATTTACAAGATATTGACCATCCTTCCCCGATGGAGATTGAGTACGGGCGAGGAGATCAAGGCCTGCAGATAAACGCAATAACACAACTCGACACTAAACATTTATCAATCAAAACTCAACGTCTATGTTTTCACGGCATCCGACAATAATTCATCAATTTACAATATAACGACAACAATGACTCGAAAGTGTGACGCTACCATAACAACAATTACCCTCGACAATATATATATAATATAATATAATATATATATATATATATATATATATATATTTCAAAACAAGTCGAATTGAGTGTAATAGTGGAGATTTTATCAGATCTACTCCAACAACTACAACAACATAAAATACACAAAAGCTACGACTCGATACTACAAAAGGTACAACTAAGGTTAAACTAAAATGAAAAGAACCACTAACCAAAAACAAATGACAACAACAACAACTAGACCTCCCGCGACATTTCAAACACTTATGAATGTGCCAACATGTTGATGTCTCCAGAAGCGATACACATGAAAAATTACACTAACTAATCAACCATGTACAGGAAAACTCGGGACGCAATGTACAGCAACTGAGCATTACACAACTTGACACTAGCTATCGCGACTGACCCGAGGAAAAAAAATGTACAGGAGACATACCTAAATCCGACGAGGAGTGCGGAAACCGAGGAGATAGGGTTACCGAACAGGTGTGGGCTGCAGCTGTGGTGAGGCGGTGGTTGTGGACGACGGGGCTGGGCGGAGGGGCTGTGGTGATGTATCAGTGGCAGACGAGTGGCGGTGGTCAGTGGTGGATGGCGGAGGTCTAGTGGCGGTGATGATGGTAGTGAGGGTGGAGGTGTGACGAGTGGCGTGGTCAGTGTGGATGCGGAGGTGAGTTGCGGTGATGTGTTGACGGTGGTTGTGGCCGGAGGTGGCGTTGTGGGTGGAGGTGTGAAGTGGCGGTGACAAGTGGGTGTTAGGTGGAAAATGAAGGTGGCAGTGGTGGTTATGGTGGCCGGCGTGGGTTGTGATTGCGGTGGGACGTAATGGTGATGTTAAATGCGAGACCCTCAAATGGGGCTTTTTTATTTTGCAGATTTGTATAGGATGCCGACCGTATCCACATATGGATGTGGTCCGCATGGGCCTTATTTCTTTTCTGCACTGTATGCGGACCATATGAAGACTCTGTTGCGGTCCGCATCAAGCATTTAGATGCTAATTTTTTAATTTATTTATTTTATTATTATTGAAATTCTAAATAAATTAATATTAAATAATAAACAATACAAACATACGCAAATGATACACTTACAAAACTCGAAACGCCGGTTTCCTTGTTTCGCTTAATTCAGCTATGTCACAACCTGTAACCGCGCATCTTGATAAACCGGTTAGTACGTCGATTATAAATAAGCAAAAACAGACTCAATATACAAAAATGAAACACAGAACAATGGTACAAACTATACAACTCGGGAAAATCCCGAGTGTGCAAAACAAACTCTCACGTGCTCATCAACGGGAGGTCTATCACCTCCTCCTCTCTCTCCTTGGTCGGTTCCTCGAAAAAGTGTTTCAAACGATGTCCATTAACCTTAAATCTCTGGCCGTCTTCATTCTCAACCTCAATCAGCCCGTATGGAAACACCTGCGTAACCGCATACGGTCCATGCCAACGCGATCTCAAATTTCCCGGAAACAACTTCAACCGGGAATTGTATAGCAACACCTTCTCCCCACACTTGAACTCCTTCACCTGCTTCAAGTGTTTATCGCTTGGTGCGCTCCTTATACGCCCATGACTTCTCATACTGCCTCATCACGTAACTCCTCCAACTCGTGAATCTGAAGAAACCGCTTCTTTCTTGCAGCTGGCAAGTAAAGATTTACTGCTCTCAACGCCCAATAAGCCCTATGCTCCAACTCGACCGGCAGATGACACGCTTTCCCATAAATCATCCTAAAGGGGGTAGTCCCAGTAGGTGTCCGATAAGCAGTCCAGAAAGCCCACAGTGCATCATCTAACTTGTCGGACCAGTCGATGCGACTGTTTCCAACAGTTTTCTCCAAGATCCTCTTTATTCCTCTGTTCGAATTCTCCACCTGCCCACTAGTCTGAGGATGATAAGCCGTTGAAAGCCGATGGGTGACCCATAGCGTTTTCATTCTCCATATGTGCATTACAAAAGTGGGTCCCTCGATCCGAGATCAAGGACTTCGGTGTCCCAAACCTAGCAAACAACCTATGCAAAAACCTCACAACAACCCTCGCATCGTTCGTGGGCAAGGCCTCTGCCTCCACCCACTTGGAAACGTAGTCGATCACGACTAGGATGTATCTGTTCCTTCTCGACATAGGGAACAGACCCATGAAATCGATACCCTAAATATCGAAAACTTCCACAACCTGAATAGGGTTCTGGGGCATCTCATTCTGGGATGAGATATTTCCTGTCCCCTGACAGGCCTCACAACTCTGCACAAACTCATGTGCATCCCTAAATATGGTAGGCCAATAAAAACCCGCGTCAAACACGCGTTTGGCGGTGTAAGCCGCACCCGTAGTGACCACCAGTCGGTCCCTCATGGCAGTGTCGCAGTATACTGCGAGACTCGGACCCAAACAAACATCTCCTAATCACCTGGTCCTGCTCCGATCCTAAACAAGTACGGATCCTACCAAATGTGGTGCTTGACGTCCGCAAAGAATTTCTTCTTTTGCTGGTACGTCATGCCTCCACAAGGTCACCTGTGGACAAGTAATTCGCTAGATCAGCGAACCAGGGAAAGCTTTATCACACCCCGAAATATCAGAGCTGGCGTGACTGGACTGGTATCTTCATTGCACAGTGGAAGTATTTAGGTGCTAAGACTTCTAGAAAATGAAGCCGCTAAGTACTCGAATCCAAATGGGTTCTCCTATTCCAACTGTGCTAGTTTGACTTTTGAGAACCTGAGAAAGAAACATGCGAAAAATCTACATAAAGTTGAGCAAGTTCAGAGTTTGTTTGTTTTGTTTCAAATGAATCATAAAACATTTGATAATCATGCGATTGAAAGTCATGTATTTGAATATCACGCATTTGAAAGCCGGTTTGTGGGATCATAGTATCTCAAAACGTTTGAAATGTTATAACTGTATATCGGTATTAAAATGTTTTCCATTATGTTTGTAAACCTGATGCATGTAAGTATTGTGTTCGTAAACCGTAATAAAATCATAGTATGTAGAGTGCCTATGGAATCTAAGGATCAATAAGTGGGTAGCGAGCCCCCTAACATTATGTACCATAAGTAAATAACCAAACCGAGACAACTTTGTTCTCAATTGGGCTAAAAAAGCACCCCACGGTTAACAAACTAGAGTGAAGCGTGTCTCAAGCTCAGTAAATCTACACCTTTTGCACATTGGTCACTAAGTGATTAATGGTTAGAGGTGAAATAATCCTACTTACGTACATAGATCTATTGTCATCTAATTCCATAGCTACATACCAAATGTCATATTCTGTGTTGTTGGGCCTAGCCCATGTTATCTTATCATCCATGTTATTGGGCCTAGCCCATGTTATCTTGTTATCCATGTTGTTGGGCCTAGCCCATGTTATAAATTCAAGTATATTTCGAAAACGCGTATAGTCTTGTAAAAACTGATATGTTTGGCATAAACTTTTTATAAACCATTTGTGTTAACTGGAATACGTTTATAATATGGCTTAGAAATATATGATTTTGCGTTTATCGAAATATTATGTGCTTTCGCAAAACTTGCATGCCTTTCAACGGAACCCCGAAAACATTTATAAAAATATAAAACTGTAAAAAGTAGGGGTTATGAACTCACCTTGATATCCTTGTGCAAAGCTAGCTAAATGTGATTCCGTGATGTCGTTCCAAGAACGTAACTTGCTAGCGTGCAACCTATAGCATTCCTAATCAAGGAATAATTATTAGTTTCTAAGAAGACAACGTAGTCAAATTACGTGTCCGTGCTCTACCGAATCGTTAACAAACGATCCTAAAAGGTGTTATTATCTTGACTTAGAATAACCGATCTACGGTTATTTGATCACGTTCATAATCGGGATGAAACTAAGTCTAGAAAGGCGACTTAGTTCCCGAATGATTTAGGATGCATATACCTATACATTTAATATAAATATACTTAAGAATCGTTAGCTGTCGTCATTAGAAATATGTAGAAGAATAATGATAATACGACTCTCCGTAGTTTTTCGTAGATGTACACACACACACAGAGATATATACATATATGTATAATGTTACATGTCCGAAATAGATGTCTTGCGCCTCGTTTATAATTAATAAAAATTATAGATTTGACGCTTTTTATACGCTTGTAATGATGTGTCGTTCTTGTTTAGGGTCGTAAATAAATATAAATAGTTGTATTTATTTTATGAAATCTCCGACTCATTGGCGTTTGGAACTAAATAAAACTATTATGTTTATATACATAAATGTATCCCAAACATCGACATTTGAATAAATATAAAACACTATATATGTTTTGTAAAGTAATCCGACGTTTGAAATAAATATACAAATGTTATATTTATTTTATAAAATAATCCAACGTTGAATTAAGCATTCGACTTTGATGATTCTTTGATGATTGAAATAAATATATAAAACAATATATTTCTTTTGTATAGTTTTCGAGTTTCAAACATTGGAGCTAAATAAATATATATAATTATATTTAGTATACCAAGTTTCGAGCTTCGTTAACTTGTAAATTATGCCTCGTTGAAACGCTATAAGCTCGTTTTACGAAGGGTATAAATTGTCCGAAATAAATACATACTTATATTTATTTTTATAAAGTCCCTTTTTGAGTCCAGGTACGTTTTTATTATTGTTGAACTATAAAATATATACATATTTTAACGAAAATCGGGAGAGTTTTCTCTGTTTTTGGAATAACCCGACAACTCAAGTTGTCGTTATAATTTTCAAAACCCAACATTTCAACAAGAACATTATACCAAACAACATTGAATGTCGATACTCGAACAATGACGCCACAATTTACGTTTTAAACAAGTATATTATATATGCATAATAAAACAACTTCGCGTAATCGTTAGATTGATGCAATATTCCATGTGATTATCCTTAAGATCGACGGTATGTATATAAATGTTAGTTGGTCGGGTCGAGCTCGGCTTAGCTTTTAATGATATTTATAAGAAGAATATTATAAATTTTCGTGTTGTAAATAATTTACCAAGTCTGATATTCACTAGTTGACCCGACAGTTGATCGGGTTTGACCGGTTGACCTGTTGGCTTTCATTGACTCAGTTGACCGAGTCGACTCGGTTTACCGAGTCGAGTTGAACCATGACTCGAACCGAAGTTGATGTTGACCACTCTTGACCCGAACTTGCATCTGACCGTTGAACAACTTGACCAGGTCTGACCCGGTGCTCACTGAGTTGACTCGGACCCGAACCGAGTTGACTTTTGTTGACCGAGCCGAAACATTGACCCGAACCAATTCGTTGACCTGCTTTGACCGAGACCCGAACCAAAACTGAACATCTAACCACTAAACCAAAAACCACTCAACACTGCCACTGTTGTCTCAGGACCGAAGCTCCGGCGTCATCATTTCACCACCAAACGCTACCAAGACAAGAAATCTGTTTAGAATCTATGTAAACACACAAGTTCACCCGAAACAAAACAACTTACCAAAGATTTTGGAGACGACCACCGCGAGAAAACGACAGAGCACCACCGTCTCCGTCACTGTGCCGTCGTATCTCGACGGCCGGAGCTGGTCTCCGCCGTAACATCTACCACAGCCGTAGCAAAACACCACCACCGCTGCTGTCGTGAAAACTGCCGCTGACGGCCTAGGTTCGGATGAGAACGGCTTCGCCGTTGGTCATCATTGCGCGCCGCCGCGAGAGTGGTGGCCGGCCCTTACTACCAGTCGTCTCTCTCTCTTTCTCCGACCTCCTATCTCCTCGATCTCTATCTCTAAACCTGCTTAAGAGGCGCGTGGGGGTGGGTATTATAGGGAGAAGATGGAGTGGGTGGTTGGTTCGCCGGAAAATCCGGTCGGAACCGACCTTCGGTGACCAGACAGGAAGCGAGAGGGAGGGAAAAAGGGGGTGTCGGCTGAGGCTTTGTGTTAGGGTTTTCAAAAATGGTGAACTAATGAGGAAAATATGCTTAAATACTAGGTCATCAAGTGGGCTTGGGCCCAAGGCCCGTAAATTCGTTTCTGATTGTTTTCGTGGCCCGATATCATTTCTACGGCCCGTTTATGAACCCGAACGTCATATGATGTCACGTATCGCTTATTTAAGGTCAAAGATGCTTGAATTTGTGTCGGAGGTCAGTGTTTGGCGCATATTATATCGGTCACGTTAAAATCGCGTAATGTGCTTCTTTCGTCATTGTTGATACGTTTTTCGACCTGGTTTCCATCGTTATTAATAAAATTTGAAATCAAAGCTAAATATTATATTATATATATATGGGTCTAGCTTGAACCCGGTGTTTCCGTTTCGTTGCCGGTGCGCTCCTGCAGTCGCGTTCGCGTTTTGTGATGTTCGAAAGCATGATGTATTCTCAAAACTATATCCGTGTACAATTATACGTTTAAATTGAAATTTGCCGGTGTTGCCAGTGATTTCTCCGGTGATAGTTCGTTACCGTATGTCGTTCAGCGGTTTTTCCACAATTCAACATTTGCCATTGTAAGGATAGGTAGGCGTTCCCAAGCATTTCAAAAGCCTAATTAAGCTAATAAGTGTGTTAAACACTATTAATTATCGCCTTAAATGTTTGTTAATCGCGTAATTAAAAGCCGAAAAGTACCGGTTGTCACATTCTCACCATGTTATAGAAATTTTGTCCCCGAAATTTAGACTTTGTAATCTTCTTAAAGTTTTGTCATGCACATGTAGGTATGAGTAATGTCGAGGTAATTGACCACAAGAATGAATCAAGACCTGTCTGTAGTGTATGATTACAATGACTTACTACGACAATAAGAACCAACGGTTCGACTGAGTTTGTTTTCCGAGTTGATGCCAAGTGAACGAGATGTTATGATACAGTCACCAACGTGACTAAGTTTACTGGATTCTAACAAAAGAGGAAATCAACCAATGAGATTTCAAATGGACGTTCACAATATGCAAATGAATTCTAGAAACAATAAATGTACTATAAATAGTATCTCATGTTATTTGTTGTATGATTGAAACTCAGAATCAATAAGCGCAAATAGGATAGGACCATGAAAAATCAAAATTGATAAGTTAAACGAAAAATTCACGTAGTTTCGCATGAAATAATTGATCATAGTTAGCCCAAGCTACAAGTTTATACCGACACCACAAGGCGTTGTAGTGATCGAGATAATTCAATAATAGCGGTGACCGAACAAGTTCACCGTGTTTGCAATGAGATAGAAGGTTCAACGCATTAAATTCAAAAATTTATTCCAAATGAATTTCATAGAAATTCTGTCGATGACAATAATAAATAACAATTGAATGTCATCGAAGTTGCAAATGTAGTTGAAAGGACCGTTATCGGTACACTGAAATAAGCCATGAAATTGTGTACCGTTTTCTTAATACACGATTGTATTAAGAATGTTCCAAGATAACGAATAAAAAAAGTGGATTAAAAATAAATAAATAAATAACAAATAATTAAATCCGTATGTGAAGTGTGTAGACGAAATCAGCACAACTTCAAATTAATGAAAATGCCACCGTAAGGTGTCCTAAACAACAAACGGTTTAGGGGAGTCTAGATCAAACGAGTCTACTATGGTTCGAAATAAATGAAAAGCTTGTTGATATTACTTTGAATATGATGGCCTCAATCCATCATATGGAATCCTTGAATTTAAATACGTGTAGTGAGCAAGTTTAGCCAACTAAACTCGATTTAGATATCGACCAAAAACGATATATGTATTACCAAGGAAATTTTTAGCATGGCCATACAAAAACCATGTATGTAATTTGTCAAGAAAAGTGCTTCAAAGAATTTAGTTGACTCGATATCAATGCGTCAACTCTTGCAATAATGTAGGTTATCAAGATTACGATGCAATAATTGTGTATAGCGATAACAATACTTGAAATACTGATTGAACAACCCTGAATCACGCTAACCACATGCCAAACAAACAATGCATGCGTAACGTATGAATTTATCAAGAAATTGTAATTGGGTGTTCATTAATCATGAATGAAATTCTCGTGATGAGATGACCTTTAGAAAGAGTAGAAATGTAAGAATCTACTACATGCAAAAGTCCGAATATTCAACAAAAGATTTTAAGACTTACCTCGAATTTCGTGCAATGACCTGGCGTTATGTGGCATCACCACGAGATGTCAGTCCTGGCGTAGTCGCCATTAGGGGAGTGGGGAGATGAGAAGACTTGTAGTTTCTGTTGCGATGCTAATATCGTGGTTTCCGTTAGTTTGTGAAGTCCTCGTTTGGACGTACCTTGGCGTGTTTCATACCGTTTGTAGGGCTATATGACGATAGTTGTATTCTGACCGACAGTTACTCCGCTGACGGGATTTGCATCGTTGTTGTAATCATTCATTCGAGTTTTCCCAAAGGCATTGCCTCGTATTTCGTACGTTATGTATTCCTACATCCGCGATTTACGTGCTAAGTTTCATGCAATCATGCGCCTCGGCATTCTGTTTTTCGTAGGTTATCTGCTCGGGTTAGTAAAATAGCGTAGATGACATAGATAAAATTGTTTTTCTGATTTAATAGTCGTAGATCCTACGAAATGACCTTTAATGAATTTTTGTCATAAGGTATCAAAGGTCTAAGTGTGTGTTCTCAAAACTTTCAAGTTTTGCTTAGCGTATGTAATTGTTTCGTGTAACGTGTATAAAACGCAACACTAATGCATGTTTATAAGCCGATACGTTGAATCATTGTTTTCGACCATGGTTGGAACCCATGTACGTGTTCTAAGCGTTCTATATGTGTTCAAGTCTTAATAAGCTAAGTCCCCAAGGGAAGTGAGGTTAAAGCCTAGGTGTCTCTAAAGAAACCTAATTCGCTGAAACCTATAGCTCTGATATCAATCTGTCACACCCCGAAATATCAGAGCTGGGGTGACTGGACTGGTATCTTCATTGCACAGCGGAAGTATTTAGGTGCTAAAACTTCTAGAAAATGAACGCCGCTAGGTACTCGAATCCAAATGGGTTCCCCTATTCCAACCGTGCCATAGTTTGACTTTTGAGAACATGAGAAAGAAAAATGCGAAAAATCTACATAAAGTTGAGCGAGTTCAGAGTTTGTTTGTTTTGTTTCAAATGAATCTTAAACATTTGATAATCATGCGATTGAAAGTCATGTATTTGAAAATCACGCATTTGAAAGCCGGTTTGTGGGATCATAGTATCTCAAAGCGTTTGAAATGTTATAACTGTATATCGGTATTAAAATGTTATCCATTATGTTTGTAAACCGATGCATGTAAGTATTGTGTTCGTAAACCGGTAATAAAATCATAGTATGTATAGTGCCTATGGAATCTAAGGATCAATCAGTGGGTAGCGAGCCCCCTAACATTAGTACCATAAGTAAATAACCAAACCGAGACAACTTTGTTCTCAATTGGGCTCACAAAAGCACCCCACGGTTAACAAACTAGGAGTGAAGCATGTCTCAAGCTCAGTAGATCTACACCTTTTCCACCTTGGTCACCAAGTGATTAATTGTTACCAATGTCATAATCCTACTTACGTATATAGATCTATTGTCATCTAATTCCATAGCTATATACCAAACGTCATAATCTGTGTCGTTGGGTCTAGCCCATGTTATCTTGCCATCCGTGTTATTGGGCCTAGCCATGTTATCTTGTTATCCATGTTGTTGGGCCTAGCCCATGTTATAAATTCAAGTATATTTCAAAAACGCATATAGTCTTGTAAAAACTGATATGTTTGGCATAAACTTTTCATAAACCATTTGTGTTAACTGGAATACGTTTGTAATATGGCTTAGAAATATATGATTTTGCGTTTATCGAAGTATTATGTGCTTTCGCAAAACTTGCATGTCTTTACACCCCGAAAACATTTATAAAAATGTAAAACTGTAAAAAGTGGGGGTTATCAACTCACCTTGATATCCTTGTGCAAAGCTATATAAATGTGATTCCGTGTTGTCGTTCCAAGAACTTAACTTGCTAGCGTGCAACCTATAGCATTCCTAATCAAGGAATAATTATTAGTTTCTAATAAGACAATGTAGTCAAATTGCGAATCGTTAACAAATGATCCTAAAGGTGTTATTATCTTGACTTAGAATAACCGATCCACGGTTATTTGATCACGTTCATAATCGGGATGAAACTAAGTCTAGAAGGGCGACTTAGTTCCCGAATGATTTAGGATGCATTTATTTATACATTTAATATAAATACACTTAAGAAGTCGTCTTAGTTGTCGTCATTAGAAATATGTAGAAGAATAATGATATTAGACATAGAATTTTTCAATTCTGACAACTCTTCGTAGTTTTTCCTAGATGTACACACACATATATATACACATATATGTATAACGTTACATGTCCGAAATAGATGTCTTGCGCCTCGTTTATAATTAGTAAAAATTATAGATTTGACGCTTTTTATACGCTTGTAATGATGTGTCGTTCTTGTTTAGGCGTCGGAAATAAATATAAATAGTTGTATTTATTTTATGAAATCCCCGACTCGTTGGCGTTTGGAATTAAATATAAACTATTAGGTTTATATACATAAACGTCTCCCAAACATCGACATTTCAATAAATATAAAACACTATATTTGTTTTGTAAAGTAATCCGACGTTTGAAATAAATATACAAATGTTATATTTATTTTATAAAATAATCCAACGTTGAATTAAGTATTCGGATCTTTGATGTTTGAAATAAATATATAAAACAATATATTTCTTTTGTATAGTTTTCGAGTTTCAAACATTGGAGCTAAATAAATATATATAATTTTATTTAGTATACCAAGTTTCGAGCTTTGTTAACTTGTAAATTATGTCTCGTTGAAACGCTATAAGCTCGTTTTACGAAGGGTATAAATTGTCCGAAATAAATACATACTTATATTTATTTTTATAAAGTCCCTTTTTGAGTCCCGGTACGTTTTTATTATTGTTGAACTATAAAATATATACATATACTAACGAAAATTAGGCAGCGTTTTCTCTGTTTTTGGAATACCCCGACAAATCAAGTTGTCGTTATAATTTTCAAAACACAACATTTCAACAAGAACATTATACCAAACAATATTGAATGTCGATACTCGAACAATGACGCCACAATTTACGTTTTAAACAAGTATATTATATAAGCATAATAAACAACTTCGCGTAATCGTTAGATTGATGCAATATTCCATATGATTATCCCTAAGATCGACGGTATGTATATAAATGTTAGTTGGTCGGGTCGAGCTCGGATGATATTTATGAGAAGGATATTATAAATTTTCGCGTTGTAAATAATTTACCAAGTCTGGTATTCACTAGTTGACCCGACAGTTGATCGGGTTTGACGGGTTGACCTTTTGGATTTCGTTGACTGAGTTGACCGAGTCGAGTTGAACCATGACTCGAACCGAAGTTGATGTTGACCACTTTTGACCCGAACTTGCATCTCACTGTTGACCAACTTGACCGGGTCTGACCCGGTGTTCACTGAGTTGACTCGGACCCGAACTGAGTTGACTTTTATTGACCTAGCTGAAATTGACCCGAACCAATTCGTTGACCTGCTTTGACCGAGACCCGAACCAAAACTGAACATCTAACCCACTAAATCCCAAAAACCACTCAACACTGCCACTGTTGTCTCGGACTGAAGCTCCGGCGGCTGTCGGTTGCCGATATCGTCATCATTTCACCACCAAACGCTACCAAGACAAGAGATCTGTTTAGAATCTATGTAAACACACAAGTTCACCCGAAACAAAACAACTTACCAAAGATTTTGGAGACGACCACCGCGAGAAAAACGGCGGAGCACCACCGTCTCCGTCACTGTGCCGTCGTATCTCGACGGCCGGAGCTGGTCTCCGCCGTAACCATCCACCATAGCCGTAGCAAAACACCACCACCGCTGCTGTCGTGAAAACCGCCGCCGCAGGCCTAGGTTCGGCCGAGAACGGCTTCGCCGTTGGTCATCGCTGCGCGCCGCCGCGAGAGTGGTGGCCGGCCCTTACTACCGTCGTCTCTCTCTCTTTCTCCGACCTCCTATCTCCTCGATCTCATCTCTAAACCTGCTTAAGAGGCGCGTGGGGGTGGGTATTATAGGGAAGAAGATGGAGTGGGTGGTTAGTTCGCCGGAAAATCCGGCCGGAACCGACCTTCGGTGACCAGACAGGAAGCGAGAGGGAGGGAAAAAGGGGGGTGTCGGCTAAGGTTTGTGTACTAGGTCAAAAATGGTGAACTAATGAGGAAAATATGCTTAAATACTAGGTCATCAAGTGGGTTTGGGCCCAGGCTCGTAAATTCATTTCTGATTGTTTTCGTGGCCCGATATCGTTTCTACGGCCCGTTTATGAACCCGAACGTCATATAATTTTCACGTGTCACTTATTTAAGGTCAAAGATGCTTGAATTTGTGTCGGAGGTCAGTGTTTGGAGCATATTATATCGGTAGCGTTAAAATCGCGTAATGTGCTTCTTTCGTCATTGTTGATACGTTTTTCAACCTGGTTTTCACCGTTATTAATAAAATTTGAAATCGAAGCTATATATATATATATATATACTGGGTTTAGCTTGAACCCGGTGTCTCCGTTTTGTTGCCGGTGCGCTCCAGCAGTCGCATTCGCGTTTTGTGATGTTCGAAAGCACGATGTATTCTCAAAACTATATTCGTGTACAATTATACGTTTAAATACGAAATTTGTCGGCGTTGCCAGTGATTTGTCCGGTGACAGTTCGTTACCGTATGTCGTTCAGCGGTTTTTCCACAATTCAACATTCGCGCATTGTAAGGATAGGTAGGCGTTCCTAGGCATTTCAAAAGCCTAATTAAGCTAATAATTGTGTTAAACACTATTAATTATCACCTTAAACGTTTGTTAATCGCGTAATTAAAAGCCGAAAAGTACCGGTTGTCATAAGCCTTCCTTGTGGGCTTTCAAGAACATCAACACCTCATGGGGAAACTCATCCCCAATCCTATCCTCCTGAGTCCTCTCGCTCTCGGGGCTCTCCAATCTCGATAAGTGGTCAGCAGCCACGTTCTCAGCACCCTTCTTATATCTAATCTCTAAATCAAACTTCTGTAGCAGCAGAATCCACCGAATCCGTCTCGGCTTCGCATCCTTCTTCGCGAACAGGTATCTAAGGGTTGCGTGGTCCGTAAAAATGATAGTCTTTGAAAGCACAAGATACAACCTAAACTTATCACACGTGAAAACAACTGCCAGCAATTCCTTCTCTGTCGTGGTATAGTTCTCCTGGGCGTCGATTAGGGTCTTGCTAGCATAGTAAATAGGATGAAAGTGTTTCTCCCTACGCTGCCCTAACACGGTCCCTGTGGCAAAGTCTCTAGCATCACACATAATCTCAAACGGGAGGCTCCAATCAGGAGCAATCAGAATGGGTGCACTCACTAACCTCTCCCTAATCAACTCAAAGGCCCTTAAACACTCATCGTCGAACATAAATGGCCTATCCTTCTCTAACAACTGGGTCATCGGCGAGCAATCTTCGAGAAGTCGCGAATGAAATGGCGGTAGAATCCCGCATGACCCAAGAAACTCCTAATCGATTTCGCAGAAGTAAGCGGTGGGAACTTGGAAATAACATCGACTTTGGCCTGATCAACCTCAAGCCCCGCTTGTGAAATCTTGTGCCCTAGCACAATACCCTCGCGAACCATGAAATGACACTTCTCCCAGTTAAGCATCAGGTTCGTCTCCTCACATCTAGTCAACACACGCTCTAGATTACGCAGACAATGATTGAATGAACTCCCAAATACTGAAAAATCATCCATGAACACCTCCATGGAGTCCTCGATCAACTCGTGAAAGATCGCCACCATACAACGCTAGAATGTGGCTGGAGCGTTACATAACCCGAACGGCATGCGTCGATACGCAAAGGTGCCAAAAGGGCATGTAAAGGTGGTCTTTTCCTGATCCTCCGGTGCAGTGGGGGTCTGGAAATAACCTGAGAATCCATCAAGAAAACAGTAGAACTGCTATCCCGACAATCGCTCCAGCATCTGATCGATAAAGGGAAAAGGAAAGTGATCCTTGCGCGTGGCGTCATGAGTCTGCAATAATCTATACAAACTCGCTAGCCGGTGACGGTCCGGGTGGGTATCAACTCATTCCTCTCGTTGACGACCACTGTTATACCCCCTTCTTGGGGACCACATGTGTCACACCCTGGCCCGCAGCGGAAATGGTAGTCGAGGCATGATTGGGTTATCACCAAAGCTCATGACATTTACTAATAGGTTTCATTTTTATTATTTACAATTTAAAAAAAAAAACAAATTTCAATGAACATACAAACGCCACATGTTCTAAACACAACATTCAAGAACTCTTTATTTTTCTTCTATGGCAACTCCCTATGTGTTCCTTGCTTCAACCTGTCCACCTGTATCATGTGTAAAAATAGGGTTTTGGGTCAACAAAAGTTGGCGAGTCAATCTTATTTAAACATTTCAAGGAATTATTTATATTGGTTATTAAATAAAAAGTGCATAAACCAAATATGAGTATACGCATATGTAAATATAGCCACAACCCACATAATATCAATTAATGCACACACAAGCATGACATATGATGAACAATGAGATCAAGGCTCAATCAAACGGAGCCGATCTAATGAGGCACTGATGCTCAACCCGTCTCCAACGAGGAACTGATGGGCCTAATGAATGATTTGCACGCAACTTGACAAAAATGTAAACACGCAATACAACAACTAACATTTACATCACACTTTAGATCATATAATGGTAATAGCACAAGTGTTTGAATAAACGAAATATATGAAAAGACAGATGATACACCCAAAACATGAATAAAAAGGGAATTTGTAAGAATTCACTCACAGTGGGTGCGTTCCTTGATGATAATGAATGCGTACGATTTAAGATTCAACCGACGAGAGAAACTAACCTAATTAATTACATAAATAATTCGATAAATATATATAGCTTTCATTTGAAATTAATATTTCTAATTAATACCTTTTATTAGATTTTTAGATTTGTTTTTATTGTATTTATTACGAATTAAAACCCCTTTTTTTTTAAAAAGTCTTACTTTTTTTAGGTATTTTAAAGGATTTTTAATTAAAATAAATAAAGAAAATAGTTATATAAAAAAAATATACCTTTAACAGGTTTGACCGGGTCGAACCGGTTTGACTTCTGGAATTATTGGCAGCGTGTGAGGTTCGAACTCGTGACCTCCCGTACGCGTGCACGCAGCTCTACCAGCTGAGCTACGTGTCTAACCCGACATATCTCTGAATTTAATTACTTATATATACTAACTAGGTTCAAATATATTTTGCTTATATTAAAAAGATTTGGATAAATTCCTGTATCCTGACCAACCGGATTCGAACCCACGTATTCTGCTACATGTGCACACAGCCCGACCATTTGGGCTGTGTGTCTAACCTAGTGGATACAAGATTTTAAATAAATCTTATATACATGCTGAGCTGACCTATAACCGGGTCATAAAAAGAGTTTGTTTATTTGGTGAAACCGGTAACGTATAGACTCGAACCCATGACTTTTTAGTTAAAATGCACACAATCCACCGCTGTACTGTCTGTCTAACCTGGTTTAAACACCGGTTTTTATTTCTTTTAAACATGCTTCCAGTTCATCTTCTTCATTTCAATATGATACATACACCGATTCTTACTTAATCCGATTAATTCGCTTACCACATATCTTTTAAACATAAACAGATGCGAAAACAAAAGAATGAAGAGAATTAGGTGAAGTGGTATACCGAGACAATGGTGTTTTTCCGACCTCCGGTGTTGATTCCGGCGACTGAACCAAATTCCGGCGACAGTCCGATGAAGCAGGAGAGATGGTTTTTACGCGGGGGAAACTTGATAATTGAGAAGAAAGATTGAGCGAGTTTGAGAGTGGGATTGATATCAGTATTTATAGGCTGCATAAGGTGCTTGATTTTTGGTTTTAAAAACCGAATGGGGATGATTGACTTTGATTTTTAGAAACCAAATTTCGGGATTGATTTCGGTTTTGGAAACCGAATTGGTTGATTAAGCGGTGCAGGACAGCTGGTGATTAACAGGGGCAGGGACGAGATTACCGGGTTCGTTGATTTGAATTTGAAGGAACTCAGGCAATTCGTATGTAAGATTAATTTGTTTTCAACTCCTAACCAGCTAGTATGTGTGCCTCAGTGGTGTTTGTGGTGTGTGAGTGTTTGAAATGGGTGGAGACCCGGGTTGGAAACCCGCGGTCAACACCTTTTGTTGTTTATTGTTATAATTTAATCATTTTATTTCATAAACTTATCATCTTTGTTTTCATCATTTTATTATTATTATTATTTCATTTTATTATCCTATATATATTTTTTTTAATATTACAAATTTTAAACTTTTAACACATTATACGTATATTTAAATTTCTAAATGGTGCGGGTTTTAGAAACCATTTAACTACGGATGTTGCAGTATCCCCTACTTTTAGAAATTTCGTCCCGAAATTTAAGTAGTAGTCGTAACTGGAAAAAAAATGCGGGTATTTCTCTCGCATTGAGTCTTCTCGTTCCCGTCGGGTCCTCGTTTTGACTCCCTACGTACTCGGACTAATATCTGAATATCTTTTAACGTAAAAAGGTCGGTGTGATGCTTGGATTTTGGTTGAGGCGGTAACGTTCCTAGTAAGGGTTGAATACCCTGCTACAGGAATCGTTTTTTTTTTATGCCTAAGATGAAAAGCGTTGATACATAGAGTTGATTGACTGGATATGATCTCATGCATAAAAGTTTTGAGATAATTGATGGGTTGAAAAGATAAGGTTATATCAAAACAAAAACTTCAACTATGTCAATATTAAAACCTACACGGACTTCTCATAACCGCCTGATAATGCTTTTGTTCCTTTGACAAGAATACTTATATATAGGAAGTACCAGCGGTGTATCCACCATATTCTTGTCCAATTTTCATTGGCTTTGTCAGTAAGTTATGATTAGTTCTATGTGACTCTAAAACATAAACAAACACAACAACCAAAGCTTGAGTCTCAAATCTGAAAGGATACATGACTGAATTACGACAATACCTCTCTTGTTTGCTATGATGAAGGGATCAGTCTATGAAAAAAGTGAGACACGACCAACTTCGAGATAAGTCGTGATGTATGATGATATGAAAATTAAATCAATGAGTGAAATAAAACAGTAATATCAATTTGCATTAAAATTCTTGGATACATAAATTCTCAAATTATAACAGGGATACACAAAGATTGAGAAAACATTAAGAACTAGATGGTTGGAGTTGAGTCTTGACTCTTGGTGATGGAAGGCTAGTTGGGTTGTTCGTTTGGGCCGTTATTATCTTCAACAGGACTGGCGTTGATGTTGTAAGCTCTTCCTCTTGCTGGTGGTAGTGCTGGGTTTTCTTGATTTGCAATGAGTGAAATAAAACAGTAATATCAATTTGCATTAAAATTCTTGGATACATAAATTCTCAAATTATAACAGGGATACACAAAGATTGAGAAAACATTAAGAACTAGATGGTTGGAGTTGAGTCTTGACTCTTGGTGATGGAAGGCTAGTTGGGTTGTTCGTTTGGGCCGTTATTATCTTCAACAGGATTGGCGTTGATGTTGTAAGCTCTTCCTCTTGCTGGTGGTAGTGCTGGGTTTTCTTGATTTGCTTGGTTAACTGGGTTTGCTTGAGCTTGGGCGTTTATGATGTTAACCAATCGAGGGCACGTGTTTCTAAAATGGGTAGGGTCCCCACAATTAAAGCAAGCTCGAACATGTGGAACCATGGGGTATTGGGGTTGTTGATATGATTGGATCATGTCTTGGGTAGGGGGTGAAGCTTGGTTTTGAGGGGTACGACAAGTTTTGCTTAAATGACCATAACGCCCATAATTAGCACACAGTCGACAAGGTATGGTAGATGGATGGTGATAAAAACAGGTGTTGCATTGAGGGTGAGGTCCAATGTAAGGTTTCTTATTTGGGTAAGTAGAGTTGGGTGCTACTTGAGTGATTGGGATAGCTTGGAGGGGTACGGCTTGTGGAGCTGGTTGATTGCCTTGGGTGACAACGAAATTTTGCCCATTTCGTTTTCTCTTAGAAGTGGGTTGAGAAGAGGATTCGGTCTGGGTTGAGTTTGAGGTTTCGGTTGATGCTTTATCTTTCTTCTTCTCCTCCTTGAAGTCTTCATTCCGTATGTTCCGTATGTGGTTTTCGGTGAGCTCTGTAGCTAACTCCATTGCTGCTTCCAAAGTTGCAGGTGTGGTACTTATTACAGGGTCTTGAATTTTTGAAGGAAGACCTCGAATGTAGTGCTTGATCAAACCGTAGAGGGGAGTGAACAAGTTGGGGACCATCTAATTCAACTCAAGGAATCTCTTGTTGTACGTGGTATGGTCGCCCTCCTTTTGTTTCAAAGAGTAGAACTCATATTCTAATTTCTTGATTTCGCTTCTTGGACAGAATCTTCTTGTCATGATCTCCCTCAACTCTTCCCAAGTCAAAGCCATAGCATCCTCAGCACCTCGCTTGCCCTTCTCTGTATTCCACCATGTAAGTGCTACTCCGAACAAACGACCGGTAGCATATCGTACCTTGCGATCATCAGGGCAGTCGCAATTGAGAAAAGTGTTTTCCATCTCCTCAAACCAATGGAGGAGAGCGGTGACACCTTCAGTCCCTTCGTATTTTGGAGGATCGCAGGATTTGAAATGCTTGAAGGTGCATTTAGTGGTGTTGAGAGGAGGGTTGGCGACATTTTGTCCTTCTAGTTTGGTTGGGGTGATAGGATTGGCGACAAGGGCTTGTTGGACTTGAACTACAATGTTGGGTATTACGGTGGCCATTTGTTGAGCGATTTGGGCAGCCATGCGCTCACGAGATTTTCCTGATCTCATACCTCTACGAGAGTGACTAGAAGACATCTATAGGGAATACGTATCGAGAGTATGAGTTTGACGTTTGAGGTGTCATGTGTCGTATTTGGAAATGAACATTCACAAAACAAATGAAGAAAATTAATTTCTACATCCATAGGATGTCTTGGGCTTTGCTCATGTTTGGGCCTCCATATGTCCCCATACTTGGCCTTGGTGGTCATGTGGGCCCCCATGACTACTGGGCTCTGGTAGGGTTCACATTGGTGTTGGCCTGTTAACACTTGCGCCACCCGAATGAAAATCGTAAAACATGACTGCAAAGTATAAGGTCGGAGGGTGTCCTGGTATGGACACAATGACAACTCAAAGTGGGGTTAGTTCGAACGACATTTGGTGTGGCATGCTTTGGCCTAATAGGTCCTTCATACTCTCATCGTTAGTCCCCAGGTAGGCAAACTAGTCCGTTATATTGGATTTATACAAATGCCAACCTAGATAGGACGTTTCGACTACCGGTACTTGTACCCTTACAGTTACTACATGCCCGTCGTAGAACTCACTTTGATGAGATTGAAAAACGAAAAACACCACAAAATCTTGAATAAAGAAATATGAGAATGCTTTAAATATGTGAGAATTGATACGTGCGTGATGAATGTATATATAAGCATGTTATGTTTGACAATATTTATAACTCATTAAGTATCACAGAAAATGATAGTGAAAGTGCTTGCATGCATTCTATGGAAAATATGAAACAAATAAACATCATAAGTTTGCATGTAACCACATAAGCAATTAAAAATCTAATCGACTATAGTATAGGCTCTAAGGGACTAATAACCTATCCTATATTCCTATAGTCAAGGCTCTGATACCAATCTGTCACACCCTGACCCGCAGCGGAAATGGTAGTTGAGGCATGATTGGGTTATCACCAAAGCTCATGACATTTACTAATAGGTTTCATATTTATTATTTACAATTAAAAAAAACAAATTTCAATGAACATACAAACGCCACATGTTCTAAACACAACATTCAAGAACTCTTTATTTTTCTTCTAAGGCAATTCCCTATGTGTTCCTTGCTTCAACCTGTCCACCTGTATCATGTGTAAAAATAGGGTTTTGGGTCAACAAAAGTTGGCGAGTCAATCTTATTTAAACATTTCAAGGAATTATTTATATTGGTTATTAAATAAAAATGTGAATAAACCAAATATGAGTATACGCATATGTAAATCTAGCCACACCCCATATAATATCAATTAATGCACACACAAGCATGACATATGATGAACAATGAGATCAAGGCTCAATTAAACGGAGCCGATCTAATGAGGCGCCTGATGCTCAACCCGTCTCCAACGAGGAACTGATGGGCCTAATGAATGATTTGCACGCAACTTGACAAAAATGTAAACACGCAATACAACAACTAACATTTACATCATACGTTAGATCATATAATGGTAATAGCACAAGTGTTTGAATAAACGAAATATATGAAACGACACATGATACACCCCAAAACATGAATAAAAAGGGGAATTTGTAAGAATTCACTCACAGAGGGTGCGTTCCTTGATGATAATGAATGCGTACGATTTAAGATTCAACCAACGAGAGAAACTAACCTAATTAATCACATAAATAATTCGATAAATATATATAGCTTTCATTTGAAATTAATATTTCTAATTAATACCTTTTATTAGATTTCTAGATTTGTTTTTATTGTATTTATTACGAATTAAAACCCCTTTGTAAAAAAAAGTCTTACTTTTTTTAGGTATTTTAAAGGATTTTTAATTAAAATAAATAAAGAAAATAGTTATATAAAAAATATACCTTTAACAGGTTTGACCGAGTCGAACCGGTTTGACTTCTAGAATTATTGGCAGCGTGTGAGGTTCGAACTCGTGACCTCCCGTACGCATGCACGCAGCTCTATCAACTAAGCTACGTGTCTAACACGACATATCTCTGAATTTAATTACTTATATATACTAACTAGGTTCAAATATATTTTGCTTATATTAAAAAGATTTGGATAAATTCCTGTATCGTGACCAACCGGATTCGAACCCACGTATTCTGCTACATGTGCACACAGCCCGACCATTTGGGCTGTGTCTAACCTGGTGGATACAAGATTTTAAATAAATCTTATATACATGCTGAGCTGACCTATAACCGGGTCATAAAAAGAGTTTGTTTATTTGGCGAAACCGGTAACGTATAGACTCGAACCCATGACTTTTTAGTTAAAATGCACACAGTCCACCGCTGGACTGTGTGTCTAACCTGGTTTAAACACCGGTTTTTATTTCTTTTAAACATGCTTCCAGTTCATCTTCTTCATTTCAATATGATACATACACCGATTCTTGCTTAATCCGATTAATTCGATTACCACATAACTTTTAAACATAAACAGATGCGAAAACAAAAGAATGAAGAGAATTAGGTGAAGTGGTATACCGAGACAATGGTGTTTTTCCGACCTCCGGTGTTGATTCCGGCGACTGAACCAAATTCCGGCGACAGTCCGATGAAGCAGGAGAGATGGTTTTTACGCCGGGGAAACTTGAGAATTGAGAAGAAAGATTGAGCGAGTTTGAGAGTGGGATTGATATCAGTATTTATAGGCTGCACAAGGTGCTTGATTTTTAGTTTTAAAAACCGAATGGGGATGATTGACTTCTATTTTTAGAAACCAAATTTCGGGATTGATTTCGGTTTTGGAAACCGAATTGGTTGATTATGCGGTGCAGGAGAGCTGGTGTTTAACAGGGGCAGGGACGAGATTACCGGGTTCGTTGATTTGAATTTGAAGGAACTCAGGCAATTCGTATATAAGATTAATTTGTTTTCAACTCCTAACCAACTAGTATGTGTGCCTCAGTGGTGTTTGTGGTGTGTTGAGTGTTTGAAATGGGTGGAGACCCGGGTTGGAAACCCGCGGTCAACACCTTTTGTTGTTTATTGATATAATTTAATCTTTTTATTTAATAAACTTATCATCTTTGTTTTCATCATTTTATTATTATTATTATTTCATTTTATTATCCTATATATATATATTTTTTTTAGATTACGAATTTTTAAACTTTTAACACATTATACGTATATTTAAATTTCTAAATGGTGCGGGTTTTAGAAACCGTTTAACTACGGATGTTACAACTTGGACAGACTCACCCATGCAGAGTCCGAAATCAGGTAAATCAGTCCTGCATCTAGTAACTTAATCACCTCTTTCTTCACAACGTCCTGCATATTCGGGTTTAGCCTTCTCTGAGGCTGAACCACCGGCTTAAACTCCTCCTCTATCAAGATCCTGTGCGTGCAAAACGAAGGGTTAATACCCTTGATATCCATCAGCTTCCACGCGATCGCCTGCCTATGCTCCTGCAAAACACTCATCAACTTCTTCTTCTCCTCCTCCGTCAATCCAGCAGAAATGATGACGGGCAACTGGGACCCCTCGCCCAAAAATGCGTACTCCAGATGAGATGGTAAATCCTTCAACTCCAAGGGCGGGGGTACCTCAACAGACGACCTCTCCTTCGGCATCTCCTCCTCGCCGATAATCTCAAACACCTCGAATCTAGGGGAAGGCTCGGTAGCCTGCGATAAAGGGTCCTGCTCAACATCAAACTCAGTGACCCCACTCCCCTGATCATCTACACTCTCAACATGCGCACCAGACGCATCTCTCCCGCAAATCTCGCTCAGAATACCACCCACATGTGACATAAGTGTGTCGATGAAGTATAAGGTGTCATCATGCTGGTGAGTGTGCCTCATAGAATGCTGGATGTCGAATGTCACCTCATCCTGATCGACTCGTAGAGTTAACTTGCCATCGTGCACGTCAATGAGCGCACGAGCAGTGGCAAGGAATGGACATCCTAAAATCAATGGACCTCGGAGTCCTCGTCCATATCAAGAATGACGAAGTCGACTGGAAACACAAACTTGTCGACCTTTACCAGCATATTCTCTACTATCCCTCTCGGAAAGTTCACCGATCTATCCCCTAGCTGCAGACTCATGCACGTGGGCGACGACTCGCCTAAATTGAGCTTAGCAAATATAGAGTACGGCATCAGGTTTATGCTAGCTCCTAAGTCTGCCAGCGCATTGCTGACGGCTAGATTTCCGATCAGACACGGAATCGTGAAGCTACCGGGATCAGACATCTTCTTCGGCAGCTTGTTCTGCAAGACAGCAGAACACTCCTCGCTCAACATAACAGTCACAAGATCCTCCAACTTCTTCTTATTCGTGAGCAAATCCTTCAGAAACTTTGCGTACTTCGGCATCTTCGAAAGAGCCTCTACGAATAGGATGTTCACGTGCAGCTTCTTCAACATCTCGAGGAACTTGCCGTACTGCTCTCCATCCTTACCCTTCACCAATCGACCTGGGTAAGGGCGTGTCGGCTTATATAGCCTCATCGGCTCCTTCTCTGCCTCCTTCTTCTCACCTGAAGACCCGCTGGAATGTGCTGTTCTTACTGGGCGTAGCCTAGGGTGCACTTCATCAGCAGGGGTCTCCATCTCGATCTCCCCGTCGACCGGCTCATCCTCAACTACCTGATCGACCTCAACAGCTCCTCTACGACTCCTCGTCGTAACAGCCTTCGCAGTGGCGTTCGGGTTTCCTATAGTACTACTAGGGAGACCACCCTGAGGTCTCTGGTTCAGCTGATGGGCCAGCGAACCTACTATCCTCTCCAGGTTCTGCAGTGCTGTGCTCTGACTCTTCATGAAGGTGTCACACCCCAACCGATGGCGAAAACATCGGGATGAGATGAAAACTAGATTGCAAGAGGCTTCATAACACTATTTGTGTCAAGTGGTTACATCGTTTTAAATCAGATAATACGGAATAGAATCATGTCACATATAAAAGAAATACAATTTCATTTCATTAATAACAGTTAATACAGGGTTTCAAAACAAAATACAACATGTTTGAATGAGGTACGATACAACAAGTATTACGGTCTAAATGCGTTTCTAGGCAATCCTATTAGATTCCTTGCATCATCATAATTCCTGCAACATGTATTAAAGCGTAGATCAATACAAAAGCATTGGCGAGCATACAAGTTTGAAAAGAAGTATAAATGTATAAGTTTGTCTTAATCGCAACATGGCAAGTTGTATTCAAGTTGAATCGTACATTTAGATAACAATTTTTCACATAACATTAGCATATAATGGAAATCCTTAACTAGCATGCATAACACCCTGAGCATAACAATGTCGTGAGAATACAAGTTGAAATTGGCACGTATAAATAGCATAAACGTAACATATAGTAGGTGTAAACAAGTATAAACTTACACGCACATCTCACATAAGCAAAATTGATAACACGTTGCCGCCGTTGGTCGACACCCGGCCACCGCCTCCGCCGCTGCCACTAAACGCGGCCGCCACCGCTGCTGTTAAATTGATACCGCTGCCACCACAGTGGTGGTCGCCGGCTGAAGAGAGGGTGAGGTGAGGGCTTTAGGGTGAACGATGTGGGTAAGAGGGAGATGATGGTGTGTGTCGGCCGGATTAGCGTCGCCGGAGTTACTCCGGTGGCCGGAATTCGCGAGAGAGAAAGAGGCAAGGGTGGTGTGCGGCTGGTGAAGGCCAAATGGTGGGCTAGGGTTTCTTATGTTGAAGGGAAAGGGTTTAGGGGTTTGTATGTTGGGCCTAAGGCCCGGTAATTAGTATCTTAAGGTTTTTGAGTGGCCCGGCCACGTGTACGAGGCCTGTGTTCGACCCCGAATCATCGTGTAGCGTTGTAAAGTTATTATTTTAGAGTCATAAGTGTGTGAAAAAGATTTTTGGTGATAGAAGTTGCACACGTAAATACAAACCGGAAAGTAATTATTTATTTAAATGGTTGAACGTACGAGTAGTTAAACTGGAAAGTAATTAAACCGTTACCATGATTAACGCTTCGAGCTATGATATGATTATGAATATAAATACAAAACTACTTGGCGTTACAGTCTCCCCTCCTCTAGGAAATTTAGTTTCGAAATTTATTCAAGAGGAAGACTTTAGAAACTACCCTTTCAAATTATGTTTGGGTATAACCAAGAATGGCTTGCGAGTGATCCAAGTTTATATTCGATAAGGTCCAAGGAAACACCAAATTTCTCATGGCACGTTTTACGAAAGCTTTGTAATATGGCAGGAACACTTATATAGGAAGTACCAACGGCGTATCCACCATGTTCATACCATATTACGTCTGTTTCGCTAATCGATGCCATGTTACGTTCCATGTCAACAATCAGGGTTTATTAGCGTATTATGAGTGAGAATGGCAGCGTATAGAAGTTTGAGTATATAAGTATAATTGGGTTCAAGTATGAGAGGGCATAGAAAATAAGTATAAGTATAAATGTGTGTATACGCACATTCTTGTACAATACACATGAAATATTTTAGTTAACCAAGATTAACGCATTAATGGCATGTGAATAAACAGGTCAAACCATCGTGTACCTAAATGTAGACTATCCATCATCATCAAAACAAGGGGTGTAATATACATTACTTAACATGACCTCAAGAATACGGGCAGACGTCATTCTTATAGCGCTACGCAAGCGCTATACATGTTAAGGGGTGGCTTGATCAGAGTTAATGACGATTTTATCACATAAACATGTGAATAAACAAGTCAAACCATCGTGTACGCAATGTTGACTAGTCAATATTGTTGAAACATAAAGTGTGTAAAATAGTTTACTTAGTATGAAATAGTTTACTTAACATGGCCTCAAGAATAAGGGCGGGCACTACTCCTATAGCGCTACACAAGCGCTATACATGTTAAGGTGTGGCTTCTTACGAAGTTAATAACAAGTTTATCACATGCGAATGTTCCAGTAATCCCAAATCAAATATAACGTTTAGTATGCACCTATAGAATCGTTGTGTAATAGATTTTGTATAAATGAGAAGTTTGTTGTGCATAAATTCGATTCTAGTATAATGTTGACTTTGAAATTAATGAGGGATTAAGTATTATTTGCATAAAAAATAAGTTAGCGTAAGGAGAGGCTTGATAAAATGTTAGAGTGTTTCGGGTTTTAGAAACTTCGAATATTCCAAAGTGAATCATAAGTCCTTTCGAATTAGGGAGACATGATTTGGCCTAATAGGTATAATACTCTCGTGCCAAGCGATTAACAGTATTTTACCCTTCCAGTTAGTACATGTCCCTAATTTGATCAAAAATACGAAACTTTTGCGAGATGGAAAATTGAAGAGCGGACTAGTCATCAAGGTGTGGATGTCAATCCTGGCATAACAATTTTGTCCCCAAAATGTGATTTATTGAACGAAACACGATAAAATCTCGACTCGTCAATAAGGAACCACTAGATTATAAAATGGAAATTCCCCATCAAGGTATGGATATCACTCCTGACTTGGTGGTGAAATTCGCATAAAATACATGTAAGGTGGATTGAAATTTGTCACCAAAGGCGGGAATCACCCCTGTTTTTATTTTCACACCCCGACCCGCAGCGGAAAAGGTGATCTGGGCATGATTGGGTTATCATCAAAGCTCATGACATTTATTTTAACGTTTCATATTCATTAATACAATTTAATGGAAGTTTACAATCATAATTACATCAATGACCTAAACATCAATCTAAGCTTCTTTGTTTTCTTCTAAGGCATTTCCTATGTTTTCCTTGCTTCATCCTGTTCACCTGTATCATGTGTAAAAGGGTTTTTGGATCAACAAAAAGTTGGCGAGTGAATCCTATGGAAAACATTTGAACAAGTTTATTTAATTGATTATGAAATAAAGTGCACAACCACACATGAGTAAAAATAGATGTAAACTTATTCATAAATCAATTTAATATTAAACAATACACACATGAACAATAATGGATCGTTTAGAGGCACGCGTTGCTCAACTCGTCTCTCACGAGGAACTGATGGGCCTAATGAATGAATTGCATAAACATGATAATATGAAAGACATAACTACAAACAATATAAACTCAATAATACACACATGGACAATAATGGATTGGTTTTGAGGCACGCGTTGCTCAACTCGTCTATCACGAGGAACTGATGGGCTTAATGAATGAATTTCGTATAAGTTGACAAAATGAAATACATAATTACAACAATATAAACAATCTAAGTTTAGATCACGATATGGTATGGCACAAGTTTAAATAAACGAGTTAATTATTTTGTGACACATGACACACCCCAAAACGTGTAATTAAAAAGGGGGAGTTGTAAGATTCACTCACAGTGGGTGCGTTCGGTTGATGATGTTGAATGCACGCGAAGTGGTTTTAACCACGAGTGAAATTTACCTAGATAAATAGCATTATGGTTCGGTAAGTAAACGGATTTTATTAATCCATTTTAGTAGGATTGTTGGGTGTATTTTTGTGAGTTTACGGCTATTTTCTAACCTTAAAAATGTTATTTTTAAGTATTTTTAATTGATTTTTTATTAAAATAAATAAATAAAAAAAAAAAAAAAAAAGTTGACTTTTTTGACCGTTGACCGTTGACCGTTGACTGTTTGACCGGTTCGTATGCGTGTAAGTGTGCGCTGGGTGAGGCTCGAACCCGAGACCACCCGTACGCGTGCACGCAGCTCTACCAACTGAGCTACGTGTCTAACCCGAAATATTTCTGTTTTTAATTATATTTATATATTAATTAGATTAATCCGAAAATCAATTTATTTCTAAAAAGATTTTACTGAATCGGACCGGTGCGCTCCACAGGTCTCGAACCCGGGACCTGTGGTTTAGGTTAATACACAGTCCACCGCTGGACTGTGTGTTTAACTTGTTATATAAACCGATTTTTATTATACTTAAATACAAACTACGTATTTTCATTTCTGACTTATTTAAAAAGTTAGATAATTGTCCGGATCGATGCAGTAGACCGGACTCGAACTCGTGTCCTGTGATTAAACATACACACAGTCCACCACTGGACTGTGTGTCTAACTTGGTTATAATTCCGGTTATTAATAAACTTAACATATTGAGTCTTGACTCCGGTTCGGTTAACAACAAAAAAAAACATTTTTATTAAGGCAGCATGCGTGGGACAAGATTCGAACTCGAGACGTTTACGTGTTTATTGTGCACACAGTCCACCGCTGGACTGTGTGTCTAACCCGAGTTATAACTTGATTTTAATTATACTTAAACATTACCGGAACTTCGTCTTCTTCGTTAGATTTTAACCAGAATCGGAAGTCCGACTGGTTCGATGTTTTAATCGTGTTCTTTAGTGTTTTGAGGTTAATTACAGATGAGATATGAATAAAAAGAAAGAGAAATTAGGCGTAAGGTATACCGACTGGACTCCTCTGTTTTTCCGGCAGAACTCCGGCGACAGCAACAGGTTCCGGCGTCGTGTGTCTTGCAGCAGCGAGTCTTCAGAAAGTTTGAAAAGGATGTGGGTGACTTCGGTATAAGCTCAGGGGGTTCAGTAAGGCTCAAAAGTGAAGGGCTCGGTTTTCCGGCGAGATACAGAAGTTTTCCGGCGAATGGATTTACGTCGGGTAAAGGTAGGGTTTTGAGCGAAAAAGCTTGCAGAGGTTCGAGGAGGTATTTATAAGGCAGGTTATCGATGAATTTGGTCCCATTTCCGACTTGATTCGTAGGTTAGAAAATCTCCGGCGGTTATAACTTGTGTCGCGGACTCAGGCGTCGGTTATAACCGATGTCCTAGTAAATGTTTACGTTATAACTGAAGATATCGTAATTTCTTGGCGAGTTCGCCGGGATTTCCGACGACTGAAATTTGGGCGCCGGTTTTGAATTCAGAAAAACATGTTATGAATTAATTGTCTTCTTTAATTCACAAGAAACACTAGTGGCGCAGTGGTTGGGTGTGTGTGCGCTAAGTATGCTGAACCGGTTGACTGACCCGGGTTCGAAACCCGGCAGTGCCAAATTATTTTTATTTTCTTATTTTTAACAGTTTTTCAAAAACAAATTATATATTCCAATATAATAATTAATTATGTATCGTTTAAAATTATTTTGGGCATTAAATTCGCAACGAAATTTTTAACTGATTGTTCGGTTAATAAACGGAGCGGGTTTGGTAAAATCCGTTTTTGACGGATGTTACATTGATGAGTTATTTCGATTGTGGAACAAAAATACTCTCAAGAATGTGTTGTAACAACCCGTATTTTCAAGTTGTTCCTGTTTTCGTGTAATCATTTTGATTTCCAGTTTTGCACTCCGAGATTCGTTAATAGAAATGTTCATATTAAATTAAATATGTTTAGTCATTAAATCGCATTATTACATCACAAATAAACGCTTATTTAACGCAACGTTCGCATATCTCATCGCTATCCCATCGAAATCGCAACGGAATTACTTAATTCGGTACATTGGAATTATGTGGTAATATTAGTTTACATGTTTGTGTGTTATACGTGTTTATGTGTTATGTATGCTATGTTTATGATTACGCTCGCTATCGCATCGCCCTCGCACAACTCGAATCGCTAAATCACACTATTATATCAACTATAAGCTTAATATAATCACCTAATACAAACCGAATCGCCAAACAAACTCTTAACGCGAAACAAACGAAGAAAACCCAACATTTGGGCCAAGTTCGCTCGAACTTGGTGACCCTAAGTTCGGCCGAACTTGACTGGCCAACCGAAACTCTCCTCTGCCTCAAGTCCGCTCGAACTTAACCTCAAGAAGGTCAAGTTCGGTCGAACTTGACTCTTTTCTCCCCATATTTCACAAGTTCGCGCAAACTTGCATGAAATTCATGCAAGTTCGGCCGAACTTGACTCCACCAGCTCACCTTTTTGTCTTCACCTATAAATACTCAGCCTCATTCTCTCATTTGAACTTGCTGCAACTTTGCTCTGAGCTCCCGAAACCTGAAACCCTCTGTTTTCTAAGTAAGAATCAACCCGATTTCAACTACAACAGTGTTTATCAACGTTTTACAACATTTTACAACGATTTTGCAAAAGGCATTGCTTTCGTTTTCAACAAATCTCTTCTGTTTACAAAAATCTTCATCTTATTCCATATAATTTCTGTTTTTCACTCAGATCTATACTAGATCTGAGCAAAACCTTTTAAATCCCTGATTTTTACACCATTTTGGACTAATGACGTATGCTTCGTTCACTTTTGAGTGGAACGAGGCGTTGTCGAAGCTAGATCTCAGATCCGGAAGCACAAGGACAAAATCGTCACTTTACACAAGCTGGACTAACCCGTACGAACCTCAACTTCGTTCGGATTAGCCCGAGTTTCTGTAAAATGGCTAAGTTGTCTCCAAAAAGACCTCTCCAGCCTAAATTTTACTCAGTGGCTTAAGGTTAGAGGGATGAACACTCGATTTCCTCAGCAAACGACACGAAAACGCAAGATTTTGGACCTGGAAACATCAAGTTCGCTCAAGAATCACCAGCACCCAGGTCAAGTTCGACCGAACTTGAGCCCATTTGGGTCAAGTTCGACCGAACTTGGGCCAGTTTCACCAATTTCCACACAAGTTCGCCCGAACTTGCCTAGTTTCTTAAGAAACTATACAAGTTCGCCCGAACTTGTCTTTCCAGTAAGATTATATCACAAGTTCGCCCGAACTTGACAAGTTTCCTAAGAAACTTACCAAGTTCGACCAAACTTGTCTCAAATCTCACCAAATCCTTGCAAGTTCGCTCGAACTTGCATGTTTACATACAAGTTCGGCCCAACTTGTCTACTGCCCAACCAAAACTTAACCGTTTCAGCTTTTCGGAGACTAATGCACTTCCGTTCACGTATGCAGGCTGATCCGGCGCTCTTCACAACTCTTCTCAGATCCCAAGTCTTACCTAAACGCAAACACACCCACAGTGAGTATACCTGGCCCATTTTCGCTTTAATGCACTTTTTGGGTGTTACATACGTTCCTCTATCAAAATCACTTCACAAATCAAACTGTTTATTACACGCGAATAATCTGATTGTGTATGCTCAATATGTGATACTAGAAACATGTGACTAGGACTTATTTTCGTTAACTTGCCTCCTTAGCTAGTATGGTACTATAGTGTGGCTTACACCCGACGGGGTCTAGTTAGGATGGCCGCGCAAGCCTTCTCACGGTAGTTAGCATGAGAAATGAGCGTATGTTGTGTGATGTGTTTTGGTGTATCATGATATGTAATTAGATTAGTTCGCGAACGCTTTCCCTATTATGCTAGTAGTACTCAAACCTGTATGCTCACCTTTACTTAATTGTATTGACTTGTATTTTAACGTATGTAACAGGTTGATGATTTAGCTTATCAGATGCTTTGGATAACCGAGTTTAGTTTATTTTGCTTTTGTTTAGAATGGTTTGTGATAAAATCTAGGGGATATCGAACCTGATTAGTATTGTGGGAGAACATGTTTCTGTAATGATTATTTTGAAATATTGTGTTTAATGGTATGGGACATTGAATGTTAAATGATGTTGATAGATAATTGTTATGGAATTCTCATAAGACAATCTGGTCGCCAAGTGCCACTACCCCGATGTTTCCGCCATCGGTTGGGGTGTGACAGATTGGAATCAGAGCCCATAACTGTAGGAAATTAGTTAGAACTATCATGTTTAGCCTAAGTCTATGGTTAGGATACTGATTTTGACTGTTACACATCGATTACGCGCCCGAAACACAGAAAACAGACAAGTTCGCCCGAACTTGAGGGCAAGTTCGCTGGAAATTGAGAACTTGATCAAGTTCGCTCGAACTTGACCTAAGTTCGACCGAACTTGCCTCATCTCTCAAAGTCAAAAGTTCAACAACAAAGTATATCAAGTTCGCTCGAACTTAACCCATTGGGTGCAAGTTCGACCGAACTTGATGTCTCACCTGTTTGAACTTTGTGATTTCAACTTAAAACTTTACAAACTGACCCGATCGTGCGAACAAGTCCTTTCCTATGAAGTGTTACTCCTCAAAGCGAGAAGTTTCATTTGGTAAGAACCGACAACTCCGCACGAAACGGCCGATATACTTAGCTTTTCCTAAAGCTACCACAACACACGATTATGAAACGCTCGTATCTCACAAACGAGGATCAAGACGAGATTAGGTGTGATAACCAAGAACCCTCGATAAGATCGCTCATCCCGCGTATTACTCATCACGAGATATATTCGTTGAGTTAGGAGTGATATCCAAACCTCGACGAAAGTCTCCATTTCTACCTAGTGGAACTCCCGATGTAATCGGCGAGTACAACCATAATTTGGAACTAGTCGTTAAGTGAGGGGTGAAAGCCGTACCTTAATGATGAATTCCATTCTTCGATTTTCAATCTCACCAAAGTCTTGGTTATACCGATGGTTTGGAACACGTATTAACTGGGAGGGTAAACGTCGCTAGCCGCTTGCGGTGAGAGCGTTTATCTATTAGGCCAAAGCGTGGATCCAAATGCAAAGGGTAGTCGAATCACTTTGGCATTCAAATGTCTCAAAACTCCGGACACTCCCAATTGATTTAAGCCTAATCGTCGATTTACGTATCAGGAGTTTATTTATTGTTTATGTGTGGAATTACGGATTTTACGATTTTACGCTTTATCAATTTCTCGATTTATCACATTTACGCTCCATCGAATGTATGCACAACTCGCACAACTATCTCAATCTAAAACATTAATAAACGAACACAGATAATCCAACTTAACGCTCTGCTTACAACGTGCTACCCCTCTCGGTTATTTCACGCTAAGCTACGATGTATCGCTACCTGGTACGCTATCTCTCGAAACGCATTTCACATTGTTCAATTAGAAGATGAATACGTGCAAATATGTGCTTATGTGCCTCTGTGCTTATGTGCTTACGTGCTTATGTGCTTATATGATTATGTGCCTACGTGCTTATGTGATAACATGCCTTACTTGTAATAATAATAATAAAGGTTTTGAACATAACTCTATTAATTGAATCTCATCCTATCGAATATTTTCATTGTAGATGTCGTCAATCGGATCTCATACTCGCCGTACTGCTCAGCGCCACAGCGACAACAAGGCAATCGCTTCGCTAGTCGCCAAGGAAGTGGCAAAAGTCATTCCGCAAATCGCCTCGGAAATTCATGCTGTGAGCAGTAACTCCTCAGTCGACTCGAAAACTGAAAACCCCAAGCCACGATTCAGCTTCAAGAATTTCAAGGCTTGTGCTCCTCTCGCCTTCACGGGCAATGATGGACCAACTTCTATGTTCCATTGGTTTGACGCCATTAAGGTCACCTTTAGGCAAAGTGGATGCCCCGATGACCTTCGTACAGTGAACGCTACAGGAGTCTTCCAGTCCCGTGCTCTCGACTGGTGGACCGCCGAAAGAAATAGGCGTGGTAATGATGAAGCCTATAATTTGTCTTGGGAAGAACTCAAGGAAGTGATAATGAAGGAGTTCTGTCCTCCGCATGAAAGGCAAAAGCTCGAGAACGAATTTTAGGGTATCAAACAAGATGGTCCCGACAATGCTGGATTTACCGCTCGATTTAAGATTTTGAGCATCATCTGTCCCAGCCAAGTTGATACTACCGAGAAAGCTATCAACAAGTACATCTGAGTTTACCCGAATGTGTTGCAAATTTCATGAAAGTTGCTCATACTACAACCATCGAGGAAACCTACATGCTCGCCGCTGAGATCAACGATCAGCGAGTTCAAGATGGATATTTCAAGAATCATGCGAGTCGCCAATCAAGCTGTAACCAAGCCAACTGCTTCTACCGAACCATCCAGTGATCCGAAGGGAAAGCGTCAGGGACACAAGAGAGGAAACCCGAGCAACTATGCCCTCACAGCTCCAGCAAACCCTCAGCCGCTTCAGTCAGCCGCTATGAACGCACCTCCAGCTAAACGTGCGTATACTGGTCCTCACCCATTGTGCCCTAAGTGCACATATCATCATGTGGTGGGTGGAAATTGCCGTTTTTGCACTAATTGCAACATCTATGGCCACTTCACTGTGAGTTGCCGTACTGGCCCTCGTCAGCCAGCTCTTCAAGCTCCTCAAGCTCCAGCACTGCCAGCTCCTCAGCATACTCCCCAGAACAACCAGCAGCAACAAGCAGCAGCTCCAAAGGCACATGTGTGCTACGTGTGTGATGATCCGAACCACCTTGCCAATGCTTGCCTGAACCGTACCGTCAAGCAAGAGCCTCAGCAGCAGCAGTAGCCAGCACAGCCACAGCCTCAGCAACAACAAGCTCAGGCTGCACGTGGGAGAGCCTTAAACCTCAATCACCGCCAAACTCAGAATAACAACAATGTTGTCAATGGTACGTTTCTCGTTAATGGTATTTATGCTTCATGTTTATTTGATACTGGTGCCGATAATTGTTTTGTATCGTTAGAATTCGAAAATGTTTAAAAATGTAAACACACTAAACTCCCAAAGACTTTCGATGTGGAAGTCGCCACCGGAAGAACCGTTACCGTTAACTCCGTCCTACGTGGTTGGTCTCTCGATCTCAACAACCATGTTTTCTTGATCAATCTCATACCTATGCAGTTAGGTAGTTTCGATATCATAGTAGGCATGGATTTTCTTCGTGAGAATCATGCTGAAGTTGTATGCTTCGATAAAATGATTCGTTTCCCTCTTCCAAATGGTGATCAACTTCATGTTTACGGTGGAACTCCGTCAAAGAAGTTGACGCTTCTATCATGTACTCGAGCGCACAAATGCTTGCAAAAGCGATGTGTTGCTTTCCTCGCCCACATTGTGAACCCAGAAAAAGAAAAGAAGACTTTCAAAGATGTTCCCGTTGTTTGTGAATTTCCTAAAGTCTTTCCCGACGATTTACCCGGTTTACCCCCTACTCGCGATGTTGAATTCCGTATCGATTTAGTTCTCGGTGCTACTCCCGTTGCTAAAGCTCCTTATCATCTCGCACCCTCAGAAATGCGCGAGTTATCAAGCCAACTTCAAGAGCTTCTTGATAAAGGTTTCATACGCCCGAGCACTTCGCCTTGGGGTGCACCCGTTCTTTTCGTGAAAAAGAAGGATGGATCGTTCCGTATGTGCATTGGTTATCGTGAACTTAACAAAATCACGATAAAGAACTGTTATCCTCTTCCTCGTATCGACGATTTGTTTGATTAGCTTCAAGGTACTACTTGTTTTTCCAAGATCGATCTTCGTTCCGGTTATCATCAGTTACGCGTGTTGGATAAAGATATTCCAAAAACCTCCTTTCGTACTCGCTATGGCCATTTCGAATTCGTGGTCATGCCTTTTGGTCTTACAAATGCGCCCGCGGTCTTCATGGATTTGATGAACCGTGTGTGTAAAGCATTCTTAGATCGTTTCATCATTGTTTTCATCGATGATATCCTTATCTATTCGAAGTCGAGAGACGAAAACGCGCGCCATCTCTGTTTAGTCCTCGAACTTCTCCAAGGCAATCGCCTTTATGCTAAGTTCTCAAAATGTGAATTATGGCTCGAAGAAGTCCAATTTCTCGACCACATCGTTAACAGTCAAGGAATTCACGTCGACCCTGCAAAGATCGAAGCCGTCAAGAGTTGGATTACACCGAAGAATGCATCCAAAATCCATTCATTTCTTGGATTGGTGGGTTACTACCGTCGATTCATCATCGACTTCTCGAAAATCGTCGTTCCGCTTACCGCTTTAACTTATAAACCTTTTGTTTGGGATTCCAAGCAAGAGGAAGCTTTTCAAACTCTCAAGCGTATTCTATGCAACGCTCCTGTCCTCGCTTTACCGGCGGAAACGATGATTTTGTTGTTTATTGCGATGCCTCAAACCTTGGTCTTGGTTGTGTTCTCATGCAACGAGACAAAGTTATCGCGTATGCGTCTTGACAACTCAAGATCCACAAGAAGAATTACACAACCCACGATCTCGAACTCGGTGCAGTCGTTTTTGCATTGAAGATATGGTGACACTACCTTTACGGTACCAAGTATCCGGTCTTCACCGACCATAAGAGCTTACAACATATCTTTAATCAAAAAGAACTAAATATGCGCCAACGCAGATGGGTTGAACTTCTCAACGATTACGATTGTGAGATACGCTACCATCCCGGCAAAGCAAACGTCGTCGCCGATGCTCTAAGTCGACGAAGCTATGTATATAGTGTTCGTGACTCTCAAGCTTTGAATGATCTCGAAATCATGATTCGCTCCGCCCAATTCGCCTGTTTTAACGAGAATACTTTGGAGGAAGAAATGAAATGTGGTGCCGAAGCTCAGCTTGTTGTGAAATATAATGGTATCTATTATTATCTTGACCGTATTTGGATTCCCAGTCGTGATAATCTTCGTGATTTGTTAATGACCGAAGCTCATAAATCTCGATATTCCATTCACCCCGGTGCCGACAAAATGTACCAGGACCTTCGTCCTAAGTACTGGTGGCCGGGCATGAAAAAGGATATCGTCGTGTACGTTTCAAAGTGCTTAACCTGCTCGAAGGTTAAAGCCGAGCATCAAAGGCCCTCTGGCTTACTCAAACAACCCGAAATCCCGATGTGGAAATGGGAGAGTATAGCTATGGACTTTATTACAAAACTTCCCCGCACTTCATCTAGTCACAATAGCATTTGGGTTATCGTTGATCGTCTTACCAAATCCGCGTACTTTATTGCTATACGAGAAGACTTTAAGGTCGAACGGTTAGCCCGAATCTATACCGACGAAGTCATTTGTCGACACGGGACGCCTCATGACATCATCTCTGACCAAGAAAGTCGCTTTACTTCACGTATCTGGGAGACTTTTCAATCCGCTCTCGGTCTCAGTACCACTTTTCACCCTCAAACCGACGGTCAGACTGAGCGCATGATCCGCACCCTTGAAGACATGCTTCATGCGTGCATCATAGATTTTGGTGGTAATTGAGATACACATTTACCTTTAATCGAATTCTCGTACAATAATAGTTATCATACCAGCATTCAAATGGCTCCTTTTGAGGCACTGTATGGAAGAAAATGTCGATCGCTTATTGCATGGCACGAGATTGGAGAAGCACAAATCACCGGTCCTGAGCTAATTCAAGAAATGACGGACAAGATCCTCCAGATCAGAGACAATCTCTTGAAAGCTCGGAGTCGTCAAAAGAGTTATGCCGATAAACGTCGCAAGCCCCTACAATTCGAAGTGGGAAATCACATTCCCCTAAAGGTTGCACCATGGAAGGGAGTGGTCCGCTTCGGCAAGAAAGGAAAGCTAGCGCCTCGATACGGTGGACCCTTTAAGATTCTGGAAAGGATCGAAGTAGCCTATCGTCTCGAACTATTGGCGGAACTTAATAATGTACATCCGACTTTCCACGTGTCTAATCTCAAAAAGTGCCTAGCCGAAGAAAATCTGCATGTCCCTCTCAAAGATCTGCAAATTAATGAAACGCTCCATTTCATGGAAAAACCCGTTGAGATCATGGATCGAGAAACCAAGACACTTTGATGCTCACGCATCCAGATCGTGAAGGTCCGATGGGAAGGCAAATACTATATGAAAATGAAATATCCACATCTCTTTGTTACGGCCACTGCTTAATTTCGGGACGAAATTCCCTAAATTAGGGGAGGCTATAACAACCCGTATTTTCAAGTTGTTCTTGTTTTCGTGTAATCATTTTGATTTCTAGTTTTATACTCCGAGATTCGTTAATAGAAATGTTCGTATTAAATTAAATATGTTTTGTCAGTACATCGCATTATTACATCACAACTGAACGCTATTTAAACGCTTTTTTAACGCAACGCTTCGCATATCTCATCGCTATCCCATCGCAATCGCAACGAAATTACTTAATTCGGTACATTGGAATTATGTGGTAATATTAGTTTACATGTTTGTGTGTTATACGTGTTTATGTGTTATGTATGTTATGTTTATGATTACGCTCGCTATCGCATTGCCCTTGCACAACTCGAATCGCTAAATCACACTATTATATAAACTATAACGCTTAATATAATCATCTAATACAAACCGAATCGCCAAACAAACTCTTAACGCAAAACAAACGAAGAAAACCCAACATTTGGGCCAAGTTCGCTCGAACTTGGTGACCCCAAGTTCGGCCGAACTTGACTGGCCAACCTAAACTCTCCTCTGCCTCAAGTCCGCTCGAACTTCACCTCAAGAAGGTCAAGTTCGGTCGAACTTACTCTTTTCTCCCCATATTTCACAAGTTCGCACGAACTTGCTGAAATTCATGCAAGTTCGGCCGAACTTGACTCCACCAGCTCACCTTTTTGTCTTCACCTATAAATACTCAGCCTCATTCATTTGAACTTGCTGCAACTTCGTTCTGAACTCCAACCGAAACACGAAACCCTCTGTTTTCTAAGTAAGAATCAACCCGATTTCAACTACAACAATGTTTATCAACGTTTTACAACGATTTTGCACAAGGCATTGCCTTCGTTTTCAACAAATCTCTTCTGTTTACAAAATCTTCAACTTTTTGCATAAAATTTCTGTTTTTCACTCAGATCTATAGTAGATCTGAGCAAAACCTTTTAAATCCTTGATTTTTACACTATTTTCTGACTGATGACGTATGTTTCGTTCACTTTTGAGTGGAACGAGGCGTTATCGAAGCTAGATCTCAGATCCGGAAGCACAAGGACGAAATCTTCACTTTACACAAGCTGGACTAACCCGTACGAACCTCCAAGTTCGTCCGGATTAGCCCGAGTTTCTGTAAAATGGCTAAGTTCGCTCCAAAAAGACCTCTCCAGCCTAAGTTTTACTCAGTGGCTTAAGGTTGGAGGGATGAGCACTCGATTTCCTTAGCAAACGACGCGGAAACTCAAGATTTTGGACCCGAAAACATCTAGTTTGCTCAAGAATCACCGGCACCCAGGTCAAGTTCGACCGAACTTGAGCCCATTTGGGTCAAGTTCGACCAAACTTGGGCCATTTTCACCAATTTCTACACAAGTTCGCCCGAACTTGCCTAGTTTCTTAAGAAACTATACAAGTTCGCCCGAACTTGTCTTTCCAGTAAGATTATCTCACAAGTTCACCCGAACTTGAAAGTTTCCTAAGAAACTTACCAAGTTCGACCGAACTTGTCTCAAATCTCACAAATCCTTGCAAGTTCGCTCGAACTTATATGTTTACATACAAGTTCGGCTGAACTTGTCTATTGCCCAACCAAAACTTAACCGTTTCAGCTTTTCGGAGACTGATGCACTTCCCTTCGCGTATGTAGGCTTATCTGGCGCTCTTCACAACTCTTCTCAGATCCCAAGTCTTACCTAAACGCACCCAGAGTGAGTATACTTGACCCATTTTCGCTTTAATGCACTTTTTGGGTGTTACATATGTTCCTCTATCAAAATCACTTCACAAATCAATCTGTTTATCACACGCGAATAATCTGATTGTGTATGCTCAATACGTGATACTAGAAACATTTGACTAGGACTTATTTTCGTTAACTTGCCTCCTTAGCTAGTATAGTACTATATTGTGGCTTACACCCGACGGGGTCTAGTTAGGATGGACGCGCAAGCCTTCTCACGGTAGTTAGCATGAGAAATGAGCCTATGTTGTGTGATGTGTTTTGGTGTATCATGATATGTAATTAGATTAGTTCGCGAACGCTTTCCCTATTATGCTAGTAGTACTCAAACCTGTATGCTCACCTTTACTTAATTGTATTGACTTGTATTTTAAATATGTAACAGGTTGATGATTTAGCTTATCGGATGCTTTGGATAGCCGAGTTTAGTTTAGTTTGCTGTTGTTTAGAATGGTTTGTGATAAAATCTAGGGGATATCGAACCTGATTAGTTTTGTGGGAGAACAAGTTTCTGTAATGATTATTTGAAATATTGTGTTTAATGGTATGGGATGTTGAATGTTAAATGATGTTGATAGATAATTGTTATGGAATTCTCATGAGACAATCTGGTCGCCTAGTGCCACTACCCCGATGTTTCCGCCATCGGTTGGGGTGTGACATGTGTATTGCATTTTGTGTCTTAGGAAAGACAAATGGTAAGTTTTAAGACAAAGGGAAGAGAGGAGCAAGGTAGGAAGAATAACAAATTAGACAAGTATCACAAATGGTCAAGAGTATGGTACTTAAACTATAGACTAGGTCGAACATGGCAATTCTACCTAATTCCCAATAGCTATGGCTCTGATACCAATCTGTCACACCCCAACCGATGGCGGAAACATCAGGATGAGACGATAGCTAGATTGCAAGAGGCTTCATAACGCTATTTGTGTCAAGTGGTTAATAATTACATTTACATCGTTTTAAATCAGATAATACGTAATAGAATCACGTCACATATAAAATAAATACAATTTCATTTCATTAATAACAGTTAATACAGGGTTTCGAAACAAAATACAACATGTTTGAAATAAGGTACGATACAACAAGTATTACAGTCTAAATGCGTTTCTAGGCAATCCTATTAGATTCCTTGTATCATCATAGTTTCTCAACATGTATTAAAGCGTAGATCAATACAAAAGCATTGGCGAGCATACAAGTTTGAAAAGAAGTATAAATGTATAAGTTTGTTTTAATCGCAACATGGCAAGTTGTATTCAAGTTGAATCGTACATTTAGATAACAATTTTTCACATAACATTAGCATATAATGGAAATCCTTAACTAGCATGCATAACACCCTGAGCATAACAATGTCGTAGATTACAAGTTCAAACTGGCACGTATAAATAACATAAACATAACAATAGTAGGTGTAAACAAGTATAAACTAACACGCACATCTCACATAAGCAAAATTGATAACACGTTTGGTAATTTAAACACATTTAATTTCGTATAATATAAATTTTGTTAATCGATACATGTTGCACCCCAAAATGCGTTAAAGTATAAAAAGGGGTCGAGTATGCTCACATTTTACGAAGCGTCCTTTGATATTCCATGGATAGTCGACGGTCGAAAGGTGGATCACCAAGGTCACCTCACATGGACAAACGAAGGTTCGTAAATATTAGAGATTGTCGACGTATGATTATAATAAATAAACACTTGTTTTCATTTTATATCTTCATTGGCGTCTGATACGTTCTTTAGCGTAGCGAATGTTTAGTGGTTATATATGTATATGTAGTTTGACGTAAACAAGTTAATCATTTATATTGTTGACGGATAGCATAATATATATATATATATATATATATATATATATATATATCAATGAAAAGTATATTATAGATATATGTATATATACATATTTTTAAATAAAGAGTATAACACATATATGTATGCATATATATATTTTTTGACGAAAAGGTAAAATAGATATGTGTATATTTATACATTTATTGACGAAAAACGGGCATAGTTTCCCCTGTTTTTAGGGCGATCCCGACAACAAAATTTGTCGATATATTGTCAAAACACAACAATAAACGATTCCGCGATTACAATGCGATTGAAACGTCATTAACATAAGTAATATAATGAATGTCGGCTAAAAATGACATTAATCATGAATAGTAGTCGGTAAAATTTTCCAAACGCAACAATAGGTGATGCAATATATAGATACGTGTATTTATATGTATTTTTATATATGCAAGTTACACAATCACGAATATTGACTAAGACGAAGTAATTATGTTGTACATTTTCAATAGCCGGTCGGTTTGAACTCGGCTTCTTGTTTAATTATTATTATTATTATTATTATTATATTATTATTATTATTATTATTATTATTATTATTATTATATTATTATATTATATATATTTTATATATATATAAAAGAACAACAATATAAATGAGATTCATGTCATTAGAATTTTTACCGCATTTTGTGCTTGAACCAAGTTGACCGGTTGACTATTTGACCGAAGCTGACCCGATGGACTGGTTTGACCCGAACCACCAGATTTGACCTGAACCAAGTCTGGCTCGAGTTCACCTGCAACAAACCAAGGTTGAACCAACTTGAATCGAGACGCGTACCGGGACCGAACCATGACCCGAGCCAAACATGTCTGAACCCAAAACTGAACCTGGACCGAAGTGAATCGACCGGAAGTAACCTCAACATAGATCGGAACAACCCGAACAAGAACTCGAACCTAAACTGATCTGAACTTGAACCGGCGGGATTGAGGCTCGAACCTGAGCTATCTGCACCCATGCCGCCGCTGGTCGACACTGGCCACTGCTGCCCTAAACGCGGCCGCCGCCGCTGACTGTTAAATTGATGCCGTCGCCGCCACCACAGTGGTGGTCGCCGGCTGAAGAGAAAGTGAGGTGAGGGCTTTAGGGGAACGATGTGGGTAAGAGGGAGATAATGGTGTGTATCGGCCGGATTAGCGTCGCCGGATTACTCTGGTGGCCTGAATTCGCGAGAGGAGAAAGTGGCAAGGGTGGTGTGTGGCTGGTGAATGCCAAATAGGGGGCTAGGGTTTCTTATGTTGAAGGGAAAGGGTTTAGGGGTTTATGTGTTGGGCCTAAGGCCCGTAATTAGTATCTTAAGGTTTTGAGTGGCCCGGCCACGTCTACGAGGCCCGTGTTTGAACCCGAATCATCGTGTAGCGTTGTAAAGTTATTATTTTAGAGTCATAAGTGTGTGAAAAAGATTTTTGGTAATAGACATTGCACGCGTAAATACAAACCGGAAAGTAATTATTTATTTAAATGGTCGAACGTACGAGTAGTTAAACCGGAAAGTAATTAAACCGTTACCATGATTAACGCTTCGAGCTATGATATGATTATGAATATAAATACGAAACTACGAGGCGTTACAGAAGGTCTCATGCTCCATGAATCTCGATTGTGTCTCCTGATATCGAGTGTCCTCACGTGTGATGAACTGTGTAAGCAACTGCGTCTGCTTAGCTAATGTCTCCTTGTTCTGCCTCAGCATATCCTCGGTCGTAGGGTTAGTCGAACCCAAACTCGATCCTCCTCCTGTAGCTCCTGCGTCCTTAAACAAACTCTTACGCGGCTGAAACCCCGGTGGGTTGCTGTTCTTCCAGCTAAAGTTCAGATGGTTCTTCCAATTCGAGTTGTAACCACCCCCGAAACTATTCTGATTTCGATTTCCCACAAACTCCACCTGCTCCTGTAGATCCTCAGGGGCAATAGGACACGCGGCCGTGTCATGCCCTCCCGTGCATATCTCGCACAACTGCTCTTTCTTCGCCTGCATATCCTTCACCTGCTTCGTCAATGCATCGATCTGTGCCTGCATAGCAGTAGTATCATCAATCTTATGTACACCTCTCTGTGCAGCATACAAGTCTCTAGACTCGGGAAACTCATAGCTACTCATCGTTATTTCCTCAAACATGTCAGTACACTCCTCTGGTGTCTTGGCGGTCATCAGATTACCACCAACCGTAGTGTTCAGCATATTCCTCGTGGTGGGCGTCAGTCCATGATAGAACTTCTCAACTAACGCCCAATTCTCGAACCCATCATGAGGACACTTAACCAGCAAATCCTTGAAACGTTCCCATGTCTCGTAGAATGACTCCCCCTCCTTCTGTCGGAACTCCTGTATCATGCTCCTCAGACGAGCAGTTTTAGCGGGCGGAAAGTATTTGCCTAAGAATTTATCCCGCATCCCGGCCTAGGTAGTGATGGATCCAGCAGGAAGAGACTCTAACCAAGTGTGGGTTCGGTCAGTGAGTGAGAATGGAAACAGGCGCAACTTGCAGGCGTCCTTGTTGACGCCTTGCTCCTGAAACGTATCGCAGATAGTGGAGAAGCGAGAAAGGTGAACATTTGGGGTGCTCGGAAGGTAACCCATAAACTGACCGATGTTAGTGACCATCGTGATGATCTGAGGCTGAACCCGCCAGCTATTAACACCGGTAGCGGGACGGGTGATACTAGATCGAGCATTGGCCGCGTTTGGCCTGGCGTAATCTGCAACGACTCTCCTAACTAGGGCGTCATTGTTAACATTGTCACCCATACCGAAAGCAGAAGATGGAACGTGTGCCTGACTAGCTCAAATGGTGCAAAGACGCTCGTGGAAATCTCGCTCGGGCTCAGAAGAAGCAACAAACGAAGGTGGCCCCTGTGAACGAGTATGGCGCATACAATGGTAAGGAAACTAAGTTAAATACTAAAGACGATCTAACCCTAAAGGCACAAATTGCAAGCAAAAGGTACCTAAAGGCAATGAAATTCTAAGAAAGCAAGTAAACAACTAAATAGACGACTCAGATCATTCTCTAAACTGTTAGTGTCCCCGGCAGCGGCGCCAAAAACATGATGTGTGAAAATGTGTGTATAAAAATCAAACAAGTTTTAAAAAGGAATCACAACCTAAACCACACACAATCGGAAAGTGCACCGGTCGCGGTGTAGTGTGGATAGTAAGACCGAGTATCAATAAGTGGACACTATATGCAAGCTTTAGATACTTAACCTCTATCAAATACAAAGTCAATATTTGATTTGATTTTGGTGTTTAACTAATAACCTAAATGATTAAGAAGATGGCAAACACGACAACCAACGTGAAACAAACACGAACACAAGAGCAAAATGTGATCAAATATATATAGAAAAAGGACTACCTAGGTGTCGAATCCTTAGAATAATGCAATGCTACTCTGACAGTGACAATGGTTAAATATCCTACTCTCCCGAATGACCCCCGCTAGAGATGTATCAAACGAAAGATAAAGATGAAATGTGAAGTGCTAGAATGAACCGGCTCGACCTATCGATACCAAATCCTACGAGAATCAAGTAATGAGATTAACTCTACCCCCAAAACCCTCTAACCCAAGCAAACCAAACCTCGAAAACTGAAATCCTAGGAAACCTTAACCACGATGTAATAAACGAGCCGAGCTATCGGTCACCCAATCTACTCACCAATGATTAGCTAATAACCTAGCTCGCCCAAATCGTCTCTCGAGTCATCAAATGAGGATGCAAGTTTTAGTTAATTGATTTTAATTATTAGTCGAATTGTTCAATTTCTCAACTCAATATTCAAACCGAAAACCCTAAGATTAACGATTCAAATTAAACTGTAAGTCTAGGGGATATTTCTATGTGCTTAAACCGCTGAATTCATCAACCAAAAATCAATCAAAACACACCAACATGCAATATCAAGATCAATATCAAGGCAAGGTTATGTAAATCACATCAAATAACCAAATCATGTCAAAATAGCATTACAATCATCAAGTTCATCTAACCTAAGTAGTGTATAACGTTTAGCTACTCATAATATTCATCGACAAAATTGAACAAGGTCTGAAAACAATGGAAAACATAGTTCAACGCGAATTAAAACCGAAAAACGAATGTTTAACGAACCCTAGATGCTCAAAACTCGAACCAAAAGCTTCCTAGACCTTCAATCAGCTCCAAAGTGCTCTAAGATTGTCCAAGAATGCTCCAAATTCGCCTGGTATTCAAGATTTTTCAAACCCTAATAGTTATGAGGGTTTTATAAGAATTTTGCGAAAACCGACCCCATGCGGACCGCAACGAGGTGTGGATGCGGTCTACATCCATTAAAAAACACGCGCGTCTTCAGCCTTGGATACGGACCGTATGGCTAGTTGGATGTGGTCCGCATCAGGTCCTGGAAACATGAGTTTTCACTTTAAAGCTCCCTCTTCCGAAACGTCTTTCCGTACTTCTCCCGCGGCAACCATATTACTTCGTTTTCGCCGCCAAACTGCTGGTTTCATCCCCGATTCCTACTAATACACAAAATCACCAATTAAGTATCAAAATCGCAGGAAAACCATATACAAATCACTTAAAATGTAGGGAATCCGACACGTAATTTGTGTGTATTCAAGACACATCAAAACACAAGTGTAAACACAAGTGTAAATCAATGGCCAGGATTTGATGATGAAACTCTAGAACCCCACCATATATATATATATATATATATATGATTGAGTTCAAATGAGAGCCACCACGAGTTGCGAGAACCGCGATAAATAGGTCATCCAAAAGGTTTTTCAGAAATTTTTTCCTCAAAAGTCGTAAAAACAATCACTTATTTCAGCAAAAAAAGATTAAAAAAAATGTCGCATACCCACGTTTACATGAAGCGTAAAAATATTTATATTCTTCCAAAATTTACGTTTGCCGTAAGAAAAACTTGCATCCGTCAAAACTACCGACTCGGCAAAAAAAATTTTACTTTTTATTACATATGTGTTTAATAATTTTTTCATCTACGTTTGTGCAAAAAAAATTGATCCAACTCGCGCCAGATTAAAAGGTTCTCGCGGTTCTCGCAATGGTTCTTATTTTACCCTTTTCATATATATATATATATATATATATATAAAACACATACTCCGGTTCAAATGAGAACCACTACGAGTTGCGAGAACCGCGAGAACTAGGCTATCCAAAAGGTTTTTCCGAAACTTTTTTTTTCTCAAAAGTCGTAAAAAATCAATTTGTTCCCGTAAAAAAAGAAAAAATTGAAAAAAATGGCGCATACCCACATTTACATGAGGCGTAAAAAAAATATTTATCTTTTTTCCAAAATTTACATCTGCCGTAAAAAACTTGCATCAGTCAAACTACCCACTCGGCAATTTTTTTTAAAAATTTTTTACAGATGTGTTTATAATTTTTCTATCTATGTTTGTGCAAAAAAATTTTGACCCAACTCGCGCCGGATCAAAAGGTTCTCGCGGTTCTCGCATCTCGTGGTGGTTCTCATTTTACCCATCCCCTATATATATATATATATATATATATATATAATATATAACACAATACTCCCAAAACCAAACCATAATGTCAACCAAAAATCATGGTTGAATGTTATGTGTTAAGGTGGAGATTATCTTGGGTTAGATTCCTTAATTAGGACTTCTAATGGGTGACTTAGTTCCATGAAAAACACAACAAATCATATTGTCCAAATGAGTGTCTAGACAAGATATACTTTCATGTACTTTCATACTTATAAAAATTCTGAATACATCCCGTCAGCAAACTCCATAAATGCACACACCTTTGTTTCCTATTTTATGGTTACTTCGGTGCTCCAACCTTCAAACTCGTTCAACTCACTTTTGTGGAATATCTTCGCAAAACTGAGTATACTTGACGCATTTTGTCACACCCACTTGTAGCGGAAGCGCGAGGTGTGATCATGAAAGGTTTTCATAGCATTCGATAGTGTAAACATTCTACATGATTAAAATAAACAACAATGTCAATTCCATATATTACTTGAAATGGTTTTACAAAATTAAAGTGCTTTGTTCACAACATAACCAAAGTATTCAAGTTCACAAAATGACTTTACAAAAAATATAGTTTTGTAAAAATGGCTTTGGCTCCTATATTTCCGCACGAAGGCGGCATATATGAGGCAAAACCCTTCAAAAGGTGGCATCGTTCCTTGCACTCTTTGTTTCTTGACTTCCAAACCGTGCAATGCTTTTACTTTCTTAAAATGCATGTTATGTAAAAAGTCAACAATAATGTCGGTGAGTTCACGTGTTTTGTTTTGTCACAATTGTATCTTTAAAACATTTGTTAAGCTTTGTGTTTGAAAACTGGTATGCATAGTGTCTATGAAATCCATGGATCAACTAATATTTAGCTAGGACATTAATGTACGTGCCGCCATAAGTTAGTAACCAAACCTTGACGATGTTTCTGTCATCTGAATCACTAAAACCTAGTGACGCATGACTTACCAGACAAAAAAACACTCCCACAAGGTCTCACGGACTAGGAGTGGAGCTCGCTCACACTAAATAGATCTATCCCTTTTATTCCTCGGTCTGTAACGTGACTAATAGCTACTTAAAATTTTCTACTTACGGGCACATGATCTAAGTGATTTCATTTACATAACTATCATACCATTGTGTAACATGTATCTCCCCCTAATGTTGAAAACAAAATATATTAAAAAGAGGGGGCATGAACTCACTGCTTACGTCTGGGCAAATCTGCTAGCAATTCACTATTTTCCTGTTTTGTTTCGTTAAGACAATTAGGACTAATTGTTTGATCATGTACAAGTCTTTCACCATAAACCTTGTTAAGACTTGACCTTGTTTTGTTTGTTTGAAAACCTTTTTTGTTTAGACGCGTTGGTAATTGATTATCTGTATGTTTATATATGTAATGTATCTACATACATTTGTATCCTTGTTCGTATATGTCCGGAGCCTAGCCCCTTGTATGACCTCGTGTCCTTCACGATTGTTTTGTATTTGTTCCTGTAATATCCTGGGCCTAGCCCCTTGCATAGACTCGTGTCCCACGCGATTGTTTGTTGAATGGACGCAATATATTTTTATTATCCAAAAATATATTCTTGTTTCATGTATTCTTGTTACAATAGGCCTTTGATTCTCTCTCTCTCTCTCTCTATATATATATATATATATATATATATATTCCAAGTTCGATACTTTGTTAAAATTAATATTTTTAACATTGTCTTTGTATACTTGTCTAGGTCATGTAGTCGTGTCTTTGTACGCATACGTGTACCCAAGTATATATATACTTATCTCTATATTTCTTGAATAGGTACTTGTGTCGTATTTGTACGTATACGTATATACATGTATAACACTTGTAGCCGTGCATTGTACTAAGTGTGTTACGGTATACATAGACACGTATTTGTGCATATATGTATACACAAAAACTTGTATTTCTTGGAATATATCCACACTTAGTATTTCGTTGGTTTTTCTAAAATATTATATTTTTGGGGTTACTTAAAAATAATATATATTTTTAAGATTGGTTGTAAAATATATATATTTTTTAAAGACGTTGAAAGTATATATATTTTTGTTATTTGTACGAAATTGTATATATTTTCTCCGAGCCTTGTTTATAAATATTTCATTCAATATATGTATGTATGTATGTACGTATGTATGTATGTATGTATGTATGTATGTATGTATGTATGTATGTATGTATGTATGTTGTATATGTATGTATGTATGTATTATGTATTAGTATATGTTCTTATAATTTGTCTGATTCTCCGTATCGCCATCGTATTGTCGGGATTTCGGTTTTCATCATGGATATATATTCTTGTCTTTATCCATGTATCCTTGTGGATATGTGTGTGTATATAAACTTTGTCATGTTTTGTCACATGTTCTTGTAGGTATAAATACTTTGTATATGTTTATGGATATTTTCCTATATCATACTACCATATACATGTACACATAATATATAAACATTGTCATGGTTTGCTATAATATATATAATATTATATATATATATATATATTATAATATATATATTAATGTTCTTGTAGTATAATACTTGTATTGTTTATGATATTTCTATATCATACTACAATACATGTACACACATAATTATAAACATGTCTGTTTGCTATATATATTATATATATATATATATATATATTCCCTAAATACATATATATTAACACCCATTTTAGTATGATGAAAACCCTAGTTATATTAACTCAATTTTTCATCAAAATTTCATATAATCATTATTAGTGCACTTAATTCATTTTTAATCTTTTAAATCCTTCTTTAATCACAACTTATATTTTTTTAGAAAATTTGACATGGTTTCCCCTAAAATACCATGTTTTCCCTTTTTAAGCATCAACATCATCAAGTTTTCTAAATCATCATCTAGCACTTTTAAAACAACAAGAACATACTTCATACATTTTTTAACAAAACCAAATATCATAAACATTACATAAACTTTAGATTTTAAGATACACCTTCCATGTTCATCTATTTAAGAAACAAGTTTATACCAAACTTTTTATATACACTTTTAAAACTAAAAATCATGAACATGAAGCTTATGAAAACTTATATAAATTCTAACATACTTTAAAAACCATTTTCAAGATCATCTAACTCCTTATCAAGTTCATGACAACTTTTACTTATGTAACATGCTAGATCTACTTATACATCTTGTTAGATCATCTTTTTAACATCATTTTGCAAGTTCATCACCTTCACAACTTCACCAACAACAAAATTAACACAAAAACACATATATTATTTAGATTATGTTGTTTTCTTTTAGGGTGTTCAAGTATTTTTAACAAGGTTTGTTTATAATCAACTTGTAATTTTGAGATCTACATCTTATAAGAAGCAAGATGGAAGGTTGTAAACACTTACAACTAGCACAAGGCTAGGGAAGATTCTTGTGATGAAGATGAGAAAAAGAAAGCTCCAACAAGTGCAAGATGACCTCCTTAATGATCTCCAAGCTTTGGACCACATTTGATAACCTTGAGATACCATGAAAACCCTTAAGATATATTGTATGAATTTTGAAGATGAAGAGAGAGATAGAGAGAGAGAGAGATGAGAGAGAGGCTGAAAGTTGGGAGGGAGAAAAGAAGTAGGAGTGTTATGTGTTGTTTGATTTTTTTTGAAATGAGAATGATATGGTTTTGGAGTGTTGGTAATTCCTTATGTATTCATCATCATATATAAGTCCCTAAATCAAGCTCAAATATCCCATGTCATACTTTCTTATCCCATAAAATCTATGCAATGTGAAGTTGGTGTGGGCCCACCAAAATCGTCCATGAGAGGGGGTATGGTTTGGTTTTGATTTGTTTATTGTATTAGACATGTGTTGAATTGAGTTGAAAAGATATATATGTTGTTAGTGTTTATTTAGAATGTTTAGGATATTTAGTGTACTAAACTAGTGTTAGGATGTTAAACAAGCTTAACTAGTTCACTAGACAATGTCTGGTTGATAATTAGATGTTAAAACATATACTAGTTTAGCTTATAATATGATTTGTGATCAATTATGAAGCGATATTGGGTGATGAATGTTTAGGTATCCCTAGGATATCTATAATGACTTTGATATCATTTTTGATAATTAACATAATCCATTGATCATACTTGTTCCCTGTAATTATGTAGTTGTAACCGGTTTATTGGAAATTGTAACTATTATAGGTCGGATCGGACAAATTTAGTACTTGTATATTTTCTGGAAAGTTATGACATGTATACTTGTTTTCCCACTTAGGGTTTTGTATATGTTTCATGTTGGACATGATCTAATATCCTATATGTGACATTTCAGGGTGTATCGGAACCATCCTGACATGAATAGTGTAACAGGATAATCTTTCAACGGTCTCTGTAATAGTTTTTATCGCATCGTGACACGCGAACACGAACATGTAATATGCAAATGTAATGCATTCCTTGGAGATTGCTAGCTTATGGGACTCAATCATAATATAATTAAGTCTAATGCATTTTGATCAGTGATTAAGTTGTACGGAATTACCTGATATTTTATCGTTTGTCACACATTTTACGCTTTAAATCACTTTGGGTTGTAACATGTATCATTAGTAAATTCACAATCACACATACAATCAATCTTATGCAAGCACTTAATCTTTAAACATGCTATTTGTTTATACATACTAGGACAATCTTATACATGATATCTATCATTAACTTTGCAAGCCTTCCTTAACATGTATAGCGCTATAGAAGTAGCACATCGCCCGTTTGTGATCATTGTTAAGTATGCAATCAATACGTTTTATTCACTCTGATGAGAAGATTACGCTAGTGGGCACTTTGGTTTGATTTATAGCTGATGCATGCTAGTATGATCATATAACTTAGTGTACAATTAACATGTGGATTTGAGACATTTTTATATGTATGCTATGTAGACAAAACTTGTATGCTCACCGACCTTTTGTGTTGACGGATACTTTATATACATTTTGACGGAAATTTATGATGAGCAGGAGAATCAACTTAGGGTGGAAATTAGAAGCGCACCCAAATTTTTATTTATGTATTTCTTTTATGTTTAGTCATGTTATTCCGAGGTTTAGTTTCTTTTTGAGACAATGTATATTTGAAAGTTATGAAATGAAATGAAATTCGAAATCTTAATTTATTATCACAAATAGTATGTTATGACGTTTTGAGCAATCACGTTTGTCTCGCCTCAATGTTTCCGTCATCGATTGAGGTTTGACATCATGGCTACTAGATTTGTTTTGTGTATTTCTACATTATCAATTAGTAACTAGTTTGTGGTATTTGTGGTTCTTGATGTGGACTTGGTGGTGTTTATGGGTGTTGTACATTAGCAATTAGAGGTTGTGCTTTGTTTGGGTATTTATATGGTTTATGTTTTCTGTGGTGCATCGTTTGCAACAGGTTGTTGTTCATACTTGATCCTTAATGATGATGGCTTTAAGGTCATTTTAGTGCCGCTAGTCGTTGCAAAACATCCATGTCGACGGATCAGGTTCGTTAAGTACATAAATAGAAGATACAAGTTGAAACGATACCGCAAGGGGTTTGGGTTCAGGTCTAGGTTCGTGGGGCCAAAAGGGATACACATATGCTAAACAAAAACCGGTTCATGGACCATCTGACTTAACAAAAATCATATCACGGTGGTGGTTAGAAGAAGGAAGGCTAGGGGTCCAAAACAAGACCGACTGTCTAAGCCAAATGGAGGACCAAATGATGAGCAGGGGCAAATCTACGTGGGAGTGAGGTGTAGCGCGGGATACCCCTTAATTTTTCTAGCGAAGTACAATTTTTTTTCATCTCCGTTTTATTTATGAATGATACCCCTGAGCAAAGATTAGAATACCCCGAGTGTAGGTGAATATGAGATAAAATGAAATTTTCTGGTTGACAGGAAACAAAAACTTCCGATGGACAAACTTGGAGTTGCAGCGAAAGTTGAAGAAGATGAAGATAAAAGGACAATAATTAATATGTTGACATATTTTGAATCACATTCACAACCCAACCGTAATTAGCCACGTGGGTGGTTGTGAGTATTATTATTATTATTATTATTATTATTATTATTATTGAATGGTAAATTTGGATAACTGACGGACCACTGGAACCACCCGATCATATTCATCTCATTAAGCATAATACCTATACACCAATTTAGGAGGAAACCCAGTAAATATGGGAAAATCCCTCTTGTGGGAATCGAACCCAGGAACCTATTAGTCGCAAACCTTTATTCCACCACCAAGATGCCACTAAGCTATAAAACCATAGGATGTAAGTATTATATTAAATAAAATATCTTTTGATTTAAATTAAAAGTCTTCGGTCAAAGCTATCATTCTTAACTTTAGGAGTATTAATGATGGAGTGTTTTCTAACTTTACATAATACTTATAGCATTATTTATTATTGATCGAATATTTGCACATTTAAAAGTTAGAGATACAAGAATACGTACTTATTATATATATAAATAAATTGTATCTTTTATAATGTAATGGTTGTCTTTTTTTATTTCTATTTTTACATTTTATACTTTAAATAATATACGTTTTTTACTTGTTTAATTTAATATTTCTTTAATAATTCATGTTTGTTATTTTTATAAAAAGTTGAATACGTATATGTATTTATTTTTTTCTTTCATAATTATCGTTGAAAAACATAGATGTATTAAAAATAATATCTTTTAATATCATGACCTATAGCATTCATTTATGTGGTTTCAACCGATATAATATGTCGTTATTTTTTGGGCATTTGAGTTTTCTCTTTCGATTTCTATAACAAGTTTTGGTATCATAACGAAATGAACTGATACCGAACGAATTCCCGCTACGAAGCACCAGGGAATCCCACCGGTGAATGAAAAAGCAACACAAGTTCAGAAGTTACATTTGCAGTGAAGCACGACAGACCCCTAAGTGCCCTCGAATTCTTAGGGGTGACCTTAGGTAAAAAAGAAAAAGTCAGGATACCCATGAATTTTTTTTCAAGTTCCGCTACTGGATCCAAGACAAGATAATCAATCATGTCACCAAGATATATTAGCATGCTTTATGTGCATTAGTCACAGTATAATAGTGTAGAAAAAAATTGGTAAGATTGTAGATTTTGTAATGCATATATTAGCAAAGAGCGTTTAAATGTGGTGTTGTTTTTGGTTGTTTTTTCCTTCCTTTCGTTATAAAATTGTCTTCGTTGCTACTGAGCATTGCAGCAAAACAACAAGGCTTTATTCTAGTTTTTTTTTTTGAAAGATGAACTTCATTCAAACAAGCGAACACCGCAACTCTCCAAGGCAGAGAGCAGGGGCCGCACACAACATTACATCAAATCCATATTACACCAACTTTTCCAATCTCTAATGATAGCTTTATGTCAATTAGAAAACCATAAATAGCCAAACGCCTTAACGTCGGCTACAATATCCATAACCTTGCTTTTACTTTGCTCAAAAACAAGCTCATTCCTAGCTCTTCAAATACGCCAACAGCAAATCATAACCATACCTTTAATGATGTCCTTCCGCGTTTGAGATGAGCCATCGATCTTATGCATTTCTAAAAGGTCTTTGATACTAAACGAAAAGAACCCATGAAGGCCGAGCCATCGTAATATAACCTCCCACACTCCTAAAGAGAAGCCACACCCAGTGAATATGTGATCAACCAACTCCTCTCCTTCACCACATAAAACGCAGCTATCGTCCTCTATATTAATTCTTCGACGAATCAATGTCAACTTGGTGGGAAGACGATCCAATAAAACTCTCCACATAAACACATTGCACTTAATTGGAACCCATTTGCACCAATCCAAAACCAGAATCTCATTCCCCATATGCGCCCCAGCGAACCATTTTCGAACCGAAGACACCGATTAACTACCACCTGGATCCCCCTCCCACCTCCACACGTCAGCACCTGGTTTAAAGTGAACTTGTTGAATCCGGGCAGCTAATTGCTGCATTTCCTCCACTTCGATAGCTGAAGAAGGAACCTTCTTCCATTCCCACAAAGTATCACTCCTATCACTTGGCCTAAGCAACCTGTCCCCAACCAAACAATGCTTGCTAACTTCCAGCCTAAACATAGCTGGAAAACTCTCCTTCAAACAGCCTCCCGAAACCCAAGAGTCTATCCAAAATCTAGCTTTATCCCCATTACCTACTGAGCAACTTATAAGTTGGATAAAGGACTTACCATCCACTTTTATCTTATGACCTTCTTTCACAATTTTAGACCACACAGTATACAAATTACTACCAACAGGGTAAGCCTCCCATTTATTTTTCGAGCAGTGGATAGCTTCCACAGATTTCCTCTAAAGCGAACCTTGTTCAGTCGAATATCGCCAAATCCATTTAGATATCAAGGCTCTATTACAATCGAACAACCTTGATAACCCCAACCCACCACTATCCTTAGGATAAACTACCGTAGACCAAGCTACCCAATGTAATTTCCGGACATCACCACTCCCACCCCATAAAAAATTCTTCATTAAAGCTTCTAGGTCTTCCAATACTTTCCTCGGAGCTTTATACAGCGAGAAGAAATAGTTCAGCAAAGTCTCGAGAACCAATTTAACCAAAACTAACCCCCCTATCGAGAGAGTGTTCGCCTTCCACTTACTTAACCGCCCCCGAACCGTATCCAAAACAGGTTGCCAATTAGCAATCCGGTTCATGTTAGCACCAACGATAACTCCCAAATATGTGAACGGAATGGAATCCGCCTTGAACCCCATAGACTCCGACACCTGAACCACCTCTCTCCCCCACACCAATACCCATCATAGTCGATTTACTTAAGTTTATTTTTAAACCTGGGCATAAATAAAACACCCGCAACATTCTCTTCAAATTCATAAAATTAAACTTCGACCACTCGCCAAGGATCATTACGTCGTCGGCAAATAAGAGGTGAGAAATAACCGGACCTCCATTCGGCAGACGAGTACCATCAAAAGCTCCAATACACGACGCTTTTTGGAATAAGCCCGAAAGAGCCTCCATAACAACAATAAATAGGAATGGCGATAATGGGTCACCCTGTCTAATGCCCTTCGTGCACCCAAACTCAAACGTGGGAGACCCATTAACGAGAATGGACGATCTAGAGGACTCTAGGATACCACGAACCCACTTACACCAAATCTCGGGAAACTTCATCTGAGCCATAATATTAAGCAGAAACTCCCAAGCATCGTTATCATACGCCTTCGCGAAATCGATCTTAAAAAAGAAAAACTCCCTTCCAACCTTCTTAGCCCAAGCCAGGATCTCGTTTAATATCAACGGACCATCCAATATATACCTCCCACCAAGAAAAGCAAATTGAGACTCCGAGATAATGTTACTTAGAATCGGCTTCACTCTGTTTGCTAAAACCTTCGATATAGCCTTGCTAATCACGCCTATAAGATTGATCGGCCGGTATTCTCCAAGCGAGCTAGGATCCTTCACTTTAGGCACTAACGTAATAAAGGAGGACCCTACCCCCTGTTGAAGTGGCCATAATCATAAAAATACTGCATATTATTCTCAAAATCACTTGCAAAACAGCTCCAAAAGTTTTTAATAAATCGAAAATTAAAACCATCGGGTTCTGGCGCCTTATCGTCGCTGCATTCAAATATAGCATCTTTTATTTCCTCTAACGTGAATCTCCTAGTTAACTGCTCTACCTATTGATCCGATACAGTCTTCAAACCGAAACAATCCAGCCGCGGACTATCAGGAAGTTCTTCAACAAACTTTGATTTGAAAAAATTAAACACCTCTTTTTTAACTTCCTTAGGCTTAGTATTCCATACTCCATCAATAAATAACCCCGGAATAAAATTAGAGGCCCTTCTTCTATTAATCAATCCGTGGAAGTATTTACTATTAGCATCACCATCTCTAGCCCAACGATTCCTTGACCGTTGTTTAAGGTCTCTAACCCGGAAATCTTCCAATTGAGAAAGCCTTCTCTTACCTTCCTCCCAAGACCAAACCTCATCCTCATCCAAATCCCTCACCTCTAAAATGTTTTCTAAATCCCCCAACTCCTTTTTTATAATCGTTTCTTCTTCTTTCTCTATCAAGTTGGACGCGTCTCGCCACTCCGAAATAGCCCGCCTCAAACTTCTGAACTTCTGCATCAGATATACGTCAGGAGGACCTTTGAAAACAAACTCCTCATTCGCCTTTAAAACCACCTTTTCGAAATCAACACCGTCTAGCCACGAGTTGAAAAACCGAAATGGTTTAGGACCGTAATTACAAGAAAAAGTTTTTAAAAGAATGGGATTATGATCCGATTTACCCCTCGGAAGAATTTTATAAATTGACGTTGGCCACGTATTCATAAAGTTTTCACATATCCTGCTCATCTTTTTACCCACTGCATAAGAAAAGGTACCACTTTTTAAACCAAACTCTATGAGGCCAGCCTCACCAATGAATAAGTTAAAATCCCTAGCCACTACAACGTTAAATCTCGAATGCCTTCTTTCCTCTATCGATCTGACAGAATTGAAATCACCACCCAAAATCCAAAACCCACTCCTTCCACCCACAATCTCTAACAATTTACCCCATAACCTCCTCTTTTCGGTTGCCTTTTGAGGAGCGTAGATATTCAAAATATTAACCTCCTCCCCACTACCTTTCAACTGGCCAGAAATCAGTAAGAAATACCTTTCTTTAACAACCGAACTTAACGCAAAGCATTTAGAATCTACTAACTAAACCGCCTGACCTCCCCGTAGGCTTAACTAAATCGAACCCAAATTCACCTTTACCCCAAAAACTACCAATAACCTTTTCATCGATACCCGAACATAATGATTCTTGAAGGAGCATAAAATTAATTTCATAGTCTTTCCTTAGATCCCTACACCATGAAGCCTTCCCTTCAACCCACGTACCACGCACATTCAGGAAAGACAATTCATAACGGAACACCTTGAAACCCTTCATTCACCACTAAATTACATACCTGATATTTGAAATCTTGCAAATTACGAGCCCCTACAGCGGACCCAAGCTGAACCGTATGTTCCGCCTCCTCATTAACATGTCTTGATATATCTCGGTCAACTGTCCCATTCCCCAAGTTCGCTCCATCCTCCTTATCCAATCTACCATTAACGTCTCCATCAAAAGACTCAACTGTTTGAAGGCAATCTTCCTGACCTACCTTTTTTATTAAGGTCAGGGGTCTGAAAATTGCTTGGGCTCCCCACTACTTCTTCACTTGAACCACTATAACTAGGCCCATCATTAAAAATACCAATAAACCTATCAATGTCAAATGGGTCCGTTTCATTTCTGGGCCTTTTTTTGGGTCTCTCTTGGCCCAATGGTGATACAAATTTACTACCAACACCTTTCTTCCTTTGACCCTTCCACCGAAATTTCCTGCCTTCTTCACAAGTAGTACCTTCCTTACCAATATTACAATCCATCCCATCATTACCAACATCATTGTCTCTAGTGTCCCCATCGATTACAGGATCTAATGCAATCCCATTAATCGCGTTAGTTTCCAAATGAGAGACATCATCGGACTTGCCATTTCCACCGGTATCGAACTCTTCTTGGTTCCAATCATTCTCCGAATTCCGAGGAACGTCTTCCAAACTAATAATTTCAGCATCAAAGTTCTCGATACAGCCTGGGATCCATTCACCAACTTCCTCCTCAACCCAAACTCGATAAACCGAATTATTATATGTATATATATATTTTTTTTATTTTGTAAATTAAGTGTAACGAACCTAAATGTTACCCAGTTAAGTTTTCAACGCGTAACGAATCGAAATTATATCGATCGAGTCACCGTCGTATCGTATGGAAAAATCGTCCGCATAGAAAATTTAAAGGATACCGATGGATTTATCATCATATCGCAGATCCCATCTCGTTACAAACAATCATACCGAAATGATTCCGATTTAGTTTTATAAGCATACGGAACTAAACTAATATCGACCAAATCACCGCCGCCACCCGCGAAGCACATGCTTACTTTAACTCTAGTTAAACTTGTTTATCTTTATTGTTATTATTTTTTAACTTTTAATTTATTTATTATTTATTATTCTATGTTTAACTTTTAACTTTTTTTGTTATTACTATATTAATTTTTAACATATTTTATTTTTCTCAAATAACTTTCAAAATAAGATATTTTGTAAAATTTTATGTATGTTGTTGCGACATGCCTATTTTCATCTACATTTTGATATTTTTTTTACGAATCACACGTGATACTAGCACAAACATATATGTTTTCAAAACAACCTCACAACACCTTTCTTGATATATAAATTGACAGCGTTTACATTTTTTGTTATTCTAAATAGTGTAATGTTGTATAAAATTTTAAATATACAATTGTGGGGTTAGGATATAATAGGAAGTTTATTAGGGTAGGAAGGCTAGGAAGTAATCTTGGCCGTCTATTAATTAATCAATTGTTAAGATTAAATGAGTGAAACTGAAGAAAAAAGAGGAGGCGCATGGATTTGTTTAGGGGCATTCTTGTCAATCCAAGTCAATAGTTTCTCTCTCCTTCAGTTTCTCTCATTTTTAAAACGTTAATAACTTTTTCATACGACCTTATTTTTTTATTAAAATTGCACCATAAAAACGAGTGTTTTTTATCTTTAAAACGAGCACACTATTGCCATACTTTTGAAAAAAAATTTGATAACCCAACTGCGTAAAACGCAATAGACTAAAACACAAAAAAATGAATTTTTTATAAAACACAATGGATTAAAAACACTAAAAATGTCTTTTTTTCTAAAACATAATGAAAAGAAAAACACAAATAAATATCTTTTTCTAAAACACAATAGTTTAAAAAACAAAATAAAGTAACTGAAATTGAAATTACATCACAGGTATAAATCATAAAACGCAATAAAAAGGAACGATTAAATATCTATGATTATATACATCTCAAAGAGAATGAATACCAAATAACAAAGATATACGTGAAACAAAACAGATGATTACAATCATCACAAAATGACAACATAGATATAACAATAGCGTTCCTTTACTTTCATAAAACGCAACGTAAAACAGAAATAATATATATAATATTATCTTATCCATACAACGTAATGAAATGTTGAGTTTCATTAAAACCTTCTATTTTTTTAAACTAGCTCCATCTTGCAGCAACAACCTTCATCTTTCTTTTTCTTAATTAGTTCCATATTACAGCAACGGCAATTGTAGGTACCACATATTTGGCACCAAAGTTTGATTTGTAAAACACAATGAACAAAAAACACCCAAAAAGTGTCTTTTTTCATTTTTTTATAGAACGCAATGGATAAAAACCTGTGTTTTTTCATTATTTTGTAAAACACAATGGATCAAAAAACACTTAAAAAGTCTGTTTTTATTCTTTTATAAAACGCAATAGATAAAAAAACTGTATTTTTTCATTATTTTGTAAAACTCAATTGACCAAAAAACACTCAAAAAGTGTGTTTTACGCAATGGATAAAAACTGTGTTTTTTCTTTATTTTGTAAAACGCAATGGACAAAAAACACTCAAAAAATGTGTTTTTTCATTCTTTTGTAAAACGCAATAGATAAAAAACTATGTTTTTTCTTTATTTTGTAAAACACAATGGACAAAAAACACCAAAAAATGTGTTTTTTCATTCTTTTGTAAAATGCAATGGATAAAAAAACTGTGTTTTTTCTTTATTTTGTAAAACACAATGGACAAAAAACACCCAAAAATGTATTTTTTTCATTCTTTTGTAAAACATAATTTTAAATGAAAGTCTAAACTGAAAGGTGTTTTGCAATTTTTCTTTGAGACATTTTGTCAAACACCTAGTGTGCAACTTTTTATTAATTATTTCTCAATGAAATTGGAACTAATTATGTTGCCCAAATACATGAATACATCAAGAGAAAGAGTAGAATCAGAGATATCTTCACTTTGAATTCAAAAATGTTTGAGAATTTGAGAAGAGAAGTACCTGTTTTAACAGAAATCTCATGTTCCATCGCATCATGTTAAATTGAAATAAACAAGAAATTATAGAAAACATAAACTGGGTTTTCTTCAAAGAAATCGAAGAACACGTTGATTGAGTGTTCGAACCATTAATTGATAAAGAAAAATTGCACCGTGATGTATAATTCTAGAGAGAGAAAATGAATGAAATGTTGAAGATGATGGATTTTGAACATCTGGGTTTTGAAGATACAAAGAATGAAAATAGAAAGAATAGATAAAAGAAGATTGACTAAAATACCCTTCCCACTTGTATTTCTACTTTTCCAGATGGACGGCTAAGATTACTTCTTATCATTCCTACCTAAAACATACTTCCTATTTGATCATGTTCCTACAATTGTGATGTGCTTATTTTAATCTATTTTTCAGTAAAAGTTTTTTTTTTAAATCGAATGGGTTAAGTATAATTGTTTTTTTTATCGTGACGAACCGTACTAAACTTTTTTTTTATCGTAGCCTATCGCATGGGTTGGTACCATGATATCGGTACCACATCGATTACGATCCGAACAAGATATTCCGATCAATGTCGAACACGTGTCGATATCCTTCTGGATTATCATGCCTTTTTAGGGGTTTATCTCTCGGTTGCTAAACGAGTGCTGGTATCATAATAAATAAAACCGATACCGGCCTAATTCCCGCTATAACGCGCAAGAGAAATCTGTTGATGATAGTTTAAATGCCGATGATGTGTATTTTTCTAATATGTTAGTCCATGTATAAGTATATCATTTACCAACATTTATATATACAATATTTGTACATAACAGCACACTGTATCGAACATTCACGACTGTAGTAAACGAATGGGAAGCTTGCTTGTTGCTTGCCATCATTGATTTAACTAAGCATAACATCTTGTTTATGCTCGTTTTTTATTATAATTAAAACTTGTTAGACATTTACAGGCACCAATAATTTATTGTTTTCCTTTTATGGTTTTATTAGGTTTTTATTTATTTATTATATTTGCAATTACCAGCTATTACTGGCTTATTCAGTTATTTGTCAACTTCATGTTCGCTCCTATATATTTATTGTGTGTGCTTTTCTAAGTGAGCGGTGACCTTATTTAAAATTCTATACTTTCTAGCTTACTTCTTTTTCATATTACATCTTATAGCCACAGGTGACGATGATCTCCAATGTGTTGTCACATATTGGGAATTAAATTAACCAAACAATCTTTTACAACGGATCTAATTAAAACTATATTCAGTTATAAAAAAAAAAACTAAATTATTTGATAATAACGTATAGAGAAAAATGTCTGGATAGTCTCTGTGGTTTGTCCATATTTACCTTTAATCCCCAACTTAATAAAATTACACGTAAGTTCCATGTGGTTTGCTCGGATAGTCCCTTGCTTGATGACAAATATATTTTATAATAACATATAAAGAAAAATGTCCGGATATTCTCTGTGATTTACCTATATATCACGTATTTAAACTATTTACCAAACGTCCATCAACAAGCAAGAAATTTGTTAATATTCACTAAAGAAAAGTAAAAACTTTTTAATCTTGTTCGTTTAATTGATTAATAATTAATAAATGAATTTCATCACGGTTTACTAAATTTAGGTTTCTTTACAACCCTAGCCGTATAGGATGTGACATATATAGTATTGTATAACATAATATATTTTGAGAAAAAGAAATATCATTATTGCACCAATCTTTATCTTGTATAAATCATGCACTAAAATAAAATAAAATTATATTCAGCTATTAAAAAAACACCTTTAAATAAATACTCCCAAACAACAACTAAATTATTTGATAATAACAACATCAATCTTGACATCTCCTCACTATCTACCACCTCATTATATCATTTAATGCAACAACATTTTCCAGCTTCCACCTTCATATAAACACCTAACTCTTACACCCATTAATCACACACACACACACTCCACCTTTCCGATCACAACACAATGGCACCGGCCACCGGATTCTCATACCAGCGGCTGCATAACGAATGCGGCGAAGAATACGACTACGAGGAAGAACTTAAGCGAGCGATCAACCACGATAAGGCTCGAATTCGAAGGTCTTCGAGGCTGAAGCGAGTGCATATAAGGCCGCGGTTGAAGATGAAGATCCCGAGCTTGAAACAGTTCATGAGGAGGAGAGCAAGATTAGTTATGGTTTCAATGGCTAGGGTTTTGAAGAGGTTTAAAGAAAGTCAGTCACATTTTGGTGATTTGTTTGCTGGTAATTATTTGTTCATGCAGGTGAATCCAACTCCTGTGAAGTCTTCATCTACGTATGTGATTAAAGCTCCTGTTAAGAGGATAGAAGATGAGTTAACTTGTTCATCTTCTAGGGTTTGTTAATTGGTTTGAAGTTGAAATAATTAATTGTTATTGTTGTTAACATATGAATATATTACAATCATTTTTCTTTTCTTGTACTTAATTGATAAGGTTATATATTAATTGGTATGGTATGATACGGTACCCGTACTCAATAACATTTGGTAGAAGAGGGGAGGAAGAAAGGAAAAGACTGGGAAGAAAAGAAAAAGAACGTTAGACTCTCATAAATTCTCATTATTATTATTTTTTTTAATGTTACACGCTTTTACTATTTTTTTAAACCAGGGTGTTTTCAAGAACCCAAAACACCCTTGATATAAGTAGCTTTCTGGTATTTTTATATTATATAATTTAATAGTAATATGTATAACAAACACCTAATAACAAAATCTATAGTTTTAGTGAGATCAATCCATGTGAAATGTCCATGTAACCAGTGGTGGGTTTAAGAATTTTTTCCTATGGGTTCACTTTTTTTCGTGGTCAAACTTTTACAACCATACATTAGAGTTTTCGGGTTGGTTCGTGTCGGCTCAGGTGACAGAACATAATGAAGACCTAAATTTCATATCGAATTCCCTTACCATTATCCCTTTAATTCAAGTTTTAAAAAAAAAATTCTAAAATTGCTAAAGGTCTAAAGTTCAATTAAATCACAAGTTTATATTAAATAACTATCCTATAAAAACCACAAGTCACAAGTAACTAGTTTTTATCAAATTCATCGTATATTGAGTTAGAAACAAAAATAAAAGAAACGACCTCAAATATCGCCTACGTTGTTGCTAATAACCAACCAATAAATGTCAATTGAATCATGCAACCATGATGGGAACATTTTTTTAAAATTGACAAATCTCCAAACTAGAAGTACCTCAAATTTCAAAGCAATTTAGTACATGTAGCTAATCTCACCATTAGTGTGAATCTTTAGAAGTATATAACACTTCAAAGGAATTTAGTATATGTAGCCAATCCCACTATTAATGTGAATCTTAGTCAGAGTTTAGAGTTAACAAATTTATCAATGCAATAAAAAAAATAAAAAATTATGTTAATATACATCAAATCTATACACAAACGAGTATCAATTTTGTATAGTATAATAATACGAAATATATAATGATATTAAAACTTTACATGTATCAGATTGAGAAGGAAAAAAAAAAGAAAAAGAAAAAAAATGTTGTTATTTAATGAATGGCATAGGGTGTAAATGAACAACTCAAAAGAAACGTATTTAATATGGAGAGTATGATATCAGGCAGCAAAAATGTTGTTCATGGGATAGAAATCGAGATTCGAACTCAGGATCTCTATTTTAAATAGTTATCTTCAATTTATTTATGGGTTCTTTTATATTTTCCATATACATTTTCACTAAAAAGTCCAAACCGAATGAGTTCCTAAAAACCCAATCTTTAGTAGTAAATCCGCCCTGCATGTAACCACGAGACACAAGTACTATGTGTAAATATGAAGACTATGGGAAAACAATTTATATAGCCACCATATTGATGTATGGACATCTCCTACCCAGTACTTTTCCATTAGTAATGTTACTTTATCATAAATCTTACTAAAAATGAGACAAAAGTTACTTTATTTCTATGACACATTTTTCTCATCCACTTTTAATTTTCATTTAGTGTTCTATTAGCTTTTCACTTGTGAATCTTTTTATTAACATTATCATGGCAATATCATTACTTATTACTTAAGCTATGTGGTGCAATATCATACTTATTACAAGCTATGTGTGGTCATAACTCAAATGATCAACACCATTCTTTACGTTAGCGTCATGTCATCCTACCCTCATCCATCATTTATATGGTGTGTCATACCCCCATTCCTCATATATATGGTGTAGGTCATAACCCACCCTATAATCTATTATCCTCCCCACCAATCAAAATCCCCTAATTAATTGAAAGAGAGTCATGGTTGCTATTGATTAAGCAACCATCATGGTTTGGAAGAGGGCGGTGTACAACGAGAATCATGTCCCATGTGGCAACAAATCAATTACACCCATACCACATAGCCTTAGACCATCACCAATACAATGAGGTAAATGCACTTACAAAATACGTCTAGTCAGTTACCAGGATGCCGCATCAAAAACACTTATTTTCGCTCCAACTATAAAAAATATTTACCAATACTCACATTCCTCCTCACCACTTTTTACATTTATTATAATACTCAAATCATTTTATAATTAATACATTTCTTTTATTTTTGTATTCTTAACAAATATAACTAAAATAATCAACTGTAATCAATTAAGATAAATAAATAGAGTTTTAAACATTAAAGTTATAAAAGAAAACTAAACATCACGTATTAAACACACATTAATAAAAGAGAACATAATAACATAAATCTATGTAGTTGTTGTATATAAATAAAAGGGAGAAAAATTACTATCGGTTTTAATTTTTTGGTAAGATGAAACTATTAAATGCTTAAAGTCCCACGTTTCTTCTAAATGCTCCGCACATAATGACATGCATTCTTCCGAATACAATTTACCTCCAATGCAAAGTTTAATTCTTGATATGTCATGTCACCTGAGTATACAGGAAGATCTAGTTTGAAGAATTTGGATTGGGGTAGGTGGTGTGATTTTAATGTTAGAGACGTTATAATGGAGCCTTTTGTTTTTCGCTTGTTTCTTTCCTTTTGTTGTTCTCTTTTTCGGGTTTTACAACTTTGCTGACCCTATTCTATAATCGTAGAATCTTCTGCCGTTCAAAAAAAAACCTAAGTATACAGTGAATTAGGTTTGGTCTTACATCCATCCTTGGCGGATGATTTGATGGCGGATGATTGTTTAAAAACATAGGTCTTATCAAAGTCGTAAGACCATGTATGGAGTTGGTCACAACCTTTACGGTGATACTTATAAAATCGCTTTCGCTTCAAAAAATTAAAGTAGAACAAATTATACAGACTACAATATATATTTGTTATTTTTTTGCGACCACATATATACACAACCCAAGAAATGACCACAGAAGGATATATCTTAATCAGTCAATCTATAATATTACAGCTTGAGTTAATTTTGTTCTAATGAGGTTTTACGAAAATTGCAAGATATTAGTATACTATACGGCGACTTATATATCTAATACTGCATGGGTAAAAAATCTAGGGGAGCTAACTCCGGACACGTCTCGAACACGGCATAAAAATAAATAGGTGTTGGGTCGGCTAACATGCAAAAAAAATTTAAACATGTCTGGCCGGACACAATCTATTTAATAAATGAGTTAACTCAAACACGATCCACCTAATAAATAATTTAACATGTTGCCCATGGCATTATAGTCTAGTGGCATCTTAGTGGTAGGATAAAACTTAGAAACCATTTGGTCCTGGGTTCTATTCCCACAAGTGGGGTTTCCCATATTTATTAAGTTTTCTTCTGAATTTGTGTATAAATATTATTGCCTAGTGTAGATAGATATGATTGGATGGTTTTGATGATGCACTGTAATACTCTGTATTCTGTTAATGATCCAAACTTACCGTTCAAAAAAAATATTAACATGTTAACTTCTTTAAGAGTTTATAGATAAGCTACTATCAATAATTTAGGTATGAAAAGTGTTATAATTTATTGTTAAATATTTTGATTTTTAGTTTTTCCTAAAATTATTGTATTTTAAAAGTGAAATGAGTTGCCCCACTTGAATTTATCATTAAATTTCCAATAATTTCAATTTTATTAGTTCTAACTACTAATAATTCTCTCATCATTTACACGGGACTCCTCTAATCTTGAGATAAATATTAATAACCAAGTCTGTTGAATAGGAAAGAAAAATAAGAAAACAAAAGTACTTAAAAAGCCAATAGTTACAAGAAAATGTTAATCTGAACTTGAGTTACTATTACTTAGGGGAAGGGAGGGGGCGGGCTACATGGTTTCTGGATTGTGGGCATCCCTTACTCACTCGGGTCACATCGTTGACGGTCCGGTGGGTTAGGTCTAAGTAGTTGCCTGTTGTTGGTATGTTTCAGTATTTTGACCATTGAACAATCGTTTTTATATTTATTTATTTATTATTTTCAACTGTCTAAACCCTATAAATACATACAAAATTCACACCAAATTTATAAAGTTTCAACCATACTCTCATCTCTAAACACTCATAAAAAAAGATAAGAAGACTGTGGACCGAAGATGAAGACATAGCTTTATTTATGTAATACCTGGTCCAATTAAAACATTCAAAATATAGATAAATTTATATATTGTACATAATCCTGAACCAGAATATTTTTAAACTTTATTTTCACTACACCACATCTGAGCAAAAGACCGACTTCATCTACAATTTCGGAGTTTACAAAAGGGAAACGTAAGTCTTGAAGTGTGTTCGGTTCGTCTCATGACTTAATCACCATCTGTGTGTTAACTTAGGCTGGGCAATATGGTGATGACCCATCCTTGGAGGATGATCCTCCACGTATGCGCCACGTCATACTCCTTGGATGATGCCCCTCCAAGGTAAAAACAATTGAAATGAATGATAAGTCTACCCCACCAAAACCCCTAAAACTAAATTAAAAAAAAGTTCAACAATTTCTTTACCTGAAAACCAAACCAATTATTCTTTGCAACATTACACAACTCACCACCACTGGAAAACCCTTTTTCCGGCAGCTGCAACCGCCATAGTCCGGTAGCCAACTTCCTAGCAGACCCCATCGTCACCGCCTCTCTCCGTCGACTTTTTCGGACAGAATCCAACTCTTTTTCACTCTCAATCTCATCATCTTTCTCCTCTTTTTCAACCTTTTCACCCTCCACAAACTTCCGCCAGAGCATCCGAGTCTCCGGTCGTGAACCCCTTTTTCCGGCTGGCGGAATTCCGGTGGTCCTCAGGCATAAACCGCCGCCGGAGTTCCGGGTTTTCCGACCCCAATGTTTTTTTGAAATGGGTTTTTGTAAAAGATCCAAACCTGGTGTAAAGTTTGGAGCTTTTGATGATTTGATGGCTGGAAGATCTGTTTTTCCGGTGATCTTCATGGTTTTTTCCAAGATTTAGCCATCGTAGAGGTCTTGAACCCTAAGTCGTTGCCACAACGTTCATATTTTCGAATTTTTTATCCTTTAGTGAGCGGCTTCAATGTCCAGATCCGGACGCCCATGACAACGCCAAGGGGGAAATGGTGTTAGGGGCGGCGACAAGGCATGCCGGGCCTGTGCCGATCCCCACTCCTTGTAGCCTTAGAAGTACCTAAACAGGTAAATCATACACTACGTTAGCATATGCGTGGAATAAACATGCTAAACGAACACAACAACTTGAAATAAATAAAATATAAAATTTTCGCCAGTGAGGAAATCATGTTGCGCGACGCGACAGGCAACAATTTGACCGGAGGTTTGACCTCCCTCCATCGCGTCACGCGGGGAACATCTATTATGCCTGTCGCGTGACGCAACAGGCCAGTTTTCACAGAATGTTGTTTGTTGAGCTGGGTAATTTCCCAACTATACCATTGTTCACTCTTTTTTACATAACTCGGCCAAAAAACCTTCGTATTGCCCCAAACTTGTTTCTAAACGTTCGTAATTCATGTACCTACTTATCATACCTTAATCCTTGATCCAGATTTATAACCTATATAACTTGTGCTACCGATACTGGTTTATGTGCGTGATTATTCGACTTATTTCAAATTTGTGATTCCAGACTCATATCATTCTCAAAATATTTCGCAGGGATTAGTCCCTACGACTTCACCCTTTTCCACAGCTTATTAACCTTGTGTTTCACGCTCCCGTTACCTGGTTTGCGATTACACTTATTCGGCCTGTTTAACATTTCAATGATTGCATTCAATTTATCCGTGTTCTTTTTAAAGAATCACTTCTTTTTAACAATGACCCATTACCCAGGTTCATTACTTCGTAGTTCGTGTTCATGTTACCTAGTTTACACTCACACCAAATTTCTAACCCCATATCCATGTTTACTAAGATCGTTGTTTACGCTCCCGTACCCAGTTTACGTTTTTTCGTGTGTCAACTCGTTTGGTTTGCTCTTGTGAATACCCTCACTTATGAGCAAACCTTTCTCAACATGTAATTTAGTTTTCTACCAATTTAACATATCAACGACATAGACTATTAATTGTAATTAACAAAGCGTATAGCCACGTACCTTGAAGCTTTCCTTTAAAACGTGCGTCTTCCCCGGTTTGACCTTCGGAAGCTACACTCGAGTTGCCTAAATAGTGCAACCCGATTATCATCAGAACCTAATTGTTCACATATATGGCATGTAAACTTGCCACCAATTCAACTTTAGGTTCTTATCAATGTGTTTCATTCATTCTCATTGACCGACATTTCATTCAAGTGTTTTGTCAAACACCTTGTGGGCAGAAAATTAAAGTTTTCTTTTTTGTTAGGTTTATGGACTCCATAAACCCAATTTCATATCATGATGAACTTACTATCATTAGAATTAAATCTTTTATGCAACAATGTCTATCAAGAGCATCATATCAAGCTTGTACACGTAACAATTTGGTTTCTTACATGTTAAAAATCAAATACCCACTTACCCATTCAAACATATAAACCCTAACACTTCAATTGTGAAAAAATTTTCCCAAGTTTAGCAACCATGGTGATTTTAAACACATACTTATCAGGAATTTTATCATATAATCTATAATCCATTCAAGAATTGAGATTCGTGGTTTTTCATTATCATTCACACTTTACCAAAACAGAAAATTCGACATACCTTATGATCTCTTAGACTATGTGATTACTAACACTGATTCATGCACGAATTTAGACCTAAATCTGCCTTCAATTTGATGATTTAAGGTTAGAGAAAGATTTCACCTTCTTTCTATTTCTCTGGCCGTTCCCTGCACACACACTTGTGTGTGTTTCATTTTAATTTTCTTTTTAAAGCTCTAGATCTCATCTTGACCATTTTAGTCCCTCATCTTTAGTATTGTTATAAATGTGACCATTCATTTTTTTACTAACCAATAACATATTACTAACTAGGTTAATTGTTCCTAGTTATTATACTTAGAGTTTTATTTTATATATATATATATATTATATATATTATATAAGGATTAGGTTCAAGAGTGAATACTAGTGTATTTGCGAACTGTGCGAACTAATCTTAGCCATACACGTGTGTAGATCAATGGCCAGGATTTGATGATGAAATACACTAGTGTATTTTATGATTTGATGATGAAATCCTAACCATACACGTGTGTAGATCAATGGCCAGGATTTGTTCACTCAATTCGCAAATACATTAATGTTCACTCTAGAACCCTACCCTATATATATATATATATATGTATATATATATATATATAGGTGAAGTATAGAGAGAAAACCCACTTGAGGGAAATTAAGTTTAACATTTTTTAATAGAATAATTATTTAAAAAATTTAACAAAAAAAAGCGCCGAATGTTTTTTTTTATATTTTTTTAAATTTTCAGTGTTTACAAAAAGATGCTAAAAAACTGAATTTTGTAACTTTTTATAAAAAATCCACTCGGCGCTTTTTATTTTTTTTTTTGTTACAAAACGTTCATTAACATGTAACTTACATTCCCTATTTTTTTAGAAAAAATAAAAATGTTACATAGGGTTTTCTTGAGTTTTCTCAACTCAAGTGGGTTTTCATTTTATCTTTCCCCTATATATATAGGGTAAGGTTCATGCGAGAACCACCTTTATTGCGAGAACCGCGAGAACCACCTTCATTGTAAAATAAAATCTAAAAAAAAAATCAAAAAAGCACTCAAAAAGGTTTCATCGTTGAGGTTTGGGCCATTTTGCCATTCTATGGTGATGATATACATTTTAGTCCCTGGGCCATTTTAGTCACCGCGAAAACCACCATTTTAGTCCTTGAGGTTTGGGCCATTTTGCCAGTCTAGTCCAAAGGTTTCATTTTCCCCTGCGGGACCAAAAAGGTTTCATCGCTGCCATTTTAGTCCAATGGGTTAACTTTATTCATTCTTTCTGTTAACGAGAAGGGCAATCCAGTCATTTTATAGGCCACATTACCCTTCCAGTTAACAGAATT